>JALMGA010000007.1:27075000-28507500 GCA_023333525.1 Aspidoscelis tigris stejnegeri | reverse complement strand
GATTTTCTGTAGGTAGGTAGGTAGATGAGAGATAGATAGATGGATAGGTAGGTAGGTAGGTAGGCAGATGATGATGATAGACAGACAGACAGACAGACAGATGCATATTGGCAATGTTCCATAAGAATGTGATAAGAAAAACAAACTTGAAGTAGAAGAGAGCTGAGAGGTCATAATTCACTGATTTGATGAAAACCCAAGGGTTCAATTAGGGCAATATTTGGCCTCTAGGTTTGTTGCTGTGGCCCACTGCAAGAACAGTGCGTAAAAACACATTTTTAACACCTGAATGATGCTTTATTTTTTCCCTTTAAAAAAACTTTTTTAAAAATCAGCTTTTCATTGGCAGCATGAGTTTTTCAACAGCTGCAAGCATTTTCAGAGAAGAAGACTAAAGGCATCCCTTTGAACTCAGAGATTTTCAAAATTTCTACTAGCAGAGTTATTTGCCAATGAACTCTTGAGCATCACTCAAGTTATTCTGTGTTTCTTGCAAAGTATACATTATTTCTGTATGCTGGGTCAGAGCACTCTGCCACTCTTCCCCTGCATGCAGCTTTTGATATTTTAATGCTTGCTACCTTAAAGAGGAAAAGGAGCAAGTAAGTAAAGAAACGGAAGGAAGTGTTTCTCTGTCGCTGAATGTCAGAGCTAGAAATGATCATCAGGTTTAGGGCCCCAAAATCAAAGGAAGCAAAGTGATGAGACAACAGGAAGACAAGAAATCAGTTGCTGTGTTTCAGACAGGCAAAGAACAGATTGCTGAAGGGGAAGCTAAAGCCTACAAAGGCAGACACTTGGCTTCTGTATGCTCAAGATTCATACTGAAAACTGAATGCTGGAAAATTCAAGAAGAAGCATTTCTTCTCATTAGACAGAGAAAGACTCAATATGCAAACTCAACTTCATTCCACCTAATAAATTGAATGGCGCTTCCTGTTTGACTTACTGAACAGCAGACAACCAATCAGCGCATTCAGTTGAAATGTGTCTTAAAGTGATTCTGCACTGGTTGGCATACCAGACCAGCATAGGAATGTGCACAAATATTCATAACATTCAAAATTCGTACGAATTTGGCCGAATTCAGACATTTGAATTTGAATTGAATGTTGGTTCATATGAAGATTGACATTCAAATTGACATTGAATGTTTCAATATGTTTGTATGAAGCTTTCTTAAGGCTTCATATGGGATTTGTATTGAACATTCATATCAAATTCAAATCCTACTACATTTGAAGGGGATCTATTTAAACAAATACAAATTTTCTTGCATTCAATTTGGTATGAATTGAATTTTTTTTAAAATGTGCACATCCCTAGAACATTGAGCATTCTAGGAGCTTCTCTTCTGCATACTAGTGGAAGGGAGGCTCCTAGTACACTTGTTGGTCATGAATATTGGTCGGTCAGGTTAGGCCAAGTCAGGCTATGGCAAAACAGGCAGCTCTTGGAGCAGACTGCTGGTTGACACTGTGATCTTGGCATCCACAGTACACAGCAATTCATACTATGTGGAAATGACCTATGTGGCTACTTTATTTGGAGTGACAATAGCAAGTGCAGTAGCAGGCACACTGCCTGTCTTTTGGACTGAGAATCCTGTTAGAAGACCTAAGATCTGCCTATTCTTTAGCCCCTAAGTTAGGACCTGTCCAAAGGTGGTCTGATTGACTGCTGCTTCTGACTGATTGTTGTATCCAGTTAACTGGGATTGATCAGACTGAATATATCTGCCTGTGTTTCATGTGCCCCTGATTTTTTTAAAAAAAAAAATCCTGAATTGCTTTGCTTCAGCTGCTGGGAAACCCAGGTAGAGAGTTGTGCTTTCTATTGACAGCTTGTTGGCCACTGTGATAGGTCTTTCTTCTGTCCTTAGAAGACCAGTGGAGTGAGAGGGAAATACATACACAATCCAGCAATCTTGGTAGGATATTGGTTACACAGCATAAGGAGCAAGTCTGTGACTGAATGTAGAGCCAGATGGAGCTGAATTCATTCCTCTTGTCACCTGAACAGGTGCCCAATCAATGTGTAACACTTGGGAATCCCATTCAGATCTCACATCTGTGTACTAGTTTCAGCAGCCTTGGCACTGAAAACTGGGTTAGAAATGCTTGGCAATTTGTACAACACAAAGTTTGCAGTATTTGAAGAGTAATATTTCTCCAATTGAAAGCCACTTTGCTTGTGAATCAAGCAGTATTATATTTTCTTCTTTTTAGAGGTGTTTTTTAAAATGACCTTCTGGAGACTGTTCACAGGCTAAGCACATAAACCCTGACCTATAGGTCAAGACAGAGAAAACCATTGTTTGACTACCAAATCTGATAGTGGCATTACCTGAGAAGATGCTGAAATAATTCACTTGTTAGCTGTTATAGGATCAAAGTTCATTTGTTGTGACCTCAGTAACTGGACAAGGTGATTTAGGCATTCTGCCTCAGGGGTGGCTGTCCCATAAAGGCAAAGGGGCCTTCAGCCCCTCAACACCCAGCAGCTCAGAATCTCAGCTCTCTCTCTCTTTTTCCTTCATTCATCTTTCAGTTCATGGTTGGTTACTGGGTGCAGTATGTTCAATGGGATCCATTCTCAGAAGGTTTGCAAATACCTCTAGCCTTTAATAGCCTCACCCACTGTTAGTTCCCACCATCAGTTCTAGTACCTGGTACTACTTGCTTTTAGCCACCTTCCCCTCTACCTCCCAGCCACAATGGGCACCAATTTCCTTTATTGTGAATGATGACTTAAGGCCTGTTTGCACCAACCTCAAAAAAGTAGTTCCAGCCACTGTTGTTGTCCCAGAGCTCACTAAGACTATCTTGGGTTGGACCATCCACATTTCAAGTGACGATGTATGGTTTGGGACTGCACCCGCACTTGAACTGTGAATGGCTCCCTCTGTGCTCGATCTTCACTTCACTGCAATGAGATGAAGAGGTCCTTTCATCTCTCATGCCTGGATACTACCATCTGGTTTCAAGCAAGATGATAGAAAGGAATCCTCTTGGGTCACTTGGCAATTTTTAATACTGTTAGCCAAATTTCTTACTGGACCAACTACTGTATTCTCTGGCGTATAAGACTACTTTTTAACCCAGGAAAATCTTCTCAAAAGTCTCAGGTGTCGTCTTCTTATACGGCGAGTATATCCCAAACTCTATATTTTAACTGGAAAGTTGGGGGTCGTCTTATACGCCCAGTCATCTTATACACTGGAAAATACGGTACATAAAATGAGAGGTGAATGCTAGAATAGATTTCTAATTGATTTTAGTCCATTTAGGCAGAGACATCTGTGTTCAAACAGTGGATTGCACTAGAAAGGAATCCCAAATGCTGGATATTGATCTCATTGAAATTTTATATTCAGATGTATTTTCAATTCATATTTTGTAATTTAATAATATGTAAAGTCACATTATCTATCTGTCTGTCTGTCTGTCTGTCTAATCTCCACTGCTATCCTATGCATTTTCTGTTACCATAGCTGTCCTAGCTCTCTGTCATGAAAACTTCAGGTGTCCAAAGTGCAATATTACTCTTTCCCTCTAGCCAGTGGGACTTAATCACCTTTATCTTCAAAAGACCTTAGCTGGCTCTATCAAGCCCTGAATATAATCCAGATTTGCCTTGCTGCTTCTCAAAACTTCCCGCAAATGCACTCTGCCCTTCATTTCCATCATGATCAGTTCTGATTTGTTCCATGCTCCTTTGTGGTAATCTCCCAGGTTCATATGTCCTTCTCATTTTATGATAAGTCTGTTAAAATACACAAACTCATAAGGAAGTTGTTTGTATTGGTGTCAAGCATAAAACATCTCCCCAATTTCTCATAGTAAGCAACCCAGCTGTTCATGTGCTGATACAGATGTATAATCACACTTGTTTTCCTCATATTAACAGCAGTCAACAATGCAAACAGAATTTTCCAGACCATAATGATCTTTCCAATTATGTATTGAACGTGTCAGCAACAACAAAGAATTTAGGCATTTTGTTACACTGAATTATGCTGAGTCAGTTGCTTATCAATTTCCCCCACTATTGTTTGCATTGACTTTCAGAGGGTCTTGAGCATTATTCAAGAAATCTGAGACTCAACTGCAGCCAGATTTTAGAGATTTGCACCAGTTTTCAAGGCTTGTTTCCAGTTTGTGTGGACTTCCAGTTTACATGACCTTTCTCCACCATCAGACTGTTCCGGTAGGTTTTTAAAATGGATTTAGATGGATGTGTATGTTGCGGAAGGAAGCATATCCCTATAAAGTGTATACAGCAATTATTCTTTGTCCATATGTATGATTCAAATATAAAGACATCTGTTACATAACTACGTACAGGGCAGGATTCTGGGCATTCTCAAGTAGAAGAAAAGGCATAGCCTTCACTTGCGCTCAATTCCCTGCAAATGGCCTTGAAGGACATCCTGCCTCTCTCTCAAACCCAGAGCCAATACTAGCCATCCATTCTAGCAGCCATCGATTAATCTGTCCTCCATGAGTTTGCCTAATGCTTTCTTAAAGCCATTCAGACGGGTTGTTACCACCACCTCTTCTGGTAGTAAATTCCATCAACCAATGAACCTCTGTGTGAAAAAAGTACTTCCCCTTGTCTGCCCTAACTCTCCTGACCATCAATTTCATAGAGTGTCCCTTGGTTCTAGTGCTGTGCCACAGAGAAAATAATTTTTTCTATCCACCTCTATCCACAATGAACACACTGTGCCTATTCATTGGGGTTAATTTTCTTTCGTGTTTGAACAGAATTGCAGCCCTATGGTCTACTACCTACAACTAACCCTACCTTTTCTAATCTGTGGTACACTCTTCTTTTAGCCACATTGCCTTCCAACACACCAGCCACAATGGGCCTCAGCCACTGCTTCAGAGTTACAAGACTGGTAAATTCCACTCATATGATGTCAAAAGGCAGTTCAGCACTTGTCTGGTATACCAGACCAGCTAATGACTAGGAATCCCCCCTTCTGTATGCTGGTACAGTCTAAGGGAGGGAAAAAGCACTGCAACTTTGTTTTCTACCCTTCCTGCTTCTCAACATCTTGGCTTAAGAAAGACCTTTAAAAAAAAGAATTGTTCTTTCCTAAGGTAAATAAATAAACCCTGAGGAAATAATTAAATATAGTTCTTTTAGAAGGTTTAAAAAAGAAAAAAACTCTCCTTAAGTCATTGCTGTTGTGTTTTCTAATAATAAACTTCACTGCAAGAAAATTACTTCTGTCACATTAACAGACAAACTGGAAGATGTGTAGAGGAATCAAGTCCCAGGGAAAAAGATTTCTCAGGCTGTATAAGCAATTGTAAGTGCTTTATCTCAACTAGCTCTAGGGAGACATAAATGAATATCACATGAAATCAGGCTATCAGGTGGCAAAGCAATAAATGTTAACGTTCTAAAATATCTGCACTATAAGCCATTAAGTACTGTGTAAGTCACTCTGCATGTTTTGACTAGTGAATGCAGATAACATCCAACAGAGAAGTATCAGATAAAAACTGGCTTGTGTTTGCAGCAAGTTATCGCTGAGATGTTTTTCAGTTCTCTCAGAAAAAACATTGAATTCTACATCTGCCACTGTAAATGGCCTTTGGAGTGAAATGCATTTGTTCTAAAATGTTTCACCCAAACAGTGCCAGATAATGAATTAAAATGCATAAATTGTCCTCTTAGTTCATAAATGCTTTCTGTGGGTTTTAGAGTCTTGGATAAGTAGGATGTCCTGTGCCTATTGTACTTTCTATTTTTGTGTCCTTCTATCTTAACACTATATAATCTCTGATACCAGCTCAAAAATGTGTGAGTCAGTCAATGGCTCTTTCTACACAGGCCCTCAAACCAGATTAAGGACCTACATAGTATGCATCTAGGCCTCCAGATCAGTATGATAATGCAAATCTTGGAGGTCCCACTCCCTCCTGGTATGGTTCTGTTCATTTTAGACAGAGGCCCTGTCTTCAGTTACTTATTATCTGGATCAAAGAGCTGCTAAAACATGTCATCTGCATGGGAATAGTGTAGATCTGGATCATAACTGTTCTAAGGGCTCACTAATCTAGGTCAGTAGTAAAACAGATAAGTATGGTCTATGTCTGTGCTAGCACTCTTTAGCACATAGTTGGTGTTCTAAAGCCTACTCAGTAATGGGTGCCTCTGCCTGTGGTTGATCTGGATCTAGCTAATACAGATCTAATACAGATCTACTAATATGGAATAATTGAAGGAGAAAGGGCAAGAGACTGATCCAGATTAAGGAGACATTAGTCTGTTTGCTTCAGATAGACTGATTTAGATCAATGAGATCTTTAATCGGGTCTACCAGCAAACCAACATGGTCCTGATCCAGAACATGGGAAGGGGGTACCTTTCAGTGGCACACCATAGTCACTGCCAAAAAATATCCCCAGAGGTCACAAATCTAAGAACTTTTGTTCCTAGCCCTCAAAGGCATGGGGATATGGCCACAAGGTTCATATAAGCTTCAAGACTGTGGCATGGGCTGAACCAAAGCACCACCATTGGTGCAGACAGGGCTGAGCCCACCTACTTATTCCCATGTTTGGGATCACTGGGCCTGGGTATTTCTCCAGACCTATTGATCCTGACTAAAAGCAGATATATGCAGAAGGGGGCATAGTTTGCAATGTAAATGATGAAGAATCTTCCTGCTGTACTCCTTGTGTCTGAAGGTATCCTCCAAGGATATTTGAACACAGCCATGACCAGTATCAGGTGTCAACAAAATATTGATTTACTTCATGAACATTACAGTACTTTTCAGTGGGAAGATGAAGCTAAGAGCTTTTCCTTCTGTAGTTGACTGGCATTACTTAACATATCTGGACTAAGTTAAGTGCTTATCAGCACTGAAGAGAGACACAAGGTCATTCATAGCTCTGTCAACATTAAGGAAATTGTATCTAATCAAACAATTAAACTTTACGCAGCTGCTTCATACTTGGAAACACCAGCATTTTGACCGTATTCCTACCACCTCTTTTCTGTGTTTATACACAAATTAAAATGTTAGAATTAATGTTTACAGCTCTGCCAATTATGTATAAAAAACAAAATAAGCTGAAGAGGTGAAAAGAAAAGAAAAATATAATCAGAAGGGTATCACTATGCATTAATGGAAGAAGATGATTTCATAACTAAATTTTCCACTAAATTACACCAAAGGTACACACTTTTTATTATCATTGCTTTGAAAACTTTTTTAATTCCCCAGTTAATTTTTCTACTCTTAATTTTTTTCCTGTAATTTTTTGCTTCTTTTCAAAGTGTGAATTTGAATATGCTTTCACCTAACCATGAATTTTGAAAAACAGGGAGGGACACGTTATTTCTACATATAAGTCAGGCTGCATTCATTTGGACACTGTAACACACATGCCCCATCACTTTCCCTGCAGGACAATTCTGATAACTCTTGGGGAAGATGTGCGTCCTCTCCTTTTCACATAGGACTGAAAATGGTTAACTTTCTGGCCCATTTCTGGTCTGATGTGAAAGTGTCCCCTCCAGAAGCCTCATAGCTGTGGAACTCACTAATAGGGAAGCTTATATTTTCTTTAATTTCTGGCTAGCTTCAAGGAATGTTGGAAAGGAACTGCCCTTGGGTTCTCCGTGAATATCACACTGAATGGAGGAAAATGTGGGTGGGAACAGAACCTGAGACTCTTTCAGCTTGCTTTCTAAGGCCCTGGCCAGACGAGTCCAACACAGGATGGACTATTCATGAGTTTGAATTGAGATTGTACCAGTGCTGGTCGTACATGGATTGATATAGGTCATCCTGAGGCCATCCCCACCTTGGGCTGCTTACACATTTCTGCACAGATCAGCCTGGGTTTCCCCCACTGAGCTCTTGGCTCTTCACTCCTTTTGCTACATCAAATCTATCCCATTGCCTATTGGATGCCATTCATGTCACTCAAAGGAGGTAAGGTGTGTGTCTGTGGTTCATTTTAAAGCCTACTCCCACACCTCCATGCCCTCTTCCTTCTTTTTTAATGTGCTTTTCTTTTCCTTGCAATTAGTTTTTTAAAAATATATATATATATTTGTAAAAATGCTAGATAAAGGAATCTACACATAAACTGAGGAGAGGAAGGGGAGGTGCCTCACAAACTCTGTGGGTGCCACTTGGCCAAAGGAAAGATTGGAACCCACCCATCACAGCACAGTTCGGCCTTCTTTAGGCCACCCCCCTGCTCACACAAGGAGGTAGCAAAGATGGCCTGGAATTCCAGACCAGTCTAAGTCCCTGTCAGTCCTATAAAAACAGGACTACAGTTTAAGATGGTCTAACGGGTGAAGACCAGCTTGGAAAATGACTTTTAAAAATTACTGTGAGTAACATGACCTGGGGATCAACTCAGGTCAACCTAAAACACTTGTGTGACCAGGGCCTAAGATGGAAAATAAAAAAAAGTATGTAGACAGTGGCCAGGAGCAGAGTTTTATGGCTGTTAAAAATGCCCTGCTCAGTTGGACAAATGGCACAAGGAATCACTTTGGAGCCTCTTTGTTTTCCTCATTGCCACCTTTGCCCTTGGAGTGAGATCTCTGAGGTGCTGCTTGGATCGGTCCACTGAGGATGCTTCCTAAGCCATTTCAACAATGCAAAACACAGCAAACATGAATATTTGAGGCAGCAAGCTTACTAAAACATCTTTCATGTTCTGAGTCATCATATTTTTTCTTAGTCTTTCATTCCTGACCTACCAAATGATGATTTACTGCACATTCATAGTATTTACCTTTTATCACCTTTCAGGTTTCCTGAGATTCCTATCACAATTCTATCATTTATTTTAAATTGATTTTTGGCACTTTTTCTCATCCTGCTCTTCGTGATTATCAGAAATTGCCCTGAGAGTACACTTTTGGACCAGGGTCACAAGCTTAGAAAAGCACTCAGGTTGGGTTGTGTATGTGTGTACACTATAGCTCATAATTTCTATAGCTGCTCCCTCTCTTTCTCTCCAGCACCGTACTGAAGACCATTCTGAAAACAACAATACCTTCAGCTTTAAAAGCACTCTGTATGTCTACTATGCTTGCTATGTGGTTTTCCCTTCAATTTAATGGGAACAGTTTGCTTGTTGAGCCTCTAAGAGATATTGCCTGGAAAATGGTAACGGTGCTAATGAAAATAATGATGGTGTCAGTTCCACAAATAATATACGAAGCTTCCTTAGATGATTGACTCATGTTAACTCTGATAGCAAAACTTCAAGGTATCTATCAAGACACTCCTAGGAAAGTCCATTTCATTCCATTTCTTGATTGTACTCCACAAGCAAGAGCTCAATCATATTATTATGGTACCACTTCCACATTGCAGGGCTGTGATTCTGGGAACTTTCAGCTGGAAAATTTAAAAGCTGAATTTTGAACTGCTAACCCAGAAAAGAGAAACCAAGAAGTTCCTAAACAGAGGCCACACCTCCACTATACAGCCAAGGAACCTGGTAAGACACCTTATGTTGACTCCTTCCTATCTGTGGCAACACTAGGCAGCTCATGACAACTGTGCCATCACATTCCCTGGCACAATCACCATGCATGGCACCATTTTCTGAGAGCATGGTTTTGCTGCCAGTCGCTACAGTTACCACTGAAAATGACTCCTCCACACTCACAAACAGAGACAAGGGGATGTCATTATTAGCAGGAATCCCAGCACTGCTCTCATGCACCTGCAAATAAGCTGTCTTTCTTTTAAAGTGGAGACACAGCCTAAATCCAGAAAGCATGAACATGCATACCCACACAATACAAAACTGAAATAAGATAATGGGCATATGTGCCTGCAACCCCAGTCCAGACCTCCCTAGTGTGGGACAGATTAGACCTATAATGGTCCATCTCACAGCTCTTTGGGGGCATTACATCTTTGAACAAATGATTATAGAGCTCATAATAGTTGTCTGGGCAACCCCAGTCCATACCTCCCTAGTGAGGGACAGCTTAGACCTATGTGGAAAGGCCTTATGTTCCACCACTTAGACCTATGTGGAAAGGCCTCATGGTCCATCTCACAGCTCTCTGGGGACACTACATTTTTAAACAAGTGATTATGGAGCCTATAATAGTTTTTTCCTGCCTCAAGAGTATATGTTCTAAAGAAAGGCATGGAATTAGGACATTCAATTTCTAATAAAACCCCAAATGTAATGAGAAACATAACTTCTATAGTTGCCTTACAATAACTGGGGGAGGGGGGAATCTTCAACAATTGCTTCTATATTCTCCAGCTATGGCAGAGCTGCCAGTTCTAAACCTTATTCAGATTTGTTAACAGCATAGAACTAATTTAAAGGCTTGTGTAGTCCCTTGTGCTACACAGCAGCCTTAGTTCTAATGGCTTGCCCTTCATTCTGATGCTTACAAAGGACCTGCTGTGATTTTCTGACTTGACTAAACAGCCATCAAACGCTCCATGTGATGAACAAAGGAAGGATTTAATTCAGCCTTAGTCATTCAGCTCAAAATACCTTAAGTTTGCCAAATTGAATGCAACTGTTCAAAACCAGGAACAATACACACACTCCTCCATTTCTCCTTTCATAAAAAATAACAATTCTAATATGTGTGCCCCAGGGCTTTCCCCAGATTCTGCCTCGATGTATCCACTCACAGTTGCTAACCAACTTTCTTCCCTGATCTTCCTTTAATAGTAAAGTGCAGATTCATTTCAAAATACAAACCCTTTTCCAAAACAAAAGCTTAGCTCACACCAGGCATATCTGCCTCTCACCTATAATGACAGCTCTTAGGCACCGATTAAAGACATCCTCTTCCTTGAGGCATTCCCTACATGAATGGCTTTTTTTCCCTCCCTAACACAACCATTTTGAAATGTGCTTTTAATTATATGTCTAACTTACTGTTTCTTGAGAAATTATTAACAATGAGGAGAGAAGCCGCCATGTTTGTTGGTCCTTCTGCTCACAGATCCCCTGTGGCTTGCTGATGAAATTGGGGCATGAAGGAGATACACACTGTCCTAAACTACCATAACCCACAGTTATTGTAAGAAGCTAATTATAATAGAAAGTCTCATAGATCACAGTCATCAGATCTGTGGCAATGGAGCATAAGCTATGCATGGTCACAAATCTGTAGAATGAAGTATGGGCTCTATGGCAGGTTCCATACAATCTCTACAGACCTGCATCTATGGTCCCTGGTGCCAGCACACCAGAGAGCTCCTTGGGATGAAAGGTCTTCTGGGGAATGAAGTTATGGGACAACCATGGCTGCTGGAGCTAGGGATGTGCACAAGTATTCATAACATTCAAAATTTGTGTGAATTCAGCCAAATTTGGACCTTCAAATTTGAATTGAAAGTTGGCACATTTGGAGATTGACATTCGAATTTGAATCAAATGTTTCAATACATTTGTATGAAGAAGGGGTGTGCTCGGCTTTGGCAGAATCCCACCCCCATAAATGCAACCTTCTCCCGTTTCCTGTTCTTGCCACCACCATGGTGTCTCCTTCTTCTAAGGCACTTGCAGGTCTGCACATGCAGAACTGGAAGTACTTTTCAGCTTCAGGAAAGGTTATTTTGGGCACCAGATCGCCTCAAAAAAGGCCCGCGGATGCCAGAGGAGCCGCAAGAGAAGGTAAGGGTGTGTGTGGGAGGTGGGCAGGATCTGTGGACCTTTTTCAGTGTGATCCAGTGCCCAAAGGAGGCCTCCTAAGGCCAGAGAAGGCACTTCTGGTTCCTGGAAGGACCAAGGCCAGAACTGGAAGACCTAGTTCGCCTCCCAGAAAGCCTATTTTGTCCCCCGGATCATGCTGATGGGACTGAAGCAGCCGGGAACAAGCCAGCCTCCCCTCCACATGTGCAATCGTTTACCTTGCCAGCCCCAGGGTTGCCATCTGCCGCAGTCTGCACAGGCACGCACGCTCCTGGTAGACGGGACCCAAGCGGTCAGGCTGGGTCCCGTCTACCAGAGTCCACGTGCCTGCACAGACCGCAGCAAATGGCAACCCCGGGCCAGCAAGGTAAGTGATTTGTATGGTCCTGCCACCTGTTTGGCCAATTTTTGGCCAATCATGGCAGGGGTGTGTGTCCCGCAGCTGTCAGGGAGGGAGGCGTGTGCAAACGCTTTCCCCCTGGATGGCCAGGGATGGTTCAAATGTGTTAAGACGTGTGTAGAGCACTTTTTTAGTGCTCTACATTTTGAACATGTCTAGGACACGCCAGAACACTTGGGGCGGCCTCGTGTGAAAAAGTCTCAGATTTCATTTTTTAAAAAAGCTCTGTTGATGTTTCTGGGTTTTTCACAGTAATGAATTAATAGAATGTTGGCAGCTTAAAGTATAAAGCAATACTATTGCAGAACTGGTGAGTAAGCAAGAAAAAGGATGATTCAATTTCTGCTTGACATGGGAAAAAATGGAATTTGGGTTCTATTATTATCGCTAATCATATCTTCTTCAAGCAGATGTGTAATTAAATGTTTTCATACAGTGTTTACTAATTTCTACAAAACAGAAGCCAAGGTTGTACATATTATGTTCATAAATATGCATGGCGAAGAAAAAAATGAACTTTCAGAGTGCCTGAGATTAGGCAGACTTTGTTGCAGTTCAGCAGAGCAATACAAAGAAGAAATACATTTTTACAGACTGCTAAAGATCAGTTGAATAATTTCTATTTTCAGGAGGTATACTGGGAACATTTAAACATTCAAAGCTGAAATTCAGTTATATCCTTGGGGATGAAGAAAAATTAGGTAGAGGAACTCACTTAATAAAGACAAGGAAAGTTTGCCTTCATATGCCCTCTTCATTGCTCCAAAGAATACATACAGAAGTGGAACATGTGGTTGACAACTGTGATTAGAGCTGTAGTCGCACCTTCACTTTAATCCTTCTTCGGACCATTTTTGGACCTCATTGCTCATACCTTTTTAGTCCAATCCATTTTATATCACAAACTTATGGATATTTCTAGATGTGACACAGCACCTGAGTTAAGCTAGGTTTTCTTGCGAATTTTGACACACCGAGCTCAAAAGGTTCACCATCACTGCACTATTGAGTCACAGAACTTTTATCCTGTGACTCGGAGCACAGGGGGTGTTGTGGCAGTGGAGTTCTAAAAAAGTATCTTAAAGGAGTCTCGGGATGGGAAGAGAAAGCTGTGAGCATAGCAACCCAAACTAAGGATGAACTGAAGAATTAGCAGGCATTGGGTGTGATCGGAGTTAATGCATTTTGAGTCCTGTTTCTTAATAAGACGGACTAATTCAGCAAGGTGTGACCATGGCCTAGATGTTGATATTGGCAAAAGAACAGCCATATGTACAAACAAATCAGCATTAAGTGTTCAAAGGTTAATTACTTTGTTCTACTGAACATGGAGATACAATCCACATTCTAGTTGACTGAAGCTTATATCTCTTCTAAACGAATAAAGAAACTTTGGCATTCAGATATTTGCTCCTCTCGGCTTCTTCCCTTCAAATTCTGTCTACCATTAAACATCTCTTTCTCAGAAAGGCCCCAGTTCAGTTCTGCCTTTAAACCTACATGTACTGATGGCCAAAGCTTTGAACAAAGAGAAGAGACCTTTTCGCACTACAGCAGAAAGGCTGTAGTGCAGTAAGGCTAGGACCGACCGCCCAGCAGAGTGAATGCTCTGTCCCAGGGCTTGCCTACCGTATTTTCAGGCGTATAAGACAACTGGTCGTATAATATGACCCCCAACTTTCCAGTTAAAATATAGAGTTTCGGATATACTCGCCGTATAAGAAGACAACACCCGGCATATAAGACAACCCCTGACTTTTGAGAAGATTTTCCTGGGTTAAAAAGTAGTCTTAGGGTGCTTCCCCACAGGCCCTTTAACACCTATTAAGCACACATCTGAAAACGTGCCTCCGCACATGCATTGCTGTTTTGGACACATCCGGTGAGGTGTGTCTGCAAAGCAACATGGATTAAGCATGCTTTGGCGGCGGCGTGTCCGCATTTGCGGATCCATTTAGCACACTTCTGGTTAGGTGCATCTGCACCTATCCGTGACTAAAGTGTGATAATGGGTGTTACTTGCACACCACATTTGATGTGTGCTTGATGGGGCTTGCGCTGTGAAAACGCATCCATTTAGGATGTGTCCACACAGCACAAGTGTGCCTAGCCACTTGTGAATGCCTCCTGAATGGCCAAGCATTCAGGAGGCATTCAATGCCTAGCCAGGGCAGTACGCCTGCGCAGAATGCCTCCTGAAGGCAAGGGCTGCCAGCAGCAGCCCCAGCCATTGAGGAGGCGCACAGGACGCAGACGTGCTGCACCCTGGGTTCCTTCTCGCAGAACAGGTAAGGAGGGGATCCCGTGGGTGGGCTAGGGTGGGCTTTAGGGAAGCTCACCCTGGCTCCAGAAGTGGCGATCCGCCACTTCTGGGGCGAGGGCAAGCTGAAAGGTAGGAGCCCCCCAGCTCGCCATGCTTGGCTCCGAGGAGCCAAGCATGGCGAGCTGGGGTAGGGCCCTGGCTAGGCACACTTGCGCTGTGTGGATGCATCCTAAATGGATGCGTTTTCACAGCGCAAGCCCCATCAAGCACACATCAAATGTGGTGTGCAGGCTGGGGGAGGGCCCCAGAGCACGGATGGGAGGCGGGTGCTGTGCATCTGCATAGCACCCACCTCCAATCCGGATCTATTCTGCCCTCCCACCACGTGTGTGGACGGGTGGGGAGGGGGGTAGATCCGCATCTATTAGATGCAGATCTACCCTGTAAATCTGGATCTACCAGGGATCCGGATTTAGTCAAACCGGGTGTTCTGGAACCCGGTTTTACTAAATCTGGGTGCAGTAGATCCGGATTTATTTGAGCCTGTGCAGAAGCACCCTTATATGCCAGAAAATACGATAATTGTGTTTGGAGGCCCTAGTGCACATAGGCCTAAGATCTCTGCAGCTGAAATAACACTTGTGTGCTACAATATTCCTGTCTGTTCCCACAATTGTCTGAAGGGTGTATCTTGGAGATTAATCTTCATCTATTGCTTCTCCTCCAGAATGCACACAGGATAAGAACCAGAGGTATTTTCGCACTTAGGCTGGAACACACACGGACGGATTCCCCATTCACATTTGGCCGGTAAGGGATGCATTCCCATGTTTCAACTGTTGCACTAATCCTGATCTCATGTTTGAGTACCCAGATTCAATGTCCAATTCAGATAACAAATAAAGCTTTCTGTTCAAGTGTGACCTAACCTTGACAATTTTTCTCCAGGAATCATTAATAGTTTGGGGAAGCAGGAGACAGATCTATTCCTTCTTTTACTAAAATAAACCTACAAGAGCTGCTTCCATGAGCAACCTTTCTCTCCCACGGCAACAATGGTCCAATAAACACTACTGCCACTTGTAATAGTCAAGATGAAAGGTGATGAGATACCATTGATCCAGGACACCACTGCTGGGGCTGAAGAAGGTGATGCAGAGGTCAATCAATGGAAATTGAGAACATCCTTCAAAATGAATGGGAAGTCCACAAATAAAATAGATAGAAAAGGTGTGAGCAGGCAGACCTGAAGATGGACTGAAGAAGGTTTAAAGTGCAGGTGTGACCACAGGCATGTCATAATAAAATTGCTATAAATATAGATAAAATACATAGGCTAAAACAATAACAGTTGCTGCATGGAAAGGGGATGCTGTTCCCTTAGGCAAAAGCTAGATGCTTTCCCATATGTCTCCACCACCTTCGTCAAGCAGACTTAAGGGGGTGGTTTAGCCAAGAGAAGCTCATCAGCAGTTCTTAAGGCACATCAAAAGGTCCTTAAGGTTTATATAGCAGAAGATGTTCCTTTAGATATTTGGGATCCAAGATTTTAGGGCCTAATAAATTAATGTTAATACCTTGAACTGGTCTCGGTAGCAGACAGGCAGCTGAGTGCAGCTCTTTTTGGACTGGCAGAATGTGAGTCTGACCCACGGTGCTAAGTAGCGGTCTAGCTGCTGCATTTTGCACCAACAACTTCTGAACCATCTTCCAGGGCAGCCCCACATAGTGCATTACGATAGTCTAATCTGGAAGTTACTAGAACATGGCTTGCTGTGACAAAGATTTCTCCCCTTTCCTCCACTCTTTGGAACAATGGAGACAATGGCAAAGAAGCATAGGATGAGATGGGGAGGAAAATGAACAAATAGATAATAGCACTGATGAGTATTTTAAAAAATCTTTCAAGCCCTTCATAGCTCAAGCCCTGGCATGTTGCCTTTTCTTTTCAGCTTTGCATCCACTCTTCACATGTGCCGTCTCCAACTGAAAAATGGAGACTAAATGGGCTGCTTCTAGGCACACCATCTCCAGGGAGGCCCAATTAGTGTCATTCTTAATATCTTGCCAGCATCAAATTAAAAGCCACATTCTTCCCCAGATACTTAGAAATTAATGTGAAACATTTCTTTTCTTGCTGTCTTTAGGATACTTCTCCCCTGCCCTTTTCAATCCTGAATACTTGTTTTGTAATGATTTGAATTCTAGGCTGTCTCCAGACAGCGAGAGGAAGATGTGGGTTCTAGTTTAGATCCAGATATTGCTTCTCGCCATCTTGCAGCCAAGCCCAGACCTTCACCTGTCTGGGCACTCACTTCTACTATGGCATTGTGGGTACTTCCTGTGGAATACCCAAAAGTGCATAAGTGCTGCCCCTGGTGTTTACCCAGGGTCAAGCAGTCAGGTAGGTAAGTCTTATTGCTATTTGAAATTGATTTTCCCAGAACAGCAATATGCTGGGGTTTCAACCTTATATTCTAGGGCTATGTTGGGATGGCCATGGATCCCACTATAGCCCTGGGATTAGCCTGGATTTCAGGCCTTATCTGGATGCAGCCTTAATCAATCATTTTTATCATACATACCTAGGAAGCTTTCCATAGTAGTCAACACATACTTTATACTTGAATTACATATCTCAAACTAACAAGACATTCCAGACTGGAATCTGGACCTACCCCTATGGCTTTCTGAAGCCTTTAAAAACAGATCAAAATGATAGAGTAGTATTTAATTAAACAAACAATTGGAAGATGTTTCATCATTCATATCTGGAGCAAGTTAACTACCAGCTTTTTCAATGTAGAGTATGCAAGTCGTTTGCAGTGGAAGGTACCGTAAATGGATAGTGTTTTAACAAATGTTAAGTAAAAGTTGGCATTCAATCATAGTTCAGTGGCATATTATTTTCAGATAATTTAGATGGCTGGCCTTTTCATGTGCTCAGAAAATAATGTCTGCTCCAAATTCAGCTGCTATATTATGCATAATCTGAGGGAAATTACCGTAGAAAATTATTTTGCCCTCTGTGAATAAGCCTGATGAAGCTTGGCATTTCGGAAATCAAACCTGGCTATAGAGATCATTCAAGATGTGTCTGAAATTACTATTCCATTACCTTTGCAAGGATACAGCACTAAACATGAATTGCATGCTCCAGTTTCAGAGACACTGGTGTGTTTACTGCTTTAAAAGGATATGGATATTTCTACTTACTGCTTTAGTTATGCAGTGAAAATGTATCTGTGCAGACAAAAATAAAGATAATTAGGCCATGGTCATATTTTCACTGTTTACTCCTATATGTCTTATTTGTGGACTTTCCTCCCTTCAGTTGTAAATTCTTGAGTCCTGAATTTTACAGGTCTCAAACCATTATAGAGTGTTAATCTGTTTTCATTTTTTTAGTATGATTGGGGAAGAGTGGGTGGATACTGCATAAACTTAGTTTCTCTTTCCTGTAACTCCCTGATGGGGCTCGGAAGAGCACACAAATGGTAATGGAGACCCACCCATGTCCCCCCCCATTCTCCCCCATTTGCACCCCCTTACTCTGAAATGTGGCCTCAGCCACCATGGCCGCCATGGCTGCCACAGTCATTACACACTCCAACTAGCCCAACTAGGTCTTCCAAAGGTGTGTGCACATCTCCCCCATCTTGGCAAATTTCCCACAATTCCTGGGTGGGGGAAGTGCACTTGCACTTCTGAAAGGCCTAGTTGGACCTTGGAGAAACACATGATGGCAGAAATGGCAGGTAAGTGGAGGGGTGAGGTGGGACAGAAAGGGACATGTGGGTTTTCCCTTCATGTGCCAACATTCATTGGATGTTAATGCATAAAGCTGAAGCCCCCCCTTTCTGTGTGGGGGATTCACACAAAGCCAACTATTCCCCCATTCATTTTGCATCAAATCAAATGAGGGAAATTGGTTTTGCGCACATCCCTATCGTAAAGGAGTGTCAGGATGGGAACAAAAAGGTGTAAGCATGTGACCCAAACTGAGGATGAACTGAGGAAGCTTTATCAGGTATTGGATGTGATCGGAGTTAGTGTATTTTGAGTCTAAATTCTTAGTAGGTCAGCTCTGGGTCAGGCCCAGTAGAAAGAGGCCCAGATTGTTAAGGCTGTAAGTCAGGAGCTTCAGACAGTTCAGATTCAGACTGCCTCACACTAAACTAAGCAGGCAGAGGGCAGGACATGACACCAGGTCTCTGAAGGGGGGGATCATGATGTTATTACAAGTGCCTCATGGCCATGCCACATAGCCCCACAACCACCAGACCTCAAGACTACTGGGAGAGAGAACCCGGAGAAGGATGGAGATTGCCAGTGAGGCACTTCTTGAAAGCTTCCCTGCGGACATCTATTACTCATCTGCATCTTCCCCCTTCACTTACCAGAAAATACTTCATGACTCTCCATCTTGTGAAACAGTTTAGAAAAATAACCAGTCTCCCACATACTGCAGTGGCAGCATGATCTCTGGGGCTTTGTTCCTGGTGGTAACAGTGATATCCCTCATGGCTTGGTGATGCCATCATTGTTAAAAAATAAAAACAAAACAAAAGCCCTGGAGCCTATATTGATGTAGAATGCCATATGGCAAAAGGAAATGTGTGCTTATGCAACCATACCATGCACCTTTTCTGTAAGCTGGTGATTGAAACACATATGCTGGTGGGAAATACAACAGTGCTTTGTTCAATGTGCAGTCTTTATCCAAAAGCAATGTTCTCTCTTGCCCTGTTGTTAAGAAACAGTATGTATTCTGAGCTCACATTCAATGTGGCATATGCTTCACTGATATCGTTCATTATTTAGAAGTCAAAAATGATTCCCGCGCCAGTCTTGCACAATACATGCATCTAAATCTTCATGCCACTGACATAACTCAGTTCTCTCATCGATTCTCTCTTTATCAAATTATGATGAGGCCATAGATCTTGTATATTATTATCTATTACAAAATAAAGGCATTAAGAGATGGGATGCCACTTGGCATATACAAAGTGCAATGTTTATAAATGTAATAGGAATTTGTCATCTGATCACATAAAAAAGTTCATCTGGGGATACCTGCAGTTTCCCTTCTTTCTTTCACTTGGACTCTGGCACTCCTGATGAATTTTTGTACAGATATGTTCCAGAATTTGTATTGTCTCAGACCAGATGGCAAACAGGCAAACTCTGTTTGAAGCAGGAATGGCAAAGCAGTTTGCATGCTTAAGAGGCAGCACAACTAGTTTTAAAAGCTCAAAAACAAATGACCATTAAGTAGCATCTCTGAACAGAAAAACAAAACTGTATGAGGCCTGTAGGCAAAGAGATGACTAGCTACTTCTAATCAATCTGCAGTCCTCCTTGCCTCTGCAGTTCTTGGCCCTTTCTGCACTTACCTCAGTTAATCTATATTAACAAGATCCATATTAGGGATTTGCATGAATGTTCTATACATTCGAAATTCGATCAAATTTGATCAAATGCGGACATTCAAATTCAAACAGAATGTCTTCACATTCAAATTTAAACATTCGAATGGATTTTGAATGTTCCAAAACGAATGGATCCAAAATTTGAAATTCATTTTAAATCTTTAAATTTGAATTTATGAACATTCAATTTGAATTCGAATATCAAAATTTGACTAGATCCGATTGAATTTCTAATACCTTCGAATATTCCTGGTTGGGCTAGTTGGTGTGTTCTTGACAGCTCCTTTCTATGACAGAAAGGACCACAGACAAAGTGCAGTGGTCCTCTATACTGTAGGTGTTCCTTTTTTTTCTTCTTCACCCAGATGATGCTTTCTGAGCCCTCCCTATTTTGATTGCAGCCCTCAGGGACATTTTTTTCTTCCCTGATTCCAGTTCCCTGGTCTCTTATTCTCCGCTATCCAAGGGAGTTCTAAATCCTTGTAGCTGATCTTCTCTGAAGTTTCACCAGAGCAAACTGATGCAGGGAATGTTTATTTGTTTGTTTAAATCATGTTTATTTATTTATTTGTTTGTTTGTTTGTTAAATCAATTTAAACCCATTGTTTCAACACAATTTGGCACCCAAGGTAGCTAAAAAAAAACCTTCTTAAAAAGCTGTTCAAAATGTAAACTAGCAACATTTCTGCTGAATTTGGTTTCCTATTGTGCCAGCTGGTCTTCTAAAAGTTTTGTCATTCCTTTGCTATACATAGTGTCATCTCTAAACAATAAGAAAGTGTGAAACATCTTGGAAAATGATGGCATCTGGGTTAGATGGGAATTGTAAACCAAAACCTATAGGGAGCACTAAATAATAAGACTGTTTTTATCAAGACTGAATAGATTTTGAACTTTGGTATATAAAAAGCCATTCTGCACATATTAAGTAAATAAAAAATTCTGAATCTGTCACTTCATTTCAGTGTCACACTACTTCATCAGATGTACCTCCATAACATATTGATCATAATCTGAACCAAATAAATTTTTTTCAAAGAAAATGTTTAAACCCCATATAAGAACACAATCAGAATTGCCACAACTGGTGAAGGGAGGGGGCACTGGGAAGAACAATTCAGGGCACTTTTTACACATGCAATGAAGACTCCATTAGGAACCCGATAGGTATGCATTTGGTATGATTCAGTTACGTACCTTCTGCACACACAACCCCTTAAGGACCCCATTAGGACTCCATTCTGAATATGCTGTCCTCATGAATGCTGTTGAAATCCAGATTTAATGGGGTCATTGGACACTTATATCCAGAAGACTCCTTTAATGGTGTCTCCAATCCAGTTTTCTGCCATGAAGACCGGAACACAGAGTGCACTTCTGCACATATACTGGGGCAATAGGATCCTGTGGCAGGTCTAGGGGCCGCCGTTTGAGGCCGTTAGAGAAGGGTTGGGAACACAGGGTCCATACACTGTCTCTTTGAGGTGCCTCTTTTTTTTTGTCTGAATACAGCCTATTATAAGAGCATTGATTGTTTTGCCATGTGGAGATGAATAGGTTTTTATTCAAAAGAAAATGGTTGCAGATAGTATAGTTGCAGTTTTTGCCCATTACTGAAAATGTGTTTTTCTTGCTGACACTTTCATATATACTTCCATTACAATTATTTGCTTATTGAACTCAGTTTAATAAACTCCCTCACCTTCCCTCAGGTGGCTCAAAAACAAACAAACCCTAATTTTAAGATCCTCACAAATTTTGGAATCCTCATAGATGTAATTGGTTCTTAGGAGTCCCCAAAACATAGGCTGCATCCGGATGTTGGATATTCTATGTAGTGTGTTAGATTTAATAGAATTTAGTATAAAATAGTAAAATCCAGAGGATAGGGAATGCTAAAGAACTCAAGAAATACTGAAAGGTTAAATAAGTAATTTCAGGCCTGGTAAGCATCAAACATTAGGTGAGATTTTTTGGTTTTAGACCTCTTTTTATTATTGTTGTTGTTGTATACCTCCTTTCCAAAAGAAAATTTACCCAAGGTAATTTCCAACAAACAGAAAATACACAATGCATAATAATAATAAAAACATTATAATAAAAATGCATTATACATTCCTCTGACCAAAGGAAGTGATTAGTGTGTATAAGATGGAGAGAACTAGCTAACCTTTTGGGCCGAGCTACAGGCAATAAAATATGTAGATAATGGAATCATACCATCCAAAGGAGGGGGCCAGGATGCTCTTCTAGAATTTCCTAAGTTTGTTTAATTCTCATTGATTAATTATTTTCATCCGATGAGTAGCCAAAACAAAATATAATCAGGCCTGTAGCTAACAACAGTTCTAGTTTGCCAAGGGCATGGGCTAGTCAGATAATCACGAAGCTTGGTTGGAGCAGTGGTTGTAAGGTGTTTTGTTCCTCATGGATGCCTGAAGAATTTGGTTCTTTATCCTTGGAGTAGGATGCACTATCTGTGCAATGCTTTTATTTCTTATGCTAATTCTATGTAACTTCAAATGCAAGATTTTCCTCACTGCACATGTGCAGTTGCATCTATGGCTGTTCAAGGTCCCAACGTGCTTACGCAGCACCAGAAATGACCCCAAAGTGCTGGAAAAAGAGGGAATGGTTGTTGCCCAGATGTAAGGTAAGTCTCTAGTTAATGTTGGTTAATGTATGGAGCACGATTTCATGCTCCACACCTAATCAACAATTAGTGCACTACTGGTGACGCTTGGAGGCTATAACAGCCTATTCCACATGTGTATGCTCTTCACCAGGAGTTCAGTAATCATGCACTAGAGTCCATAGTATAAATGGGCCTCAGGTGTCTGTAACTGAATTTCGCCCAGGGGCTTCCAGGTGTTTGAACACCCTGTTCCTTAATCAGCTAAATAGTATCGTACAGCACCTATGTGGATGCAGCCTCACTTTATAACCATCTTAGCTTCCTTGCTGCATTTCCTGTTATCTCATGGCATATAAATCATGCTATTGTCTGTCCTGCATAACTATCAGTCACTTTTATTCAGTAATTAATTCAGTACGATATCGCTTTACCAATTCACTCCACACCATCCATCACTTTTGAGCTTCCCCCACCTTGCTTCATAATCCTCAACCTTTGAATCTGCACTTCTGTCACCTCTACAAGGTGTCTCTGTATGTCTGATGCCCCAGGCTGCACTCATTATTACAAATGCAACTCTACAGTAGATTTTCACAGCATCATTGACTTCCATCCTCAGCATGGAATTAGCTTTTGCCTTTATTATGGCACAAGATTAATCTATGTCAGAACAGACGTTGAGACATACATTGGTGGCTGTTGATTCAATTATGCCTTTTTTAAATGTTTGGATCACATCCATTCTAGTTGTGTCTAAGAATTTATGGTCCCTCAGAACTGCAGAATCACAGAACTGGAAATACAACCGTTTATATCCAATATTTGGTCAAGCCCTCTGTTACATATAGAATTAGGTGGCAGTTGGCACATCTGTTGATAAATGAACACCACGTTCAGAAGGCAACCAAACGCTCTCAGTTGTAACTAAAACCTATGGCCTTTTCACACTCCTATAGTTGACAATTAGGCAACATCTGGGCAAGAGTATCTGCACTTAGAGGAGGTTGTTACAGCTTCCAAGTGCCCCTGCTTTCCCAGACGTTCCTAATTATCAACTAGTTGTGGAGCACAAAATCCTGTTGCATCCAGCCAGCAAGTATTTGCACCTCTGGCTGGCAGCAGCACTGACACATGCACAATGGCAGAGGCTGCTGCACTCAAGATGGCAGCACCCTGAAGGTGACCGACCAGCGATTGAACAGGGGGTAGGCTAATATTGACTAGCGCTCCCAAATGTGAACACTAAGTCTACGTTAGTTGATTGCATTCCTTTCCCGTCTAGCAAATGGGAAGGGAAGTGCGAAATTGACCCTAGTATAGCTGAAATCCAAGAGACAAATGAGTATCAGTGAGAGGCAGTTATTGCTGGATAAGCATTTTATAGAAAAAACATGGAACGACATATTAAAGGAGGTGTCACACTGTATTTAACGAGAATACTGAACTGTGCTCAAAGGGGCAGATGATCCAACAGAATGACTGCAGGATGGGATATCAGTGCCTAAAAGTAGGTTAATACTGAGAATGTACAATCTCTCTCTTAACCAAGGCTCTTTGAGGAAGGACATGAGATGAAAAAGAAAATTAGAGAGGCATCCCCAAAAGACTAGTAATAATGGAAGACTTCAATTACCCACAGATTAACTTGATAAATATTCAGACAAAGGATGACAGAGAGGTCAGATTCTTAGATACTGTAAATGACAATGCACTGGGGGAGCTAATTGTGGAAACAATGTCAGGTAAGGCAATACTAAAGAAACTTTTAAGAGGCACTCCTTGTAATGACTTAAATCGTATCCTCAGCTTCTTTCCCTGCCACACAAATTTTGAAATATCTTTTTTTCCCCACTGCATAAATAGCTTATCGGTAATCAAAAACTGGTGTCATTCGAAATGGAAACATCATTTCTGGCAACACATTCCTTTTAATCACAGAAATTTTGCCCAGTAATGGCAATTTTAACTTCGCTCATTTTTCAGTACCTTGTTTAATTGTTACCCATATGTTCCCATAATTATTTCAAAAAGGCCTTTGCACTTCCATGTGAATACTGCACGGGCACAGGGCAGGACAGTTGAGGCTGCACAATCACACACCACGTCACCTGATCACCGAGGCAACGGCCATCTGCATGTAGCCATTGCTGCAGCAAGGCAGATGCTGCCAGACAGAGGTGTCCGGACTTACCCTGCTATTGGTTCAAAGTAGGTTGAGGACAGTGACAGCAGTGTGAATGTCACCCTCCATCCCTGATCTTAGCTCCCCTGGGACACTATCCCATGAAAGTTAAGTGTGAAAAAGCTCAATGTCTTGGTCTTTTGTTCATTAACTTTAAAGTCAGCTACCATGCCAAAACTTTTCAATTTCTCTTTCAGCATTTCATCACTTTGATGTGAACACAGGATGTGAAACCCCACTTCCTAATGATGCCAGAATTTATCCCCTCCCCAAATAGCCTGGGAGTGTCCTCGTGTGCAGACTCACCCCCCAAAATGATGCAGACTTTGCTCCCAAAGTTAGCGTGGCTTTGGGTCATTTGGTCTGCATGAAGCCCAGTTTGGGGGGTTTGCATAAGGATGCTCCTTGCCGAATTCGGATTCGATTCGGAGTTTATAGTGCATGACCTAAATCATTACAAAACAAAGGGGTGCATAGAACAGTGCTACAAATATACTGTTGA
The DNA here is from genome assembly GCA_023333525.1 of Aspidoscelis tigris stejnegeri. Lineage (NCBI taxonomy): Eukaryota > Metazoa > Chordata > Lepidosauria > Squamata > Teiidae > Aspidoscelis > Aspidoscelis tigris. Next base: position 28,482,405 of record JALMGA010000007.1, on the reverse strand, counting down.
CAATATGAATTTGATTTCTCTAGGCAACAACAGATGCAATTGATGGGAGAACAGATGAGGATTTTTAAACAAGATGAATGGAAGGATGGATTATTATATGCAAAAAGAGACAATGCCGTATTTTTGTTAGAAGAGGGGATTAGGAAGGTTGAAGCAAATTTTGGTTAAATGAAAGTAAAAGATCTGCCTATGGGAAGGAAGGAAGTTGAGGGAGAGAATTTGGGCCTTTTTGTGATCTGAAAATAGATGTAATTGTACCATTTCACTAAAATTCAATTAAAAATTAAAACAAAAGTGTGATTCAAAAGTGTATTTTAGTGGAAAGTAGTATATGAATATTTTAAATAAATAAAAACAGAATGGTACTGTTGAAAGAGTCAACATTTTCAGGATGCACAGAAAGTTTGTTGATCCTATTTTTTAATGTTTGAAATTCAAAGACTGTGGTTTAGAAGCCAGGAAAAGAAATAAAATGACAGAGTGGATATTGCTCAAAGAAAAGAATGGTAGGTAGAAGCAAAAATCATAGAGCAGGGATGAATTAGTGCTCTTTCCTGCCTGTCACCCCTCATACATTTTCTCTAGGATGATCAAGAACTAATATAATTTGTAATTAGGGATGAGAATTAAATTTGATTCCTACTCAATTTCAAGTAGTTTGCAGAAATCTGTGCTGATTGGAATTAAAGATACAGCATATTTCCATTCAAATGAATATAAGTCCCTAGTGTCCTTCCATACATCTTTTTAAATGGTTATACAAAAATGTCAATGAATGAATTTCCTCAGCATTTGTCCAAATGTACAGTGGAAGTGCTGTTGTATTTTGCACAAGCAGTTTGAAAAATATGATTATGTAGTTCAATTTTATAATTTTAGGACACTCACATATACACAGGGGGAAACTCAGGAGAAATAGCTCAATATTATATGGATTTGTCCTGTGTGTGTGTGTGTGTGTAATATATATACCATATATACCATATATATACCATATATACCATATATACTCTATATATACAGGGTACAAAACACTGAATTACAAAGTTTTCACTCCACAGTTTTACAAAATTACCATCTGAATTACTGACATCTCCTATTCATCCATTCTGATACTAAATTGAGATTATTAATAATCATAATAATTTGCAACCTAATACAGGATAACGCAATTGGTTTTTGTATCACATAGTCAAGCAATAAATTGAGACAGGTATTTATCCATAAACTTTTATAGCAGCTGTTCAATACACCATTAGCTTAAGTTTAGCACAGCAGTAAATATAAAGTAAACATGAATCATACAGGAGTAAAGCTAAAGTGAATTTTCTTGGAAACCTTTTAAAAACATAAAATGTCATTCTAGATCAAAATTTCCCAATATAAATTAGAGACAATCAAGCTTTCAGGATGTATGGGAATCCAGAGAGAGTCTTTCCCTTTACTGTACAGGTTGTGAAAAATCCAAAACCAGTACAATTAAAAATAGACCTACAGCTTCTATATATTTTTTTTTGAAGTGAAAATTAAACATTTTGCTGTTTAAGAACACTGTAATTGCTTCCATTTTCATGCTTTCTGTTCTTTATGCATTCCAAATTGGGGGCACACTCACACACAAAAAGACAACGAACTACCAATAAGAATAAAACACTTTCTAGGGACTTTTGAGGGACAGAAAATAATCTTTTTTTTCATGCCGTGAAAAAAAGAGGTCACCTTGCTAAATTTTGTTTGGGAGTCTATCTTTTTATGTGGCTGACAAATCACTTTCACCCATAATGGCACAAATTAATACCAGGATCAGAGCACCCTAAAGGGAGGTGAATTGTAGCTACACAGGCAAACAGCTGCTGATAATCTGGATTGTGACATTGAAATCAAACATACTAAGCTGTGAAAAGTCACCTGAAATAATAGTTTACTTTTGGCTCTCTACAGAAGGAAATGCTGGTCTAGAAAGAAATCTAATGACTGAAATAACTATAATTATTTTCTTAGTACCAGGTTATTTGTAACACCGAGAGAAAAGCTGCTGTGCCTGCTCTGCTTTTTCGAACTAGCAAGCAGTGTAATATCAAAGGTGGCTGGTGAGGCAGAAGTGTCTCCCCCAGGCTGTGCTACTTTGGGGGGCTGATGCTCCCTGGCTTTGGCAAACTGGCTTCTTTTGAAGTTCCCATGGTGCTGCAGGAATAAATTGGAATTGCCATTGCATAGATTTATTTTTTAAAGAAAAAAAACCTGCAGATCACCATGGCACAGGAATGACTTTGATCTATAAACCTGATCACCAGCTGCTTCAGCACCATATTTGGGCCATAATTGTTGGTTGCAATATATTGCTGGCAGCAACTAACAACATGCAGCCAGTAAGGCTTCGGGAGCGACTCTTGAACCCTCATGTCTGAACTCTCCAAAACCACATTTGATCTACTATGGATAAGAAGAACGTAAGAGAAGACCTGGTGGATCAGGCCACAGCCTGTATAGTCCAGCATCCTGTCCCACACAGTGGCCCATCGGCTTATGGGCATCTCAAGCAGAAGACAAGAGGAAACCCTCACTTGCTCTCAAATCCCTGCACATGGCCTTCAGATGCATCCTTCCTGTCCTCCCAGCCTGGAATATGTACCTAAGCATCCATTCTAGTAGCCACTGAAACATCTGTCATCCATAAATTTATCTAACTCTTTCCTGAAGCCATCTAGGCTGGTTGCTCTTACCACCTTTTATGCCAGCAAACTCCATAGACCAATGACCCTCTGGGTGAAGAAATACTTCCCCTTGTCTGGTCTGACTCTCCTACCCATCAGCTTTATAGAGTGCCCCCTGGTTCTAGTGTAGCATGATAGAGAAAAGAATCAAAATCAAAATCAATTTTAATCAAATCAAAATTTGGGGAGATAAAATATGAAGCTTTTATCAGAATCTTGTTCCTCCCCATAACCTCTTTCTTCCATCTCACTTCTTGTTGCTTTTCATTGTATGGCAGGAGCTATACAATAGCAGATCCTGTCACTTCCAGGGTGGAGCACTTGCAAGGATGTGTCCCATCACATACAGGGTGAAGTGTGCTGCTTTCTCCATTCCCCTCTCCTGCTCTTGACAATGTAAACTTCAAAGCGAGTAAACATTTCCTGGCTTTGGCATTTTCACTGGGGACTACTTGGGGAGATCCAAGAAGTGGCCATTTTGTGTGCCTCCAAAAGTAGGGCCATGTTATTCAGTCTACAGGAAGCACCCTACAATAGGTTTGCACATTTGGCAGCACAGCAGCAGGGCAGAAGAATAGGGTTTTCCCTTGCTCTACTACCCTGTTGCTATAGGAGTGTTTTCACACACTCTGCCAGTAAAGCACCCATGACAGCTTTTATGGTGGGATGTTTTAAGAATGTAAGAAGCCACAGCCCATCAAGTCCAGCATCCTTTCCCACACACTGGCCCACCAAATGATTATGGACACCTCAAGCAGAAGACAAGAGCAAAACCTTAGGCTTCACATGCTCTCAAACCCCAACAAATGGCCCTTAGGGCACTCTGCCTGGCCCCCCAGCCTGGAAGATGTATGTAGGCATGCATTTTAGTAGCCATTGATACATCTGTGGTCTATGAATTTGTCGAACCCCTTCTTAAAGCTATCTAGGTGGGTTGCTGTTGCAAACCTCTTCTGGCAGAAAATTCCATAGAATTTCCTTGATGGGTGCAAGGACATGATACCCCATGGTGCCATTAAGGTGTCAGGCAGATCCTGCTTGCCAGGGAAATAAAGATCATGTGCAAAATTGTTTTCAAATGGAGCTGTTCAAAAACCATGAGTCGTATACATTTACATGGTATCAAATTAAAGCTAATGTCATTTCTTTATGTTATTTTTAAAATCTGTCAACCTGTCAATGCTGCTTACACATTGTAGTAGCAATTCACTATACTGGGTTACTGTGTCTCTGAAGGCATAATCATGGTTAAACGAAGTGAAATTTAAATTCTAGTAAATAAATGGCATCAACTTTAATTTGACACAACTAATTGTAAAGCACGTTCGCTAACTAAAAATCAGCCAGTGTGAAGAGGAGGCGAAATGACTAGATCAAATGAGTAATTAAAATTTGGCTGCAGGAAGAGTCACCTTTTAGCGGGCAAAATTACCTCAGTTTCAGAGGAACATGATGTTGAAAGTGCGACTGTGCTTTTCACAGGGTATGAAATAAGCAGATCATTCCTAATAAGAAGGTATTGCTAAATTATCACAGCTTTCAAGATCTGAAATCTAATTTAGTCACCATAAATGAATCCATTTGATCTAGCTGAGCTTGCATACATGAATCCATTCCACATCTTACTTGAATGTATTACATTCTCTCTTTTTTGCTTCTACTTTTCTCCTTCACGGGATTAATCACGTTATGTAAAAGGTTTCCAAAATTGACCTCTTCCCTGCTGTCCTAAGAAGACAAGGTCAGGTCAGACAGGCTCATCCACAACAGTGACTATGTAGACTACTTTTTTTAGGGATGTGCGCAAATGTTTTTTTGACATTCTATTCAAATCGAATACCCCAAAATCTGATTTGATTCAAATCGTTTAAATTCGTATTTAACAATATTCAATTTGTATTTACCAAATTTGAATGTCAACAACATTTGTATGTACACATACACATCTTCCCCACATCTGTACACAACCTTACGCATCTGTACACATCTGTATGCATCCCGTAGTTATCACATATGCAACCTGTTTTTGTCCTGAACTGATCTGTACAGATGTGTACAGATGCGGGAAAGATGTGGATCTTCAAGTGCACATCGTGTACAAACTCGTACACCCATGAATGTCCAGATAATTCAAACAAATAGATCTGAAGTTTGAAATTCAATTTGAATGTTTACATTCAAGTTTCGGGACATTCTATTTCAGTTTGAATGTCAAAATTTACCACATTTGATCAGATGTTGAATGCCTACAAATATTCATGCACATCCCTAACTCTTTTTCAATGGCCAACTAGAATACAATGAGAAGCTCAGAAGATGGAAATAGTACAATAGCAGTCTCCCACAAGTTATCTGGTCTTCAGAGGCACAGAACCCTTCCAGTATTACAGATTGATGTATTTATTTAAAATATTCATATACCTCTTCACATTAAAATATAATTTTGAAGCAGAGAGAATAAGAACATAGACAATAAAAGCAATTAAAACTATAATAGATATATTAAAAATACAACTAAAATCAAGGTTAAGACAAATATTCACTCTAGAAAGGCCTGAGTAAAAAGATGAGTCTTCAATCAGTGCCTAAAAAACAGAAGCATACACACCCTGTGAATATCAGAGAGGAGATTATTCCAGAAAGTAGGTATTGCCATAGAGAAAGCCCCAATGTGGATAGTCAAAAGGTAACATTCAGCAATTTGGCAGGACCTCCCCTGATGATCTTAATGATCTTACAGATCAATATTGAGGGAGGAGGTCTGCTAAATAAGCAGGTCCCATGTTTGTTTAGGATCCTATATTCCAAAGATAAAACCTGGGGTCTGGTCCAGTAGAAGGAAACTAGAAGGCAAAGCTGAGGAAACTGAGGAATGGCCCCTTCCCATTGGCCAGCCACGCTCCTGAGGGTGGCTGGCCAGTGGGAGGCCGTATTGCACGCACGTGCAGTGCACGCCAGGCCTCCCACTGCCAGAAGATGTGGATTGCGCACACATGACCCTGGGTGAGGTGGGGGGGGCTTAGGCCACGGGGTCCCCTTGCCTGAGAAGCAGCGATCACTGCTTCTCGGGTGAGAGAGACCTTGGGGAAGGCACCCAACGGCCTCCCGATGCCTGGCTCCAAGTGAGCCAATCCGGGAGGCCAGGGCGAGGGCCCAGCTGTCAAAGAGGGCAAGCCTGACTTTCTCTCTCTGACAGCTGGGAATGTGCTGCCTCCTCCTCCTCCAGAGGCAGGGGAAATCTAGCAGTGGCAGAGATGACTTGGAGGAGGTGGTGGCAGCGACGGCAGGGGGAGGGGAGACAGAGGCAGCTGCCATCCACCTCCCCTCCTCTCTGGCGATCGAGGATCCCTCCCAGGTGAAGGCAGAAGTTTGCCTTTGCTTGTCAGGGATGCCCATCGCTTTGATGCCAGGTGCCCCTGCCTGTCATCGAGCCACGATGGCGCACTGGGGAGGGCAGAAGCAAGCAAACCATCCTGCTTCCACCCTCCCCAAGATGGTGGGAGCTGAGAATCCGGCTTTTCCCTTGCCATGTGCGGAAGCGTTTAAGGGGAAAAGTCAGATGAAAGACCTAATTTTTAGGTCTTACATTAGGGTCAGATTTCGACAGCAAGACTTAGAAACTGGTCTTGCTCACCACAATGTGGAAGCGCCACCAAAAAGGGGCTCTAATCTGACCTGTAATGCCCAAGCCACTTAAGGTAAGGTCCTTAATCTTAACTTAATGCAGCTCTAAATCCGTTTTAGAGGCCAGTGTGGAAGCACCCATACTGTCCCAGAACAAGCATTTTGCTCTTGGAAGCATCAGAGCCATCTTCTGAGTTCTCTGATGACTAGGAACTGAAGTTTGGCTTTTCCAGTATGAGTTTGCTGCCTACATATGTATGGATGTCACCTTAGGCCTATTTGCACAAGGGCCTCTCGAACACAGGTAGGCTGCCCTGGGACAGAGCATTCACTTTGCTGGGCTGGTGGCCCCAGCCTGTCCCCACATGTTCCTTACCTACCTAGGTGTGAATAGAGAATGCATCCCCGCGTGGCCTAGCCTTCGTTCACTACAGCCATTTGGCTGTAGTGCGAAAAGGCCTCTTGTTTCCCTCTCTTGTCTTCTTGTTCTCTTCTCATTTTATTCAAGACCTTACCTCACCTTACCTCACCTCTTTCAAAAACTGATGCACAAATGCAAGCAACTAACACAGAATCTGTGCATACAATAAAACAGCCTACACAGGAGTGCTCTATTCTTTTGTTACCTAATGAGAGAGAAGAATAAAGATTGTTTCCTCCTACTACATTTGCAAATATCTTTGGGAAAACAGCCTTCATCAAGGTGTGATTCAGCATGGCAGCAGAGTTGGAGTGACGGACCTGAGGAAAAGGACCCCGCCTCTATGGGTTTAGAGGTCGGCTTATATTCAGGGCTCAGCCAATGAGATTTGAGACGGTAGATTTGAATCTGTGGAGGGTCAAAGCTAGATTGTTTCCAAAAAGTCCCAATTGATGAACTTCTGACCTTGCTAGATGCTTGATGAGTCAGAGTTTGCTTGAACACTTAAGATAAGTATCTGCTTTTCAACTGGGCATCTTAAACAAAAGGCTTTATCTTTGACAAACAAAGATGCTCAGGTGTTGATGATGTCCCATCAAGCCGTACTGATCAGATCTACTAAGAAAACCAAAGGAGTAGTCCTTTTGTCTGTCTGTCAAGCATTTCAAGGAAGTTTTCCCAAATTATCCTGAAAGCACAACTTTATAGGCATTATTTCTACTCATAACTCCTTGCATCCAGTTTTGGGTATTTTGATAAGCCTAGCTTGGAATTATGATATTCAACTAATAAATGCCAACTATCACATTTGCCATAAGACTATGAGGCAGCCTTGCTTGTCAGTGTATGGTTTTGCTATGTCTCAGAGAGAAAAGAGGGTTGGGGGGGGGGGGTTCACACAAGCTACATAGTCTCAGGTGAAGCTGCTGGTGTGAGCCACCCAGCAGTTGGTCTCCAAGGATGGCTGGATGTTGCAAGGTCCAGAGACATCAGTTCTTCCTGATAACAATGTCTTGGCTGCACTGGGCCTTATTTTGAATTATATCTTGGAATAAAGACCTGCCATCTGTATCCTAATGCAGACTACAGCAGGCAATAGGCAGGGTTTTCTGTAGTCTGTATCAGCAAGAATATGGCAGTTTCCTATTCCAGGATATAACCCAGAATAAGACCCAGTGCAGAAAGGGCCCTTGTTAAAGCAGCTCCATGATTGACAGAGGCCACTTTCTAGCATTAATTTCTTAAGCCCCTTAAGTCCTCCTTGAAAAATACTTTTACCTCTATTTCTGGAAGAACATAAACTTGAAAACAGAGAAGAGTGAAGGAGAGGAGCTTCAAAACAGTATTCTAGGAGCTTTAATAAATGCCTTCTGTGCCCCAATTCTGTCAGTTACAATCTTCTTTGGTTAGTCTTTCATTTTGCCTTAACTATGTTTGCTCTTTTCTCCTTCAGAGTGTCACAGAAGTGATTTTCTGTTGCAGTCACTATCATTTAAATCTTCACCTTTAGCATCCTTTTTGTCTCAGGGTATGGCCACCCTCCTGGACTTTGGTAGCATACATGCAGCTTTAAGAGGCAAGTGGCTTGTGGCTGAAACTAATAAGATCGCTGGGGGCGGACTTTCAATACATTTAGCTAAACTAATGGCTGGGGATGATGGGATGTCTCTTCAGCAGGCTGTGGAATTCCAAAATATTTACAGTGCACACATTTGCATGCAAAGGTTTAGTTTGATTCCCTTGATAGCTTCTCCCTTTTACATTGCATATCAGCCAGTTTTCATGAGGATTAGAGCATTGTGGAGTGGGAGGGAGTCTTAATCTTTCTTCTCATTCGCCACAGTTTCAGCTTGGATAGAAAATTCCCCTGAGGCTCACTGCTGCTATTTTGAAGCAAAAGCGAGGTACTTAAAAACTGATATGTTTGGCCTATGTACTGAAGAAAACCTAACTGCTCTATAACAACCTGCATCCTTATACATATGTAATTTGGTAACAAGTGCCACCTAAACATTCATATTTCTGGGATTTTCTTTCAAGTGATCAATGCTTTCTTTCACACATTATCTTATTAATCTTAATAATAGTCTTGCAAGTCAGGTTAATAATTATTCCCACTTTACAGGCATAAATGGTCAGTTCTGAAATACAATGTTTTTAATCTCTTCAGCTGCACAATAAATTTGCAACAAGGCTGAGGTTTTCGTTCAAGAACAGAAGAAAAGCCAACTGAATTTGTCACACATGCACAAAAAAGCCTATTTGAGTATCTTTGCCTTGTATTGTCAGTCAAGTTCATCATTCTCTGCACCCAAGGCAATAGGCTGTGTTAAAATACCAAGAAAAATCTATGTATTATTTATTATTTATTTATTTGTATTTCTACCCCACCCTATACCTAAAGGTCTCAGGGGGGGTTACAATATTATATTAATCTTAGACAGATCCCTGCCCTCAAGCTTACAATCTGAAGAGGCAAGAAACAAAATGAAAATGGTGTGGGAGGGAACAGGGAACAAGAAAAAGCAAGCACTTGTGGTCTTCAGTTCCAATTCTTCTGTTCATTTCTCATTGCTGGAATTTTCCTGTTCTCTTTACTTTGAATTTTCTCTTAATTGATGACAAACTGGATGATAGTAGAGATGGTCAGCCCTGCTCGGCCTCAGGACCAGATGATTTCTCAACTGGTGGATCGGCTGCTGTAGTCTCTTTGCCATCTTGTGATGGGAGCAGTTGGAAGAGGGAGGAGGCACTTTTGTGAGCAAGGTGGCAGGCCTCCTCAGCCTGCTTCCTCTCTTCTGCTCCTCTCAGGCAAGATGATTTGCAGCCTTGTGATGGCAGTTGGAGGAGGGAGGGGCACTGCTGGGAGCAAGATGGTTCGCAGCCTATGTAGCAATGGAAAATAATAACCAAATCTAAGTTTTAATCCATGGCCTTTTCTGCATTGAGGACACAGTAGACCTGGAGTAGAATAGGATCTGGAGGGGGTGTCATCCTAGTTGTCCCATCACCCTCAGTAGTAAAAGGGGTGGGCACCCAGGAGAGGACCTTCTCAGTGATGGCCCCAGGCTATGAAATAATCTCTCCCTTGTGGTGCGTCAGGCTCCTTCACTGTATATATTTAGGAAGGCAGTGAAGTCACACCTCTTTGCCCTGGCCTTTGGTTAGATGGGAATATAATGTCTCTTCCCACTTTACAGGCAGTGTTACTGTTTTAATATATATGGTTGTTGTTTTAATATATGTCTGATTTTAAATGTTGTTACCCACCCTGAGACCTTTGGGTATAGGGAGGGATAGAAATATAATAATACATAATAAATATAAATAAATAGATCCAGATCCCCCAGATCTACACATTTGGATCAAGGGGAGGTGAAGGCTTGATCAGCATCATCTGTACAGACATCACTAATCTGGATCAGTCCTCTTATGGCTGTGAATTTGCATGGCATGGTGAGAGCTTTGCAGCCACCTCCGACTTTCTTAACTGCTAGGAATGACAGATCCAACCACAGATCATGGAGGAAGGGGGAATTTTGGCACCATGCTATGGCACACCATGCTAAAAACCACTTTTGGAAATTCTGGATCAAAGAAGCATGCTATCTACGTACCTCCGTGATCCAGATTGAAGTTCTGAGGCTGGATTGTAGACCCCATAAATTGGTGCTAGATCTGGATCAAGGGTCTCTTGATCTAGATCTAGCTCCATCCCATGTGGATGGATCCAACCTATCACAGGGCAGAACCTCCTCAGTTCAGATTAATGTGTGAATGAGGAGGCCCCTGATCCAGATCAGAGAGCCTCTAATCCAGATCTACAGCCTGATACAGAAAGGCCTCACCTTTGATCCACCTTCAGAATGAAAGAACATATTAACAATATAACTAACTCTTTTTTTTCTAGAAAGGTGGGTTTGCTGGATACCTATGTGGAAAGAAAAGTTTGCCCCTTTGCCAGTATGTTATTTTGCCCTGAACATCGATGGAAGGTAGTTTAAAACTTAGTGGTAATTTAGATGCTTTCAGATGCCTGCGGAGGTTGTACTTGGAGCTCTGGACACTCACAACCAGGGTGGGGTGTTTACTTGCTTTTCCACCCTGAAGCTCCTGATGACTCCCTGAGTCAATGGACAGAGTGGGATAGCCATCATTGCAACATCTGTCAACCAATATAGCAATTGAGGACCACTGTAGGCCTCATCTTCAATGACAGCCATCATACAGAAGTTGCCTTAATTAATCACTACCTTCCAGTATCTAAAGTCACATAAGTGAGCAACCATTATGTAGTCTTCTGGCACTTAACTCCAGAAATGAATTATGAATTCTGTATAGAATCACTTTCTATGGGGAATGTTTTAGCACAGATCTCCTGCTCTTAACTCCTGCAGAGCACTTTAGCTCCTCTTGGAAGAAAGCTAATCATTCTGAATGAGATACCCATCTGGACTCCATGAACAGGACAGAATGTTTGCCTTTTGGGGTTCTTGTGAATTAATGGTAAAACTAAGGCATAGATCTGATTAACCAGCTGCCAGGAATCCCACAGTTGCTAATAATTTAGTTTTCAGGCACTTCTGCTCAAATAAATACTGTCAAGCAGCCTGAATAAGATTTAGCGCCAGAGGATTATCCTTCATTGCATTTGCATACAAGAAAAGCAGGGGGTTCCATTCCCAGACCTTTTAAATCATTTTGCCCAGAAAAGCTAGCTTGAGACTTATTAAATACATCATTCCAATAATCTTTCACTGCTTTGTTCCATTCTTTGTGATATTCATGCCTCTAATCTTCTATTCAAATTTGTACCTAAAAGGCAACTCTCTGCTACTCTTTGGGAGGGGGGGGGATCTGAATAAGACACATTTACCATTATTAAAAGTCTAAAAGGGTTAACACTGAGTTAACTTGTGTATTTCTGAGCTGATGATTAGGGATGTGCACAAATATTCATAATACTTGTTATTCATACAAATTTGGACATTTGTACACAAATCAAATGTTACAACATTTGTAATTAACATTTGTACGAATACAAACGTTTCGGAACATTCACACAAATAATTTGTACATTCGTTAAACTGGGGATACGTATCAGATATGTATGTGTTGGTATCCGTAGAATTATTATTATTGGATAGAATGTGTATCCAATAATAACGTGTTTGTATAAAATCCATATGCAGGATACATCTCCAGGGCACATATGCATTTGAATCAGATATTCATACAAATTCGTACAACTACATTTGTATCAAACAGAATCCTATCACATTCGAAGGGGATCTATTAAAATGGATATGAATTTTTTAACATTCGATTCATTATGAATGGAATGCCCAAAACTCATTCGTGCACATCCCTACTGATGATCTACCTCTATAGTTCTATACAGACTTGATGTTTTCAGGACTCCAGTATCACTATCATTCCAATGCAGACAACAGAAATGACCTTGTATGACTAAATCAGAAATGTACAAATTTAAGTTCACTCCATTTTAGAATCATATAGAGTTGGAAGGAATCTCTAGGGTCATCAAGTCCAACCCCCTGCTCAATGCAGGATTTCCTAAGCCATCCCAGGCAGCCATCTGTTCATCCCTCTCCTCTGTTTCAGCCCTTCATTTTTAGGTTTTTTCTTTATGTAGGAAAAACACTGTAAAGTTACAGTTCTGCTTAAATTCACATGAAAACTGATCCCACTGGACATACCTATGCACACATTACTCTAATATGAATTCAAACAAGCATAGCAGAAAAATGATAATGATCCGGATAGTCATTTCCAACTGTCTTCCAGCCATCTAGGTGTGTGGATTAAAAAAATGTGCCTGCCCTAGAGGCGTGCAAATTGGGCCACAGGATGATTCCACGGGATGTCATTCTGAGCATGCCAGGGCTCCCCCTGGCAGGCCTATACACAATTGTTTGGAAGCCTGCCAGAGGCCAAGAGAAGTCCCAGCAGGCCTGAAGATGTCATCACACAGCCCAATGAAGTGATAGGCTGCCCAATTCCTCCTTGGTCTAAGAAGATCAAGAGTAGCATATAGGGGCAAGGTAAGCTTAGCAAAGTGTTCAGCTTGTTCTATGACTGGGTTTGCTAGTTCAAACTAGTCAACATTGCCCTCATGGAAGAGAGGGTTGCCATTCTGAATGCCTCACATAGTATTCTCACAACCCAAGAAATAAACTTCTTTCTTTCTTTTCCTTAGCAGTGCTGCTTTCACCCTTCTTCACTTTGCTGCCTCACTGCTCCTTTTGAGACTCCCATGCCCCCATGAATGCCTGCAGTCAGCCAATTTCACACTCAGTCTACATCTGGCACAACCAACAATCTAACAATAGCCGGCAGAATGCAGAGATGCTAACAATAACTAGATCTAGATACCAGCAGCAAGCTATGAGAGTCAGGAGGAGAGGATGTATTGCCAGTTCCATTACACAGCTGCTTATACATTTAAGAACTCAATTTTGCAGAGCTGTAAATTCACAGGTTCCTTGGTGATCCCAGCTCAGCAATAAGGCCAACCTCAAATCAATCAGGGGGTTTATGATAGGTCATTTTCATCAATATTTTCTGACATCCCTCCATGGGAGTAGAAAGTTGAGAGGCTCAGTTTAGCACATGTTGTACTGTACATGAACTAGGAAAAATTCTTACTAAACAAAGGTAGTCTCTTGAGCAAAACAATGTGCTTCCCATATTTATTAACTATATACTGTAGGGATGTTCACAATTCCCCCCATTCACTTCACATCAAAGCAAATGGGACAGACTTTACACTTGTGTGAATGGAGCCATTTCAATTGTGCTAGATTCAAATCAGCTTCAAATCCCTGCTGCCATCAGTTCCACCTCCAAATCCATTTCAAATCCACCAAAGCTTCAAATGAAGGCACAAAAGTAGGGATGTACACAATTTTTTTTTGTATTCAATTTGTATGCAAGAAAATTCCTGTTCATTCAAATAGATCCCGTTCCAATGTGGTAGGATTTATATTCGATACAAATGTTCAATCCCATACAAATGCATATGAATAGCAAACAAATCCCATACAAATCTCATACGAATCACATACAAAGCTTCATACACATGCATCAAAACATTTTATTCTAATTTGAATATCAATCTTCAAACATGCCTACATTCAATTTGACTTTGAATGCCCAAATTTGGCCAAATTAGTACAAATTTCAAATGTTATGAATATTTGTGCACATCCCAGCACAAATATAGCCACTATTCAGTTCAAATGCTAAGCTTTGAACTTTTGCAATACATATAAGTTGCAAAGGTGGTGAATATTTTTCACCCATTCCTAATGTACTGTAGTCTGTGCTTTGTTTGTGCTGCTAGACCATTATTTTTCAAATACATATTAAAGAACTCTATAGGTATCCTTAAAATTACACTGCTGTTTTCTTGCTCTGAGATGTCAACAAGAGAAAGTTCTATTATGGATTCAGAAGTCTATTTCGGGAATAAGACAGAATAAAATGCCTTTTTTCTGCTCATGGAGAGTTCAAAACAATGTTTTATGACTTCCCTGTTCACCAGCTCCCAGTTTCTCAGAGAGCTGTTGCATGAAGAAAATAATAAAATTTCTCCCTTCTCCAAAAGGAAGTGTAAGATGGCTTCTAGAAGGTTTAAAGGAGTTCTGGGCTACAGTAAAAGAAGCATTGACTCAAAGATGTGTGGAAAACATGGAGGCATCTTCATGGACCAGAAAATTTCCATATTTATGATGAAAGATGGGATATAGATTGTTAAATAAATAAACACTGAAGCCAAGGAACAAAAATTTTTCAGCCTTGAATTTTTCAAGTGATAAGTATTCATCTGGAATACAGTGTTTAGTTCAGGTTACTATACTTCCAGAAAGACATTGAGAAGTTGGGTCAGGTTCAGAGGAGGACAACAAAAATGATACAGGGGCCCGAGAATATGCCCTATGAAGACAACCTGGGCAAACCGAGATGTAGAATTTGGAAAGAGAAGACTGAAGAGAGACATAATATCAGTATTCAGGTAAAGAGTGTCATTGGGGAGGCTATTCCACAGCCTGGGGTCCATTACTGAGAAGGCCCTCTCTCGAGTGCCCACCAGTCTTGCTATAGAGGGTGGTGGAACAACAAGAAGGGCCTCCCCCCCCCGATTTTAGAGCATGGGCAGGTTGATATGGGAGGAGGCGTTCCTTCAGATATTTGGGGGCCAAGTCATTTAGGGCCTTATATGTTAAAGTTAACACCTTGAATTGGGCTTGGTAATGAATCAGCAGCCAGTGCAGCTCTTTTAAGACCGGTGTGATGTGCATCCAGCCAGATATCCCTGTAAGCAGTCTTGTAGCTGCATTCTGCACTAGCTGTAGTTTCTGAACTGTCTTCAAGGGCAGCCCCATGTAGAGCGCATTGCAATACGAGGGCGTGGATAACTGTGGCCAAGTTGTCTCTGTCCAAAAAAGGCTTAAGTTGACGCACCAATCGTAGTTGGGAATAGGCACTCCTGGCCATGGCCTCCACTTGAGCTTCAAGCATCAATGCTGAGTCCAGGAGTACCCCCAAGTTACACACCTGACCCTTTCAGGGCATTGCGCCCCCATCCAGGACAGGGTATTTCCCAACTACACAGACCCAGCACCTCTGTCTTGTCTGGATTCAGCTTCAATTAATTGGCCCTCATCAAATCCATTACTGCCTCCAGACACCTGTCAAACACTTCAACCACCTCTCCTGATTCAGATGGCACAGAGAGATAGAGCTGGGTATCATCTGCATATTGATGGCACCTCACCCCAAATCTTCTGATGACCTCTCCCAGCAGCTTCATATAGATATTAAATAACATGGGAGATAAGATTGACCCCTGGGGAACCCCACAAGTGAGTTCCCAGGGCGTTGAATCAATATCTCCAATAAGCAATCTCTGAGATCGGTTCTGGAGATAGGAGGAGAACCTATGCCAAGCACTGCCTCCCACTCCTAAACTCCATAGCCTCTCCCAAAGGATACCATGGTCAATGGTATCGAAAGCCGCTGAGAGGTCCAGGAGAACCAGCAAGGTGGCATTCCCTCTGTCTCTCTCCCGGAGAAGGTCATCAACCAGGACAACCAAGGCAGCTTCAGTTCCATAACCAGGCCTGAAGCCAGATTGAAATGGGTCTATAGAGGTACAACGTGAACAATGCCTTTCTCAAGGCAGCTGATGCTGTGTCAAATAGTCTAGAATTTCTAAAGTGGTCATCCATGGATCACCTCAACAATATGATATTTCTGAGCTTGTGTTTAACTCCACAGGGATAAAAAATGCAGTTCAATACCATCAAAGGAGAGGTTTTCAACCTGTATCACACCCCTACCCTTTTCAGCTTCACTGAAGTGCTTTAGAAATTGGCACTTGATCTGTTCTCCAGACTAATGCAAAAGTGTTTCTATGGAGGCTTATGGAAAAGGCCTCCAAAGGAAGTCCCCAGGCCACCTTGTTTTAAGTCATTTGAAACACTCAATATATTAAATGCATGTAATCAGGTAGTAAATTGCTATAGTTGGCAGGGCATTTTGCAATCAATAATTTAAAAAGTTTTTTCAGACAGCAGAATTGATATTTTTATAAAACTCTGCTGTTATTAGTTTGGGAGAGTTTGGACTACAGAAGGAATAATTATTACATTTCTGTGCCAAGAAGTAAGACATGCATCTATTTGAAAGCACGAATAGTGTGCCCATTTATCAGGAGCACGGATGTTATGATATGAATGGTGTTTGCAGCATGTGAAATTAGTTGTTAAGCACTTCAAATGCATCACTTCATCTCAACATTTCCCTTGCAGACAACTAAATTGAAGCCCAAATGCCACATGAATCTATGAGGCAAAGCTGGTACAGGTTGTGGACTGCCTAAAACAATTTCTGTACCTGTCCTTTTATTCAGCTTAAGAGTGGGTCTGTGTTATCTTAAAACTAGGATCCAAGGAGACCAGGAGAGTTCCTTACCAATCTATGCATGTGCTCTTGCCCTCACTGCACAATCTATATTTCATTTATAATTAAAATGGCATCAAGGAACCCAGCCTGCTATTTAGGGAATAAATTCCAGTCTTCTGTTAAAGTGTATTAACTTTCCTTTTGGTTATTCACCTGCAGATCAATGGCTTCAGTCTCATTTTAATGGTAATAGGCTGAATGATGTATTCTGACTCCCTCTGAACCTGGTTTCAATGAATTCTTTCTGAAATGTCATCTCTGTAAATCTCTCTGTTTCACTTGAACTGTTCGTTATTGCTCTGTTCTGTGCTTAGCCTGGAATATGTGTGAATAAAGAGCCATAGCAGTTCTTTTATAAAAGTACTACCATCAAAATCGT
The DNA here is from genome assembly GCA_023333525.1 of Aspidoscelis tigris stejnegeri. Classification (NCBI taxonomy): domain Eukaryota; kingdom Metazoa; phylum Chordata; class Lepidosauria; order Squamata; family Teiidae; genus Aspidoscelis; species Aspidoscelis tigris. The sequence continues at coordinate 28,465,277 of JALMGA010000007.1, read as the reverse complement.
GAGGCTTACTAGCATTACTAGACGCTTTTCAAGATTTTTGGATAAATACAATTATTTAATAAAACAGTAGAGGGGGCATTTCAGTCTATGGTTCTCATTGTTTTGATTTTCAATATCATTGGCAAGAATGTACATATTTTCTGTTTTGTTTTTTTTTAAGGCAAAAAATGTATCATGAAAATCAAGCAATGGCTTGTAGGGGCTTTCTGCAGACTACTCATAAGAAAATAAGAACCCAGCCCATCTAGTCCAGCATCCTGTCTCACACAAGGGAGGCACTGTGTCACACAGGGGAGGCTAGTGTGTGTGTTTGAAGTTCTTTTTTCAGCCTGGTCCCCCACCTTCAAGCCCCCCTTCCTTTTTTATGTGCGTTTCTTCTCCGTGTGATTAATTTTTAAAATAATAATCATGATAATAATAATAAGTTTGCATAAAAATGCTAGGTAGAGGAATCATACACATAAACTGAGGAGAGAAGGGGTGGTGTCTCACAAACTCCATACATGCTGATTGGCCAAGGGAAAGACTGGGCTCACCCACCACAGCACAGTTCAGCCTCCTTTAGGCTGCCCCGCTGCTCACACTGAGAAAGTGAAGACATCCTGGCATGCCAGGACGGGCTGAGTCCTTGTCAGTCCTGTAAAAATGAGGACTACGGTTAAGATGATCTAATGGAGGCACACTGGCTTGGAAAATGAATTAAATTTAAATGATGTGAGTAGCACGACCTGAAGATGACATGAGGTCATCCTAAACTACTTGTGTGACCAAGGCCAATGTGAACTGCTGCAAGCCATCATCTGGAAGCAGCCTTGTGACTCTGCATACTCATGCACATTCAACACAGCATGCTTTATGAAAGGAGCAATTATCTTTTTGGATAAGCCTTATTCTTTCACCACATGTGTGAACTGCACTAAGATAATTGTTCTTATCTGAGAAATTATATACATAAAATAGAGATTTTTTAAAAGTCTTCATGCCCTTCTATTAAGGCTAAAAGTAAACAGAGAAATTCTCCAGTTTACTTTGGGAATTGAATTAGGGTTTATTTTTTCCCCCCTTTGCCCTGCACACTCAATAAACATAACAGACTTTTAGAAAACATGTTTTCCCTCAGTCCCAAGTCATTTCAAACCACAACGCATACCCAGTTCTGCAGCTTTTATTATGTACATTTCAATCTTAGTCCCAACCACCAAAGCAATTCTCTTAGGTATGATTTGTCTCATCCTTTCAAAGAGCATCTTTGTTGTTTCTCCTCCCCGTATAGTCAGATGCTAACCAGATCGAAGACTTGTTCATAAAGGTCCCATCTTTATTAATATAAGAATCCCCCTTTCCCTTGGTCCTATTTTGCAAATGCAAAACTGAGATTTTAATACAGCATGACATTTCAACAAAGACTGCTGCACGTTTTAGGTTTTTAATGAGTCTTTCACAACAGGTTGGGAAATGAATGTTTAGATTACATTTCTTCTTGCTTCTTCCTCTGCTTATTGGACTGAATGCCTGCAGAACATTTGAAATATATTTTACCATAGTGCATCAGAAGGACTGAGCAGTGCTTCACTACTTACGTTTGAGTAGCGGATCACTGCTTAGCATTTCTACTGTGCTCCCAGGCACAAGCTGCTACTGAAACTATGGCTCACTGCCTCTACAAAAGCAGAAACACACTGAACAGCAGACACAGCCTGGAAAGGAGCAGCCACTGAAGGTTTGCTGCTTGCTTCGTCCCCTTTACAGAGATGTTTGTCAAACTACTGAACTATTGAAATGCACTCTGCATGGGGTTAAAGGTGTTCACAGAACAGGAATGTGTAAACTTTTGTTTCTGGTTTGGTTCAATTCAATACAGATACTTCTAGTGGTTAGGGAGCCAGACTCTTATCTGGGAATACTGGGCTCGATTCTGCCCTCCCCATGAAGCCAGCTGGGTGACCTTGGGCTAGTCATAGCTGAGCTCTCACAGCCCCACCTACCTCACAGGGTGTTCTGTTGTGGGGAGAAGAATAGAAAAGCTTTGTCAGCCACTTTGAGTCCCCTTAAATGGGTGAGAAAAGCGGGTTAGAAAAGCCAACTCTTCTTCTTCTTCTTCTTCTTCTTCTTCTTCTTCTTCTTCTTCTTCTTCTTCTTTGTTCAAATTTGAACTTTTTTTACAAACAGGTGTTGTGTTTGGTTCTTTTTGAGTGCTTTCAGACACATTCAAACTTGGATTGTACATAGTGTGCTTGCTAGGGATATGCAAGAATATTCAAATATTCATTATTTGATCAAATTCAGCTGAATTTGGACATTTGAATTCGAATAGAATATCTATACATTTGTTTCTTAACATTCTTTTTTTTAATTTTCTGAATATTTGTACAAATTATTTGGACATTCATATGTGTACGTATACGAACGCATTACATACATATCTGTACAGATGTTATTTGTAGCCATATGTATCCGTACAGATATGTACGGGAAGAAAACGGGATGCGTATGGGATAAAAAAAAGCATGTGTATGGATGCGTACGAACACATACGAATGTTGTCGACATTCGTATATCAAATTAATGTTGAATATTTGTACAAATAGATACAAATGTTTTCGATTCAGTTCAAATTTTAATGCATTCATTTTTTCTCTATTTGTACAAATTTGGACATTTGAATATTCTATTCAGATCTAATCGAATGTTGAAAACTGTATTTAGGCACACACACACACACACACACACACACTGCTTGCTAGGTTCACTAGAAACATCACTTTGGTTCAGATTTGAACTCTGCTTTTGAACAAGGAGGGTGTTTGATTTAAGCTCAAACTTTTCAAACATTTCTATTCAATTAAAACTTTTTTTTTCTCTCCTTCCTGAATGGCTAGGGCAACTGGCTCATGAGCACAAAATGGACAGAGCCTCCACACCATCACCATCACACTTTTAGAACTGGAGCCCACTCCTTTGAGGTAGGAATGTTCACACCCAAACCTGTCTCTCCCCCCTCTCAAGAGTGTTCTCTGCTAGAAAAGGTGGATTAGAGAAAGACCTAGGAACATGTGGGCCACACACTGTCTCTCCGAGGTGCCTTTGAAAGCTCTCCTTTTGTTATGTCTGAACACAGCCTGAGTGGATGGGATAAATTCCTGCTCAGTTCTCCAAGTGCGGTTGCTTATGCAACAAAGGTAAACAAGCTCAAGGCTGCGAAGAGAGCAGGTTCATCTAACCAATGAACGTGCACAATGTGTTCCCTCCACACACACAGCAACTTCAAATTAGTGGGCATTATTCAAGACACGTTAAAGCCTCAGGGTTTCTTTTTTAATTAAGCAAGGAGTGATATCACTTGCAACAATCTTTTGTTTTCTGCCAATACCTATTAAAAGATACGCACCATGAAGAGATAAAACCTAACAGATCTTAGCATGTGTGCATAAATGCCCTTAAACACACAGAGTCCTGCAAAACTTCAGCTTAATACTGGCTACCAGAACCACTTGCAACAACAAAAAATGGCTAGAGCAATTCAGAAAGATCCTCACACTGTCTCCTGACATGGCTCCATAATATTTAAATACCAATTATCAGCAGAAATCCTGTATTTTGGCATAAATTTCAGTCTGGTAATTATTTAGAAGAGCTCTATAAATAGGTAAAAGGAATTTTAAAGCAATGTACTAGCCTGCAAACATGCATAATAACAAAAAAAAAATCACAACCCAAGCTATCAGTTGGCTGTTTCTTACTTTCATAGCTTACAAAGAAAAAAAATGATGCCATTAGTTTTATCAAGGTGACAGGAAATTAAAAGACTACAGCCAATATACAACCACTGAGAGTAAAGAATAGAATTTGGCTGGATTATACTCTGCATTTATTTCTAAAGAAATACTGGGATTTCCCCTCCCACGTACACTTTTGAACCTAATGAAAAATTAACACAGTAATTGGGAACAGATGTTTCCTGGGCCCAATGACTATGTCTTTTCTCTTAACTGTATTTTAATTGTTTGTTTTAATATTTTATCTTGTTGTGAACCACCCTCTGATTGTAATACTGTGTGGTACAAAAATCAAAGAAATAAAGAAAAAAAACTTATGTCCGATTTCTTGATATACGCAAGATCTGTTCCACAGCAGTCCCTGCCCCTATCAGCCCAGTGAGTGAGAAGAAGGAAACGAAAAGCAAGTGATCCCAAAGGTTCATGGTGGGTGAGGCATGGACAGGAGAAGCTCATTATATACCTAAGAATATCCTTCACCACCACTCCATGCAGCACGTCTCTATTGATCCCTTAATCCAAGTGACTGAAGACCTTCCCTCATGCTGCTGACTGAGGCAAAGGACGGGTATTTGGGTTAGAGTTGAATAACAACCATGAAGTTGCAAATTTAAGACCAGCTGATAAAATGACCTTGGTGGAGACTGTCCAGAGGCAGCCTCACAAGGAAGCCAATAATCTTGGGGGTTGTGGACAGGTACTTCTGCTTGAATCCAAAGATGTAGCCGTGTTAGTCTGGATAGTCCAAAGAGAATGGGGTTCTATTAGAACCTTAAAATAGAAAGAGGTTGTGTTATGAGCTTTGATGGACACATCTACTTCATCAGAAATTTCATCAGATACTTCTGCTTCTAGACTGGATGAAAGCTTCGGTGTCCCTCTGCAGTAGCTGCTGAGCCACCAGACACAACAATGAGAAGCTGTGGGATCCCTGCAGAACCCTTGCACAGCCCCTTTCAGTCAGACAGATGCACCAACTGGAAACTCTAAAGAGACTTCACGGCCATTTTCTGCCAGCCAGACAGGAAGCTTCGATTGCCTGCAATATCTGAAGAGTATCTCTGGAAAAGCTGAAGTAAAAAGCTGATGATGAAATAGCAGCTTTTTACTTTGGGAAGAGAGGGATACTCCTTGGATACTGCAGGCAATAGGAAGCTGCAATGTCCCACCAAAGTTTTCATCCCGTCTGGAGGCATTCTTAATGTTCCATTGCTATTGACCCCGGAGGTCAGGGGCTGGTCCTGCATGCCCAGAGCTGCTTCCAGATCAGAAGCAGCTATACATGGTGTGGATGATCTGAACAGGAACATTCCCAGACCTGCCTGTTCACCCAAATGCAAAAGGCCCTTTTTAAAAGTTTCTAATGTATTGAATTTTGACTCCATGTTACAGTACTGGTTTTATTGTAATCTACCCTGAGATCTTGGAACACCTAGGGCAAAGAAACGCAACATTCTTTGAAAAAAAAATGAGTTCAGTAGACTCCAGGTTTTCTTTATTCCAGCTGTCATCTTACCTAGAGTAAGTATTACTTAGGCTGCTAACCAAAAAAGCTCAAATGAGACTATTAATAAAATCTGTCAAAGAATTATAGACTGTAGCACTGCAAGTGATCAATTGACCTGGTAGGAGATTTCTCCCTTTTGCTTTACCAGAAACTGGGAAGATTGATTTCATAAAGAGGTTGGCATTTGCAATTTCTTTCTTCCTTTTTTCACCTCCGGATGAAAATTGCTTTCCCCAGTTTGCTATGTTAAGATCACAGCAGAAGAGATCAGGGATGATCATTTCACTTTTAATGTGCAATCAAATCACTATTACGTTGCCTGGTAACATTTGCCCACACATGTCATGCACTGATTCCCCAATGGGTGTGAGTCCCACAGGGGCATAAGAAGTTCTAGGAGAGTACAGATCCTTTCTAAAGCAGCTGGAAAAATCCATCATTATTGGATCACAAATTCAAATAGATATGGCAAGGATTAAAGGTACTGCATTTCAACACCACTACCAACCTACCAGCCATAAATACAAACTGAAGGGAGATGGAGTTTGTTGAAAAGCCAGAAAGGCAGAACTTATCAGAAAGCCTGAGAACAAGGAATGGGTCTCACTAAAGGTACCAATCAACAACATTTAAAGTATGACGATTCAAAACACGTGGTATTTTTGAGTATATGCACAATTCATTTAGCTACCTCAGGGTGTAGTCTTACCAAGGAGGGATGGAATTTTATCTTGTATTGATGTTCTAAGAATATTTTTATATATCATTGTGGTTGTTGTGACCCCCTTGGGACCTCTTGGTGAAGAGCAGAATATAAATTCATTCATTCATTAATTTTATTTCACTTGAAAAAAGCAAAGTCTCTCAAGTTACCCGTTTCCCCATTAAGGCAGAATGAATGTTAATAACAAAACACACACGAGAAAGCTGATCTGTAGAAGTTTGAAATGGCTTTTATAAACAAACAAACAAACAAACAAAGCCCTTTTCAATTTCTAACACAGGTTAGGAATTAGGGCTTGAGATTTGTCCAGCTTCCATCTGGCTTGCATTTGTTTTGTGTGGATATGTGAGGAACTGGAAAAACTAAAATCGTAGAATCAGAAATGGAACAGCAACATGTTTATTCCTGTTAGGTTCTGACTGATTGCTTTAATTTTTCAAGTGCTTCATAAAAGTGCTTATAAGTATATGCTAGGTTCATGGGCTACCAATTTGCTAAGGTCATACGGATCTCTTGGTCCAGTGGGCCATTAAAACAGTGCCTTGAGCTGTGTGTCACAAACCTTTGCAGGAAACTGAATACTGGTGTGTTCCAAGGAGGGACAAGGCAAGACTTCAAAGACGGGCTCCTAGTAGGCTTGCTGGTCCAGTATACTGACCAGTGCAGAATCGCCCCATAGTCTGACAACCGGATCAGTAGCATATTTGGAGCCATATTTTATAATTTGCTGAGGGCTGGATATGTTTGCCATTATATCTGAATGCAACCAGGGTGCCCTCTCAACCTCAGACCTACTGAACCTCCCACCAGCTAATGAGTTGAGCAGGCAGTGGATTTTAATAGAGAAAAGACTGTGTGTCTGGTATTGACAGCCTTGAAAATGACATTCTATTAACAAGTGGGTTTTTTTCTTCTTCCACAGAGCAGAACAGCGGTTGAAATTCCTACAGGTTCAGGCCTCTGTTCCTCAAACAGACCACCGTCTCAGACAATGGCTTCTGGGAGTCATGAAAAAGTGTACACATTCGGTGTTGCTTAACTCATTTTCCAGAAAAGGACACCTACTATTGGATTGAACATATCATGTAAAGTCTTCCATTCCATCACATCTAATTCATTCTCAGAATAAAGCAAAAGCAAAGCAAATGGTGGTCAAAAGATTGAAAGTTTTTTTTTTTCTTCCTGTACCACTCAGAGTGACCATGACTGTGCCAAGCAAAAATCGGGCTAAGAAAACCTTGAGTCATGCCATCTCTCCTTCAGAAAGAGAAAACTGTCAAAAAGAATATTTTTTCACCAGGAGAATGTCGCAAAGATTTTTCCAAATGAGGCTGTGTTCACATCTAATTTTTAAGTCAGCTTTAATCCACCTTCAGAATGAGAGATTGCATCAACAAAGTGACTTGTCAATTTCTTTCCGCATTATCTAACCCAAAAGTGGACCCTGGCCCTATTCACACCAGTGTAAGACAGGACATCCTATTCATTAATTTGAACTGAGGCCCTACCAGTCCTGTTCATGCCTAGATCTTTATAGATCATCCTCAGGCCAGCCTCGCTTTGGGCCGCATTGGTTACACCTTTCTCCACGATCGACTGGAGCCTCCTCCATGGAACTCTTGGCTCTCCATCCCTTTTCCTGACTCAAATCTATCTCCTCTCTTATTAGAATCCATTCTGTCACTCAAGAGAGGCAAGGGTGTGTGTTGGCAATTCTTTCTTAAGCCTGTTCCCCAAAATCTTTGCCCACTTCCTGTTTTATGTACTTTTCTTCTCCATACAACTAATTTTTAAAATAATAATAATAATAAATTTGTGGAAAACACTAGATAGAGGAATCATACCCATCAACTGAGGAGAGAATGGTAAGTGCCCCACAAACGCCATGCGTGCACATTGTCTGAAAGGAAAGACTGGACCCAACCCACCACAGCATGGTTCAGCCTCTTTTGGCCAGTCCCTTTGCTCACAACTGAGGAAGCGAAGATGGCCTGGCATGGCAGAGTTGGCTGAGTCCTCTGATAAACAGGACTACCCCTGAAAAACAGGATCGGTTAGCACGATCTAATGGGGGTAGGCTGGCTTGGAAAATGAACTGAATAATAATATAATAATAATAATAATATTTATTTGTATACCGCCCTATGGCAAACCAATCCGGGCGGTTAACAGCAGTAAAATGTAAAATATAACAATAAAAACACCTTATCCCTCCCCCCCTTAAGATAATGTGAGTAACCTGAGGATGACCTGAGGTCATCAAAAAACTTCTATTGTGACCAGGGCATTTCTGAGTTTGATAATACCAAAAGAAAACAGTCGGTCACTTTCCTAATATGTGCCCTAACTCTGAAAGTGGACTGATTAAACTTAGGTATGAATTCAGCCAGATTGTCTCCAGACAGGTGCATCATGAGCATATAAGGGCAAAATCTCCCCTGAGAATGCTTTTTCAGGATTTGCCGTTAGATCACCTTGGAGGACCCTTTTCATGGCTTGCAGGATGGTCTCAGTTCCAGTGGAGGCAACCACATGGTTGCCATGCCCTCAAGTGCCGTTACCAGGCAGCTTTTAGGTTCATTTGGATGCAGCCTCTTAATATTACTGTAAATAGTAACAGTAATTTATTGATTGATTTTAATTCAAAGACCTTGAAGCAGGTAACAACACGGCAACCTATAAAAGTGCACAGAGAGCAAAATCCAGACCCACACTCATTAGACAGAGACAGGAATGTTTACTGGATCAGCTGGCTCCAAATTGATAACTGTGCTTCTTTCTGCACTGGTCCATCACTCTGGACCATATCCCAGAACAGGGTCCTGTCATCTTCACGTATGCAGATGCAGTCTTTGTTAAGATCAAAATAGGCCTTCCCAAAACAAGCCCAGAGCCTATCTGTTTCCCAGCTACCTTTGGCAAGATGACATGCATAGCTACCTCAAAATTTAAAAGCAAGTATTCGAGTCAATAGGTATGTTGCTATGCAGTGAGTGGGGGAAAGGTGTGCAGACTGGCGAACTTGAAGAAAACTTACTGTTAAAACAGCAAAACTTCAGAATCCCATAATGGGAGGTGGGTAATTCATTATTTTCAGTTCTGTTTTCATAATGGTAGAGATGTTCTTCTGTTGCCCACAGTATCATAAATTTGGGAGGGTGGTACAACTGCACCTAGAGAACAAAGTGCTCGTGTTCTAATTCAATCATTTATCAGGTCTGACGGTGTCCATTGCCCACGTTCTGCTCTCTAGTCAGGTTAGTCATCATAATCTGCTCTTTAGGTCTTAAAAGATCTATAAAACAATTCCCTGCTACAAAGCAAATTACTTGTTTGCTGACAATGTACAGTAAGCAAACAGGGGCAAAGAGACAGTGTAATTGAAAAGCCTAGAAACAGGAGTATCTTACAAGGCCAGTGGAACTAGCTGTAACACAATGTATCAGGTTTTGTTGCCAATTTATGTCCCTTCTGTAAAAAAAAAGAAAGGAGGGGGGCAAAAGCCACGTAATTATAGTGATGAAGTACATTGAGAGAAATGAGCCTGAGATGGAGAGAGAAGGAAAGGAGAAAAATAGGAATGATGCTTGAAGGCAGCAGGGCTATTGAAAATCTATTCCTCATTTTTAAAATTCTTAGCAAATGTTCACATCAAGTGGCATAATCTTCGGTGAGCATTAAAATTCATGGATTGCTGGTTTCTCTGTGCACTAATCTAGCTGACAGGTGAGCGAACTCTCCCCCCCAAAAAAAATCGATACATCCTCTGGCCAGAATGACTTGAATTGTTAGTACAAAATAAGAATCAGTTTGTAAACAAATCAAGAGGTGAACGATAAGCTCAGAGAGGGAGGGGTTGTATGTAGATCCAAGCCATCATGTTTTCCACAGTCCAGGAAAGTTTTGTTTTCCATTCTAAACATTTCTCGTTGAAAACCATGTGCTTATTGTTGTTTTATACTACTAAGTCATATTCAGGACCTGCCCAGACAGGGTGAAAATAATACCACCATTATGACATTGCTATGGTGTGGTCACCTCACGTACTGTAAGTACCCCCACCATTCCCCTGCTTTTTTGCCTCTAAAAAAAAAACACTTTTAACTGTTGCTGGAATACCCTGCATTGGTTGCAGTGCTTTTTTGGTGAAATAGCATGGTACAGGTGCAGTTACACACAGCATTGCCCAGATGCTGTGGTAATGGTGCCACACATACCCATTGGTGACATTAACATGGCAATGCATCTGATTCCTTAGTGGAGGTGATTCACACTTAGCCAGTGCTTGGTGAAACACCAGCTAAATTTGGGGTGCTTTGGGTATCACAAAATGCAGACCAAATCCAGCTGGCCATCATGCCTCATCAAGGTATGGATTGGCCCTCAGTCTTTGGCCCAATTCCTGTATGGTGTGCCATTGGACTCTTCCCCCAATTCTGACTTTCTGGGCATACATAGGCTGTATCCAGATTAGCTGAATAAATTCCACCATTATAGAAAAAAGCCACGATGTGTCATCCGGACTCCAGCAGCCTCCCCATAGCTTTCTCACAGAAAGCTGTGAGTCTTCCATGGTGCACACGATAAGGCATTCATCATGTGGGATGCTGTGATGTGGGAAGCCACTACACTGTTCTCACCATCCTGTCTGGACTGGTGGGAAACTTCAAATTGACCTGATACTGCAGACTGAGTGTTCATCATTCAACAGTAGGTAAATTTGCAGTAGCGGTAGCATAAAGTGCCGCTGCTATGAAGTATCGAGTGTCAGGTATGATGTCCATGCCCTGCCTGTGCTTCAGAATGCACAGTATTTGTAAGTCCGGACATAGTCATATAGTCTAAATTTCTGAAAGCTATTTTTGGGGAACCTCCATGTCTCTCAGATGCTGCCTTAAGATTAAAAGCAGAAGGAAGTGAGAATATGTCTGTCAGCATTTACCTACTAGCTGAAGCTTTTGTATTTTCCAGTGGGCTTGGCTTCTTTAACATTTATGGTTGGCCTTCACTCTTCATAGAAACAAACAAATATCCATCAAAAAATTCCATATCCTAGGCACCCACAGCTACTAATGCTGAGTATGTATTTTGCCAACCACCAGAACTGGCCCACTTCCAGGTCTGTTGCCGGGTGCACATTCCTAATGCACTGCGGATGCAAAAATTCCCCTGCCTCCAAATATAGTTTGGACAGGCACCTATGGCACCTCTCCCATTGCAGACTCAAATAGCTTGTTTCAGGTCAGGAGACTTTGGGTGTTTTTCCACTGTCACTAGAAGTACCCATTAAGTACCCATTAATGAGTACAAAAATGCCATTTTGTACCCATTAATGGGTACTTAATGGGTACTTTTAGTGACAGTGGAAAAACACCCTTTCTTCTGCATCATGATTCAAAAGCCGTGATACATAAGGTGCCACAGAGTCCCAACACAACTTTTAATAATCTTTGAACACAGTTGTTTGCAGCTCCTCATGAACACTGCTAATCAATGTGTAATCAATGATGATAGCACTCATACGCAAATTTGGACAATTGCATACGAAGGATATTGAAACTTGGTTCAGATCTGAAGGGAGAAGAGGTTTGGACAGATGCAGAATCTGAAAACTGGAAAAGCTTTTATTTGAATTGCACAAAAATGTGATCACATATCAACTCCTGCTGAATTTCAGGCCCATCTCTATTTTTAGACCTGTGGCAGCCTGTCAACAGAAGCTTAAAAGAGAGACTTGATAGGAAAGTGACACAAAATATGGACATAAACTTCTAATAACTTTCAGTCCCCTGGTCAATCTTCCTTTTGCTGTTGAGAGTACATTAACTACCTTCAGAAGAGCTTTGTAAACCACACACATTGCCAAAATCCAGATAAGAATTCACCATATCACAGGTAGCTATTAGAACACTATCTCTTTTCAGATAAAACCATAGTTGCATCAGCCAAAGCTGATTAAGCGTGGGGCTTGTGTTTTATTTGGTTTTGTTCACTTGAGAGTATCTTTCTTATTGGATTCCACTTTATTTCCATTAGCTTCAATTTACTTTTCAGAAGCATCAGCACTAAAGCCCAGATTAGTTGGATGCATAGATATGCATTCCAATTTGTTCTCCAAACCCCAAACATAAGATTGTAGTTTATCTAGCTTAATGCTTACTGCTTCCCATAGAGATAAAGCAGGATTAGTATGACATAGGGTTTTTTTTGAAGCCACAGCCTGCTGCTGAGTTCTCTTCTCTGATGGATGAACAAGATGAGCCCAGGCAGTCCTTCCATGGATTAGTGACCAGCAGAGCAAAACAATTCAGATGCTTCTGCTTTCTACCATCTTGGCACATTTCATTGTTACATTGTAAGGATAGAGAAAATACAGGCTGCATCCAAATGAGACTTACTTATTCCACTATATTTAGATATTCTGAAATACAGCATGGATATAAAGCTTTATTCTGGAATATTGAAATATAGCAGGAAAAAACTTGACGTTTGGATGCAGGCCTGGTGCCATTCCAAAATTATGTCTATTTATGCATGCAAACCACAGTTCTGCTCCCCACAACAGACACCCTATGTGTTAGATAGGGCTGTGAGAGCTCAGAAAGAAAGCTATGACTAGCCCAAGGTCACCCAGCTGTAACCAAATGTGGAGTAAAGTTTTGGATAATTTGGATTAATTAGAAGCCCAAAAATAACCCAAATTTGAACTCCCAGGGAATTTGGAGCTGAATCACTTTACATAAGTTGAATAACGGGGACTACCATAAACAGAGACTAAACGCATTTCAAACTCAAAAAGCCAATATTTCTTGTTAAATCAGTGAAAAAGAATTTATTAGAAGTATAGAAGTATAAAGCCACATCAGAAAAATTTTTCATTTAGACATTCAAAAGAACAAAACATAAACATGCCAATCCCATACATGGCTAAATAAATGAGCATTTCCTATTAAAATGTAGTTATGCTCTTTTTATGGAGGAAAAATATGACAATCAGAGTGAAATTCCCCTAAGAACAATTTAAAAAGCCAGAACGAGAATAGTAAATTCCTAATACTAGAGATGATTCCTTAGCCCTAGCCAAAAATTAAGAAATATAGGGAAAATGTAAAGAAATAAGGAGAAATAAGGAAAAATAGGAGGAATGGAATGAAAACCCCCCAAAATCCGCTCTAATTTCTAATCCTATTACAGCTGAGAAGAACAAGGAGAGGTAGACAAAACCCCTTTTTCAAAAAGCATAGGGTATGCCATGTAAAAAGCAGAACTTTGCTATTGGGAAAAGAACAGTACAGACTCATGAAGAATGATTCTCATATGTCTTCATATCCCATACTCTGTTTACTGCTCCTTTAATGGCAAAAATTGTGCCATAAAACTGCTGATTCTTCCTTTCTGTTCTACATTACTCTCTGTTAATGAGTAAAAATGCCTACATGTTTCCAGTTCCAAAGACCCTAAAATTTTCCTGAGTTCTCTTTCCTTCCAAAAGATTAACCTGTGGCTTCTTCCTGAGCGGAGAACTGGTCCTTCAAGTTTCTGCAAGCTGACCAAAAACTAATCTTTTTATGTTAATTACTGGCATAGTCTCTTCCCAGAGCAAGCAGTAAAACTCCTGACTTCCAAAAGAAATCCTTTATCTCGTCTCTTTCCTGTCCCCTTCAAATTAATATGTACTGGTTAAGAGCCCATGCAAGCTTTGGTAAATCCTTAAAAGACCAAATTTCAAGATTCATCATATTTTGCAGGATCCACCTCAAAATTCCATTTTTTTTAATTTATTTTCTCTTAAACAAAAGTTACCCTCTTATCTCAGGGATCCTTTTACCAATGTGTAAATAGACCAAGTCTGTTTTCTTTTCCTTCTGGCATCCAAGGCATAATCCCATTAACTTCGTTAAATGAGTCATCAGCAACCCAAATATTCCCTCTGCTCAGTCTTAGCAATCTTTAACCAAAAGGAAATCTGTCCTTCCAAAACCATGCAGAGCCTTCCTTGCTTTTTTAAAAAGAAATATTTTGGATTATTAATTCTTCCAAGGCTTCATTATTAATATTTCCAAGTCAAATGTTATTCTAATTATCAGGCCAAACTCCAAAGCTCTGATCAAATCAAATTCAGTTTAAGGACTCATGACCAAATACAATGCCTTTAGACCAGAATTTCCCCAATCAAATATGTCCAATTATTTATTCATTTTTCCTGGTATCACAGCTGGCTTTGTGTAGAAGTCCAGAATTGAACCTGAAGACTAACAGATAAGAGTCCAGCACTTTAACCACAAGACCAAACTGCCCTGTTGTATTTCACAGAACCAAATGTTTCACAGACCAGCCACCGTGACCAAGAAAGGCCCCCTCCTAATCTCTACAAACAGTAGTACCACCAGAGAAGTTCCATATAGATCTCACAGATAAATATATATAGATGGAGGCATTACCTTAAATTATCATATACTGTATTGGTAGGGCCTTATAATTTACTAATAAAGACTTGAACTGAGAGTGCATTGGCAATCAGTACAAGTCCAGAAGCATCTTATGGATCCTGCAGAAAATCAAAAGCTTGTATTACAGAGGAAGAAAACTCAGACATCTGCACAGCATTTAATTCAGTTTTGCTGGTAAAGCACACAATGTGAAATGTGAGGAAGAGGGAAAATCCCAATCTCCTACAGAAAGATGCAATGCTTACTCATCATTTGGGAAATAACTACAGATGGCAAGTGGGAAAGGAAAACATTTTGTAGACTGTACAGTGCAGGGTATATAATGCATTTTAAACAGAAGTCACTGCAGATGAAGATGTGAAACACACTGATCATCTCCATAAGGCCATAATTTTGCTCTAGAAGAAGTAGGCACTGAATGCTCTGAATTTTAATGATTCCAAATGCACAGTCTAAAATATACAGAAGGCTGGTCAAAAGCAAATATGATTCAGTGTGTTTTTATTCCATCACAATTACAGCTCAGTCATCAGAGTGGATTGATTCAAATCAAGTCGATTTAAATTACTGGGTGAAAATTCCCATTTACTTTATGGATTTAAGTTTCTTGCTGGTCCGTCTCACACTTTTTCAACAATGGGACTAATCTACCAACAAAAACATGTTGAATCACAGCTTGGCACAATGGTTTGCTTGTTTTGTGATGTGTAGGATATCAAATAAAGTAAAATGAATTTAGGAAATAGTAAATATCCCAATATTGAGCTGCAGGTCTGCAGGACAAAACTGTGAGAAATAAATCATACTCACAAACACAATAGCAGGTATTTTATTGAATTAAACCATAAACACTATCTAAAAGTTTCATCTGATGGTGTTTTCATTGTGATTTTTATTGTTTTTAAATGAAGCTTTTTAGATTTTTCAAGCTACTGTGAGAATGAGTGTTACAGGGCCCCAGAAAGTGCATATATGTGCTGTGAATGCAACTGTGAATGAGTTTTTGGTATTTTTTTAAATTTTTCCTGGTTTAAATATCTGCAGATTTTGGTTGTTCAAGATTAAAAATATGCACATGGTCTTAATATTTTCAGCCTAGTTACACGTACATTGCCAAGACCCTGTATTATTTATTATTACAGTATTATTAGCAGTCACTAATTTCTCTGCAGGCTTCCCTCCACCCTTCTTTGCCCTCCCAGAAACTTACTCTTTACCCTGAACATTCCTCCCCACATTTTTCAACAGAGTCTTCTGCCTTCCCTCTGCTTTTTCCACATCACCTCCACACCTGCTGTCCATACCTGCGCCGCTCAGCCTTCTCCATTCCATCAGTTTTGTTGCACTCATTACACATAGGTGGAATCCAGATTTTAGAAACACCCTTCCCATTTTGCCTTAAGGAGAAACAATTTCCTTAAGGTGAAGGTACAGTCCACCCTGCAAGGGAATTCCCTCACCACCATTTTATGGGTGAAGGATGTATGTTCTCCTCCATTGCAGAATCAGATCTAATTTTACAGTTGATCCTGCAGAGAGGAAAGCCCTCTTCCCTGCAGAACTGGCTAGAAAATCATATCCAACCCTGCAAGGGGAAGGAGCAAGATTCCCCTGTCCAGCAAATGGAGGGAGGGTTGAGGACAGGAAGTGACTCCATAGGCGATCTCCTCCATCTTCTCTGGATTCTCCAATTCTAGCTTATTTTCCTGTTCTGCATTCACAGCCTTTCCTGATTCAGATGTTATGACAAAACAGAAGTGGATATTATTAATATATTCAGAACACCTCACTCCAAAAATCCTGATAATCACCACTAGTGGTTTCATCACAGTGTTCAGCAACACAAGGGATAAGGTCATTTTCTGTGCCGCCCCCACAGTTCAGCTGTCAGAGTACCGGAAGGCAATGACTCCACAGTACGATCCGAGATTGACCCACCACAATAAAAATTCTTGCTGCTGTTCACATACCACACAAGAACTCCAGAAGAATTCCACGGACAATGGTATCAAAACCCACAACGAGAGGATGCGAGATCAACAGAGTCATGCTCCCTCAGTTACTTATTACCATAATAACTCAAAATTATTATGGGTTTCTCCAAAACCATAGAGGAGCAGAGGGGGGATAGAGCACCAAAAATTACATAGAAAATATATGTTCTATCTGACAAAGGGGAAGGTTGGGCTGAAGACCAAGATTAGCTCCAAGGAGCCTCTTTGAGTTCACAGTTTTAATGCTGAGCAAATATAGTATTTGATCATCACAATTTCCTCAAAATGATGAATCAGCTTTGACAAGTTACTCCCCCCCCCCCAGCCTGCAGAATGTGTGGCCATCTGCTGTATTTTAGACACAGAAAATTAGTATAATTATAGTGGGATAAAGCACTAAATGAAGTATATTTACACAATAGAAAGCCCATCTTACTCATAATACTGAAGATGCAAACATGCACCCACTTAGCCAGGATAAAAGACCACCGAATTCAGTGGAAATTACTCCCTAGTGACACATAGACCCTTCACACGCACATCACTTACAGGTCAACAGCTGCTGTATAAACAATCTAGGATAATTGTACTGAAATAGTGGCACATATTGTTCAAAGTACCAACTAACAGCAATTCATACATGACTAAACATACCATCTCAAAATTTAAGTAAGCCATGTGTGAGTTGCTATGCTGTTATTTGGATAAACTGTGATGTTAAAAGAACCAGTGAGAGGGGGTAAATGAAGACCTCCCCCAGTGCTGCCTACCAAGACTTCTTATGCATCCATCTTGGGATACCTCCAGATGTGAGGAAAAACTCACAATTCTCCTGGGACTATACTGGGACTACCACACATATCCATGGCATTCCCACTGTAATCCTAGGATATTGATCCAATATCCCAATACATTATAGGAAATATTGTAATGGCGTCAGGTTTGCTTGAATTAACCCTAGGCTGTGGTCACACCTGAGGTTGAATCCAGCTTCAATCTTCTTATGGAGTAAGAGAATACTTCAGCAAAGTGACAAGTGATTTTATTTCTGTGACAAAGAACTCAGAAAAATCACCTTTGGGATAGAGAATGTGGAAAGAAAATTACTGGTCACTGCTGATGTGTTCTCTTGTTCTGAAGGTGGACTGAAGCTGAATTAAACCTTAGGTGTGATCACAGCCCTGCTGGCTTTTTGCATTACTGTTCTTGCGGCAAAATATCGGCATGCCAGCAAAACAAAACAAAATAAAAGGGAAGTGCCTTCTAAAATCATCCTAGGCAGGAATGGCAAGATGGCAAGATGACATGGCAAGAAGCATCTGCTTTACGCGTATATGGTTTTAAAATAAGTATCATGGACCCTTTGGATCAGACCCTTAATCTAGAATTCAGAGCTCTGCAGTGCTGCTCCATTCTGTTTGTGTTACTGTGATCCAGATTAGGGAGGCTTGGTTGGGGTCACTAGTTTGCCCATTTAATCGAGTCTACCCGAGGGCTCTGATCCAGAACATGGGAAGCATACAGAAGGCACACCTCCTGTGTTTTGGACTACTGGTGGATACGTTTCATTGCAGCTTTATGGCTAGAAACTTTTGTTCCTAGCTCTCAGAGGCATGGGAATCTGTCCTGGAAGCTCATACAAGCTTCAAGGCCATGGTGTGGGATGGTCTTGCAGATGCTGCTATTCCAAACCATGTCTTTCCATGGTCAGAATCAACAGGCCTGGTTGTTTGAGAATGAGTGATCCCCACTATGGAAGGGCAAGTGCATCTATGAAGATGTGGAAGGGACTTTGTCCATGACTCCTTTATCCAAAGGACCTAGTCCAAGTCAGACAGCTAAAGAAGAAACTGGTCCCAGTAGGCCCGATGCCAGCCAATGCTTCTGAGATACCACTTACACATCAGCAGGTGGAGAAGGATGGGGGATTGGAAATTATCCAGGCCATTGAAAGATGGAGGCAGCATGTTTTGGAGAAGGGGGCTGCAAACAAGAGAAAGAAAAGGTATGGCTGGCATGATTAGGTCAGCTATATAAGGAAAACTGTATTTTACTGGGGCTCATCCAGTTGCCCACTGCTGCTAGCGGTTTGCACAAGCAATCTGAACATCAGCATCTCTCGTTTCCTGAATCCTGAACCCTCATGCTGCATTCCTGGCCTGACTTAGAACTGGGACCTTTCTGCATGTGACCTTATTCTGGAATATATCCCAGAATAGGGATCTGCTACCTGCATGTTAGAGCAGAATATGGAAGGCTCCAGGGGTGGGTGTCATGCTCTGTCCTGCCTCTCCAGTCTCCTCAGAGGAAGAGGGCACGGTTGCAATGGTGCAACAGCCTGGGCAGTAATCAGGGCACAGCGCTGCAGACGTTGAGGGTCTGAGGCCAGTTTTGGGGGAGCGCACAGACAACTCTGGGGATGAGAGCTTGGACAGTTAACCCCAAGAGCGCCCCTCCCCTCTTCTCCTTTGGTAGCAGAAACAGGTGAGACACTGGTCACAGCATTTGGCTCAGCTGCACTGGCAAGGGCGTGGTGACGGGCAACACATGCTGAGTCAGTGTTGCAGACAACTCTGATACAACTCCTGCTGTGCCTGTATTCTGACTCTTGGACCCTCTTGTGACTTACCTAACTTCTGGAACCCTGACCTTGGACTGACTGACTAGCTGTGACTTTTGCTGTGCCTCTGGAACCCTGACCTTGGACTGAACTGACACTGATTCCTTCTGAGCTCCCAAAGGACTACCGTAAGCGTGTGCATGTGTTTGCCTAGCTCCCCTCTCCCGCCTGGGGCACAAGAGTGGGAGCCACAGCAGACCAATTGCAATTTTCCACCACCTTTGTGCCCAAGGCAATATGAGGATGCATTCAGTGTCAAGGTAGAACATCAAAAATTAGGATTTCTTCTCCCCCCCCTTCTCTTCCTCCCCCTCCTCTTGCTTTGCTTTTGGTTATTTCTGAGTAGCATAGCAACAAAACCCTTCTTAGTAATAAAGATATTTATCCTGCATATTACCAGGAGCTTTCTGAGACCCAGACACATAAATATTATATCTTATTTATCTTAACATATCTCTCAGGTTTTGTAGGATCTTTTTATACAAATGAAACAGTCTGGTGACATCAACACACTTATTGGACTGTTCCTGTATTCGGTGTCATAATCAAAATCATTTTACTGCACTCAGCCCTGTGGCATTCATATCGATGCAAAAAGCAGCAATATTGTTTCTGCTTCTTGCTCCATTCCCAACAGATCAATCTAGCATCATGTCTTATCTTGCTATTGTGCCTTTTTCAAATTATAGTGAATGAAAGCACCCAGAGGACTAGACAAGACAAGCCTATATTTTTAAGGCCACTGAGGGTCAGACATCAGATAGGTGTAGCGAGGAAATACTGTTTCAGAGACTCAAATTATTAGATACTAAGAAGGAGTACAGAAGTCTGGTCATTGTCAGCAGGCTGAATAGATATCTGAGTACGGTTGACAGAATTCTGTATGCTAGATTGCTCTCATCCTTGAGCTTTCTTGTGATGTCTACACTTTCAGCAAGGCCATGGTGAATCAGAAAATAGTGCAGGGGAGCACATCAGCATGTTTTTGCCCCAGTGGAATAAAATTTGGTTTGATGATACTTCTGCCCAAGCTTCCTGTTTGATCTCCAACCTTCCATTTCATCTCCATCTTCACTTATGGCTAAAGTTGCAGATGTCAACATTTTCTGCATGGGCATCTTTGTTCATCATGGCTGACTGCATGAGCAACTCTGTGCAGTTTACTCAGTTTACTTGGCAGAGATATAGAAGTAGTTTGCCATCGTCTATTTCCAGAGAGAGGCTGGGGATTGAACGATCAACTATCTTATTTCCAGGCAATTTGCTCAGCTACTGAGCTACAGCCACTCTCTCTGGCCAGATGGATGGATGGATGGATGGATGGATGGATGGATGGATGGATGGATGGATGGAAGGAAGGAAGGAAGGAAGGAAGGAAGGAAGGAAGGAAGGAAGGAAGGAAGGAAGGAAGGAAGGACCCAAACATTACCTACATTACAAAACTGTCTACTGGATGAACTCAGGAATTCCTCTAATATTCTTAACTTTTAAAGAAAGTCTTAAGATGCTATATCTTTTTTTGCAGAAGACTTTGAGAGACAATAAAAATTACTGCTGCTAGTCTGTAAGATGCAAGATACAGTTTACTTTTTTAAAAGAAAAAGATACAACTTTTTTGTTGGATTAATTTTATGGTTTTATTACTTTTTTAAAAAAAAACTTTGCTTGTATTGAAGAAAGTAAAGTGGCCAGACAGATATGTAATTAGATAGCAGAACAGATGGCTTTTCAGTGGGTGAGAAGAGGCAACCAGCAATTCCTCTGTAGCCTTTGAAGTAATAAAACTGTCAGGAAATGGGGATTCTTGGTTAGCCCTCCCCCACCTGCATGCCAGATGTCTCTGACAGATAAGGCAGGCAGATAAGACTGGCCACTGCTTGGCTTGACCATGGCCCAGCTAGTCCAGCAGTCAGTTCACACAGTAGTGCACAAGACCACAGGGAGGACAGAAGCTAATCAGCCTTCTTCTTCCTCAAGGTATTGGCCTCTTCAACTGGAAGCAATGAATTTAGATAAGCATAAAAGCATAATCCAGCACTTCTTATGTACTGAAATGTTGACTGTGGATTTCTAGCAGTAACTGGAATATTATTTAGGCAGGATCCACAAAGCACTTTTATGGCATTTTGAATTAGCCATGAGGGTACAGTGTCCACATGAGTCATGACCTTTCCTCTTCAGTGTGCATTCATGTACAGGAAGAGTGCAAGTTCTTCCCCTGTGAGGTCAATATAAGCCTATGTTACAGCACTTTTAAGTAGTATAAGCAGAACTCTTCGGCCCGTTTTCCTTCCGTGGCAGCCACAGCCACTGCTGTAGACAAAGGACTTACTGGTTCCCTTGGCAGCATTCTGTGCATCTGAACACAGGAAATGTCCCTGGGGGATAAATATCTGTGCAAATCATGCTCAGTCAAATTATATTCTGAGAAGATAGAACTGTTTTCATTTTCAGTTGAGAACTGAAGGGAGAAAAATATCCTGTTCTAAGAAGATGAAGCAGAGAAATCTGTTAGAAAACAGCTGATTGCATGCTAACTGTTCTGAGGTTATACAGAGACTGGTTTAAGTGAATATTTATTTCTAGCTTCTCCTCCAGTTTGCAAATAACACTCTTAACAATGAACAAGTTCTCCCCTACTCCCCACATTTATAATATTTGAATGGGGTCGGGGGGGGGGGAGAAAAATAAATATCAGAGATATTTGAACCCAGTGATAGTTATGAGTGGCCGGCCCTGAGACCTCTGAGTGAAGAACAGACACTATTGTACACATTTTGAAATAAACAAATAAATATTTATTGGTTGTATTTTATCTGTCAAGCTAAAAGCCCTGCTGCTTTCCTCTGAGCATTTCTAACTGGAAGTGACCTGCAATTGTTCCTTAGAGGGTATTTTCCACATGAGAATAAGAGATAACGAGAAGCATATTCATTGTCGCATCTGTGAACAGGATAACTAAAAGAAGCCAGTCTGAATTAGTACTGGCCACATATTTAGCAGTGTCCACACAGTATCTTTTGATGCCACAACCATGCAATGGGGGAACAGGGCCCACACAATCCTAGTCCCACATGGGATGCACTGGATGAGTGCAGTGTCTGCATGGAAATGCACTCTTCCAGCCATCATCCCAATGTAAGTTCTCCTTAGCATGCCTGAATGGCAAAACAGAGGTAAGTACTCTACCAGCCAGTCTGGTTTTGTGGTTAGAGTGCCAGACTCATAAGCAAATAAATATTTATTGGTCATATTTTATCTGTCAGGGGCTGTGAGAGCTCAGAAATATCATATCACATAGTCACCAGGTTTGATTCTGCATTCCTCCACAAAACCAGCTGGGTGACCTTGGGTTAATCACAGATCTCATTCTGAGCTCTCACAGCCCCATCTACCTCACAGGGTTCTGTTGTGAGGAGAAGCATAGAAAGCTTTGTCAGCCACTTTGAGTCCCCTTAGATGGGTGACAAAAGAGGGATAGAAAAGCCAACTCTTCTTCTACTACTACATTACCTGCAATTCTCAGTCCTGCTGCAGATCTGTTGGCAGCTTATGCTGTTTTCAAACTGTACAGGCCAGCTGGATGGACTTTTGATTATCCAACACAGGAGATGGCCCACTGTATCATTTCTTTTTTTATTTCTTTTTTATTCATT
Organism: Aspidoscelis tigris stejnegeri; assembly: GCA_023333525.1. Taxonomy (NCBI): domain Eukaryota; kingdom Metazoa; phylum Chordata; class Lepidosauria; order Squamata; family Teiidae; genus Aspidoscelis; species Aspidoscelis tigris. The sequence goes on along the minus strand of JALMGA010000007.1, from coordinate 28,442,550 downwards.
TATTTATTTAAGTTTCACATCATTTCAACAAACATTACTGTTCTACTTTAACAATTTTATACATGACTTCCACCGTTCTTCTGACTCTTCTTCTTCTAATCTAATTAAATTCTATGCTCCTCATATACACCTTATGTTCTTTTTCATATATGTTAGCCAAAACCTTCGGTCATCACCTCTAAGTCCTGTAGAAATTCAATAAGGGGGCTCCAATCTTCCAAAAACTTATCCACTGTTCTGTCCTTTAACAGATTCATCAACTTGTCCATTTCAGCCATCTCAATCAGTTTAATTAGCCATTCCTCCTCTGTTGGTAATTCCTCCTCCTTCCATTTCTGTGCATATAACAGTCTGGCTGCAGTAATGATATACAATATCAAAGTCTTTGTACTATTTAAATTCTCCTCTACTATTCCCAACAAAAACAGTTCTGATTTAAATATAGTATTAATTTTAAAGATTCTTCTCATCAAGTTACCTATTGTCACCCAATATTTTCTTGCTTTTTCACATGTCCACCACATATGAAAAAAAGTGCTCTCTACTTTTTTACATTTCCAACATCTTGTTGACATATTTTGGTAACATTTTCCCCAACTTGTGTGGTGTTAAATACCATCTATACATCATCTTATACGCATTCTCTTTCAATGACATACAAGCCATAAATTTCATATCTTTTACCCACAATTTCTCCCATTGGTCCATTTGGATATTGTATCCAAAGTTTCTTGCCCATGTAATCATGCAATCTTTAACCTGTTCATGTTCCATTTCAATTTGTAATAAAACTTTATACATCAAGCCCATCATACCCCTTTCCGCTTTAATCAATTTTTCCTCCCAATCATGCTTCTCCCACTCAAAATCTCTATTCTGTTTATCTTTTCTAAAAATATCTACAAGTTGCCCATATGCAAACCACTGTATATTTTTTCCTTCTAGATTTAACTGATCTCTTGTTTTAATCTCATATTCATTAACATCGTCTTTTTTATATAGAATATCATCACATTTCAGCCATAGTCTTCTTTCACCAAACTCTTTTAACAGTCCTTCTTGTGGAGATATCCACAGTGGTATTTTCCTGTATAGTTTATTTTTATAATTCAACCAAGTTTTATATAAAGCATTTCTTATTAAATGTTTTCTAAAATCAGCATTAACTCTCGCCTTGTCATACCACAAATAACCATGCCATCCGTATCTTAAATCTTCTCCCTCCAATTATAATTGTCTTATGATCGATGACCCCCTAGTTGGAAACATCACAGCCAAGAAACAAAAGTTCACCAACTGCAATATTAGCACACCAGGGACAGTGGCAGCCATATGAGTAGCGCTCTTCTTAATAGGCAGAAAGAAGATTTCTATGCTAGTAGTCATGTGACCATGCTGAGTTCTGGGCCAGTAAGTCTCCCTGGTCCAAACCCACTGACCTGGAAAGGCAGAATAAGTGCAGAAAGGCCCATTGACTCAAGCTCAACAGTGATTTCCATGAAAACAGCTTCACCTGATTTCTCAGGAAAGGAGAATTAGCACATCATAAAGGCATTTCCTAACTGAATGTCCAGGGATCCAGAGTTTGTTTGTAGTTTGCAAGATAGTTTCTGAGTTTGTTATTTTCTGGCTTTTAGTCTCTGTCAGCACTCTCCTTCCCTTACTGATGATTTTGCTCCTCCAAGATGGCCTTTGTTTCCCTCTGATAAAGGCTGAAAGATTGCTTGGTTGGAGAGAAGGTAGGACATTATTCTTACCTCCTCTGAAGGTCACCTAATAATGAATAATCATTACCTCTGTGTGTAATGTCTGTCTGTAGGTTTTGAAAGACTCACTGTGATTAATGACAGACAGGACACCATCATCTATTGCTAGACTATAAGTCACATCTTGTCCACCCCACTTCACAGAGAGAGAGAGAGAGTCTAGGAGCTGTCTGAAAAGCAAGTGCTGGATTCAGAGTAGCCATATACCAGGACTTTCATTAACCTACTCTGCAGACATTTTTTTTTCAGCTGCACCATGTGCAATTTCTTATCCTTTCCCAGCTAGTACAAGCATGTTACAGATGTTTATTTTTTGTCTCTCATTCTTCTTCTTTTTCTATTCAAACAATTCATCCTCTGCTCCATCTGCCTTGTTTTTCATCAGTAAGGGATTAAGTACAACTTTTGCCACAAGTTCATTTTTCTTCCACTGAACGTTCTCAGTACTAAATGCTCTCCTTACTTTTCAGTTCATCTATCACCTCTGTGGACTGCTCTTTCGTCTTCCTGCTGCAAGGGCCTGTCATTCATTCAGCTGCAATCTGAAGAAAAAGGAGAGGAGACACCCAGTCATTTGTGGACGGTAGGAAAGGATAAAATTAATTCCAGCAGCCAGGACCTTGGAGAATGGACACAAACTTACCAGCATCAGGAAGTGGCCATGGATAACAGGAAGAACAGCAGAAAGCCACTTGACATCACTACTATGGGATCACGGAGCTGATGACTCCACATAAAAATACCATAGGATTTTATAGAAAACTTCTCAATGGATGATTTTTGTAGCTGTATTCAGCACAAATAAAGGGGCACCTCAGAGAGACAATGTGCAACCTTTGTGTTTCCAAGCCTTCTCTAATCAATATTTTCAAGCTCAGCATCTTTAAGAGAGGGAGGAGATGTGTGAACAATCCCACCTTGAAGCCTTCATTGAGTTCACTTTTTTGCTGTTTCTGATCACAGCCTTGGGATGCCTCCAAACTGAACAAATGCTGTGCAGTCCCTCTGTAGCCACTTCCTGTCTGAAAGACAGGATGGCAGGAAGCTGTGTGAAGGGACTGCATAGCCACTTCCTGTCTGTCAGATGGGATGATGGGAGGCTGTGTAGAGACTACAGAGCCACTTCCTTTCTTACAGATGGGAAGCTCGATCACCCACAGTAACAGAGTGGCTTTCCTTGGAAACCATGAAGTTAAAAGCTCCTGATTAATCAGCAGCTTTAAATTTTGGGAGTGGAATGTTGCATTGCAACTGCGATCAGAAATCTCTATGCATTCCCTGCACAGCTTCCACTCATATCTGGAGGGACCTTTAGGCTGTGTTTCCTTTATTCTCAATGGAGACCACTCTGAGGGCCTGAATTAGGCCAGATAATAATAGGAAGCCAACTGCAAAAGGCCACCCTACTGGGCTCTGCATGCATTATTTGCTGATACATAACATCATCTTTAAAACTTGGGAAGATCCCAATGTGTTATTATCTGGTGTTACGTTGTATTGTTGTATTTATGTCAATAATATTAACAACAGCCTTTGTTATTGTACTTATTTGTTGGCAACAGCTTTACAAAGAAAGTTCAGGACGTTTTCAATAACATAGTTTGTGAATTTTAGAAATAATAAAAATGATGCAGTGTAAAAATGTCCTGCTGCCCTTCCACATACATTCATTCTCCATCAGCTTCTTTATGGAACAAATTGTTATTCTGTCATTTTACATTAAGCAAAATGCAACCATCACTTTTTATACAGCTGTGCTTTTGGGTAAAGAGGCAATTCTCCTCGATCAGTTACTCTACTGATTTTAAAAGGTTCTCCTTTCTGGTCTTATGTATTTTAACTGTGGGGCCCATGTCCTCTCATTCTAGATGCAAAGCAAAGAGACGCATTCCCTTTAACTGCCTTGTTCCTCATGAACAGATTTTATAGAAACATCTTATGACATATTTTAAATTCAAAAAATCAATGTACTACTGTCATGGATTAATACCACTTCTTGCTGGGAAATAACTGAGAAGTTCACAGTCCAGGTTACACTCTATTAATTTTGTTCAAGAAAACAAAGCTAAAAATAACAGTGACAAACCCATGCATCAAAGTGACTTTAATGGCTAAAAAGCAGGATCTATTTAACAATTGCATTTGCATGCTGCTGTGCATCTTTGAACTGGAATAATTATTTTCTGCATAAAATCTAAAGCATCTTAAAGGTGCCTCTTTTTTTTTCTTTTTTCTTTTTTTACCAAAGGCATTCCCTTTATAGAAAGACCTTTCCAGAATTTGGTTGCTTCCCAATTCATACGGTTGGGGTGAGCAACTGAAATGAAACTGTCATAGACAGCCATAAAAAAATCCACATGAATCAATAAATCAACAATTTCTCGTTATTTTGAATTTCGTTTCCTAATAAAGCTTGTTGTTGGCAGATTATGCTTTCTTTGCTAGGAATCAGTTCCATCCAGCAATACCCTCCCCCAGAGCCCCCAGGCATCAGAAAGATTATGAGCAGGTCTGTTGTGCAGTTCACAATATGTAAAGTTGTCACAGAGGCCGCCCTCCAGTTGCCCGCAACCCACTTACGCTGCTCTGTCCCAGGGCTGTCCTACTTCCATCCAGAGGCCCAAGTGTGAATAGGCCTCTGGTTTGCAAGGCCTGATATCTTCCAAGTCCTGCCCTCTGTGAAGGCAGGTGAGTACCTACAGAGATGAAAGGTAAAACTCACCTGCATCAGTCACTTTCCCAAGCCTCCCCGTTTCCACTCTCAGGAGACTTTGCAGCTAGGAGGGAACAGGGCTCAGATGGTGTAACAGCATGCAGTCCTGTGCCATGCCTGTGCAGTCCCTGCAAAACATGAATGGGATGGGGAATTTTTTTTTCCATACTATTAAGGCTTGGCATCACATCTGGACACACAGGTGCCCATCAACCAAGATTTCAGTAGATCACACCATAACAACACATGGGTATGTGCAGGAGAACTGAGGAAGGCCATAGAGACAAGTGTCACCTTCCTTTTCCGTAAGAGCTCACCTGCTCCTTAACTTCCCCTTGACTCCATAGAAGGTCAGACTTGCAAGGTGTCAGATCATGCAAATTTTCCCTCTTTGGTGATTTCCCTACTGCAAAATAACAAATATTAATGAAAGTTGTGAACTGCTTCAAGATCTTTGACGTAGTATAGAAGTACTTTAAATAAAATATTCATTCTCCTTCTCTTCTCTCCGTTCTTAATTAAAAATTGCTGGTAATGTGCTTCGTCATAGCTTACTAAGTTTTACATTTGCCAAGCCTAAACTTGCTTAAAGAATCTGGATACTTAGCAGTCTTGTCACAATATCCAGACAGCCGTCTTCCACGCACATACATTCCCAGTGCCATCTCTTAATACTTCTCATCTCATTTTTAATATTAAATGATGCCTCCAAACAGCAAGCTAAAATTGCGGAGCTTACTTTTACTTTGCAGTAAAGTTGCTCCACACAGAAAGTAAGTCGTCCTCCTAAGGCTTATTCACACTACGGCCGTGGAACGCAATTAGGCAGGCCCTGGGACAGAGCACTCGCTCTGCTTGGACGATGGTTGCATCCGGAACCATCCCATCCGGTCCAGGGTGGCCAAATTGCATTCCAGATGCAGAGCATGAAATCGTGCTCCAGACCTGGCCCAGGCCGTTTCTGGCCATCCTACAGATGTACAGCTGGGAGAGCATTCACATACTCCCTGCCAGACAGCTGTGGGCCCCACTCCCCGGCCTCTGCCACTGAGCAGATTTTGGTCCAACAGCTGGTGGGCCCTGTCGGGACTTGGGCGAGAGCGGGATGGCCTGCCCCATTGCCATGCCTGCTGTTGCAGCCCCAATCAGACTGCAGCAGCCCACATGCCCCCCCTAGCTGCCTCCCCAACCCAGAGGTTCATGCCACCCACGTTAGCCACTTACCTTGTTGGGCGTCTGGCCTGATGTAGTCTTCGTATAGCCTGTAAGAGTGATCTGCTGCTCAGTGAGCCGGTGTCCGCTCCTGTAGATCACCCCCGCACTGACCAAACACTCATCACATTAGGTAAGTGTGGGGCTGAGTTACCGAAGTGCACACCTGCGCAGCGAGTGGCAGATTGCTCTGCCAGGCCACACAAAGACCACATCGGACCCAAGGCCCGACAAGGTTAAGTAGATTGCGCGGGGGTTTGGAGAGGGTTGTTTAGACCCCTGGGTGCAAGTGGGTACCTAGGTGTCCCTGGCAGCTGGCACGGCAGCCATCGTACCAGGACCTTTTGAGGGTAGAGCTAGACTGGGCTGGTGGTTTCTTCAGCCTCCATGGGATGCAGGCACCTCAATCAGCATGGGGACGGTACACCATCATGTGCACCTGCACGTAGTGCAGCACATTGCCCTGGCCATCTGCACAAGCATCACATCAGACCAGAAGGTCTGAAAAGCGAAGTGATCACGTGGCTGGGGGGAGGGCGCAACACCCCTGCATGCCAGTGGGCACTTAGGGGGTCCATGGCAGCTGGCACAGCCCAATCCAGACCGCTCCAGCTGACAGCCCACCGGGGTGCGACTGAAAGATCTGGTCTTTGGCCTCCTCACCCCGTGGAGGCCCCTTTGGCCCACCCCCACTCAGGCATTCTGCACAGGTGCATGCCACTGACCAATCACAGTTGCACAATGCCACAGCCCGAACTAGCAAGCCCCAACCACTGGTTTGCACAGAGTGAAATTTTGCTCTTGAGCTAGATTTGATTTATTAGAACCTTAACCAGATTCATATTCCTGGGAAGAGCATACAGTGTTCAAAGATCAGGGTCAAACTCCCAAGTCTGTTGAATGTATGTATTTAAAATCGGTTTCAGATGCTTGAGACACTTCCTCACTGTGTAATAGCTTCTGAAGAATCAGAGATACGCTTGCCATCAGCCCAGAATCACAATGAAATGACAATTGTATAAATTAATTATTTTAAAAGTTATTGTGCGCTATACATCGCTTCAAGCTGAAATAATCCTGGCAACATAGGAAGTGAAGACCTTCAATATTCAAGACACACACATTGTCAGTGAACAATAATTCTTTCCCAATTATTGTGCCTGTTTGTGATTTGCGCATCTGGTGTCTTATCATCTTGCCCAAGTTACAAATCTATTTGCAGGTCTACATATTTTCATAGGAAATTATATACGACTTGCTGATCGTGTCGATTTCTGATTTGTTAAACTTGGTGTTACCCATTAACAATTACCAAGCTTTCTTTCCCCCCTGACTTTTCCTTCGAGTCTTAGCCATTTTCATTCCTTCCTAAGAGATAATTGCATAGTGCCTGCATAACCCTCAATAAAGGTCATAAGCCTAGATTTCCTTGCAAATTGACTTCAATTAGACTTCCAAAACCAAGCTGTAAGTACTTTCAGTGCAATTTTATCACTCAGCTGTGGTTTGTACTGTGTCAGTGGCATCCTGGAAAGGCCAAACAGAACAGCTATACTGCATTTTCAATCAAAAGCTACTTAGAAGATTTTCTTCCATTATTTGGAATACCTCACGCTGATTTTAGGAGCTGCTGTTCTTGGATCAGTATCACAGGCTGAGGTTTATTTTATTTTTCTCAATTTCTCTTGCATCACAAATTTCCAGTGGTTCTGATTACAGTCATTCTGGTTTGACTGCCTGAAAGGCTCTGTTAACTTGATGGCCCTCAATATCTGCAACCCACAGCACTAAGACACCACCAGCTGGTAAAGTTCAATGATAAATTTGTAACATATACCACTATCCTCTGCTTTTAGACAACCTCCCCCCAATAATAATCGGATATAAAACTCATATTGGAAATAACAGGATTTATATATATATATATAGTGGGTGAGCTTTCCAGTCTCCCAGGATACTCTATAACTGACCTTTAAATTGCCCTTCTTGAACAAACAGAGGCTACAATGTGAACCCACCAAATTATAATTCACCAACACAATCAATATTTGGACTGAACACTTTTATGCTCCTTCCCATAAAGCATCTCAATATGGTTTAGAACTGGCGAGATGACAACAAAGGTAAAAACAAACCTAAATACCAAACAAATATTAAAAGCAATACTGAAAATCGTGGGTGGTAATAGAAGGAAAACAGTGAACAATCCAATATTTATTTAGAAAGTGAGAGGTTTTGGTGTTCAGAAGGTGCCTGAACTTTAAACGAGGTGGTATTTTACAGATGGGGGCGTCGGAGAGAAGTCCTAGCAGTACCCCTCCTGTACAACCCTATTTAAAACAAAAATTCTCCAGTTCTCAGACCACTTAATTTTCTATGTGGAGATTCTCGGTACAGGAATCACCTTCAGGTTTTTGGCTCTCAACTGACCCCTCACTAAATGTTGGGCACTGGTTTAGAACTTTTGCAAGTTAAGAAAAGGTAGAGCCATTGCCTGTGATCAAAGATCTTCCATACCTGTCAAGACCAAAGCCAAGGATTTCCTGGCTGAAATCTTGATGGGCAGGGGAAGCCTTTCCACCTGTCAAGATTGCAGCCAAGGAAGCTCTGACTTCAGTCTTGATGGGTGGCAGAGTGTGTGGTGTGCAGGGGCCACATTACTGTATCCTCAAGTGACTGCCCATGTTCTGACTGCTCAAAGGGCTAATGTCATCTAACTGTAAGTATTCATCTATGTCACCTTCAGAGGATTACTCCTCTAAAATTTGAAAGACAAAATCAGATTCATGGACCTAGCCTCCACAACTGGAAGTAGTTTGGTGGGGGTATCCAGAGTACTGTCTCATCCTGTTATTATGGATCAGTTTCAGTTATTTAATTTGAGGAAGTGCTTACAGGGTTCTGGCCAACCACTTGCCCCTTTCATCCTTGTCCGTTGTGTCTTACAAAAGTTAGACAAGTGAGTTTAGCTAGTTGGACCCAGAGGGAAGAGAAGGCAGAAACATTAAACACTCCCTCCTTAAGAGGACCTCCCTGGATCTAGAGGCATTAAATAGGTATCACATTTTGGAGGCAATATGGAGGAGTGAGAGGCAACTATCCAGCTGTAGTCATGCTCAGAAGAAATGGATGGTCTAGACAGTTGAAGTCTGGTCACAGTAATCCAAGCCCTGGTAACTTCCATACTGGATTATTGTGATATGCTCTACATGGGGCTGCCCTTGCTGCCCAGAAACTGCAGCTGGTGGCATATGCAGTAGTGAGCCTGCTGACTAGAACTGCTGGCCAGAAACAACCTAGCCAGACCTAAAAGAACTACATTAGCTGTCAACTTGCTACCAAATATAATTCAGGGTTTCAATATTAACTTATAAGGGTCCTAATGGCTTGGGCCTCAAATATCTGGAGGAAGGCCTCCTTCTACATAGACCTTCCTGTGCCCAAAGATCTGCCAGTGAGATCAAACCCTCTTGCTTGTGTTACCACCCACAGCAATTAAGGAGTGGGGTTGTGTGTGAGGGTCTTCTCTGTAATAACACCCAGATTGTTGAATAGTCTCATTTCTGAGGTATAGTCACACCTCTTCACTAAATGTAGGAGTATGCACAAATGCATTTTTCGCATTTGCATTCAAGTCAATTTGAATATTCAAATATTTGATTTGATTCAAAATTCAAAAATCCAGATTATCCAAAGCTGTATTTTTGAAAATTCGATTCAAATTCAAAAATACAAATGTCGGGAACATTCTAATCCAATTTTCAAATTTATGCACATCTCATTTTTGTCACATTTGCATCCTATTTGCATCCCACAAATAAACCAGATATTTTGTTCTATTTGCATCCCACAAATAAACCAAATCTTTGGATGCAATATACAACATTCTATTCAGTCAAATTATTCAAAAATACGTACTGGATTTTCAAAAATCTGAAATCCATCCGAATTCAAAAATTCAGGTTTTCAAAAATCCAATTTGAATATCGATATTTGTTGAATCTGAATCAGATTTTTGAATTTTTGAATATCCATGCACATCCCTAACTATACGTATTAAAAGTCTGGTGAAGGTACAGCTCTTTACCCTAGCTTTTGGCTGAAGAAAACACGTTCCCTCCCCTTTCAGGCACAGTTGTTTTAGTTGTCTTTTTAAAATTATATTTGAGGCCCTTTCTGCACTTGGCCGGTAAATTAGAACAAGTGGTTCCCTAGTATACTTAAGCTGCATTGGACTAATGCTATCATGCCCTAGAAATGCGACAAATGGGGAGGCCTTCCTCCCTATTCCAATTTACCTGTACACCTGACTGAAGAGGTCTATAATTATCCCATGCTGTCTGATGCATTCCAGTCATTGGTGCACCCACATCTTGTCCAACACTGCCTTCAAAGACTGTTTTGTTCAGCCATGCCCTTGTACACAACATAGGAGTGACAGGGTCATGGGACGATCACTGGCAGGGGTGCCTGGTGCCTGAGATGAACTCAGTTAGGCGTGTCTGCAGGGATTGGGCCAGGACAGACAGCATCCCATGCAGACAGTGCTTTCCATTTTGTTCCAGAACAAAGTAGATCAAGGTAAGGTGAGTGTGGAAAAGGCCTTATGTTGGTTTTACTGTGCCCCCCTCCCCCCGAGACCTCTGAGATTCTGGGTATATGGTGGGATAGAAATCAATCAATCAATCAATCAATCAATCAATCAATCAATCAATCAATCAATCAATCAATCAGCTTATGCAACAAATTATGATCATAAAATATTAGAATATATACAGTATTCTCAAATACTAGATTTAAAAAAACTAACATAGATCTACTAGTACTGTAGACAGGGTTCTGTTAACAGCTACTCTTCCCAAAGCAACCCCCCATGCTGCCACCTCCACTTATAAATGGATTCCAAGTACTTAAATACAAATTACTTGTCAAGGCAAGCTCTAAATATGAAGTTAGAAACCTTCCATTAAATGCACACATTTTGAAACGTTAAGCTACATTTAATATATGTCATCATCTCTCTATGCTCCTTCTAAATTCAGAAGCTAAATTACAGAGGGAGGGAAACCTATCTCTGGCGTTAACCAAAGTATGCTAATATTAATTTTAAAAGTTATTATACACAGTCTTTATCTCTCAGAAACATATTCTTCCAAACTATTTCCCCTTGCCATTAGTCATGTTTGCATTGTAAATGTCAATAGACATTTCAGTAATAAAAAGGTACAACTCTCTAGCAGTTCAAACAATGCAGGTACTTAAAGGTTGGGCTTTGTTCTGGAAGTTTCCTTGGTTAATTCATTTTAGAGTTTCCAATACTGCTAGAGATTATTATCATTAACACTGATAGCCCAGAGCCTATAAAAAAACATTAACACAACATGAAAATCATTCTAGTTTATTGCAGGCAGCCATTGAGCGATTTCACAACTTCACTTCCTGGGACACTTTGGGACACTGGATCTAAGAACATAAGAACATAAGAACATAAGAGAAGCCTTGCTGGATCAGGCCACAGCCCATCTAGTCCAGCATCCTGTCGCACACAGTGGCCCACCAAATGCTCATGGGCATCTCAAGCAGAGACAAGGACAAACCTTCTCCTGCTCACGAGTCCCAGCAGATGGCCCTAGAAGCGCCCCATTTCCTCCCCCCCCCCTCAGCCTGAAAGATGCACCTAGGCATTCGTTCTAGTAGCCATTGATACATCTGTCATCCATAAATTTGTCTAACCCTACCTTAAAGCCATCGAGACTGGTAGCTGTCACCACCTCTTCTGGCAGCACATTCCATAGGCCGATGACCCTCTGTGTGAAGAAATACTTCCCCCTGTCAGACCTTACGCTCCTACCCATCAGCTTCATAGAGTGCCCCCTGGTTCTAGTGTTGTGCGATAGAGAAAAGAAATTTTCTCTATCCACCTTTTCTATGCCGTGCATAATTTTATATACTTCAATCAGGTCCCCTCTCAAACGCCGTCTCTCCAGACTGAAGAGGCCTAGACGTTGCAGCCTGGTTTCGTAAGGGAGGTGTTCCAGACCCTTAATCATTCTGGTTGCCCTTCTCTGCACCTTCTCTAGTTCCACAATATCCTTTTTGAGGTGTGGTGACCAGAATTGTACACAGTATTCCAAATGTGGCCTCACTATAGATTTATAAAGGGGCAAAATGACACTTGCTGACTTATTTTCTATTCCCTTCCTAATTATTCCCAGCATTGAATTTGCTTTTTTTGCTGCTGCCGCACACTGGGTTGACACCTTCATTGAACTGTCCACCAAAACCCCGAGATCCCTTTCCTGGCGTGTTGCAGAAAGCTCAGACCCCATCAGTTTATAGACGTAATTTGGATTCTTGGCCCCAATGTGCATTACTTTACACTTGTTAAGATTAAAGCACATTTGCCACTTGGTTGCCCACTCACCCAATGCTAAGAGATCCCTCTGGAGCTCTTGGCAATCTCTTTCAGATTTTACTACCCTAAATAATTTAGTATCATCAGCAAACTTTGCTATTTTACTATGTACCCCTTTTTCTAGATCATTGATGAATAAATTAAAAAGCATTGGTCCCAGTACTGAGCCTTGAGGGACCCCACTTTTTACTTCTTTCCACCCTGAGAAATTGCCGTTTACTACTACTCTCTGCTTTCTGCCCTTAAGCCAGTCACAAATCCAGGACAGAACCTGTCCTTTTATTCCATGGCTGGTGAGTTTACTCAGTAGCCTTTGATGTGGGACTTTGTCAAAAGCCTTCTGAAAGTCCAGATAGACAATGTCTACTGGTTCACCTTTATCCACGTGTTTATTGACACTCTCAAAGAATTCCAACAAATTTGTGAGGCATGATTTACCTTTGCAGAAGCCATGCTGGCTTTTGTTCAGCAATGCCTGCTGCTCCATATGCACACTAATTTTGTCTTTAATAATGGTTTCCATCACCTTACACGGAACTGACGTTAAGCTAACTGGTCTGTAGTTGCCTGGATCACCCCTGGATCCTTTTTTGAATATTGGTGTTACATTTGCTACCCTCCAGTCCTCAGGTACGGAGCCTGATGTTAGGGAAAGATTATATATTTTTGCTAGAAGGTCGGCAATTTCGCATTTGAGTTCCTTAAGGACTCTTGGATGAATACCATCTGGTCCCGGTGACTTGTTAACATTTAGTTTATTAAGACATGCCAGGACCTCTTCCTTGGTTATTTCTGTACAGTTTAACTCTTCAGAAAACACAGGCTCAGCTACTGGCATGTGTCTTCTGTCTTCCTCCGTGAATACGGAAGCAAAAAATTCATTTAGTCTCTCTGCAATCTCCGTGTCTTCTTTAATTACCCTTTTCTCTCCTTTACTGTCTAGTGGTCCAACTGCTCTCCTGGTTGGATTCCTACTTCTGATATACTTAAAGAAGTTCTTGTTATTTCTTTTGATGTTTTTAGCAATGTGCTCCTCAAAATCTTTCTTAGCTTTCCTAATGGCCGTCTTGCATTCGTGTTGCCAGTGTCTATGTTCCCTCCTGTTCTCCTCATTTGGACAAGCCTTCCATTTCCTAAATGAACTCTTCTTGTTTTTAATGATCTATTCCTAAACTTGCCAGTGTATAAGGAAGGACTGGCAAGGTATGAACCACTGCCATTATGGCAGCAATCACAGAACTGCAACAGTTGCACCATTACTGCAATGATGGGACAAGGCAGAGCTAACCACATGTGTGTCACCCCCACCCCCACCCCAGGCTCCGCTTGAACCTCTACCATGAGAGAGAGGTAGGAATGGAACCACGCCTGGCTACAGGGAGTGTAGATGTAGAGTAGTTCCAACTATTCTACGGTCCCGTCTTCATGCAATAAAAAGCCTATTAAAAAGCTTTTTTTGCCACAGAGCATCTCCATGCACGGCTTTTCTCCGGGCTTCCAGCACCACAAAGGAGGAAAATGAGTGGAAGAAAGACCCCTCTTTAAACAAGACTACCAACACACTTCCTAGCAACATTGTGCATGGAGACGCTCTGTGGCAAAAGACGTATTTGGGGGCGGGGATTGCCGGCCATGGTCCCATCTTTCCTCTTTTTTTCAGCCTTCGCCCTCATTTTCTCTTCAAATAAAATCATCTCTCTCTCTTTTTGCCTCTCATCCACAGACAGTATTCAAGATCTATACTGAATGCAAGAAAACAGTAGGTGGACAGAGATCTTGTGGAAGCAATTCATTATGTTACAAGATCTCCGAAAAAAGCACCCTGGCTCTGCCACTGCTGCTGTCTGCACACACAGCCTTAAACATTCAGACATTTCCCAGAACTGCAGCACCTTTCCTTCCTTTCCCTTTCTAAAGGTCAGAACTTTTAAAGAGCCAGAATCACAACTTTGTTATCAGGTGTGAAGTGGGTGGATTGCTACAGTGAAACCGCTGCTGTACAGGGTGGATTTTTACAGTGAAATCACTATCTTTGGAAGCAAGCTCTGGATCCCAAAGTGATAAATGTTTCTGGTGGGTTTTGCATGCAGGGGAGAGAACTTGTGAATACCCATGGCTATTTTTATTTTGGACTTGTCAGGGGTTGTCTTACTGGTTGTGGCCACACAGAGCGCAGTCCCTCCCCATTACCACAGGCACCCTATCAACCAGAGACGGAGCGGGGGAAAAAAGATGCAGGCAAAGAAAACACGCTTCCGTGGGGATGGTAGGTGCATTTTAAATGCATGTTTTGCTGAGCCTCATGCGGATGCTTAATTCAGAATTGAACGGCATTTTAAAAGTCTGCTGCAAAAGAGGGACAATAGAGGGACAATAGAGAAACAAAGTTCCATGTAGATGGGGCCTACATCTGCACACTCTGAGGGAAGTCCTGCATGCATGCAGCTACCCCTGAAATAATTACATATGTTATATGTGGCCAAGCCATTTGTGAAATAACATAAAATGTGATGGAGGAAGAGTCTCTGCTGATTTAAAGAAGCAAACAAACCAGTTCCACTGTGCAATATACATTACTTTTGTTGTTGTTGTTAATGTTGTGTACCACTGAGTTACAGCCAATTCTGGGTTGACTCCTTGGGCACCCCCATGGACATCTCTATGCAGTTTTCTTGGCAGAGATACAGAAGTGGTTTGCCATTGCCTACTTTCAAGGAGAGGCTGGGGATCAAACTGGCAACCGTCTGCTTTAGGTTATTTGCTCTACTACTGAGCCACAGCCAGAAACAGCTCTCTGCCCGCTCTTCTCCCATTTTATTATTTTGTTGTTGCATTGTTTGTAAGCTGCTTAGAATATCTGTGTAACTGAAATTAATAAATCTAATCAAAGCCATTTGTGTGCCATTTCCCATCCTGTGCCAGATGACTGCTAATTAAACCATTTGTTTTGAGCATAGGAAACAAAAATGCTGATGTACTACCTACTAAACTGTTTTCATCTAAGTGTCTGAAATATTGTGATAAACAGCAAGTTGCTTAATGTCATTCCAAGAAAACTGTTAATTGAAGGTCACTGATTGAAATACATTTGAAACACTTCCCCCTTCCATCTTTTTTTGTCACTGCTGAAAATGCAGTTTGTCTATAATATAGTTGCAATATTGTGTTTCTACTCCTTGCAGAGTGAAGTTGTTTTAGATTAGATGGTTATCTAGAAGATTGTTCACTGGTTAGACAAAGCAAAATTTATTTGTAGAAAGAAAGGGCAAAAGGTATTCTGCACGGATCCTTAGTCCGCATTAAGGGTAATACACATTCTGGCCTCCAATCTGCATATTACTGTGGATCAAGGAAGCCCTGATCCTTGCTGGCCCAGTTCCATCTGTGCAGGACTGAGCAAGATCCAGATTAAGAGGCCCATAATATGGATCTCTGGTAGTACAGTTTAATGGGCCTGATCCAGAACAAGAGCAATGTGCAGAAGCCTTCAGAGTTATGGGGATACATATAAGCTTCGTAGCTGCATCAATAATTAATCCAGATCGGTGGCATGAGTGTAGATAGTACCAATCCCACCCATGCCTCCCTGTAATCCAGAGCAGAGGGCTGGATGATTCCAGACCCACTAATCTGGACTAAACCCATTAAGTGCCGAAAGGGCCAAAAAGCTGATCCTTTTTAATACTGAATATAAATGCCAATATTATTTATTTATTTATTTATTTATTTATTTATTTATTTATTTATTTATTTATTTATTTATTTATTTATTTATTTCCTTCCTTCCTTCCTTCCTTCCTTCCTTCCTTCCTTCCTTCCTTCCTTCCTTCCTTCCTTCCTTCCTTCCTTCCTTCCTTCCTTCCTTCCTTCCTTCCAAGATGGCATGATCATTATGAACACACGTATTTACAGCATGAGCTCATGTCTGTAAAGAACACTGCAAAATACAACACAGTTGGGTTTGGATTACTGAAAAGAGGCCAGTGACACAAAGCTATAGCTGTATTCTCTCAACACATAAAGGAAGCAGACTTTGCAGAAAGCATAATAGCTGTAGGTCAGCTATGTTCCTCTCCAAACCCAGCATCATTTTCTATCCAATTTTTTCATGTTCATCTTTGGCCAATTATTGAAGGCCTCCCATTGTCCAGAACAATCAGGCCTCACTGTTGGGAGATCTACAGTCCCATACTTGTTTACCTTCAGGGTTATAAGCTCAGGGGGAAAGATGACTTACCCCAATTCATACCTAGGTTCCATAGGGCTGTAATCAGATTCATAATTCTTCTTGACATGAACAGGCACCCAATGATACAAACCGGTCTTTTTATGACTATAATGAATGACAAACCACATATTTGATTTTGTATTTCATTAATCTATGTCCTAGCTTTCAATCATGGGGTAGCAAACAAAAACAATTTACGATGGACATATGACCTGCCATTAACACCTCCACTCAAGGAAACAATGCCAATAGGGTGCAGCCAGGGAAAGACCAATTACTCCTTAGCAACTCAAACAAAGGAAGAGCTGACAAACAACCAGCAGACATCTATCAGAAAGGAAGCAAGATCTAGTAAGACACCGGTTACCCTTGACTCAGCCAAGAGCAAAGACCTCTGAAGATGGATATTGCAGCTATATCCAAAAGCTCAGGTTCTCAGAAGAAGAAACCTGGAACATGGCATAACAGCCCCAAAACTGCTACAAACAAGAAAAACAATTTAAAAGAGAAAAATCACAAAAATTATTATGAGTTCCACTCAGTAATATAATATCTGTGGCAGCAGCTAATGTTGCTCCATACTAAAGCAATTGCCTTGAAAGCAAAGGGTCATGGGTCTGATTCCTGATATGTCTCTAGAATAGGGTCATGGCAAACTACTTTGCCAAGAAACCTGCACACATGTATCCATATTATAATTAAAAGCTGGCCTTCTTTCACTAGCATCTAAGCCACAGGTTCCCTCATGACTCAGGAAGCTGTTTATTGGCTTTTCAAACAGCTGCTCCTCAAGTTTAATAGATCATCATTCTGGAAAACCCCTGAACCTTCAGAACCTTGTTGGGAGGAATGCCTAATCCCAATGACTTCCATTCCTGTCATTGTATTCTGCACACATTTGGACACATGATGAAGATGTACCAGAGTGTGCAAGAGCATCCCGAGTGCCTGAGTGCAAAAAGGCCCCAAGCCATCAGAATCTCCATCTCTTGCTTTTACCATATCTTCCAGCCGCAGTTTGGCCACACCATTGACTAAGCATCTGCACTGGGGAATGGTTAGTTCACATGAACCCTACCCATGCAACTGGACACTTACCAGAGCCCTGGTGCTGATGCCAGTGTGTGTGTACTGGTGCCGTCATTGAGGCAACTGTGATGTGTCAGTGTGCTTGCTCAGCACATTACATGATGCAGAAGTGGATGGTGCAGTGTGAATGGGCCTGCCTAGAACTTTACTAGTTTCACACAGGTAAAGGTAAGTGCACGTATGGTGCATTTAAATGTGCACTACGTGTAGTTGCCTTGCAGTGAGCTCCTGCATAGAAAGAGCTGTTTCTAGGTGTCATGCCTCATGCCATCAGCATCGACTCCTCGGATGAGGAGGCTGTTGCCCATGCCAGCCAAGAAGAATGAGCCTTCCCTGCCTGTCAAAGCAAGGCAGGTGAATCTCAGCAGCCTAATGTGGAATCTCAGCAGCTTAATGTGGACACTGGTTCAGTCTCCCAAGATGGGAACAGGTCAGACTCAGATCCTGGCCAATGCCCCAAGCAGAGTGCTCTCAGGCGAGAGCAACAACACTTGAGCCATTCAGTGTGTCTCCATGCCAAACAGCTGCACCACTGGGGGCGTGACTCTCTCAGCCCTTCTTAAGAGATGCCCAAACCCAGCAAACACTGTTGCAGACATGGGATCTGTTTAGCAACCTCCGCTCATGTAGTTCTGTGTTCCTGAACTCTAACTGATTTACAGTTGCAAAGACCGGTAATTTGCCCCTGGCATTCCTGACCATGCATTAACTCTTTATCCTCCAAGAACTTTGAAACCTGAACCGGATGCTTGCTGCCACTAGCTTGGCATGCACACATGTGCAGGTGCTTGCTGAACGCCGCCTGCTTGGGACACAACATTAGTTCGAAAACAGTTCCTTAATGTGTGAATGCTCTGTCTAGCAGCACACCACAAGGCAACTAGTGGGCCAAGTGCAGAAGGGGCCCTTGTCTAGGCTTGCTCCTGGGATTCATTTTAAAGAGACTGGCCACCATGCATGTACAGGCATAAAGAGGGCTGAAAATGCTCACTGCAGAGTTGGAAACACCCATTGCATTGTCACAGGAGCAATGCCAGATGAGGTAAAGGTCTGGGCTTGCCCCACAATTTTACCCTATCATCCTGTAGGACCAGGGAGAGGAAACTGCAGGATCTAATCCCACATTTTCCTCTCACCTTCTGGAAATAGCCAAACACTGTAGGTTTTCCCACTCCATCGGAACTTTGAGGGCTATAAACTGACAGAGCCCTGGCCTATCATTGGGACTGTCTGTGGTCTCCCCCTGATGTTTGCAACCTGTCAGTGAAACACATCTGGCAACTACTCTAGGAATCCCATAAAATAAATATACTAAATTCTGGGTGCCGTTCCCCCCCCCCCAACCCCCGTTCTATTCTATCCTCTTTTGTTCATTGCACTTTTTCTTTTCCATCACACCAGACATTTTTATCACTACCTGTGGGCCAAATATATTTGAGGCCCTTGAGGAAGGCACTTTTATCATCTGGAATTCAGACTCCAAGCCAAGAGGTTCACTTAGGGTGCTTCCGCACAGGCCCTTTAACACTCATGAAGCACACATTCCAATGTGCGCCTCCGCACACGGGTCGCTATGTAGAACACTTCCAGCGAGGTGTGTCCGCACTTAATGTGTACTTAAAGGGTGTTTTTAGCACACCACATATCAAGTGGTTTTGCGCTGTGAATCTGCATCCGTTTCGGATGCGGCCGCACAGCGCAAGTGTGCTAAACCAGGGCCCTCCCCCGGCTCGACATGATTGGATCCCCGGAGCCAAGCCTGGCGGAGCCGGTGATACCAGCTATGATTATTAATAAAAAGAAAAAGCTAAATATGATTGGCAAAAGTTCTGGTGAAAAAGCAGTGTCTTGGGCTTTGGGTGCAGTTCCATCAGAGCTTTGGGACTCAATTGGAATAAGAAAGAGGCGGGGACCATTAACTTGGAATAAAAGCCTTGGACATCTGAAATGTTTCTAAAGCAAGGAAAGGATCTGCGGCATTTTGCAAAAGAAAAGGGCAGATCTCTCCATGGGATTACAAACTGCAGTTGCCTTCCTGGCTCTGATGGCCCATTCAAGATTATACCTGGGGGCCAGAACAAAGGAAACAAAACAGGTTTGTTTCTCCATTCAAGAGCTGGTGTTGCAACAATTCCTGCTGACCTCTTGGTACTGGGGGAGCCTTAATGGGCCATTTAAGTTGGTAAATCAGGAATGCCAGAGAGGACAGAGAATGCTAAAATATTGGCTCTATTGATGTTAATGATTGATCGCTGAGGTTTGGAGAAGAATATCCTTTGTTTTAATAAAATAATTCAGATGTTCCTGAGGAAGTGGGTCTCACTGAGGTGTCCTGAGCCTTGTAGGTACAAGAATCTGCTGAGTAGACACATAAGCCATTCCATTACAAAGAGAGAAAAAGGAAACAAGGAAACATGTTAGCATAAAACTAACTTCTCTTGGGACACCTGAAGAACCAGTTTTTGCCTTTTCGGGAAGAACTTTTGGAGGTGATGTTAAGCTGATTTGCATCTTTTTGGGAAAAGGTTACAAGAAGTTAGTTTCATTTATTAACAAAGGAAGAACCATAATCTGCAGGGTTTTTTTTTTGTTTTGGTTCCAATTTCTCACTATAAGAAAGGCAGAGAGGAATCAAGGAGTTGGGGGAGAGAGGTAAGAGGAGATGTCTCCCTCCTCATATCCGCCATGGAAGGACAAGAGAAAGAGCTGAAGGAGTCCGGGAGTCTAGGGCAAGGAATCTCCCTCTCCTCATCTAGCCAAAGGAGTTTTCCTGCCATGGAAAGCTAGGAAAAGACCACAGACACTTTGCTGTTATTTTCACTTTTTTTCTTCTCCTGCTACACAGAGCTGCTTTTTAAATTCTGAAAGTTATTCTGAATTTGGCTTGGTCAGAACAATTGCAGAGGCCCATTTCAACTGGTTTTTTTTATTATTTTTTTTCAATCTTTTTGAGATATTTTACTCATTTTTTTTTAAAGGGATCATTTTTCTTTATTTTTTATTTTTGTTTTCCATTTTTG
This sequence comes from Aspidoscelis tigris stejnegeri, assembly GCA_023333525.1. Classification (NCBI taxonomy): domain Eukaryota; kingdom Metazoa; phylum Chordata; class Lepidosauria; order Squamata; family Teiidae; genus Aspidoscelis; species Aspidoscelis tigris. The sequence goes on along the minus strand of JALMGA010000007.1, from coordinate 28,422,107 downwards.
TTCCTGAAGAGGCACAGATCGGCTGAAATCCCCCATCGAAGGCACAGTGGTGAGAGCAAATTCCATTCCTCCTTACTTCCCCCTATTTTCTATGGTTTTTCTATATTGTTTAATTTTGGTTAGGGAATATTTTAGTATTAAGGGTGATTTTTCTACCTCCTTGCTGGCTTGGGCATAGTCCTTCCACAAAACTGAAATTACCAGTTTAATGCATAGAATTATTCTAATATAAGCTGTTTAATTACTTAGCCATGTTTAAAGTTCTTGCATGTTTGTCCTTGTTTTGCTTAAATGTCCAATGAAGAATGCTTCTGATATGGCTTTATATTTTATTTCAACTTCTCTCCTGTATTTCTAATAAATTCTTTGCTCTGGTTCAACAAGAAAACTGGTTTTGAGTCTGAAATTGGTCTTGTCTCTGTTTTCTGGTTATTCCTCGTTATTAAAACCTGTAGATCTAGCTACTAATTCCCCTATTACTGGAGCAGATCTGGTAACACCAGGGGGCTCCTATCTTTCGGCTCGCCCTTGCCCCAGAAAGCCTGCCCTAGCCCACCCTGGCGGGAGCGTGGTATATCCCCTCCTTACCTGGTCGGCGTCACCCCCGAAACGGAAAGCAGGCGCCCAGGATGCAGGGCGCCTGCATCCTGCGCGCCCCCTGATTGGCCAGCATGCAAGTCCCAGCAGTGCGCCTGCACAAAGTGGCTCCTGAGGGCAGGGGCTGCCAGGCCCAGCCCCGGCCACTCAGGCAGCACGCAGAACGCAGGTGTGCTGCATCCTGGGTGCCTGCTTTCAGTTTCGGGGCAACGCTGACCAGGTAAGGAGGGGATCCGCTGCGCTCCCCCAAGGGTGGGCTAGGGTGGGCTTTAGGCAAGCTCGCCCTGGCTCCAGAAGTGGCAATCCGCCGCTTCTGGGGCTAGGGCGAGCCGTGGCGGCGAGGTCCCCCAGCTCGCCAGGCTTGGCTCTGGTGCGCCAATCGCGGCGGGCCGGGGGCGGGCCCTCCTTCCCAGATCAGAGACAGATGCCATGTGTCTGCATAGCACCCGCTGCCAATCCGGATCAGCGCCGCGTGTGCGGAGGCATGGGTGCGGGGTCTCTTGGATGCGGATCTACCCCGTAAAACCAGATCTACCGTGCACCCTGAGCTATTAAAACCGGTTCCCCTGGGAGCCGGTTTTAATAAATCTGGGTGCCGGAGATCCTGTTTTATTTGCCCCTTTGCAGAAGCACCCTTAGAGTTATATAACACTAAAATCTCATTTTAAATAGCTTCCACTTTGAGACCTGTAGTTTTGTACGAAATGGCTTTATTATTAAAAATATAGAATAAGTCTGTAATACTATTGGGAGGCAGAAACTGAGTATTATATTTAGTATTTTTTTCTTGAAGCCTGATAAAAATACATTTACTCACATTAGCATTTGGAAACAAATGTTGCATTTGATTGCTGTTTCGGTTGGTTTTACTGATTTTATTGGGTTTTGTCTTGATAATCACTGGGGGACAATCATGTAGGGTGGCATAGAAATCAGCAGATCTTCCTCTAATGTGAGGGTTTCATTGCAGCCAAATACCCCATAAGAAGAATCCATAATAGAGGAGTGATAGACTGCAATGCAAGTCTGGGGGTTAAAGGAACTGTCCAGCAAAAGGTAGACTGGCCTGTTCAAAATTACATGGACTTTGATGACAAACGGTTCCCAAGGAAAGTCAATGGAGCAAAGATATCTGAATTGAAAGGGGTGCAGTGCAGCTGAACCAGTATCCTGCTTGTGAACAGGAGCAAATCTATTGAACAGTTCATGATTGCTCTGTTTTTGCCCTTGGAAAGGTCTTTTCAACAGAAGTTTTCAAACGGGTTCAGAATAAAACACAAACAATTGTTTGTTTGATTCACCGGTTTGCTGTCAAACCAAGCAAGTGAGTTTTATGTTTGGATGGGGAACCAAAAATATGTTTTCATTTCCTTCCCATTGTTCCATTAAGTACAACATTCTTTTCAAACAGCAAACAATATTAACTCTTTTTTATTTACTTCCATCCCCCAGAGGTTTGCTTGCCATTTAACATCCATATTCACCAATCCTGGCTGGGTTGTGTCCCCTTCCTATTTTTCATATATTCCAATACTTTTCTTCATTTATCCTTTGCAGAACTGATTTGAATTACATAATACATCTGACGCTCTCTGATGAAATCAAAAGATAACTGATCGCCTAAATAATTATACCACTGTTGTGCGGTGCATATTCCTTAGGGATGCGCACAGACATTCATCACGTTTGAAATCTGTATGAATCCACATAAATTCATACATTTCCATTCAACTAGAATGTTGGCTACATTCAAAGGCTGACGTTCAAATGTGAGGCAAAGGCTTTTGTGCATTCATTCGATGCTTTGTTATATTCGCAAATGTGGGGAGGTGGCAAAGTGGCTGCCAGGTCACATCTGCAATGCTTTCAGAGCGGATTCAAAAGTGGATTCAGAGTGGATTCAAAGCAAATTTAGAGCAGACGTGGAGCTATGACAGGCTGCAGGGATTTGAATCAGATTTGAATAGCGTTCAAAAAAACATTTGCAGTAGATTCAAATCCTACCATATTTGAAATGGCTCTATTTGAACAAATGTGAATTCTGTTCTCACTTGCTTTACTGTCAATTGAACCTGAAAAAAAAATCATGCATATCCCTATTAAATGATGTTTGATTTTAGATGTTGTTACCCACCAGGAAACCTCCAGGTATAGGGCAGGATAAAAATGTAAATAAATAAAATAATATCCCTAGTTCAGAGTCAGAAAGCTGCAGTGAATATTTTAATGGTCTGTTTATGATTTGGCTGCCCATTAGAACCATTTGCCTCTTTAAAAAAGGTAAGATCTACACAGCAGTTTTATGATGCCATGAATGGACCATAAGAGTGAAGGGTCTAAATAACTTTGCTCTCCCATGGCACATTTGGTATGCTCGGTAAGTGTGCCATCTTCATGGACCTGCACCTGTCCTGCTGCCATGCAACCACAAGTGTTCCTTAGAGCACTGACAACTCTTCCTCCTGCTATCCTTGGCAGCTCTGTTGACACTATACTGCTGGCACACAGGGAAAGTGACCTGTGAGTCAGTTTGGTCTAGCGATTAGGTTGTCTGACTCTTATCTGATTCCGCACTCCCCCACAAAGCCAGCTGGGTGATCTTAAGCTAGTCACAGCTCTCTTCTGAGCTCTCACAGCCCCACCTACCTCACAGCGTGTTCTGATGTGGGGAGAAGAATAGAAAGATTTGTCAGCTGCTTTGAGTCCCCTTAAATGGGTGAGAAAAGCAGGGTAGAAAAGCCAACTCCTCCTATTCCTACTCCTCCTTCAGTGGCCTACATAAGCACAGGAAATGGCCCTTGGAACTGCTCTTGGCTATCCAGACAGAACCAGGAAAACTCTAAGCTTGGATCCTGGTGGGATAGGGTGACTGCCCCCAACTGTCAAGACAGCAGCCAGGGAATCCATAGCTTCAGTCTTAAAGCCTGCCATCGCTTTACATGCAATCCTCGTCTTGATCCACAGAAGAAAGAATACCACACTTGAAGCAATTCTTTTTTGAAGCCTATGCCATACTTGTGGGTTGCAGGAATGGATCCTGGGACCTTATTTTTCGTGGGAAGTATATGTCTTCCAACTGAATAGCACTGCCAGCTTCATCTTTGGAAGTTTATTTCTATACTGACACTTAATTCTTAGAGTCATTGGATTTCCAAAATATTCTACTTCTTAGAATGAAGTTTGGCTCATGCCTCTTTCTTCTCAGTTCTATTCCAGAGACTTCTATGCTGCACCCTTTACATAAAAATACAAATTGTACCTCGTAGTTTTCTGTCTTTCTGGATCAGGATAGTTGTCTAATTAATTAGAGTATGTTTCTTAAAATCTCTTGCTGAAGTGGAAATGATTAAATATTTGGGTGTTTTTCCATTGTCACTAGAAGTACCCTTTAAGTACCCATTAATGGGTACGTAATGGCATTTTTGTACCCATTAATGGGTACTTAATGGGTACTTCTAGTGACAGTGGAAAAACACCCTTTGCCACCTATAGCTTGCATTTAGTTATTGCAGTAATTAAATTATTCCTCTTTTTCAGTTGCCACAAGCCAGTTTCTGTTCAGGTACTTAAATAAATGACATCATCTTGAAGTGGTTATTGGGCTCTGCATTCATGTTGATAGCCTGTGTGTGCATCCAGACAGGGCTCTTTTTTAGTTGCCACTTTTAGAAAACATGTCTCTTCCAGACAGTAAAACAAATAAGCTTTCCTCACGTTTCCACATGTTGCAGTTTGCTTCAAAATCTGGCATTGCTTTCCTGATAACAAATGCTTCCCACTGATTGGCAAATTGCCTGCATGGCTTTCTGGGGCCGTGATTGGTTGATCACCAGCAGCATTTGTTCCCATGCTATGATTGGCTAGAATTCCCTTTTCTGTGCTTTGATACATTCGTACAAAGTTTAGTTATGGATTTGCATAGGATTTGTATGGGATTGATATGGGATTGATATCTAACATTAGTATCAAATTCGTACAGAACATTCATGTCGAATCAAATCCTACCACATTTGAAGGGATTTATTTAAACAAATACAAGTTTTCTTGCATTAGATTTAGTACGAATTGAATTAAGAAAAACTATTTGTACACATCCCTAGTTTGTTTTTAAAGTAGCAATTCATGACAAACAATTCATGTTCTGAAAGTACCAGTGTGTGTGTACTTTTCAGGGAAGCACTATAGCGCACCATTGAAAAACATTGCCTTACTGTCATTCCTTGCCTTCAGAGGTGTGGGGAGGGAGCTGTGAAGCTTACACAAGTCTTGTGGCTGTGGGAAGGCATGGACTAGATCAGTTCCATCAGAGCAGATGGCTCTAATCTTGTCCACACCTCCATGTCATCTGGATCAGTGGGGACTGTTATTCCAGGTCCACTGATCTACATTAAAACAAGGAAAGTGCATAAAAGACCCTAGTCTGGTCATTTGCTGCAATTTTTATTTTTATTTATTTATTTATTTATTTGGTAATATTTTTATTTTCTTCTAAACTTGCCTATTTTTATCTTCAAGTTTCTGATCCACTCTGTTGACCATCTTTATCCAGCAGTGGAAGCATTGTTGCCGAAAACCAAGTATAAATGGAAAGAAAGAGTCGCCCTAGGCTCTGTGAAAATATTATTTTAAAAAATTTCTGCATCTGGGGAGAAACTAATCATTCTGGTAAAGGGAAAAAATGAAAGAAAAAGGAGAAACAATCTTCTGGTTCCTATTCACTGCATCCCAGAAGCAGAGAAACGAAATCCAGGGAGACCCATAATATCTAACAACCTGAAATTCAAGCTTACTCCCCAAGTAAAGTGGGCTCTCACTAATGAAAATAGTAGGGGTTTGCACTTTTATTTTCCAAAGTCAGCATTCTGCAAAAGGATTAAATATCTGCAGCTATATATGGATACTTAATCAAAGGAAATGCCATTAACCTTGGTAATTTTTGCCAGAAGCAACTGGAACTCTGAATAAGGATATCAGCCATTTAATATTAAGTAATTAGCTTTCTTGTTTATAACAAAAGTGTTAAGAATCTTATTTATACAGGGAATTTTTTTGTGTTGTAGCAAGATGAATTTTGCCTTTCCCCTTTGGAACCATTATATCTTGGGGTTAACTCTTTGGATTGTACCATTTCAGACTATGGGTGTTTTTCCACTGTCACTAAAAGTACCCATTAAGTACCCATTAATGGGTACATAATGGCATTTTTGTACCCATTAATGGGTACTTAATGGGTACTTCTATTGACAGTGGAAAAACACCCTATATGTGGGGAATGCCATATTGCTCAAGCATGGAAGCTCTTTGAGAACATCCAGTGGAGACAGTGAATAGCGTTATTTTTGCTGGTTTAGTTTTTATATTAAGATTTCTTTTAAAAGGGGGGGCATTCAAAATAGGTACCCCCACCCAATCAAAGACAGAGACTATTGAAACTCACTCATGTTCTCATTTGCTTTTCTTTCTTACTGGTGCAGTCAGCCATGCTGTTGTGCCCATCCTGTAGTAAACTGACTTTTTAAATATATATTTGCACACACATACCTGTACACTAGCACAAAGGTACTCATGAACCCAGCCACTTATTATCCATCCTGTGCTGAACATGATATTTTGAAATGGACCCCAGCTGTCTTGGATTAATGGTTTCCACCCATTCCCACATACTTCATACTGTAACCTATTTAGTGATAGTTCTGGTTTGGCTAATTGGGGGCTAATTATTGATTAGAGCTTGTGAGCTGGTGAGATATCTGAGTGGGAACCCATAAGGTACAAAAAGATCCATGAAGATCCTGTGCACAAGGAAACAGAGGTTAAACAGTGAGAAGAAAGAGTAACCCATGTTTATTCAGTTACACGCAAGAAAAATTAAAGGCCTTGCCTTCCTAAAGAGATGCTTCTCTTCATAGCTAATCAATTTCCTTTAGTATAGAAGAGTAACAGTGACAATAAATGTTCTAGTTACTCGCCCTGAAGAACTGAGGTAGAAAATTTGTACTGAAGAGCCAACTTGAAATCTCAATGTCCTATGTTTCAGGCCATGATTAGTGAGTTATAGGTGGTGTTCGGCTGAATTCCAAAGATTTCATCCTTGCCTAATTTCTCATCGTTATGTAAATCCTTATCCTGCTGCCTTACAACTTGTGGCAATTCTCTTCAGTTCCTTGTGCCATTTCCTGAGCACCACTGTGAGCTTTTCAGTTAAAGCAAAGAAAGATGTTCTGCATCAGAGCTAATGATCTATGCCATACATTGAGCTGTTTTCAAGGGGGCGTACTTCAGCAAAAGAGAAAAAAGTGGCTCAAAATGCCTTAGAGACAGTGGTGTGTGGCCTTTGTATTTTCTATTCCTTCTCTAATCCACATTCATGAGAGAGGGAGGGGCTGGCTAGACCAAAACAGAAGCCTCCTTAATTATACATAGGAGTTAAAATAAATACACTTTCCTCTAATTCCCATTAATTGAAATACCCAAATGCATTGACTGTGAAAATAAATGTGAGCTGTCATGAATTCCTTCTACATTTAAAAATGCATGTACCACCTTAATGCTCATTTTAGCAAATATATAGCAATTCTTTCTGCAGGAAAATTTTGTACTGATTTTTTTCTCTCCCATTTGGGATCCAGTGTCTGGGACTTTGGGATGATAATACAAACCAGGTGGAGGTAAATTATTAGTATGTTTTCTTTGCATAAATACAGTTAGCTTCTAATTTTTGAGGAGCATAATTCCCTGAGAGTAACTTCTACCAAATGAGCGTTCAATATGCAGAGCCTGGTTCCAATGTCTAATAAAGGCTCCTGGCTGTCTTAAAAAATTACCATCAGCAAATCATTAAGCCTCAAAATCTATGCCCTTGATATAATACAAATCCCTTTAAGTGTCGTCTTGGTCCATTGGTCTTAATGGAGGTCATGGACATGCTGGCACTGACTGTGCTAATAATAAAGACAATCTTAAGAACAAAAAGCAAGAAAAATGAGACCTTAAAAAAACCTGGAATTACAGAAATGCTAAAGCACATTGTTTTTTAATTGTAGTGTTCTGTTATGAAGGATAAGGACATGCATTCATTTGCACAGCACCATTATTATGCATACAAATCTACAAGATCTCACTGCAATGTTATAAAGACCAAAATCCGTCACTTGCCTCTACAATATTTAATTTTTTAAAAAAATCTCCAAATTGGCATTCAGAAGCTTTCTTATAGGATCTGTCTAAAAATATCTGCAACAAAAACAATATTTAAAAACAAATAAATTTAAAATAAAACAATGGACTATTTACTTAAGGAAACATGGCAATTTGCACATACAGTTACCGACCATAAAGGTGAAATGGACTGGGAATGTCTATTTTAGGGACCTAAACAGTCACTGCTGGAAAGCTAGCTGAATAAAGCAATATATATTACAAGCATTCACAAACAGTTCAGATTAGGGATGTGCACAAATATTCATAACATTCAAAATTTGGCCGAATTTGGACATTCAAATTTGAATCGAATGTCAGCACATTCAAAAATTGACATCTGAATTTGAATCAAACGTTTTGATACATTCATATGAAGCTTCGTATGGGATTTGTAAATGGGATTCGTATGCTATTTGTATGCATTTGTATGGGATCTGTAGGCTATTTGTATGTATCCGTATGGGATTTGTATGGGATTGAACATTCAAATCCTACCACATTCAAAGGGGATCTATTTGAATGAATACAAATTTTCTTGCATTTGATTCGATACGAATCAGATGCAAAAAAAAAAAAAAAATCATGCACATCCCTAGTTCACATCCTTGTTCAGCTCACAAGGTTCTAGGGCTGGTTCTAGACACAGGATTCAACCCAATTTATGCCTGAATTTGCAAATGCTTTCCATACCTTTCCCATTCTAAGCACATTTCAACACTCTAAGGTGTTGGAGCTTTATAGGCAAACTCTGAACTGTTTTAACATCCCAGCCATCTGGCACCTCAAATCTGTCCCCTCGTTGGTGGGTTTGTCTCTCCTGCTTTTACTTTTTATTTTTATTTTAGTTCAGATTGGCCAATCCAAATGGACAGTGTTGCAAATGATATAGCTCCTCTTCATTGCTGCTGCTCCAGACTACCAGCAGTCACCAGGTCTCTCTCCTCAGAATCTACCACTTCACTCTTCTGCTCGAGAGCAATTTCTATTCCTTGTGAACTCTCCTACCATAGCTGAAGCTTCAGTGAAAACATTCATTGGAGGCAGAAGGAAATACTGGGTCTTCTGGAACTCCAGGAACATGGACTTCTTGCACTGATTACTTCATTGGAGATGAAAAGCAGAGCTCCTAATCTAAGGATCCAGGAAGATATTAAACACTCAGCAGGCTGGAGTATGCTGAGGTCTAAAGACATACCGGCCCCGTTCCCATTACAAGCTTAAAACGATGTTCCTAAACCGAAATAAAAGAACAGGATGCAAACACGAATTTGCCTGATCCCATTACTTTCAACTTTAATCACATTTGATCCTGATTCTGAAAGCGCTTGAAAACTTCATTTTGGAAAGCGTATCTTTTTCTCCCCACCCATTGCCAGTCATGGTGCCCATCCCCTCTCTCTGATTGGGGTTCCTCCTTCCGCAAAATTTTTGAAGTGACAAGGGCGGGGAGTTCATTTGGGAAAGTGTATCTTTTCCTCCCCTAGTCCACCTGCCAGGCTGCCACCACCCAGGTGACCATCCTGAGGCGAGGCGAGAGGGCAGCGCGCAACCCCCTCCCTCCTCCCCTCCTTCCAGCAGCGGCGGTGACTTTCTCCTGATCTCTCATTCTCCCGTCGTTGCCTCTGCTGCTCTGGTGCATGCCCACTGCCAACCCCCTCTCACAGATGCGCACGCGCTCACATAAGGAGAGACACCCACCCATTGCCAGTCATGGTGCCCAACCCCTCTCTCTGATTGGGGTTCTTCCTACAGCAAAATTTTTGACGTGACAAGGGTGGGGAGTTCTATTGGGGGAGGGAAACCCTAAACACGCATTCTCATCCCACTACAATGATACCATTCCCACAGTAAGAAATGTAAACCATTTCAAATGCACGAACCGGAGTGAGACCTGTTGAAATGATTGTTTCATTTACAATGCTTTGGGGTGATTTAACACGCGAAAAGCATGTTAAGCCAACCTGATGTGGGGACTGTGAGGATCGAAACCGTTTCAAAACCGTTTTAAGCTTGTAACGGGAACGGGGTCACCTAGCATATTTTTAAGTCATGGAGACAAATCGTTTACCTGATGGCTAGTCCTGTAGATATATATAAGAGGGAGAGATAATTCATTATTGATTAATCTGAGGGCAAAAACACATTTTCCACTTTTATCTGAAAACTGACATTGATAATGCCCCTTTCTACCTGAAATACCCAAGATATGAAAGGGTCTAGGGGCTTCTGTCCCTCAGAGGCACCAGCTCCAGCTCCATAGTTGGCACAGCAGCTAGCTCAGGATGGGACATCCCAAAGCAGAACAGCCCTGTTTTGCACCAGCAGCGACCCATGCCAGCTTGGGAGTATCCCCTGGGACAGGGGGAGGGGCACCCTGCCCCAGGGTGCAAAAATCTGGGGTGTTTTCATACCTCAGATGACCTCAAATGCATGTGTGCAGAACATCATTATTGCCATGGCAATGACACACACACCCCAGGCTCTGGTGGCAGTACCCTGTCAGCGATCGGACATGTGCCCAGACACCCCAGGTGCATGGGGTTTAGTCTACCGTGTACTGTGTTCCCAAATGCTAATGCATGATAGTTGCTAATGCTTTCTTCCATCCGGCAGACAGGAAGCCAAATGCGAAAGCAGCCCTGGTTCCTGATGTCTACAAGGGCCTTGAAAAGGGGTCATGAAGATGCTGCCATAGTTCTAGTGTAATAGTTCTTTGAACTTCTGAATCTACAGAAATGTATCAAAGTTAAATTGGGCATCATGCTTGACCTGAAGAATCTGAATGGAACTGGAGTGGAAAGTGGAAATGGAAGGCATTTGAACTGAACTGGAAAGTAAAACAAAATCAATCCTAACAGTATTGCCTATGAAGGGAGAAATCTGCCCAGTGGATTTGTAAAAAAATTGCTCAAAGCAGAGTAGGAATTCATCCCCCCTAAAAAAAAAAAAAAAATCTGAACTGGATTTTAATAGAACATTTTGTGCTAAAAAATGTTTTTTCAGCCTTGGAGAATTAGAAATAAAATCCAAATATTTTCAATTATAGTTCTTGGGGGTAAATAGGATATGAATAATACTTGAAGTAAATATTTGTAGTAACTGCAGAAAAGTATCAGGAGCTTTGCTGGGAGTAAAGAGAAACTTGTCATCTTTCTCTTGAGAGCCTCATGGTATGAGGCTAGGCAATCTGCTGTTGCTGCTACTTTGCTGTTAACAGTGCTGTGCTCTTTGCCGGGCTGGATCCCTGGGAGGCAGTTTCAGGCCTGACTGACAGGGCAATATAAGAACAATGGGTGTAGCAGCGGGCCCACCACTGATGGGGCCATAACCTTGGGGAGCCACTTTCAGAGGAAACAAGATAGATGGTGCTCCTTGGTGCACGAACTTCAGTGATAAATATACACATGCTCATTGCACAGTATGCAAGGGAATTTGAAGGGCCAAGGGAGGGAGGAATGGACAAAGAGAGAAGAGATGGAATATTATAGAGATAGGCATGTCACAATGGGAGTTATAGGCAGAAACGTCCAACTACCCCGGAGCACTGGCAAGAGTGAATAGTAACACCACTGAACACTTCAGGTAAGTCTTCGGTTAACGTTGGTTAATGTATGGAGCACAATTTCATGCTCCACACCTAATAGTGAACTTCTGGGCAGGGCAGGCATTCTCGGAGGCCGTAGCAGCCTACTCTGAGTGTGCATGCTCTTTCCCGCAGGAGTTCACTAATTATGCACTAGAGGCTGTAGTGTGAATAGGCTCCCAGTCAGAAACTTCAGAAGCTATGGGCTTTCATTCCCTGCCTATATAGTTGGACAGGGTGTGTCATCATGAGAAGGAGTTTATAAGCAAAACGTTTCAAAGGATGGGAATAAATGATTTCCATCTGTATGTGCACTATATTATGCAAAATAGGTTCTTTACTTGCCAAGAGTGCAATTCCAATAGCTATAATTTATTTCACATCTTGGTTGTAGCAGGTGCCCAACAGGTATTGTGATGGATATGTGTAACACAAATTACAGCAGTGCTCCTGTAATCCTGGCCTTCACTTATTTCATTGAAAGCCCGTGGTTTTATGACACAAAAAATATATCATCCTGGCCAGACTGACCAATTTTAAGAGAGATTTTTCAACAGGAACTAGCTAGCTGTTTCTTGCAGATTTTGGTAAATGAGAGGAATGGCCTTACTTCTGCCTGGATAAGGAGGGAAATGGCACCAGGAAGTGATGGTTTTTAATGTTATACTTTGCCCTGACACTGTGGGATATACAGTGGGATAAAAAGCCAAATAAATAAATGATGGATGGATGGATGGATGGATGGATGGATGGATGGATGGATGGATGGATGGATGGATGGATGGATGGATGGATGGATGGATGGATGGTGGGTGGGTGGGTGGATGGGTGGATGGGTGGGTGAGATGGACAACTGAAGGAGGTTGGTGCTAAATCCTTGTCTGTTCCTGGCCCCACAGAACCCATGATCAACCACATTGTCTCTGGCAGCATGCACAGTTCAACTGGGCATATGATTGAAGATAGAAGCAATTTGATTGCAGAGCAGATATTTCACTTTGGTTCCATTGATATGAATGAGAGCCATTCCCTCCAATCCAGGATACACTGAAAATGCAGAATACACTGAAAAATACCTACTTGGATATTCGGTTTATCCTTCCCAGGAAGAACAAATATAAGGACGAGAGGATGGAGTCTGGGCTTTCTGATCCTGATGAGCTTTCTTAAGCTGAAAGGAATTTTGCTCTTTATGCTCAGACTTCAGAAATTATAGAATGAGTTCTAGAGTGCTGCATTATTAGGAAATTAAATGGAAGTCACTTGGGCTATTATATTTCATAATCTCTCTGTTCTTTTTTCAGAGCGTTAAGTGCCAACTCTTTTATTTGTCCAACAGTGTCTCATTTATTCAAGGGTGAATAGTTCAGGCCAAATGAAGTACTGGCATGGATTGTATTAAATAAAATTGGTGTTTCTACTCTTTTATTAGACTAACCTGCAAAGGAAACAATTTTGTATGGGGAAAAAAGAAATGTTTTATTTGCAATCCTGTTCATATTTAACAAGGTTCCTTAAACCAAGAGTCTTTCTCCATTACCTCACTGTGATCCAAAGCAGTTGGTCTGGACCAGTGAGACTCACTGTTTTGGACCATGGCACAACAATGACCAGCCTTGCGCTGGTCCCGAAACTCACAAGAGCTTCAGGGCTGATTTCTTGAGAGCTCCAAAAGCTAGGGAGATGAGTAGTCTGGAAAATGGAGAAATGTCTTCTGTACGCCTCTGTTTTCAAGACCAGGGCCCACAAGGCCTGTTTCCTGAGGTCTACCAGTGATCCAGATCAAGAACCTTTTTAAAAAGATCTACCAGTATCCTGAGGCTGATTCGCACAAGGGCTTCCAGAACGTGAGTAGGACACCCTGGGACAGAGCACTTGCTCGGCTGGGCCGGCGGTTCCATTCGGAACCGCCCCAACCCGTCCCAGGGTGCCCACTCATGTTTCCAGTGTAGAGCACAAAATCACACTCTACACCTGTTCCCAGCTGTCCTGGGCCATCCCAAGCTGTACAGGAGGGAGAGCATTCACACTCTCTCTCCTGAACAGCTGTGGGCCCCATCCCCCACTGTCACTATTGGGCCAAAAATGGCTCAAAAGCTGGCAATTAACTTACCTTGCCAGGCCCTGGGTGCTCCTCACATGGCCTCGAGAGCGATCCGCTGATCTCTGCATAGGCATGTGCTCCAGTAGACTGACCCCACACTGACAAGTCATGTCAGTGTGGGGCTGAGCTACAGGGAGAGCGCACACCTGCACAGACTGTGGCACATTGCTCCCCAGGCCATGTAAGGACCACCCCAAGTCCAACGAGGTAAGTCGTCACATGTGTGGGGGGGTGGCTCAAACCCCTGGGTGCCGCTGAACACCTAGGGGTTCCCCTCCAGCCACTGCAGTCAGAAACTGGGACAACCTCAGTTCTGTCACCCCCTACCCCTTTTGAGGATGGGGCAAGACTGAATTGGCAATGTCTGTGGCTGGGGTGATGTGCCCAGTGTACTGCATAGAGTGGCACATCTGCCAGCCCATCAGGTAGGATCTTCAGCCTCCATGGGGGCTCAGCCGCCTAAATCTACAGGAAGCCAGGCCAGGATCCTGGGCCAGGCCAGGAACCCAGGCCTGCAGGAACCCAGGCCGGGCCAGGACCAGCCTGTCTGCCACTGGGCCAACATGGCCCAATGACAGTAGTCCTGGGAGGGACATTCTTCCCCCACACCAGCCTTTTTGGGCTAGGCCATGGGGAGTTGGATTCCCCCTTTGCACCTAGGCAGTTAAGGATACGTTCCTATATGTCCCTTACCTGCCTAGGTATGAATGGCAAATCCATTGCCACGTGACCTAGCCTTTCTGCATTACAGCTGTTGAAGGCAGTCACAGGCAAGAAGGCACTAAAACACATGCAACAGTAAAAGAGCCGAAGCATTATTTCCTGCGCCCAGCCAGTTCTTATGAAGAAAATTGCAATCAGAAGGTAGAAGCAAGGAATGCAAGAACCAGCTAATGTCAAGCAGGGTGGTATCTCCAAGATGAAGCCATAAAGAACTCCAATTATATACCTTTTTTTTCTGCACAATTTTTTTTAAAAAAAATTAAATTCATATTGAATCAAGTGCGAGAAAATTCATATTCGTTTGAATAGATTCCTTCAAATGTGGTGGGATTTGAATTCAATACAAATGATCCATACGAATCTTAGATATGAATCACATACAAATCCACTAAGAATCCATAATGAAGCTTCGTACAAATGTATTGAAACATCTGATTCAAATTCAAATGTCAATCTTCAAATGTGCCAACATTCAATTTGAATTTGAATGTCAAAACTGCCTGAATTTGTATGATTTTCAAACATTATGAATATCCATGCACATGCCTAATCCAGTTACTTTGTTCTGCAATGATCATGTTAAGCAGTCACTTCTCATGACTCATGTTCAAGGTACTTTTCCAGGCAAAGAAGCATATACAGATGATGTATACAGGAGAGGTTTCTTTCTGTTTAGGATTTCGAAATGCAGGGCTATGGTCAAGAGATGGATCATACCTTGCAAGACTGGAAAGAATTTGCATGCTGGAAGAATGGAAGATGCAAACTAGATCTTGACAGATGAGGAAGCTAAAAAGACCGAGGACATTTGTACTTCCCTTTACCTTCATTTGAACATTTCATCCATTTCCACATAGATATGGAATTTTGAATTCTTGTTGCTTGATATCCATTGTGTGTTACTCTACAGTAATGTCAAGATTAAAATAAGGCCCTTTGGAGAGATTGACATTACCACCTGACAATGCTCAATGAGCATCTGCAATGCCCCTCCCTTAGCTTCAGACTCATCCAGTCAAGTGAATATTTGGGGTAACAGCTAATACTTTGGAAATCAACACACAGCATGAACAGTAATGACCCTTTTACAGAAGAACTTGGAATAAGTGAAGCTCCATTCAGCTTTGCAAGCTCTTCTTTCTTTGCTGTGCCTATACAGTGATGCCCAGGCCAAAAGAAAACTATGAAGCCAGTCACAGGCAAGAAGGCGCTAAAACACATGCAGCAGTAAAAGAGCCAGCGCATTATTCCCTGCTTGAGTGCTTTGCTTAATGAAAACCATCATTTTCTTACAGGAGTTAATTTATTTACAAGAACTTCTACAAAATCTGTTTCATGATGCTCCCATAGGATATAAATCAGAGAACTGCTTATGCCTTAAAATTGCTTTACAATCCAGAGCCCTTGTGCTCCCTAATGGAGCTGCTCACACCTGATAGGACTTTGCTTCTTATTCTGTCATTTAGCCAAACCCAAGTATAAACCAAAAGAGAATTTGGGTCTTATTAACCTAAGTGTATTTGATAGTTTACTAATAAATGATATTTGTCCAAACAATACTGAAAAACAATGGTAAAAACAGTAATAAAATGATTTAAAGCAATACAAATGACAATATTTCATATTAAAAGTTAAAATGATGGCAATATGATTGTCCAGTATGGGTCTTTGATGGGGATAGGCAAAGAATGTTTGTTACCTTCACAATTGGTATGAAAGCTTTTACATCTTCTTTTGAAGCTTCAGAGCAGCTTCAGAATGGATTTGAAGGTGTGAATTTGAAGCCTAGCTCATTCAAAATAGCTCCATTCACATGAATGTGAAGTTCTGTCCCTTTTGCTTCAATGCAAACCGAATGGGGAAAAAATTGTGCACATACTTAGTCTTTGATCTTGTGGTCCAATGAACAGATGAGGGACATTCACTAATGGACAATAGTCCTTATTTTGGAAGATCTTCAAACAGACAGGTAGAATTATGAAGAATTAGCTTGGAGTAGGCAGGGTCTGCAGCCCCATCTGGTGGTGAATTCGTTCAAATTTGGACATTTGAATTTGAATCGAATGGCTGTCAATTCGAATTTATAAATTTGAATGAATTTTGAATTTTTGAATCTATTCGTTCAAATGATTTGGACATTCGTACATGTACAGATACGTACAAGATGCATACTTGCCCATATGCATCTTTCCCACATCCGTACGCATTTGTATGGATCCATATGGGACAAAAGGGGATGCATTACGGGATGCGTACAGATGTGTACGGACACATATGAACATTGTTGACATTTATATGTGCAAGTTCAAAAATTCAAATGAATAGATTCAAATTTATTCAATTCTAATTGAATATGAATACATTCAAATTATAGAGATTCAAATTGAATCAAATTTTTGGATATTTGATTCAAATCCAATCAAATCCCCAAAATTGCATTTGTGCACACCCCTAGTCTAGACCAGCCCCCAAAGTGGATCTGACACTCACACAAGCTTCAGAGGGCTCTGAAGGCACCCATTTTGGTGGCACGCTTTGGTTGTACCCCAGCAATCTGGAAAATGGAGGTGTGACTTCTGCAACCTGTGTGTTCCAGATCAGGATTCACTGGTC
The DNA here is from genome assembly GCA_023333525.1 of Aspidoscelis tigris stejnegeri. NCBI lineage: Eukaryota > Metazoa > Chordata > Lepidosauria > Squamata > Teiidae > Aspidoscelis > Aspidoscelis tigris. Next base: position 28,405,287 of record JALMGA010000007.1, on the reverse strand, counting down.
CACTAGTAAACCTCTTTAATCAGGTCCACCAGAGATCCGGATCAAAGGTCAGTGCAGGAAGGCCCCAAGATGGTTCAAACTTCATAATAAATACTTGGATTCTAACAGAAGTGGGAAATAGGAAGATAACAATCTCCACTTACTAGGTTACTCATTTTGACACAGAAAGAATCAACACAATGAATAAGCCCATGTAATAGCGGACAGTGCAAGAAGCACAATCCCAGGTGAAGGAAGATCAGTCCAACTAATTATGAATAGGAGAGAATTTGCCACTTTCTGTCTGGCATTGACAACTAATCTCTCTTCTTTCCCCATCTCCTCCCTATTTTCCCCTCTGCTATTATCCTGACTGTGCCATTTTTGCATACGTTGTCAGTCTAAGGCCATATACAGTTTCTTCTTGCTCTCTGGCATTCACACATGGGTTCTTTGATAGACAAATACAAAGCAAAAGAAGATGTCCCTGTCTGGAGAACTTTATCGGTATGTGACTAAAAATTTGATGCCTCCTTGTTCAGTGTTCTGTAGCTTTTAGAGATTGTGTAGGACAGAATTCAGGATTTGATTTTGGGTTTGTAGTAGAGTTTCCATAAGGTAAGAAGGAGTGGGTTCTTGCATCTTTAAGTTAAAAATTATAGAAGAGGAGCATCTCAGCATGTAATAAAGGTAATATCTGCTGAAACTCTCTTCTGCATAACTATTAAGACAAAATGGTTTTGACTGAGGATTAGTGAGCTTTGTACATTTGTGCACTTTTCAGTGTGGAAGAAGAAGAGTTGGCTTTTCTACCCTGCTTTTCTCACCCATTTAAGGGGACTCAAAGAGGCTGGCAAAGCTTTTTATTCTTCTCCCCACAGCAGAACACCCTGTGAGGTAGGGTGGGTTTGGGAGAGCTCAGAAGAGAGCAGTGACTAACCCAAGGTCACCCAGCTGACTTCATGGAGGAGTACAGAATCAAACCCAGTATTCCTAGATAAGAGTCTGCCTCCCTAGCCATAGACCAAACTGTCTAATTCTTCATAACACATAGAGAGGTCGTGTGAAGGGTTACTAATATGTGTATTTTGTGGGTGGTTTTAACTATTTTGATGGGTTTGACTGCATTTGAATGCTTTTACGAATAAGCACTTGTATCTGCTTATGTGTTGCAGTGTATCTGTGTTGTAGCAAACAATGGAATGATTGGATTCCTGAGCGGGTGCAGTGTTTTCTGGTGTGTACGTGTGCATATGTGCTCTTTTTGTACATCTTTTTTGCTCTATGCAAAATGTTCTGGGGCACAATCTTTGCTGTGTTCAGACTTTTTTGCTGCATTGTGCCGTTTTACTCCTCCTCCAAAGCAGATTTTTAGTGAAAAGGCTATATTTTGGGCTGGAAACAAGGAATCCAAAGCATGCTGGTAGCAAGACAATGGTCCTTTCTGCACTGGTCCTTGTTCTGGAATATATCGTGGAATAGGGGCCTGATTGCATGCTAGTGCAGACTACAGCAGGCCCCCAAATGCAGCCTAGTCAGTCAGCCTTTCTGCACTTTGAGTGGGAAGTTAATTTCTGGAATGGTCCACCCTTTGGGACACCCAAACCATTTAAAACTAGGCCCTGGCTAAGTGTAGATTGCCTTCATTAATGAGACGCTTGTATGTGCCACGTCAATGGAGCTAACACGCATGAGCACTGAGGTTGTCACAGTAACCAGGTGACATAGTGTGCAACCGTACCTGTGCTGCCAGTCACAAGATCCATTTGCATCTCTTCCACCCAGAAGAAGTGCAGGGCTGTCCCAACCCTGCCACTAATATAAAGGTACAACAGTTATTTATGTTATGCTATTTTATTTTTTGTATTTCTATCCTGCCCTGTGCCTAACGGTCTCAGTTAAAATTGCTCCACTATACCACTATACACGTGGGGGGGGGGAGGACTTCTGCATGGTTGGAGATGTTCCTGGTAAAGAAGCAGCTCTGCACAGTGTGGATGCAGCATCCAGGACTCCCTCCCCCAAATATTCACCTTTTCACCTAGTGCAAAAGGCTCATAGTCTGCACTAGCGTGTGATCAGCAGGCTCTATTCTGGGATATGTTCCAGAATAACATCCTGTGCAGAAGGGGCCAGTGGTTCCTGCCCAGGCCCTTGCCACTTTTCAGACACTGCTGAATAATAACTCCTTTCATGTACCATCATTGATCCTGTGGATGAAAGGCTGGGGGAGTTGCAGTTATTAACATGTGAAAGCTCATGCTTTATTTATTTGTTTAGTATTTATTTAAAACATTCTGTACTGCTTTCCCTTAAATAATTTCAAAGCAGTTTACAAAAGCAGAGATTAAAAACAAGGGTAAAAATCTTCACCCTAATTGCTGGTTGTTCTCCAGGGATCCAGACAGGAGTGTTCTTTCCTCTCCTCTCCTGGAGAGGGTGGAGATCAATCCTGGGTCCTTTTATTTATTATTCATTCATATCCCACCTGCTTTCTGAAGAATTGAAGGCAGCGCACATCATTCTCCTGCCTTTTGTTTTATGCTCACAACATATTTTGTATGCCAAGCGTGTACTCCGTCACTGAACTTTGGTCCTCCCCTGCATAAAATGCTGCCTTCACTCAAGGGAAAAGCTAAGTTCAAAGTTAAATCAAGCTTATTGATTGTTACAGATAGAACTTCTTAATGACTCGGAGTAAAATTGTGGAGAAGTTAGCAGGGTCACTTAGGAAAGTCTATTTTATATAAAAATAAAAATAAAAACCCTAAGCAAATTAGCCCAACTCGTTTATATAATATTTTGACAAGTGCAACTAAGATGCTAGGTTAGGGATGCCTATAAGGCAAGAGTGAACATGATGTATCTGTGTTTCCAGGTGTTATCAATATAGTTATCGCTAAAAGCATCTGAGGAAAACAAATTACATTGAGAGGAACAGGAAGTAGGCTGTGGATTCTGAAATAAGAAATGAAACAGAAACTGGAAATTTGTGAAAATGACAGTCCTTCTGGGTGAAAGCAGAGAGTAAGGGGAGAAACACGCCTAAGTGCCACTATTTCATATTGATAGCTTCTGGGTATTCCATACCTTGGATGTGTCCATTTTGCCAGGGGGATGTGCCTAGGGAAGGTCCCTCACAGTTTCAAGTGGCCTCAGCAAGGATCTTGATGGCTCTTCTAGCATCACTGACAATGTATTGTTCACATTGCCACACCTGTGTCTGAATTGCTCCTTGCACTCTGAACTATTTGTGCCTTGGAAGGATTTTTTTTTCATTCATAAAATAAAAGGAATTTTGATGGGTGATAGTCCCTGATAATCAAAACATAGAGGCATGACATCTGCATGCCTCCATGTTCCAGACCAGTGCTGCTGCTTTCATACTTGGGAACACTAGATCATGAGAGAATAACCACCATCTGGAAACTTACCTTCGTCTGGGCACATGTCCAATCACTGACAGGGTGCTGCCATCTTGATGGCGGCACCTTGCACAAGAGCGCATGCTTTGGCACCATCGCTATGACAATGGTGACACCCTGCACACACACAGTTGCATTTGGGGTCATTTGAGGTGCCAGTGTATTTGGGCGGCACCTCAAATGACCCCTTGCACCAGAAATGGCATGAATGCTCACTGCTGGATGCTTCAGGCAAGCTTTTGGTTAGGGTTAGTTTGTGTGTGGTGCACAATTTCATATACCACTGCTAGTTTGCAATAGGTTAACATCTGGGCAGGCAGAGGGCATTTGCAACTACAGATGCACCTGTCCGGGAAAGCTGCCCGCTCACCTACAAACACACAGCTGGTAAGAGATTGCTCCGCAAAGATACAGCCCCAAACGATGTCCGAAAAGCAGGAATCCAAAACAGTCCAAGTCCAGGGTTAATGAGGGTCATACAAACAGTCCAGTCCGAGGTAAGGGCAGCCAGAAGGGTGGTCAACGGGTACGTTCCAAGGTCTAGGGTTTCCAAGCAGTCCAGGAGTCAGATACAGCAGCTTTCTCTTAAGGTGAACAAATAGTTTCTGACAAAGGGCTTGAGCATCTGCCCCGTGTTTTAACTTTGCAGATTGAGTTCACAGGTGCAGGTGATCTGCATGTTTCTGGGCCAGCCTGTTTGATCTTCTTAACCCTTGCTTCTCTACTCTCCTTTGCTTAAAGCTGGGGATCTCTGGGCTCTGCTGTTCCCTGTCTCCCACATCCTGCACCTCTGCTGTGGTAGGGCTGGGCTGCTGAACCCCAGGTTCCAATGGGGCTGGGGGGTCAGAACTGGGTCCTGGCATCACCTCAGGTTCCTCCTGTACCTCAGGAAGTGAATCCTCCTCATCCTCTGAGTCATCATCCTGGCTGACCATGACAGCACCTGCCCAGATGTTATCTTATCTTAAACTACAGGGCCAAGTGCAAACTGGCCTCTGGATCCACTAGTACACCAGTAGACCTATTGAATCAGGTCTGTTGGCAAACCAAATCAAAAACCCCTTGATCTGGATCACACTCTGTCCTGCATGGACAGATCATACTAGTGGTGGGCACTACTTCCCATATTCCACAAATTAGTGTGGAAGGTAAATCCACAGTCCCCTTCCTGATCGTGAGTAAGGACAGTGCAAGAAGACCCTAAGAGTGTCTCCAAGAGGAAAAGGACAAGGATCTAAGCAGCTATGTATCTGAATTTTGTGAGGGAGACAGGAGGTGTCTTTTCTGCATAGGAGAGTGGCTGGAGATTGACAGGTCATACAGACCAACCTTTCAGTGTCAGGGAGGAGTTTAGAATGAGAAGGTGTGGGGGCAGAGCAATGTAATCCAGTTTAACTGATTTATTTTATGTGCGTTGGAGAACAAATGCACTAAGATTGTATTACGTATTGTATGTGGGTTCTCCCCTGAAGCAGAATTCAACCCTCATTGCAGCAGATTCTAGTTTGAAGCACAAAGTAAGCTCCAGTGTAGCAAGGCCATTAGCCTAAGTCAATGTGGTGGCACAGAGAAAGGGCTAAAATGTTGAGCATAAATCCCAAGGTGGATTATATGAGAGCAAATATATTATAATAGAGCTTACAGGATTTGCTATGTTTTCTTTCCTTCTATTTTGAAAATCTTCTATTCCCAGCAAACATGCTATTCTCACTAGGCTCCAGGTGCTGTCTTTATTCTTTTTCGGAACAAGTGTTTATATTTAGTACTTCTAAATCTTGAGGATCTTTAAAACTTTCCTCTAGGTGCATAAATTATAGGTTGATATATCGAACATTACTTTAAGGCTATTTCCACACTTACCTAACTGGAGCTGTTTAACAAGACCCCTCCAGCGTGTTTCATTCCACAGGCAGGGGTTGCCATCCACATTGCAAAGAGTGGAATCTTGTGTTCCAGTCCAACACCAGGGGCAATGAGGATCCACCTGTCCTGTTCCTGATAGGTGAAGTATACTACCAACAAAGGGCGTGCCCTAATCTTCAAAGGTATTCGGAATTTGATTGAATCTGCCCGAATTTTGACATTCAAATTCAAATTGAATGTCCATAAATTTGAATTAAAAGATTTGGATGAATTTTGAATTTTCGGATCTGTTCCTTTGAATCATCCAGACATTCACATGTGTACAGGTTCGTACACGATGCGTACTTGCAGATACGCATCTTTCCCACATCCGTATGCATTTTTATGGATCTGTACTGTACAAAAACACGTTGCATGCGGGATAACCACAGGATGCATAAGGATGTGTGCAGATGGGTATGGGATGTGTAACAATGCATACAGGCACATATGAATGTTGTTGACATTCGTATGTGCAAATTCAAATCGGAAGTTCGAATGAATAGATTTGAATTTGCTTAATTCAAATAGAATTTGGTTGAATTCAGACTGTAAAGATTTGAATCAAATTGAATTTTCAGGGATTTGATTTGAATCAAAACAAATCTTGAAAATTGCATTCATGCACAACCCTATTACGATCATAAGCCCACCCATCCTTCAAGATGATTGGCCCCTGCCCCTGTCTCTCAAATGTTACACACAGTGAGTGAGAGTGGAGTACACATTCCTCCATTCCTGATTGCAAAGAGGGAAGTTGAAACTCTCACTGGGAACCATGGGAACCTCCGCAGTGTCATCTCCAAAGCTTATGCAAGTTGTAAAGATAAGGCTGTGACATGCGGAAGCCCCACTGCTTGGACTGGAACAGGAAGCGTTGGACCACACATGAACCTATTTTAAAAGGTTCACCACTGTCCTGGCCCAGGGACCCCATAGGATGCTTCTGGGCCACACTGGTGATTTCCACATGCAGAAGAAGAGATCCAGCAACTGTTGTGTTTCAGTATACACAGTAAATGCAGAAAAACCCTAAGTAGGCATATAAAATGTATCTGCCTAAGGCAGATATAATAATGAAAACTAAATCTTGTAAGCTAAGTGTTCAAAAGCTGTCATTATGGCTCTTACATCATGGCCTGTTTTTGAGCCTTCGGTGGCATTTGCTTGGTCATTGCTGGAAGGCTAGGGTTGATGGATCCTTTATTACATTTAGGAAAGGAACTCCTATGTACCTTTTGCAAAGCACTAGTAGCACATTTAAGTATTTCAATTTTGCTTGTGTGCCTTGCAGCTGAATGATATACTTAAACACCTTAATAACTTAAAGCGTGATATTGCTTCTAACTGCCATCAGGTCCTTTGCAAGCTAAGGCTTCAGTATTTTCTACAAGCATCTGCAGAACAAAAATAGCCTAAAAATTGAATCTGTTGGGATTGCCATTATGGGCATAGATACACTGGTTTCAAGCAGTATACCATGCAACACTTTCTATCAGACCAGGGAAGCAATAAATCTTATGAAGATTTTGGATGACAACACCTGCCATTCCAGATCTTTGGTTGTAGCAGCAGAAAGGCCACCATTTCCCTGTCTGGAAGTAAACAAATGAACCATATAGATATGGTAGGTCTATTCAGTTCATGGATATATGGACCTACCCTTTCAATTTGTTCACAAATGTTGAAATTCATACAAATTCATGCAAATATCAAATGTCTTGAACATTTGTGCACATTCTTACTCTAGAGATATCTAGAGTCCATCTTTCTACTCAAAGGAAGAGAGCAGGGAGAGAGAGGGAGCATGTGATCTATTACAAACTATTACAGTGGAGTTAAGCAATCAATTGCTCACACACAGCAACTAACACACACAAGAAAATTAACCCCCTTTATGCTGAAGTGATATACATTTGCAACGTACCAACAAAGACCAGCAGGGTAGATCTTCCAGGTAGTTCTGTTATCTTCAGATGTGTGTGGGGTAGCAGCTGGAGAGAGAGGCTTCTCTGTCATCGCTCCCAAGTTGTGAGATATTCTTCCTTCTGAAGTAAGTCAAATGCCAATGCACTTTAATACCTGATTAAAATGTATTTTTAAGCCTCTTGATTCCTCAAGATTCCTTCTCATTTTTTTCAGTTTTATGAGTTTTTCCTCATTGTTTTAATTTTCTCATTATTGATGGTTTAAACTGCTGTATTTTAACAATTATAGCTTTATTGATTCCTGGTTGTTTTATTCTTTGATCTGCCCTCAGACTCTTGGGTGAAAGGTAGGCTATAAATCAAACAAATAAATGTTGTGCACCCTCTGAATTGCTCTTTGTGACAGAATATTTCACTCTGTGCAGGCAAAACCGATGTACTTTACCTGAGTTAACCTCACCAGTTTTCATGCCTATATTATACAGCTATTTATGAAATCACTTTTCTTTATTGTGCAGTGACCCACAGTGAAGTCTATAGCGGAGTTCTCATCTACCTTGGTACTCGGCAATCTACAAATAAATTACAGCATTCTAATCATAAGAAAGGGGAAACAAGGCCAAGAAAATATGAAGAAATCAGAATTAATATGAAAGTCATTCCTCACCAACAAAAGCATGGCATTTGGTGTACCTGTGTGCATTCACACAGATGAGAAACTGAAATTAAATCATTCAATACCCATATCAACAAGGAGAGTATAAGAAGTTATAAAAAAAGCATTCTCCATATACAAAATCCACTAGGTAAATTTAAAAATTCCTCATGCAATGCAGAGATTCTGTGCTTGGAAACTGCTGCCCTTTAAACCAGCAACACTACATGAAATGGGCACAATTGTTAGTTCCCCTAACTGCCACATTCCTGGAGTGGGGTCTGGTGGCTTGTAGGCAGTGTGGCTTTGAACTGACAGGCTCATTTTACTGATGGTTGATAACAACAACAACAAAAGTACAAAAGTGCAATATATAAACAGAGAGGCGTAGAGTTCTCAGACAAATTTGTCAACTGGAACCCATCTAAAGGCAGGGAGGACTAAAAATCTGGTGACCCACATGAAGAAAAAATCCACTCAAATATTTCCCCTTTTTTGTGCAAGATGGAAAACTGGATGTGCTAGCCTTCTGTTTATCCCTTATCAACATACAGCATAGGGCAGTGACCATGTGACACAGCACACAACTGCACATGTGCCAACGGTCACACGCTCGGTGTGGATGGAGAGTACAGGGCTGTCCCAGCACTTGTATAATTGTCAAGCAGTTACAACCGCTGTAGCAATGTACAGGTAAGGGAACTCCTGCACACAAGGAACCGCTTTTGGTGAGGAGTTCTGAGTTTCTCTGGTACCGCTTTTGGTGAGGAGTTCACCAGCACACATAGGGTGTTTTTTCACTGTCACTAGAAGTATCCATTAAGTACCCATTGTGGAAAAACACCCATAATGTGAAAAGTCTCATAGCACTTCAAAGGCTCTATCCAGACAGCCATAAATGACTGCTCAATGAAGCCCCTTTGGGAATGGTGATCACTAGGGACGTGTGCAAATGTTTGTTTGTTTTTTGGAATTCAATTCATATTGAATCACATAGATGAAAAATTGTATTCGTTTGAATAGATCCCCTTCGAATGTAGTGGGATTTCAATTTGATATGAATGTTCAATCCCATACGAATCCTATGCAAATCCCATACATATCCCATATGAATCCCATACAAAGCTTCATACAAATGTATTGAAACATTCAATTCAAATTTGAATGTCAATCTTAGACTGTGCCAACATTCAATTCAAATACAGATCTTCGAATTAGACCAAATTCATACAAATTTTGAATGTTATGAATACTTGTGTACATCCCTAGTGACCACATGTCACTGCCCTGTCAGGCCTGCTGTCGGCTTCTGAAGTGAGGCAGCCACCCTCAGAAGCATCCTGCTGCCATATCCAAATAAACACCCAGAGGGCAGAGCTTGCCCTTGCACATTCCCATGTAGGCATCTAGCAGCAGCATTCCTGGAGGGCTGGGCTATAAAACCCATGGGTTTTGCAGAGATGGACAAACTGACAGATTTATTAAGAGAGAAGACTACATCAGCTTTTGTTAGGAACTGGCAACCTATTATTGCCTGTCAGCAGATGTTAGAAGATGAATTAGCAATGGCAGGTTTCAAAGAATAAGGAGAGACAGAGACGTTGGGGTGGTCAAAGAATAAATAGGAGGAGCAGAATATTAAAGACAACAATCAATCACTCAAAAAAAGATTGAAGGCCATCAATAACCAGCAATTAAAGTATCAAGTGTACCAATTGATGTTTTTAGATAATCTGTATGTAATGAGGTGTCCTATACTTAATAAATACAGAAAAAGAAAAGCAGCAGCAGCAATGAGAATGACTTACATTGGTCAGTTTTTTCTGCCTGGTGAGATCAATCACTGGAAAGAAAATGGCTGACTTCTGCAGCCATTTCCTGTTTGGCACTTAAAGGCCTCAGACAGAAACTTCAAGACTGCAGAATTTCTGTACCTGCACTCTGAAAGCCTACAAGTTGGAAGGCATCAGCTACTGTATGTACTGTGCTTCCTAGAATCCCTTGCTCTGTGCTGTTCCAAGCCAAGGCACAGACACCATTGGACCTCATATGAAGTTATGACTGGTAAATTATAACAAAAACCTTTGGCGCATCCCTAGTCTGGAGGGAGACCAGGCTTGTTCAGTGAGGCATTTGACAGTCCCAGATCTCTCTCAGGTTGGTTCCAGACAGGGTATGAAACCTGCTTGTATCCTAGGACTATGTTGGGATTGCAAGGTGTGTTTGTGACAATCCCAGCACCCTGAGACACTGAGGTGATATCTCATGGTATCACTATATTGGGAAAAATGACTCTACACCCACTTTTTCCTGCTACAGCAATATTGACTAACATGTCTACACACTGCTCTTGGGAGCCACCATCTTTGAGATAGTCACTGTGCCTGTGCAGGACAAGCAAATGGCAGCTGCCCATGTGCAGGGGTGGTGATCACACACTTCTAGGTATTTCAGTCTTTGAAATACCTGAATGTATGCAGCACACAGATGGTGGGAGCATGGTGTCCAGATAGGTAAGTCCATTTGCTTGCTCCTCACTTTTGCCCAGCCATCTGGGAAACAAGTGACTATTCCAAAATAGGTTTATTCCTGAGCATTGCTTAACAGTGGGATTACGGCCACTGCCAAGAGGTGGCCTACATGGTTCATTTTGGTGAACTCCAGATCCGCACAAGCTTACAATGTAGACTATCGTCAAGGCACCTTTAGGTACTTTCACAGCACTGATTCTGTTCCTCAAACTGTAGTTTAATTGCTGTATTGTCAACATTTTATAAATCATGCCCTAAGTTGTAATCACCTAGAAGGCTGTAGATTTCATTCCAGCAATAGACAGCAGAAGTTCTACTACTATTTTTTCTAACAAGTAGTTTTGTTTCAGAGGGTTTCTGCACTGACCAGTATACCTGACCAGCAACTGTATTAGAAGCCTTCCTTCTACTCCACTGGTGTGGTCTAAGGGAGGCCCTGGGTGAGGCATCAAAGGGAGGTTCTTAGTTAGCTGGTCCAGTATACCAGCTGGTGCAAAATCGCCCTTAGATTGCCACAGCAACCCTTATAGGAATTCACAAAAATATAACTGTGTAAATATAAGGCATACGTGCAAATTTAAAATGATTTATTCAATAGCTTTTTTTTCCAGGCTGTATGCCATTCAGCACTTTTATGCTTAAGACTTCTTTGACCTTCCATCACATTTGAAACCAGGATTGTAATTTCACCACTGAAGAAATTTTGCTCTGCAGAGAATCTAATGGCTGAGAGCATTTTTGTGTGATGGGAGGGCTTTTCATCTTGAATGTTCTTTAAATTTGAAATCATGACTCTGAAGCTACACATTCTTTAAATGAGTTCTTGAATAAAAAGATATTAGTTTGGCTTTCTCAAGCCAGCAGGCTCAGACAGTTTTTGAATTTCTGTCACGCTGAGACCAAGATCGATTTAAAATATCTTTAGTTTAAAAAAAAAATTAAAAAGCAACTCATCCAGTGACTTTTAAAAGGGTCTTCTTTCTGTAGCAGGCCTTGCAATTTACAGCATCTGCCCATACAGCCCATACGTGTGACTGTTGTTTTGTACCTTGGTCTGGAATATTATCTTATCTATCATTAGCATTTGTAGATTATTTTAGCCTCAAGAGCAAAATGAGACAAACCAAACAAAATTCAAGTCGGGGATGACTAATTATTCTGTTTTGCTTCTGTAATACTGCTTATACTGAAAAACAGAATTTCTTCAGAGGGTGTGAGATATCCGACCAGGGTGAAATTGGAGTCAGACCCAAAAGGATTTCAGGAATGGTTGATACAGAGACCCAAGAATGTTAACCCAGGTTCATTAACTGTGCCAAACTCTCTTGAATCCTCATGTTGATTCAAACCAGTCATCTGACCACTCCCTTGAATTGTTGTGTTGTTCTTGTCTTCTTTAGAATCAAACTTTTTTCCACTCTAATTTCAAGTGCAATTCAGAGGGAAGGAACAAACTTTCCACATGACAGCCATTCAGGTGCAGCATCAGCAGATCTCAACAACCGATGAGTCAAGCTATTTGCTTACATTGCAGTCTTCTAAAAATATCTTCCCAAGTTAGTGGCAACTTTCCCTTTCTAACTGAAACAAGTGCAACAAGAAATAAGAAGAACCAGCTCCTAGAAGTGTGTAAAATGTTCTGAATCTGGAATATTTCCTCTGAAATGAGTTATCCTGACTGTCTTGATCAGGAAGCTAAGTTCCCTTTCAGAAAAGGGCATATTATGGGTTCAAGACATAATCATACCATTCTGAAACCAAACACCCTGAATATTCTAGCTACCATTTTAGGGACTGCTTTGGGGGCACATTTGATGGGCATCCCTTCCATGGCGCCACTGATATTCATTTGTTGATTAGATTAGCAGTGATCTATATTGGTAGATTGGGCTTCCACAGATCTATTCCACCATTCATCAATAATTGTATAATTTTAGAAGTGCCGAATAGGTAGGTTCTATAGACATGATCTATGGAAGCCCAGATCAAATGAAAGTATTTCTTGCTGTTGCTGGGTAGTACTAAAGGCACTGTGAAGCGTTCTGAACTGGCTACTGAAGTAGCTGATTATGGCATGGAGAATGGAACTAGGTCAGTGGGCAACCAGTAGTGGCAGCAGAGATGGTGGTGGGGGGGGACAAGGATAGGGAGACAGAGGTTGACAGCATGGTGAAAATGTCATTGCACGTGCAATCTGACTAGGGATATGCACAAATTTGGGGGGGTGGCTTGTTTCGTATTGAATCATATGCAAGAAATAGATCCCCTTCAAATGTGGTAGGATTTGAATTCAATGTGAATATTGGATACAGATATTAGATACGAATCACACATGAATTCCCTATGTATCCCCTATGAATCCCTTACATATCCAATACGTATCCCCTACATAGCCTCTCTGAATGTGTCAAATATGCCTTGAATCCACTTTGAATCCACTCTCAATCCACTTCAAACCCACTCTGTTGCAGATGTGACAGGCACAGCCGCTTTCCCACTTTCCTAGGTTCATAAATGTAATGAAGCTTTGTACAAATACTCCAAAACATTTTATCCAAATTAGAATGTCAATGTTCAAAAGTGCCAACATTCAATTCAAATTTGAATGTCCAAATTCATATGAATTTCTACGAATTCCCTAATGTCACAAATATTTGTGCACATCCCTAAATCTGACCCATACACATTTGGCATGACATTTTCAAATATATTTTCTTTGTTTATATTTCTATCCTTCCTTATATCTGAAGGTCTCAGAGAAATTCACAATAAAATCACTATAAACACTATTAAATTAGCTAAAACAACAACAGTGCCTAAGTAAGGAGGGGATGCTGTTTTCTCAGCCAAAGGCTGGTGGAAATAGGTGTGTCTTCCCCAGATATCTCAATACATGCAATGAGAAAGCCTGATGCATCTCAGAGACAAGGCCATTCCATAGCCTGGGGGGGGGGGGTCACCAAGAATGCCTCCATCCACCCCCATCACCTTAACTGCTGAAGGGAGTAACATAGTCAAGAGAGCTTCACAACAGACCTTAGGACATGTGCAGGTCCATAGGGGAGAAGGTGTCCTTTTAGATATAATGCAGAGCACTTCCACTGTGAGGTGTTGTGTCTCAAGCCGGCAGCATTCAGTAAACGAACACACACACACACACACCTGGCAACTGGATCAGATTTCAGAGTTCTTGGAAGAGAAAGCATTAACACGTGGTCAGGATGCTGAGGCCAGAGTTTCCAGAGGGTCTTTGCTGGTATAAGTCAGTCAGAGGTTCAGGAACACTGAAAGTACAGGAGCTGAGGTTGCTTAAGTAGGGCTGGCTGAGCCTCAGCCCCTCCAATTCAGCTGTTTGACATGCAAACACACTGAACATCTTAGATGTTCTCATTGCCTGAGAGCGCTCTGTGAAGAATGTTCGGTAGCATCCGAGTCTGAACTGTCCCCATTTGGGAGATAGGATCATTGTGCATGCCTGACCCTTGAGGTGTACTGTCCTCACTTTGGCTGGCAGTGAAGCCTGTCTCAGCTTGGCTGGCATGGCCAACAACCTCCTCAACCTCAGAGGAGGAGGAGGCACTGATGGCACAAGGCATAACACAGGGGTTATCTTTTTAAGGTACATTTGGATGTGGCCTAATTTAGAGATGACTGTCAAATAAAAAAGCAGCTGAGCTGTTTCCTTCTATTTCAGGTTTTGTTAATACATAGAGGTTTCTGCCGTTTCACAGTAACAAACAAATCTTAATAATTATATACTTATCAACAGACCATTCCTTCTTTTAAGATGCAACTTGAGAAATCAAGATAATTTTCCAATTATGAATGAGACAGATTTATTATTGACGGATAATATGATCCTTACAGATCTGTACCAGCCAAACCACAAAAGCCTCACGGTAGACTGATTGTTTTCAGTATATCTTATTCTAGAAACAACTGCCTACTTTTAATTTGATTTGATACTAGTCTGTAAGTAAAGCTTTGAAACTATTTATCATTAACTTAAATTATTGGGCTCAACGTGACATAAATGGACATAAAAGAAATTCAACAGCCCAGTCAAATTTGAGAATTGTTATTGTGTTAATTGGAATCACTGCTGTTCACACACTGCTTTAGTAATGCTTGCAAAAAAAGGAACTGCATGGAACAGGATGTTATCACTTCCAGTGATAAGAGGCCCTGGATCAAGAAAATGAAAGAAACACTTTATACTGAGAGGCAGAGTTCAGTTAAAGCAAACAGGAATCCAGAAAGTTCAAAAATGTTTGAGTATCTAAGCAACTCCACTCAGCTTATAAAAATTTATCTTTTTTGGACAGCATTCTCAATGGCCGCATCCCCATTACAACCTTATTTCGATTTCAAACAGTTTTCAATCCTGGCAGACCCCATGTCAGTTTGGCTTAACACGCTTTCCATGTGCTAAATCGCCCCAAAGTGTTGTAAATGTTAACCCTCATTTCAACAGGTCTCACTCTGGTTTATGTGCTTGATACATGTTACATTTTTTACTGTGGGGACCCTACCATTTTAAGGGATGAGAATCCATGTGTAGGGTTTCCCTCTCCCAATAGCTTGCTTCCAAAGACAGTAATTTCAGTGTAAAAATCCACCCTTAACAGCGATCGCTACACTGTAGTGATTGAACCACTTCACACCTGATAACAATGTTGCAATTTTGCACAATTCTAAAAGTTCAGACCTTTAGAAAGGGAAAGGGAAGGAGGAAAGCAGCTGCAGGTTCTGTGTGAATGTTTAAAGCAAAGGGGCTTTAGTTGCCCCTGCTACTGTGTGCCCTGAGCAATGGGGAGAGGAGGGGAAAGAATTGCTGCCTGCCCACTGCCATTTTTCCTCCATCCATGGAAGCGGCAGCCACCCAGCCACCCAGCTAGGCTCTGTGAAGCGGTCCCTTATGGGTGGCACGTCCATGCCAGGAGGAAGAGGGCAGGGCAGCCCTGAAAAGCAGCTTTTAAAAAGTAACCACTTGAGTCCCCCCCTTGAGTCACGTACGCCATGTACGATCCTCAGACTCTGGATCAAACACGATTAAGTTAAAAGTAATGGAAACAGGCAAATTCGCGTTTGCATCCGGTTCTATTATTTTGGTTTAGGGAAAGCAAAATAAGCTTGTAATGAGGATGTGGCCATCTTGTACCAGATCTTCAGCATTACTTAGGATCAAGCCTAGGTTTCGCTTTCCCCTGACTGGTTTCATAACCGCCTCCTATATGAACAACTACAGTATTTAGTATATCACATAATTTTAACTTTCTCTCATGAGTTGAACAAGAGTTCACCCAGTCTATGTGATGGTCTATGAAGTCCTCCATTATGACTACCCTTCCTTTTTTGGATGACTCCGTGTCCTCATTTTCCAAGTGGTTATCTCCCTTGGGGGTTTGGTTAGGAAGGCGATAGTGTGTCCCTAATACTTAGCTTCTTACCACAGTGCTTCTTCACATTTTTCCAGAGAAAATGGGGGTTTTATTTTATTTATTTATTATTTATTTTTCTATCCCGCCCCATACCCAAAGGTCTCTGGGCAGGTAACAACTGTTAATACAACAGAATAAAAACAAAATATACATTTAAAGACTTTAAAAATTCAACAAATCTAAAACAATACACTCCATGTTTAAAATGGTAGTGTCTGTGCTGGGAGGGGGGGAATATAATCACCTCAGCCAAAGGCCAGGGCAAAAAGGTGTGTCTTCACCGCCTTCCTAAATGTATATAAGGAAGGGGCATGACGTGCTTTGAGGGAGAAGCTGTTCCATAGTCTGTGGGCCATCACAGAAAAGGCTCTCTCCCGGGTGCCCACCAGCCTCACTACTAAAGGCAGTGGGAAAACCAGGAGGGCCTCACCGTTAGATCTTAAGGAGCAGTCAGGTTGGTATGGAAGAAGGCGTTCCTTTAGATATTTGGGGCCCAAGTCATTTAGGGCCTTATAAGTCAGAGTCAAAACCCTGAATTGGGCTAGGTAGCCAATGCAACTCTTTTAAAACCAGTGTGATGTGCGTCCAGCTAACTGTTCTGGTCAGCACACTAGCGGCTGCATTTTGCACTAGCTGCAACTTTCGGACCGTCTTCAAGGGCAGCCCCATGTAGGGTGCATTACAGTAGTCCAATCTAGAGGTTACCAGAGCATGGATGACTGTGGCCAAGTCGTCTCTATCCAGAAAAGGCTTCAGTTGATGCACCAGCCATAGATGGGACCAAGTGCTCCTGGCCATGGCCTCCACCTGAGCTTCCAGTGTTAGCGCAGAGTCCAGGAGTACCCCCAAGCTACACACCTGTCCCTTTCAGGGCATTGCAACCCCATCAAGAACAGGGTATCTCCCAACTGCACAGATCCGAGACCCTGTGACACACAGCACCTCTGGGTTGCAGGGGAGGAAGGAATGGTGTGCTTCCATATGGGAATTTCTGAAGCTATCCAATCCATGATCCCAGTCCCAACTGTGCAGCTACCTTCAGGGCTGTGTCTTCTCTTCAGGTCCTGCGTCTACCTCCATCTTTCCATTTCCTCTTTCCTGGTCCTTTGCTTCTGCTGGATATCTCAAGTAAGTGAAGCTGCCAATGGAGAAAGACAAGTGAAGGAATCTAATAGGAAGGTTTATGTGCAGGAGGAAAAATGCTATTGAATAAAAAGTTTAACCTTGAATGGTGACAGTTTAATAATGAAAGACTATAAAGAATCTTGAAAGATAAATGATTTCCTTAAAACAAAAACTACTTTGTGGTTTTAAAAGTCCCTTAGAAGATCAGGACACAAAAGTTCATAGTTTCTCCAACTTTCCTCTTATGACTTTCTCCTGGCTGGTGCGTTCTTGAGCCCCACAAGCCAGTTCTAACAATGTCAGAGGTTTGATGTGAATCGCATCCACTGGAACTAACTTGTGTACCTCTCTAGTTACATTTCCCCGCAGCAAGTAAGGCTGAGTTCACACCTAAATTCTCATTCAGTCCAGATTCAGAACAGAAGAACTCTCCAGCAAAGGGTACAGTCATTGTTTTTCCACATTATCTAACCCAAAGATGAGATTTCTGAGTAAGATAATGCTGAAAGAAATCAGCTTGCCGTTTTGTTGATGGGTTCTCTCACTCTGAAAGTAAACGGAAGCTGGATTATAGTTTAGCCTACTACAGTAACTGTACCAAGGCAAATGTTGCTTGCCTGCCTTCATTCCTGCATGTTCCAGCCTAGTAGTCAGCTCTCTGTGGCCTCTTGTATATGTAGATGCAGCCTCTGTAGTAGTCTATGGAACAGGTGAAGGTGTTAGGGGGAAATAAGGTTTCGTGTAGAAGTTGCAAAATAAAATAAATCATGTCATATGGAAGATTTTAGATGCAAGGCCATGTGATTATTTTCCATTTAAAGTTGTGAAAATCAGACTGGGGTAGATGGTTAACCCAGCCAAATTAGTCCCTGAAAATCCTGAACTTTCAGCAGAAAAATGAAATACAGAATACATTGAATTAATCCAATGTCTCAGCTTGTTCCCTATTTTAATATTGTGTTTTATAAAAATTGTGCCAGTATGGATTCTATTTTAAAAAGAAAAAAAACTGGATTAGATACAAACTTCATTTCACACTTTCAGGATAATCCTTATGAATAGATGCTGAAGCAGGCAATTGACTGATATGAGAGATAGATCTCAGGGTTTTTTTTTCTGAAGGTCTCGGCTAGCTTTGTGATTTTGTGAAATCAGGAAAGTATTTCCAAATCCCACTGTATATGGAACACAACCTGCTATCCTCTTCACCAGAAACCAGTGAAAAGTCAATATGGATTGATTTTCAATGGTCCCTTCACATTCTATGAATAATTTTACAGAGAATTAAATTTACAGTTATCCTTTGACCAGTTCTTCATTCATTTGAAAATACCCATCCTGTTTTCTACTGCGAGGGTTTTTAAATGTGTTTTGGCTAGATCTTGTTCTTGCGGCATAAGGACAAAAATATTTCCAGTGTTCCATGATGGAATGTTTTTCTTTTCAGAGTGTTTAAAACATGGTCTTTCCTAATATTAAAATAAATAGGTCATATTAGCCCAGGGAGGGGGACTCGTTCTAGACTATCATCTTCATTTAGTTATTGAATATACAAAGAATACCATGTTCAGTCCTTGACCTTTTATGTCCTGGCTTTATTCCAGATTATATTATGGAATAGGGACCTGCCATCCAAATGCTGTAGTCTGCACCAGCAGAGCCCTAATCTCTGGAATAAGGTTCAGTACAGAAAGGGCCCTTGGCTGTCCTGAATAGGGCTGGAAAACAGCCCAGCTACCAGCTTTAAAAAAAAAAGAAGAAGAAGCAGTATGTTGATGCAGCCTAAGAGAAGTCAACCACCTATAATGATTGAAAGAGAGAAAAAGGAGACAGTAAATAAGGAAAAAGTGGGGGATAGGAATGAGGGAGCATTTTTTTAAAAAAAAGAGGCAAGAAAAAGAAACATAGCTTTCCAGATGACTTGCACTAGACAAGGAAAGATAGGCGATATTTGCAATTTTGGGGTGTCAACAAGGGAGAAAGGTTGAGATGGAAAGAAATTTTATTCTCCCTAACCTGGTGTTACAGCATGAATGAGCAAAATGAACCAAACTGGGGTTATCAAAGACATTTAGCTAGGCTTGGGAAGTTGCCCTAAATGGTCAATATTATATGATTTGCCCTTGGTTGTCCGTATCTTGGACAGCCAAAGTGCTTCCACACTGCATCCTTTGGCATGTGATGCAGAGGCAGATCTTGGCCTAATCCCTCAATCTAGGCCAAGACGGGAGCAGGAGCTGGTAGTGCATTCCAGGGCTGTTCATTCTGGTTCCAGCCCAGCACAATGCTGGAAGCCTGTCTCTTATTGAGAGCAGCTGCTGGCATCATGCAAACAGAACATTCCCCAGGGACCTCTCTGGAAAGCGGATGTGATGTTCCCCAGTGGCAGCTGGCAGGGTCCTAAAGGAAGCAAAGGAGTAAATAATGGCCTAGAGAGAACAGAAAATATTGGTATCTTTGTATCATAAACGATTCAAAATACAGGACAAATTGTTGGGACTTCTTAGCTTAGCAGAGCTTCCTTCTAGCAAGTACACAGCGAACAGCATGTGTTCATGGAGTTCACATGCAGGAACAGATATGATATGACTATATGCTATAAAACTATATCATTGCTGAGAACTGAGATACATACAGATGAATCAGCATGTGGTTATAGGAAACATCTATTCCATGTGAACACTCTGGATCAAACCTAGCAAGGGACAGTTCTTTGGTGTCACATTGACCTGCTTCCCATAACAACTTTCATTTCTCACAGCATTACAATACTTGTTGCGGCTGCACTGTTAAAACAAAATACAAGATTACAGAGCATCTGTTATTATTCAACTCAGGATGCCCTTCCAGCCTAGCGATGTAAGCTCTGGTACTGTTGTCACATTTCACTGGGGGAAATGTCCTGACACAAATGTGCACTTTGCCTCCCATTCTAGGGAGGTGAAGTTCTGGATTGCTTTGGGCGTCTGCATTTGTGCAAATCGCCTCCATTATGCACCATTGCCAGGGCAACCAGGTGACGCAGTGCACAATTGCACCACCAGTCACATTCTCCCGCTGCACCTCTTCCACCCAAAAGAAGTGCAGATGCAGCGTATAGGGCTGTACTAGCCCTGCCGCCATTATAGGTGTTGACTAGTTTTAACTACAAATGTACGGGGAACTCCAACATGCACTGAGCCATTTTTAGTGAACTGGCTCCGCCCCATCTTCACCTCTAAGGTACTTGCGTAAGGGCCCAATATTCAATGAATATGCTTTGTTTGAAGAAGTTAAAATGCTAGGAAATAAAAGGAACAACAGTTTTATTATAGTTTGGAAACCATTAATTGAGTCATTAGACAAGATACCTGTCTCATATCACAGCTTCAGAAGTACTCCAATTTGGATATCTGCTCCTACAAAATGAAAACAAGTGACTTCCTTTTTTTAAAAACACCTCTACGTAACTAACTGATATATCCAAGATGTATTTGTTTTTATAACTCTAATTTGTGCAAATATACTTGAACTTATTAAATTCAATTTAAAAAGTAAAAGAAATAAAAGGACAATTAGGAAAAAAAGGGGATATTTTGGCCGCATATTCTTTTGATTATGGGCAGGCAAAGGATGTTCTGAAGGGTTTGTGCAAAGAAGACAAGGCATCTTGGCCTCTCATACCACAGTGAGAGGCAAGAGCCTCAGCTAAGATTATTCCCACAAAATACAGAAAAAGAAATAGATTCTTATGACCTATCATGGAGGTTCTAGCGGTCTAGATGATTCCAGAAATAATTCTGGCCTTGAACTCAGTTTGGCCGCGTTCCCATTATAAGCTTAATTCAGTTTCCCTAAACCGAAATAATAGAACCAGATGCAAACTTGAATTTGCCTGATCCCATTACTTTTAACTTAATCGCGTTCGATCTGGATTCTGAGGATCGTACGTGGCGTACGTGACTCAATGGGGGACTCAAGTGGCTACTTTTTAAAAGCTGCTTTTCAGGGCTACCCTGCCCCCTTCCTCCTGGCATGAACATGCCACCCATAAGGGACTCCTTCACAGAGCCTAGCTGGGTGGCTGCCGCTTGACTGGATGGAGGAAAAACTGCAGTGGGCAGCCAGCAATTCTTTCCCCTCCTCTCCCCATTGCCCAGGGCACACAGCAACAGCAACTAAAGCCCCTTTGCCCACTCACTCCACAGTCACAGCCTTAAAAACAGAACCTGCAACTGCTTTCCTTTCCTTTCCCTTTTTTAAAGGTCAGAACTTTCGCAAGGTTGCAACATTGTTATCAGGTGTAAAGTGGATATATTGCTACAGTGTAGCAGCTGCTTTAAGGGGTGGATTTTTACAGTAAAATCACTAGCTTTGGAACCAAGCTATTGGGGGAGAGAAACCCTAAACACACATTCTCATCCCTTAACACAATACCGTTCCCACAGTAAAAAATGTAAAACGTTTCAAGTGCACGAACTGGAGTGAGACCTGTTGAAATGAGGATTAACATTTACAACACTTTGGGGCGATTTAACATGCGGAAAGTGTGTTAAGCCAACCTGACGTGGGAACTGCGAGGATTGAAACCATTTTGAAACTGAAATAAACTTATAATGGGAACATGGCCTTTGTCAGATAAAAGCTTTTGTGGGAAGTGGATACATTTGTGTCCACTCGCTCAGCCTTCTGGGAGAACTTGTAATCCTCCACTCCAGAAGGCCTAGTTGAGCTTATTGAAGGAGAATGCTGGCCACTGCATTCTTCCCTGAACCACATGGTCAGCAGCAGAAAGCAAAAGCCTATGGGGACCAGGTAAGACCCAATGTGGGGAAGGTAAGGCAATGGCCAGCTGTTGGCAAGATGGAATCAGAAAAGGGAGAGGTTGGGGCCCAGTCCCAGGGGAAAGCTGGGCATGACTGGAGAAATGGGGAAGAATGTCCGTGCATTATGAGGATGTCAGCACCCTGGATGTATCCACTGCACTTCCATTTTGTTTGTATCACATCCACGGCCATGCCTTGCTTTCCCCCTCTGTTGTGGCTAGCTTTGATATGTAGATTAAGAGGTTGAGAAACTGTTTGTTGTTTCGGGAACTTCAACTTCTGTGACAGTACAGTGACAAAATGACAGGAGTAGAAATTTGATATATATTCTGGGCACAGCTTGACTCTCTGTGTTCTGTTATCAAATAAAGCCGAAC
This sequence comes from Aspidoscelis tigris stejnegeri, assembly GCA_023333525.1. NCBI lineage: Eukaryota > Metazoa > Chordata > Lepidosauria > Squamata > Teiidae > Aspidoscelis > Aspidoscelis tigris. The sequence goes on along the minus strand of JALMGA010000007.1, from coordinate 28,383,119 downwards.
AGCATGTAGAAGGTTCTTTCTGCCTTTGTTTTCCGGATGGTGCCTGGGGTGGTGATTCTAACCAGGGGATGAATTGAACAAATGAGTCATTTTTCACATTCCCTTGGTTCTGTTCATCTGCATACTTTTCAGTCAATTCAAACCCAAAACAAATCCACAGACCTCCTGGGAGCCAAACAAGAAGAGGTAATGCAACCCAGGTTGGTCTTCCTCAGCAGCATCTAATCTTTTTGTAACCATACTGAACAAAATAAATATTTACCATTTACCATCACCAAATTTGTTGAAATGTGTCTAGGTAGCAAGTGGTTTTTTCAAACTATTATAGAACCCAATACCTTATTCCTAGCTGTGGAATTTATATATTACCAGTTGAAGTGAAAGTATACATAGTATAAGCAGAATGTTGCTACAAGTTTTTGTATATATACTTTGATCATATTTTTATATAGCTGTTGCCTATTTGTTTTAAATATAGTGTGATGGCAGAGCTATGACCAAGCAAGGCTTCCACTACCAGAAATCCCTGGTTTCAGGCTGCACGTATAACCAGAAAAGATATAGAATAATTTGGTTTACTAAAATTAAAAGGCAAAATTTGAGCAAGTACACAAAATAGCAAAATAGAAACAGAATCCTAACAGTCCAGGTAAAAAAAAGTAATACGCCAGAACATAGGGTTCAGCTTCCAAGTTCCAGACGTATTCAAAAAGACACAAGGTTATTCCCTTGCATAAGCAAAGTAACTCAAGCAGTCTATCAGGACAAAAGATTGGGGTCAAAGATGGAGTGGAGGTTGAGAATGAGCTTGAGACTGGTAAGGCTAATATAGACATAACTATATCCTAAATAATAACTGCATCAGATGCTGAATACTAAGCCAATGAGATGCCAACAAACTCAGAACCTTCAGGAAGATGAGTGAGTAACCCCCTCCCATCAGGTAATGTGAACAGTTAGCCATCCCATCACTGAAACCAATTAGTGTTATCTCCTAGGAAGTGAGTTCCCAGCTGCAACTAGGAAGCACTCCTTGCTTCTTTAGAACTTTGCACCTGCTTTCCTATGAGAACATTTTTACTATTAAAAGATTTTAAGCCTCTAACACCAAGATGGAGACAGTTAGGGTGCTTCCGCACAGGCCCTTTAACACCCATTAAGCACACATTCCAATGTGCGCCTCCGCACATGGGTCGCTAAGTAAGACACTTCCGGTGAGGGGTGTCCACACAACAAGCCCGTTTTTAATGCGGATTTTGATGGCAAAACCGGTTTGCTGCCGGAGCGTCCGCATTAGCGGGGGCTAAATAGCACATTTCCAGTGGGTGCGTCCACACCTACCCAGACTTAATGTGTGCTTAAAGGGTGTTTCTAGCACACCACATATCTAGTGGTTTTGTGCTGTGAATCCGCATCTGTTTCGGATGCAGCCTCACAGCGCAAGTGTGCTAAACCAGGGCCCTCCCCCGATTCGCCATGATTGGCTCCCCGGAGCCAAGCCTGGCGAGCCAGGGGGCTCCTAACTTTCGGCTCGCCCTCGCCCCAGAAGCAGTGGATCGCCGCTTCTGGAGCCAGGGCGAGCTTCCCAAAAGCCCGCCCTAGCCCACCCTGGGGGGAGCACGGCAGATCCCCTCCTTACCTGGTCGGTGTAGCCCCAAAACTGAAAGCAGGCACCCAGGATGCAGTGTGCCTGCATCCTGTGCACCGCCTGATTGGCCGGCACGCAAGTCAGGGCAGCGCGCCTGCGCGGAACGGCTCCTGAGGGCAGGGGCTGCTATCCTGCGCACCTGATTTCAGTTTCGGGGAGATGCCGAAGAGGTAAGGAGGGGAACCGCCACACTCCCCCCAGGGTGGGCTAGGGCGGGCTTTTGGGAAGCTCGCCCTGGCTCCAGAGGCGGCAATCCACTGCTTCTGGGGTGAGGGCGAGCCGCAGCAGCGAGGTCCCCCGGCTCGGCAGACTTGGCTCCGGCGAGCCAATCGTGGCGGGCCGGGGGAGGGCCCTCTGTCCCAGATCGGAGACGGGTGCCGGGCGTCCACACAGCACCCGCCTCCAATCTGGATGAGCACCACGTATGCGGAGGCATGGGTGCGGGGTAGATCCGCATCTCTTAGATGCGGATCTACCCCATAAAACCAGATCTACTGTGCACCTGGAGCTATTAAAACCGGTTCCCCTGGGAGCCAGTTTTAATAAATCCGGGTGCCGGAGATCGTGTTTTCTTTGCCCCTGTGTGGAAGCACCTTTAGGCTCTTCCATTACATATAGTTTATAAATATCCTTATTTTCTTCCTTCCCGGTTATCATCATTTATTATTGGTGTTTTGGGTTGTTTACTACTGAATCCTTATGTTCTGGCCCTTTTGTTTCATTTACTCCATATACTTTCATACAGGGCAGGACTGAAATAAAATAAACATAACTGCTGATGCATTTCTGTATCAATATTCTACAATAGTGACCTTGGCTGCAGTGAAATATCAGAAGTCTATAATAAATAAATGCAAGCCATTCTTCTGATTGCCCACAGCAGTTCATTAATTTACAAAATCCAGTTGACAGAGTAATTATTGGCCTAACCTTGTCAGCTATCTGTGAGAATTGTTTAGTGCTTGGCTTTCATAAAGGTAAATAAGCCTTCAATTTGAATACGCAACAGTTGAATCAATAATGGTGTCTATCTTTGAGATTCATTGCTCAGACATTTTTCCTTCTTATGCAACACTAAAAAAATACCTCTGGGTTTCTCTTGGATTATTTGTGGACAGAAATGTATGTTGTTTGGACAAATAAAAGATGGAAGAGAGCCTTTCTTTTAATAAACAAAGTGTATATTGACTGCTTGAGTATTAAATATATAGGATATTTGATTTTTGCAGAAGGACTTCATTTATCTACCTATAAGACAGGTTGCCAATTGGAGGCCACCCAGATGATGCTAGTGGACAGGGCTGAACTGTTGAATTGGCCAATTTAGGCTGGTGGGAATTTGACCATATCTTGAAGACTATTGTGGCATAACATACCTAGGCACTTTCTGCACTTACCTACAGATCCAGCCTGGGGACTCTTGGAAGGCGAACTGACATTCACCTCACAATATCCTTGCCGTGGGGACGAGCACTTGGTGACATTTTCATGTACATGTGACCTCAGCAGAAAGTTATCCAACGTAAAGATTTAGGCTATAGAGTTATAAAGCAGAGACAAAGCTAGAGGGTTAAGTGATCCTACCTGTCCCTTTCCCTAATGCCCTTAATTTGTTGGTCAAAATCCCACATTATGAAATAGAACTCAATTATGATTTATGAAGATAAGCACTGGTTGTATTGTACAAGACCAAAAGCCAATCAAACATGGAAAGACTTAGCCAAAGCCTATTTATAGGGTAAAGGATTTTCTTTTTCTTCTGTTCCAGAATGTTCAGAAGCAACTGGTGGGTTATGGTATGAAACAGGACATAGGACTAGTTGTGCTGTGGCCTGACCCAGAAGGGCTCCTCTTAGGATCTTGTGTTCCTGACATTCAACCATTAAAACTACTTGAATGAAGTGCTTCAGTACACTATGAATTCTGTTTTTTGAGAGCTTAAGAAATGATTAATTGTATACCATTAGATCTTTTATCAGTTTGTTTAGTGGCAGAGTATTTAAATAATTGTCAAATTATGAGAATAGCAAGGACAGAATATTTCATAAACAAAGACTGCTAGCCTCTGATTAACTACAGATGAATATTATGTGATAGAAAGGAGCTGTGCTAGTTTAGCCAACAATCAATTTTAGCTAAATTAATTTGCCCATTTTCTAAAACTGCAAGAGAAGGGCAAGGAAAACAACAGATGACCAACTTTTGTAACAGATGGCTGTCGGTTGCCTTGTTGAACAAACTGTATCTTGAACATTAAAAAATGATTTTGATTACTTGGAATGCCAATTTTCTATTTAATTATATTATCAATTAAAAATAATGCACCCCATTTTGTTTCTTTAAATCCTTTTTATGCTTTCTCATTTTAAGCCTTTCAGATTTGGTCACCGCCTGAGACATTCTTGTTTCTTGTTAAAAATATTCCACCTAATTTACAGACATGTAATTACTGCGTTTATCTCTTTTATTAAAGTTACTAGGAGATGAATATTAATATCCACTTAAGAAACTCTGCCTTTTCAAACGAAGCTTCTAAATATAAAGTTGCACATTATGCTTAGACTATATCCACAAATGGGAAATGGGACAACAACTGGAAGTGTTGCCCCATTTCTGTTATACACAATCACTCATATTACGTCCTAGTGCCATCCCAAAGATCCAAGAAAGCATCCTTTTGGTAGGCAGAATGAGGAGCTTAGAGATTTTCAGAGGTTGGAATTGCCCAATTTGTGGGCATGATGAAGAAGCAGAACAGACACTATCAGTAACATGAATATAGCATATACTATATAGAATATACTAACAAATGCTAGTTTCTGGTTTCAAAAAAGGAAGTTGAACAAACGTTTGCCCTGAATATCTGGAAACATAATTGGGAGTTTTTTCTACTGTTGATAGAACAATGGGTATGAGCAATGATAGGATATCTGCACCTCAGAATTCAGCTTTAAGGTAAAACATATCCTGGCTCAGGGATCCCCAAGCCTGCCATGTTGGAGGCTTTTAGAGGCATTTGAGGGAAACAAAATTACGTTCCCTCCTAAGCACTAGATACATGCTGTTAACCGAGTTTAGATGTCCTCAGTTGTCCCCAGCCACAAAGCCCACTTTCCCTCCTTTCAGCTTCCCTCACTGATCAGACTACCCAGCCCTTCACGGGGCTGCCTGCTGCAGCCGTCCCCAGCTTCAATTTCATTTTCAAAGAAACAGCGTGGTCATTACTTTCCCTTGGCAGATATAGCCACAGACTTTCACTGAGCATTTCTCTTAGTTTAAACAATAACATTTCTTTATTAGATTACAGCACTTTGTTTCAGTCAGTTTCTGAAGCAGAACAATACAGCCTTCCCAACTTTCCTTCCTAAACTCTTAATCAATACTCAGGACCTCTGTCTATCTTTCTTACAGGACTAACGGAACCCAACTTTAAAATCCAACCCACACCACCCTCTGAGTTTTGTTCAGATTAAAAGCCCTGACTTTTCGCAGACCTGTCCTTTTATCTCTCTCGCCCAGGAATTTCCGCTCCCTCATTGGTCGATTCCTTGGACTGTTTTCCTCCTCTCCACTAGATTGTACAGGTCACGCCTCCATCCACACTAACAACATTCCCTTACTGAAAGCTGCCAACTAACTTATCTGCTAACTTGTCCCAGGGTTATCACTCATGGTGATTGAGGCTGCCATGCCCTGGCCATTTGCACTTCAAGTGCTGCTGGCCCCAGTATGGGACTTTTGCTGTACTCAAAGTGTGGATGGGCATTGCTGCACTACTATCACAGCTGACTATTATGGTAAGTTCAAAAAGGCCCTGATTCTTATTCCACAGAAATGAAGAAATGCTTTTGCCATTCTTCTGTCTCAAGCTGTGCATGAGCTCAAACACCTTTCATGCTGGCTAGTCCACAGAGCAATTAAGATATACTAAATCAAACCCTTTCACAAGTCTTCCACTTTTTCATTTACTTCAACTCTCAGGATCAAGCAAGGTATCTCCAGTGAGGTTTTGAGGCTGTGTCCCTCTGGCCTTTAAAACACTGACACTTCAGCCCCAAGGGTTACAGCACACTCTGCATGCTCAGCCTCAACATCCACAGCCTTCTGTACATTTGCTTATCATTCTGTTCAGGCATATCTTTCTGCAGAGACAGGCTTCAATAGAAGGGTCCTAGAAAATGTGTTTCCAGAAGGCTTTGGTTGACTAGAAGTGTAGGTAAAATTCTCTTAAACACCATCCTGTTTTGTACAGAAGCTTTGGTACATCCCTATGTCAACAATTCTATATTCCCCTTTCTGATAAAGGAATATTGCTACCCATGTGAAAGATTTCTTTCTGGAAGATGGACAAAGAATTATATCCCTCCCATGGGTGTTTTTCTTTGATGCTTAGGTTTTGTCTCAGTTTAATATGCAGAAATGTTCCCATATGTTTCCCAAGGAATATCATGATGTCTCAGCCTACTAGAACTGGAAAAGTTGATGACACCAGGCATTATGGAGTGTAAATTGTGCCATCTATTGGGCAATCAAGGTTGAAGCAGGTGATGACAACCCTATGTCAGCAATTCCACATCCACTCAGGTGAGTAACAATGCTCTCTCTTCTTCTCAGGTTCTCTTTATTAGCAGCTCACATATTTGCAAATTTCTGCTTTATATTTATGTTTGGATGGTAGGCATGAAAAGAAGAAAAAGCAAGGGAAATTTCAGAAACAGTCTTCTCTACACAAGGCATGGTATCAAGTCTGTTAAAGGCTTTTCTTTGCCTTTCTGTCAGGTTAGTTTATAGTTGTTTTTGTTTTTGTTTCATTTTCTATATTAACACTACTCAGGAGCCAAGAAATGGGAGAAAGAGAAGTATCCTGCCTGTCTTTCCTCTGTGTTGCTGTTTGGCTCTGGTTTATCCTTGACTGCTGATAGTAGGCTTCAGGGGAGGGGAGTACAATGGCTCTGTGCATGACCATGGCGATTTCTGGATGGGAAAGTGTGCACACAGCTCTGGAAGGCCTACTTTGGCAGCAGATGAGTGTGAAAATGGCGGCAGAGGATGAGGAGGTACATCCCTATGGCCACAATGACAGGTAAGGGGGTGTGGAAGGGGGTTCGGGGGCTGAGAGATAGGGAGATGTGTGCACAGCTCCACAAGGTCTACTTGGTGGCAGATCATGTGAAAATGTCAGCAGTGAGAGTGGCACGTGAGGGGGATGGGGCAGGAAGAGGGGGGTTGAATGTTGGATGTTTATGTATGAAACCAACACCCCCCACATTTGAGGAAGGGGGATTCAATCAAAACCAAATATTCTCCTACTCGATTGGCTTTGTATACATTCCTAATAAATATGTAACCAAACTCCTGAGGAAGATCAGCATTTAGAAAATGAGATCCTGGAGTACCCCAAAAGGAAGGAGTTGTTATAATGGGAATCACTCTAACCTAGCCTGGGTGAACCTTTGTTCAACTCATGATACAGAGAGAGAATTTCTGGATATGCTTAGAATTCCCAGTGGCTTACAAGTGCATCTTACAAATGCTGTACAGGTATTTAATAAAAGCAAGAAAAGCTCTTCCAGAAAATGGAAAGCTCATCCAGATGAGGAGAGCAAGAAGGAACATAACTTCTGGTAGAAGAAATGTAAGACAGGAATCAGGAGGAAAAATATTGAGAAGCACATTGCTAAAAGATCAAAATGAATAATGAGAACTCCTTTAAGTACGTCAGAAGCAGGAATATAGCCAGGAAAGCAGCTAGACCATTAGATGACAATGGACAGAAAAGGAAAGTTAAAATGGGCATGGAGATTACAGAGAGACTAAGGGTGTTTTTCCACTGTCACTAGAAGTACCCATTAATGGGTACAAAAATATCATTAATGGGTACTTAATGGGTACTTTTAGTGACAGTGGAAAAACATCCTAAATGAATTTTTTGCTTCTTGTTTTCACATGAGCGCATAGGCCTGCAGTTTTGAATAAACTCATCAGCCATGGAATAAGATATTGTGAAATGCTGCTTTAACTTTATGCTGGATGCAGTGAGACTCATGTCTTCCCAGAAATTCTACCATTGACTCATCAGTCCACAGAACATTATCACAAAAGACTTGAAGGTCATCAAGGTTTTTTTATTGGGGGGGGGAATGTGAGATATTCTTTAAGTCATTTTCACCCAGCACCTCACCCATGGATATAACTGTTGCCCCATAATGGTGGAATTATGAACACTGACTCTACTGAGAAGAGTGAGTCCTGCAGTTTTGTAGATGTTGGTATGGTTATTTTCTTATCCATTGTGCTCTTGGAGAAATTTTGGCAAGCCAGATGCTCTTGGGAAGAGTCATCCCTATTTCCAAGTGTTATTCATTTGGTTCCTTGAATCCCAGAGCCTTTAAAATGGCTTTGTAACCCTTTCCAGACTGATATATTTCAATAACCTTCTTTCTCATCTATTCCGAAATTCATTTTGATCATGGCATAGTGTGCTGCTTCATGAGACCTTTTAACCTACTCACATTGCTGCAAATATTCTATATAAGGGCTGATTTGATTCAACAGGGCTGGTAGTAATAAGGCCTGGGTTTATCTAGTCTGATTGAACCAAGCATCGGTTCATTTGTTGATTGAATTTCTAAGGGAGCAATTCCTTTTTCACATGGGTGATGGAATGATAATTTGAAAGCATCCTGCAGTCAAACTTTTTTTTTTCAAGCTGGAGGTCTTTGTTAGTTCTTTAAGAGCAAGTTAGCTCTTCCCTGGCATTCTTAAGAATTAAGTGTATTTGCCTCTAAATTAAAGGGTTTCCCAGACTTAATTACAGGTTATTTTCTTGAACTATTGAACTTTAATAGTGGAGGGTTATAATAAGGTATGCAGCTATCTCCCCTGATTTTCTATTGGTTTTTCAGCATTTGTAATTATGAGGTAGAAATCTGACGCATAAATGTAAAATCAGGATTTTTTTTTCATTCATGTGAATGATAGTTAAATGTATTGTTAGTGTCCACCATTCTTTAAAACTGCAGTTTCTGTTATTTGGTTGTTGGTCACTCTGAGAACGTGGTTATATACATTTTACATTTCAGACAACAGTATAAGTTTTAAATCATGGAATAGGCTAATAATAAAAGAGCAACAAGTCATAGCTAAATTTGGAGAGTCAATTATCTTCTTAGCATAAACCTCTGGTATCAGAAGCTAGCAGAACATGCAGTTTTTGAACTAATTACTTACTAGGTAATATCGTGAATGGAATTCTCCCCAAAAATACTTTCCTTGAGATTTTGGCAACTTTTATCAATGCTTTTCCAACCAGACACAGTGTAATCAGTAGATGTTCAGACCACCTTCCTTTGTATATTAGTTTGAATATATACAAATATTAAGCATTGCTGTTCTGAATTATTACTTGTTTGAATCTGTTTAAAGGTTACATACTATTCATGTAAGTTGCTGATTATTAATAATAAAGAAAAAAAGAAGCCCCCCAAATAACGAAGTGTGATAAACACAAGGTAAGGTAATATCACCAGGAGTGTAAAAAAGAACAGCAAATATTGATTTAAAAAATGTTTTTTTGTTGTTGTTGTTGGCAAAAGTTGCTAAATGACATACTAAAATTAATGATAAGTAAAAGAGGCTTAACTGTACATTTAAAAGTTCCACTGCATGTTTCAGATTACAAGAAAGATTGAGATCAATAACTCTGTGTGTAACCAAGTACCTGAATATTGTTCTGGGACCAGATTGCCAGGAGTGATTTATTATACACTTGTGTGAATTTAATGAGAATGATCTAAAGCAGCAGCACAGCTGAAACAACTAGTTAAGAAATTCTAGAAAGACCGTTTTTCATTTTATAAAAGCATCCCAAATAAATTATTTTGTAATAATAAATTGCTATTCAAAATACCATTTTATACAGCAGCATTTAGCTGTGCCTGCATATTTGCTTCCACAGGAAAGAGGGGTTTGGCAGGAATATACATCTTGCTGGAGAGATGATTAGCACATTACTGAATGCAATCATGTATGGTAATGGCAGCAATCGATCAACAGACATTACTATGTAGTATAGGAAGGCAAAGAACCCAACAACCTGTCATGCCCCGTTCAGCCTCGGAGGAGGAGGAAGTTCTGCCTGCAATGCCACCACAGGTTGAGAAGCAACCACAGCATGGCATTGCAGACATTGAGGGATTAAGGCCAGTTTCAGGTGAGCATGCAGACAGCTCTGATGATGAAACTACAAGCAGGGGGCCTCATGAAATGCCCTCCCTTCACCTGCTGAGACAAAAGAAGCAGCTGAAGTGCAGATCAGAACAATTAGCTCAGCTGAACCATGGGTGGGGTAATGATTCCCCTACTTATTGAGCAAACACACCTTGCTTCAGTGTTGCAGACAACTTCATGCAACTCTGTGTAACTCTGTGCCTGTGCTCTGAATTTGGACTCCTTGTGACTTGCTGACCCTTGCTGACTTTCTGGACTCCTTGACCCTGGATTGGAACTGACCTCAAGTATGTCTGAGCCTTCTGGACTGAGTGTCTGCCTATTTGCCTTGCCTGTCTGAGACATGACACAACCTGCCACCAACTTCCAAAACAGACATAATTAGATCTGTATAGATGATAGGGTGCCCAAATGTACTCTATTTTAGAAAGCAGAAATGGGTGTCCTTTCCAACCCAAGTCCATGCTAAGGGGGAAGAGACAACAGAAGGGTGCCTACAGTTGCATAGTTAGTATCTGGCTAGCAAACACATAGATGTCTTCTTTTATGTTTGGTTTGTGTGTGTACGTCTACACATCAATTTTGTTCTGTTCTCAAGTGCATGTTCCTTAAAATATCCAGTATTCTGATCACCCCCTGTGTGACTATGAAGAGTTGCTTTTGCTTGTATCCTCTAGCATGTCTTGTCATAGAGACAGAGTAGTGATCCCATTGAAGCAGGTCTAGTACATTCTGCAAATACCATGTTTTGAAAGCACAGCAGTTTGATAACTAGAGTGTCAAAACAGAACCAAGGGATGTGTCTGCATTGGGCTGGAAAAGTAGCCTAGTGGATCCCCCAGAATGACTTCTTTGTGCTGTGGACCAATCAGCTAGAACACTGGACTAGGCTACAGTGTGAAGATGGCGTTGTAGCCCACTCCAAGCATGGGCCACTTGTAAGTGATGGTCACAACATCAGAGCTGCTGATCCAGTATATTAGGACTGAAAAGCCCAGCGCTATTTCATTGGGTGCTCAGAAACAGTGCTAGGAATATACCACATTGGTGCACCTGCCCAAAACATAACCAGTGAACAACTATGGAGGTTGATGATGCAAATTTTCAGTCTCCAAAATCATGCTATGTTGTCAACAATGCAGACCTGTTCCTGTTGCCTTCTACATCTTTGCAAGAATACTGATTTGATGTCTGGGATCTTTACACAGGGGACAATTACTGTAGTGTGGCTCTGCCAAAGCTGCCTCCTGCCTGAATGACAAACTGGAAAGGTGGAGTGTATGGAAAATTAAAAAGCGTGGAAGAAGAGTTGGCTTTTCTACTCCGCTTTTCTCACCCATTTATGAGGACTCAAAGCGGCTGACAAAGGTTTTCTATTCTTCTCCACACAACAGAACACCTTGTGAGGTAGGTGGGGCTGTGAGAGCTCAGAAGAGACAGTGACTAGCCCAAGGTCACCCAGTTGGCTTCATGGAGGAGGGTGGAATCGAACCCAGTATTCCTAGATGAGAGTCTGTCTCCCTAACCACCAGACCAAACTGGTTCACTAAAAATATGGAACACTTCACGAATTTGTGTGTCATCCTTGCGCAGAGGCCATGCTAATCTTCTCTGTATCATTCCAATTTCAGTATATGTGCTGGAAGCACTTCTGCTGAAGCATGTGACTTCTTGGTGTGTTCGATTGCTTGGGCATGTACTTGCTGCATGCACTGTCATTGCTTTAGCATTTTAAAAATCTGTTTGTATACTGCTTTTATTGTTACTCAGGCCATGATCCCAATTGAGGAATTTACAGTGAAATTAATGAAAACAGATGTGAACACACATTATGCGCCTTCCTTTTTTTGGTGTTAATTCCACTTTAAAAAGTGGAGTGCTGAGGCAGCACGGCAACATTAGTAGCAGCCGGGAGGGAGGGCAGCACTTGCTTGCCCACCATTCCTCCTTCCCATGCCCCGGGAGCACCATGGCTGCTCAGCAAGCGAGGCGGGAGAAGCGGGGCAGCCAAAAAGGCCGGGCAGGTGGGCATGGTGCCAGCAGCCACCGCAATGGTGAGAGGGCAAGGCGGCGGTGATAGGCGAGAGGCAAAGGTGGCTGGCGGGAGGGCGGGAGGCTAAGTGGCAGCAGCAGTGGATGAGAGGCAATGGTGGCTGAGGCCATGGGCGTGGGTGCAAGCGGAGGCCAAAATGGTGGGCGGGTGGGCGAGGTATGGACACCGTACACTTCGCTTGTACTGTTCCCAAAAGAAAAATAAAGCATGTTACTGACAAACTGGAGCAAGAGTTGTTTGAATGAGTGTTTTTTAAATTCATTTTTTCCCAATTTACTCCGCGGAAAGTGCAGTAAGCCACTTTTCAATACGGACAGAGTGTTTTGGAAATGTTTTGAACACACAAAAAAGTCCCAGTGGAAATGTGGCCTCAGAGATCTTTGGGTATAAGGCAGGATAGAAATACAAAAACAAACATCAATTTCTTCTACACTGACCTACCAGTGCCTTAAAATCTGGAGGGGAGGACCTCATGGTTCTGTCACCTTCAGTAGTAAATGGGGTAGGCCCCTACACTATGGACAAGTCTCTCCCTTGAGGTGCACCAGGTACATGTTTAGAAAGGCAGTGAAGATGCACCTCTTTGCCCTGGCCTTTGGTTAAATGGGGAAACACTTTGTCTTCTCATTTTCAGCCACTGCTATTGTTTTAATATATACTGTTATTGCTTTAATCTATGTGATTTTAAATGTTGTTACCTGCCCTGAGACCTTTGGGTCTAGGGTGGGCTAAAACCTCAAATAACAATTATATAAATGTTGGAGGGAATGTTGATGTAATGGTACAGGAAGAAAATGGATGTTCCCAAAGCTCCTATGAGCCAGTGGTTAGGGAGTCAAATTCTTATCTAGGAATACTGGATTTGATTCTGACCTCCCCCATGAAGCTAGCTGGATGACCTTGGGCTCTAGGCACAGCTCTCTTCTGAGCTCTCACAGCCCCACCTACCTCACAGGATATTCTGTTGTGGGAAGAATAGAAAACTTTGTCAGCCGCTTTGAGTTCCTCTTTCGGTGGGGAACTACCTAGTTTTCCATTCAGGGTTTGCCACTGGGACAGTTTATTTTCTATACCACTCTTTGAGAACTGACACTATTATGTGATCCCACTCGTAGGCATATTTCGAGTCCCTTTTTTAAATCTTAATGTTTTCTTGACTTTGTAGTAGCTGTTTAATATTTTAGCTTTAAACAAAACAAAGGGAGATTTAGGAACAGGGAGAGAGATTAGATAGGTCCACCATGTAACTTTAAATATAAAAATCAAAGAACTTTTATTTTTACCTTTTTCTTTCATTTTGTCCTGCTGTAAATGAGAAAAGTTCCACTGATGTTGGTGTTGTAGACCTTCCACAGGCCTAATAACCTGTCTGAGTTGTCTTGACACACTTTTTTCAAGGCACAGAAAGGAAGAGAATGACAAAAAACCCTGTGTGAAATTAATAATTTTACTTGACCTCCAGGAGGAAGGGTATAACCCACTTCATCCTTATTGGAACTCATCAGCTGCCTCCAGCCACATTAAACTAATCAGTTTAATGTACCTAGGAGGACCTGATGACTTGCAATAAGAATGAAACAGGTTGTGCCCTGCATCTTGGTGATCAAGTAAATAGTCGGACCTCCATATTCACGGGGGATACGTTCTGGGTCCTACCATTGTTGATGAAATACTGTGGCTATTTCAAACACAGGGAAATGCACTCAATTTCTCATCGTTACTGTGAAATCTTGCATCATTTCCCACAATTGCCTGGCTGTCCCAAGCCTCTGAAAAGCTTCAGGTAGGCTTTATGGTCCTGGCAATGGCTCAGAGGGGAAGCTAATCCAGACGATGTGGACAACTGAAACTGTGGTTGCTGGATCAGGAGATACGGAGGTCCGACTGTAAATAAAATACACCCCAGGTTGTACTTACAAAATGTGTCAGGTACTTCCAGGATAGGAGGGTTCACCATTAAAATAACATCAGACTCTCTGTAATTAAGAGCTAAAATAATAAGACAGAAAGAAAACCCTGAAAAAGCATACTGTAAAAATGATCAACTTGTTTACAACAGAGAGGCACAATGAATATTTATATAAAAACTGAAGAGCATCCATTAATTTTACATTATTTATTACAATGTATTCATTTATGTCACATTAATAGTTGGAAGATACTGGTGCAAGGAAGATGGACACATTGAACTTCTTCCATAACACTTCTTGCATAGGAAAATGTGATAATCAGCCAATGCAGAGTTGCTGACATTTCTTTGAGCATTTCTTTTAATGAAAACACATTGACTTTGAAATCAGCTGAAACATATTCCAGAATGCCGCAGTATTCTAACACTTGTTTATCAAAGTTGTTCTTTCTTTCTCTTTTTAAAAAACGGATTTCAAAGAAGGTTTTTGTAGGAAACTTGAAACTTTATTGTTTCAAATGCTGAACTTTTCTTCTGCCTCAGGTGAGAACAGCATAGTTGTTGGGTACTGAGGTGGATCTGACTCCTGATTGGCTGTATGAGCATCTCCAAGGGAATCCCTAGGCAGATCCCTTTGCTTTCCAGGCAGGTCTACCACTGAGCTACAGCCATTCCCACTATACTATTACAGTGCTTGCTGTTGTGATGAAAAATGCAAGCTTGGAGCACATTACAGGCTAAAAGTTTTCTTGAGACAAGGAGGGAAGTCGCTACAGGCGATCTAGGGGCAGCTGTCCTTCAGCAGCAAAGGTTTTTATGCATTTTGAGAGGAACAGAGCCAACTGATTGAGATCCTACTTATGGAAGGGGCTTCCTCAAGGGGAAAAAGAGTACTACTTGCAGTAATTCCTGTAGAGGTCAACAGCTTTAATATAGATCAGCCCCCTGATCTGACCATAGTGCTCCAAATCATCATCTTCATCCTCATTATTATTACGCTGCAAGAGTAATCCAGAAAACAGATTGGCACAGCTTCCCTTCTGAAAAATGAACACTATGGAGTTGTAAATTAAGCTTTGCTAACTTCTATAGCTTTGCTATATTGATAACTTCTGATAAATTGAAGATTTCTTGGTGGCTAACAAATTATTTTTATATGCAATCAATGTAACATATTGTAATTTAATTTGGCCCACTGAGTGTTTAATTATAGCAGTGACTCAAAAATGGCAAAAATAGAATCCTAATACGTTTGGGGACTTGAGGCTTTATTGTGGTAAAAACTAATAGGTTACAGCCACTGGGGAATGGCATGTCCATGTTGTGGACTGGTCTGCCAAAAGGCCATACCTCCCAGTGGAATACTACATTTATATGAGACGTGGCACTGGAGTGGGCCCTGGTGAGTAAATGGCCCTGGAGCCTTTGGAGCAGTCCCCCAGGCATTTCTCAGCAATGGGACAACCAAGGATTTGTGTGCTGATGAACCAGTATCAGGTGTGATGTGCCTAGCGCCATTTTACAAAGCTCTTGGAAGGACCACTGGGCACCCAACTAAAAGAGCCCTGGGTGGCAACTTCAGAGGCTGTAAACTTGGCCTGTGCTGCTGACTGCTCCTCCATTCTTTGGCCAGATTGTTTGATCCAGCGCAAGATCAGACCCGCATGGCATGGGTCTTCAGAGGTAGATGTGTCTATGAAAGCTCATGCCACCAACCCTTCTCCTGTTAGTCTCCAAGTGCTACTAACTACCTCGCTGGACTTTTCAAATTAGACTAACACAGCTATTTCTGTGAGTGAAATTTAGGAACTAGTGTCACCTTAGGGAAATTACTCGTCAATAGATTTGGGTGGATGTAACTGAGAGTTTCAGTTGTTCAAAAGCCCTGCATTTCACAGCCTTTGTTCCAAAGACACTATTTTTAGGACTGCAATATTTGAGAGTTACTGGGGCCTCTAGATCTGTGTTTCCCAAGTGCTTCAGACTACATTTCCCTTCAATTAGCACAATCTTGTTTATTATCTGATCATAGCATTAATCTAAAAGATCTGTAGTGAGTTCGTACAACGCTCCAAGTCTAGAGTCCAGCCTTGTTGATTTGTTATAATTATCAAGCCAGGTCTGACTTCATGGGCACCTTTTTGGCAGAGTGACAGAAGCAGTTTGTCATTGCCTGATTCTGGGAAGAAGCAAGGGATTGAACTGGCAGCCCTCTGCTTTTCATGCAGTTTACTCTACCACTAAGCTACAACCAGTCCCTGTAGATCTCAATCTACAAGAACTTAAATAAGAATAGATATGTAATCAGCATCCCTTCAGGTCCCATGCTAAATTTTATCTATATGTGTAGTGATGCTCAAACATAGCTCCTACAAGATAAAGGATTATTTGGTATAAAATACAAGATCTTCAAGTTCCCTCCTTTATTTCTTAAATGTTATCCATAATATGTAAGTAGTCATTTTTCACAAATGGACTTGAAATATTTGATTAACTTTTTCCTTTTGATCAGTTTTTACATAGAAAAAAAGTGCAAATAAGATAGCAAACCTTATTAATATTTATACAATCTGACAATAACGTAACAAAATAAATCAAAATGACACACTATCGGAAAAATTAATTTTAATGCTTTGCAATTTGGAAAGATCAATCTAAAAGATAATTGCTCCAAACAGTTACATGTAGTTCTCAGCTTTCAGCACAAGCATACTAACATTTTGTTAGTAACCTGAAAGGTGTTGTCTTAGAAAATGATTTCTTACATCAAAGGACAAAGTGGATATAACACATTTTGTCCAAAAGCAAAGTCTCTCTTTAAAATGGGAGGTCTGAAAGAAAGATAAAAAAGTTGAGTAGGATGAAGTTGCAGTAATGTAGTCTTATGACAGCTTTCCCTTATCTGTAATCTTCATTTTCCCAGATGAAGACTGAGATATTCAGTTACCATCACTCTTCTTGAATAATCTAAATGTACATATATAATTAATAAGCTTTGGCTTACTATTTTTCACCAACTAAAAAGGGCACTTTTCTATAACAGAAAATGTAGATCTCCAAGCACTTATTTATTCCATGTATGATGATACATTAGTTCCAACTATGTTAGGAACAGGAGATCAGTTTGCACTTCATATTCAAAGAAATCCATCTCTGAATGTATGTTAATCATCTATATCAAACAATTTTCTATACAGCTAAAACAAGCGAAAAATTAGTAAATCCTTTCACTGTTCATGGATCAACTTAGGGCCTTTAAAACATCCGGATGACTTCATTTATTTTCTATGCAAGTAGAACACTAAAATTCAATTTCCCACAGAGGAAACCTATGTAACACTAACTACTATACCAATGATTTACACTATTTAAGTTGTTCAGTTAAGAATACTTTATCACATAATCCTTTCCCACTTGTAGCTCCACCATTCTTTAAATTTTATATTTTATTACAGTTTATAATATACAATAGTGTAAGGCAGTCTAAAACAACTGATATCCCTGCAGAAAATTCCATCAGTGTTAGAGACACATGATTGTAAAGAGAAAGCCATTTCCATCTACTTTAAAACTCTGGCTTTTATAAAATCTCTCTTCTGGAAAACTTTAATGGATGCATAAATAACAGTGTCATGGAAGCAGCGTGTAAGTATAATTAAGAAAGAATGTATATTTATTATTTCTATCTGATCTTAACTGCAAACAATACAGAAAAAATACTGCCATAACCTCTCTTCCTTAATCATCGCCACAACTTCTCTTTTTAAAAGCTGCTTTTAGTGGTTAGATAGAAAGCTGCCTATTTTGCCCTTAGAACACCAAAGAGAAGAAACAGTAGTAGAAGACAATCTTTGTCTCTGCTTTCTCAGAAACCTTGTAAGAAGTCTTGTAGTTGAGTGACTATTTCAGTATCCACAGTTTCCATGAGTGCCTGAAAGCCTTGTTCTCCCAGTAATTCCTGTTGTGCTTTTAGCTTCTCATATACAAATTGCTGCAGTGATACAGAGTGTACTGGATCCTTCAATGCAAGCTGCAGAATATAGATAAGAACAATATGTAATAATGAAAACAGCAGGCAAACCCAACACAACTATGACTCATTCATCTATTTTATAATCTGAGATGGGGTGGGGGAGTGCTTCTCTCGAGAAACATCATCAGTCAGTAGAATTCTTTCAAGAACTAATTCTGCAACTTAATTGAAATTAACTTTTAGCTTCAGCTCCCATTAATTAACTGAACTGCAATCCCACAGTGCCAAACTCCTGAAATGCCTTTCCTTGCCCCCCTTTTCCTTACAGGGAATTTTAAAAATATGTACTGCAGGTTTTCTCATTAGCCATTTGAGATTGATGTTAGTCCCAAAAATAGTGCTGACTCTAGGCAAAATAGCAGTGAGACTTAAAGAGTCAATGTATTTGTCTTTTAGTTTTCAAAAAAGTATCTAGTGCAATTCAGTACTAAGAATTATTGGGATAGAAATATTATCTCAATACTGATTTTTGGAGATTTTTTGACAATTTTCTGGAGAATGTTTGATCATTAAATTGCAAATATTTATATTTTTCAATGTTGTCATTCGTTTATTAAAAATTATTTTTTTCCAATATAAAAATTAATTTAAAGTCTCAGACATCAAGAGCCACTGTTACACACTTTTTTAAAAATATAATTTTTATTTTTAACACAACCTTATAGATATTGTCTTATAATTGCTGGGCGAGGAGATGCAAAAGCAAAGCTTTTTGTTTGTTTGTTTTTTCTTTTCTTTTCAGCATAATTTAGCTTCTTAATTGAGGTCTTGATCCTATCTTTTCCCAAAGCTTCTGCTTTTGAAAATTTGTGGAACTCTGTGGGTATCTTTCTTGTTTAGGTGCCATACAGAAAATCCACAGCTCACGAACGGGCCATATTTTCACTAAATAGGATAAAGTGAGAAGGCTAGTAGTAAAAATATCTAAAAATAAAATTCAAAAAGTGATTTAAAGGTGGAAGCTGAAACCCTTGACAATTTAAGCCTAGTTATTTTAAACTCTTAATCTTCAAGTGAGTAACTTATTTTCTAAGAAAGGTTAACTGTGCCATATAAAAGTTAAAATGCTCTCAAAGTGTTAATTACTTTTGAAGCTGAGAGAAACAGAATCATTCAGACAATTTTTTTGCCATTTCATGTCATAGCGGCATACTCTAAGAAATGTTATTTGTAGCACCTACTCTTCTACATTGATACATATGCATATAAATTTATTTTTACACTTATATCCTGCTTGCTCTCCAAACAGCCCAAGATACTGTATGTAATTCTCTTTATGTCAAAATCAAATCAAAATAATGTATTGGTTAGCCTGAGGACTGTATCATACAGATTAAGAACAGTTAAATTGGAGGTATCATGGTTATTTTACGTGAAAATTAATACATTACACTACGTGCAGAAACATGACAGTCAACTTCATGTACCAGTGAACAGAGGATTTTTATTTTCACTATTGTATAAGATAGCCAATAAAATATAACATGCCTCTGTGAAAGAACTATTTTTTTTTCATTACGTATTATTTATTTAGATATATATTCCACCCTGTATCATGAGATCTCAGGATGAGTTCCATCAATTAAACACTGCTAATAAAACAAATAAAAATGAAGTTAAAAGAGATTTGAAATTATTGCGCCCAAGAGGGGAGTATAAACCATTCAGTTTAATTGAAGACTTGTATAAAGAGGTCTGTCTGCACCCAATGTTTAAATGTATTTGGTGAAAGTGCCTGATACACTTTAGAGGAAAAGCCATTCTATAATCTGGGAGCTATCACTGAGATATTCTGCTCATAATTCATTCCGTAACCTTGCTCTTATGTCAAATCGCTCGTATCTCAAAGCAATTTTCCCATTAATCCATTCCAGCTCCCAAAACACCACCTCAATTGTTTTTGTTAAATACTGTACTGTATTTACATACTCGTATCTCAAATCTTGCTCTCATCTCAAAGCAAAATATCACTCGCTCGGCGGCTTGTATCTCAAAACACTTGTATGTCAGGGCACTTGTATGTCGAGGTACCACTGTAATTACTTACAGGGCTAGCACAGTCAAAAGGGCCTGGCCAGGTACATATGGGAGGATGAGTTCCTCTAGATATTGGGGCCCAAGACATATAGGTCCTTTAATAAGGTAACTACTTTATTTTAGTATATTTCTTACCATGCTGGAGGAAACTGGTGAAAAAATGATGCACATAAAAAGTAACAAGTAAGGGAAACTAAGCAAAGGAGGTAGACCATAATTTGCTAAGTTATAACCTTTATGGTTTCAAAAGCTGCACACATACCATCTTTTTCCTCTTGTCCTGCTCTGTAGGAGGCTCTTCTTCTTCTGTCACTTTTGGTTCTTCCAAAAAAGACATCAGCATGCAGCTTAAAAAACAAATATGTTTCACTTTCAAAATTACAAGTGTGCCCATTGTTATCTGCATCCATCCATCCATTTCTCAAATAGGTCTCCAGCATATTCATACAGAAACTCTTCTTACACCACAAAAACCACAAATTAAGGACAATACTGAAGCATGGCTCACAGACCCAAAAATGAAGAGCAGTTCTGTTAAACTGTCTGCACCAGCCATATGTTACATTAGAAAGCAGATACCTTTTTTCAGTGAATTTCCAGTGAGAAACTTGATCTTTTTAAACAGGTCGTATAACCTTTAACTCATTAGTGATCAACCCTAAATGGTCTTATTTTACTCAGAATTAACAGCATATAAATGAACAAAAAACATTTCACAGAGGGTGAGAAAAATTAACAGAAATTCAGTTTATTACATTTAGTAGAGTTTAACTCACTTTGAGTTAAACTCTACTAAAGTTTCACTAATATGAATTGCATTACATGTCTACACTTTCATCTTTCCATGTATAGAACTATTATCAACAGAAGAGTATTTTCTCCATTGCCTAATTTGTAAATAAGGCTGTGCTGCAATAATGCCCATTTCAGCTCAGCAAATGTAATACTTATGTTCAGGTCAAGTGTTTAACTTACTCTTTTAATGTTCTTGTTTCTGTATCTTCAGACATAACATCATGCAGACCTTCTACTGAAATATTTATGATACCACAAAATTTGTCCTGGATAACACTGGAAAAGAACAGAAAACTCTTAAGATCAACCAGCTAAACAGGAAATTTGCTTAATATGTTCAAGGACTCAGCCTTTGAGCTTGCTTGCTTGCTTGCCCGCCCGTCCGTCCATCCATCCCAGAGTTAGAAATACTAGTTTTGAAAGCTTCCTATTAATCCATATTTGTATGATTTGTTCTTGAAGCCAACTATATATTGGCTAAAGGAGAAAAAAAAGAGCAAACAATAGTGAAATATATTGCCATGGGTACAAGAAAGTAATCTAATACTTTGGGCATAGTTAGCTTTGACAGTGCCAATAATTTACTCAAGGAAATGTGTGAGTTGATCTTAATTCTTCCCATCCAAACTGTTACTGTTAACTTTTCAGGGATGATAATATTTATTTAAGGAATTTATATCCTGCCCTTCACTAAAAGGCCCCAGGGTAGGTCAAAATAAAAAAACAATAAAATGTAAAATATAAAATAAACATCAAACAAACTGTAAATATAGTGATGGGCACCAACTAGGAAGAAATTAAAAGAGGGAACAGTTGAAGTTCCATGAAATATACTAATTACCCTACAAATCAGGGGTTAAGCTTGAATTGCAGCAAAGGATTAAAGAAGTTAGTATCAGCTTTATTTAATTCAAATAAACAACTTGCTCTCCAATGTAGTATATGCACCTTAAAGAAAACTAAAGATCACAGGAAATCTGACCAACTGTTTGAAATCCAGACTGGTCCACTTTTTGCAATTCTGCACATTACTTGTATTGTGTGATTAGAGGTTTCCAAAAATAAATGAGAAAATGGTATAGGTACTTCTGCAAACATAAGCTCCAAACTGTATGAACTGCTAGGATCGGCTTGCCAGGAAGCTGGCATAGAGGAGCCAATTGCTTCTCTGGTCAGCTCACATCCAAATACTCACAGCTACAGCAGCTCAACTTCAGCCAATGCACCAAGGCCAATGAATAATACTCTCAAGGAATGTGTTTCATATCATTATATGGGGAAATTACTTTTAAAAGCTGCTCACGGACGTAAACCATGGGCATTAGTTTTGCTATGTTAATCAGCAAGCATTCCCAATCTTTGAACCAGGAAAAGTTGTACTTATTTGGTTATCGACTCCTTGGCACTTTGAATATGATTAGCATTCAACCACACTAAAGTAATGATAAAACCACATATCACAAGTACCTCTACCCTGAGTTACCTATCCTAACTACAAAAAGCAGGGGATGATAGTTCAATGAAATATTTTGGTAAAATTGCTATAAGAAAAATAAGGAGCATTATTAAAGGCAGTATTTTTTTTCTTTTAGTTTGCTGTACCAGTATAAGATATATTTCAATGGATTTTGTTCCCAAGTATATCATTATTAAGGTATATTACACAATTTTCAAGATTGCTTTAAAGACAAAGTGATAAATTTTTGACAGTTTAAGAGGTTGAGATGAAATATGACCCAAAAGTATACAGGGCAGCAGCTTTCCTCTTTCCTAGTTATTGTTAAAAAACACAACATCAGCTATCTTGGCAATTTCAACTGTTATATGAAAATTTCCATCATTTCCATCTACATATTACCTCTCAGAACTAAATACCAAGGAAGGCGTTATGTAAACAGTGGCTTACTAGCAGAAGAGAAAGAAAAGCATTTTTCAGCTGAAAGCACACCTGACTTCAGATATACTTTTCTTCAGAATTATGCAACATAGAAAAAGAGACTTGGATCTAAAAATAGACTTAGGTGGCTGTATGACATTTTTGGACACATATGAAAATGGAAGCTATGTTTTATCCCCCACTGTATATACTGCAGCTCCTATAGTGTTCTATTAGGAACAGCTTTTGAGGGTGTTGCAGCAGGTAACAGCAAGAAGACTACGTGCTGTGAAAAGAACAATGTACTACTCAAGACAATATGGGTGTTTTTCCATGGTCACTTAGTACCCATTTTAGCACCCATTAAGGACCCATTTGGGTGCGAGCCGGATGACCCAATTTCCACCATGGCACCCATTAGGGACACATTTGTTTCCACTGCTGCTGGGAAAATCCGGATCATATGGGTACTTTTTGGCCTTTAATCTGGATTTTCTGTAGACCCCATTAATGGGGTCTACAATGGGGTCTTCAGCCAGAAAATCCGGATTAAAGGGAGCCTGTTTCCATATCAGTTTGGCAATGGGGTCTAGAGGAGGCTAGAGGGAGGGGGCACCCTTGGGGGTGGGAGCCCCAAAACCTAAGCTTCAAAGTCATTTCGAAGTCACTTCGAAGTCTATGCAAAATAGCTCCAGAGCGTCTTTGAAGTCTGTGCTGATCTTTGGAGTGAACTTTGAAGGGAGTCCGAAGTCACTTCAAAGTTTACTCTGAGGATCAACACAGACTTCAAAGATGCTCCGGAGCTATTCTGCACAGACTCTGAAGTGACTCTGAAATGACTTTGGAGCCGCTTCAGAGATTTGTCCCCCCACAAATACCTGGGGTGACAGGCTATTGGGTGCTAGACTACCCATGGAAACACATTAGGTACTTCCCTTAATCTGGATCTACTAGATCCGGATTAAGGGAAGTACCCATTCCCTAGATCCGGATCTTCTTAGATTCGGATTAAAGGAGCATGGTGGAAAAACACCCCTATATGCACTATTAGCTATTTAGTCTAAGTTAGACTAAAAACCTGGTTGAGAAATACTTATACATTTTTGCTCACATTCTCACCCACCCCCACCCCCCACCCACCATTTCAGATAGCTAGTGCCTTCTTTGAAGAATTTCAGCTTGGTTGCTGGATTTCCTGTTCCTGTTTTTTTGTTGAATAGTATCTGGATCATAAATCTGTGGATGGAAGTGACTTGCTTTTACTTTAAGCCACTATAGGTTTTTTGTTATTAAGAGCAAGTTAAAAATGCTTCAGTATAGGTAAGAAAATCCATTTAAGGTGATAGAGGAGGACTCGAGATAAAAAGAAATGCTTTCTTCACCGCCTTCGTACACGCCTTACTGCATGCTCAGCAAAAGGACTAAGCATGATCTAAAATGTGCCACTCTATGCTTTCTTTCCTATGCTTTAAGTCCTTGCCTGTTTGAGTGCCTAAGCACTGTAGGCCCATGTTCGCAGCTGTAATGAACACGACTTCTGAAAACATCTTAACTATGATCAAGTAAGATAAAGGTTCTCAAGATGTAAATACCAGGGGGATATAGTCTTCCATACTCTTACCTAACCTAATCCATGTATTAAAGTGAATCAAGTGAGCTACTGAAAACTATAGTGGCAATCAATTCAGCATTACAGACATTTAGGCAGAAAATGCACCCATTCTGAATCTCTTCATATTAAATAGTAACTAAGAACATTCTCTGCTTCCCTTAACAAGAGCCTTTAAGGCATTCCAGGCCTGTTATTGGCAAGAGGAAATACTGGGTAGTAAGCAGTAGCAGCTAATGTAGGTGAAGACAGCTGGAAACCCTCCTTCCACTGAAAACAAGTCCACGTGGCACTTGAAAATCTGAGCTGGATCAAAGGAGGGTTTGCCATTGTTGCAACTCCAAGATCTAATCCATCTACAGATTAACTCTGCAGTTACAAATCTAACAATTGAGTTCACAGCCTTTCTGAAACCAACAGTAAGGCAGTTGCCACCAGTATGTTAAACTAGAATGGAATTACATTAACATACATTCCATGACACGTGGTAATAGCGGCTAGACTGGCATATGTGCAGAGATGGAAGACAGAAGACATTCCCTCAATACATGACTGGGTGATCAAGGTGATGAAACTTGCAGAAACAGATAAATTAACTAACAGACAAATTTATTTAAAAATTGACAACTTTTCATTGATTATCTACAGAGACAAAAATGACTTACTAATTGCAGGGTTTGCAGACTAATATGAAAAAGATGAAAGGGAAGAGGAGAAGGAGACATCTTGGGAAGCAGTTTAGAGTTGCTTGGTAACAACTGGGAGTCAGCAATATGACTAGGATAACAATTATGTACATTTTAACTATCTTTTTATATTGTACATTTTATGTTACTCTGAAAAAAATCACTAATTTTTTTAAAACATACATTCCATGGGTGTTTCTCCACTAGCAACAAAGACTTCATTGGTACTGATCTGTAATGCCCTGTTTGCACACAAGACCCCTTTAGGACCCCATCTGTTCACACTAGCAGAAGCAAAATCCAGATTTAATGGGGTCTTTAAGACTTTAAATTCGGATTTACTATAGACCCCTTTAAAGGTGTCTTCAATCCAGTCTTTATCCATGAAGACCAGATCAGAAGACACATGTTCTCACTGCGGCTGGGGCAATGGGGTCCAGAGGCAGGCTCAGTGGCTTCCATTTGCAGCACCCCACCACTCACAGCTATGGAGCTCTGCACATCCTGCATAGCTGCGATGAAGCAGGCTACAGAATTTGTGCCCAGCTTCATAATTTCTGTGTAGGCAGCTATGAAGCCATGCCTCTCTGCCACGCCCACTGTTGACGGAAGTGAGCCTTGACCGACGTCAGCACTGGCCAATTGAGCTGTGCTGCCAGGAGCCTATACACTTTGGGCCAAATGGATCCTCCAGATGGGTTCTTCAGCGTTCACACTGTGAACCTGTCTAGCACCCACTGTCATCGGGTGCTAGACGGCCAGTGCAGACATATGGGGTCCTGGCCAAGATCCGGACCTTCGATATCTGGATTAACCACTGTAAGTGGAGAAGCAGCCCATGACACCAGTGACACAACAAAAGCACACCAGCCTCATCATCTTCCCATATTGGCTAATTTTTTTTTTTTTTTACAATATTCAGTTCTTAAAAATCCACTCTCAACAAGCCTAGCAGCTTGCAGTATTAGAAGCTTGAAAAGGTCAAGAAAAAGTAAATGCTTTTTAACATAAATACTACTGCAACCCATGACAAAACCTATAAGACTTCATAAAACTTTTTTGTCCTACAATATATTGGCTATAATTAAAGATACCCAGCTTATCATATGGTAGTAGGAGCTAAATAAATTCATTTGGAACTGCTATAAGCCAAGAATTAAATTTAAGGTTATTCATGCTGTTAAGGAAAGGAGTAGGCTGGATTGATTCTTCATAAATATCTCAGTTATTAGATACTGAAAGTTTGATGTAGGCTTTTATGTTTTGTTTGGAGGGATTCCATGAAAAATACTGATTTACAGAGGAAAGACATAATTTTATTGTCTCTATTAAGAATAAGGAAGAACTGTTTCAGTCCAAGTGTCTACCGTGGGATTTGTGCTTGATTTTTGAAACATGAATCTACTATGGTATTGGAACAATGGAAGTATTTTACATTTGTGGATGTATTGGTTGACAAAAATGTTGTTTAATCATTTGAAGATTCAAATTTAGATTGGGATGTTTTTCTAAACTGGTATAAATTATTTACAAATATGTTCACCTATTACAAGAAGAAATACATAGTCATGGGACAGGCAAATTTTCAAACTGTTGGAAATGTAAACTGTCTAGGTACACAGTTGGAATATATGGTGGAATACTGAAAAATTCTATTGGTTTTCCTGTAAATAACTTTAGGTATCCTACACCTAGGGATTACTGTGAACCAATTTAGTACAATTTTTGCAGCAAGGAATTGTTATATGTAGAGATGGAGATTTATACATCTCTTAGTCTGAATTTTTTCTAAGTTACCTGTCCAAATCAAATACCAGTCAATAGATCAGTCCAGAACAACCTGGAAGCCTTTGTAGAATTCTATAGGGTCAAGACTCTTAATAGTCAAACTGGATGAATTCCCAGAAGCAATTGGTAGGCCACTGAGTGAGAGAAGATACCGCACTAGATGGGCTGTGGCTTGATCGAGCAGGTTTCCTCTTAGGCTGTTATGGCCAGTTTTACTTAATTTTATATTTAGATTTTATATGAGCTTTTGATGACTCAAGGACTCATAATTATTCACTTAATTTTTTCTATCCTTTTCTCTGTTAAATGGTCTTTTCCTGATTTCCCCCCACATATACTTTAACAAACTTTTGCCCACACCCAAGAACCCCATGATATACACAGAATATGTAGATACAGAATTTAAACAATTATGTCATGTAGAATTAAAGGTATATAGAACAATTATTTTTCGAGAAGATTTAATTGTTAAAATTGATTTTAAAGGTAAAACTAATCTCTTTAGACTCATGAAATAGTTATGGTGCGTTACAAAGTTATTTCATAACCTCCAATTTTTTTTAAAAAATACTATTTAATATCTCATGAGAAAATACCTGATTTACTTATTCACCTGTAAGTTGTCTTATAACATTTCTATAAATTTATTAGTAGTAATGACTATTTGAAAAGATTTAGATCTTTTCAGGGAAGGATTTAACATCTGATACAAATTACACAGTAAACACATTGCTATAAAGCTAACTTTCCATACCATGCAATACTATAAATTGGATAGTTCCACAAAAAGAGGTTCTAGAATGCAAGAAACAATAATATCTGAAGAAATATACCAGTGCAGTCTCCTACCACCAGCAAATATTTACAGTTGGTTCTTATTTATAACATTTCTTATACTATGATTGCCATGACTTCTATGTATGCAACGGTCAAAACACTGTTGAACCAATTACAATGTTGAATGTTCAAATAAGATGACCTGAGCCTGAGTTTGAAGTGCTGTTGATTTAGAAAGCTGTACTTGGTCCAGTTCTGAACTTCCCAGATGAGTCTGAGTTGGATCAGTTATGCTGTAGCTCCCAGCTTGATAAAAGCTATAGTATTCTATTGCATTGTCAGAGTTCTTTTGCGCTTTGAGCTTCTGTCTATACTGAACGATTTTGTAGATCAAACAGAAGATTGCCGCACAGGCCAAAATAAAAAAAGTTAATAAAATGTCAAAAGCCTGGTGTAGTTTCTCCAACTGCTGGGTACAAATTATCGATGTCTTAAAGGATACAGAAGCAGATTTTGGAGGAGATACTCTGTCTTCTTCCATGGTCGGACTTACAGGTGCATGTTGTATTGGAATTTGTACAGAGACTGTAGCTACTTGTTTCAGTTTTTCACTAGTATAAAGATCTTGAGTAGCAACTGTTGTAGGCTTTTCTATCCATAAAGTTAATATACTCTTTAAGTGTTGAACTGTATGGCTTGTGGAATTCTTGTGCCATGTCATCCATGAAGCAGGTGCACTGTGATAGATGCTAGTTGGTTTCATGTTCCTGAATATTTCAGTTGTTTTAGTACTGACAAAACAGTTTGTACACAAATACAGTTTAACATAATTCAAATGCTTCCCACGCAGATCTAAAGGGTTTTGGCACTGGAATTTTATAGATTTGGAATCAGATGATATCCAATTAATTAGTTCACATAATCCACAGGTACAATTCCAAGGATTGTAATTTGCTTGTAAATGAGTTAGAGAAATCAAAGGCTTTAGCACCTTAGGATGCAACTCTGTGAGATTATTAAATGCCAAATTCAGAATTTTCAAAGAGTATCCCACTTTTTCAAATGCAGTATCTGCAATACTGATTATTTTGTTTTGGTCAAGGTGAAGAATCGTTAAATTATCCAACAATGCAAAGGTACTGGAATTGATATTTTCTAAATTGTTATTGCTCAAAACTAGCTTTCTTAGATTATTTAAGCCTGAGAAACCATTTACATTTATAGCCTTTATATTTGCACTTCTTAAGGACAGATATTTAAGCTTTTCAAGTCCATTAAATGCAAAGGGAGGTATTGCTCCAATAGAGTTATAGGACAATGACAGTCTTTCAAGACTGTTCAGTGTTATGAATGCTTTTGATGGCACACATGTTAAACTGTTACCTTCAAGAAACAAATGTGTAAGATTATCAAGGTGATGGAACGCTGAATGAGATATCCAGGAAATTTTATTATTCTTTAGGTTAAGAATCCGAAGACTAATCATACCAAAGAAAGTCCTGCTACTGAGGATGCTGAGGAAATTGTTTTGAAGCATTAAGTACTTAAGTGAAACAAGGTCTCTAAATATTCCTTCAGGAATAAAAACAATTTCATTATCTTGAAGGTATAAAGAATGAAGATTTGAAAGGCCATCAAATATTCCAGGATCCAAGTATTTTATTTGATTATTATTCAGATGTAGATGCCATAATTTCCTAAATGCAGAAAATGCTTTTGGGTAAACATAAAAGATGCCAGAATTATCCAAGTGTAGAACAACGACTTGCTTCAGACCAATGAGCTCACCAGGATTTATTTGTGATAAATTATTCCCACTTAAATACACAAATAAAGTATTCTGTGAAAAATTTTCTGGAACAGATGAAAGACCAGAATTACGGCAGTCAGCTTGCCTGCCAGTACACTGGTAGCAAGCAGTTGGACAGCAAAGTATATCTTTCTCGATCAGAAGCAGAAGAAGACAATTTAAAATATGCCAAAATGACCCAAGGTTATGACGATGAGACATTTCCCAGGCTTGGACTTTTTCAGTCATTTCTGATTGTGCTATCAAAGAAAGAAAAAGTTAAAACTACTTATTCAAAATCTGCAGGCTTAATTATTTTCTGTAATATTTATTGGTGCTATTATTTACTGTCTATATTTATCATGCTGTTGTTCCACAGGTTATTTCACATTAACTTGTACCTAATTTCTGAAATGATTAATTGGAAATGTACTTTTAAATTTTCTCAACAGTTAATGTGAAGAAGTAATATTAAGACAATTTTAAAGTTTCATCCAGCTTAAATTCAAATGTAAAAACTGCCGTTTATCAGTATAAAAAGACTTCCTACTGTGGGTAGCTTCTTGAACTTTTAAAGTCACTTCTACTATTACAAATTGAAAGTGTTTTAAAATGTTCTCACCTAGAATATGATGCTCATTAGTATCAGCTAAATTTCCTTCTTCTGCAGGATTATTACCGAGTTTGATATAATCTTTCGAGGCAACCGTCTCATTTCACACATTTTGTCACAGGTTCTGCAACTATTCCTACAGGAAACACAACTCTTCCCACTGGCTCCTCTACAATGACCAGTGTGAGTTACCATGGATACAGGAAACAGAGGCAGGAAGTCATTCTATCTGCATTTATGAGGTAGTGTTGGAAAGAAAGTATCTGCAATTTTTTTTTCTAAAACTATGTTAGATTAAATTTGTTTTCTCACAGGGTGCAACCCACATGTATTTTACATGATCCTAAGTGCAACAACAACAATTCCAAAAAAGTGTGTAATAGGTTTTCTATTTTATAAATACTAGGTTATTCCCAGCATTTAAAAATATGATTCCTCTAAAACAAAACTTGGAAAAGCAAATGTCATAGTTCATGCTGAACTCAGGAAACAAACAGAATCTATTTCAGGTTTTGTAAAGCAAAGATTAGTTCCTTGAAGGCCAAGTACTGAATTTTGTTATAGTAAACAGTGATACATTATTTCAGTATTCTGAAGAAAGAAAAAGTTAGAGCATTTATTTAGATCTGTTACTTTTTAGATATAATAAGTTATAAAACAATAACCTCTCATATACTGGAAATGATGGAAATTCCAAAAGACCACCAGCCAGTCTCTTCTGGGCTCCTTACCTATTATCTGACGGCAAAAGGGAAAGTAAGGCCAAAGCTGAAAGTTTCCTTCTCTCTGGTTGAGTAATATTATCCATGCGGTCAACCCACATTTCAATCACGTGCCCAAGAAGTTGTTCTGGCTACAAAAAGAGATAACAGAAAATATTATTCAGACACAAGAGAGTAATAAACCAGTGTCTTATTTTACTTGTTGAAAAAAAGAAGGAAACAAATCTACAGGTAATTTATTATTACTGCACAGTAGTGTGCTTTATTCATACTTCCCTACAGAAAATGCTATTTTGTAGCTAGTATGATTCATCACATAATTATTTATGCATTAATGCATACAATAATATACATCACATGCACAAACACATGCAGAGAGCTTTACTACTGTTCTAAATTTTAACATCTCTTTATTAGAAAAAGGAATGCAACAACAATTTTCAGAATCTCCCTTTGTATGAAATCAGAACACGAACACACTCCAGAAACAAACTATTTTTAAGTAAGTCTTACTCCATTAGAATACTTCTTATTATTAAAATTAATTTAGTATATCCAGGAGACAAAAAAGTACAACAGATTTTAAAAATCTGATGAACTTTTAAAAAGTGACATATGTCGAAAAGAGTTATTAAGTGATGAAAGTTGGAATAATCAGTCTTGATTATTTGTCACTGAATGACACCACTAATTATCTTTAAAATCCTGACTGGTTTTTACAGATATTTCTATTGAATATGTAGTACTATACTGAGCTATAGCTAGAACCCAGAACATCCTGTATCAAGGTTGAACCAGTTCATGGAAGTGAGGGCTATCAGTGGCTATTAGCCCTAAAGGAAGCAACAATATACACATGAATTGTTACACAATATCCACATGGTTTTGTCTCCTCAAAAGAAAGTACATCTTAATTTAGTATCTATACAACATGCATTTTCATAGTGGACAGTAGGATTAAAAGTCTGAATTTTTAAGTTCCAAACCTCATCACCTGAGGTTCTAACGTGATTTGATTCTATGACAATTAATGGCATATTAAACAACCACCAAGTGCTTACCTCCTGGCCACACTCACATGCCATCTGATTCAGAAGCAATGAGAAATAATTTTTATTTTGTAATAAGACTCTACCAATGATGCCAAGGTAAGTAGACATTACCACTGGGTATCTCTGAAATGAAAGTAATTACAAAAAAAAGTGTGTCGGTGTCGCTAAAACAACACTCTCCAGCATTTATTTTAATAACAATTTATTTTAATCACATTATTCAATATATAAAACAGATACAGACTTTCAGTTTATTGCTATAGTACTTGGCACAGTAATTTGAAATGCTATGCTCCTCTTCCTACTCAGTGTGTGATTTCCCTATTAGACATGAAAGTTGCATATGCTATACTCTGAAATCAGGAATAGAAGAGACCATATAAGCATCAAAGGACTGTAATTGCCATTAAAGTGTATATTAGAAACAGAGACTGTTCTTGCACAGTGTGGGTTATATTTTGTTAGGCAGCCTGGTCCACACGGGTGCAGACTACCCTTAATACGGGCTAAGAGCCATCCACATGTTGGGCAGCCTGTGCTGGTTCAGCCTCAATTGCCAGCTTAAGCCAACACTGAGCCAGAACCCAAACTCCAGAGGCTGAGGATGAAAGTTCCAAGCCTTTACAGTTTCTGGGAGAGTATATTTTGGTGTGCTTTGACTTCTGGTGCAACTTCCAAGGACACTTGTGGCCACCAAAACAAATCCCTCACAATTCCAGTCTATGGAGGTGTGCCATCTGCATGCCTCCGTAGTCTAGCATATACAGTACAGTCCACTGATATAGCTCATTTGTTGAGGTCTACCATGCCTTATTCCTGTCTTGATCTTTGTCCGATTTTGACAAAGTGTACAAAGGGAGGCTTGTGGCCTGCTCAGGCTCTTGTTAGCATGTGGAGAGCAGGTCCCCCAGTCATGTTTCTATCTCAGACCGGTGTAAAAGGAGAAATGGCCATAGTTTTGCTTAAGCCATATTACTGCTCTCTCTCTTTCCATGACTTAATTTTGTGATGAAAGAACTCACAAATTATGGGCTGTATCTTGCGAAGATCGGGAGGTTGATTACCTCAAGAAGGTTTCTTGCCAAGATCAGGAGCATCAGGGTTTAAGGGTGTTTTTCCACTGCATCCCTTAGATCTGGATCTAAGAAGATCCGGATCTAAGGAATAGGTACATTTCTTAATCTGGATCTAGTAGATCCGGATTAAGGGAAGCACCCAATGTGTTTCCACAGGAAGTGTAGAAGTGTTTCCTGCTGTGGAAACAGCTTTGCACCCATCTGGGGAATCCAGATCGACCCACAAGGGGTCAGTCCATTACCCCAGGTGTTTTGGGGGGCGGGGGGGGGCAGTCTTCAAAGCAACTTCGAAGTGATTTTGAAGTGACTTCGAGGTGACTTCGAAGCCAATGTTGGGGGGGTCCCAAAGGTGCATCCCCTCCCCCTAGCCTCCTTTGGACCCCCATTGCCTGTTTCCAGTGGAAACAGGCTCCCTTTAATCTGGATTTTCTGGGAGAAGACCCCATTGTAGACCCCTTTAATGGGATCTACAGAAAATCCGGATTAAAGGCCAAAATGTATCCATTAGATCCGGATTTCCCAAATGGATGCCGTAGTGGAAATGGGGTCATCCAGCTCACACCCAAATGGGTCCTAAATGGGTGCACAAATGGGTACTTTTGACAGTGGAAAAACACCCAAAGTCAACTCACATGGTTTTAGGGCTATTTGAGGGGGTCCTTCAAATGTGGCCCTCATGTAGAGGAAGTGATGGGGGATGCTTTGCAAGGCATTTGAGTCAGCAATCTGCACACCTCTCCTAAGAAATCCTCAAAAAAATCAGGGTTTTAATCTATCATATAAAAGTTTCTTCCCTTTGATTTTCCTCCAGTTACAAATTTATTTGTGGCTATTTTCAGCGATAACACTCATCACAAAAAAACAAACAAAAAATGAAGCAGTATAGTGAGGTGGAACAAATGAGTGAAAAAACAATTGACAGATGTGTTAAACTGTGTTATTTTAACACTTTCTGTCATCAACTACGGACTATTTGATGCCTTCGTATTTGAAGTGTGAAAAAAGACAAGGATCTAACTTAAGCAAAGCAGAGAAATTGTTCAAATTATTAAATAAGAAAAAGCACTTCATATTGTAGAGTATCCCCAGTGGAAAAACAAACAGAAAATAAAGGAATGTGATAAAATTACATATTTTACTCAAGCACTGCTCTGTTCATCCTCACATCCTAACTTTAAATATAATGGGAATTGCTTTGCTTTCCCGTTTTTCACAGTTGGGCAGGATAATACCTCCAGGATATATTTCATTTGTTCATTCTATGAAGGGGTAATCCTCTACCAACTTTGAGGAAATATGAGAGAATATATTACCAGGACGACAAAGAATGTGTTATTAATAGCAAGTTTCCAGATTTCATTAAGGCACCAAGGCCTTCCATTAAGAATTCAAATACTATTTCAACACATTCTTTAGATTTGCATTTTACTCCAGAAGTGAAACTGGATACACCCTATGAACGTCCTTTCTCTCTTGTAATGGAAGAAATGTCCTTATACCCATCTAGTTCTGCTCAAGAAATAAGCAGAAGAAATTTGCAGCTGGAAGTTTTTACCACCTTCTCTGCTGCAATCACTAGTTCTGTTCAAGTCTATACTGATGGCCAAATATTATTTTTTCACTGCAAGATGGAAATGGGTAGCTCTGTTTCATCCTGATAGAGCAAGGTAGCCCTGCACTGAGGGTCCACTTCCAGCAGCCTGACTGTTTATTTCATAATCCATAGAATAGCTTCTCAGGAAATGAAAAAAATGCCTCCAAGGTTTGAAAAAGAATATTCTGATGCCACCTCTCCTGTAAGAATAGTTCATAAAGCATGACAAGGAGAAAGTGGATGATGGGGCTGATGGTAGCTGGGGAGGAGCACCAGAATTTCATGCCAAATAAACTTGGAGTTCCTTGAAGATTCTTTCTGCCCAACTATGCAGAGCAGCCATTTGCCAGAAGTTTGGAGGATGGCTAGAATGTAATGAGGAACAGTTCCACAGAAAAAAGATAAAAAAGCCATAGGTCTACAAAGGGTTTTTTCCCCACTGTCACTAGAAGTACCCATTAAGTACTTAAGTCCTTAATGGGTAATTAATGGGTACTTCTAGTGACAGTGGAAAAAAACCCAAAGAAGGAAGCAGGACACGGAATCACGGATGACTGAGCTAGAAAATTAGGTTTGCTGATAGCGTGTTTGAAGCCTGCCTCTTATGCTAATGGCAGGAAGGAAGAATGTGAGAGGAGGAAGAGGAAGGAAAGAAAAAAGATTACAAAAGAAAAGCGGGGAAAAAGGTAAATCAGTCAGGAAGAATACAACTTTTTTTTACTAAGAAGAATAGGACCAAAATAAAGGGATCCAAAAGGAAGAAAAAAGTAAGCCTCATCAGTTCAGTCCATGGTAAATTTGCACCATATAAGTTTTAGCTGCAAGGTTTAAAAACAAGTGAGATAAAAAACTACTCCACCATTTACAAGTTGCTTAATTTTTCACTTGTACTGATCATATGTGCAAGATCATATGCTTTTTCCAGGTGAGGCAAAAGAACAGACAGGGGATACTTACCAGAGCTTTCAGTTTTGTTTTTTCATTTACATGTTTCCAAGGCAAGACTACGTGATACCCCACATGTGTATGGATGCCTCACTGCATCAGAGCAAGCATGTATTGGATAGTACAAAAATTGTCTTGCTATATTATTTCCCCAAGCAGCATTAATGTGTACCTGATTTATCCCAACCTTAAGTTCCACTGCAGCCAATTTATTCTTTCATTAACAGAAGTGCACGTTCACATATCAAAAACTATTCATTTTCAAAATAGGTATTCTAATGAATAATGTACCTGTTTGGGTTTTTTTATATTTATGTTTGTGTGCTCAAAAGTCAACTTTGTGGAGTCCAGTGGATCTAACTCTCAGGAAAGTGTATTTTAGGATTCCTGGCTCAGAGAATCTTATTCAAGAAGCGAAAAATGTCTTTAAAAATCACATGCCAAAACTCTTTGGATCAAAATATAATTAATATCCTCAAATGAATTACAGTGGCGGTACCACTACACTCCCGGTATTTTTTGCTGCCACCTTGTCAGGAAGGGGCAGACACACTGGGCCAATACCATGACACTTTTGTGGCCATCTTTCCTTATCAAAGACTAAGAGGGAGCTGACAACAGCAGCATGCATCACAGAAGAGCTTCAGTTTAGATTCTGTGTTGGAGAGTTGCTGAAACATGGTTAATTTGGCTTAGACCACTTCTGGGAATTTCCAGTTAACTTTGGTTCCAAAACAAAAGGGAAAGTGAAACAGGAGCTTCACCCAGAATCTATGACCTGGAGTTCTGGTGGAAGAAACATTCCAGGAGACACCAAAGTGCAAAATGGGCAAAGTAGCATACTTTAAGAGAAGATTGATCACAAAAGCTAAAGCCCACAATAGCAAAAATTTGTCATGTGAAAGTTCTCTATAAGAGATAGCATTTTCCATTTAGAGTATGATCATAAATATATTACTTCTTACCCTGAACACCTAACCTGAATTTGAGACAATCAAAAATTATTTTGTCAGATAATTGGATGTGTCAAAAGGCAAATGTGTGCATAAAATATATTACTTAGTATTATGATGCATACCATTTCCTAATGCTTTTCTAGAAGTAATATTTCCATTCCATTGTTAAGTGAAACTCTTACCTCCCCATTTATAATTCCACGAAACACAGATGGCAAAAGAGGCTGAAACATTTCTGGTCCTAATACTGGATTCACTTTGAGAACATTTTCTACAACCTGAGAGACAATAGACAGATAACGTTTGAATCAATAGCACAAAAATATAACAATTTCTCACTCTTCCCTTCTACACATGTCACAACTGTTGGATTTTACCAAGCAAAATTTGGTGCTGTATTAGAATCTGAATAGGTTGACTTTATAAGAAAACAAAGAAGAGGATTAAACTCTACAAGTCAAGAGGAAAAAACCCAACACAAACAATTCTAATACTAAATATCCTAAAAAACAAGGAATAATAACAATGAAATAAAAACTCTGACTCCTTTCAGTATAACATAACTTGCAATAAACCATTGTTCTAAGCAGTGTCAAAATTATAATTAGCTATTACTCAGGAATATCACTATAGCAGTACTAAGCTGAGTATAGTTTCTTCCTCAAGGTGGAGTACATTTGTCAAGCAACCAAGTACAAATAATTGTTGCTCATCAACCAATGCATATGAAATTGTAATGCCAAGCGCTCCATAACCAAGCAAGACTATCCATTGTTTAGCAGTCAACATAATATATGTGTAAGTTGCTCTAGAGTTGATATCTTTAT
The DNA here is from genome assembly GCA_023333525.1 of Aspidoscelis tigris stejnegeri. NCBI lineage: Eukaryota > Metazoa > Chordata > Lepidosauria > Squamata > Teiidae > Aspidoscelis > Aspidoscelis tigris. Next base: position 28,346,105 of record JALMGA010000007.1, on the reverse strand, counting down.
TTTAAGGCATTTTCTTTTTATAAAGATTCTGTGGGTTATAGTCTTATCTCCTGGACTGTAATAAACACTGGCCATGATTAAAGCACCAGCTGATGCATCTCCTGAGGCAGAATACTGACACATACTCAGTATGTGTTTTTCTTCTATATCTTCCAAGAAGAAATGCGTAAACACCTGGTTTGGCCAATTCTTGCACCTGAGCACAAGTTAAAAATAAACTTAAAGATGAACTATTTACCTTGAGTACTTGAACTTGACCCTCAGTGGTTATATCTTTTAAAATCTCACAAAAAGATTTACAGAGCTCAGCAGCATAAACCTAAGGATTAACACAAATCAAGGAAGATATAGATTAATAAAACTATTATCACACACAACCCATTTACTGTCATTGGTCACTTACAAATTATGAAATGTATAGATATTAAAGGAATTTCACAAAGTTTTTATTCAAAAGACTGAATAACTAAGAACCCCTCCCCTCAGTAAAAAATGTTTTTGGTGTTTCTACTTGCATGCAATCATCTCCCAAACCCTAATAATGATGAGATAACAGAAAGCTTGGCTTCAGTTCAACAATTAAAAAATCACAGTCTTCCCACTTTGCCAAATCAATGCACAGAAGAAGCGTCAGGCAAAATAGGTCCAGTAATGCTTCTAGAATGCTTGTGGAGATCAACGTAACCAATGGATGACACAAGAGACTTAAAAAGACTTGCTTTGTTTTGTTTTCCTAACTCAACTAAAGTGCTTAACCGAAAGTCACCCAGCACAGTGAGAAAATTGTGCTTGTTGGGTTACATAGAATATTTGACAATGAATCTAGCGTTATACATACCTGAAGAAATTCAGAAGGAGATAAAAAGATATAGCCGTTGATTATCTTAAAGCAGGTTCTAAGATTTTCTGTGCTCAGTTCTATAAAACAAATATTATTTTACTGTCTTTGCCACCATCTAAAAGTCCTCAACCAACATTATACCATAATAGTAAACCTGTTGTTGCCTGCATTTATGTTTCACTTCTAATGTATTCTGAAATCATTCATGTAGACAGACTTACATTTATATTAAAAATTTAAGCCCTATGTTTCTGCATTCCTACTTTGAGCATAAAAGTAACAATCTTCTGAAAATGTATACACATTACCTTGAAATGAGACAAGAGTTTCTAAGGCCCTATAAACAAAAGTGCGCATATTTCATTTGTATTATTCCTAGCTATAAATTGAACTAAGCACCATGAGTATAAACAGTTCAGTAGGGTTTAACGTGAGACTCAGCCTCATAGCAAGGCTTCCTTTCTTCAATCTGCTTTGTGCCTTGCTATCTGCAATAAGGAGACAAAGAAATTTTGGCAAGGGACAGTAAACACTTAATTTTAGCAAAGAAATTGCACAGTGCTAAATGTTATCTGCTGAATTCAGTCCCCCCCCCCTGTATTTCTGAAGATACTCAGGCTGCTACCTCAGAGTTGCTGGGTAAAGCATAAATTAGGGCCCACTGACCCTCATTGTTCCAGATGCTTGCCATTTGACCTATTGCATGACTGGACACTTTGCCAAAATTCTTTCAATTTGGATAACTTCCTCAGTCTCCTGACTAAAGTCCTGGAAACCCTCAACTGTACACTGCATGAGAAAATTTCAGATGAAGGACCCAAGAAAGTGGTGGTCCTAATGCTTACAACTCTTAAGATCTCTAAAGCAGAACCCTTCATCAAGCTTCCTCAAAAGATAATAAGAAATGGCAAGCACCATCCATTTCCTTCAGAGTCTAAGGAATCAGGAAGTTGGGCAATGCCTTTAGTGGATGCCCTGGTCAAACTTGAACTTGCCTCAGGACAAAAAAAAAGCTCTAACTGGGACACCTCAGTCATGAAATCTGAAACTAGAGAAGCATATTTCTCTAGTGCTTTGCACTTTTACTAGCATTTCATTACTCTCTACTGCTGCTCTAAAATGGGAAGTTAAGATTTGCCCAGACATCTCATCTAAACAAGCTTCTAAGTTTAAAATAAATTAGGAAGGCTGTCATCTTAGTTGTGCTCATTCATTCATTAGCTTGCTTCCTCCTTCACCCATTAATTCCAAGCATTTATGTCCCACTCTTCACTTGAAAGTCTCAAAATGGATCACAACATTCAGCAATAACATCAATAAAACAGTAGAAAGCATACTCAAAATAGACTTCTGTTTCCTCTGCAAGACAATATTCCTAGGAAGCTGACCACCAAAAGCCTGGGTGAAGATATTTTAACTAGGTGTTGGAAGCAATCTGACATTGGTGCCTGGTATATCTCCTGCAAGGCTGTTCCAAAGATGGGGCCACCACAGAAAAGGTCATCTCACATTTCTGAGAATGGCAGAACTACAAGAAGTGATCTTAATACCCAGGCAAGTCTATCTGGGAGAAGAAGTGCCTTCAGATATTTGGGGCTGCACTCCTCAACAACTGCTGTCAATACTATGGCTATTGTGTGGCCATCTTTGTCCATTTCCCAATCCCATCCCTGCCTACTTGCATTTCTCACAGATCCAACGTTTCCACTTGTTACAGGATAGATGAGCCTCAGAAAAAACTTCAGTAAATCCACTGATATCAAATTCCGAGCTGGCCGATGGGAGTGTGGGAACAGGATTGAGCTTGGGTGTTTTATATACTAGGTATTGTTTGCCCTCAGTTGTTTCGGCTATTGGAATAATGTGAAAAACGTGCTCTGAGCTACCTTTTGCCTTGTTTCTGATTCTGGGCTTATGATGGTAATTCTGACAACTGCTTGAATTGGACTTGGTAGCAAACACACAAGCAGGGCAAACCTTTGAAAACTAGTGTGATGTGGTGTCTGGTCAGAAACTCCAGTCAGCACTCAAGCTACTGTATTTTGCACTAGTTTCAGCTTCTGGATCATCTTTGCTACTAACCCATGTAGAGGATACTACAATAGTATTAGTCTGGAGGTTACTGAATGTTGATCACTGCAATAAAGTTGTGCTTATTCAGGAAAGACCAAAGCTTGGGTTTTGCAGCCCAGGGGAATATCAACTTAAGACTTGATACAGTTTCCATATTGCAAGGATCTGCCAACTCAAAAGGGTCAACTCAACTTGACCTCTTCTGATTAAACTTGGCTACATAAAGGCTTATCAGCAAAAGTTGAAAGAAGTAGACATTAAAGAACCAGTAGTTTCCCCCATCTCAGCAGACAAAAGATTTTGGAGGATATTACATACATCATAGAGAGATTTTTGTAGATGGGCAATTTTCCACAACTGCTTCCCTCTTAACCCCTCTACAGCTCAGGTCCTAGTCTTTTTGTAGAAAGGGGTGGAAATGGGATGATGTACCTTGGGACGAGATCGTCCATTCTGTCCATCTCTACAGTCCGAGAAATCTGGGATGTTGCTACTGCTCCTTTCTACAATCGACCAGCAGGTGGCGTAGTTTTTTAGTAATATATAAGGGCTCCCTCCCACATGCCTTCTCCAGTTTTCCCAGGGGAACAACTGCAGACAGAAGGAAGGTATTCTGAAACACAAAACACAAAGATTAGTTTTTCTGGGCTGGTCAGACTGAAAAGCCGGACAGAATGGACAATCACATCCCAAGGTACATAGTCCCATGCTCTTCCGGCTCTTGCAGTCAGAGAAATCTGGGACATACCCAAGCTTACCAGACCAAGGGTGGGTAAGGAAAAACACACAACAATGTAGGTAGAATCAGGATAAACCCTTCTGAGAACAAAAGGGGGAACCTTAGCTTTACAGAACCACATGCTGGAGCACACGCCTGCCAAAGGCAGCTTCAGTAGAACAATACTTTGTCCATTCTGTAATGCCTGGTAAAGGTGGAAGGTGCCTTCCATGTTGCCACACAACAGATCTCCTCAATGGAAGCATCTCTTCCAAATGCAGCTGTAGTGGACTGAGACCTTGTTGAATGTGCTGTTATCCTACTAGGAAGATCAACTTTTAGTCTGGCAGGCCAAGGCAATGCAAGCCCACAGCCATGATGCTATGACCTTCACAGAAGCCTTGGAACCCATGTGAGCATGAGTGAAACAGACAAACAAACTAGACGTTTTACAGATGCCTGCTGTCCTAGAAAGGTAAGTAATAATAGCCCTCCTTGTTCCAATCCACCTCCCTAGGATGACGTGAATTTGGGCACGGAGAGGGCAAATTGATCTGTTGGTCCCTATGAAAAGGTGTGCCAGCCTTGGGATGGAAGGCAGGATCGAGCCTCAATGTGCTCTTCATAGCAGCAAGTTTGGAGATGCATCATGCATAGGTCATGGCAACCAAAAAGGCTACTTTGTAAGTCAGATACCACAGAGAAATATCTTCTAATGGCTTGAAGGGAGGGCCCTTAATAACTGAAAGAACCAGGTGCAAGTCCCAACAAGGATACCTGTGGTTCACTGGAGGCACCTCAGATTTAACGCCTGACAAAAAGGGATCATCTGCTATCTTAGGGATTCCAGGAAACTCCAAGATGCCAGAAAGAGCTAAGACCTGTTTCTGGAGTGTATTTAGGGCAAGGGCTTTAGACAGGCTGGCTTGGAGAAAACCTACAACCTGAACTGGGGAAGGTCTGTCAAGTGGAACCTGATTCACTTTAGACCAAGTCCAGAAGGCCTTCCAGGCTGCATTATATAATCTGTTGGTGGAAGGTCACCTGGAAGCTATGACACTGTCAATGGCATCTCGTTTAAGTCCTATTGCTTGTAGGAATGCCCGCTGAGTCACCAGGCTGTCAGGACCAGCCAAGATGAGTCAGGATGGCACACACCCTTCTGAGTCAGGAGGTCTTGAGAATGTGGAAGACGAAGGGGAGGCTCTGTGCTCATGGAGGATATCAGGGAAAACCAGGGATGCCATGGCCAAAAGGGAGCAACCAGTAACATTTGTGCCCCTTCCAACTGGACCCTGCAAGCCAACCAGGAATTTGTGACAGGGGAGGGAAAGCATAGAGCAAACCTGTGGGCAAGGGTGCTGACAGGGTATCTGCTACTGTAGATCCTCTTTCCCTGTGACAGGACATAAAGGCAGGAAGCTGCGTGTTGTCCCTGGTGGCAAAGAGATCTATGACTAGTAACCCCCATCAAGAGACCATAAGCTGAAAAACCTCTGGGTTGAGATGGCACTCCGAGTGAGGAAGAATTACCCGGGAAAGACTGTCCGCTACTGTGTTGTCTCTGCCCTGAACGTGAACCACAGAGATAAAAAGTAAATTAATTTCAGCCCATGAAAACAATTCTGCAGTTAACAACATCAAACTTTTAGACCTAGTCCCCCCCTTGTCGATTAATGTGGGCCTTGGCACAAATATTGTTGGTAGCGACAAGGACGTGCCTCCCTTCCATTAAGTGTTTGAATGATTGCAAGGCTAAAAACAGAGCTTTAATTAATGGAAGAAGATTGTTCTATATGGGACCAAACCCCTTAGCAGTTGTGGGCTAGCCAGTGAGCTCCCCAGCACATTAAACTAGAATCTGTGACCATGAGAATTTTTGAAGGAAAGCCAATAGGAACACCCAGCCTAAATTTTTTCTTTGGGACAACCATACTAAGGAATCCCTGACTGAAACAGGTAAACAAACTAAGAGAACTTTGGAAGTAGCTATAAGGGTGATATAAGGTAGCAAAAACCATTGAAGGTCACGAGAGTGAAACCTTGCTCAAGGAGAAATATCTATAATCAGAATCATTTTGCCCAATAATGAAGCTAAGGTAAGCACATTCACTCTGGGCAACCACAGAACCAATCTGGCCATGGTCACTAGAGCATCTATCCTTTCAGGGGACAGAGAAACCAAATCCTTTTGCATGTCAATTAAGGCTCCTAAATGAATAAGAGAAGTAGTAGGGGCAACCAAACTCCTATCCCGGTTGATAAGGAAACCAAATTTCTTCAAAATATTAATAGCCTGAGCTAGTACTGGAGATGTAAAAGACCTCTGAATAATAAGGATATCATCCAGATAGGCATAAACCTGGATGCCCTGGAGCCTTATGTGTTGAAAACAAATTGCTAGAACCTTAGAAAAAACTCAAGGGGCCTTTCAAATTTAAAGGATCCTCTTATGAATAAATTTGTTGAGAAATTTCAAATCAAGAATTGCTCACAGAGAACTATCTTTTTTATTAATAAAAAACAAAATAAACTCCTTGCCCCATTTTGGAACAGGGGACTAATTCAATAGCCTGTTTATCTAACCATTTTTGAATGGCATCAGAGACTCTTGGCCTCCTCCCTGGGTCAGAAGGAAGGGAGGAGAAAACTAATCTGCCCCTTGGAATCTTAATAAACTCCAACTGATAGTTAACTCAGGAATCGGAAGAGTGCTGAAACCAATAGTTTTGGAACAGCTGGAGCCTGCCCCCCACCGGGGCAGCAGAGGTGCTAGAAACCCTGTCTCCCAGGCTTGTCAACACAAAAGAACCCCTTAGGGAGAGGCTTAGGAAACTGGGTGGGCCTGCCCCATTGGACCTTAGACCTATCCCTTTGCTGGTCAGAAAATTGTGGTGGCGGTAAGGGAGGTGGCTTGAAAAAGGATCTTTTGGGGGGGGGGACTGTTTATCCCTAGGTTTGAAGCCCTCCTGTGGCAAAGAGGAAGGCATGACTTTCTGTTTGTCCTTGGATTCAATGAGAATGTCCTTCAAGGCCTCTTCACCCAAAAGGTTTTCTCCCTTGAATGGAAGAGCAAGAAGTCACATTTTGGAGTTCTGGTCAACCCTCCAATCCTTGAGCCATAGAATCCGTCTGGAAACTACATTGGATGTCATAGATCTGCCCAGAAATTCTAGGTTCAGCCATCAATTGGTCCATCCAGCATAGCCCTGCACGAACAAACACCAAAGCAGTAGCTCTCCTCGAAGCAAGAGATTGACATTCAAAAGACTTTTTTAGGTGGGCTTCAATTTTCTTTTCAATCACATCTTTGAGTGACAGATCAGTTCGGAAATGGGTTTATCAACTACAGGCAGCTTCCATATGGCTGGAACAGCATCCACATCCATCTCCATATCAGAAACTGAATCTAGAATTTCTTCTTCTTCAGGTACTGATGGCAAGGCCTGAGGAATAACACAGCTTTGAGGAGCAGGAGAAATAGTGGATGACAGAGCAGGCAGAAGAGAATGACTAGGCCCCTCTATAACAGCAGACCACTGTGCAACCAGTTGCTGCTCTACCACAAGGTTCTTTTTCTTTCTTGTTTTCTTTCTCTTCCCTCCTCTTCCAAAGAGAAGAATCAGAAAAGAGGGGTGACCTAGCCCTTTTCCTCTTCCTTCCTCTTCTTTTCTTGTCCCTCTCCTCTAATAAAGCTTTAAAAATGCCCACCACGGCTTGCTGAGTAAGTGGGGCTTCACTCTGAGGAGGTTCCAGCCCAGACATGGCAGAGGAGGTAGACTGGCCCGCTGCCACACTAGTAGAAGCGACCTTAGAAGTCCCAGTGTGCTCACTCACCCTGCGCTGGGACGAATCTGAGCCACATTGCGGCTGCTCTTGCTGCAGAAAGACTCAGAGTTCATCGGCCTCCCCTGCCTCTTAGGTTTTTCTTGCCCTTTCTGGCTGCCACACCATGCCGCTGACTGCAGGTGCAGATGTTCCTGGCTGGGGAACAGTGGGGTTTCGCTGCTTCCGGCTGACATAGGGGTACTTGGAGGAGGGCTCCGGTTCCCTGCCAATATAAACTGCTCCAAATCCACAAACTCCATGCCAGGAGGTTGGAAAATTGCCACAAGTGGCAACACAAGACAGTTCATGAGCTGTTGAAACTCATGGTACTCACGCTGAGTAGGTGGCCACAGGAACAAAGCTAGTAAGGCTTCGGGCAAGTCAGAAAGCTCAAAAAAACAAAAAGTTGTTTCACCGCAGGCTCTTTCTCCATAAAATGCATGCCACAAAAATTTTCCCTGTGTCAACCAAACTGATGTAGAAAGGAGTGACTGAGTGAAAACTGGAGAAGGCATGTGGCAAGGAGCCCTTATAAACTACCAAAAACCTACGCCACCTCCTGGTTGACTGTAGAAAGGAGCAATAGCAACATCCCAGATTTCTCTGATTGCAAGAGCTGGAAGAGATTAGCTTTTCAGACCTAATACTATCTGAAGACAACTGAGTATCAGTAGGCTGGATATGGAACTTTCTCAAGACTGTCACTGCTTCCACCCTCGCCAACAATTCACTGCTTGAAAACCTGGAACCTTAACAAAGTCCTGATGTCCCTAGTTCAGCCATCTTTTGAACCCCTGGCTTCAATATGTTTATGCTAACTTTCCTGGAAGCTTGCCTTTTCAGAGCCCAGCCTCTAAAAGAGGAGAGTGTCAGATCTGCTAGCTCTAACCATTCAGGCCCATATTTCTCAGTGATCTCTGACTTTACAATTCTTCAGAGAATGAAGCCAGGAGCTCCGACTCTCTTTATTTTCTCCAAGTTCAAAAGACTTCCGAATATCTGACTGTTCAGAAGAAAGTAAAGATCTAGATCAGTTCCAGACAAATAAGAAGCCAAGGCCTCAGCTCAGAGTACCACAGTCAGAATTTGTTCATGTTTATTCAAAGCTTATAAAGCCGATAATCTTTTGATCCCTATGGGCATATAGAGAGATAGCAGCTTCAGAAGCTTTTGTGGCCTAGGCCCTAGTAGAAGAAATCTGCCTGGTTATTACCTGGAGAACTCAATAGACTTTCTGTAAACACTATATCTTGGATATCAACACATTGGAGGCTGCCGTCTTCAGGAGACTAGCTCTTCAACAGTTCATGGATACAGGTACTCCCTAATCTCCCATCTGCGTAAGTACTCTTGGATAATCCCTATGTAAGCTTATCTTTCCTCTAAAGTGCTATCTGTTGCTCTTCAAGTGGAAGAATTATGTGAGCTGCTCATCTTCCACCAGCCCACAGAAACATCTCTCATAATGAGTACCAGTGTTTCAATTTTGATGCTAAGGAAACAGAACATTGAAATCAGTGCAACAGAATAGCTTTCTTTCAGTGGATGGGTTCAAAGACTGAATACTATCTGTGGGAAATGGTTTGATTTGGACTCTTAGTAAGGGCATATGGAACTCTTTTCTGAGAAATTCAAAAGAGCTGCACATCTTAAGGGAGGTCTAGTGTACAGACACATTAGCATGCCTTTGCTGGGCCCAAAGGAGCTACATGTAGCCCCCACCTGTGCCCACTTGCTGTATTTCAGATTACTGGATTTCTTTTGACATGAGGGGATGGGGCTATACTCATTTTATATGCTCACTGGTTTTTAATGTTCTGCCCTAAGACCTTTGGGTATAGGGTGGGATAAAAATTCAGATAAATAAATAAAATAATTTTTTGCACTAGGCAATGACACCACTGCATTGTACCCATATGTGTTAAGGCGTGTTCAGCACATGTCTTCAGCCTGTGCCACCCCTTCAAAGGGAAAATCTGCTACATCACATTAGACTTTGATAAATTGCAGTCAGCACACTTCCACCATCAGGTACTACCCTAGCTGTGTATGCACTGGCTCTTTGAGAGGGCAGAAAAAGTGGGATCTGCTGAGAAATAATGCAGTGAAGACTTCAGACAACTCTTCTAGGCAATCAGGCTTTCTACATAAAACTCAGTTCTTTCCATCTGCATATTTCTTTTTTGAGTACTAACTATCCTCCTATTCTGTATAACGTGAAATCCCTTGATATCTCCATCACACATGTGATGGTGTTCTTTTGGCTATATGAGGACCAGTATAAATGTCTATGAAGGTGAGAGGAAATCACAATGGTTTAACGTATTCTTTAATATCTGAGATGTGCCAACGTAGACATTCAACTCCTAATGTCAACATTGTACTTACAACTGAGTTATGCCTACTACAATTATGGACTAGATTAGCACCCTTATTATTGCAAAATGTTCCTTACAGGAGTTTCTAACTGCAGGACAGACTATTGCCCAAGACTGGAAAGATAGATCTCTCTGACCACCCAGCACCGGTACAGTAATTTTTGGCACATACTCAAATTAGAATATCTCACTTCCTCATACACAAATGAATGGACAATTGCTTGAATAGGACTTTTATACTATATGGCAACCATTTTTTTAAATAAATGCCTCTGCTCGCTCTAACGCTTTGATCCCCTTATCATTTATTGCTAATACTAGTTCCTCCTGAGCTGTATCAACATTTTATTTATTTATTTATTTATTTATTTATTTATTTATTTATTTATTTATTTACATTTATATCCCGCCCTATACCCTAGGGTCTCAGGGCAGGTAACAGCATATTTAAAAGACAAGAATATTTAGAATAAAACCATATATAAAAACAGTATAAAACATTAGTATGTACAGTAGGGAAAAACTGTGCCACGTTCAACCAAAGGCCAGAGCAAAGACTTCATCATGATCTGTATCCGTCATTTAATATTCACAATTGACTGCTACACTTCTTAGCCCACTGTTTGTGGTTACTGCATTTGTTTTTATGTTTATTGAATGAGGTTTGATTAGTTTGTTGTTAAATTTCTTGTAATAAAATATATATATTCCTTTCCCCTCCCCAAATGATAGGGTAAAATCCTAATAAAGTCTCAAAAAAAGTTCTTTCCCTCTTTCTTGAACTACATTATGTTGCATGACTTGTTCTGATAAAGTGAGATTCTCAGAGCAAACGGAGAAGATGAAGCTGCAAATGACTCACCTCTAAAGCTAATTTACACCTGCTTCTGCAATCTTGCCCAGAGAAAGAGATTTCTATAGTAGCATTTGTCACAGTTCAAAGAAATCAAAGCAGAGTTTCGATACTTTGTTTAAAAAATCATGAAAATAACAATGAAAAACTAATAGTCACACTGAAGATTGATCAAGTAAATAAAACACATGTTCAGGATGCAATACTATATTTCCAATTAAGCTCAATGGAATTTCCTTCCAAGAAGGCAAATATAATACTGGGATCTTTTAAAAATAACAATTCATTAATTTCTCATATAAAAGAGAAGGATCACGGTGTTATAACTGACATGTATGTCCCACTACATTATGGATCCAACCCAGATGTCAGGACATACTTGTGATCTGGTTTGTGCTACACAGCAGGAGGGTGATAATGCTGATAGGCGGACTTGGAGTGAGCCTGGACTTACAACCATTCTCTGGTGTGAAGAAGCTATTGCTTTGTTCTGTCCTTGGAGACTTATGTATCTGAAGGCTTCTTGCTGGTTCTGGGGGGGTTTCAAGTTGACATGGTTGGTGCCCTTTGTCAAGGCTTCAGTCTCACTTTGGAGTTGTGAAACGAGTTAACAAAACAGCCTCAAGTGCCCTCAGCAACCTGCAGACTGCAACTGCGAAGAAGGCTTACTGCTTTGTCACCACTGCATTCTTAAGTGGCCATCCAACACAGCTTTTACAGGGTTTGCTTTAAGGACCCATTCATAAGGACCCACCCTTGGAAGCTTCCTATGATAAAGCTGCAAGGCTATTCTTTCTAAAGTCATTCATAATTGCATGGAACTAGATTTCACAACTGAACGTACTGCAATATATATCCAGAGAACTGCCTGGTCCCATTATTTAGGAACAGTTTCAATTCTTGTGGCCCAAAGCAGTAAAGTTTGCATTGGCTGCCTATTTGCTACTGAGCCAATTCAGAGTGTCAGCTCTTGTATATAAGCTTTAATTGTGTTCAATTAAAGTCTTTGTAGTATTACAGGAATATTGTAATTATAGAGTGAGCAACAATTTTTTCAAGTATCTCAAGGAGGGTGGAAGATAAATTTACCACAAGATTCCAGATGAAGGTTTGAACAATGACAATCAGAAGCCAACTTTAAAACTCTTACTCCATTTCCGAACCCCTCCATTTGCTAGAAAAAATTCTAAGAGTAGTTAACTACTACTCTTGAAAATCCATAAAGCGAAATCCAATTCAAACTGCCTGATAGCTGACAAACCTTCAAAAATGTAAACTCAAATGACTACAATTTCCAAAATTTCACTGATAGAAGAAATACAAAATACATTAAGCAAATCCTTAAAAAATTATCTCCATATATGAATATTAGACATTATAATCAAGGTCTTCTCAATCTGTTTAGATGAACAAGGCTAGCACAATAAATAATTCTGCAGATAAGAGGTGTTATATGGTTGATAAAAACAAACAGCATCAACAAAATTCACATGAAACTTGCAAAAATGACAACTCACCAAGAAGAGCAGACATGTTCTGAAAACCCCGCAGCAGTTCTGGAGTAAGGCAGGGGCTATTTTCTAAAGTCACTAGCCTAAGGAACAGGGATTTTTTAAAAAACAACAACCAAAAAACCAGTATTACAATGCTATACAGTCGTCCTTCAAAACTTGCAAGGTTTACAACTCAGAAGTTTTGCATGCAGTATTTGCAGCCCAAAATTCTGGAAGTTAAGTTATGGAACTGTAAGATAGTGCTAGAAACTGCTGCTTTTGTAGAAGATTTGGAGACTGAGCAGGGGTTAAAAACTCTTTTCCCATTCCCTCTTTATTTGGTTTAAGACTCTTGCCATTCAGATGAAGTCTAACACACACAGTAAGGCCCTACTGTATTTCTTTACCTGCTAAACTATATATGATCAACATCATCACTTGAGGCTGTGGAAGCTTTCTAGAGACAACATTATTCAACATTTCAGTTAAGTTTCATTCATGTTTATTATTTCAAATATTTCACTATCATAAAAATCTAAGTGTTTATGGCTGACATGTAAAGATCTAAACATACTGGGACCACGCTAAGTGAAGGAATGTTTTCTTTCAGATAGATTTGCAGATGAGGTTTTCTTGGCTGTAATGCCATTTTTTGTTATTTGGCATCAACTAAGGGTGGGGTGTTTCTCTGCTAAGTTACCCCCCAAAGTATATTAAGGGTTTGGCACCTGCTGAAAAAAATGCTTTAAATATATAGACATTGTTCACTGCAATCAGCTGAGTGTGGTTTACTATTTTTAATATTGGGTGTTTTTCCAGTGTCACTAGAAGTACCCATTAAGTACCCATTAATGGGTACTTAATGGGTACTTCTAGTGACACTGGAAAAACACCCATTGATTTTATTCTGGATTTATAAGTTGCCTTTCTTCTACAGAACTTAAAAGTAGTGAAAAGCATTCTGGTCCCCCCCAATTTATCTTCACAACAACCTTATAAGGAAATTTAGGTTCAGAGGAAATTAATGCCTCTGGATCACCCAAATGACTGGGCATTCAAATCCAAGGACACATAGGTCTTCGCCCAACATGATGGCTCTTTTTTGTGTTGATCCGATAACTAGATTTTTCTGCTCAATTGAGAGGTGGCATAGATCGCTATAAAACTGAAAGTGCTGAAGACTTTGCAGTTACTGTAAGGAACAATGACCCAATGATGAGAAGAATTTGCTTCCTAAGGAAGAAGAAAACAGAACATTAAACAAGTAATGGCATTAAGTAGGAGCCTTCTAGACAGAAACCCTATTATTATTATTATTTATTTGTATTTCTATCCCGCCCTATACCTGAAGGTCTCAGGGTGGGTTACAATATTATATGTATCTTAGACAGGTCCCTGCCCTCAGGCTTACCCTACAGTATTCTTGGACCAAAGCTTCTCAGGTGAAGACTACTGAGATAGGATGCTGACTTTATGGAATGGGCCAGGATTCACCCTGGTAATTGACTCTTCTTATCCTAGTAGCTATGAAGATGCATACTCTTATACTGGAGGTAATGACCTTAGTGCCTAAGGGTGTTTTTCCACTGTCATAAAGTACCCATTTTTGCACCCATTAAGGACCCATTTGGGTGTGAGCCGGATTATCCCATTTCCAGCATGGCACCCATTTGGGACCCGATTGTTTTGACTGCCGTTGGGGAAATCCGGATCAAATGAGTACTTTCTGGCCTTTAATCTGGATTTTCTGTAGACCCTATTAATGGGGTCTACAATGGAGTCTTCAGACAGAAAATCCGGATTAAAGGGAACCTGTTTCCATGCTTGTGTGGGAACGGGGTCTCTAGAGGGAGGGGGCACCCATGGCGGGGGTAGCCCCAAAACCTAAGCTTCGAAGTCATTTTGAAGTCACTTCGAAGTCTGTGAAAAATAGCTCCGGAGTGTCTTTGAAATCTGAGCTGATCTTTAGAGTGAACTCCGAAGTGACTCTGAAGTGACTCCAAAGTCACTTCGAAGTTCACTCTGAAGATCAGCACAAACTTCAATGGAGCTGTTTTGCACAGACTTCGAAGTGACTTTGAAATGACTTCGAAGCCACTTCAGAGATTGCACCCCCTGTCCCCCCAATCACCTGGGGTGACAAGCAGACCCCCTCATGCATAGATCTGGATTTCCAAATGGGTGCTCCAGTGTTTCCACGGCAGGGAGGCTAGCACCCATTGCTATTGGGTGCTAGACCACCCATGGAAACACATTGGGTACTTCCCTTAATCTGGATCTACTAGATCCGGATTAAGGAATGTACCCATTCCTTAGATTAAAGGAGCATGGTAGAAAAACACCCCAAGTTGCCTGAGTTAAAGTTTATGAACAGACTAGAAGTCTTCCTAAGATCCTTGTTCCTATAAACCTTAATCACTTAACAATACCATCTTTTCTCCAGACTATGCTTGGGACTGGGAGAGAATGAAGGTAAGTGGTTCTCTTGGACTCTTTGGAAGGGGGAGTCTACTTTTGGTTTGAAAGAGGGGTCTAGTCTAAGGATGAATGAATCTGGAGTCAACAAAGGGGCTCAGCCATGGAAAATGTTCTCAGTGGCTCTAAGGAAGTCTTCTTTAGGGCTGAGAATGCTAAGTAGAGATACCAAGAAGAGAATCTATGGCAGAGGGAATCAGACTTTATTTGTCAGAACAAAACCTAAGGAACTGGAAAAAGATAAACACTGTGGTCAAGGAGAATATCTGCTTTTTCAGGGTACTAAAGCAAAGATCCCTTTTATCACCTGCTTAAAAGAACTGGAAGAGAAGGTTGGGCCTCCAAGGGAATCTTACTGGTAATGCTATCAGCATCAATGCTTAGTTACATTACAATTTAGTAAGCGAAAACTGCTATAAGTTATATACACTGCACATCTAGAAAAGCATCCAGGCTGCTAAAATTAGCCTTCAGGCTAGTGATAGGGAGGGAGAACAGCAAAGTGACTAGGAATTTACTCATTTCATTGTATGACAACTTTGCAACTGAATAAGGACTGGCTTTGACCTTTTTAAGCTAAGGATGGCTGCATTCCTTTTCCTATTTTGCAGATTAGATGAGATGGCTCACGGGAAATTTCCTCTCTATCTTAATGGCTTCCCATTTTCAACTAAGACTTCCAGTGATCTGAAACCTCCTGTTCTAATTCCTTCACTTCCAGTTGACCGCATTCTGTCCTCTGTCTTCTCACTCACCACTTCTCTTGCAATATTTCATGCCAGCAACTTTTTGAAGAGGCATTCACTACAACTGTGTCATATTTTTTCTGTCTCTTTTCTTCCCCCTCTAGTCTCTCTGAGGCTATGGCCCTCTTGGATGGTCTTGATCTTCAACTAACTTTCAGGTTCAGGGAAGAATCCAAACAAACCCCACAGTGAGCAAAAGTCAGAATGACAAAGTAAACAGTATTTCTTTCAATAACTGGAAGCAGGAAAGAATAAATATTCTTCTTGCTATCATCTTCTAAGCCCTACAGAAACAATATAACAGTTCCACAATTCCTAGAATGCCCAGGTCTGATATTTCTGTTAGCTCTGAATACTCTTAGGTGCAGACCTGGCAAAGGTTCTTCCAAGTTGTAGGAAATCAACTTTCCAACTGAGTCACCACAGGAGCAATGCTAACCGTCATCTCATTGAAGGACAGCGGTCTGCTTATATGCACATTTGGGTAATGAAAAGGTAAATATGATTAGGTATAACTGATTTATCTTTATGCTTGCTCTAGATCTATCTTTTGTCTATAGACTGCACAGTCTTTATGAAATCTGTGGAATATAAATCCAGTAAATACATATTGACATTACTTCATTAATCATGATCCCGTCAGCCTGCGCTGGCGGTCAAACATCAAAACTTACCACAACTCTAACCCATCTTCTAGAAGATACACATGAGGTGGCTGGGAAACATCAGTGCTTAGCTGAATAACTGGAAGCAGGAAAGGGTAAAGATTCTTGCTGTCAGCTCCTAAACCCTACAAAAACAATAAAACAGTTCCCAGTGTCAAAGAAAATTCAAAACATTGGAGTCACAGCACCAGACTGTCAAAGAATATTCTGACCACCATTCGGCTTCAAAGCAGATCTCCATTTATTTGAAAGTTATCCTACAATGCGTGCAAGGGAAGCAGAGTAAGTTCCTCCTTGAGGTTACATAGCACAAGGCAAGTGTTGTATAGCGGCATAAAGAGCCCACTCACAAAACCCACAATTTCCTCGAATACTGGAATTCCCCATAGTATATGCATAGAGAATACTGCACCAGAATGTCTCAGTCCTTACTGCTATTTCTGTTTCAATAAAACTGTTTCACAATAAGAGATTATTATTACTAAAAGACTTGACATAATAGCATGGTACATCTCATGAAGCATTGTAAAAAGCAGCCCAGTAATAATATTTCAGCAGAAATAAAATGGTTTTAAGATAAAACATTATTTAGGAAGGATTATGAATCCAGAACTATTACAATTAGATACAATTACACACTCCCTGGTTCAAAGACTAGATATGAAAAGGGCAGCTTTCCCAGTTTGAACAAACATCTTTCTTTGAAATTACACTTTCATGGCTCTATGCAATATTTCTACAGCAAGCACACAGGAAGTATCAGCAGGTGAGCAAAATGTTTATCACTGTACACTCAACTGCCCCAAATTCCAGTTCCAGTTCAAAAGACTGGCCAGATGCATTTGGTGAAAGGCATATTGCTATATATTGTGAGCATTTCACTTCAAAGATCAAAGATAACTACAGTGCTATGACATACACACACACACTTAACCCACTGTTAGCAGAAAAAATAATCAAACAGGAGGAACAGGGAGAACATGTGTTTGGGCCAAAATGGTACTACCAAAACCACCACAGCTTTCTCCTGACTGAACTTTCTCAACACCCTGCCTAAAAGAGGGAGGAGGAAAGCGTGCTAAAGCCCTGCCAGCCAAGAAGTTCTGCACCTGGGCAAGAAAAATGAAAAAAGCACATATACAATGGGAGGAATTCGGCTGAGCAGCAGCACATGTGAAAAAGACTTGGGTGTCCTGGTAGATCATCAACTGAACATGAGTCAACAGTGCGAGGCAGCTGCAAAAAAGGCAAACGCAATCCTGGGGTGTATTAGGAGAAGCATAGAGTCCAGATCACGTGAAGTTATTATCCCCCTCTACTCTACCTTGGTCAGACCTCATCTGGAGTACTGTGTCCAGTTCTGGTCACCCCAGTTTAAAAAAGACGCTGACAAGCTGGAGCAGGTTCAAAGGAGAGCTACCAAGATGGTGAACGGTCTGCAAACCATGTCCTATGAGGAACGGCTTAAGGAACTAGGAATGTTTAGTCTAACAAAAAGAAGACTGAGAGGAGACATGATAGCTGTCTACAAATACCTCAAGGGTTGTCACAAGGCAGAGGGATCAGCCCTGGGTAACCCTGCTGAGACTGCTGGCACATGTGTTGAGCTCCATTCTGCATGTGAGCAATTGAAATAGACAGAATAGAGGACTCAGTCCAGGAAAAAAGGCTCTGAAGTAAAGGACAAGAGGGACTTGGACCTAGCTCCCCTTTATTGATTCAAACGGGTGTTGGCTGTAATGTTATCAGTGGCCACCAAATTATGTTTTACAGAGTCAAAGGAAACAAAAGCACAGCGTACAAAAAAAAAAAGCCTTTGGTTCCACCCGGTTTGTTTGCTTCCTGCTGTCCAGCAGTCTCCAAACCCCTTGTGTTGCCCTACCCTGACAATGGAGCTCCCACCCTACAAGACTTGCATCACTCATGACCAGTATTCTGGGGTGGAGCTTTGAGCAAAAGAGGCAGAAAAAGGAAGAAGAAATGACCACAACTTCTTTGCATGAAATCTGGACCAAGAACAAAGAGAAATGACAGAAATCATTTTTCCTAGGAGGGTGGCTAGGGTGAAAGCATCCACCCCAGGAGTTCCCCTTATCTGTCTACCAGGGCTAGGAGAGAACCCACTCTCTGGAAAAGGCCCTAAGGTATATTAATGGATAGCTGGGAACTAAGGCGCTCTTATCTCAATTGACCAAGAACTGAAGGATTCAAAAGTAGAAAATTTGAATTAAACAGCCTGGTGCACCCCTTGGAGAGAATCAGCACCGATGACTATGTCACCCAGGTAAGCAAAGGCAATCATGCCCTTAAGATAAATCACTTCCATCAAGGCACCCAAGACCTGTGTGAACACCCGTGGGGCTATGGAGCTCCCTAACATGAGTGCCCTAGACTGAAAGTCATTGTTATCCTAATGAATAAATGATAATAAGCCTGGGCCAGGTCCAGTCTAGCCAAGGAGTCAAGGGACCTCATCTTGAACTTCTGATTAATAGTAAATTTATTAACATATTTGAGGTCTAAAATTGCCCTGAGGGAACTATCTTTTTTGTTAACAAAAAGAAAGACTGAATATAACCTCTGGTTCCGCTGCCCCTCTGGGAGGGGCTTTATAGCCCAGATCTGAAGGAGCCTGGATACCTCTGCAGGAACCTTTGTTCTTCTATCTGAGTCTCTAGAGCTAGAGGACATCATCACCAAGGGTCTCAGGGGAAAAGCAAATTCAATGTGATAGCCCTGTGAAACAACTTTACGGACCCAAGGGTCCTTTACGTCTGCCTTCCACAGCCACGGGAGGGGCTGGCTAGAAGTCTCTTTCTGAAGATTTTCCCCCCTGAAAGGGGCCCTTAGTAGGTACCTGGCGTGGCAGAGGCTGACTGGGCACTTGTCTTTCTGTCAGAAATTACATCAACCAGGATGTCTTTGGCCTTCCTCCTCAAACAAGAGAGTGCACTGGTGGGTCCTTTGTTGCCAGCATATCAGCTTCAACGTTTTTTTAAGCAGAACTTTCACTACGCAATCTAAGGGCTCTCAGAATTTCCCCTCTTGACACAAGGGCTAGAATGGGCAGGTCTACAGCAGGCACTGGCCAAATAGAAAATGAAGTCTCTGAGGAACCAAAAAAGTTATTGGGTACAGGAGGCAATTTGCATACAGAGGAAGGAGAATCCCAGTTCTGAAATATGTTTTGATAAATTTCTGGTATGCGCAGTATCACCTCCCTGGCAGGAGAATGCATCATCATAATTTGTGTCTGTCTGACAAGCTTCTCAGGAACTTGGTCTGGAGGCTGGATTTCAAACATTTCCTCCAGGGCTGACAGCCTGGGAGCAGACTGAGAGATTCAGATGTACCCTCCTCTTCACAGTCAGAGATAGGCGCCCAAGATCTCCCCTTCTCACCCTTCAAAACTTTCATGTGAACTAGGTCAGACTGAAAAGCACTTTCAATGAAACCTCTTGCTTTATCTGAAGCAGAGGATCTCTACCAAAGGAAGAGATCTCTACCGACAATTGTGCCAGCCAGGCAAAGCAGGCAGTTGTGATCTGCCCCCGCCCCCAAACCCGCCCCTAGCAGGGATGCTACTTGAAGCTATGGAGCCTGTGCAAGTTTCCATAGCTGAGTGGTGGGGCAGAGCTAGTGCCACCTGTGCATGCAGCTCTGCTCCTTCTAGGCCCACCTACTACTACTACTTCTAGGCCCAGACCCTCCTACCAAGTAAGTGGTGCAGACCACATCCACAAATCCAGTCTTTATTGCTGAAGACCAGCTTGTGGACACCTTTAAATGGGTCCACACGAAATCTGGATTTAAGGGCCCAAAGGACCCATTAGATCCGGATTTCTCTTGCCCTCATGCGGACAGGGCCAGCTAGATAGGGTCTTAAATGTGTTCAGTGTGGGGACAGGGCCTTCCTGACTGGTACCAATCAAACTCCTAATGGGGTCTAAAATAGGTTCTTAGTGCTCATGCAAAAACAGCCAGAGCCACCATGCTGCTGGGATGCAAAGCACACAGTAGCCCACCATGGGGCTGGGAAAGCCTGGGTGTGAAGGCAGGGAATGCCTGCAGTTCCTACGGTGAGGGGGGATGTGCAATTCATGTGGTCACATCCCCTGGTATGCCTTGCAGTCCCATAAAAATAAATTTTATTGGTTTCTGGATGCTGGCTATTTGCCAACCCAAGCTGAGAAAAAAAAAATAAAGGAACAAAAAACAAAAAATTCCCTCTCCCAAAGGAAAACAAAAGTAGCTCAATAGAGCTAAATCAATTGCTGCTGTAGGCAAAAATCGAGAGCAAAAACTGGGGGGAGAGGTGCAGGAAAAACTTTTATAGGTTGTGCCACCTCTCGGTTGCTGGGTGACCAGCAGGATAACATCCAGATTTCTCCCAGCAGATGGAGATCTTCGGAGACTGACAAAAATTCAATTATGGCAATAAATTGAACAATTTAAGAACAGCTTTGCTCCATGCAGTGTGGCGCAGAACTGCTTAAAAGCAAAATCTGTCCCTGTACAAATCAACTGACTAAAAAAAAAAAAAAATGACCCTTTGCGGTGTTGCCAGAATACTTAACAGTGAATGTCTGGATTTTTCATAGACTGATAACACTAACAGTTTATAGGAAAGAATTTATTGCAAATGAAATGTTGTACGTCTTTGTTATAATGGGGCCACCAACCATTACACCACAGCCTCCAACTGTCACCTAGGGTATTTATAGACATTATAAATGGGGGGGGAGGAAGCGGGGCGCTTCTAAGGCCATTTGCTGGGATTCGAGAGCAGGCAAAGTTTCATCCTTGTCTCTGCTTGAGATGCGCATGAGCATTTGGTGGGCCACTGTGTGCAACGGAATGCTGGACTAGATGGGCTGTGGCCTGATCCAGCAGGGCTTCTATTATGTTCTTAGAACTCTTCTAACATAAGTATTTATTAAACTTCTCAGTTTGTAACTATCACTACTAAAGCCAATTTTGTTTTAGGAAACTCCACTGAAAAGACTTGATATTATAATCCAATGGAGTACAGTATACCTATACTTAATACTTCTGAAGCTTTGTTTCTTTTAAAATAAACCGACAAAATTTTATTGCTTTCTGAACTAACAGATACTAATGACATCTACATAACTAAGAGATTTGTATATTATCTAAAATTAGTGTTGTAACCGATATGCACATATTATACAAGTCTATCGATCAATTTTAGAAATTGAAAGCACACATCATTCCCTTTACTGTCCCAACTCCCATCTCATTTTTGCTTTCAAACACCATGACTGACTAAAACACAGCATTACAAGGCATTATATACCTTAGGACCCGCTCACTTCCGTAACAATTCTGAATGCTTCTAACTGGCTACCAGAATGGACCATTTATATACTTGATTGACAAACTATTGAACAGAAGTTTTGTCTCAAGAATGATCACAACCTCCTATTTCTTTACAAACCTTTATATAGTTTAACTGGCTGGTATTGGTGTATAAAGCATTAGTGTAGTCTCATATATATATATATATACATATATATATATATATATATATAGAATAGGGTTGAGTGCAGCTATCATATTAGCACAGAAAATTTCAGGTTGTTTTTGTAGGAATACTGGTTTTATATATTTTAAACATCTGCACAGAAAAGAAGTCCCAAACCTAAACAATTATTTAATTAATGATTTCTAAAATATTCTACATGTTTAAACTTAAGGTAGCAACGGGCCCCTCTGAACAAATTAATTTTGAGATACAGAACTTGAACCATTCTGTTCATTCTCCAATAGTACTCTGAAAAGTTATTAATAAGGACTCTGATTCTGAAGGTTTCCACATTAGAACATTATACTCAGCAAAAGCAAATCACACAGAAACAAAACAACAATAATCTGCAAATTACAAAGCCGTTTTCAAAAAATGGTTGCCTCAAACACAAGACTGTTTTATATGAAGTGGCAAGGAAGGAGAATTCAGGCTCCATGATGAGAATAAACTCTTCTGGATCATACAAAGTTGTTTCCAGAAGAAGAAAGGAAGAAAAGATATATTCCCTATACTTTATAATTGCTTGATGTCACAATAAGACAGCAAGGTAAGAAGAGGAAATGATATGTTGAACAGCACTGCAAGCTTCCTGTTTTAATCTGGAAGACTTCTGGATAGTAAAGTAATGCTTCTCTTGGGGGCTGAGATCCCCTACCATGTTATTATATGGGTGTATTTCTGTACCTAATTTCCCCCAGGGTTCCAATGCTATACAAGCTAACCATTACAGAAGAGGAAAAAGTGAAAATTGAGATAACTTACCTGGACAAGGTGAACAAGTGTAGTTAGGATAGCACATCTCAACATATTGTGTTCTTCACTTTGTTTCCAAAGCAGAGGTAAATACTGAACCAAGCATCCTACATAAGGCCGTATCTGTAATTAAAATTTAAATAATAATGCAACATTGGTGGTTTTATTGGAAGACATGTTTCTTCAGTAAGATCCGTGAGTGCTTTTCCAATTTAGCTAGTGCATGTCTCAGAGTGGTGCTTCTTGGGCACCTCAGCTCAAAAAGAATTTGAATGGTTTCCCAAGCCCTATGAACAGCAGAGAATATGGGTAAGTTCCCTGTTCTATTCATGGTTAGGGAATGAAAACTGAGTAGAGCCAGGACTGCTAGGGGTAGCACCTAACAATCCTTGGCTTCTAACTCATCTTTGTTTTTGGCAAATTTGAGTCTGGTGCATCCTTACGTCCTTTGCAAAATGGCAACATTTACCAGATCACTGTCTCTTCAGACCCTAACTATGGTGGGATCAGCTTCTACTATCATTTAGCTCCAGCTCCAAGTTCTTAATTGTACTTTTTGTCTTGTATTCCTGATTTTTTTCATTTTTTCCATAGTGACAAAATCTCTAAACCAGTGTGGAATTCCAAAGCTTTCTTCCTCCTTCTGACCTTACTATGAAGTACAGCCTTATCAATCTTTTGCAATCATGCTGGAATCATTCTCAGGATCAGTGAAACTACTATGACCTCTGATCCGCAAAAGACCCAGGGAAAGAACAGAGCAATTAGATTTAACGGCTGTAAATTCTTATAGATCAATAAATCTAACAATTAATTTACCTGCATATTGACTCTTTCAATTACACAAGAGAGAACATGAAGAATATGCATCTTTGTGTCACATTCTCTAACTTCTTGAAGAAGCTGAAAGAGCAGAGTAAACATAGATTCCAGGTACTACAAAAGAAAGAAAATATGAATCTAAATTAGTTAGAATACTAGCACAGCATTATCATTCAAGCTTCTGAATTATTCCAGAATAATATCTGGTTGGCATCATATGGATGTAAAATATAAGCCTGTACTACTGAAATCTTCAACATGGATTGTGTGCCCCCACTAAAGCCTTCCTTAGTACCCACTGAAACAAAACTGTTAACTGTGTTCACCATGCTCACTACTAGGCCTCCATGCAAAATTTAAAAGCACCAAGTACACTTGTGCCTCTAAATGAATCCCTCTTGTCCTTTTATAAGAGCTAGTCAATGGCTACAAGTAAAGAGGCTCGTTTTATTCCAATATTTCTCTCATTGTTTATAAAGATATCTAATTAACTGCTGTCCACAAAGTTCATAGAATTTGACAAGGACCCACGAAGACAGGGTGTCCTACAATAGCAATAAAAGTTCTAATTTCTTTATCCTCACAGAACAAAGGACAACAGTATCCAATAAAAGAAACTAGTGTAGCTATCATTAAGAGTGTAACACTTCACAACTGCATGCCACCACAAAAGAATTTCCTGGTATTAAAAACTGAGAGAAATAAAATGTTTGGGATGAAGCAGAAGGC
The DNA here is from genome assembly GCA_023333525.1 of Aspidoscelis tigris stejnegeri. Classification (NCBI taxonomy): domain Eukaryota; kingdom Metazoa; phylum Chordata; class Lepidosauria; order Squamata; family Teiidae; genus Aspidoscelis; species Aspidoscelis tigris. The sequence continues at coordinate 28,322,183 of JALMGA010000007.1, read as the reverse complement.
ATTTATAAACAGCCCATGTGACTTACTAAGAATTGCAACAGTACAAAATCAGTGCATGTTTGCAGAACAGATAATCTTAGTCTTACATTACTCCTAGGGATGTGCACAAATACTTATTACATTTATTATTCGTGCAAATTCATATGAATTCGGACATTTGTACATGTGTCAAATGTTATGACATTCGTACATTAACATTCGTACAAATACAAATGTTCTGGAACATTTACAAATAGTTTGGACATTTTTAAACTTGGGATACGTGTTGGGTACATATCAATAGGTATGCATTCATACAGGATATATATCCAGGATGCATATGCATTTGTATCGGATATTTGTATGAATTTGTGCAAATACATCCATATCAAATAGAATCCTACCATACTCGAAGGGGATCTACTCGAATGAATATGAATTTCTAACATTCAATATGAATTTCTAACATTCAAAAAAAGATTCATGCACACCCCCAATTACTCCTACTAATATTCCTGTTATAATCAAAAGTAGGTATAAAAATGTGAATTTTTAAGGGAACTTCTTAAAAAATACCATTACCTCCAACTACAATACAAAAAGAAATACTTTCCTATTAAATTGTTGCAGGGTAGGGAGGTGCACGAATGGGGTTTTTGACATTCGATTTGTAATGATACTAATATCGGATACGTATTGGACCTGAAACATATGTATCTGGTAGGCATCTGACACAAACACATACATATCCGATACATGTCCTGTAACAAATCTGCTCTAAAAGTATCAAATTCAACCTGGATCCACTTTTAATCTGTTCTTGATCCATGTTGAAAGCAATCTGGATCCACTGCAGATGTGACTGGTGCAGCTGCTTTCCTACCTTCCCAGTTTAACAAATGTCCGAGCTATTCGCACCAATGTCGGAAAACATATTCGTATGAATGTCAACGTACAAATATCATAACAGTTTATTTAAAAATGATTCAATTCATACAAATTTGTATGAATAATGAACTTTACGAATATTCACACACATTCCTACTGCAGGGTAATATCTATTGAACGGTAAAGGCTCTGAGCATGAGATAGCCCATGCTTTTATACGTATTTAGTGTGTACATATATATACACATACATATACATACCGTATATTCCAGTGTATAAGGTGACTGAGTGTATAAGACGACCCCCGACTTTTCAGAAGATTTTTCGGGGTTAAAAAGTCGCCTTATATACCGGAATATATGGTAGATACATACATACACACACACACACACACACACACACACACACACACACACATATATTAGACAATAACAGTTCTAAAGATCCCCAACTAGTCTGGTCAAAGACAACAAAAAGAACATTGACTCTTAACTGCCACAAAGAATTATTCCTTGTGTTAACAACCAATGGATGGCATCTTTTTTGTTGTATATATTGACAGGCACTGCCACTGATTCCTTTGTTGCTATAAAGTTGAGGCCTTGAATATATCCTCCATTTATTAGACCAGGGTAAAGAAAGAAAAGGAAAAACATTTCTTTCTAAGAGACAATTCTTCCAAACAGTCTTTCCACAATTCTTCAGCAACATGATGACCACTTACATAAATGCAAGTGAAGCGATCGGCAGAGACTTCGGAGTCTTGCCGCCAGTCTCCCCAAAGAGATCAGCGCAGACTTTGGAGGTGCTCCGAAGGGACTCTGGAGCGGCTTTGAATTCTCTGCCGATCTCTTTAGAGGGACTTTGGAGAGGAGTCCGCGTGGTCTGCGCTAATAGTGCACGGACCGCGCTGACAGCTCCGGAGCCTCTCCGAAGTCCTTGACGATCTCTTCAGAGGGAATTCAGAGTCATTTCGAAATGATTTCAAAATGACTCCAAAGTTGGGACTCCGGAGATCGCACCCCCTTGTCCCCAGAGACACCTGGGGTGACAGACAGACCCCTTGGGGGTCGATCCGGATTCCCCATATGGGTGCAAAGGTGTTTCCACGGCAGGAGGGTTAGCACCCATTGTTAATGGGTGCTACACCTCCTGTGGAAACACATTGGGTGCTTCCCTTAATCCAGATCTACTAGATCCGGATTAAGGAATGTACCCATTCCTTAGATCCGGAGCTTCTTAGATCTGGATCTAAGGGCTGTGGTGGAAAAACACCCAATTTTCACTATGGGCTTTCTTTGTTTTGGTACTGAAAATAAAACCGATTAGACTTTTTGGATTCCTCTGAATGTGTTGCCTACTGCCTACTGTTATATAATTGACTCCCTATTGTTGGGGTGTTCAATGGAGGTTAATGGCTTGCTTAATACAGAAAGGTTTACATGTCCTTTTTTGGGACAAAACTTCATGTAAAACATGGATTGCTGTACAACAAAACAGTGCCATTGGTATTTGATCCACACAGTAACAAGAGGAGTAAGCATTCAAGGCAATTATCCTTCTGAGAATGATGCAAATTGCAGTTTGACATCTGGAAGGTCCTAGTTCCAGCATTCAAAAAACTTATACTCAATGATAAAGAAACACTTACTGGCAAGAACTGGTCAGTCCGAAATTCAAAGTCATCTACCGGTAAAGGGCAGTTAAGGTGAACTAGAAGGTCTGAATAATAAATGAAACATGTATCATCAAATAAAAATTGTTTCAGTAATTGGTTCATTAGACTATTTTAAATAAAGAAAAGGATATTCAGTTTCAGAGTTGTAGCTGTCTCAATACGGACCTGAAAGAAATAATCAAATCAGAAAACATCACACTTCCAGTCTATTTGTTTATATTTTTCCCAAATGAAAAGCTCAATGTTTGTCTACCATACATAACACATCTATGTATTGCAATTCCTCATTCCCTTGTGTTCATTTCCCACGCAAGCATATTGACATACCCTGTGAAGAAGAAATTTAAGTAATTCAGGGCATTAATTAAAGTATGGTTTAACTTTCAAAGACTTATATTTAGAAACATATTTCAAGCAGAAATGGTCAACACAGTTTCCCAAGTCCTTTTTACTTTCTGCTTAACTCAGTTCCTATGTTGGCACATACATAAAGCTTAATAAGTATTTTGCAGCCAAGCCTAACATTTTTGGCAGCAATTTCAAACACATTTGGGCTTTAATGACACTGTTGCTGCCAGAATGTTTTTTTAAAAAAGGAAGAGTAAAGGAATAGCCTCTGAAATTGTAGCACTACAAAGCTCTTGGAAATGATGTCAGCCATACTTGGAAGATGTCCCTACTTCATGACCCTGAAATACCCCCACTACAAAGATTAACACCTTTGATACATGTGAGATCCATGTCAGGTGGGTACTGTCAAGTTCTCTGTGGATGGCAGTAGGCTGTCACATAAGGGTTACGTTAGCCTGCCTGAAGCCAGATGACCAAGGGAGGGCTCCCCTCCTGGTATAAAAGTTGACTCCTCCTTCTCCCGCCCAGTCCACCTCGGTCGCTGAGCCAGGCAACCGTTAACCATGTTGTCGGACCAGGAGGCCGCACGTACACACCTAACTTCTCTCACATGCTATTGACAACAAAGAGCAAGTATATTTAACCTTTATTTCATTGTTTGGTACAGATGATTGTCTAGCTGACTGGAAATAGAAAATATTAATGTTGTGCAATAAGCTTATGGCAGAAATTATGCAGTGTAATAGCTTTGCATCAGACTCATATGCTTTCAAATTATGTGCCTTATCTTTTTTATTAAAGTTTTACAAGGCTCTTTTTTCCTAATGGAAGTATCAGTCAGCGCTACCAATTGAGCTGTGGTAATTCAAACTACATGTTAGAATTCTAATTTCACAGTAGAATACAACTGAAGAGATTTTCAGATTTTGGCCAAGTTAAACAGAGAATAAACAGAGATGTAACAACAAAAGGCTAAGGATTATATAAATTATATGTATTGAGACTGATATGAAGGTTTATGATTATTTTGAAGAAGCCACCAATTGTTAAAGGCTCAGTAATCAGGCATTGCTTATATATGTAATAAAGACATGCAAATGTAACTGTGAAGGTTATTTGGTAGCTAAATGAGTTGAATTGGAAATAGGTTGGAAAAAATGCTGATAGAATTATGAGAGTGATAAAGCATTTAGAAGAAATTGAAGGAGTACAGGTAGCAAAGGGAAAAAAGGCATATTAAGAAAAAAAATACCCATTACAAACCTAAATACATTCATATTGTACATGTAATGAAATATCATTAATTTCACATTTATCTGTGAAGACAAATATCAACACATTAAGGTCTGCTTAAACCCAAGAAAGATTTCCGTCAAGAAATAAAAACTCAGTTCTACAGAAGCTATCAAATTTCACAAAACTCTTCTGATAGCATCTGCACTGCACTCAAACAGAACTTACTCTTCTAAAAGTGAATTATAGACCATGGTAAAAATAAATACTGTCAACAACCTGAAGGATGAAGTTCTACTTCATGAGAAATATACATTAGTATATATCAAAAAGATCATTTATACATACCACTAAATCCTGGTCTTGAAGCAAATTACAGATTGCTTCATACAACATAGGTCTTAAGTCACTTTTGAATTTAACAGAAATCCATTGTCCTATTAGCCAGATAACTCGACGACGTATTGGTTTGTACCTTGAAACATAAGAATTATCATGAGAAAACATTAGTAAAATGTCAGTGTATTAAAATGTTCAAATTAAAAGCCATAGTACATTTAACAGTTCCTGAATATTGCAACAAAACATTGCACAGGCCCACTTGTAAGGAAGACCGTACTAAAGGTTGCTGCTACTATATCAACAAGGAGAGCTGCCACTTAGACAAAGTTTCTTCAGGAAGGGGGAGTGGCTAAACATGAACCTTTGGGCTTTTGGTGGTACCTTAGAACTATAAAAAATCCATGTGTTCCTTTTAACTCAGTTGTTCTAGAGCTATGCATCTGAAGGAAAGCTAAGAAATATTAAAAAGTGTTAGAACACCCCTGTTCCCAAACATTGGTGCGTTCAACTTTGCTCATTTTCCATCTAGAAAATATCTTCATATAAATGGCAACGTTTCCTTCTTGGAGAGAGAGAGAGCGGCAAACTTGAGCCTTCAGGACGTTATTCCCAATAACTAAGGTGGGTCTAAGATAAAGAACATTACTAATTGCTTGTTGTAGCACATTTCTGCCAGAGGTTGTTTCCACTGAATGAAAAATATCCAGCTGTTAATGTCTAGGAAAGGTCAAAGGAAGCTTTCCAAATAATGACTCTAAAATCTCTTTGATAGAAGCTGAAGCCACAGAAGTGTGTGTTGGTACTCATTGTGATTAACCCCTTTAGGAGTAAGGCAAGAGGCTCAGAGTAGGGGGTAACATCTCCCACTTATGTGTCAGCTAATAAGGATGCATGCACCATGAACAGCAAGGGTGGGAAGAAGCCCCCTCAAGCTTGGTGAAGGCTGAGCAAGGATGCCAACTGCCTCAGAGACGTAGGACAGGTATATGTACTTTCCCAAGCACATAAGAAGCTAAATGTAAAAAGAAAGAAAAGAAAGACTATTCATGTTACTAGAGAAACATCTGTCTGAAGTTAGGGCATGTTCCTCTCACCTTACTTCTTCTAAAAGAGCTAATCATGCTGCATACCAATGCTCTTCTCTAAAGGATAAGTTGAAAGACACAAGAGTGGGACATGCCCAGGAAGAGTCATGGTAATTTGCATCCACCACTGAGTCCTGGAAAGGAAGAAGATATTTTCCAGGTACTACAACAGCAGATTTCCTCAAGAGATGCTCCTGTGGCCAGGACTGTGGAAGTGTCAGGCAGAGCTAGCTGCCTCCCATAATATTTGAATGTAAGATCTCTGGCACCTATGTGATTCTGTATATATGTATATAGTAGCTGCTGGGGTCAAGTGATACATTTTGGCTCCAGGTTTAAAAACAGTTATTGTTCATTGGTTGAAGGCCAAACCCCGCCCAGCTATGAAACATATAAATATGCTGGGCTTTCTGTTCCAAGTTGCTCCCAACAAGAAATGCCTTATCGGTGAGCTGAAATAAATCACTGTCCATCTTTTTAAACAAAAGAGTCTCATGATCTTTCTTTGCCAGCCTGACACGAAGAGACCATGGACTATATGGACCACTCAGCCCAACTCTAACCCTGCAACATTAGCAGGAGTGGGAAAACCAGACTATGCTGAGAACATACATGCTTTAATCCACTTGGCAATCACCAGCAGAGATGCCTTTTCTTCCAGTCTTATATGGATGAACAGTATCACTATGAGCAAAATAAATCCTGACATCTCTTCAAACATCTAGGGTTTTTCCCCCAATCTGTGCTTGCATTTAGGGCAGAACAAGTGAAGATAAATTGGCTTATTTCTGCAAAAGGCAGTTTATCTTTAGTGTACAGACAATAGGAATATGAAGAACAACGGTGTTTTAATTAACTTTAACTAACCAGGGCAAAGGGGATCCTGAATTTAATGCTAAGATGATACAGTAGTTGATCCAATAGAAACAGTGACCACAATGCAAAAACTTTCAATTTCTGCAGTTTCTGGACATATTAGTATTTTCAGAATTCTTACAATCATCATCTCTTGTCAGTTTCAAGAAAGGACTTAAAAGATATACAAAAAACTTACGCTAATGCTTTGCACTTCCAGACAAGGAAGTTAATCTACTACAGTTTCTAAGACACCCAGTTGGCACAGCTAATAATAAGCCATTATTTACAGGCAGTAGTATCTGAAGATCAAAGATGCATTGGGTAGGGGATTGGGCTCGATGATCCTGGAGATCCCTTCCAACACTATAATTCTATGTTCGCCAACTATGCATTCTATTTTTGGGTCTTTTTTGCGAAAACAAATTAGGTTATTGAATTCCATTTAAAAAAAAGTTTTTCAGTCATGCATTAGGGATGTGCACAAATGGGTTTTGGGGCATTCAATTCGTAACAAATTAAATGTTAGAAAATTCGTATTCATTCGAATTGATCCCCTTCATACAATTGTATTCCAATGAATGTATTCCTATGAATTTGTACAAATATCTGATACAAATGCATATGGATCCTGGATACGGATCCTATACAAATGCATACATATCAGATACGTATCCTATACGACCGCATAAGTACTATAAGTATCCCCAGTTTAACAAATGTATATTCATACAAATGTTAATGTACAAATGTAGCAGCATTTGATTCATATATGAATGTCCAAATTCGTCCGAATAATGAATATTACAAATTTTTGTGCACAGCCCTATCATGTACTGTTTCTAATAAAACTTAAGCTTAAGCCCATTAAAGAACTATCAAACATGGTAAATATTCAATTTTCACTGGAGCTCATTCTACACAAAACAATCTTGCTAGAAATAGTTTTACTATTACTTGTTCAGGAGAGCTGTGAAGATGAAACGCTTCGCCTTAGCTTTTGGTTAAATAAGGAAATAGCACTTCCTCCACACTTTCTGGCACTGTTATTGTTTATTTTTATACTTTTTTTATATATTGTAACCTGCCCTGAGACCTTTAGGTACAGGGCAGGATAAAAATGGAAATAAATAAACATAACTGAGTAATCCAAACAGCTGACCCAAATGGTTGCCCACCTTGGTATGGACCCAGACTATTTATTTCAAAAATTCTTTAAATTTATCAAAAGGATTCTGGGATATCTCATTTCAGAATTTAATCTGACCAATTTACTCATTATATGCTTACCAATAAATTACAATTATGCTTAAAGGCACCCTTTATATTTCAATATTGAAGAAAACACTGCCGAACTTTTTCAAAGATTTAAGCTGCTACCAATCCATCAAAGACACTGATCTTGCAACGGTACAGAAACTGAATCAATAGAACATTACTTATGATTTCTACAAGGGGGTAACTGGTCTGGATAAAAACAAATTCCAGAAAAGTAAAATAATACTATTCTGGCAAATTTTAAGGTTTTTGTTTCTCACTACAATATGGTCGTTTACTGTATTATATGATTAATGATAGAATGCTGTGAATGAAGATAGTCTCAATTATCCCTGGGAGGATATTCCACACAATTGAAAATGAACACTTTGGCCTTCTATACTAAAAATGTAAGTGAATGTAAGAATCAAAAAAAGTAAAAATGCGTACCTGTTATGACTGACCTGCAACTCTGCTAGGAGTTGGTTTCTAAACCACTGATCAAAATCCACACTGTCAAATAGTTCATATGCTGCCAGTCCAACTGCATTATACACTGAATAGGAAAAAAAATGAAATGGTTAGAAACTGTAGTTTGTAAAGATGTTTTTAAAAACATCTCTTTCAACAAAGGGCGTCATTTCTCAAAGTGTGAGTGTTAGTTCTATTTGTCCCTGACTATGGATTAAAAATATGTAAGTTCCTTGTAGCTAATAGCATTAAGTACCCATTAGAAATCAGTTACTGAAAATGTACGATTCCAAAAGGAAAGTCATAATAATCTGTTGCATCAAAAACAAAGAGACTTAAGATCCTTTAAAGACAAGCATTCAATTAAATAAAGTCCAATTCCATTAATTTTGGTTTGAATAGAAACACTGGTTCCCTGATCTTCTGAAGAGGTTCATTATTTCGGTAGCAATTAATTGCATTTTCATCAATTGCTGCTGCCACGAGAGTCACAACTATTATTCTGCATGCATTTAATCTGTAATTTAATTGCTACAGACAGAACTTCCCACATTTTACCACATCAACTATAGCTTTAATCATCACCCTCACCCCCAACATCCAAGTCTAAAAACTAAATTTAGTTATTTATGCTGCTTTAGATAAACTAAGAAAATTGTTAAAATAACAGCATAATTCATCTAATCCAGTCTACTACTTTTTCTGAAAGTAACTAACCCAGAAATGTTTGCAAAATACCTGACAGTTCCCAAAATATTTAGGATTCCTCTTTCACTAAATGCTCAGTTCTTGCATTTTTTCTGAGAAACAAATTTCATTTGCATTTATATTATTGCCACTTGCACTTTTTTGTAATACTTTTTATACTTATTTTATTTGTATTATTGTCATTCAGTAACGACTAGGGGTGTGCACAAAGCCCATTTCCGACATTTGATTTCGTATGAATCAAATGTGGGAAAATTTGGCTTCGGCTGAATCCCACCCCCACAAATGAGGGAGGGGGCTTGTCTTCATGCAGAATATTCAAATAAATACTTGTGCATGAAATAAAAACAACCTCCCCCAACTTACCTGTCCTCCTCAGCGCCACCACCACCACCCCACACTGTCTTCTAATACACTTCCAGGTCTGTGCACGCAGAACTGGAAGTGCCCTTGTTCAGATTCCAAAAGGCCTATTTCGGCCTCCAAAGCACACCAACATAGCCCTGCAACACGACTGAAGCATGCCGCAAAAGGTGAAGGGGGGTGAGGAAGGCGGGCAAGATGCCTTCAATGGCATCGCACGCAGAACCAGAAGGCCTAGGAAGAAGGTGTGGGGAGATGGGGCCCGTGGGGGGGGGCAGGAGGAATGGGGGGCAGTGGCGCGGCAGGAGGCCTGGGGGGAGATCCGGTATCTGCCAAAGCCTCAATGGATACCTGAATATCTAATTCGTGGATGAATAGGGCCTATGAATGTAGGTCCTTATAGATTCAGTCACAAATCTACAAATTCATCTGGATTCTGGATGTCACAAACATTCGTACACATCCCCTATTTGTAAACAAATAACCTATAATTGTTTTAAACACATTATTTTTCAGCAGAACTTTTAAAATTATGGTCATATGTAGGCTTTCATGGCTAGTTTTAATCTCATTTGTAACAGTTATTGGGCTGTTATGCAGAGTTTCAGGAACATGGCAAAACACTTCAATAATTCTTACAAATGAGTTTGTTCCTTTTCTGCTCTTAGTTTCAGAACCAGTGGAATCTTTTTTCCTCTCCTCTAAACCAGATTATGCATACATCCATCGCTTCAGTGGACATAAATACCCATGAACATGTCTCTACTTCTATCTTCTGCCTGCAGTCAGTAAGCTTATTTCTTACTTGTTTGGATCTCATACTTTATATATTCTACAATAGGGATGTGCACGAATATTCAAAACATTTGAAATTTGATCAAATTTGTTCAAATTTGGACATCTGAATTCAAATCAAATGTCTATAAATTTAAATTTTAGCATCTGGATGAATTTTGAAAGTTTTCAATCATTCATACAAATTTGGACATTCCTATATGTACAGATACATATGCATTATGCACGTATCTGAACATGTCATATTCATATCCATATGCATTTGTACAGATACCTACAGGACGAAAACAGGATGCATATGAATGCATATGGATGCGTATGAATGTTGTCGACATTCATATCTTCAAATACAAATTGAACATTCATACCAATAGATTCAAATGTATTCAAACTGTATGTGAATACATTCATATTTTAAACATTTGAATTGATTCGCATTTTCAGATATTCAATTCGAATCGAATGCCAAAAATTGCATTCATGCACACCCCATTCCACAATACAAAAAAGGATATGTAATCATAATCACAAAATATGAACACAATTGTATTCACTGATGCTTATTACATACAAAAAGAAATTAAGACTGATATTTTAGAAGAAAATGACTATTCCATTAAAATGGCACCTTATTCTCAAACTAATCTGTGCTTTTTTTGACATTTGTTTGCAAAACGTCAGAACACTGAATTTTGTCAAGTATTATAAATGACTGGTTTCACAATTTTTGCCATCTTGAGTCTATTTTAGGAAAAAATAACAGGACAGAAAGTGAATAAATAATGACAATAATAGAGCAAACATCATTCTGTCAGTTTATGATACTTTAAAATTGATTTTACCAGCATCTTTAATCAAAAGTGCTCGTGTATCATCAATGTTGGTGGGGCCTGAAATAAAGCACATTTGCACATATGAAGATCACAAAGTAAATAACTTTAAAGAAACCATCCAATTTGTATTACATTTTAAAAGGCATGATCCTCAAAGCCATGATATTTTTAGAGAAGAGAAAACTTTAAGGGAAGCATTCCACACTTATTTCCATACCCTGTAGAAGTCACTAGCCTTGCATGGAAAAGCTCACATTAGCATACATAATTTGAACACACCTATGTAAGAAATGTGTCTGCTTATCTGCAAAACCTCACAATGATCTTCATACAGTTTTTCACTATGGAAGGCATCCTATGGCTTTTTACTAAGCAAAAGATGTGGCTAGGTATTTCTAAAGTGGCTCAGCTAATTATTAATACTGGATTGAAAATTTCAGTGAAGCTCTCATAAACTGAGTTCAGTCTTTCAACCAACTTTGAAATTGCTGTTCTCTGTGGATGGCAGAAGCTTACAGATGGATTATCCCAGAGTGCCAGTTGTCAGTCAACTGAGGGAAGTATCCTCTTTCATCAAAAACTGATCTCTCCCCATCCGATGCCTAGTCTTCCTTGGTTGCTCTACCAGACAACTGCAGGGTTCTCCAGCTGAGGTTTTACTCAGTGAAAGTAAATAAACTAGAGTTTTCAGGTATGATATAGAGCATTATCATGACAGAGATGCCCAAGAAAAACAGGCAAAGCACAAGAATGTCAGATAAACATAATAAGAAACACAGTAGGCGGCAGTTGCCATTCTGATTCTAGATTAGCAACAACAATGGTAGAGTCCATGACTAAGGCAGGATTACTGAAATATAAAAAGAAGTGCAGGTCATCTTATTCCTCAGACTATGATTCTAGTTCTAGTCCAGATTTTTACAGATATAAACATCTCAAGAAAAGAGAGTTTTATAAAACATATTATAAACAGAAGTACAGTCATAAAAGCAAAGGATCACCTCAAAAGTGTGACAAGCAGTCACCTAAGTATTCCTCTGCAGGAGAACCATCAATATTTAGAGGAGAGATCCCCATCACCTAAGGGGGGGGTTCCCTGTACTTACCAGAGGATTCAACTGTGGTAGTCATGGATGAGCAAGTGGTTGCACCTGAGCATTAGCATGTGGGGGAAGAAACTGGGGAGGAACGCCCAAGCCTCAATGAGCCTGTGGGGACTTCATCCTCAACTAGACTGAGTAATATGGAATTGCTTTTAACATTCCCTTCAATGTTAATGTAAATCAGGGCAAGATCAAACAAGCTCTAGCCTTGTTGATGCCTCCTCCCCCAAAATGACTTGGTCCTATTGATATCTCCCATCATGCAGGAGCTGCTTTTGGGGGAGTGGGTGGAGAAAACTTCTCAATGGGACTGAGCATACTACATCTATTTGGGCAATGTCAACAGGTGATGCTCTGGTATTAAATTTGCTCTCAAGCCAGGTGGTCCCGAAAGATTCAGAACCTTTATTTCAGGATACAACTGAAAAAAAATTGGAAACGCTTCTTAAAATGTCATTTGAAAGAGATTTGCTAGCTGCTAAGGGGGTCAGTGAATGTTTCTATGACCGCAATAGCATCTTTGAAGTGGGTAGAATAAATCCTGATGCATCCCACACTGAATAAAGAAATTAAACCCAGACTGCAAGAACTTAAAAAGGCATTGGCCTTCACAGCAGACCTTGGCATGGAGATTTTACAACTAGTGGTGAGGTCATCCGCAACCACAACAGTTGCGAGATGGGCTCTGTGGCTAAGGCCTTGGTCTGTGTATTTTTCATCTAGGATACAAGTAGTAGGGGCTCCATTCCCTGGCAAATAACTGTTTAGTGAGGAAAACTTCAAAGATATAGCAGTAAAGAGGAATAAAAAAGTGATGCCCATTCCTCAGAATACGCAGCCTGCTTCCAAACCTAGGCTTCAACAATTTTGCAAACAGTTGAAACTGTTCAATCAAAAGCAGCCCTTTTGTAACAAGTCCCCTGGAGGTCACGGATCCTGGGGTCAATTTTACACTGCCAACAAAATGTTACTCAGACAAGGAAGAGGTTATCAAGCCAATTATGCCTCCCACAAAAGTTAAGGTGTCACTCCTTGAGGAAGGGCGCCTACTGGAATATGCTGAGGTGTGGGCTTCATCTGTTAGAGATAAGTGGATTATGAATATTGTTTCTCCAGGTTATACGTTAGAATTCTCCCAGAGAATTCTAATGCAGATTATAGTGTCTGAGTTACTGAACATGCATGCAATTGAAGTAGCACCTCAGAAGCGGGATGTGGAATGTATTCTTTTTCTGGTTCTGAAAGAGGAGGGAACATGCAGAGCTGTTCTGGATTTGAAGTTTTTAAATAAATTCATGAAAAAATATTGTTTCAAAAAGGAGACAATAAATTTGATAAGGGGGAACTGGGGGAACACCATGTTTGATTTCTTTGGACCTTTCTTCAACTTAACTCCAGGTTCCTATACATCCTTTGTTTAAACATTTTCTTAGGTTCAAGGTTGGAAACCAGAATTATCATTACAGGGCACATCCTTTTGGGTTGTTGTCAACACCAAGGGAATTTTCTAAAATTCTAATTACCCTGGTAGAATTGTGCTTGTATGGAATACAGTTTTTTCCATACTTCGATGACTTGTTTTAGTGGGTAACTCTACAGTCTCCTGAATGCTGTCTCTGCTAGGGATGTGCATGGATATTCAAAAATTCAAAAATCAGATTAAAAACCATCAAATGTTGACATTCAAATTCGAATTGGATTTTCGAAGATCCAAATTTACACATTTTGACAATTGTAGATGATGAGTAGATTTGTAACTATCATGTACAAATATGCACAAAAATTATGTGTATTTGTGCATATAATGCTGGATGGAAACAGGACGCATATGGGAAAAATACATATTTGTGCAAATTTGTATATGGGGTACGAATCTTATTGACATCTGTATATCTGGATATGAATTGGATTTCTGAAAGTACGGATCTGGATAATCTGGATCCAAATCGGATTTTCAAAAATCCAGATTTTTGAAATTCAAATCAAACTTTTGAATATTCAATTTGAATTGAATTCAAATGCAAAAAATACATTCATGCACATCTCTAGTCTCCGCATGGTTTTATAAAAAATTGGGAAAAGAATTCGCTTACATCATCTAAATGCATAATTCATCTGAAAGCATTGCTGAATACACAGTTTTTCATCATTTCATCTTCCCCAGACAGAGTTAAGGATACATCCACTCTGGCATCCAGAACCATGGTAGGAAGCGCTTCAGGTTTGAGCACTTTGATGTCATTATTAGGAAAGATGGTTTCCATTATAGGCCTACACTCTTGGGCAAAGATACACTTGAGACCACTTCAGTGGGCACTTGTTCCATTTGCAAAGTTAATTGCCATAGTTGACAGAAGAGGTGAAGCTTTCCCTTACATGGTGGTCTAATCCTACAAATCTGAACTTGAGGATTCTGTTTATTAAGCCTCAATGTTTGGTGGTGCAGACTGATGCTAGTTCATTTGGAAGGGGCGCAGTCTGCCAGGGCAAGATGGCACAGGGCATGTGGAACCCTGATGATTGTTACCATCACATCAATTGGTTGGAACAAAAAAATATTCAGTTGGCCTAGAAGTATTTCTCAGATTTGGTTGAGAAAAGACAAGTTCTGGTGATGACTGACAATATCACAGCTAAGGCACAAGTCAACAGACAAGGGAGAACTAGGTCTAACACTCTGATGTCTCTACCAGGGATGTGCACAGATGCTTGAAATATTCATCATTTGTTCAAATTCAAGCAAATTCAGACATTCGTATATGAATCAAATGTCTAGACATTTGGATTTCCAAATTTGAACAATTACAAATATCTTAAGTTATCTGCACAAATAATTCAGACATTTGTAGCTCAATGAAAACAGAATGCATACGGCATGCATGCGGATGCATATAGGTACGTTCAAGATGTGTATGTACCCATAAAGATACGAATGTCTGAATTATTTGTATGAATACATACAAATGTATTCATATCGAATGTCCGGACATTCATTTTTTTGTCAAATACATTCAGATATTTGAATATTTGATTGGTTAAGAATTGAATGCGAAAATTGCATTTGTGCAGGCCCCTAGTCTCTATCCAATAAACCTTTCAATGGACTGAGGTTCATCTCTCCTCTTTCTGTAGTCCAAATACAGGGTACATTGAATATGCAAGCGGACCTTCTGAACCAGGGACAACTGATAAGTGCTGAGGGGCAGCTCAACACACAGATATTTTTTCAACTATACAGCACATAGTTTGCATCCAGAAAGACTTCCAACACGTTTT
This sequence comes from Aspidoscelis tigris stejnegeri, assembly GCA_023333525.1. Classification (NCBI taxonomy): domain Eukaryota; kingdom Metazoa; phylum Chordata; class Lepidosauria; order Squamata; family Teiidae; genus Aspidoscelis; species Aspidoscelis tigris. The sequence goes on along the minus strand of JALMGA010000007.1, from coordinate 28,306,966 downwards.
ATGTCACAAACCAGGGAGCCAGAGGTAGTGGATGTGGATGTCCTACCAGCTCCGACCCCAGGGTCTGCTATATGCCTTCCCACCTCTTCCAGTGATTCTGGAGGTACTCCACAGGGTCAGATGGGAGAGCACCAGTATGATTCTAATAGCTCCTTTTTGGCCACAGAGACTTTGGTTTCTGACTCTGTGCAACCTGGCAGTATAGTCACCTTGGAGACTGCTGTTGAAGGAGAATTTTCTTGACTCAGGAATGGATATTCCACCAAGAACTGTGAAAATTCTAGCAGCTTGAAGAATATAAGGAGAATGCTCCAGCAAGCAGGACTACCACCAGAAGTAATTAACACCATGCTGACAGCAAGGAGACCCTCTACATGGAGGGCCTTTTATGGATGGTCTTTTTCTTACTCAGTGAATCTTTTCCAGAGGCAGGGGATATTTTGTTTCCTTCAGTTGGACCTCAAGAAAGGTTTATCATTTAATACAGTTAAGAAGCAAGTCTTTGTGTTAGTGTCGATCACTCAGGTGAAAGGTGGGAATGAATGGATGGGTGAAATCCTTTTTTGTTGGGTGCAAAAGTGGTGTCTGCACCCATAGTACATCTCTTTCCTCCCTGGGACCCTCACCTAGTATTGGGAGTCTTGACCAGACATCCCTTTGAGACCATATTTCAAATATCATTAAAATTGTTATCAATAAAAGTACTATTTTGGTAGCTATTATGTCAGCTAGAAGAGTTTCAGATATAGCTGCTCCATCTGTTGCTGAACCTCTGAGTGAATTCAAGCCAGATACAGTAATTTTATGTTTAGAGCAACACTTAGACCAAAGATGGACTCCTTTAACCTGAACCCAGGGATGAAGAAGACCATAGAGCCCAATGCTCCAAGAAGCATCTTGGAGCATTATTTAGACAGAACTAGGCAATTTAGAAACACTTCCTCTATGTCTGTGAGCATCCATTCTTCACATTTGGGACAAAAGGTTTCTGCCAGAACACTATTATCATGGATTACGGAGTGTATTTCTATGGCATACCAACTAAAGCAGTTGTAACCACCAGAGGGAATTATGGTGCATTCTACGAGGGCAACAGCCACTTCAGTTGCATTCGCAACAACAACTGCAGTAAAGTTGTACAGCTGCTACCTGGTCAACTCTAACAGCATTTACCAGACATTACAAATTGGATGTGTTTAGATCTGAAGATGTATCATTCTGCTGCAGCAGGTTACAACTGTAACAGTAAGACTTCCCATGGTAAGATTTAAGACCCTCCCTAGGGACGAGAGCTTTGGTACATCCCATCTGTAAGCTACTGCCACCCACAGAGAACAATGAATTGTTTACTTACATGAAATGCCTTTCTTGTGGAATGGCAGTAGATTACACCCCACCCCATCAATAATGTCTTTGTGGTTGTTTCTAGGAGATAGTATTGTAGGATAATGGCTCCCTTCAGAAGACTGGGCACTGTATGGGGGGAGATCAGTTTTTATTGAGAGAGGCTACATCCCTTGGTCATCTGGCAACTGGCACGCTGAGATAACCCATCTGTAATCTACTGCCATTCTGCAAGAACAGCACTTCACATAAATAAAACAATTCATCGTTCTAGGGGAATGAGGTAGTTCATTCCAAGTATTGCAAAGTATGATTTAGAGGAACAGTTACACTTGAATACAGCCTCAAATAGGAATGACCCAGCTCAAACACTCCACCACTGGAGTTGATACCTGTCAATTGTCAGCAAAGTAAACATCCTAAGTTTGTTGCCATTTTCAATTTACTGAATGAACAACTTATTACACAAAAAGTACTGGTTTTACTCAATTTGTTAGAAGGTATTCCTTAGATATTGCCAACAAGGTTAGATCTGGCTCTATTACAGGTTGAGTGAGTTCCACGTATTAAGGCCCACTCTTATGCCTCAGGCGAAACTGTCTTCTATGATATTATAAGAGAAGTAGTAGAAAGTATCTGCATAAATTTGGTTCCATATGAACACTGTGCAATCTCTATTCTGTATTAGAGCGGACTATGGATTTCTTTTCCTCTATTTTTCAAGATTTGTTTTTAAGAATGCCTTTTTAGCTTCTTTAAGAGCAACTCAGGATTACACTGTAGGATAAAACCATTCTAGAAAAAACTAAATTTTCTCTGTCTCAGGTCAAAATGAAATAATTAAGCTGAGTTGGTAAGCCTTCTACAGTTTTCACTTTAGATATACAAAATACAGAATAAGAATTTTAAAAATACCTTGTAATGTGTGAACCATTTCTAGGAGAACTGGAGTAAGAGTCTGATTATATTCATGAAAAATATCAATGAAGAGGACTTCTGTGCATGGCTGAAAAAAAGTTAGAACTATTTTAAAATTTAGAACTGAAGTAAGATAAAAAAGTATGTTCTCAAATAAAACATAAAAGAAAAGACTGCGACCAGCAGAATTAGAATAACCACACTTTAAAAAATACGATTTTCCAAATACGATACACTGAGCATTTCTGAAGTAAACATCATTAGGTCTGATATAACTGAGCAAAACTGGGTCTGAAATAGCATGACATAATTACGTCCTGTAATTATGTGACATAAATCCTGACATAATTAAGTAGTTTTCAATCCTATCTTATATTCCAACTGATAGTGGCTCTTTCTGCAATTTCCAGAGCATCATCTGTACTGTCATAGCTGAAGAATGTTTGAATACAATCCTCTCCCTCTTCGCACACTTTCAGGAGACACAGTCCACCGTGTGAAGACACTGCTTCTAAATATGCAGTAATTCTTCAATTAAAAAGAAAAAATGTAGAGCCTGTGAGCATGTATGCTTCTCTACAAGAGAAACAGAACAGAAAAGCTCCTTAACAATGCTGCATGTCTCTCAGCTGAGTCATAAAATACATGCTTTGCTTTACGGCATAAGCAAGTTTCATAAAGGTTATCATCAATCCATCCAATAACAAAACCTTGTCACTACAGATGTAGATCAGCATGATTTTTAAGGGAGTATGAAGCCAAAGAATAGCTATGTTGTTATGATGAAATCCTCTCCTTCCTCTTCTCAATACAAATCCCCAGGCATTTCTAGGATTTAGATGTTTCACAATTCATAGTCTGCATACTTATCACCGGCTGGTCCATTTCCTGGATGGAAGCTTTTGCAGCTGCTCTGACCAGCTATAAAGCCTCCCAGCCACAAATAATTGTACAGGCAGCAGCTGCACAACTGTCTGATTACTCCACATGATATGCCCGTAGCCTACAGGACCTTGAATCTCTTTGCTAGCTTGTAGAAAAAGATGCCATAGCATAGGATGGTAGTTTGGTAAGACAGCATCCCAAAATACGCATTACATTCTAAGGAATCAAATCAAATTCCATAACTGAAAAAGTCTTAAATTATATGTCATAATCTTACCCTGATACTGTATTTCCAAGAATCTCCTCCTGTCTCTTCAACAGCTGCAATGATACAGGTCAATTTTATATAATTCAGTATTATTATCTTTTTACTTTAGGGTCTCACAAGCTCATTAACACACACATATGCCACTCAAATGTTAAAAATTAAGTTTATAAATAAAATACCTTCCTGAAAATTGTTAGTAATTGCACAGCATTATACAATATTGATTATTTTACATTATTACTTAATAGAATGGAAAGCTACCACACTGTGTGCTGTAATCATATAAAATCAAGTTGAAGGAATTATTAGTATCTTACTAAAGCCTTCTGGATCTTCTTCCCACATTGCTAACTCTTCTTCTGTTAAGAGGAAATACTTAGTGACTAAACGTCTGCATATCTCTGTTAATGTTGGATATGTGAAGAATGATGCTTTTATCTTATGAGCTTCAAGAGTTTCAGGACTACTATCTGAAAAAATGTGCATATGAAATGAATACTTCATTACATATAATCAAACAAAATACTTAATTTTATTTAAAGAACATGTAAAACATAAAAATAGCCAAATTACCTTCCATATTTTTAGATGGCTTGTAGGCATAGTTCTTGACAATCATCTTAATCAGATTCATACATTGTACAATAAAACGTTCAAATACAACTCCTTCACCAGCCTCTGTGAAAACATAGCTTACAGAAAACTCCAATGATCTCTGAATTAGAGGTGTGAATGAAAAAGGATGCTGGTCCAAGAAGTCTAAAAGCTAAGTTGAGTGGAAAAGAAAACACTGTGATTACTGCAGGAATACAAGCTCAGAAGTTAACCAGGTAATAAGTGAAAATGTTAACATGTAAGCACATTTTAAATAGGCATCAAAACATCATTTATCTAAGACTTTTCCTGTAGCTACATGCTGGCTATAATTTATTTATTTATTTCTATCCCACCCTATACCCAAAGGCCTCAGGGTGGCTAACAATATTTAAAATCAGCCATATATTAAAATAATAACAGTATATATCAAAACAGTAACAGTGTCTGTAAAGTGGGAAGAGAGAGTATATTCCCATTTAACCAAAGGCCAGGGCAGAGATGCATCCTCACTGCCTTCCTAAACATATACAGTAAAGGACCCTGATGCACCTCAAGGGAAAGACTATTCCATAGCATAGGGGCCATCACTGAGAAGGCCCTTTCCCGGGTGCCCACCCCCATTTACTACAGAGGGTGGTGGTACAACCATGAGAGCCTCCCCTCCAGATCTCAGAGCATGGGCAGGTTGATATGGAAGAAGGCGTTCCCTTAGATATTTGGGGATATACGGAACTTGAAGCGTATGACAAGCAGAACAGGAATTCTGCTGAAGACTGCAAACCATTACTGATCCACAATGAAGTTTTCTATCTTAGAAGAGTGGAACGACATACTGAACATTGTACCCCAAATTTTCTTTTAAGTCTTTCTTTTTGTTGAATTTTGTACTGTATTAATGCTTTACACATGAAAAAGTTTTAGCAGCCAAAAAGCCTCACCACTTTAGTAAGAAGAATAATCATCTTTTCTAGACGATCTCTACAGACATTATCTGCTTCTATACTTTTACCTGGAAAAAAGTAAAATTTCTATTTTATTCAACTGCAAAGAAATAGCTGTCCCACCCTGTTAGAAACTAAACACATGCATATAGAAAGATCTTGTGACACTTCAAAAAGACTAAAAACTTTGTTATAAATTTTTCATTTTTAATTTGCTAGAAAGCAATCAGTTTTTAAAGGTTTGTATCAAAGAAATATCCTTCTAACTTCATTGCATACATAACAGCTTGTGACTTAAAAGTATTCAATAGAGACATAATAGAACAAACAAGGGATGGCAGTTTTATTTCTTATATAGTCTGCATAATGCAGAGCTTAAGGGATCAGGAAAAAAATCCCAGCTCCATCCAGAGGACAGAGAAATACAAAAGCAGCTGTGAGGAAAAAAAGATAATGTCTGTTAAGCACTTTGAACTATTTAAAAACAGAAATCAGTGTTCTGAAAGTAAAATTAAAAATATACAAGGCTGTTGTTCAGATAAAAAAACACTACATTTAGTACATCTGGCTCACTTCATAAGCCATACTCTTAACCACTGAACAATAATCTTCAAGGAATTCACAGAACACTTAACGTGTGCTAAATACTTACTACATTCTAAAAACTGTTTCAGTCGTTCAAATACTGCATGAAGGAAACCCTAAAAGATACAAAAAAGACACCGTGAAGAACAGCACATTTTTCTATGAAAAGTTGAAAAAATAGATATTTTCATTACAATGTAATTACAGCCATCCGTCCTGTTACACAGTCTTGCAAAGCACAATTTTGCTTACGCAGGTGTGCAAAACTGCCATCTCCCAAGTATAGTCTGAAACCATTCTATGTAAGTCTGTTCCAAAACTAATTGCTTATAGCATAGCATCAGCAATTGGAGGAAGGAACCAGAGTGATCACTTTCGCTATCATGTTCTACATAATGTGGTAGTGACTTAGAACAGAACAGATGTGTTATGAAAGAGGCAACCGTAGTTAGTTTTTAAAGGGATACAAGATGTATAATATCCAGCCAGATCTCCTCTGCATTGTTTGCCCCTTATAAACCATGGATTATTTAGTTAGATTTACTAGATCTAAACCTTGACTTGGGCAGATCAGGGCAGCCTTAGATTCACCATGTGGTTTACAGCTGGTTATGGTTTACAAGGGACAAAAAAATCTGGCTAAATATTGAACTCTTCTGCCTTAACAAGGTTCAGCATGGAGTGGTTCTCTGCAAAAGTACCATTATGTCAGAGCTTCCTTAAGAGAGGAGGCATGTGCCCAGATACAGTGCCAACTCATGTTGGCTGGTGCTTTAATGAACCTTCAACCTTCTAGCAAAGAGTTCTGCTCCGAGATGAATCCTGCTGAGTGGGGTGTGGTGTCAGCTGAATTCCCACACTGAATACATATATTCTGAATCTGTATACAAGGAAGTCTGCAGTCCCACTAGCATTAACAGGAGTTTCATGGTAGAGTGAATTTTTCTGTGATAACAATATGCCTATTTATGTTCTACTGCTATACTCTCATCTTTTGTTTTCCTGTTCTAGCCACTTCACTGTATCCTTTCCACACACATCCTAGCAAGTTTCTCTATGCTTCTTCCATTCAAATAACTTTCTATTATAGCCCACTTTGCTCTTATGGATCTGTTTTATCCCCTTGACTTTATGGGAAATGTAGTTGTATAAGAACACGACACATATACAATACACTCACCACACAATAATGAAAGGTAAGAAGTAACTTTTATATAAAACTCAAATATCTCCCTCTCTTTCTTGAAAGACTAAAAAAGACAAATTAAGTCTGCTATATTGTGAAACAATTCAAATTATTTGGGTGCACTGTCACTATTTTAAGAACATGTAGGCAAATAAAATACAATTATACCTTTCCAAGTTTTCAATTGACATTTGCACACAAGCTTGAGTTCCTCCAGACATCCATAATACCATAATTATTTTATCAGCTCCAAAAGATTACTTTCCCCAAAACAAAAAGCAGTATACTTGAATTAATATGAACACTCACCATCACCTCTATATTCTGATGAGGTTCCACAAACCCATGAACAGTCAATTTGCGAAGCACTGAAAAGCATATAATACTACTGCTTCATAAAATATTATTACTGTCATAAAAGCAACATGACACGTTGCTACAGTTTAAACACAAATTTTTAAAGCATCAAAACTGAAAGAGTAGACATTTTAATATTGCAGTCATAAGAGTAACTAGGTAAGCAAAAAACAAACATAAACATTTTAAGAGACCATCAGATTTTTTCATATACTCTTCTGTGTATTTAACAAGCAAATCAAATAAGCTTCTACAACCCAAGCAAAACATATACGTAACTTGAAAAAAGTGCTAAAAATCTAATAAATACAAAACATGGAATAAAATGCATGTATTTGTGACATAACATCAATATATTGCTCAAGTTTGCTAGCTTTTGTATAAACATATTAAATAAAGGGGAGAAAGAATCTAATAAATCATGCAAAAACTACTGTTATGAATTAAAACAGAATACAGCAGAATAATATACTAAAATACTTCTAGACAAAAACTCCTTAACGTAAAATAATATTTTGGGTTTTTTATTGAACTCTAAATAATGCCTTTGGGTAGAGACCATTATTTGGGGTTCATAAGAGTATCTTTTCTCATTTGTTATTCCTTAAGCAAATACATATGTCCACCGAGCCTCAGTAGTATGACTGGGAATTGTTACTGACCAAACTTGTTGATGCTGTGCTTATTCTGCCACCAGTAACGATAAGGGTGCTTGTGTTAGAGAGAGAACCAGCAGCCCGCATCAGAAGGGCCTATACAGCCAGGAACTCAAGGGCTGATGTGTCATTGTAGGAACCACCTGTTCCTATAAGAACAAGTTGCTAGATTAGGCAACCTAGTGGAGAGGCCTTGGGAGAAAGGGCTGAAGACCAACTACAGAAATATCATGTCCTTTAAGGAACTTAAATGGCAGGAAAGGAGTACCTGAACTTAAAGATAAAGAAAGTTGCAGAAATGGCACTTACTACTGCATCCTGAGGAACCCATGTGATGGGGTGTTTTTCCACCGTGCTCCTTTAATCCGGATCTAATAAGATCCAGATCTAACGAAAGGGTACTTCCTTTAATCCGGATCTAGTAGATCCGGACTAAGGGAAGTACCCAATGGGTGCTAGCCTACCTGCTGTGGAAACACCGGAGCACCCATTTGCAAATTCGGATCGACCCACAAGGGGTCTGCCTGTCACCCCAGGTGTTTTGGGGGACAGGGGGTGCAATCTCCAAAGTCCCTCCAAAGTAGCCTTTGGAGGTTAGCAAAGGCTCCGAAGTCCCTCCAAAGGCAACTTCAACTTCCGACATTAGCAAAGGCTCCGAAGACAAACCCCTTGCAAGAGCCTGCATATTAATTAGCTCCTTGTGAGCAGGGATGAGTCAGCCTCATTAATATGCACCTCTTTCCCATGCCTGAAGGTAACAGTCCTTTGTTCTGGAGGTTTGTCTTCGGAGCCTTTGCTAATCTCCGAAGGCAACTTTGAAGTAACCTCGAAATGGCTTCAAAGTGACTTCAGAGCCTAGGTTTAGGGGGACCACAATGGGTGCATCCCCTCCCCCTAGCCTCCTATGGACCCCCATTGGAAACAGGCTCCCTTTAATCCGGATTTTCTGGCAGAAGACCCCATTGTAGACCCCATTAATCCGGATTAAAGGACAGAAAGTACTCATTTGATCTGGAGTGTTTTTCCACTGTCACTAGAAGTACCCATTAAGTACCCATTAATGGGTACAAAAATGCCATTTCGTACCCATTAATGGGTACTTTTAGTGACAGTGGAAAAACACCCCTTGATTTCCCCAGCGGCAGTGGAAACAATCAGGTCCCAAATGGGTGCCGTGGTGGAAATGGGGTCATCCAGCTCACACCCAAATGGGTCCTTAATGGGTGCAAAAATGGGTACTTTCTACCAGTGGAAAAACACCCCATGGTTGCTATGACCTTATTATGGCTTATGGCCATCTGGGATGAACTGAAGGAAAGAGACTAAGTTATTTTTCTATTGCTGCTATAAGATATAAACTTCTTTCATTACTGAAATCATGGCTGCTATCAACTGCACAGTTCATCCCTGAAGAACGGCTGCTATGCTTAGGCCAATCTCTGTTGCTGTCTGAATTTTATGAGTTCAAAATTAGCTGGAAAAAATTGAGAGCTGAGTGGGGGAGGAACATGTAGCAACTGGTTGCCAATAGGGCAAGGTCACCTTCTTACCAAAGTCTCTTCCTAATGCCTCTTATTACAGGAAAATTCTCTCTCTAGCAAAACTATTGCCAGGTGCTGCAAGGCTTGAAAACAGCTTAGATCTTTTTGAAGAGCTGAAAGGGAAGCCATCAGGCTGCTGATGCCAAATATAAGTGCCACCAAGACTGATCCCAGATGGATTCATGACCAAGTCCACACAAATTTTCATGGCAATAAATGGTTTCCTAATTCCCTTTTCTGGTTTTTTCCCCAGCTTTTCAGTTTCACCTACAGACCCTTGTATTCCAAGCAATTCTCCTTCAAAACTACTAACCAGACTCTATTGAGAAGCATGTAATTCCTGTCAGGAATTACCAGCAACACTATGACTTTAGTTCAACTTGGAGGAATTCGTATGGAGGCCAGAGACATCCTAATTAAACTGAGTAAAATTTCTTAAATTCCAGGCAGTGCAGCCCCTCAAGATTAATACCGTTAACAGAGAAAGTGGGCAGACACAGGTGCCAACCATTTTTATAGACTAGGGCATCACCCGTTACTTGTCTGCAATGGTGGAAGACATACCCCATATGCATTTCACCTATACCTTCTTATGAAAGACAGTTTCTTCTATGCATCCATGTTTTTGAATTCCTGCACTCCTTTCAACACATCCAATAGTGATTTGAGTAATCTGGTATGCCTTGCTCTCATCCATGCACATCACTTAAGAACAAATTAATCAAGCATGTTACCATAAGACATGATAGCTATTCCAACTGATCACTGCACTTTCAGCCTGCATTGTCTGATCCATTCCATTTATGGGTGAGAACTCATACTGCTTCAGCATCTATCTTGGAAGCATGACTTTAGTGTATATGTACAACACCATAATTTAAGTCAAATTTCAAATTACCTTTCAATGATAACAGAGTTCTTTCTAATGAGTTACTCATCACAGTTTCATCTTTAGTACAAATCTGCTGAAGGAATGTATCTGCATGGTGATTCCACAAGGAACAGGTAAAGCTGTAAATTCCAGAAGCTAACTGAAAATAAACACAATTTAGTAGATGCAATCACATATAAAAACAAGTGTAGTTAAGCTGCCAAAACAATAAAGATTCAGTCCCACTGAAAGTAATGGTAGCTAATTTGTTCAAGACCTACCCGTATTTTCCGGCGTATAAGACGACTGGGCATATAAGATGACCCCCAACTTTAAATTTAAAATATAGAGTTTGGGATATACTCACCATATAAGAAGATGACACCTGACGTATAAGACGACCCCCAACTTTTGAGAAGATTTTCCTGGGTTAAAAAGTAGTCTTATACGCCAGAAAATACAGTACTTTTCCATAGGACTCATTTGGACACCCAGATTAATTCAAAACAAGTTTACAAATGATATATCTTCAAGCAAAATCCTTCCTCCAGGATCTGTTGGCTGTCTAGTAGAGGGGGTAAGATGCAGCAATTCTCTTGCTGTTGGATTTTAACAGCATAAGCATTGATTCAGAAGCTTTGTTTGGTGAAGGCACTGGTGTTTGTCTTGCTACTCTTAATTGTTACCCATAGAAGCTGCTGCAAATAAAAATGAGGCAGAATGCCTGTGGAGGAAGTAGCCCCAAGAAAACAAGACCTCCTCCAACAACCTTTATTTGGGTGAGTACTTCTGTTATTGCCTCCGATTGCCTGTCCACATCAATTTTGTTTATAATTATCAACACAATCAATCATGGTTAAACTAAACAGGTCACACAAATGGATTGCAAAAACAGAATGTAAGTCCTTCTGACCTGAAACATGCCAAAGAAAAGACGAGTTCTAACACATGCTCAGAATGCATTTTTAAAAAATGGTCATTTCCACTGTAATTCAGTGAGATGAAATAACCTCCCTCTTGAAATAATCCATTTTCAGTTTTGTTGAGTTTTCTGGACTTCCTTAAACTTTGATAGTCTTGGAAATCTATGTAAGTGTAGTTTTCTTTTTCCTGAAATACCATTTGATCATATCACTGCTGCCCTAAACCCTTCTGAGATTTTTTTTAAAGGAACAATAACAAGAGATTAAGATGAATAAATGAATAATACATTTTCCCTTAACAAGATTTAAACAGTTGTGAATATCAATGAGTTTGTCTTTTGCTTAACTTATTAACAGAATAATACAAACAACAATCATCTAAACCAACGGGCACAAAGCTTTTAGGACTTTTAAAATGCTAATAATTCCATTTTAAATAACTATATGAATTTCTCTGATCATAACCACATGTTATTTTATAGGCAATTCTTATTTAGATGCAAATAAATGACAACCATACCGGAAGGTGAAAAAAACAAGATTTAGTGCTGAGTTTGCATTATCTGAAGGCAGTCAGTTTAAATGGTAAAATTTCAGATCTTGTTTAAATGTGTTTGGGATTACCTAAGCACAGGGCATTAAAACAGTATTGCTTTCCTGCTTTTGTGCTTACAGTCCAGATGTCTGAGGCAATGATACCCTATTACAGCTCATGTTGCTGCTATTTTATGCAACAGCCACACTTTCTAGCATGATGTGTCTAGTATGGTGGAGTATTTATCTTTACAGTGCAAAAGTGGAATTTTTCAGCACTTTTGAATTCTGTGGTTTGGGGCAGAAATCCCAGCATGCCATGTGCTCTTCTGACTGATGTTAGTCAGAGAATGCATTTAGGCCATGCTGGGATAAAGACCTTGGATAGAGGAAACCATAGACTATATTTTAAAGATTCCATCCTTTTGGAAGAATGAAAATATTTTATAGGCTAGTCATATTGATAGTGCCTTTAAATAAACTCTATATAAGACATTTGATTTTGGAAAGCCTAAAAAGCCTTGTTTTTGGTAGTTTTTCATTGCTGACACACAGAACAGTATGTACATCTGGATAGTAAGCCCCAAAACAAGCAACGTGGTCTTCCTAAGCTGAGAAAGCTGAGGTTGGCAGAATGCTAGATCAAGGTATTTAATGGGGAAAGCAGTATCTTTTTAAATCTGATATTTTCACCATTATATAGGAGGCAACTGGAGGGAATATTTTAGTCTCCATTTCTACAAAAAAGTGGATTAGAATGCTATGTATGATAGAATGCTATGATGATACTGAAATTTAACCACAGTAACAAATAAATCCTATATTCTGATGTTCTGCTTTTAATAATGGCTAGAATGCTTATGGAACATATATATTCTCTTACATTCCTTATCGATTTATAACAACGTTATGCCTACAGTGAAGACAAAGGAAAACAAGATATCTTTAAATCAAAGTCTGAAACTTTTGAATTTTGGCCTACAGATAGTTATTGGTACATATTAATCTTAGTATACACATTATAGACTACAACGGAGTAAAGGTTGAAAAGTGAAATGGGAGATTTTCAAGGAAAGAGGAAAAGGATAGAACATTTGAGCGCCATGATTATTTCAAATTTTAATAATGTCCACATCAAACTAGATGGACTCAGTGCTTACAGCAAAATTTGCAGAGAAATATGCTGTTATCGGCTTCAGTAAAGGTTTTAAAGTACCTTATAATTTAAGAGGGCTTGAAAAACAGCTTTCAATGGTCCCATTACATTACATTACTGTTACATTATTTTGTTCTAAATCGTGGAGCAGAAGCACTGAAACATCACCCGACAGAAGACAGCAAGCTGACTGAAATGGTACACTAGTGGAAATGATACTTACATCATAAAAAAGTTTTCTGTCTGCAGCAAGTCGTTTAGATGCCAAAGTTTTTGTGACATGATAGAAGGTAAGCAAAGCTCTATGTTGGCGAAGATCATCTTGAATTTTAACAGATTCTACAAGGGTGGGAATTAGTTCCGGCCACTGTCTAGGGCAATCTAGCCTAGCAACTTTAGCAATTAGCACAGAAATCTGTGTAGCAATCTGGAAAGACAAAGAGAACTGTGGCTAACACCAGCTACATAACAATTCAAAACAGTTGTTTCTAGTTAGGACCAGGCAAAGGCACTGATGCTGGCAAATAAATTATTTTGCACCTGCTTTTTAGCAGGTAGAAGTGAACTAATAGTGCTGGCACACTTGCTTATTTCAAACAGATCAAAAGTGTTCCACAGTCTGTTGCACTTGATACCGCTGGAACAGTATTTGCCATGGAGACTGTTGTAACCCATGTTTATAACGCGAATATCTGGTTCATCGTGCAGAAGTGAACAACTCCTTGCTCCGTGAATGTCTGACTCATCTTCTACATATTTGGCCAGTTAACAGTTACACTAGTGACTATAATAAAAATATAACAGATTTTCTGAAAGAAAAAAACCATGCTTCTTTAATTCTAAATTTATTTCAAATATACTAGGATACGGTATATGAACAGATCGTTAATGTTATTCTATCATCACTAACCTGATTTACTGGTTCATTAAAATTGGCAATAAGCCCTGAACGTAATGTGGATTTCTCCTCTTCTGAAAGAGCACTGTTGAGAAAACAAACACAATTAAAATCTAAACACATGAAATAATTTGCACACAGTAATTCTGGAAGAACAAAGTATTGTAGACTTCAAGTAATGGTCACCTTTGTCAAGGTACATGACTAACAATTAAGGAAATGGTTATTTTAAAAAAACAGCTGGTAGCAATTCTTTTCTTGGATGTAGAGCAGTTCAAGGCTTCTTTAGCACAGATACATTTAGAAAACTAACAAATATGAATATGTATTTGAGGTAACACAGCTTTTATCCAGCATCCCCCAAAAATATCTTGCAAAAAAAGGACTTTGTTAAAAAGAAACTGTAGTTTAGTACATGGTTGTAAAAAAAAAAAAGTGGGAGAAATGTTAATACAGTTCTAACTGGGGTGGGTGTCATTCTGGTAAGTTAATAAACTGATGTTCATATAAGGCAAAGAAAGTTGATAGAGATGATATTCTATTTCTTGTTTACCTGATTATTACTAATTTGATATGATTATTGTGCTATTCTATCAGATATTTTTCTTTTTCTTTTCACATGTTAAATCATTTAAACGTAACTGTTCTTAACTGATACTGTAATTTTTATTCCTGTAATACTGTATATAATAATTGTTCAGGTCAAGGACCAAATAAATTTGATTTTATTTGAGACTGACTATTTAATATTTTATTAACATTTCTGCACTGTGGGAATTGTGCAAGGATGTTCTTATTTTGTTTGATGTTGCATCCCACTGGCTTTGGTATTCTGTATTGGAGACTACTCATGTAATGCAATACTGACATCTACAGGAAATTTGAAATGATTCTATCTTTCCCAAACACTCTAGACTTAAATAGTATATTGCTGACTGGAGTTATTTTTCTTACTACCCAGATTATATAATGCATTGCTATATCACATATTAATGCACACAAATAAGGTCAATCTCACAAAAAGCTAGTCTCAGAAAACAACCTTTAAAAATGCAAACTTTTTTTAAAATAACCCTAAAATAACGAAGTCTTGTAAAAGCCACCAACAGACATTTATTAAAGTTTGAAACATAAACTTTAAAAAGTAACAACAGAAAAAAATCTACTAACACATACAAGAACTCAGTTCTGAAATATGGTTAAATAATTAGATTGTAAGAACTCATTTATTTCTTGCCACAGAGCTCTGTGGCAAATTCCTTTGTTCCTTAAGTCTAATAAGAACTAAGTTGCACATCAACAGCATTCATTATGACTAAACTATACATCAGCAGGATTTAACATGGGTTTGAAGCTGAAATTTTGAATTGTGCTGTTGAAAGAACTCACTGAATGTCTGTGTTCCCAGATCATGGGAATTTTATCTATATTGGATTTTGGAACACCTTATCTGAGAACCTTTGTGAGAAATTTGTTCAGTATAGTAACATACCTAGCACAGACTTTATTTCCAATTGACATTTAGCCTTGGTGGGATTTTTTAATCATTCTGTTATTATAAATAGATTAAACTGAGGTGATTATAGTTCTTAAAAAAGGTGGTCCTTTTGGGTGATTGGATTCTATTAGTTGACCTGTGTAGCTACTGTATCAGTCTTAAAACAAGCTTCAACACTGGCCTAACCCGGGGGGGGGGGGGGAGGGGGGGGGGAGTACATAAAATTTGGCCTGAAAAGTCTTGCAAGAAAGAATGCAGCTGTGGTCACACCTTCACTTTAACCCTTCTTCAGTCCATCTTCAGGTCTAATTGCTCACACCTTTTCATTTCTATCTATTTTATTTGTGGACTTTCCTGAATGGAAAGTCCAAATGGAAGGTGGAAAGTCCACAAATAAAAAGGATAGAAATGAAAAGGCGTGAGCAATCAAACCTGAAGATGGACTGAAGAAGGGTTAAGCAAAGGTATGACTACAGACATTGTTTTGTTGACCAACCCAAGCATGCATCCACTTGATGAAAAAACTGCACTGACCTTCCAATATGATTAGGAAAATATAGCAAAAGTAAAAATATTTATTTATTGTTATATATTTCTATTCCACCCCATAACCATATTTAATTCCCTTTAGAATTTTTTAAAAAGCACTCTGAAACAAAGTCAGGAAATGTATTCCTTACTGAGGTGCCACCCGCCTCCAATATCGGTCAATTCCATTTTTGAAGTAAAGCACAGCTAGCCACCTCACATTTACATCCAAGGTGTGATTTGTGAAGATATTCTGCAAGAAAAGTAAAGTGTTGAATTCAGGTCTATATATGTTACTTTTACGTATCATTTTAGCTCTGACTAATGACATAATGGTACATGCTATTTTAGTAAGACTGACAAAATCAATGTAGCTTATAGTACATTATCATAACACAACAGCATTTGCACAAGAAGAGTTGGATTTTTGCTAATGGTGCACACCCAGCAAATACAACCTTCCACCTAAATCTATGTTTACAATTCAGACCCTAAGGCAAACTATCATACAAATTAATAGTTTTAAAAGTAGACAGGATTTGTGTGTCCCCTTCTCGTTCTCATTCTGTATGTGTCAAGGTTTTAGAGGAAAACTGGGGAATGTAACCATTCGCACCCAGTATCTTTGATAGCCATAACACAAGGTTCATATTAAAATGGAGAATAATACGTACAGTCAATTCATTAACTTGTATTTTAGGGGGCCTTATGTACTTCACTTTTCTGGGAAACTGTCCCAGGGAAATGAAAATCAGGGATGGAAGTTGGCATTCATATTTCAAACATGAGCTCTACCCCAAGTTCCCTGGAGCTTTTCCAATGTGTGAACACAGGCATCCTGAAGTATCCCACTCACCGCAGTAAGAACCACACATGCCGGCTGGTGCCGCAGTAACCGGGCGACAAAAAGCCTTTCTTCACAATACACTTCCACAGAGCAGGGGAAATCTTTCTATTCTTTTCACAACAAAAAGATGATAGGAAAAAAGGATGCAGTACTGACTAAGCAAATCACAAAACAGTAGTTCATTGTGGCAACATACCAACAGGACTGAATAGAAGCCTGGCTGTGTCTCCCACTGTCTGAGTTGTTCCTCAGCTGGTTTCAGCACTGCAGTATCTTGACTGGTTGCTTGCGTCAAGACCTGAAGAACAATGCTACTGGCACTATTGAGATCCATGAAAATCTGCCAAAGGTATTGTGAGAGAAATCCACTTTAATAAAAATGTATGCCACAGATTTATATATTTCTGAAATTTTTTTTAAGGACTGCATAAAAAGCAACTGAAGTTTGCAGCTCTTTACAACAGAAGTCATTTGCAAAAGAAAAGAAAAAGAAAAACCAACCCCAAACCTGACCATTCCTAAGAGCATAAGAAACACTCCACTGGATCAGACCTATGACCTGTTTACTTCAGCAATGTGTCTCACAGTGGACAGCCACTGCTTCACAGGCAACCCAAGAGGATATGAGCACACAACTTGTTCTGCTTGGAGTCTACCAGCAACAAGCCTTCAGAAACAAACCACATCCTATTGGTTTCAGGGCTAATAGCCATTGACAGCCCTGGCTTCTATGAACTGATCCAAACTTTCTGTGAAACCATCTGAACTGGTAGCGATTTTGTAGAAGCCACACACACACACATCTGTTTTGATTTGTCAAGGATTTAACATCATTGGTAGACCTCTAATTCTCCTGTCCTGAAAAGGTATTCTCCAAACACCAGTCTAATTCTCCACAAAAGACTAATAGAACAAACGTGCTAACCTATAACTTTACTTCATAAGGAACAACATTTTAGCAAAGGTAACACAAAGCATATGTCTTAAGAACTATCTAGTATGCACCCCTTTCCCTAAAAACAGGTCAAAATACAATAAATAAAAGCAGCTATAAAGTTAAATCATGGAGGGTATTTAATTACTGTATTTCATGTCACATAAGACACACTGGCATATAAGAGACACCTATAACTTGCGAAGGAATACTACATTTAAAAAAAAATAGGACACAAAGTAATTCTCAGAGAAAATATTTTGGAAAAAATGTATTTTATAGCAAAAAATACACTATAATTACCCTCTTCCAAGAATCAATATTAACAGGCAGTAATGAGGTGGATGTGGGCCAACTGAATCCAGACAAGATAGAGGTACTGTATGTAGGTTTCCAAGTCCAGGACTTTAAGGGGCATCTTATCTCTGGGCACCCCCAGAAAGCATGTTCTGGGGGTGCTCCTGCATTCATCACTATCATTTGAGAACCATTAGGCAGTGGTAGCTAGGACTGTCTACCTCCCTCTCTGACTGATTCATCAGTTTCAATGGTTCCTGGACAGGCATCACTTTGCCATGTGTTCTGGTAACCTACAGATCAGACTAATGTAATACACTTCACATGGGGTTAACCCTGAAAACAATCTGAAAGCTGAAACTAGTCCAGAATGCAGCACATCAGTTACTGATGGGGGTTTCCAGTCAGACACACGTCTCATCCGTTTTGAAAGATCTACACTGTGTGCTTATTTGCTATTGGGTTCAAGTCAAGTTGCTGATGTTAATTTATATAATAATACTAACAACTTTTATTTCTAGTGTCCTTTTCACCAAAGGGCAGTACAGAAGTATAAAACAAAGTTTAGACATAAAGCCTTAAATGGTTTAGGCCCTGATTATCTGAAGTAGTACTTTCTCCCATATCGTATTGGGTTCTCAAAGAAAGGGCCTTCTTAAAGTTCTTTTTCAATAACAGTGGAATTCAACAACAGTTTTGCCCCTCTATCAGTGTAATGATTCTTGGTGTTTATTTCTAGAAACATATACGGTATTGTACTTTACTTCACTGTTAAATGGCATCACTTCCCAACTTAACCATTAGGAATTTTGGCTCAGACTAATGGAGATGAAGTTCAATTCCAGGAGATGAGCACACTAGTTTGGATTATTTACTATTAATTTTATTTACCCGAATGTATATCCCGCTGTATACTATAAAACGTATTACAAAGATCTTGTTCCCAAAGATTCTAACAATAAACAATGAAGGATGAATTGTAGGATGTCAACAGTGCCAATTCCGTTCTGGAACACCTTGTTTAGCTAAGCAAACCTTCCATGGGCTCTAGGAAGAAGGCAAAATTGGTGATGTTCATAGAAATATACGCATAAGTTACACATGTAAAAGTTGTGCACTCGCAGGTTGTGAGAGCTCAGCCAGGTACAATGAACTCGGTCAAATCAAATGCCACTGAAGTAATTTGCTAGAATCGTATTTTCCCCCAATCTCTAAAATACTTCACGAATAAGAAATGAGTGATAACAGAAATTTACCTTCAACTTTTCTTCTAGCTCTCCTCCATGAACTTTTTATACTCTCATCTACATTCAGAAAAAGATTTTGTTCTGACAACCCATGGGTTGCTTGCAAGTATTGTAAGAATGGGGGGGAGCAAAATGTAAAAAAAATCTAACTTTTCATTCTCTTCTATCATATCAGAGAACACAAAAGGAAAATCATGGAAAGCTTAACAGAACTAAATGCAGGCCAAAACATTGATAAAACTGAGCATGAATGAAGTGCTTAAGAAATATCCTTGGACGGGTTTAGGAAGGATGGTATGGTTGTTGGTACTGAGTATTTTTTTAAAAAAAATGTAGATGGAAAGATGTACACTTTCAAGAGATAATTAAAAGTGACTAGACTGTTGCCTTCTCTGCACTTTAGAACAAGCACCTATAGTCTACCTATGCAACAATGTTTTTAAAGCAAGCTTCGTGATCTTCCTAAATTCACAGACAGCCCAAGCAGCACTGATGTTAAGGGCAGTCCTGGTAGCTCACAGTAGCTCCAGATGGACTGAAGCTAACAAAGCGTGGAGATCTATGATGGACTGGTACTTGGAAGCAGATATCCTCACCCAGCCCTGAAGCTCCTTGGCAACCTATCTGGGGCCACACCAGCGAGGTTCTGCCTTAGGAGAAACACAAGACACGCAGGCCTGATCAATGTATGAATCCCGCAGGTTGTCGACTTGTAGTGAAGACGAAGATATATTGCAACCTATATCGCTTCACTCGCTGGTGGAAATCACCTCTTGCTTCACGGTTCAAGCTTCAGAACCCCAGAATACCCATCCATCCCCAACCGACCTCCGGGCAGGAGAAGCCCCCATGTGGCCTCTTATCCCTCCCACCTCAGCAAAACCTTGGACGAGATCCGCGAGGGGTGGGGTGGGGGGCGAGGCAGCAGAGGACAAACCCTTATTCCCACAGCCAAACACTCCGCTTTTGAGCTCGGCCTCCTCCTCCTCCCTGCTCGCCGGGTAGTCGTTGCCAGCGCCGAGCGAGCGAGCGCGGCCGCTCCATTCGAAAAGCAGCGGGAGCGAGGGAAGGAGGGAGCGAGGGAAGCCAGCCCGCCGCGGGCGTGTGGGGCGCCCTTCTGCCGCCGCCCCCCCCGCCTTCGTTCACTCACTCACTCACTCGAGGTGGTGGAATCCTGAGCCCGCAACGTCCGTCTCGCACGCGCACGCGGGTCTCCGCTTATTCCAAAGCTCGCGCCACTTCGCTCAGGTTTCCCACTCTTGGTGCCACGGCACGGCACGGCGAGACGACGGCGCGGTTCAGTGACGTCGTTCCCACTCGCCGCTCTCAACAACTCCCCTGCCCGTTCCCGCCCCCTCGGTCACCTTGGTAACGGAGTAGGAAGAGAAGGCGTTTGTTCTCCCCATGTTTAAAGAGTGGGTTCTTTCTCCGCGCGTCTGCAGGGGTCTTTGCGGCGCCAGTTGCATGAACTATAATTATGATAATTTAAAGATTCAAGGTTAACAACGAACTAAAGGCTTTTGGGTATTTAAATTCAAGCGTTTAAAAAAAAATGGCAGAGGCAGTCCCTTGAATTGTGGTCACACGTAAGGTTGAATCCAGCTTCAGTCCACCTTCAGAGGGAGAGAACACATAAGCCAAGTGACCAGTAATTTTCTTTCCACATTATCTATCCCGAAGGTGAGTTTTCTGACTTATTTAACACTGAAAGAAAACGGCTTGACACTTTGCTGATGTATTCTCTCCCTCTGAACGTGGACTGAAGCTGGATTAAACCTCAAGTGTGACCACAGCCTTACTGAACTTCATCAGTTGCAAGAATCTTGCGCCAGGTAAAGATGCCCTCGAGCCACTCTCGACGATGACACGGATAGATATGCTTGCAACACACTGGCGCAGACCGTCATAAACGGACTGGCCTTTTATTCGTAACTCTAATCACTGAAGTTGCATGCAAAGGCCGGCTTATTTATTTGGTTTCAAGCGCTGAGAACGCGGATATCGTCGAGCTCCTACGAGAAGCACGCGAGCCAGAAAAGTAGCAGCGACGTTTGTCCAGGTTCAACCCCCATGCGCGTGTGATACCTTTACTGAGGAACTCCGACTCTTCCGCAAAACTGTCCATGGACTTCCGCCTTAATTAGGGTGTTTCTCGGGAATTGTAGTAAGAACGCGCCTTTCATTGCGTTCTACGAGCAAGCCCGGAAACTACCAATCCCGGCAGCCTCCGCGTCCAATGGGAACCTCGTGGTCCGCGGCGCAGCTGCTGCTCCTGCTGCTCTTCACTGGGTTTGACTTCTTCAGAGCCCGTTGGCAAGCATGCCGAAGGTAAAGGCGAAGGACCGCTCTGGACAGCACCGCCGGGAAGGAAAAGGGCCAGGTAGGAGACCTCCAGCTCTGGGGATCGTAGACTGTGCTGGTGAAAGAGAGGCTGATATTCTGACATGCATCTTTTCAGCTCTGTGTTTCTCCCACGATGTAGGAAGCCTTGTGTACTGGCTGGAATGGCTCTCGTGTATTTATTTATTTATTATTTACGAATTTATTTTCTGCCCTTCACCAGAAAGTCCCAGGGTAGGCCACAACAATAAAAATGGAAATAAAAATCTATAATATTCCTAAAGCGATAAAAAATATAACCCTCTTTAGCAGGACCACACTTAGAGGAGTTCAAATTCAAGTCTTGCAAAAGAGAGCAGCTCACATAGGGCAACAGAAACGTGTTCTTAGGCCTTTTCTGCACTTACTGTGGTGGTAATCCAGATCTCACTGGTCCATATTATGTGGATTACTTGGAGGGATGGGCCAGATTAGCATCAGTTGCAAGGCTCACGTGACCTTCTCAGCTAACTTCTACACACATCTCGGAAGGCTAATCTGTGTGTGTTGCTTTTTGGCAGTGGGCTATGGCACACCACTGAAAACTACCCTCTAGTAGTTCTGAATAACAGAAACATGCTGTCCACCCATATCTCTTAATCTGGAAGAATGCCCTTGGTCCAGATGTACTCCTGATTAAATGGGTCTGCAACAGATCTGGGTTAAGGGAGAGGAAGCTAGACCAGCAGGGGCAATTAATGCTTCCTTGATCTGCATTAATTAATGTGCAAATCAAGGGGCTAGTGATCCAGCTTAAGGGGCTTCTTAATCCGGATCACCCATGAGTGCAGAAAGGGCCACTTATTTTTGAACCTCATATGCTACAAACCGTTGTGATTGTTTGTTTAATCTAGCCTGTCCTGCAATCACTTTTTGCATACAAAAGCTCATGCTGCATTACAACATCAATCCTATGCATGCCTCCTTGGAAGTAAATTATAGGTGAGACTTTGAAGTCAGCTTATATAGGGCTGCAGCAAATTGTCTTTTATTGGTACGTTACTATTAATTCTAATTTTGTATTTTGTAGTTTTTGTATTGTAATTCTGTACCGCTGTTTGCTGGTAGGGGCAATATAAATAATAATAATAAAAACATTTAACATCAAACCCTACATGGAGTAGAAATATAATGCAGTATACAGTGTACATGTGAGCATGTACAGTGTACAGGTTTAAAATGTGCCTATTTTAAACAGGATGTTGTCCAATGACTGAACTTTTGGGAGTTCTTTTCAAGGCAGCTTCATGGAATTAACTCTTTTTTTGCTTCTGTCATTTTGGATTGTAGTAACAGGTATCAGATTCAACACTGGATTGGGACAACATATTTTGAAAAATCCCCTCATTGTTAACAGCATTATAGAAAAGGTTGGTGATATTTAGCTTCACTTTAGCCATAATACAAATAATGTTTTTAAAATAACACAGTTAAGATGTGTCATATGTGAGGCTGCTTAGTCATGAGTGAGCCCCATTAAAATTGATACGCTATTTCTGAATAAGCTAAAAAAATGTACGTATGTAGGCTTTCACGGCCGGATTCAATCTCATTTGTAGAAGTTTTGGGGTTGGCGAAGAGCAAAGACCTCTGAGGATGGATATTACAGCTATATCCGAAAGCTTAGGTTCTCGGAAGAAGAAACCTGGAACACGGCATAACAGCCCCAAAATGTCTACAAATGAGAAAATTAAAATGTATCACTTAGGGCAGAGAAAACTGAAAATTGGAATCTCCCAGATGTTCCTGAACTACAGCTCCAGCCAGTCTGGTCCATGACAAGGAATGATGGCATTTGTAGATCAACAGCATCTTGGGATCTCAAGGATTGTACGCGTGACTAATAGAATGAATGTAAAAGGGGAAATAAACAACAGTGACAGACATGTACTTAAAATATTTAATTTCAGTTTCAATGCTATACAAAATCATTGAGTTTAATAAGTGGACTATTTGCAATCTTAAAATCATTGCTGCTCTTCCAAACTAGCAAGTGAAGTATCAACAGGCAATTGCTGCTCTGGGAATACTGCATTGTATAATTAAGATCGTGGTGGTGTGACAAAACTTCTTTATAACCATACACCTGTACTAGAATCCTGAGATCTGGAATGGATGGTGCCAGAGACCATTTATAGCAATGAATCTTCCATTCAGGTCAGAATTCAATTTCAAGTAATAGAAAGCATGGGATTGGAAGCCACATCATAGGTCTCCATCTTAGGTCCACTGACTAAAAATCTTTAACATTGGCGACATTTTCTGCTAGAAGTTGTTTTATTCCACAATTTAATCTTGACATTAGTTATGGGTTTGTGCCTTGGATGAGCGGCTGTGAGATTGTAGGTACCCAAATTGAATGGCTGATTGAATTAATGCAACTTTATATGGCTCAGAAAGCCTGAATGCTGCCCAGTATGCTGCTTACCCCTGAGCAGCCCGTTTTGTCATCTGGCCCCAGCGTAGGTTTTTGGCAACAAGAACAGTTGCCTCTGTCTGCTCAGTGTCTTTAATAATCTCAGAGTCTATTGCTATGACTACAGTTCTCACTGGAGTCCACTACATCCTTTGCTTCTGTGATGCCTGCTGTGCCACCTTACAACAAGAGAGAAACGTCATCTTGAACTTCATGTGCTGTATGTTTGGGCTCCAGAGAGCTGAAATTGCTCTGGAGACAAGGCTTAAACTTGCTCTCCTTTCCTACAGACTTTCAGCATACAAAGGGATCAAGGTAACTTGATCACCTTATGCACCATTGCCACTAGAGGCAAGAGCTAAGCAAAGTTCAGCTATCTAATCAGGCTTACTTGAGTTCTTGGAGGCAAACAATTAATGCACCTATTTCCAAGACCTTATACCTGACTTTGCTGGTACTGAGAGGTTAGAAATTAGCCAGAGTTCTGGAGCTCATGCCTTCCCTTAATCTGTTTGTTTGAGCTTTGCAATCTCTGTGTTAGTTAGTGGGTGTGTCTGAGTGTTTTTGCTTCGGTACTTTTGATGTAACCAGGAGAATCATGGGGAAGAGTTAATTGAACTGAGGGGCTATGACCTACAGTGCCATCTCTCTTCAGATGCAAAAGTCCTACCAGCCCTTACATAGCAACTAACTTTTGATTGGCTAAGAAAAATTCCCATTATATATTCATTGCTGAATTTTCTCTTTCACTCCCTCATTTGCTTCATCAAGCGCTCCACCATTTAGTTTTAAGCCTCGGAGAGGGTAGAAACTACTTTAGCTCCAACTAGCTCTTTAGCTCCTACTAAAGAGAAATCTTTTGTTCCTGCCATGATTATAATTCTACTTTCTTTTACTACATGCTGTTTAAAGTTGTAAGCTACCTTTTGAGTAATTCACCCTCAATTAAAAATTGTTATTGTTGCTGCTTACTCTTTAAAATTACTTACTTACTTACATTTTTATCCCACTCTATACCTGGGCAGGGTAACAACATTTAAAATCAAACATTATTAAAACAATAACAGTATGTATTAAAACAATAGCATATGCAAGTGGGAAGGGAAAAGTCTATCCCCATTTAACTAAAGGCCAGGGCAAAGAGATGTGTCTTAACTGCCTTCTGAAATGTGTACAATGAAGGTGATGCACCTCAAGGGGGAGACTACCGCTTCTTTCTCTACTGCCCCCCTTTTTTTATCTCTTGCCTTGTAATAAAGATATCTCTTGTATGCCTTTTAAAATTTTAGTAAACTTTGTATTAAGATCAGCCAAGTGTTTCCCCTTTCGGGATCACTCCCAATCTGTTATCAGTTAAGCCAAACCAATAGTCCTAAAAATCCTCCATGTATGTAGGAATGCTGTCAATAATTGTCATGGGATGAATTAAACAATTTTAACACCTATTATATGAATACAGTTGGATGCAGAAAATTCTTTTAAATGTAACACCAATTTTACTTACTTTTAGGCCTCGCTGTATCCTACTGATGTTGTCCTAGAAGTTGGTCCTGGTACTGGCAACATGACTGTAAAAATGTTAGAAAAAGTGAAGAAGGTAAAAGAAAATCTGTAAGACATAATAAACAAAATGTTTATTTAGTTTTTCTTCCCATCTTCGCTTACATTGTGAGGAATAAAAAAGCATAAACTACTTCAAAATACAGTTGTTTGGTACAAATTTTATTTCCTTTTCTCTCATATTTTACAGGCATAGTATGCTTTTGGATCCATTTTTCATCTATGATCCAAAGTTTAACAACCAAAACAGTATTACCTTAGCATACTGTTATCAAAATGTCATTTTTTTCCAAAAGCTTTTCCAGCAAAAAGGATTGTTTTTTTTTTAATCCTTAATAATTATTATGCCAATAGATGAGTTCTGATAAATTATTTAAGTCATACCAAAACCTGGAGCTAAACTCAGTCTTCACAGATCTTCATTTGGTCGTTTCATATAAGGATCAACCCAGTAGAGCATTTTGTTTCATACAGTGGATGATAATAATGTGAAGGCTATAGTTATTTCCCATTGTTCTATTCCAGCTATGACTGCTGTCACCATTGGTACCTTACCCTCCATTAATTTTTCTGATCTTGTTTCAAAGCCCCCAATAAGTGTAGTCCTAAACAAACTTTTGCCAGGCTGGGAGAATTTGGATAATTTGTCAACAAAATTAGCTATTTACTACACAGAAGATGGGGGATGGGCATGACAGCCCCTCTAAGTGCAAAAAAGATAACTTTGATGGATTCTATATTGAAATGTTTATCCTACATTATTTGGGGCCAAATAGCAAGCTCTGTTTGCTTCTTAATTTCTACCAGCAAAATAGGTTACATAAAAAATAGCATCCAATTGCTATTTCTCATGGGAAGAGAGGAATAGAAAGGATTTTAGACAAATTTATTTTTCATTTTCCAGTGGCATCCTGGTTGTGTCTGTATGCACAAAGGTAAAATCAGGATTTATAGTTGCTTTGTTACCAGTAAGCAAGCAGCTAACACTGACACTGTAACTTAAACTGACAACTGTTACTTTATTTTGCAGCAATATTTTCCATGGTTTAACTATGTACAGCATAATAGGTATATCCTTGTGTCTGTATTTGTATATCACTTACCGAGTTTAAGGTTTCTTTGTAGGGTTTTGTAATTAGCAGGCTTTCTTCTTTATTAAAGATGTTTCATTCTGTCATCCTTGTGGTGAAGGTTGATTCCATATTAATAACAATACTACAATCTTTATCAGGATTTTAAAAAATGTTTGGTTGTCTTCTGAATTTACTATATGAAGATTTGAAAGAAAAAGTGAGTGGTGTCAAAATACTTCTGTAATATTCAGTACTACATTATACAGAAATGTAGCCCATTCTCCTAATGACACCAATCAGGTGGGCTCCTGACTCAGTTTCGCTTCTGATGGCCAGTTTTAATAACAATCAGTGAGGATCAGAAAACTAAATTAGTACCAAGTATTTCTCACTTATCTGAACTAACACAGGGACCGAAATCACATTGTATAACTACTGTGATGCTGATTTTTAAGGCCTTCATGCATCAGAAAGGGACACTTGTGATATGTCTTTTTTCTCTTCCTTGTTATGTTTTGAACATGTAAGGCTGACATAACAGCGAAAACACAGCTGATTGGTAGCATGGGTAGTAGGGATCAAACCCTCTGTGCCATGTACCTGGTATTTATTTCTGAAATGATATTTTGATCCCAATTATTCACTGGTAAAAATGGATACAAAATCATTTTATATTATGTTCTTTCAGGTAGTCGCATGTGAACTTGATGTAAAGCTTGCTGGTGAACTTCAGAAAAGAGTGCAAGGAACGTAAGTTATCCAAAGAGCCAGGGGATTGTTGTGTTATTCAGTTAGGTCATGTCTTTAATATTCATTAATACAAAACCATTATTCCTTTATTCTAGGCCTTTGGCTAGCAAACTTGAAATAAAGATTGGAGATGTATTGAAGAGTGACCTCCCCTTCTTTGATGCCTGTGTGGCTAATCTTCCATATCAAGTAAGGGCAAATCAAAGTGAAATTCTGTCGTATAGCAATAATTAGCTCAAGAAGTTAATATTTTTATTTATTTTTTTCAGATTTCTTCTCCTTTTGTTTTTAAGCTATTGTTGCATCGGCCTTTCTTCAGGTATTGTGTTTAGAAATTTATAAAACAACTCCTTGTCTCTGAAGGGAGATCTGCCAAACTGATCACCCAAGTTAATAATGTTAGAAATGTTACTATAGGTAGAATGCAGGCTTTCACTGGTAGTTACAATTTTAATTGTTGCAGTTTTTGGGTTGTTACATCATGTTGCTTAGTTCTTCTGGAGGTGTTGGAAGACTTTACAAATAAGTAGAGATAATAGATTAATTTCAGTAACCAACTGAGCTAGAAACAGTGAAGCAATGTGTTAGCCTAACATGCTAAAAACATTCATGTCTTATTTCCAAAGACTATGTTTATGGGTAGAAAATGCAGCACACTCCTAAAACTAGCTGCTTCTCTGCATAAAATGTGAATTGGTGTTTTACATCTTTACAAAAGACCAAAAGCTATTGACTGAAACTTTTAGTCAAGCTAACTTTGCACAATTTTAGGGCCATAATAGGCCTTCTTAATTATGTTTTTAAGAATACTGTAGTATTTGAAGAAAGTTTAAGAACTTTGGCTGACTGCAGTAGGTTTGTCAGATATTGACACAAAATCTGTATAAATTTCCAATCACCTCTAAAAAGGTCACAAAGCTTATCTGAAATACCTACACAAATTAATGTTTTTGACATCTTACTAGTTATGTGCAAGAGGTTCAGTCCCTACTATCATAATAATGGAAGCTCGGGAAAAGTAAAAGCATATATTAAGTTTTAAAAATATATAAAGTGCTATCAGTTATTTCTCAAGGATGGTAGAAGCATGTTTTCCTATAGTCTGTATCCAAGAAAACATGGAACTCAAACCAGTTCAAAGATTAAGTCAGTTGGAGAAAGTGGCATCTACCTTTAATACTAAAGTAATAATTACTGTTGCTCGATTTTTTTAAAAAAACATACCTTTTGCTTCAGCTGAGCTATTGCTACAAAAGCTCAGCTGAACATTGGGATTTGCAAGGGGCCAAACCTTTTGTACATGCCTTTTGTACATTTAGTTGCCTTTTGTACATTTAGTTGCCTTTTCTTGGTGATGCCATTTATTATTATGTTGCCTCAAATATTCCTGCTGTGAGCAAAAATTAAGCAGATTCGGGGGGGGGGGGCAATGAACTGACTTGAAATTCTGAACAAGCATTCCAGGCTTAAATTGCTCTTTCTGTTGAATGTAGTATATAAAAATTCAGGCCTGGCATATTTGTCTCTTCCAACCTAGGTATGAGTTAAACACCCAGATGACTGTAGCAGTCTTGAAGTCACAGTAACTGTTTTAGATGATTTATTTCATATGTTTTTATAGTGATTTTACTGTGATTTGCTCTGAGCCCTTCAAGTATGGGGCAGTGTAAAAATATAATTAAATATATATGCATTAATTCATTGATTAGCCCATTGACCATATCAGTCTTACAAAAGTTAACAAAATTAAAAGCACCTATACACTTAATTTTTTAAAAAATCGTCTATGTAGATTTGGAGTTGTGTGGGGAAAAATAAAATAAACATGGGATACTGAGTTGTTAAGCTTTCTCAAAAAGAAGTTACTTGAAGGCAGAATAACACAAAGCTTGCATCTCATTTTTTTAAATTTTCAGGTGTGCAATACTTATGTTTCAAAGAGAATTTGCGCTTCGTTTGGTTGCAAAACCAGGTTCTCCCATGTATTGTAGGCTCTCTGTTAATACTCAGTTACTAGCCCGTGTAGATCATCTAATGAAAGTAAGTGAAGCAAGCAATAACTCAAGTGGGTTTGTGGAACTTTAAATCAGAAAGTGGGAAGAGGAAATTACTAGCAATCCGCAAAAACATTTCTGTTATCCATCATGAAGTTAATTTTTCTAACAGGTAGGAAAGAATAATTTTAAACCACCACCCAAAGTAGAATCCAGTGTTGTAAGAATAGAACCAAAGAACCCTCCGCCACCAATCAACTTTCAGGTGAGTCTTAATAATATTAATATGAAATGTTTAGAAACTATTAGCGGTGTATGTGAGAATGTGTTCTATAAAAACATCAAGTAACAGTTACTGATGACTAAGTGTTAAAGTGTTAAAAGGTACCATCTTCAAGGCGTAGTAATTTGAGCAGGTAGAATGACATATTTTCCAAAATGAACCAGTTTGGTCTAGTGGTTAGGGAGCCAGACTGTTATCTAGGAATACCGGGCTTGATTCTGCTCTCCTCCAGGAAGCCAGCTGGGTGACCTTGGGCTGAATGAAAATCTCTATTAAATTTTGATGGTAAAGCTTGACAGTTTGTGCAATGATCACAGGAGAAACACCATGTGTTAATCCTCCCTTACAAACACTAAAGTGGATAACACATGCAATCCTACAAGGACGTAAAGAATGGTATTTTGCCACCCCTACCAGCTCCCTGTTTTCCTTAGATATGAGGGGGAGCATGCCCCAAAATGCATATCATCACGTGATGTCATGACATAACTTTCACCCCACCCCCTCAGACTCAAAGAAGGCCCAGGGGATGAAGGAAGAAGACATGTGTTCAGGTTGAGAGTTTCACCTTGTTTGTAGAGAGTTAGTACACTTGTAGTACACTTAAACATCCCCACACTTGGAGCAAAACTGACTGTTCCTCTTCTGTGCATCCCTATTGAAAACTTTAGTTAGGAAATGTTTATTGGCTAAACAAAATGATTTATATATATCTTTTAGGAATGGGATGGACTGCTAAGAATTGTCTTTGTAAGGAAAAATAAGACGCTTGCTGCAGTTTTTAAGTAAGTTCACTTTGCACTGGTGTAATTACTATTTTACCTCAATTTAATTGCTTAGTTCTATTAATTCACAAAGGCAAACCTGCTATTGACAAATAGATAATTAATATCAAGACCACAGAAGATCTACTACAAAGGGAAATGCATTTGAAGGGGAAGAAATTTCACACTTTTACCAATAATAAAAGATTCATACAGCAATGTGTTTTTTTTCCTTGTTTCTACTTACTGCAGTTCAAACGCTGTGAAACAGCTGCTGGAACAGAATTACCGAATTCACTGTTCACAGAATAACTTGGTAAATCTTTCAGGTTTTCTAAAAGGAACAATCTTTATATAATCAGTAACTTTTTAGTGGTGTGACATGTCCCACAAATTTTTCTTCTTTATATTTACAGGAAATTCCGCAAAATTTTAACATTGGGAATCTCATACAAGGAATACTTAAAGATACTGGTTATGCAGAAAAACGAGCACGAGTAATGGATATTGATGACTTCATCAGGTAAAAGCAAATATTTATTCAAGCTTAAATCCTCAGCATGCTCAAACTAGAGAGATTGTCCTGGAACGCTGGACGCTGTTACCTTTTGCCCTTTCTGTGGTATTACTGCTTAATGGCGTGCATCTGCCAGGCCACTCTGCCTGTGACATTTCTAACACTGGGGGGAATATTACTGACACCAGTTTACATAGCCAAACCAGAAACAACTTTGATTTGCAGGTTGTATGCATTATAATGCATTGGAGGTAGCCTCAGGATTACTAATTCTCTGCTGCAATAATTAAAGAGAGGCAGGCTGCTTTCTTCCTCATATAGATGTGTGTCCATTAT
Organism: Aspidoscelis tigris stejnegeri; assembly: GCA_023333525.1. Classification (NCBI taxonomy): domain Eukaryota; kingdom Metazoa; phylum Chordata; class Lepidosauria; order Squamata; family Teiidae; genus Aspidoscelis; species Aspidoscelis tigris. The sequence continues at coordinate 28,275,883 of JALMGA010000007.1, read as the reverse complement.
AGAAAGGAAGGCTCAGTGGTTTAAGGTGTTTTTCAATTAGCACTAAGTACAATTGAAGGACCCATTAAGGATCCATTAGACTCATAGCAGGATGACCCCATTTCCACTACAGACCCCATTAGAGCCACATTTGTTTCCACCACAGCTAGGGAAATCCAGATCATATGGGTCCTTCAGGACCTATAATCCGGATTTCCTATAGATCCCATTAAAGGGGTCTACAATGGGCTCTTCAGCCATCAAATCCAGATTATAGGGGGCCTGTTTCCACTACAATTGGTCAGTGGGGTCTAGGGGAGGCTCGGGGAGGCATCCATGGGGGGGGGGGGTGCCCCAAGCTCAAAACTTTGAAGTTCCTCCGAAGTTGCCTTTGGAGATTAGCACAGGCTCCAAAGAGAACCCCTTGTAAGAGCAATGCCGCTGTCAAAGGCTCCAGAGGATCTTCAAAGTTAGTGGCAAATCGCTCTGGAGATTCTATGGAGCCACTCTGGAGGATCTTTGAAGATTCTACGGAGCCACTCCGGAGGATCTTTGAAGATTCTATGGAGCGTCTGTGGAGATTGCACCCCATGTCCCCCCAAACACCTGGGGTGACAGGAGGACCCCTTGTGGGTAGATCCAGTTTTGCACATGGGTGCTTCAGCATTTCCACAGCAAGTAGGCTAGCACCCATTGCTGTTGGGTGCTAGACCACCTGTGGAAACACATTGGGTACTTCCCTTAATCTGGATCTACTAGATCCGGATTAAGGGAAGTACCCATTCCTTAGATCTGTATCTTCTTAGATCCGGTTTAAAGGAGCTCAGTGGAAAAACACCCTATGTTTGTCAGTACTAATACAATTCTGGTAACCATTCAGTACTATTTCCCTTTGTCAGCTGTTGATGGATGTTGCCATTTGTGCTCCTGTGAGATGAAGGGTGTGTGTGACAGGTGGTGGTCATGGGCCCATTGCCAGGATGACCAACAGTACATCACAATGATCCCATTTACTAAAAGTTATTTCAGGAACCGCAGATGCCATGATTAGTTGCCATGGTGGACAAAGAACATGGGGGGTGGTAGGAGGAATTAAAATATTTTTTCCATACTTGAAGCATAACAGGGAAGGAACCATTCATTACACTGCTTCCAGGACTTTTGTTGTGACAAGTGGGACACATTACTGTTACTAAGGAGTTCCGTTGTGCAAGTTTCTGTACACATACTTGTCCTTCCAGCAATGTAGAGATGGCTATAAACTTAGATAGCTTTTGAAGGCGCATCTCTGTAGTCTGTGGCTGAAGAGGCACTTGGGCATCCTCTTCCATGCACAGTTTTGACATTTTAATTTGTACATTATAAATTGATTCATAAATGATCCCTAGTCTAGGGCAAGATAAAAACAGAAATCCAAAACAAAAGCCCTTGTCCTGACCAGAAAACTAGGAGAAAATGGCAATACAAGTCTTGTCTCAGGCTTCAAGCAGAAGCTAGAAATTGTGAGGGGTTCTTTCATGCTTTGAAGTCTTACGCTCTGATCAGGCACAGCAAAAAAAGCACCCTAGATGGCTTAGAGAGGGCTCTGAGGTGGGATTGTCCCCTGTCTGCCCCTTTCCTCCTCATGACCGTTCTATGCTAGAAAAGGAGGATTAGAGAAGGCTTGGGAACATGAAGGGCACACACTACCATCTCTGAGGCGTCCCTTTTTTCTCTCATCACAACCAAAGATGAATCCATATCCTTACTCCATATAACTACTTAAATGACTGTTATACAACACAGGCAGTTGGAGAATGAAGCAGAGGTTACCAGTGCTTTTGTTCAAAATTACTATGTGTGAAGTAGGAGAATTAGAAGATTCGGGGTTGTTGAGGGGAAAAAAAGTGGACTTATTCTGAATTATTTTATTCTACCAAAACATAGGATAGCAAAATTATTCCTTGGAGATTAGTCTGGGACATTTTAAAAAGTTATCTTTCACATAAAGTATAATCTTAATGTTTTCTTCTTTCAGTGTTCTTCATGGCTTCAATTCAAAAGGCATTCACTTCTCCTGAAGGAAAGAATAGAACAGAAGATAACTTAAACAATACTTCTATAATACAGATGCATTTAATTCCCATCATTATGAGCCTAAGCTACTCTGCTCTTGTGCATCCAGCTTTTGTAAAGTACACAGTGAGAAAAGAGCTGTTGACTGTGGAGTCACCTGCCAATAAACCTTATCCAACTTTGTTCTATTTGGACTCTTTAAGAGAACTTACATGGTACCTCATATAAACTCTAGCTAATTCAAATATCTCCTAAAGTTTGCCTCTAATTTCTTCCACTGCAATAATCAGTTGATCCCAGCCCAAAAAACACAAAAAATTGTAATTATTATTGCTAACAACCTAAATAAAAATATTTTAAAATAAATGATCTAGTTCTTGCTTGCAGATTTCTTTAAATTGCAGTATGTTTGATACAAAATTATTGCAAAGAAAAATATAAAAATAGTATCAAACTGTACTTTAAAAAACACTGTACATATACTGTTGCTTTAAATACTACAGAAAAAAGCAACCCACTCCATTCTGATCATCCTGACTGATATTCATGGCAGGTGGAGTGCTAGAGGGTCATTGAATCCCCAACCTCAACTTAGGGAGAGTAATAGGTCTCACAAAAAGCTTCACTTATAAAATTTCTGAGTGATTAAGCTGCTTTCAGGAACATTGTGTACAGAACTCCAAATAAAATTGAGTGTCATTTCCTTTAAAAACAAGAGCAGCTAATTTAACAATCTCAGCTTGTCAAGGGCACTCTTAGCCACATCCCCTAGTTTCACATCTTGCAACGCCCCTGAAACAAAATGCAATATCTAAAGGGATAGTAACCCTGTTCCAAAGCTTAGTTGAATAATCCATAAAGATGAGAATATAACATTGGACATGACTAGAGGTGAGAAACCAAGTCTGGGTGCAGCTTATGCTTCACTGTGGACAATAGAGGACACTATTGTGCTATAAAAGCAAACCCTGGGGAGAATCTTCTCAGTTCCTCTGGAGAAGAGTCTAAGGTGGTACTCTGAATTCAAGCAACCAAAAGATGATGGTGAAAAACTGAGAATAGTTAAACAAGGCAAAAGTGGAAAGAGAAAAAAGCTTTTAGCTCTATGTCACAGCAGTAAGATCCACTTGATGACAGTAAACTCAGCTGGGTTTCTCATCTCCAGCTCCTAAAAGAACTAATCTCAACATGTACAACATTTTTTTCTTGGAAGATGGGAGTTGCACAGAAAACCTGGGTCATTTCTAAACTGCATAAGAGCGGGGTGGCGGTGGCTGAGGAGCATTTAGAATTACTATGTGCTGCAGTACTCATCTTCCAGAGTCAACATGAGCAAACCTATATACATCCAATTTATAATGCCAGAAGAATATGGAAGATTCTGCTTAGTCTTATCTATGGAGACATAGCTGGTATGCTGGCTGAAGTGGCAGCTCCTCTGGTCCAATAGATACTTTGAAAGGTGAATTAACACCTGAGGCAAGATATGCAGCCAGGGCACAGGCTATTTGCCAGTCTGCTAAGACTTTGGCTGAGGCTCTGAACCCTTGCTTTTGGGAAGAAACCGTTCTGCTCTACCCAAATACACCTTGACTGTTCTTGAATTTTTTCAAGCTCATGTCTGGACTTGGGAGAAAAGTCTGGCAGGTGAATTTGCTTGTCTCTGGAAAATGGAGTATTTGATGGGGAGTAATCTCAAGGAGTTTAGAGGATTACAGATCTAAGAGTAATTGTACAATGATCAGGAGCAACTGAGGGCACCATCAAGTTTTAGGCTAGTCTTGTACAAGGGATTGCTACAAGAAATGTAAACTTATGTGTTAAGTGACGTAGGGAACAAGTTCTAATTGGATTGAATGGATGATGAGTAAGAGCTTTCAAGTCCCATGTTGGGACTTCAGGAGAGTTAACAGTGAACCATCTCTAGGGAGATGTTTGATTCCTTGTTGGAGCACCTGAACAAAGGCTGTGAAGCAACAGGTGTTCAGTCTAAGTCCAAAATAGCAGAAAGGGGTGTGATCTGCTTGACAAAGTTATTAATTTTGAAGGTGGAAACTAAACTCCTCTATAGAAAGTTTACAAACAAACAGAGGCATATGTGGTTTTGCCCTGAAGTCAATAAGTTTTGGAATGCAATTGAACATATTCTGGATATAGACATAGAATTAAAACTGAAATTATGTCTGCTGGCAATTTTTGAAGGAAATAAATTTTTTGATATAATATTTTTAATGTTTTATTCTTTCTTGTTGTAAACCACCCTCAGATCTTTGGTGAAGGGCAGGATATACAATTCTTAAATAAACAATAAAATTTCTGTCACACAGCTCAACTAATGATTGCTTGTAATTGGAAGCATACAGATAATGCAAAGACATGGTTTGAAAAATGGTTGAAGTAGTGATTGACAAGTATGCAGTTTTGAAGAAAATTAGGATGGAATATACAGAACAAGAGATTTCATTAAGTGTGGCATTTATTAAACCAACAATGGGGAAAAATCAAAGATTATATAGTAAGAACTACTAATCACAACTAAGCAACAATCATAATGTAGCCAAAAGATGTAATGGTTAAAAACCATTTGAAATTACGTATGTTTGAATGTACAAGATTATAATAAATAAAAAAGTTTTAGTAGCTCCATTCTGGCATTACAGAGCTTGTTTCTTCAGCTGACAACCATGCTAACCAAGAGTCCATACAAGTTGCCATTCAGACAGGATCTCTTTCAGATGGGGTATGTCTAGCCCACTCCTGGTTGGCCTTAATGGCATGGAGACTCAGTGATACTGCTTTCAAGAAGCAGGACTTGACAATGCTGTTATAAACACCATCCTGGCTTCCTGTCGCCAATCAACATGAAGGATTTACAACACAACATGGCAAGCATTCTCTAGATTATGCAGATCCCAGAGTGAAATCTTTGAAACCCAAAACTGCTCAGGCTTATTTCCCTGAATCCCCCGTCCTAGTAGGTGAGCATTCTAGTTGCTGTTACCCTCAACCAGAAGGGTTTTGGATTTGGCAGCCCTCTCAGTAGCAGTACCTTTCTTTGAATATGTTCCAGATTTGGTGATCCTGAAGCTGGACCATATCTTTCAAACCAAGGTAGAGGCCAAGAAATATACTTGTTTCCATTTTGCCCCAGCCCTAAGCACAAATTATAATGCAATCACATTGTCTAGATGTTAGAAGGGCTCTTACAACTTATTTATCCAAAGATTATAGAAAGCTCTATTCCAACTTCATTCGTTTTCACCCAAGTAATTTGGGTATGAAGGGATTCTCCAAGGTCATCATTTCTTGGGTTAATGCATCCTTACCAGATCTGGAAGATGTTAGAGCAGCAAAAAGTGTGCAACTGTGTTGAGAAAATACTAGGCCTTCCACCCTGCAGGATAACAGCTGCACCATAATCTTGTAACATAGTCATAACAAGAAAGGTTCCTGCGGGAAGCAAATTGGTGTTAAGAGAACTGGGGCTCATTACAGCACAGAAACTGGTAATGGAATATAACTGTCTCCACAAGTATTCTTAGTTTTGAAGAACCAGTACTGGTTCTTAGTAACCATGTAGTAGTTGTGTCAATATTCACATTTAGCCGTTAAGTTGTTTACCTGTATTTCATATACTCATGCATTTACTCAGCATTTACTCGGCAATCATAAAACAATAAAACCCTCCTTTTGGGAATGCAACCAAGTTTCTATTTTGCATGTGAACTCCAAGCTCGCATGCTAACCACTGTGCATTTGCCAAGTGTAAGCTCTGTCATCTGTAAAAAGTCTCAACAGAGGATACTCCTCCAACACACATTCAGGCTCATGCTGAGATTGGCATCCATTCTTGCAGCATAGTCAAGTTCTCCAAACATTTAAAAGCAGTACCACATGGATCTCTTCAGGTGAGCACAGACAGTCTTCAGACAAGTCTTGTAAAGGGTGCTTCCAGTAACGTAGGAGGAAATGTTTCTATCACAATTTCATGGGAGATGGAGATCACAGGGTGGTTCTTCCTTTTATGGTTTCCTGCTTCAAGGTAGGGAACTCTGTTACTTTTGTGACAGTCCATTCTTTAAGATTCTCAGAAGAATTGTCCCCACCTTGGAATTTCTCATTTTTCTTTTAGGATGCACACACTTCTGACTGATCATAATCACTCTTGGCCTGGGCTTCAGTTAGGAAACAGTTCTTCCATCACTTTCTAAAAAGGAAGTAAAATCACCAAAGGAAAAAAGCAATATCTTGAGGCTGCAGGCCCCTATTTCCCTCAGTAAACTGTACCTAATAATTGCAGGAAACTGGTATCTTTTGTTTTCAAGAAATAACAGACAGCATCTCCAAACATGCTTTTCGTTATTCTTTTGAAACACTGCAATACAACATAATTATTCTGTTCATTTGTCTTTTACTTGTTTACTGGAAAAAAAAACATGCAGGTTTTCTTCTGCAATTAAAGTGCAACTGAGTTGTTTGTCAGGATAGAATTTAAATGTCCCCCCACAGGAAAATCATTTCTGCAAGAATTGTTTAGGGATGAACTGTGTGAGGAAAAAGCAGGAAATCGTGACTAAATTACTCTAAAACTTAAATAGTGTTTCACAGTATCTTGTGAAATATCTTCAGAACACAGGAACGCAATTAGTCAGAAGGAATTCTTATAGCATAAATGTCTAGGAAAAATAATGCCTTTTTAGAAATGAAGAAGCCAGTGGTGAAATGTACATAAAGTTTATTTAGGAAAGGGAAGGCAGCAGATCACACACAAACTTTCCAATTAAGAACCAGAAGTTCAAGTTTCAGCAAGTTAGAATGCTGGATTTTGGAGCATGTGCAGATTTTTTTATAGGAAACGGGTTTGGTGGCAATATTAAATCCTTACACAGAGCATATTTATGAAAAATACAAAAGTGATCTTTTTCCTTAGATGGAGTGTAATCCAATCCACTGACAATAGTAGGTCCATCTGTTTCAAGTTATCTAAGTAAGCCATTCAGATATCTTAAGACTAATTAACGGTTGTACTGAACAGAATGACCAGTGTAAAAGAATTAGCCAATACAGACAAATTGGGCACTTGTTCACAGGATTACACCAATAAAAATGCAGGAAAAATCAAAACTCTATGCTGGAGTCCTTTGCACCACATACTATAGGCATTTGTCTCACACACCAAGCCATGGAATTGTCTGTCAAACTGCTAGCACACCTTTTGCAAGTAACAAGGGACACTGCCGACACATTCCAGGATACCTTAAGCTGATGGAATGAAATCTCTCTCTGGTAATCTTTAAAGGCACTTGAAAACAGATAGGCCTGGAAAAAAATCCCCACCCTCTTTGTGAGCACACTACCCAGAAGCAAGTTATTTAAGATTAGCCAACAATTGTCTAAAGCAGCTGAATTTATGGGACCTCTCAATTTAAAATTTTGCTTCTGCTTCTTTCAGTATCATCAGCTTAGCTGTTTTAACAAACTATTTTACTTGTTTTGAAATATCAACTCTAGATGGCTGAAAGGTGGAGCTGCACATTTCTAAAAATTCCACTCTATTCTTGGGTTTCACATACTGTACTGGAATAAGCAGATGCCAAAGGAACATAATGTGGAGTGGCAACAAAACAGAAATAAGCTGGTTTGGTTGTACAGCTTCAATAATATAGAGGTGAAAAACAGCAAATGACATAAAATAATAGAATCAGAGTTGGGATCTCTAGGGCCATGGAGTCCAAGCCCCTGCTCAATGCAGGATTACCTAAACCATCCCAGACAGATGTAGGTCCAGCCTCTGCTTGAAGACCTCTAGTGAAGGAGAACCCACTACCTCCCGTGCCAACCTATTCCACTGACTGATTACCCTCACTGTAAGGAAGTTTTTCCTAATATCTAATCTGTATTGACTCCCTTGAAGTTTCATACTGTTGTTTCTAGTCCTCCCATCTTGTGCAAGTGAGAATAGGGACAATCCCTCTGCAATGTGACAACCCTTTAGCTACTTGAAGACCGCTATCAAGTTTCTGAATAGAAGTCTTTCAGCCAAGTAACAATTACTTCACTTGTGATCAGGACAGAGAGCTTGTGACTTTTCAGTACTGTATGGCATTGAACTCCCCCCCACCTTCCTAGCTTTTGTCAAAGCTGACTGGATACTAATGGGAGTTGCAACCTCAATATTTGGAGGGATACAAATTTCCCATTTCTACCTTTGTTTATAAGAGAATGGCTAGCTTATGAAGTATCCAACTACAAGGATATATTTCTTAAAACCACGTAATGCAAGGGTTTAAGGTTTTTAAGGGATCGTTTGTATTAAAGTTGTAACCCTCTGTATCAAGAAGCAAAGACATCCATAGTATGGCATGTAGCATGCTCTTCACCTATTACTGATGATTTTCAGCTTAGGTGTTAAAAACCAGAGTAGGGCAGGAGACAGATGTAAAAGTCTTGCCAAGATATAAAATTCATAATCTAGTTCTTAGTGTGGTAAACATACAAATTCTTAGTGTTTCATACTTTCAACCTAGACAAGGCAACCTTGTATAAGCCAATCAAAGGTGGCTTAACTTTCCTTTACAGGCTGAAAATAAGTTATAGTCAATTTATGGTGGTTCCTACTGTGATAGTATATCTGTTAACTTCACACATTCCACCAGCATTGCTAAAACTGCTTTTAATTAAAGTAAAATAAAGTTATTCCTAAAAACTGGTTTCACGGGGTTACTAATGAAAAAAGGTAAAAAATTAAAAGTGGTATATTGATATCGACCACATTGCAAAAGAACTATCAATTCGAAAAGCATATTTATCCCAAGACAAAGTACATTGTATTGAAGTACTAAATGCTGTTTTGTTTTTTGCAGCACTGTATAGAAGTAAAATTCTCATCTCTAATTTATATTTCATAGTTAAATTTATTAAACACATTGTGTAAAATCTACATTGTGATTTAGTTTTCATGTTTACAGAGGTGCTTTGTCACCATGACTTCAACAGCCTACCTTCCTATGGGAATTATACTGAATACTGAGAAACTCGGGCTAATTTATGCTCTCTTCTCATTGTTTCCCCTTTATTTCCCTTCACCACTATACAATGGATATTATGTCCCAGAAATAAAACTGTGAAGCTATCTGTTGATATGAACACCTGGAATCTATTTTGGGAATAGGGAGAACTCCTAGAGAGGTCTAAAATTTGTTGGAAAAATACATGAAGGTAACTTCTTTCAGTTATCCATTTGCAAAAATAATTGAAGTGCCATCATAATGAAGTGCCATTTGTGAAGTTTTCAGGCCTCACTGTGGAATTCCTAAAGCATAAGGTAAGTTTTGTAGATTTTATTGTGCCAATCTTCTAATGATATAAACTCACCTCAACTTTTCAGCTGACGGCACTGTATACAAAGAAAATGGGCATTAGCTACCTTTGTTTAAAGGTACTAGCTATCTGCAAACTACAGTTAATGCACATGTGAACTATCATGCATCAGAAGCCAATTTTAGTTATACCTATCAGAGTTACTCCGGTATCCTGTTCCTTGGATACTTCTACCCATATGAAGAGTTCAGATTGCACCTTTATTCTGACATCACACTAGCACACATATTTTATATTTGTATTATCCTAAGATACAACTCTCCTTCATATTCAATTACTTTTTATTATACATCCACTAATTTATAGATTTTCTTCTTTACAAAGAAAATGTTAGAGACTCTTTATGGTATTGAAACAAACAATGATTCCAGAGCTTTACAGGGGGAAAAAATGGAATTACTTGCTGTCAGCCCACAATGACAGAGTTTTAATTCCAGATGAATGATATGGCACATACTGTGAAATGAAAAGCTAGTCACAGGGGAAAAAAAGAAACAACGAAGAAAAACAAAAAACCCACACACGCACACACAAGCACACACATTAAAATGTACACACAATAAAAGTAATTTACATTGACAAAGAAGGAGTGTCATTTATTAAGGCTGTGCTTTAGAGGACGTTTAGGGTTGAGTTGCCTTCTTCAAGGCACAAAATAGGAAGAGGTGAGCACAGCTGTCAAGAAGAGGTATATACAATCACTAATGAGGTGGGGGCATGCATGCAAATACAAAACCGCACAGCTGTCCTTTGCAACAAAACTTGACTTACATGAAAGAAAATACTGTGAAGTTCCCCCCCCCAGAGTCCACCATTTTTCTTCATTATTTTTTAAAAATTGGCAAATTTCCAAAACATAAAAGATTCACAATTTGAGTAAGTTAAAACATTTGAAACAAAAAGTGCTTCCCAGCTCCGACATGTGTCTGTTTGTGCTATCTGGTCTCTGAGCATTTTGCAGACTTCTTAGGAGTGTTCCACACAACTGAAATGTCAGCCAGGAAAAGAAAAATGGTACATTTCCACAGACACTTCAAAAGGTTTTAGCTCTTTCAAGTAGTGGACTTCTTACACCTTCATTTCCAACCAACTGCTTGGTAAAGCAATGAAGGCTCAGGCATTATTTAGCAGCAGCAGTTTGCCTTAAAGGGCACGTGGTCTCTTCGGATTGATCTGTTTACTGGCCTGTTCCTCCTCTTGTAGTGCTGCACGGAAGGATTTCACTTTATCTTAAGACAAAAAGGGAAAATCAGTATCAACCGAGAGTTTCATCGTAATTTCTGCAGTTAAACCTTAAGACAAGGAGGTTTCATGTTATAGTCATAGTTACTTTGAATTTGCCAGGCAAAAAAACAACATGTATGTTTAAATAAATATGCAGGCATGTTATTTATTTAATCATATGGCAATGCAATCACAACCAAAACAGAGCATACTCTCACAAGAAGCATTGCTATAAATTCCAATTAGGATGGAAACCTTCCCATGCCAAGAACCTTCATTCTAAATAGGATATGGACAAGGAAAAGAAAAATACCGTATTTTCCGGTGTATAAGACGACTGGGTGTATAAGACGACCCCCAACTTTTCCAGTTAAAATGTAGAGTTTGGGATGTACTCGCCGTATAAGAAGACGACACCCAGTGTATAAGACGACCCCTGACTTTTGGGAAGATTTTCCTGGGTTAAAAAGTAGTCTTATACGCCAGAAAATACAGTAAGTATAATGGCAAAAAAGATGATGGCCTGCCTAGCTCCTGCACTGGGGCATTTGCCACCTCTGCCCCACCCTCCCTCAAGGTGTAAGAACTATGGCTGGGAGAAAGAAGATCTGGCTAGCTGCTGCACTGAGGTGCTTGCTACCTTTGCCACACTATCCCCCCACAGTTTTGTGTTATTTTGAAATGTATGAAATTTTATTATGTATTGTTTATATGTAATTTTATAATGAAACGTTTTGCATTGTTTTGTTGTTGTTGTTGTTGTTGTAAACTTGGGGATTTTTTTTTTTTGGAAAGGCAGTATACAAATAGAAATGCAAATTAAGAAAACAGCAATGGAACAGAGTATGCAATTTCAACAACTGTTCTGATATACCAGTACAGACTTAAATCTGAACAGCGCATGTTTATTATGTCAGTTATGAAATTAGAAAGTAAAGAAAATGAAGGATTTTGTCAGCAATCCTTGAAAAAAGAAAAACTACCAGAATATTAATAGAGCTTCAATGGAATATATTCCACTTCACTAGCAAAAAGATTTAGAAATGTAGCATCTCAAATTCTATTTCCATTTCTTTTATAAAAGCATTTTTTATTTATTTCTAGAAGCCACTGGGTTATGCAAACCACATTAGGGTAAAAGATCACAGCAGATGCTTCCTCTAACTATTTCTCCTTTCTTGGTAATTATTTGCTTAAAGAATTTAATATGTTAAAGTAAAACTATATATGTTATTAGAGGGAAATCTATACAGATTTTTTTCTCACTCTATTCCCTTTAAAAATGTTTACACTCTTCTGAAGTCTGGTACGTATGCCCTATGACATAATCAAGTCCACAGAAACACAATTAGCTTTTGGGAACTTGTATGCACACTTACCACGAAGTTCAGTCAAAATGTAAATCTTTTGTTCTAGAATTGCTTCAAGTTGTGTAGCATATGAATCAACATCATAATCGACTTCTTCTGTCATTTCCAAGAGAGCTTTTTCATCTTCTAACCACCTAATAGATTCCTAGAAAGAACAAATTTAAAAAATCCTATTAGTACTTGGAAAGACAACATGTTATCAGGTAGTAAGAATTTGGTTTGCTTCTCCTATAAAGACAGGTAAGATGGCAGCCAGATTAATTATAGAGTACATGTTAACAGAAAAGAATTATATTGTATCAGCTTATATATTCCTTTGAGTATCAGAAATAGACAAAATGTAACAGAATCAAACTTGTGAAACACCTTTGAGGAGGGTGTTTATATTAAATTAACACTTCCTTACGGTTGCAACTTCAGTTTGGCCATAACAAACTACCTGACTCCCTTTTTACCATTTCCCACCACTCTGTCTCTTGCTGTTTAATTTGTAAGCCGCATGAGAGGGCGCTTCCTTCTAGCCATGTTTTTAAATGCTAGCTGGAGTAGATAAGAACTGTCTGAAATATGGGATAGCAATATTGTAACTAGGGCTGTGCATGAATGTTCTAAACATTTGAAATTCGATTGAATGTGAACATTCTAATTCGAACAGAATGTCTACACCAGTGGTTCCCAAAGTTGTCTGGGCTACGACCCATCTAATATAAGTTTACCAACTCAGGACCCACCTCTAGGAAATTTAACCGTTACCAATATGAATAAAGGACTTTTCAAATAACAAAGAAAGTTTTAATACAATTTTTTTATTACTTAATTCTACAGGCAGGGCCCACTCAATATTCGCTCGCGACCCACCAGTGGGTCCCAGTAGTTTGGGAAACTCTGGTCTACGCATTCAAATTTAAACATTTGAACAAATTTCAAGTGTTCCAAAACATTCATTCAAATGGTTCAAAACATACGTATCTGTACGCATTTGTGCTGAAAGTATGGGGCAAAAACAGGACGCACACGAGATAAAACGGGATGCATATAAAATGCGTACCAATATGTATAACACATATGAATGTTGTCGACATTCGTATCTTCAGATCTGAATCTAACATTCAGATGAATAGATTTGAATGTATTCAATTTGAATCAGATTTTGTTGCATTCAGATTCTAAACATTTGAACTGAATTGAATGTTTGGATATTCAATTAGACTCAAATTCCAATGCAAAAAAACATTAGTGCTCATCCCTAATTGTAACAAAAATAGAAAAGTATACAAGTTGCCATAAATTTACAAAACTAAGATGCTACATTAACTCTTTGTGCTCAGCTACATTTTCAACAAAGCAGACAAGGGCAGGTGTCCAATGAGGACTAGAGTGAAGTAGTGATGGTGAGACTGTGGCCCTTTCTGCATTGACCCTTATTCCAGATTATATCTTGGAATAGGAGCCTCTCATCTAGCCAGATCCTGGCACAGACTGCACTGGAAAAGGCCTCTGACTGGAAATCCCTCTCTGAACTGTTATTGCTCCTCCCTGTCGTTCCTGCAGTCCCCCTGTATCAAAGCTATTCTCTTCATATTCAAACTGTCTGCAGGTTGTACAAAAAATAACTAATAATTTGCAAAATTAGAAAGCAACACCAACCTCGGGTTAATATAGAATTCTTTCATAGAACCTCTTCATAATTAAATATTAAAAGCTGCAACGATTTCCAATTTTACTAAAAACAAAAGTGGTTTCAAGGATATTTACAGAACAATCCTAGGTGAGAGGTGGGGGACAAGGGCACTAACCTAAGATTTGGTGTAGCTCATTCTTAAGTGCTGTTGGATAAAAAGATATCCATATCTGCAAGTCCTCTAGCAGTGGTTGCTCTTTTTAGAAAGCCATATAGGGTTAGGAAAGAAAGTTACAGCTGGTCTTGCCACCATCTATTTCTGAAGCTACAAAACAGGTACTGCAGATGAACAGATTAACTGTTCTTCCATAATACCTCCAGAATACAGTACACTAAGCTAGAAAACTAAGGGTGGGGCAGATTTGTTCCTTTTGTCTTGTAAACACCATTTTCTAATGGAAAGGGAGGCTCAATATTAAGTACGCTGGAAATTACATAACAACCACACATGGCTTCTTTCAAAATGTTTGTTTCTTCTCATTTTATTCCCAACTATATGGAAGTTTTGCTGGAATAAAAAATACCACAGTTACACTATTAAACGAAGATTGATCCTGATATCTATGAGAACAAGGCAGCATATACGTGGAAATAATAAACATGTCTACTATAGAATCTTATGCCAAATGACTCTTAAAGATCTGTTAAGTTTCAGAAGGACCTTCCCCAGGTAGGTGTACATTCCTGCTTTGAAAATAAAACCCCCAAAACTTGTATCTGCAAGAAGTAAATACATGGTTCAATAGATCTCAGCTTTTACATTGCTCAGTATTTGCATTTACCTGGAAAACAGCTCTGTGGTCTTCTACTACTTGTTCTTCCATTTCCACCATTTGTGAAACAGCTTCATGAAAAGTGAATAACTGTGGTGATACCTCTTCCTCCTTTAAAAAAACACAATGACCCTCACTATAATTCTACTAGTCAAAATCTTGACACACAAATTAAAGGAATGCAAATATTTTAAAGAAAAATGATGACAGCATTCTGAAGCAATCTAATTTGATTTTAATCAGAAGTTGTAATAGATGGTTTAGCTAGGAATTTTCCATCCACATTATTTTCGTATACTATGCTGGAGGACTCCAAGTACAAGGGAATCACCCAGACTTCCAGCAGAAGGAGAGTTCCATATGTAAAGGGCAAAGCAGCCCCTCCCTTTCCACTTTCTATAATGCAGCTGTAGCATTACTGATCTAGAACTAATGGCTTTTCCTGTAATCATACTGTTTTGTCTCCTCTGAATGCATATTTTAAAAAAAATTAATTCTGCAAAAGAAAGTTTAAGGATAAGTGACTAAATTCAAGGAAGATGTGGAAACCATGGTTGTGTAGTCTACTGGCAAAGAAACCTGACAGAGACTATGCCATTTGCCTTCAGCGATCTGAAGAGCACCCACAAAGGCATGTACATTAAAGGACATGCCATGAATAACTTACTAATAGTGAACTTGGCAGCTCTTGAATCCTATTTAAGCAGTCCTAATGACCAAGGCACAGTTAATGACTGCAGGGAAACATGCTCTGAAACATTTTCTAGTCATTAAAGTGACTGCCAAGAGATTTTAAAATTATGGATGAATGTAGCCAAGCTATCTTGCTATCTGAAGTAGCGTTATCAGAGGATGTTTCATGTCTAAACCTCTTTTTGTTATGGTTCGCCTCCTGAAACTGCTTAACTAGCCTTTCTTCAGAAACATTTCTCTTATCATGAGATATTCTGTCTCAATGGAAAATCCATAAACTCCTAACCATTAATATATATTTTAAATTTTGTATTTTGTAAAATTTCTCATTGTATTCTAATGATATAAGTCACCCTAAATGCTGTATAACAACAAGGTGTCTTATATATGAGATAAAGGATGTTCAGGATTTCGTTGGTCTTGTAATCTGAGTGCCCTGTGCAGTGCTATTCTGAGTCATAGTCAATGTTTGGAAGAGCAGTTACATTTTTAAAACATAACAATCCTGAACTATCAAAAATTACACTCAAAGGGAAGGTCTTTCAGTGACTGGTGGGGTCGTAATGATACAAGCCATACTGTTCTGAATGGAAAAGCAGCTAACTTCACTGTGGCAACTAATGCTACTCCATTCAAAGGGAGAGGCATCTTCCTGAGCTGGTATGATATGTTCCTCCCCTCACTATAGATATGGACCTAAGTATCAGCCTCCCTGCAGTCTCTAATGCTACTCCAAATAGAAGATGCAAAGGTTTGTGGCAGATGTTTCTCTGCTGTCTTGAAATGCTGTTCTTTGGGGTCAAGCAGCCTAAAGCAGCAGCTCAACTAAGAATTCATCAGAAAGGAATAATGAAATACACTCTCCCTACTATTCTAAGAGGTTAGAAGAAGGAGAAGAGAAGGAGATGGAAGAGGAGGAGGAGGCAGCTATCTTCATCTGCGCTAGAACTGAAGTGGCATGGGCAGGGTTCATTATGTCTCTGTTGTGAGGTTAATCCTATCATGCTTGGAATCCTCCAACCCTATGTCTACTTTGGAACAGAACCTATTGCTAGTCACTGGTTATGAAAGTACAGTATAAATTTAACAAATAAATACTAGTGTACAGAAGATCTATCTGATGACAGCTATCAACACTGAACCTTTGTTAATGAACATCACAGCCGTTTCTGTCTAGACACTGTTGGAAATAGCATGCTGAACTGGTTATGTTCTCACATGGATGGGGTAAACAAATATATGTCATACAAATTTGAGAGACACACTTCAGTTAGGGAAAGAAGTCATTGTGCAAAAAAGAGGCAAACAACATAGGGAACGCTATGAATATGTATAGATAAAAATGAGAAAAAGGCTGAGAAGGATATAATACAGGTTTTATAGAATTAAGAAATATTTGAGTGCAGTTATTGTTTTTGAAATCACATTTGGTAGGATACAGCCAAATCCCCACTGCAAATAAAATGCAATACGAAAAGATATTCTGTCCAGAAATCAGGTTAATCTAGTAAAAACTGATAAGCTATAGTTTTTGGAAATACGGGGAGATTATTCTTACCACATAGAATATTATACATTGACTGCCAAGAATACATATCCACTATACCACAATACAGGCCTGATGCCAGTTACTCACATTTTGTTCACAAAGTAATTTAAGATCATCTCTCTGTGGTGAACTTCCAACACCCCACTGGGCCTCCAAGTCATCAATCTGATTTGGAGTGTGATGCATCATTGGACGGATATCACCAGCAGCATTGGGATCGACAGTCAATTCCTTTACTCTACAGTTGTAAAAAAAAAAGTATTTAAAAATGAGTGATGTTTCATCAAACATAAGGAAAAAACCCTCTAAATCCACAGCCAATCACATAAATAGTAGTGATGCCAGCTTCACAAATCTTTTTACTCTATGTAGTCAATCACAATAAACTAAGAAATCGTGCAAGTTGCATATTATAATTATTTCATTTGCATTTGTTAATTCCTTTCAGCTTCAGAAGTGCTTATAATGTGAAGGTGACATCAGCACCTCTTATACATATGAGGGGAATAACAAGCTGGGCATGAAATGTTCGAAAAAGAAATGATGAATAATTGGGAAGATGGATTGCAGGCCATGCAGTGTCACCACCTGTCAAAACAGAATGAAAACAAAAGGAAGTGATGACTCAAGGCAGGGAGAATAAGTGAGGATATGTCTGTAAAATTATATAGCTGAGTAAGAGAGAATAGCTTTAAAAAAGTTTCCATGTAAAGAATGAAGTAGACCTGGTGACTGAAGGAGAAAAGTCGTCATACTCATAGGAAGGAGAGAGATCAGAGCGACTGCCACTACCCTGTGAGAAGGGAATGTCCGAAGGACTAATTCCAAATTCCTTTACTCTGCAGCAGCAAGATACAGCGGCAAATTAAAAGAAAGTGCTCTTGTAAAGACATTGAAAATTACATCCATCATTACTTTAGTCATTCATGAAACAAGTCAAGTTAGTGCACAAAGTGTTTCACAGATCACCCTTCAATAAACCTTCTGGGCAAAAGAAATCACTAGAGTTTGGGAAACTGAGGTCAAATGGTTAGTGATTTGTGTAAGCTGACCCTACAATTAGGATGGGAGAAGAATTTCCCACTTACATCATAGGTACCAACAGGCAGAGAACCATTTTTTTGCAGCTTCAGAAATAGAAATAAATAGCTCCAGTCTATGAGCCTGTGCAAAGGTCAGGTCTTAGTGCTTCATTATTTCTTCTATATTCATAACAAAATACATGTTAATGCAGAACTCTAATAGCAGCACCTGACTATAATTACATTTGCTTCTAGTTAGCCAGATTTCTGTGATGTGCATAATCCAGCTCCAAGAATATTAGAAACAATCATTCATATTCCATCCCAAAGGAGCATATATTTCTGGATAAGTGCAATTTTGGGTAAAAATCACAATACACGCCTACTGAAACTGCCATCTACCCACTATACAATTCCATAGTCAGGAAGTGATACATGGCAGTAAATCGTGTCTAATGTCTAACTGAAATGTTAGGAGATCTCTTCTGAAAGCAGATCCTCTTCCAAAGACATAAAGATAAAATTGAAGATTAATGTTTTCCACTGATATAGTAATGTATAGTTTACTTGTTAGTACTGTGTATTAATAGGACAGTGTAGACATTTATTTACTGAGAAAGCCTGCACCATTCTGATATCGTCTGAGAATTAACACTCCTGCTTCCAAATAGAAAAGATAGGTGGGTGGATCACACTGATATAGTGGTCAGCCGTGACTTAGAAACAGAATGCGGGGGGTATTTTAAACTTCACGCAACACCTTAACAAAAGAAAACTGACAATTAGACGGAGTTCCACTATACAAAGCGACTTCCTCTTTAGAGAAGATGAGGCAATTATATCACACAAATGGGAATCCATCCCTGATCTTACTTTACAATTTCGCTAGACTTACTTGCATCCAAGTAAGGTATTTCTTCTTTGCTAATCTATAAGAAAGTTGAAAATTAAAAAGAAGGCTTCTAGGCTTCTTTAGCATATCAAACCAAATTGTTTCTGTGGCTAGTATTCAAAGGAATAAGCCATTTTAAGGGCTTTCCCCTCTCATTCTAAATTTTATGAGATATAACAAAATAAGGCAATGCTGATAACTAAATTTTTTCTTTATTTAATGATTTTTGTTGAGCCCTTTTGTGACTAAACACGTAAGTTGCTAAACAACAGTATATAAATGCAGACAATACAAAAATATTTGAAACTAAGTCTAAACAAAGGTGGATCATACCTATTTGCGTATCTTAGTGTGTTCAGAGTGTTTTCACAAGATGCCATTCCAGGAGAAATAGTAGCAATCTTGGAGAAGAAAAACACAAAAAGCAGAGGTTATTTTTCAAATAGTGGAGGCAAGCACACACAAAAATAGAATCAATTAATATTAAAATATTTAAAAGTTTAAAATTTTGATAATTCAAGTGAAGTGCACTGCACTTAATTTATCAATTCCTAATTTCCTTTAAAATAAATTATTTTAGAACAGTAATTGTGAAATATCGCTTATATCGTTGTACTTCCAATCTGAACTTTATTTTACGTGAAACTGCTTTAATCTGAATTGCTAACAACACTGAGTGTATGTAAGATAAGGGTACCAACCAAGTCAAGATAAGCTCCTGGTTACTGTATGAACACAGCCATGTAGTTTTCTAGATAACCAATATAGAATTGGCCTGCCACTGCCTTCTGAGCAAATACAACTTGATTTGCCAGTCTATCCTATAGCACCTGGTATGTCCACAAAATTTTGTTTAGTTTCAAACAAAAAGGATTAATTGGGCAACCATAATGTAGTCACCAGCCTAATAATAAAAATTTATTTCTTACTTACAGTGGTTAATTATATGGAGAGTCTTGATTAAGAAAGTATAATATTTTCCAAGCTCTAGGATTTATCCTTTAATGTGCAATTCTGTCTGAATCACAGTAACAGATTAGAAAGGCATCAGTATAGAAAACTATTTTTAAAATAGCCTCCATCTTTCAACTGCCATAACAATACTACTAAAAACAGTGTTAAAAAAATCCAGAATTAATAGGGGATGCAGTATTAGACACAAAATAGGGTAAATGAAAGCAAACTAAAATAAGAGGAAAAATCCTCAGATGGTTAAATAAATCATATAGTTTTCAGAATAATCCTGTGAGTCTTACTACTGCTTAGCTCTCTCCTACCTACACAAGTGTAAATTTTCAATAAAATTAAGCAGGACAGGATTTAGATGAGAACTAAATTGGGTTTTCATAAAGTAGGAGTTGCAATATTTAAAGGTTTTAAGATATAATGTACAAACATATACCTCAATGAGACAGACATATTAATTGTGGCATAAAATAAATTTAAGTACAGCATGTTTCTAAATTAATCTTTCTAAAGTAATGTACTATTCACTATTTAAGATTTAATATTAACCGTAATCTTTCTGATGATGAAATGAGTTTTAGACCTATCATTTTATTAAATGTTTAAAAAATGCAAAATTTGGTTTCAACGTGTCTGCTAATAGGTTGCTGTGATATACTTGGCAAAATGGCCTCTGTAAATAACACCTACCAAAAGCATATTCCCAGAGAACCCACTTAAAATATCCGTCATCTGTCGAAATCTAAGAAGCACCTGGATCTGACCCCTCAGGGGACCCCAAGCAGTTGACAAATCTCACAACAGTCACCCTGTGAGGTAGGTAGGGCTGTGTGAGGTCAGAAAGACAGCTGTGACTAGCCCAAGGTCACCCAGCTGGCTTTGTATAGGAGAGCAGACTTGAACCAGGAAACTACCAGATAAGAGTTCGACACTCTAACTACAAAATCAGAATGGTTCAATAGTGGACTAATTGCCTAAAAATCAGAAGTTGCAAATTCAATCCCCAGAAGAAGGTAATAGAAACAACAGATATATTTTTGTCAGAAAAAGTGCATGGAGTTTTCATGCAATGTAACAAAATGCACCAAACAGAGGGAACTTGCTCACTTCTGATAACCACTTTAAATAACCAGTTCACAGACTGACACTTGGCAGGGGGCAAAGGACACATTTATCATGCTTTGACTCAATTTGCCTGAACCAGCTGAAATAACTTCATGAAAGAAACCTTATCACTGCTATGGTCCCATGAACTTTCCTATCTGAAACCTGAGTAAAGCATACAAAGGAGCACTTCCAAATTGCCACAAAGAAAAAGAAACATACAAAGCAGGCTCATTTCATTCTTTGTTTTTAAGTTCAAGTCTTAAGACCTGACAGCTGAACACCAAGAACCAATAAAGAAGTCCAGCTATGAAAACTGCCAATCCCAAATGTTCGTGTAAAGAATATAGCTGCCTCTGAGAAAATCAGAAGTTAATTTTGTCTTTAGCTTGATGTTATAAATTAACTTATTATCATTCACTAAAGGTCCTAATCAACTGTTCTAAAGCAGTGAAAACATTATACCACAATACACTTACCATACATGTGCGAGAGTTTTCTCCTATGAATGAATCTCTAAGGACCTGAGTAAGTTTACTTGCTCTGAATGGAGTATGAGGTTTATTACGGCCTAAGGCTCTAATGCATTCCTGCAAAGATAAACATGTTCATGAATTTATTCTTCAGAACCTTGGCAAAAATATTTTAATACTAATACAACCACAAAGTCAACTATAAAGGAACACCAGATTAAATGTTGCAGTTGAGACATACATTTGTCACTGTTCTTAAGAATGTTCAGAAGCTGCAAGTTGCTCTCTGGCAGGGGTTACAGTAAGCCAATGCTACTGCTGTATTGGACCTGAGACAGTGGGAGTTGGGAAGCTATGCTCTGTGCAAGAGAAGATACAGGAGACATCAGGAGGGTGGCACGGAAGAAAGGCTCCTTCTCCCCTAATCGCTCCAGTCCATCGCTCCTGTCTGGCCACTGTGACTATGGAGGAGAATGAAGCCCCTAGATCAGTGGTTCTCAACCTTCCTAATGCCGCGACCCCTTAATGCATTTCCTCATCTTGTGGAGATCCCCAACCACGGGGGCAGGACCGCTGAGGAATCCACAGTGAAAACACTAGATACAGGAGGATTCACAAAGTTCCTGCAAATGTGACAGGATTTCTCAATTCATTTACAGCTCATGAGATTTACAAGCAGTGGTACAGAAGAAGTGAGAAGGAAGCACTGACATCTAATTTGCAAGTCTATAAAAGTCTAGTTAGGGAAGGACAAAGTCTCTTTGGGGGTGGAGGGAAAGGCGGCAGGAGACTCATCGTGACCCCTCTGAAAGGGTAGTTCCACCCCCAAAGGGGTCGCAACCCACAGGTTGAGAACGGCTGCCCTAGATTATGGAATGACCTCCTCTCTAAGATACACCTAGCCCAACTATTGTAAATATTTGGATGCACAGTAAAAATGCATCTCTTTACCCTAGCCTTTGGTGGAAGAAGGGAGTGTGCTATCCCCCTTTAGGCACTATTATCTTGAGGTCATATCAAACAAAACAAAACACATGATACAAAGCCTTTCAGAAAATAGTAACAAATATTATGCATTTCAACTGGAGATGAGCTACTTATTTTCTGACAATAGCAATTTGGAACATCTCTAGCTGCTTGCTTATTTTTAATCTCCTATATAATTAATGATACTTAGAAGACGACAAACAAAGTAGAAGAGCCACACATCCATTCTGTGCAGTTAAGTAAAAACACCACTTTATGAATATTTTTTATACACTGAAGCAGCAGTGGACTTAAATCTGAATTTAAAATACCGTATATTCCGGCGTATAAAGCGACTGGGCATATAAGACGACCCCCAATTTTTCCACTTAAAATGGAGATTTTGCAAAACTGGGGTGCGCAGCCTAAACTGAGCTTTGGACTTCCTGGTGCTTTGGGGACTTTGGGAGAAACGGCAGCTTTACCTGCTAATCCCAAGAGTGTGGCTTCTAGCTTTGCTTCTGGCACCAACACAAGGGAAAAACCTTGCTCCAATAAATGGCCAGCAAAGGATCTGGGCTGCAACCCAGCCTCGGAGGCTGCCGCTCTACCTCGATTCATCTATGACCCGGTAGAGAAGAGGCTTTTGAAGAGAAAACGGCTGGATTTTCCTTCTTTCAACGGCAGCGATTCTTCATATTTCGCTGGGTGGTACACCCCCTCCCCTACCAGGTCATAGATGAATTGAGCTAGAGAGGCAGCCTCCAAGGCTGGATTGCAGCTCGGATCCTTTGCTGGCCATTTATTGCAGCAAGGTTTTTCCCTTGAGTCAGCGCCAGAAGCAAAGCTAGAAGCCACACTCTTGGGATTAGCAGGTAAAGCTGCCATTTCTCCCCAAGTCCCCGAAGCACCAGGAAGTCTGAGGCTCCGTTTAGGCTGCGCACCCCAGTTTTGTGCTGGTGGCTGCGGCGAGCAAGACCCAGGTGACGGCATTTCTGGCGTATAAGGCGACCCCTGACTTTTCAGAAGATTTTTCGGGGTTAAAAATTTGCCTTATACGCCAGAATATACGGTATGTACAATTTGGATATTTACTAAGTACACCAAGTACCTAATGACACTGCTGTATTCCAAGCAGAATAATGACACTGCTGTATTCCAAGAAGGCAATATCTGAAACCTTTAAATCCTGAATACAGCTTAAAAAAAAAGACTAAGCACTAATTTTTTTAAAAAAAATTAAACATAGAAGGGGCAACCAACAAACAGATACACATCAGAAAGCATCAAAAGAAGAAATAATTTGGTTAATTTCATCAGGCAATACAGATGCCCTGAATTCAGTCTGAAAGACTGGGAAATACAACTGATTATAACGTAATGCTGAAATTGGCAGCAGCAGCCCTGAGTTCCTCAATCTATAACAACAACAACAACAAAACAAAACAAGCCCCCAAACCTTGGGAATAAGCAGATCACATGCCCCAACCAGCCTTTGATTTTTCCAATATTCATATTTAGCACTACTAGCAACATGCCAGAAGTAGAATGTAACGGGTCAGTGGAGGAGCTTGGTGTAGTTCTTTCAGCATCTGTAACACTACCATTGTGAGCAAGTCAAATATTCCTAACCCTCCTTCTTAAAAATGCTCTTTATCTAAACACTAACTATTAAATAGCTTTGGCTGACAACAAGCACTGTTATTTTCCTACCTATATATTAGTTTTTCTAGTCAACCTCAAATGTTTTTATTGTGTAATCATGTATCAAGGGACCAGCATTAAGAAGCAACAAAAATTCTAGCCAAATAATTCAGTACAATTATTCCAATTCTTAGCATGCTCTCGCTGATGAACTAAAAATCTGGAAAAAGAAAAAAAATTCTCTACCAGGCTGCATTGTGATGACTAAAATCAAAGTGATTCCACATCTGCCCACCCCCTTACCCCCGATAATTCCAATCACTATTAGTTTTAAGCACTTGAAAGTTTTGGGAAGAGAAAATAGTAATCTTTTTCTTGTTGAAAAACCACACACTCCTAAAACTATTTTGGAAAAATCAATTGGGGAGGCTGGAGCTATCATAATATTAGATATTATTTTGATGCATTTTAGTTGCACTAAATATTAATTACTCAAACAACACCAAGTTAGATTTGGTCTCAGATTGAATAATAGATTTGTCTTTTAATGTTGGGGCTTCAATCAGATCAAAATGAACTTTGGGAATATATACAGAAATGCACGTAAGCATGAAAACACACAGCCTGCAGAAGGCTGAAAAATCTAGAAGAGTTGGCTTTTCTGCCACACTTTTCTCGCCCATTTAAGGGGACTCAAAGCAGCTGACAAAGCTTTCTGTTCTTCTCCCCACAACAAATAGGTGGGGCTGAGAGCTCAGAAGAGAGCTGTGACTAGCCCAAGGTCACCCAGCTGGCTTCACGAGGGAGGGTGGAATCAAACCCGGTATTCCCAGATAAGAGTCCAGCTCCCCAACCACTAGACCAAAGAAGGATCAGGTATGTATAGATAAGGGCATTACTTTGCTCCTAGGAGTCTAGAAAGGCATGCTAGAACATCTAAATAGCTGCCTTGTGGAGCAAGTGTGGCTCTTCTAAATAATTCAGAATAGCATATATTGTTCAGCATTAATATCAGATTTTTGGCTTTTTAGGTAGGCTTTTCAACAAGTTTCATTGTTATCATAAACTCTGGAAAAAGATTTTTTGTAATTAGCATTAGGTTGGTACTTAGTTTATTACTTGATGAATACATTAATTACAATGGTCAGGAAAAACTTTTCATATTCTTTTATATAATACTGATCAGTAGATATCAGGTTATGTAGTTCTGAAATACACTATTTGAATACATACTTTTTGGAGAGAAAAAATGACATGGATAGAGAAGAATTCTTGTATAACTGCCACATATTACTACAATACAATTACAAACTTGTGCACAGAATCAAATACATGAAGACTTAAAAAACACACTGAACAGACAGTCTAAGTCTAAAATTTTGTAATAGGAAGTTAGCATTGTATAGATTCTACCTTTACATGCAATAAGCTGAACTATTTTGGATTTGTGTATTTAATGGGTATGGCCTGTTCATTCACATCTTACTTTATACTTTCAGCCTACCTCCTAGAGGAGTTGGCTCTCTGTAGGGATCTCTTACAAAAATCACAGACGATGGTATAGAAAAATGTAATTTAGCAGCTTGGACACAAATGAATCAGTTTGAAACCATTGCTTAGTTAAAGACAATCTAAAATGTATGGCACTGAGTAAGTCATTCTAAGTTAACACACTGATCAATCACAATGTTAAAATAACGTTTCATGTGCAGGACAGAAACATATTTTACATATTCTATGTTCAGTAATAATGATATGACTGTCTGTATTATAAGTGGGCATTTATAAAAAAGTGCTAGAAACTGTACCAGATCAGATATGCAAATACCACATTCTAAAGTATTTCCATCTATTGAAATGATGGTTTCTGAGGGATTTCAGCATCTCATATAAAATAAAAGGCATTTTAGTTACCTTAAGTGCTAAAAGACTCTTGTTAATTTCAGCACCTTCCAGTCGTGTTTGCCTGTCTGCACTAGAAGTATCAGCTCCCCTTTCATTTCCAGCCAAGTCAATCAATGAAAATTTACCATGCAGTTTGCCTTTTCTTCTAAGAATAATCTGAAACACTGCATGGCTCCGAGATGAGTGTGCATTTGCAGATGTCTGACCAGATGTTCTTTAACAAAAGGAAGGAGAAAGGAGAATAGGATGAAAAGTCAGTGAACACTAATGTCAGTATTTTCATTAAAATTTACTAGAGGAAAATCTGTATTTTCAGTTGAAGGATGAATACATATCCTTAACAGTATCCTGTCACAAACAAGTATAGGTTCATATGCTGCACACACATGCCAATTACTATATCCCTTCAATTGTGATACCATACAGCCTCTGTCTTGTTTTATGCTATTCACTAAATCACATTAAGAATATTTTTCTTGCTAGAACCCTTAGAAGACCTTTCTTAAAAGTTAAGCTTTGTTTCCAGCTTGGGCCATGAAAATTGTTCATCAAACTAACAAAGCATAAACTAGCGAGCTAATTACACAATCACCACTGCTAAACAAATTTGTTCAACATCAGGAGATACAATATTTTATGAATGTTCTTTTCCAAATTTGACCACAGCACATCTCCAGATAACTTACACATCAAAACATTTATTCATTCTATTTACACTGAAAAATAAAATCCCTACCTGCAGCTATTGCCTATCTCAATAAGTTTGAGTACATCTTCAACACATTTAACTTCTCGCTCTTGTAATCCCACCACCTGAACTTGCTGTTTGCCATCTTCTAGAACTCGTAATTTGGTCTTCCTGTTCAATAAATCAAAGACCTTTTGTGGAGAGCAAATGAGAGAAGAGGTTTGTTAGAAATCTTCAGCACATTAATTTATAGTGTAAGTCTAACCAAGTCAGATATGTGTTCTATTCACGGAGCATTAAGTACAAGAAACTGAGACTTGGAACACACACAGGAACACACCCAAGTAAATGTTCCTAAATTCTTTATCATCAGGTGTTTCTCAACTAGCACTGAAGACCCCATTTAGAGCCCATTGGTACCCAATCAATAACAATTAGTAAGACCCTGGTTGCACTAATGACCCCATTAGGACCCCTTCTGTTGACATTAGCAGAAGGGAATTCTTAATTGAATGGGGTCTTTGGGTCCCTAAATCCAAATTTACTGTAGACCCCTTTAAAGGTGTCTTCAATCTGCTCTTCAGCCTTGAAGACTGGATCTGAGGACACCCATTCACACCGTGACTGGGGCAATGGGATCCAGGGATGGGCTCAACGGCTGCCATTTGCAGTGAGGCAGCTCCAGTCCTGCCCCGCCACCCAGAGCTACGGAGGTCTGCACGTTAATGGTCTCCCATACCCCTGCGTCTCCCCTCCTTGCCGCAGCATTCTGTCTCCTCCAGGCCTCCTGTGCCCCCTGGAGCAACCTCCCCCCTTACTACCCCCCCTTACCTGTCCTCCTTGCCATCATCATGCCCCCTTCTAAGGCACTTCCAGTTCTACACATGCATAAATAGAAGGCCTAGGAAGAAGGTGCAGCGGTGGGAGGCTGTGGGGGAGGGACAGAAGGCCATGGTGGGGTAGGAGGCCTGGGTGAACAGAAGGCTGCAGGGGAGGAAGGGGGCTGAGGGGGGATGGGGCAGCTCCAGCCTGAATCCCATGCCCATGAATGTGGGGGGCTTTGCATTCATGCACAAATATTCAACTTCCAAATCTACTAAAGACATTTTTTTTCACCAAGGCCTCATCTGTGAGAAGGGTTCCTTTTTACATGTTGTTTTTTCTAGTTTATAATAATTCATGTCGAATTGTATTTTTGGAGATCTAAAGTATTTTAATGCACTTAAAGACTGATAGTAGGGGTGGTTTATTTTTTGTTTTATGCTGTGAACTGGTTTTGGTGCTTTAAGATAGGAAGCAGTATAGCAATACTTTCATTTTTAAAAAAACAACAACCAGCCATGCTAACAGAAGAGTTCTGAACATAACGTAAGAGAAGCCCTGCTAGATAAGGCCACAGCCCATCTAGTCCAGCATTCCGTCGCACACAGTGGCCCACCAAATGCTCATGGGCATCTCAAGCAGAGACAAGGACAAACCTATTCCTGCTTGCGAGTCCTAGCAAATGGCATTAGAAGCATCCTGCTCCCCACCCCACCCCGAAGCCTGAAAGATGTACCTAGGCATTCATTCTAGTAGCCACTGATACATCTCTCATCCATAAATTTGTCTAACCCTACCTTCTGTGGAAGAGTCAGACTCACCTAGACATTCCAGTTTGTAAGATTCTATCTCTTCCTTAATATACAAGGCTATACCACCTACATGTTGCCTTTCCCTGTCTTTCCTGTACAGTTTGTAACCTAGGATGACTTATAGTCATCTGAGCTATAGAAGATAAAGGAATTCATACAAATAAACATTTTTCAAAAGATGTCAATTACATACCTTCCCACTGTAAATTTCAAAAAATGTTGCATATACTTGAAGTTCTAGTTTCTTATAGTTTGGTTTCTTCAACATTAAAAAGACATCTCTAGCTGCAAATAAATAAATAATTTAAGAAACCCATGACAGGGAAATCTTCAAATTTTATCATCTTATATCAGGTAGTATTTGTGTAGTCTTTTTTCGTGCACCTGTGTTTCAAATATATTCTCATTTTGAACTACACCAAATTTCAGTATCTACATCAGTCTTTTACACAGAAGACTTGGTATTTCTTCTGCAGAGAAGCATAGATAATGCTAAACAATCCATTAACATAATAAATCCTATGATGGGATGTCTCCCACATACCTCTTTCTTGGTGTAATTATGTTTAAGGCAACTGATTAAACCAAGAAGCAGGGAATCAGGCAGAAGTTGAGAAAATGGGCAGGGATGTCTTATGTTAGAAAAACTGTTACTGTAGGATGTATTGGTCTGTTTCCAATAATTTCCCTTTTTGTCCAGTATCCTCATTATACTGTACTGTATACCAAAGGCTTCTATAACTCTTATAAATCACTTCTGCTGATATAGGACCTGTAGTAAAACAAATTCCATTTGCAGTTTTCAGGGTACAAATGGGGGCTAATGAAAAGTCAAGAACTGTTGGCATTTGACCCAGAACACATCAGCTCAGCTTCCATCTTAATCATGGGCTCAATGATAAGCATTAGACATCTCATCTATTCTATTGAGATGTAAAGAAATACATCAACGTTATATAGCAAAATCCTTGTGGCTATGTGCATAAGAAGTAAATTAGTTCCCCCAGAGCCCATAAAGTGATTATGTACCTGCTAGTGCATAAATTCCTTTTGAACAGTCTTGATTTTTTCCTGAAAAGTCACCACCCATGGTCTAAAGACAAAAAACAAAACAAAACATAAAATCAAAGCCATTACATTTTCTAGTTATTATCATGGTCTTGACTGAATAGCCGCACTTCTTGCAGCATTAAGTCACCCAATCATTAAGTCACCAAATTATTGAAGATCCAGATATATACTCAACATGAGCAATGGTTCTTCATGGACTGTAACTGGAGAACTCTTAAGCTATCAAAGGTTCTTCTCCTACAGTATCTTCCCAGTAAAAAAGCAGAACTGAAAGCTAGTTTTTAACGGTATTGTGGGCTTAGTAAAGCAGAAGAGTGAAGCAAAGTCTTAAGAACTGAAAACCAACTACCGTAGAAAAAAGTGAGTAGGAAGAAGATAAAACAAACAGAAAAACCTATTGAGAACCTCTGGGTGGATGTGGAGTTCAGCAACACCCCACAAAGAAGCACCATTCATAGAGGGTATCCAATACAAATTTCTTGGTAAGAAAGTCTAATTGAGGCCTCCACGTCACCAGTGGATGTCCCAAAGTTAATGCAATAAGAAGTAAGGGAGGAAAGGAAGTTCTGTTATTGTCCACAACTTGCTCAAGCACTCTTCTACTGAAGGCCATTTCAGTAGACTAAAACCAATCAAGCCTATAGTGCTTTAAGAATGTGAAAAAAGACTGTGTGGCAGCACAGTAGATGCCCTGGATTAGGGTGTTGATTGTGAATATATTACTCTTGGAGTAAATTAACAGAAACCCAAGATTGAAAAGATGACCCAAGATATGCTTGACGTGGTCTTGCGCTAAGGGTAAGGAAAGCATTTTTATGAAAAGAAAGTCCAGATATGCTTGAGAGATTCCATAACCACTGACAAGATCTTGGCAGAAACACTTGAGTAGGGATGTGCATGAATATTCATATTATTCGTATAAATTCAGACAAATTCAGACATTTGGATTTGAATCAAACGTTGGCACAACAGAAGGCTGATGTTCAAATCAAATGCTTCGGAACATTCGTATGAAGATTCGTTACACTCATGAAACTGGGAGGTGTGAAAGTGGCTGCCCCAGTCACATCTGCAATAGTTCCACAGTGAATTCAAAGTGGATTGAGAGCAGATTTAAAGTGGATTCAGGGTAGATTTGACATATTCTGAGCAGATACGTATGGCATACATACAAGATTAGTATTTAATATGTGTATCGACTTCGTATGGAACATTCGTATTGGATCAAAGGGGATCGATTCAAATGAATATGAACTGAATGCAAAAAAACCATTTGTGCGCATCTCTTGCAGGGTGATGACAGGCTGAAGAGAAGGCCTCAAAATTGGAAGTGCCTGCTAAAGACAGAGTCAAAAGAAACATCGATAGGATATTGCACAGGAGTGTGCAGATATGCATCTCTGAGATTCACAGAAGCCAATAGGTTTGTGGGATCCAAGGATGCCATAGGGTATTTGATCAACTGCATGGTTCATAAACAAAAACAGAAAGAGGGCTTATCCCTTCTTAGTTTGAGAGTTTTCCCTCAGAGAAAGGCCAGTCATCTGCTGCCCTGCATGAGGACAATGAAGAACAGGGAAACAAACCTCCACACCTCCTGAACTGAATTTGTAGGCATATGAGTCTCTTATACATATATACATATGGGATTTACAATAAAATGTTGCTGTGTATCCTCAGAATTTCAAACAAATTAGCTATTAGATTACATGATCCTTTTAAACTTCAACAGATTTCAACTCATCATGTTTTATTTTATTTCTATAACTAAGATGAAAGGTAGTACAGAAATCCATAACAAAATAAAAATAAATAAAATGTTATTAACCATTAAATAATGCACATCAGGAGGAGATATAACCTAACATCAAAACTTACATGTGTCTTTCCACTGCCTGTTTGTCCATAGGCAAAACATGTAGCCATTCCTCTTTCAAATATGGTTTCCACTAGTGGTCTTGCAGTAAATCTACATCAAAGTAAAACCATTAAATACTTATTTAAAATACTAATAGTCTTGCTACATTATATGAACAAATGAACTTATTATAGCTTAGCACAGGTTTCAACAAGAACAAAGCAATAAATTGGTGAACTGTGTAAAACCAGGCTTTCTAAGTTCATGAGATAAGGTTTATACTATATCTACACATGAAAAATAGGCAGTCCAGAAAGCATTTTTGCCACAAGCAACTGCCCACACTATGTCTTCAAGCTGCCGAAAGTGTGAGGTAAAGAGCTCTGAAGTGCATTTTAGCATGGAAAATAACAGGGCCATAATCTGCCATGGCTGACCGCATCTTTGTGAAGATAGATTAGGTTAGTGTTTTAATTTTTAAAAAGTTAATCAACAGTGTAATTATTTGAATACCTGATTTCTAAAGAAACTAGAGAATTCAAGGGTTGGGAAAGGAAGGATAGTATTGCATGACTGAAGCTCAGGCTGAGCCAGCCAGGCAATCAATCACTGTTCAAAGGTGAGGGGAATGAGGTTGTCATTTTGACAATATAAAATAAAAAAGCTACACATACAGATTTGTAAAAATAAAGCTGGCATTACTTGGGCAACACTCAGGCTGTGTACAACTTGCAGCTGGCCAACGAAGAACCAGAGCACAAACCAAAGAAGCAGATCCACAAAAGGAAGGTACAGAGGCAAAAACTGGGCAGCATATAACTGATAAAATGTATTCAACTCAAACATGGTACCACCGCTCAAAGGCACATAAACGTGTTGCTGAACAACAATCTATGTGTGGAAGAAAGATAAAGCTCCTGGTGGATCTGAATGGCCCTAAACACTGCTTTTAATAGGGCACTGAAATCAAACATGCCAGGTCTCAAAGCATCCTAACCACAGTATTTCGACAGTTCAGCCTGGACAGTTAAGTCCCTGGTAATAAACTGCTGAGATGTAGTAGCATCCAGACTTGTTCTTCTGATGTTGTCCACCCCCCCACCCCCCTGAAAAGCTGATTTGACATAGTGTCACAACCAGCCACTGTACTACAACTCTGATAGCAGAGAAGGGAGGTACCCGAGGACTCACTGTCTTAGATGTGCAGCACACAGGGAGCATCTTAGAAAACAAACAGCAACAACAGTCTGTCACTCATCTCTAATTTGCATTATGTGTGGGCAAAGGAGCTTTAAACTTACACAGAAGTAAAGATTTGTGTATCAGTACAAAACCTAAGTCATTACCCTTAACATATACCAGAGATGCTCCACATTGACCTGCCATCAGAATTAGCAAATCCTTGTGTATGTCCCATAGTATTCCCTGTATGCCCACCACAGATCTCTAATCCTGCAAAACCTGTCAGGCTACAACTTAATCTTCCCTACGTTGGATGACAGGCAAGACTGAGATACATTTGTAAGTGGTATCATCTAGGGATGTGCAAAAATATTTGTAATATTCATTATTTGTACGAATTCACCCGAATTCAGACTTCCGTACATGAATCAAATGTTATGACATTCCCATATTTACATTCGTATGAATATGAATGTTTCAGAACATTTAAATGAATAGTTTGGACAACTGTTAAACTGGGATTACGTATCGGTTACATATGCTTTCGTGTTGGATATGTA
Source organism: Aspidoscelis tigris stejnegeri (assembly GCA_023333525.1). Taxonomy (NCBI): domain Eukaryota; kingdom Metazoa; phylum Chordata; class Lepidosauria; order Squamata; family Teiidae; genus Aspidoscelis; species Aspidoscelis tigris. Next base: position 28,243,214 of record JALMGA010000007.1, on the reverse strand, counting down.
TCGGATATTCATACGAACCCATACGAATACATTCGTATTGAACAGAATCTTACCACATTCAAAGGGGATCTATTCAAATGAATATGAATGTTCTAACATTCGATTCGTTACAAATCAAATGCAAAAAAAAAAACCCCATTCATGCACATCCCTAGTATCATCCTCTTATTACCTTCTCAATCTTCATCTCACAAAGTCTGTAGTATTAAGCTAAGTTCTTGTACAGAACTATCTAAAGGTCTACATATCCCCCTTCAATCAGAGGTGAAAAAGAAATGTCCATACTATATCTTCTGTACCATGCTGTACTTTTGTCTTTTTAAGTTGCCTTATGAAAAACAGCAGCTTTTCAATAAAATCTTAAAAGAACCTGTTACAACCTCTCTAAGTCACACAGGAAACCTCTGGAGGTCTTTCTTCTAATTTTCAAGTACATCACGCTTTCTAGCCCAAAAAGAAATCCTAATACCTTTGTTTAAGAACACAGGAACATAAGAGAAGCCATGTTACACTGGTCCACAGCCCATATAGTCCAGCATCCTGTTTTACACAGTGGCCCACAATTGCTTATGGCCATCTCAAGCGGAAGTCAAAGGCAAAGCCCCTTCACCTCTCTCAAACCCCAGCAAAATGCCCTTTAGAGACATCCTGCCTGTCTCCCCAGTCTAAAGGGCCTAAGCATGCATTATAGTAGCCCTTGATACTACAGTAGTTCTGTCATCCATGAATTTCTCTAACCCTTTCTTAAAGGCATCTAGGCTGATGGCTGGTTGCTCTTCTGGCAGCAAACACTATAAGCTTATGACCATCTGGATGAAAAAAATACTTCCCCTTGTCTGATCTGACTCTCCTACTCATCAGCTTCATAGAGTAGCCTTTGGTTCTAGTGTTCTACTTTCTCTGTGTCATGCTGTTCTTTTCCAAAAGGGAGTAACAGGAAATAGGAAGTCCAGAATAATTATGCACACACAAAAAGTATATACTTTTAAAATGTTAACTGTTGCTGTGGATTTTTTTTCCCCACAGATTTACAAAGGTTGACAAAAATGAAAGAAGTGACAAGACAGAGTAAGATACATTAGAGAGAAATACAAAGTGGAAACAACACATTTTAACATACATACCTGTAAACCATTTCATTAGGAGCGCTGTCATCAAAGGCATAGTCAAAGCGGAAAGTTTGGTTTTCTAAGTACCTTGTTAAATCCACCTTTTGTTTGGGTTCGTGTACCATTACAACATCTTTGCTAGGAATCGTTATTACATCAAGATCTTTCATTACTGTTTCTAAAAAGTAATAAAATGTACATTATTTTTTACAATACAGTAAATTAATTTTAAAAATATATTAGATAAATTTCAGGGACTTTAGACAGTTGTACATCCAAAACATTGACGATATTATGAAGCAACAGAAAATGGGGAGAATACCAGGTTATTACTGCAAATTGGTGAACTTGTATTTTAAACTGTTTACACACAAAATTACTTGATACACTAGAGGTTTTTGCTTAGGTACAAAAATGCATTTTTAAAACCTTTGCACTCTGACTCTTCAACCTGGATTCACATTCAGTAGATTATTCTTAACAAGTATTCTATAATAGCTTTTGGTAAGGACAAAGCATATAAAGAACATTACAGATCTTCAAGATAACAAGAAACAACCAATTTGACTTCATCAGTGTTTGCATTAATTAATATCTTTTGTTAACTGTACAAAATTCCTGAATCAGCAACAAATATGTACAAAGCCCAATGTTCTAACAGACATGCAGACAAAAAGTGCTTTGTATCTACAGTTAAATACATTCATGTGCCCTATTTTCCATGAAGGAAAAAAAATCTCTGAAGCATAAAATCGAGTCTATTCATCTCTTCCAGTGGATCTCAACTTTTACTTAACTATTTACAAAACAAAGTTTAACTTCAAGTAGTACTATAAAATTCATTTTGTAACTGCATTCCAGTAAAATAAAATTGGAATTTCTCCTCTAATTTATTTAATTTTTTACCTGAGCAGACTGAGCCTGTATGCTAGAAAAAACTATACTACTCAACTGCTGTACTAAACACACAAATAACAACAACATTCTCAAACTTCAGCCTACTAAAACAATTCCTAATTGTACCTCTCATACTTTCAGAATGAACTTAAAATTTCAGGTCTTATAAAGAAGATATCACACTTTTATATATAATAAGTATTTCAAATAGGATGTGCAAGAATATTTGAAATATTCGTCATTTGATCAAATTCAGCTGAATTTGGACATTCAAATTTGAATTTAAAGTCCAAACATTCGTTTTTTAATATTCAAACGAATGCAAATATTTCACATCATTCATACACATTACAAATGTATCCATACACATCTTATTCATGTCCACAGGCATTTGTATGGATATGTATGGGATAAAAGAGGGATGTGTACGGATGCATACAGATGTTGTCAACATTTGTACCATCAAATACATATCAAATATTTATACGGATAGATACAAATGTTTTCGAATTGGTTCTAATTTTAATTCAGTTTTTCTCTATTCGTATGAATTAGGACATTCGAATATTCAATTCAAATTGAATGCCATCCCTAATTTCAAATCTTTCCTTAAAACACACACTTTGAATATGATGATGGGGTGGAGGAACAATCTTTTAATGAGGAGTGTACACATTTTTGACATTCAATTCATAATGAATCTAATGTTTGAAAATCCATATTTGTATGAACAGATCACATTTGAATGTGGTAAAATTCTAATCAATATTAATTTATTTGTACATATTTGTACAAATATTTGATAGTATCAGATACGAATGAATACATATCCGATACATATCTGATATGAACAAATACGTATCTGATATGAATGACTATGTATCTGATACAAATAAATGTATATTCGATATATATCAGTAACATATCCACACTCTGAAAATGTCAAATCCAACCTGAATCCACTTTTAATATGCTGTTAAATGCAATCTGGATCCACTGTGGATGTGACTGGCACTCCATTTTTCCAGACCTCCAATCTATAACCAATGTCCAAACTATTCATACAAATGTCCGGAAACATTTGTATTCGTATGAATGTTAGTATATGAATATCGTAGCATTTGATTCATGTATGAATGTCTGAATTCATTTGAATTTGTATGAATAACAAATGTTACAAACATTTGTGCACATCACTAAACAAGTCTGAAAAGAATGTAATCCTATATATGAAAACCCACATTTAATAATCCTTACACAATATCATCACGCTTAATAGCAAAGTTATATTTCAGTGAAATCAATGCTTTAAGCTAAGTGTACATACGCAACCACCTTTGGTGTTATAACATGTAAAATGACAGTTTATATAGCACATCAATGAGCTGAATATACAGCATAAGGCTTTGACAAACAGCTCTTTTTTGTTTCAGAACACAGGAATCTTTAAAAACATAAAATGTAAGAAAAAGTGGCAAATAGAAGAAAGGGGATGGATAATAGCTCATACTGTTGAACATTTTTTCTTTTATTAAATTATATATTGCTTAACAAATTAAAGGAATACTTAAGCATCACAGTATAACCCCAAATCACTTAAACTTCAGGGATATCAATCTGTCCAGTTAGGAAGCATAAGTGATTGTAAATCAATTTCATCTGCTTAGGTGGCAATGAAAGTGACAAGGAGAGTTTTTCCATTGACCTCCCTTATCCGGATCTAAAATGATCCGGATCTAAGGAATGGGTCCTCCAACTAATCCAGATCTAGTAGATCCGGATTAAGGGAGGTACCTGATGAGTCCCCACGGCCAGTGCAGCACCCAATAGCAATGAGTGCTAGCCTGCCCGCAGTGGAAACGACAGAGCACCCATGTGGTGAATCTGGATCAACCCATGTGGGGCCCGCCAGCGTCCTCATGTGGGGCTACTCTTCAGAGCCAGCTTCAGAGCTGCCTTCGGAGATTGTGCACAGGCTTTGGAGTTTTGGGTTTCGCATGCCGGAGCCCCCCCCCCCAGTCCCCACTGCCCGATCGTGGTGGTAACGCACTCCATATAATCCGGATTTTCTGCCTGAAGACCCCATTGAAGACCCCTTTAATGGTGTCTACAGGAAATCTGGATTATAGGTCCTGAAGGACCCATTCAATCCAGATTTCCCTAGAACTGGTTGAAACAAACGTGGCTCTAATGGGATCTGCAGCGGAAATGGTGTCTTCCTGCTTTGAGCCTAATGGGTCCTTAATCGGTACTTAGTGCTAGTGGGAAAAAACTCAAGAGGTGCACTTGAGGGACAACAAGAAGACAATCAAGTTACTGATGTGCATACTTCTAACCGCCCAGATTGGTTCGCCACAGGGCGGTATACAAATAAATAAATATTATTATTATTATTAACCAAACTGTCAGAAACAGACTCTACAACGACAGCCTAACGGTCTGTAATGGAACCTGTGCTCAAAGCTCAGCATCATAGAGCTCGACTGGCATTCACCAGAGAACACCAGAATTATCCCCATTCTCTTCATAGATGAAAGCAGGTTCACACTGAGCACATTTTGGACACTGTGGGGCACATTATGCTGCCTACGAGATCATCCAGCATAACTGGTTTGGTGGTGGGTTAGTGGCAGTCTGGGGAAGCATATCCTTGTGGTGGGAGTCACACAAACAGTCACATGTACAGTCATCATCATGGCTTGTCTTCGTGAACGAAGATTAGGGAGGGCTCGAACCACGCTTGTTGCATGCCTGTTAGTGGCTAAATAGACCAATGCAGGAAAGGGTGGTATGGTTGCAGAAGGTGCAGAACTTTCGGGTAGAAGTTCTTATGCGATGGCAAGTACTAGCCTGTTCAAGAGTATTCTTGCAAGGATTTTTCCGACAATGGAGAGCAGAGTTATTCCACTGTAGTTTGAGCAGTCTGATTGTTCTTCTTTCTTTTTGTACAGGATAATTATGACTGTGTCACAGAGATCTTGCAGTAGTTTGCCTTGTTTCCAACAACATACAAGGAACTCGTGAAACCTGGTGTCGAGTGCATGGCCTCCATGCTTCCAAATTTCAGATGGGATTCCATCAGCCCCAGGTGCCTTGCCAGTTTTCAGCTGTTTGATGGCTTTAAGAGTCTCCTCTGAAGTGGGGGCTACGTCCAAATCAGTTTTCACTGGTTGCTGTGCAATGCGGTTAATTGCTGAGTCTTGGACTAATGGATGGCATTGAAGAGGGTCTCAAAGTGTTCCAACCATCGATTCAGGATGAAAGTTTTGTCCGTAAGGAGCATTTGTCCATCTGCACTGCATAGGGGGTTGGGGGCCTGGTGTGTGGGTCCGTACACCTCTTTCAGAGATTCACAGAATCCTCTATGATCGCCCATGTCTGCACATAGCTGGGTCTCTCTTGCTAGGTTGTTCCACCACGTGTTCTGCATATCTCAGAGCTTTTGTTGAAGTTTGCTGCATACACAACGAAAGGCTGCTTTTCTTACAATGGCAGGTTGAGCAAGGTGTGCATGGTAAGCGATTCTCTTTGTTAGCAGTTCCTCGATTTCTTGCTTGTTTTCGTTGAACCAGTCAGACAAACAGTCACATATACAGTAAGTTCACAGACATACACAAGTCTGAGCAGAGGGCACTTTTCCTGTGTACCAGATGATGGGATGCTTTTTCCCAAAGGAAAGACGTGAAAAAATATGTCTGATCACAACCTCAGTTGCAGTTTTTGTACTCTGCTTCCTATCTGAGACCTCAGATTCACAAAAATAAACAACATTAAAAACATGGTGAAGGGGGGCAGAGAAGGAAAACCTGGAGTGGTAGACATGTTGAGGCTATCACTCCTTTTACTCTCAGCAATTAAAATTTGGTAGTGCCAATCAGCATTTCCATTGGCTTGGTGGTGATGTTGCTGAATGCCAGGTCACTCCAAAATAAGTCATTAGTCATCCATGGGTGTTTTTCCACTGTCACTAGAAGCACCCATTAAGTATCCATTAATGGGTACTTAATGGCATTTTTGTACCCATTAATGGGTACTTAATGGGTACTTCTAGTGACAGTGGAAAAACACCCCATGACTGTGGTTGAAAGGGCTGGCCTCATGTATAATAAATACCACAGAAACTTGAGAGACCCTGTGTTTCTCAGCTTTGTCCCTCAGGACATCTGGTATAGCCTCAGTCCAGGGTCATCATAATCCATTTTCTCATAAGACCTGCTATTCTCACTGTGACTGAGGTTGAGTTACTATTCCTGGTGTTAACCAGAGAACAGAATAAGGTTGCTGTTGGTGTAATTGACCTTGGGACCCTAGAGTGGGGGCAGGATATATTTGAAAAAGCAACAGATACACACATTAAAAAAGTGGGTTAAAGAAGGGGAATATGTAATTTATAATGGTACTAGCATCAAGCACATCTTTGTAATTTTCTGTTATTACAGCCCTAATAGACAATAAGACAGAAAGATATACTTCTCCCAATGCCACCAAGATATTACAGTATGATGCTCAGGGATCTTCAGCTAAACAAGACACCCCAGAAAGGTCAAACACATCTAGAATTCAAGCTACAGTTAATACACTCTACAGAACTGCTAGTTCATTATGCATCATTGCTCTTCACAAGGTATTTGACTTAGCCATTATGTAAGTACTCGATTACATAATATCAGAGTAATCCTTTCCCCTCCAAAACTCCATTGCATTCCATTATTCAGCTAAACAGTAAAGTGAAATTAGAAATCTCTTAATAATTGCATGCATTCAGAAGTATTATCTTTGCAGAATTTTGCACAGGGGGTTAGATAACTAGAATATGAATAATTCTGCATTACTGATTTTTAAAAAAGAGAAATCACAGAAGGTTGCCGTCAACTGTTTTTAAAACTAAACATTACTAATTGCTTTGGAAAGACAGGTCTAAGTGTTCTCGGACGGACTCCAGCATACTACGGCTGGGTATATCCTTAGGTGTATTGATGGCAGACGACCACTAGGTGGCTCTTCTTTGGAGTATAAGAACCCCACATCACGTGACCAGAGCCAGACTTCCTGCGGTCGTTATTCGAGGCAGACACCGCAGGGATTTGCAGTGACTTGCTCTTTAAATTCTTCTGCCTTTTTTATTGTGAAAATGTCTTCGGAGTTATCTCCGTCGGAGGATGAAAAGGGTGAGCTCCTCTACCCTGATCTAACCTTTTCGGAAAGAGAAGAAGCCGCGGCTTGGAGCTCCCTCGTTAGCACCTCTAGGAGCGCGCCGCCTCTTTCAGCCTCCGTTCATCCCTTTTGGCTGTCAGAGGAGGAGAGCTCCGAGTTTGCCGGTTTTCTTTCTTCGGCTAGCGAGATCACCTCTCGCTTAAACCGCTCGGTCACTCCCCCAGTAGGGGGGGATGAGTCCGCCTCCTTAATCCCCTGCCTTCCACATCCACCCTCAGGTAAGAGCTTCGATCGCTGTTTGGCTGCATCGGAGCTGTTGGGGGGGGGGAGTTTTAGGAGGTTATTTTCTTCCCTTCTGGCCAAGCATTTATTTATTTATTTCCTTTGTATTTATTTCAGAAACAAGGCAGGCTGGTGTAGGGGAAGCGGGGTTGCCGTTAACGGCTCTAACGGATTCCCCTCAGTCAGCTGAGCGCTCGCGCCATTCTTCTCAGAACGGAGCCCCAGCTGACGTTTCTCTAGCCCCGCCCAAACGCCGGCATGGAACGCAGAGGGCAGAGGGATTCCCTGAGGCCCCGGATGAGCGCGGACGCCGCCTTCAGAGAGAAAAAAAGCGTAGGCGGAGGGAGGTTTCCTCCGCGGAAGACGTCTTTCGCTCTTCTAAGCAGAAGCGCAGCTTTAAAAGGAGGCATGGAAGGAGGCGTTCTAGCAGCCCCTCCTCCTCTGATTCAGGGAAGAAGGACCAGATGTCCTTGCTTTTGGAGCTAGCTCGCTCCTTGGCTGGCAGGGCTAAGAAGAAGAGGAAGAAGAAGAGAAAGCACAGGTCCCCTTCTACTGCTTCCTCCCCCTCCTTTTCCTCGCGTTCCTCCTCGGCTTCATCTGCCCACAGGAGAAAGCCCCGGTATGATCAGCCTTCACATGCAAGCCGTCAAGATCAGGCTGCAGCTTCCTCACGTGGGGCTATTGCTCAGCGCTCTTCTGAAAATGTGGTTTTTGCCCTTGGGGCTAGTACACAGCGCTCTTCTGATAATGGGCACCTGATGATGGAGGCTAGTGCACAGCGCTCTTCTGATACTGTTTCCCAGCTTAATGACCATGTTTCTCAGCACTCTTCTGAATTTGTTGCTGAAGCCTCTGCAGCTCCTATTCAGCCCTCTTCTGAGAATTTGCCTGACAGCTCCCTTCATGACTGTGGATCTGCTCAGTTGCTTACTGTTAAACTTCCTTCAAGTGGAAGGATGGCAATGGAGTCTGCAATTTCAATCCAGAATGTTGTTCAGCCTCATGTGGCTGCTCCCTCTGCTAATGTTGTTGGGCTTATGAATAATGAGATCCCTGTTCCCACTGTTTCAGGGGGCGATGGCTTACCCACTAATCCTCCCCCCCAGGTCCCTCAGGCTCCTATAGCCACCCCAGCTGAGGATGATGGGAATCCACAGGAGGAGACTTCTCAATCCACCCCAAGGCTTTTTCAGTATGATTTTATGCCTTCGGTGGTTCAGTATGTCACTTCCTCTCTGAAGATATCTAAAAGCCCTAATGTGACAGAGGAGCAAATCCAGCAGGCAAAGGATTTGTTAATGGCTCCTCCCCAACAAGAGTTGGTCATTCCGATCCCTGACCTTCTGGAGGATATTTTAATTAGGGAGTGGGCGGAGCCAGGAACATCTAAGCGTCTCCCAGGCCCACCAAGAAAGCTTTTCTTACCCTCAGGGCACGCAGAATCTATATGGGCGGTCCCCGGTATAGACGGGCCCATTGTCCAACTGGTTTCTAACCAGGTTGTCCCAGGTCAGGGGGAAAATATTTTGAAAGATGCAAATGATAAGAAATTAGAAAATTACTTGAAGAGAATTTTTGAATCCGGATCGTTAAGTGCCAGATGTTCGGCTTCGAACTCGATTATAGCTAGAGCTGTTCTGAAGGGGATTGAGGAACTCCTGTTGGCTCCTTCCCTCCCACAGGAATTCAAGGCTAAGTTATTAGACATTTAAAAAGCTCTATCCCTCGCAGCTGACGCCAGTTTAGATGCACTACAGCTATCTGCTCGTAGTACTGGTGCTGCTGTGGCAGCTAGGAGAATGGTTTGGTTGCGTAACTGGCAGGTGGATTTTAACTCCAAGGTACAGTTAGTCTCCGCCCCTTTTAAAGGCCGTCTTCTCTTTGGGGAACAAAATCTGAAAGATGTGCTCATTGAACGTAATAAACGGAAGGTTATGCCTACGGCCCCCCCTGCGTCTGCCAATCCTCCTGTAAACACAAGGAGCAAAGGTAATAGGAGGTCATACTCTGGTAGCTATAATTCTAACTATAACTTCAAGAGGCAGCCCTTTCGATCTAGGTTCTTCGGCAAACAAGCACCCGTTGGGCAGGGGCAGGCAATACTCCTTTGGGGGTGCAAATAGCTGAGCATTATCTACCTATGGGTCAGTTAGGGCTTCCCAAGGTTGGTGCCTGTTTAAATAATTTTTTCGAAGTTTGGTCAAATAGTATTAAGGATCGTTGGGTTTTAAATGTTGTAAGGGATGGATACAAGCTTGAGTTTAAGTTCACTCCTTGTTATAGATGGATTGCTGTTCCAATTCCGGTAAATAAATTAAAGAAACAAGCCCTTTATAAGGCTATTGAAGAGCTTATTGAGATGGGTGCTATAGAGGAGGTTCCTGTGGAAGAACAGGGTCAAGGTATTTATTCTATCATTTTTCTGGCACCGAAAAAAGGGGGCACGTGGAGAGCAGTTCTTGATTTGAAGTTTGTTAATCAGTTTATTCAGACAAAGTACTATACGATGGAAGGCTTGTCTGCCATAAGATTCCAATTGGAGGAGGGCATGTTTATGGTCTCAATTGACCTGATGCAAGCCTTCCTGCATGTCCCTGTGCATGTAGAGTCCAGGAAGTTTTTGCGCTTCCAGTTAGGGGACAAGCATTACCAGTATAAATGTCTACCCTTTGGGTTAAATCAAAGTCCTCGTGTCTTCTCGAAGGTTTTAATTTGTCCAATAGAAAGCTTACGGTTACAAGGAGTAAGGATCTATCCCTTTTTAGATGATCTCTTGATTGTGGGTAAGTCAAGACAAGAGGCAGAGCACTCAGCATCCAAGACTATTAATTATTTATCTGCTCACGGGTTCATAATCAATTATGCTAAGAGTTCCTTAGTTCCTTCACAGGAATTAGTGCACCTAGGGCGGTGATGGCCAACCTATGACACGCGTGTCACAGGTGACACGCCAAGCCCTTTTGGGTGACACACATGGCCACCCTGGCACCTGGGCATGTAGTGCTTGCTTGTTCTTGAAGTGTACAAAATACCAACTTTCAATTGAAGATTTAGTAACAAAAGTCACTAATGAAAAGAATTATTTGTTTTTGCTTTTAATAAAATACATATATCAAAAATATAACTTTTTTACTAGAGCTACAAATATCACAAAATTATGGATATTTCTAGAAGTGACACAGCACCTGAGTTTAGCTAGGTTTTCTTGCGAATTTTTACACACCGATCTCAAAAGGTTCGCCATCATTGACCTAGGGGCTCTCATTGATACGGTACATTTCTCAATTAGACCTTCTGAGGAGCGAGTTACCAGTCTTACTGGCTTAGCAAGAGACATCCTCCCTTTGCACTCCGCCAAATTGCTTTCCTTAACTTCCTTGCTTGGGAAGATGATCTCTGTTATTGATTTGCACCCGTGGGCAAGGTTTCATTCTCGGCCCTTGCAGCAGCTATTGAGGCCTTATTCCAGGGCAATCTCAGAAGGGCACAAGTGCACTGTTATGTTATCGGAGTCAGTGCGTAGTTCCCTATTGCTTTGGGCTGATAAAGACTATATTAATAAAGGGGTCCCCATAATTCGCCCAGTGGATGCGTCTGTGTACACGGATGCTAGTTTATACGGATGGGGTGGAACCTTTTCTTCGCATAGCACTCAAGGTGCTTGGTCAAAAGAGGATTTGCGTCATCATATACATTGGTTAGAGTTAAAAGCTATAATTTTGGTATTAAGATCTTTTAAAGAGTTATTGTTTGGTAAACATGTAACAGTCTTCACAGATAATATGACAGCCAAAGCACATGTGTCCAGACAGGGAGGAACACGGTCTAGATCCTTGATGGAGTTGTCCAACCAACTTTTTGAGTGGGCAGAACCAAATCTTGCCTCCCTGACGGCTGTTCATATTAGTGGAGAATGTAACAAGTTGGCGGATTCCCTGAGTAGAAGAATGTTATTGGAATCTGAATGGAGGTTGAATGAGTCTGTTTTTGCTTACTTAAATGAAAAGTTTGGTCCTTTTCAGATAGACTTGTTCGCTTCAAGGATCAACAGTCAGCTTCCGGTATACATCTCAAGGTACAAGGACAGCAGAGCATGGGCCACGGATGCACTGACAGTTTCTTGGCCTCATGGGACTCTGTATGCTTTTCCACCCTTCCCATTGATAAGCAAGGTTCTCAGGAAGGTGAAGTTGGAAAAGGCGAGTGTCCTCTTGGTGGCCCCACATTGGCCACGCAGGCCGTGGTTTCCCTTACTGAGGGCAATGGCAGTAGGTCCTCCCTTCAGATTGCCTCAATGCAGGGACTTACTTTCTCAGGAGGGGATTCTTCATCCGAACCCCAAGTGGCTGGCCTTAGCGGCATGGAAGTTAAGAGGTTAGCACTCAGAGAGGCTGGTCTGCATGATTCGGTAATAGATACAATGTTAGCGGCCAGGCGTGATTCAACATGGCGCATTTATAATAGCGCATGGAAGATTTTTTGTTCCTGGTGTAGTAACAAGAACATAAACCCTTTGCAGCCGGCAATAGGTGATGTGCTACTATTTTTACAAGATGGTTGTGCTAAGGGTCTGAAGTATAATACCATCCAAAAGCAGATTGCAGCCTTGTCCTCTTATTAAAATTAAAGACGTTCCCGCGTTATCGAAACATGAGTACATTGTTTCTTTTTTGGCGGGGCTGAAAGCTAAGAATCCACCCGTAGCACATCGATTCCCTACTTGGGACTTGCATTTGGTTACGGAGGCCATCACAGATGTTCCCTTTGAGCTTTTGGAGGAGGTGTCCTTACGTTTTTTATCTCTAAAGGTCTTGTTTTGGGTGGCCATGTCCTCAGCGCGTAGGGTATCGGAGTTAGCCGCCTTATCCATTGAGCCCTCGCTATGTGTTTTTAAGGAAGACTCGGTCATATTGAGAATGGATCCATTTTTTAAACCGAAGGTCGATACCTCATTCCATAGGAATCAAGATATATGCTTACCTTCACTTACCTCGTCTGAGGGTCCTGGGGAGAAGCTGCACTTGTTGGATGTAAGGAGAGCCTTAAAAGTGTACATTGATAGAACCAGTAGTTTTAGAAAGTCTAATGCTCTGTTTGTGTGTTTCCATCCCAACTATTTGGGAAAGAAGGCTACCCCTAGGATTTTGTCCTCGTGGATTAGGTCCTGCATTATCCAGGCTTATGAATGCAGGGAGCGTGTTCCACCTGAAGGTATTGTAGCTCACTCTACTAGATCGCCAGCATCTTCGTTGGCCTACGCTGGATCGGTTTCTGTTGCTGACATCTGCAGAGCAGCTTCGTGGTCGTCTCCGTCCACCTTCACAAGACATTCAGCCTCTGCACCGGTAAGTGGTGTTTGTAGGTGGTAGGTATTGGCTGTGGGCTACTTTGGAGTGTAGCCTTCTTTGGTGGGAGGAGTTAAGTACCCACCCTTTTGGGAGCTCTGGTGCGTCCCAGCCGTAGTATGCTGGAGTCCGTCCGAGAATGGGAGATTGATTATATCGTGAAGTATCCGTTCTGGACGGACGAAAGCATACTACGCGCCCACCCATTACAGGTAGAGTTTTAAGCTAATTCCTGTTGTGGTTTTCTGTTCTAGATACCCGCTGAAGCTGAGAAGCGCTAAATCGGAATTACTCCCTCCGGAAGTCTGGCTCTGGTCACGTGATGTGGGGTTCTTATACTCCAAAGAAGAGCCACCTAGCGGTCGTCTGCCATCAATATACCTAAGGATATACCCAGCCGTAGTATGCTTTCGTCCGTCCAAAACGGATACTTCACGATATAATCAATCTCCCGTTTTAATATTTAATTAAATATATCTTGCTCTATAAACTATGATATGAAGAGCAGTTGTAATAGATGGGCACTATTTCTGCAAAATCATGACTGTTTAGCTCCAGAAGGACAACTTACACTGAATTCACAATATGATAAATATGCATTATTTTTTGACCATCTCCGTTTTTCAGCACTAGCATTTACCATTCTTAACTCTATTTCATGAAGGCTAACAGCTAGTTTTAATGTAAAATGTTTATTCACAATACTTTATTGAAGCACAAAATTAATTGTCAAGAAAGATAAAATCGACATTTCAAGTAAGTCATACCTTTTTTATTGAGCGGCCGTTTCCTCACACAGACACATATCCTGTGCTCATCAATCTAAATAAACCCAAAGCAAATCACAGAATCAGTTATTAATATTAAATAAAAATTGAAACTTTATTCAATCAGACAGGCCATTTCAGACATTGCACAGGTAGAAAAAACTAGTCTGAAGAAAGCCTCTCAAGTAATCTCAAATTCTCCCTCCTAAGAGCAAACAGCTACAGGCAGGGAGGGAGGGAGGGATGTTCTAAGCCAGTATGGTAACATCTGACTGACCCTTGGTTAAATGTAATGAGTTGATATATACTAGTTGTGACACAACAGTGTAAAATTCTTATCAAGGATAAATCCAACATGTAATTTCAGGTTACTTTTTCTTAGAAAAAAATGCTTCTGTAACAATTGTCAGCAAATATATCAGCGTAGGAATTAAGAGTCTCAGACAGCTCTCTTAACATACAGCACAATAAATCTGACTTGAGGTAGACACTTCAAAATCCTAACATTTTAAGTATCTAGCTACACCAGGGTTACTTACAGTTTGAAACACTATAATATTCTTAGCTTGTAATAGTGCAGTAACTTTATTATTTATATTTCTAGCATGCCCTATACCCAAAGGTTTCACTTACAGGATCTGCAGTTGTTAGTGGTCTATAATCCAGACTTCCCCTGAAATCTCTGATCATGCACATAATTTCATAATTTGGATTTGTAGCATCAACATCCTAAAAGTGGGGGAGGAAGAAATTAACACATACAATAGTCCTCCACAAACATGTTATTTTCACATATATCACAGACGCTTGAACAAAGATTCAGTATTTTCAAAGCATGTAGTTTTTTCCACCAAAACATCCATGCTGAATCATAAAAAGTTTTAATTTAAGGGGTTTTAAATTTACTAAGTTTAACCCCATTTACTCAAAGGCAGAGTTATGACTAAATATTTGAATTTAATATGATTAAGGCTACTGATCAGTGCCACATCTGCAAAGCGGCAGGCACACAAGAAGACCATTCTGGCAAAAGCAATGGATCTATACTTTAGAGAACCAATAGACTTTTTGTATCCAAGTCTGTATTATTCTTACCTCAGAATTTCTTTAGCCTCCCCATCCCATGAAGAACATCAATCAATTGCAATCTGCTTCTTACCTTAAAGGTCTCTAAGCTGAACTGGAAGGAGCAGTTCCCCAAACCAGTGAGTCCCAGTTCATTCCATAACAGTAGAGGAATGATCAATCAAGACAATGACTGTTACTTTTATATTAAATATATACACTCCCTCCAAAGAAGTACTCTTTTAGCCTTACAACACCAGTGTTGAAGAACCTGTTCCTATGTAGTATACCTCTTCTATCAAATCTGTTAAGATTGCTCACCTAGGGTGAGCAGCAGTTCAATATTTTATGCCTACACTGACTTTTTAATATCATATTGTAATACTGTATTTCACTGTATTTTTTGCTTCTCTTATACCTTTATTCCATTTTCCTGTTTAACAGTTAACATTTTCACTGCTAGCTTCCTATTAATATGAACTATTTTCAAAACATTTGATTTCAATGCAAGACCATGTCTCAGCTGAATAAATAAAAACTAAAAGGAGCTGTGGGTAACCCACATAAATATCCAGAACTTATTCTGTTTCAGGAAGTAGAGAGATATCAAAACGACAATTCGGTGTGCCATTTATAACTATCACTCCACAAAAAAGAACAGTTGCTTCTGGGACAAAACGAAATGGTCTTGTGAGAGGTAGTACACTAACATTCCTGACATGTACAAATTTGATGCCTTTAGACATCAGTGACTTTTCTATTCTGGTGAATGTCTTCATCTAGATTTATGAAATACCTGGAGCAAATTACATACAGCGTTTATTAATGATAACCTACCGATGGAGATGAAAGAAGGATTATCGAAATTACAGACATGTTTACCTGGGACCTTTCAGGGCTAAAGGATGGAGGGGGATTTGCCTATGTTGTTAAGAGTTGGGTTAATGTGTTATATGTGGGCAATGGTCTGTTTTCCTTTTTCTTTATTCTTCCCTTTCTTTTATAAAAGCAATTAATAAAATTAAAGGAAAAAAATATTGGGTGCAGTGGATCTTAGGCTTGTATGGAACTAAAGGTCAGCATTATCAAACCACCCAAAGAGGACCTTTACAAGGCCAACAAGGACCTTAGTTAATATTCAACATAAGGACCCCATGATGGGGGGATGCTGAACAGATAATGTATATCTCTATGGGAGGTTTCATCAGAAACCTGCTTGAAGGGCAGGAAAAAAAAGAATTAAGGCATTTTGAATCTAGAAAAATATAAGCACGACCTGACAAATTTCAAGTCTACAGCAGACACCCAGGGACCCTCCAGGGAAAAGAAGATGGGGGACAAAAACAATTAACAAATATGGGTTGTAAATGTATATTCCAATCCTTGCTGAAGAGGTGAGATATACTTCACAGTATTTACATCAGATCTATGTGACTTCTACTAAAATAATAAAATGGAGAGGGATAAAGGTCTATTAGACAGAGCCGAGTATCAAGGTCATAAGCGCTCTGAAGCACCCAAGAAATCCAATCAATCTCTGGGCCTGCAGGGTTGTAGACTGAAAAGTTTAGAATGAAATGTACTCAAACAGAAGGCAAAACTTACCTGTCTTTAGATTTCTCAGCTGATGACATAACTTTTTTTTTCATTTTTGTTTTAATAAGATGGGCTTGAGGGCATTCTCCCCAAATAATTTGGTCAATTCAGAAAAAGCAGCTGCCAAGTTCATGGAAAAGGATAAATCTATAACCCAGTAAGTGCATGCTTGGCAATAATATTTGAAGGCATGGCACCAACCATTGCTTGATAGAGGTCTAAGCCAGCATTTGTGATAAACAAAGTAAAACAACTCCCCTGCAAAATTCACTATTCTTGCTATCATCAAACCTTCAGTCTCATATACAGTCTGGTAATAGTCCTAGAGTTTTCTCCAGGACTGATGGCTAGGCCCTAAAATAACCTATTATTCAAAACTTTTCCAGAAAATGCACACAAAATTTTGCCTCTTGTCAATTTCCAACAACCACAAGGAGAGAAAAAGGCTCCAGATACTTTAGCAATTCAGGACCATCAAAACATAAAATTACTTGAGTATCAATATTCCTTCTTCATATGCAAGAGACTAGAAGTCTCACTTTAAGATGAGAGAAAATAACATTTAAGCTGCCAACAGGATTACGCCACTGGCTCTTCTAAAGCTTCTGCTTTGTGACAAGAGTCATTAACATAGAAGGATTTTCTTAAAAGATTAGCAAATCTTTTTAAAATAAAAATTGCAATGACGTGCTCACTCTCTCCCTAATCACAGAATAAGTTACAGTGCTACTGAAACCATTTTAAAAGCTTATATTCTCAAAGAGGACATCCTTCTAGCAGATATGCAGCACTATTTTTAATCACAATCCTTGACACAGTAACAACCCCAAGAAAATCAACAGTAGGTATTTGCAAGAACATAAAAGAACACAAACCTGAGCTCGTTTCTCCCTAAGTTCTTGCTGCTGCAATCTTCGTTTTTCACGTTTTTCTTGTAATTTTTCAACTTCCTTCACACAATTTGATTTTCTACGTGCTTAAAGAGATAAAAAATATTTTCTGTCATGCATAACATTTCAGTAATATTTTCACTGGCTGCCTACTTTAACTAACTCCCCGATAACGTTTATCATTTGATTGTAACATGCAAAACAATCCTGAGTCTCCACTTACTAGAAGACTTTCTCCTTCATTCTCCCTCATCTTGCAGGAAGGCATTTTGTACACAATTATAACTGGGCAAATGAAAGGTAAAGGGGGTGGGTTGCTTTCGCCACAATAATGTTTCGGCTGCTTATTCCAGTCTTTAGCTCACTATTTTTGTGTTACACACTGCTAAAAACAATTACATGAGACAACCAGAGATACATCCCTAATTCTCAATGGCTTAAGGTGACTTGGGTACAGCTTAAGGATCTACAGAACTCACTTTTGCCTGAATTCTACTCAGTAACATGAGATCCTAAAAGTGTCAATATTCTAGGGTCGATGGGTTGATAAATTCTATTAGTTCACTGAAAATTCCTATTTTATTATTTGTTTTCCCACATCTTTTTGCCTTAACATGAGAATATCTCAATGTTATAAGGAGACTGATGAGCACACTGACTTCAAAATTAATGAATGTTGACAGCTTCCCAGTAGGTGGATTTAGAAATGTATCCAAGAAACAGTGAAGCTTTTCATATACCACATCAGTATATGCAAGCTGTAACTAATCATACTTCAGCCAGTTTTTAGACATCTAGCATCTATGTTGTATTCTTGCCATCCCAATCTGTAACTAATCATACTTCAGCCAGTTTTTAGACATCTAGCATCTATGTTGTATTTTTGCCATCCCAATCTGACACTGTGGGCATAATTTACAGGAACAACAACAGGCATTGCCTTACATACATGTTACTCTCTTGGTTCAATCTAATTTAAGTTCTGGTCCATCTTCAATCACAAGTCATTATTTCAAAATTAAAATAAAATTTATCATCAACAAGCTCATGAAAGAACAATTGCACTGTAACTTAAGGTTGTTATTTACATTGATACAGACAGTTCACTACGTGGGAACTATCCAAGAGAGTTTACATGTAATGCCTAAAATGAATGAATCCTTGATACATGATTTACATACAAGGAGGTCCAAATTCCTTTTTTGCAGCTTGAACTGGAGATATATCTGAAACACTACCATTCTGTTGTGTAGAAGACGACTGTTCAGGAAGCTGAGTAGGTCGTGCACGTGCAGAACCGACTACTGCGGAAGAAAAAAAGAAAACTTAAGAAAAAACATCCACATTTTTAACTGAATGTTAAATGCCACAACTCCTGTCTAAATCAAACAACTTAAAAGTTGAAAGCAACAAGGTACTTTCAGAAGACTTACTACTTGCTAACACTAAACTCACCAAAATTAGAATACATTTTGGCCACTGCTCCATGCTTCATGAAAGACTTGAAATCAAAGCATCTCTTACAGATGTCTTGAATATGTCCAATGAGGCAGACGCTACCAATTCCCTTAGTAACTGCTCCCGCTGAACTAATTTCACTATATGTTTATTTCTACGGTCACCTGAAATCTGCCATGTTCTAACTTTAGATAAATTGACTATTACTTTGTATAACATCCTTTGAACCACTGTATAATAACCATGAATGTGAGCCTCAGAATGCCACAGCAGTATAATGAATTTCCAGGCCAAGCAGATAAATGAAATCCTTGATGAACACAGTTGAAAGAGCCTGGTGAAAAGTTACATAATGTGTGAGTACCGCTGATGAAATGGATGGACTTTATCTGTATATTAGCAATCACGCATGCAGAATATAATTCCACACATTGTAAGCTTCAATTTTCACACCAATCAAGAAAGAATCAAGGTATAGAAATATTTTTTACCAAATCATCTTTTTGATTTGGCAGATCAATTAAAAAGGAAAAGGGTGCATTGTACAGAGGACTTGCACCCAAGATTTGTAGCACAACTTTCCAACATCTTCTATGTTGCTCAAACAGCTCCAAATGCTTAACTACTTCTACAATTTCCTTTATTTATTAAACCAGGTGTAAGTAAATTTGCAATCATGAAGGTAATTAATAGAAAACAAAAGGTTACATATCTATAATGTATATTCTGAATACTCATCCATACTGTCATCAAATTAGAGTCTATAGATGCGCGTAGCACCCTCAAAACTTTCCAAAGATCCCAGTGAAAAGTATTTCACCCCTTCTTTTAAGCAGGAGAACAACTTCTCAGCATCTGCTCCTCTAGGATGAATGGGCATTTTCCTGCTCAGATTCATCTGCTCAGCTGCAGAAGTTAAAGAATGAAATTACTTCAGAAATAAGGAAAGGAGGGTAGATGGTGTAACAGTACAAATGACCATTCATCAAGTGTTAACTACACTGAACTGGATAGGAGTCTTCCCTTTTCTCAAGAATGGGAAACCAATTATCTCACCAAAACCAGAACAAAAATCAGTATTCTTTTTGTACTAATTTTTTTATTAGAATTTGTAAAAAAGGAGAGCAGGGAGTTTCAGGACAGAAGTTATGTCTTTATTAGTTATACTAGCCATTTCAGCAAACACCTTTGTTAAAATATTATAAATGTTATACTACAAAATCTCCTACATTTTGGATATCTTCTGTAGTTTTCAATTTGAGGAGTTAAGTATTAAAGCCAAACAGATCTGATCAGCGCTGGATGGATGATGCCCTTTGTGCTACATATAAACCACCTTCAGTTGCATAATAAATAGGAAGTGGAAGAGAAACATAATAATTATTAACAAAGAATGTATTCAGTATTAAAGAAAGGTGCTCCCTAAATTCTTTTATTGAATAGCATTTCATCCAAGTTTTTTTTATTGTTTTCACTGATTGCTATGGCCTGCCTTGAGACATTCCAAAGCAAGGCTAGAGAAAAACATTCAAAAATACATGAACAATATATAGATGAATAAGAAGAATCTATAAAAATGTAAAGAAATTCACAAAGAGCTTTGATGTCAAAGAGATGAAAAATATCAAGAGTGTCAAAAGTGTTAGCACTGAATGAAATTACTAACGTCCCATAAATCAGAATGCATGCTTAGTGATAGCATGTAGTTTATGAGCATCCAAAAGACACATTTAATATCTTGCCATATACACTTAATAGTTTTTAAGATGTAATAAGCAAAGACAGCTGATGAATGAGCTTTCTGCAATCATAAAAAGCTCCTGTCTTCTTTATCATAAAGTTGTAAATAAGGTTACCATTGCGTGCATAAAGATAGGAACAAAAACACCCTACATGTGTCCTGCTATGGAAAAACCTTGATCGGTATGTTTCAAATTATATATAGGGGAGGAGGAAATCATGGTTGTCATTTCAAGAGATACTGAAGCCACAGGAAAATTCTTCACATTTTATTTTCTCTCCACCCCAGAGAAAAAAAATGGAATTTTACTGATTCTGTTTTTTGCCACATAATCTCAAGACTAATTACAGAATACAGCAGGTGAAATTACACATTAAAAACAGAACAAAAGCCAATGCTGTACTAAAAACGTGGGAGGAAGTTAAAATATTTAGAACTTCTGCTCTCCTATCGAACTTCATTTTACAGTATCAGCATTACACTATTCACACCAGTTGTTCATGGAAAATGGAAGATGCACAATCAGAATGCATAGCAGTATCTGGCAAGATGCTAATCATTAAAACTGGCAAGCAAGATTTATACAATGTAAGTTTCAAAAGATTCCTCTTTCTGTTAACAGAAGGGCTGTAGCTGGAAGGTCCTCATTCTTGAGACACAGAAGGAAAAACTACCCAAGGAAGAGATGTTTATAGCTACAATAGTAAAGTATGTAGGGAAGGACATTAAGTGGTCCACCAAGACTTCAGCAACTTTCAAGAGGTCTAGAAAAATGTTTTAAGAATGACCAAGTTTAGAATTGGCATATAAAAACTATGCCATGTGGAATGTTTATTAAACATACAAAGCTATCTTATGCATGTTCACCAGAAACATGACCATGTCTGCTTAGTGAAGCTATCTCCAAGCTCAGCATGCACAGGATTCAACAAAGCAAGACACAGGTTTGTGCCAAAAATCCTTAGACATTTTTGTAAATGCTGCATGTATCAACTAAGGGGGGAATTACCTGATTTGTATGAATGTAATAATTTGACACAGAAATATACTTTTATTGTGATGTGTTATCTCCTCAATAAAATTCTGTTTTAAAAATGTGCCACCCTTTATTAAAAATCCCAAGATGCTGTCCTATTATATGTTATTTTGTACTCAAAATAGCAAATGCTATATGGGATCGACAATGGTGGCATGAAATGGCAGGGAATGGAAATCCAAAAGACAACATCAAAGTTGAAATGGATGCAAATATAACAGAGCCTGCAAAAGTAACAAGACATAAGAAAAATGACAATTTTCACAGAACCACTGTTGCCTAGCGGGTAGCTGAAGCAGATCCTGACACAAAAAGAATTACAATTAGCCTTGTAACTCTGAAACTTGTACTTCTGCCCTGGTCTCCTCAAAAAAGTGTATCTCCTATCTCTTTTTGTAATCCATGTCATAGATTACTGTCATTTGAGTTCATTCCTAACCTTTTATCTGTTGTCTCTATCAAGGTATCAGTGAAAACAAACCCTTAGGAGTCTGGATGCCACTACAGTCTTAGAGCTTCTTACTTAGTACCCTTTTAACCACAAGATTCTGCACACTGCAATTCCATGTGTTGTTACCTTCCTGTCAAGTATATCATATTTAATGCAGCATCTGTATTGAAGGTCAGTATCTTTTCAATTTTGCTTGGGTTTGTTTTAAAACTGACTCATCAAACAACTTCATTTCATTCCTATACCACAGCAGTATTCAATGTTATGGTATCAACTTTCAATTTTTTTTAACACTGCCTGTATTCGTAGGTAACTATGGTCTTTAGATGGGAACTCCCCAGAGTGTGATGTAGGATCCTAACACTGTGCACACTACTGGAGAGGTACGTTGGGGTAATGAATATATCCGACTTTTGAGCATCAGGAATGAACAACATTTTCACCACTGGATTCACCTTTCCTGCTAAAGCTGGGAATTCCCATTATTTTAGTACAAATTCTGAATAGTCTTATGCATTAAAGCCATTTGGGGCAAGCATTATGCCTGCAACCTCAGAAGCCTGCAGAAGGCTTCCCTAAGATAGTAGTATCTTAGATGAAGCTTGCTCACAAATTATTCAATCTACAAAGATGACTGTGATACATTTTCTCAGTAAACTTGTGTCACCAAGTATTTATTTCAACTGCAATTCCATCCAAGTCAATTCTATCTACCCACTACTCTATAAGTAAGCAAGCTACCAGCAAAATCTATTATGAAGACAAATTAGAAAACACTTATTAAGATCATGAATTTCCCTTTAAAAAATGCCAAAAACAAATACAAGGCAAAACAAGAGAGAAACTGAAAGACAAGGTTCTCTGCCAAAACTGCAATTAAAAAACAAAACAAAACACTAACTTAATCCCACCCATCAGATAAGCAAATGTATACCAAGGCAAGGATCTAAGTCAACTCAGTGTACTGAAATGGTTTGGCGCGCCAACCTGGATCAGAAATTTGCCTTGGTGACACTCATGGACAGCACCACCTAGTCCCAGCATAGATCTTTGGGTCAAGGTTTGGCTCTTAACAATGATACTGTGATTTTCATTTTTTTTCCTGTCGTTCCTGAATAATAGAAATCTTCGTATGCATGTGTATTCTGGAGAGAAGACTAAATCTATGGACATGTCTAAAAATAAGCTGTTCCTCCAGCTGACAGGAGGGGTGTGCATGCTTTTCACCCAGAAAGCTCTTAAGAGATTCAAAGGATTCTGTATCAGAATCAACATTTCAAGATTGTACAGACAGAGAAAACTGACTTCTGAACGGAGAAGAAAAATTGCACTTATATGTCAAGTGATTTTAAGACGCTTGCTGCACATAAAAAATTAGATCAAAAATGTTGTGTGGTGCATTTTTAGATTCAGAAAATTAAATTGAAGTTTACCACCATTTTGTTTTCTCAAATGAAAAAAGTTTTTAACTTACCTCGATTATCTCTAGCAGGAGGTTCAACCTTAGAAGGAGCCACAGTCCTTCGATTCTACAGAAAGATAATTTATGGCAAATTATAGAATGTTTTTTTTTTGTGTTTTTTTAAAACTCATGAATCTTAATATAAACATCTGTTCCGCAATAATAAAAGAATAATTCAGCAAAATTAGTCTCCCTAGCACCTTTATATAAAATTAAAACTTCTATAGCAATTATATACATTATTAAATTTTAAAATAAAATAGAGTTTTTCTGGAAAAGCAACTAATTGCAACTAGCTGAGCCATAAACACAATTGCAAATTCTGTTGATTACAAGTTGAAAGCAAAAATGATATATATTAGGGCAGAGAACCTTTCAAATACACAATGATTATGTCTCAACTGATAATTGGCAAAATTTCTTAGGCTGGCAGGAATCATCAAAAGGCAAATTCCATGATAAGGAGTATTAAGGAAGAAAACATTCACTGAAATAATACTATTCCAATACTGTAATGTCTTTGCATAAATCTGTAGTGTAATTGGAAACAAATTTTTTAATAATTGCAGTAAAAATCTTTTGCCTTTATAAAAACCATACAAAAAGTAAAACTAAATGTTTCTCTTTTAAGCTGTGTGAAATGCTTATAAAATTATATATATAAGCTGTAAGATAGCCAAATAAGATAAAGGATGCTAGTGGAGTTTATCTTCTCCACTGCTGCCAGCTATTGTATTCCAGTTGAAAAGAAAAAAGAATGACTCTCCATAACCAAAATTTAGAAAAGTTTATAATTTACGTTCCATTTCACTGTATGAAATAACTTGTCTGCATCAATAAAGAGAAATGTCATAGCAAAAAAATTAGATGTACTGAAACAAATTTGACCTAGAAAACAACTGAATGTAGAATAAAAAAGACAGAAAGTGATCACAATATTAAGTAGACCTGAGGATTTGGTGCTAATAAAGTGTAAGAAAATTAAGCAAAAAAATTCTACTCAAATTATATTTAACTTGAAACAGGAATCTGATCCAAAAGAAGGTTAAACCCTCTATGATATTTGGGGATTATCCAAATATCATAGCAAACTAAGACACAACGTGTATGACAGATTAAAAAAAAAGGCCAAGCAAATGCTAGCAGGGCTTACATGTAATATCAAGAAAGCTATTTTTTAAAAGGCACCTTTTTAGAATTTTTTTAAAAAAATGAATTAGCACTAACAAAAAAGCAACCAGATAAAATATTGGATCAACAGAAAGGAAAAAAGAAGTGAATACATCAACCAAGCTACCGTAAGTTTTAAAACGTACATGAGTGAAGTTATTTAAAAGCCTACCTAAACAGCACTGTGTTAACCTGCTGACGAAAGGAGAGCAGACAGGGGGCCAAGTGGACCAATGATGGAAGGGAATGCCACAATTTGGGAGCAGCTGAAGAGAAGGCCCTCTCCCAAGTTCTCACCAACTGAAGGCCCTCCCCAGCAGATCTTAAAGCCCACGCTGGGTTATAGACGGAAATACAATCCTTCAAATAACACAGACCTAAGCTGTTTAGGGTTTTATAGGTCAAAACTGGCACTTTGAATTCCACCCGGGAACAAAACGATAGCCAATGCAGCATGTGACCAGGGGGAGGGGGTGTCACATGCTCCCTGCAGCCAGCCCCAGCCAATACGGGGTGGGGGGTGGGGTCAGATGCTCCCTGCAGCCAGCCCCAGCCAAGAGCCTGGCTGCAGCATTTTGGAGCTCTTGAAGTTTCTGAACAGTAGTCCAAACAGGATGTAATCAAGGCATGTGTCACCACAGCCATATCTGACATCTGATGTTGGCTACCGAGGTGGGTGTATTTTGGACAAGTCAAAGATGAAATAGGTGGGGAAAGGCACTGAATGAAAGATTAATACATTCTTCACAACTATGTTCACCATATATTGTTATCCAGATCTCCAGAAAGGAATCTAAAGAATGCAGAAAAACAGTACTGACGAGAGGTGATTTCAGGCCTTAATGACAAATTGAAAACTAACAGACCAGACCCATGTGTCATCTACCTAACCACAAACTCATATGTGAAACTGTTCATTTAATACATACAATTTCATTTTTCCTGAAGAGAAAGTGGAGTTCAATAAAGTGTCATATTATTTAAAACAGGGACATAAAGCAGTGGAAACCAAGAAATTGCCCTTAACATCAGATTGGAGTAGGGATGTGCACAAATACATTTTTTGAATAATCAATTCGAAATTCAAAAATCCATATTTTTGAAAATCCAATTTGAATCCAGATTACCCGAATCCGTATTTTCAAAAATTCTATTTGAATGTGAAAATACAAATGTTGGGAACATTCAAATCCAATTTTTGAATTCATGCGCATCCCATTTTTGTCACGTTTGCATCTCGTATTATAAGTGCAAACAAACCAGATCTGCAGATGCAACACACAACGTCAAATTATTCAAAAATCTGTATCGGATTTTCAAAAATCCAAAATCTGACTGAATTCAAAAATTTGGTTTTTGAAAATCCTATTCAAAATCAAATTAAAATCAAATTTTTGAATTTTTGAATATCTGTGCACATCTCTAGATTGGATGACAATTCTAGAAAAGAACTAAGCACACTGAAGAACAGATAATCAGCATGGCTTCTATGAAGACAGACCCTTATTATCAACTCTTTAAAGTTCTTTAATGTGTTCACAAACAATCTAAGCAATGAAATGGCAAAGATGCTTATTAAAAAACTACAAAGGCTTCAAAGGGCATATCTAAACTTAGTGTGCATGCACTCATGGTAATTCCAGTTCACTGAAAGTAGGTGTAAATGCATCATACTGAGGTAAAATCCTTACCTATATACTGTATACTGATAAGACCAGAGCCAACAAAAACTGATTATGGAAGCTCTAGAGGTCATGGTGGACAGGCCTGGTTATTTAAAAAGAAAATCCAGCAGAACTGTTCCTATGGTGTTAGGAAATTATTTCTGTTGCTTAAAATAGTTATTGTCCTATGTCTAAAAAAACCCTTAAATCTAGAATTGCAAATAAAAGCACATACCAATAGGTAAACCTGGCAACTGCAAGCAAATCCACTGTGCATTACCAACCTTCACAATTTTGTTTACTTTAGCTGAAGGTGTGGGAGGTGGGGGTGTCTCTGGGCTCGGATCATCATCTTCAGGAGCAAGGTCCGGGTTAAGTGAGAATATGCTTTCCAAATCAATCTGCACACAAGAAAAATAAACTTTTCATAGTATAGTCTTCATCCATACAGGAGAAAAATTATGCAATTTGTGGCTGGTACTGTTGTATTGTTTCTCATGCAGACAAGCCATATATGGTATTGGTATTTCCACATGATTTTTTTCCTGGGTACATCCATGCCCAAAAATTGTTTTACATAATCATATGTTTTGAATATAATCATATGCTTTGAAGGTTAAAGAATCAAGATAACAAAATCATGTGGGCTGAATAGCAACAGCTTGTCTCCATTTTCATTTTCCATATCACTTTTGATAGCCTTTTCTTCTCCCCAGTCTCACAAACCACTCCTGCTTCTTCTTAGCCACTCTGAAAATGCCAATCTAGATAAGAAAGCTCTTTCAGCTGCTACATCTAGTTGCATTTTTAACCTCAGAACAGAGAAGGCAGAAGAAGCTCAGACTTGAAAATTCATGAATTCACTGTGCTCACATGTAATATACTGGCAACCTAAGACCTTTACTAATATTCCTTCAATTTCACAAACCAAATTCTTCCTTGTTCTTATAAGCATGACAGTTCCTGGACCAAATGGAACAGTCTAAAAGTCCCAAGATTCAGGAAATCAACAACCCTGATAGTAGAAGAAGAGCTGGCTTTTATATCCCACTTTTCTCATTCTTAAGGATGGCTGACAAACTTTCTGCTCTTCTTCTGTGTGGTAGGAGGGGCTGTGAGAGCTCAGAGAAAGACTGTGACTAGCCCAAGGTTATCCAGCTGGCTTTATGTAGGAGTGTAGACTCCAACCAGGAAACTACTAGATAAGAGTCTGAAGTATATAGAGATGCTCAGCTACCCATCCAAAACAAGAAAGGCACAGGCTGTCTGTGATGATTTATTTAATTTATATTTTTATTCAGCCCTATACCCAAGGATCACAGGGTGGGTTGCAACACCAATAAAAACAATTTTAAAAGATCCCACTAAAAGTAGTAAATGTATCTGAAAGTGAGGAAGGGAAGCTGTTTCCTCAGCCCAAGGCCAGAGTAAATAGATGTATCTTCGCCAATCTTCTTTGAAAATAACTCATAATTTTAACTGAAAGGGACATGAAATCAGGCATACAAAAAGGCATTTGTATACATGAAGTGTTTATTTGGTATTTCTTTCTACACGCTTTACCAATTTTTGCTTTGGTTTTTATTACACTTTAGCTCAACTGGAAATATTTTAAAGCTTTATTTAAAAATTACTAAGTTGTACCTCTTTTCCTTTAGTATCACCATTTTCAATCCACTCAACTGTAACACTTTCATTATCTTCATTCAGTGATGTTACCATAGCTTCATGAATTCGGCCTAAGGAGAAAACACAAACTTCAGCATGCCTCCATTGATGCCACTTTATTCTATAGCCACTATTTTATTTCCAAAGGAATTGCCATAATTAATAAGAATGCTGAAAACACATTCTTACAGGATATTATTATTATTATTGACATGCTTCTGAGGACTGAGGCCCTTTCTGCACTGGGCCTTATTCTGAATTGCATCCCAGAACAGGAGTGTACCATTCGCATGCTAGTGCAGACTACAGTAGACCCTGGGCATGCCTGGACAGCCTGCAATAGCATGTGGCCAGCAGGATTCTGTTCCAGGATATAGTGCAGAAAGGACCCAAGAGGAGAAATGCAGAAAAAGAAAACCTAACATTTCTGTTGACTGATAGCAGGAAGGCTGAAAAGGATGAGAGTGGGATCTCTTAGAACTGCCAGCAATACTGAGAAGCCCAGCAGAACAGGAGAGGACACTGTCTTCCCAGGGTGACAGTTGCTGATGCTTGCCAGCCTGCCTAACTGGGAGGATCACCTCCTCCTGCTGCTGTTGCTTTTGCTGCTGCTCCTCCTCCTCCTCCTCATTTTATTTATTTGAATTTCTATCCTGCCCTATACCCAAAGGTCTCAGGGCAGGTTGCAACATTAAGAACCACTGAACCTTAGTGGGAAGTCCAAAGAGATCTGGGACCCAGAGTAACAGAACAGGAGTCACAGTGGAACACGTCAATGTTTGTATTTGCATTTATTTCTACTGGGTTTTTTTGTGTTTATATTGAATGTTTTGTATTACTTTCATGACTTTGGTTCGTTTAGGCTTTAGTCATTTGTTAGCTATTGTGAGTTTCCAAATGATGGAAAGGTACATTTCAGCTTGAACTGCATTTCTTTGATATTTTTACAGTACTCCCACTCAACCTTATTGTTGCCCAAATTAAAAAGAATACTGAATATTTCTATATTTCTATTAATTAATACCTCATTTTCAAGTAATCTTGGATGCTACAGAAATATACTCCAGTAAAGAAACTGAACATAATGGGTACTTAATGGGTACCTCTAGTGCCAGTGGGAAAACACCCAAGAAGCTTCTACAGAGACATTACTGCAAATATTTATAAAGCTTTCCCACTTTATTCTCCAAAGGAACTGAAGATAACTGAAAGATATGTTCCATATCTGTAACAAAAACTGTACAAACCAAATACTCCCACCCAAATCCATATCACACAGTCAAAACAGTGAAATGAAATGAAAACAGTATTATCCAACAGTTTAATTATTCCAGCAGCATAAGGCAAGTGTAAAACACAGCCACAGTTAAAAAACTCTTTGAAAGGCTTTCATCAATGGTGCAATGCAACACAGAGAAAATGCTCATCACATTCAATAAAGCATTTCAAAAGGTAGATATCACAAGAGAAAAGAGTCTAGTCAGTGTCATCTAGAAAGCTACAGAGATCTAGACTGGGACCTTAGGTAAAAGAGTGGGGATTTTTTTTAAAAAAGCTAAAATAAACAGGTCCCAAGCCACTCTACCCTAACTCCAGCACCAAGAGCTAGAAATCAGTGCAATTTCCTGACATCCAGCATTAAAAAAGAATCATCTGAGGTAAATAGGAGGTGAAGATCATTTTTCTTCTTACCAATCAGGTGACTCCTGAAGTCTCGGAACCTTAGCCAGACTGAGGGAAGTAGATTAATAAGTAGCTCTTTAGCACCAGCCAAAAACAAACGGGCGGCTAAGCAGACTCACATCCACACCCCGTAAACAAAGGCATACCCGGGCACTCAGCTAGGGAGATGTGTAAGGGTAGATCCAGCCACGGAAAACTCAGCCACAAAAATCATGACCGGTAGCCTGACTGAGGGGGAAAAAAAACTAATAAGGAGATACTACCTCAGCAGACACGACCTGTGGTTGCCTGGCAGAGCAAACAAGGAAGACTGGGGAACGTTGAAGAGGGATGACGCTTTTTTCTGGTTGGGAGGGGACAGTCCCCTTGGTTGCCTGGCAAGCTGGCACGCTTGGACATCCCACCAGTAAGCTACTGCCACCCACAGAGAAGAATCCCTTGCCACCACTGCTATCTGCACTAAGTGGGGGAAATGGTTCATTCCAGGCAATCATTCAAAACAGCAAAATGAGAAATAAAAGTTGGGTGCCATCTGCTTCACAGCTTCACAGACCAGATCTTTGGATAAATGCACCCAACAGTTTCATATAGGAATTAAATCGATAAGAGTAGCATAGAAAAGGCAAGACTTCATATCAGGATTACCACTGGGAGCACAGTCCTAGCAATTTCCTGACAGAAGTCAAGATAGTTTCTGTGCTAAATATAGACTGGAAGGGATTGAAATTATGTACAGTCTAGATAATGAAATGTAAATGCTATACTCTAAGAATATTAAAGTAGTGAGTAAGGCCACAGGTAAATCTTAGAGTAACAAAAAAAAATTTATTTAATTTTTTAAACATTCTATCCTATTTCTACTGTCTCAGAGCAGTTTACAGTAACAATTAATGAAAACAGTCAAAATACCAAAATACAAGGTTGAAATATCAACTCCCCATTTCCCCCTGAAAATCTCCATGAGTACCATATATTCTGGCATATACTGTAAGACAACTGGGAGTATAAGACGACCCCCAACTTTTCCAGTTTAAATATAGAGTCTGGGATATACTCGCAGTATAAGAAGATGACGCCTGGTATATAATACAACTCCCAACTTTTGAGAAGGTTTTCCTGAGTTAAAAAGTAGTCTTATACGCCAGAATATACTGTAGATGTGATTTCACACCAACTGCAGGCATTTGGTGAATCTCGCTAGTATAAATGGGAAAACATCTTTGTTTCATCTGGAATGCTTCCAGATGTTGAACTGTGATTAGTTTTAAATGAAACTCCAACACTATTGTAAGCCCCAATAGTAAACTTAGAAAAAAAATCCCTCTAACACAATGTCTATGCCCTTATGTAAATCAGCCTCTAAAGGCAATCTAAAGCCTACCATCAACTTCCTCACATACCAACACTTATCATCTAGAACAGCGGTTCTCAACCTTCCTAATGCCGTGACCCCTTAATGCAGTTCCTCATGTTGTGGAGACCCCCCAACCATGGGGGTAGGGCAGCTGGGAAGAGGAAGGAGGGGTGGAGGGAGACTTGTCGCTTCAAACATATGATCAACATTCAAACTGCAAGTCACATTGCTGTATCCACATCTAAAAGTCCATGCACAGGTACAAAACGTCTTTATAAGAAAAGTATATCTCAAGGAATCAGGACAGTAGTATCCACTGGTAAATCACACACTTCCTCTTGCATGCAATTTACATATGAAGGGGCTAGCCCTTCTTAAGCAAAACTAACTTGCTTCGCATTTGAGTAATAATGTTACTCTGAATCAGCTGTCAAATAATATACCCTACTTTGGGGATAGCATTTGTCACAGCTGATTATTTGCAAGCAAGCATCAACACAAACTTTTCCATTGTAAGATACTGGCAGTGCTGCATATTTCAAATATTTTCCAATTCTTAAATATGCTGTTAGAAAGGCGTATCTCATGTCTTAACCCAGCACATCCCACTAACCTGCCTAGTAGTCATTTATGCAGGTGTGCAGAAGAGATATACAGAGATTTATATGATCAGTATATTTGCTCTGGTCTTTCTACGTCAAAAGACTTCCAAAGAGGAAAAGGTGTACTTTCCTTCTTCCTTTCTAAGGTAGGTTCATTTAGCACTGCACAGCAAGCGATGAAAATACTTCGTACAGGAGAAAGTGGGAACAAACCACTGCTGCTCCAAATGATTGAAGTAAATAAGCTGTTTGACCAGAGACAAGTATATGGGAACATTTTACTTTACACATTAGTCTTGATGGAAATTCAAGATAATTTTATCAGTGACTTTTCTTACAATAATAAAAAAGTCTGAACTGTCCTAAGTAACTTCTCTTTCTAATAAACTTCTCTTTCAACTGCAAAAAAATTCTGTAGAATAATGGGAGTCACTTGCAGGAACAATTTGAAGCAAAAGGACTTCAAGTCATACATTCCTCTTTCGTATGAACCCAAGCAATTGCCCAAAGGAACTTTTGTATTAAAAAGTAGTGCCAACTGATTAAAAAAACAAAGCATACCCTGTTTGAATTCTATGGTTTTACATATCAGGACATAATGAAAAACATCTGGTCCTTATAAGGTCTTAACATTGGGTAAATACAGTCTCAGATGAACAACACCACATGACAAATTACAGCATGTCATTAGCTAACAAAAACTAGGCCAAAATGTAGAAGCAGTGTGTGAAAATTAAATACCCCCTTATTGCTTCCAAAGGAATTAAGAAGCAGGCAGGTGCAGCTAATCAAATGCCCCTGATTAATTTGTCACCAGCTAGTGTGACCACCTCTATAAAATCAGAAGTTCTGGCAGTTTGCCAGTCTGGAGCATTACAGCACGTGTTTATATAATGCCAAGACGGAAAGACATCAGCAATTGTTGCTGCTCATCAGTCTGGAAAAGGTTAGGGCCATTTAAAGTCTATCATTCAACAGTGTGAAAGATTATTCACAAATGAAAAACATTCAAGACACTTGACAATCTTCCCAAGAGTGGACATCCCAGCAAATTCACCCCTAGGTCACTGTGTACTGCTCAGAGAAACTGAAAAAATTCCAGCCACAGGACCTGAACACCTTGCAGCCATTCAGCTGACCGTGAATTTCTCTGTATATCAAAGTATTCTAGAGTCAAATGTGATGTCATCTATCCAACAGCTAAAACTTGGCCAAAAGGGGGTCCTGCGACAGAACAATGATCTCAAACACATGAGCAGAACTACGATGGAATGCCTGAAAAAGAATCAAGGTGTTGCAATAGCTCAGTCAAAGTCCAGACCGCAACTCAATCAAAACGCTTTGGCTGGCCCTTAACAAAGCCATGCATAAACGAATGTCCACAAACCTCAATGAACTGAAACAATGCTGTAAGGAAGAGCGAATCAAAATTCCTCCAGAACTAAGTTAAAGACTGATAAAATGATACACAAAACTGATTACTTCATGCTATTGCTGCTAAGGGTGGTTCTACAAGCTATTGATTCATGGGGGGTACTTAAGTTTTGCCCACGTGGCTTTTCCATTTTGGAAGTATTTTTTGTTGAATAAATAATAAAACAGTAGAATCTGTTGTGTATTGTTGTTCACCTGGGGTTGAATTTATCAAACTTTAAGGCTTAAGGGCCAGGTGTTCATTAGGTCCCAATATATAAAACTATATATTGTGAACTATGTTAATGTATATGTATTAACATAAACGTTTTTAAAATTAAAATCAATGTACATGGGGGGATCAGGATTTTAGAGATGCTTCAGTGGGGAACGGACATAAAAAGGTTGGGAACCACTGAGGGTGTATGTCCGTTACAAGATACTAAATACGGCATTCCACATACTGCTACTCAGTGAATATGACCAAGATATGGTACTCCTGAAATGTAGTAAGCTTTGTATTACATATCACATGCAGAATGCTCTTTTTAAAAAATCCCTGTCTGCATTAAAAACAATTTGTTTCATGAACATTTCTAAATTTTAAAGTTGAATGCAATCTTGTCAATACTGCCTATAAGTCTACATTCAAGTACAAAGTAATAGTAGTTATAATAGGTTCCTTTCAGAGTTCCTCTCCACAAGCTAAATAACCATTAGGTACCTTCATCTATCACAGAATACAATGCATTTCTAATAGCAAGGAAAATATACTTTTTTTCATAGTAGGCTGCACAAAGCTTAGAACAGATTTAAATAGTGGCTTTTGTATACTGTATTGTATTTTACTGATAGCAACTTGCTGTTGCTTGTTTCCTACAAACTGCTGGACAGTACAAATCTAAGTAGTGTATCTCACTGTCACCTGTGGAAAACCAAATTATGAGAAATGGGAAGGTCTAGTCTACCAATGTAAATCAATGACACTGCAGATGAGAGATACTGTCTACCAATTAAAATCAACAGCAAAAGTGTCTTTCCACATTTTGAGGAATGCATGAAATAAAAAGCAATTATATTTTACCAACTATATTGTACAATATCATATTACAGAAGGAAATAATGTATATAAATAATTTCCTTGGTGTATATCATATCTAGTACTACATTTTATAGTTTTGCATAATAAATCTCTTGTAAACGCTGTATAACTTCTTTATAACTTGTATGCCATCTTTTTTATTACAAGCGAGTAGTGAGCTTTCAAAATATCTGTATCTAAATTGTTAGCAACTGCTTCATCAGCATTTTTATAATTAGGACTTATAACAAAGCTGCATGTGTATTATAGTACTCTTCTTGTACTATACAGGTTATAACACTAACCTCACTTTTCTAAGAATGAGGATCACTGACTACAACCAGATCACCCTGTTAGGATTTGATAGATTTCTAATAAAAATGAAGACTGACTGTAATATTGAAAGACAGAATTATAGCAGCAATTAACAGTATTCTAGTAAAGAAAGACTAGAGGTGTTTTTCCACTGTCACTAAAAGTACCCATTAACTATCCATTAATGGGTACGTAATGGCATTTTTGTACCCATTAATGGGTACTTAATGGGTACTTCTAGTGACAGTGGAAAAACACCTTAGATCAGAATTATCCCACACCATCTGAATACAGTACTAAAAAAAATTAAAGCATGGCTTTTTAATTCAGAAGACTCAAGGCAGCTGTTAGTTGGGCTGCACTTTTTAAAAAAACAGTAAAACTTAGCCCATGGAATTATATGAACATACTGAAGACGTTCCTGTTTTGAAAACATCAGTTTTTATTGTAACATTGTATTGCAAGAGAATCAGGAGAAATGAAAGAAACATCAGTGAGAAGCTAAGCTATCTTAGAAGTTGCATTTCTTTATTTGCTTTTGAAAATACATTTTGATAAGCAATTGACAGGATTCCATATCTAAATCTTTTCTGAACCCACATAAAATATTTTACTGAAATGAGTAAGCTACAGATGTTAAATAACATATTTCAAATGATCTCAAAACCCAAACTTGAAATTATATAGGATCAGCAAACAAACTTTCCAAAAGTAGAAACTTGGTGTTCAGGGATCCAGGACCGCAGCTGGAAGTCAGGAGGAAATAATTCCTCAAACACTACAGATAAGAAATTTCCTGCACGAATCATACCATCATTTTGTTCTGTTCAAGTCCTCATCATACCAATATTAATACCAATAAGCAGGAACATCTTCTTTCCTGAGTCACTCTAGGACTGCAGTGTCTATCTCTCACACTCAACTTCATTATATGCATGCTTACAACTGTAAGGTTACAACAAACTCACTCTCCTCACCCTGCACCTTAGGGTGTTTTCCCACTGTCACTAGAAGTACCCATTAATGGGTACAAAAAACCATTAATGGGTACTTCTAGTGACAGTGGAAAAACACCCCAAGAGAGCTGAAAGGGAAATCGAAGTTACTGTACATGTGTTTGTTCCCTCTTTCAGTATTAAATCCTTCTCCCATTGCACAAATATTTCATATAAAATTGCAATTCTCTAAGCATTCAGTACTGCCATGGCAGAATCCCAGAAAGAATCCCAAACTGACCCCACCCCACCATCTACCAAGAAAACAGCCTACATCATCCCCACGGAGAGAAGAACAGAGATGGGCCCATTCTGTTGCTTCCCTTCATTTTCAGTCCTCCAAGACATTGTAACTGCTCCTATCCAAACCTCACAAGAACTTCACCTCCATGTAGAGAGCAGAGCCCAGGCCAATGTCAGGAAACAGGAGGCAGAAATGGGAAGCCCTGAATCCACACAGTAACCTCATCCCTGCTGAGAGGAAGGCTACAAACATCCGGGCGTCAGAAAAAGGGGGCGCATTCAATTTCACACCATGACACGACTATTTGTGTCTCCAGACTGAGAGGAGGCGAAAGCATAGCTGGCAATACTACAAATATCACAATCGGGCATTTCCACTACGATATTAGGAACCTTTCCCCCCCCCCCTTTTGGCCGACAGACGCCTCGTCCCAGCATCTGTGGCGAAGACAGCCACGCGCTGCCCATCCCCGAGCCTTTTTTCCCTACCAGCGAGGACGTCGACCCAGAAGAGCCTCGGCTCACCTTGCCCCTGCCTGCTCCACAGACACACCGCCCCCACCCCCCGCCTCGCTCTGAACTCCACCTCCCAGGCCTTCCTGCATCCCCCACCATACCCCAAATCCTCACAGGTCCAGAGGATCACAAAACCCTCCCGCCCTCCCTGAAGCTTCGGGGGTCACGCCCTTATCTACTAGCCACCTCCCATCTATGCAAGCCATCCGCCCTTGGCCCAGGCTTTTTCCTTCCACTCGTTTTCCTCATCTACGATACACACACACACAGCCTTCCTCCTCTTCCTCCTCCTCCCGCTCCCACCCTGCCTGTGCCCTCCCTCCTCCCCCAAAGCACTGCAGCAGCAGCAGCAGCGAGCATTGCAACCTCCCACCCCTCTGGCTCGATGTCTCCCGCGGTGACGGTGCACGCCTGCCGCCCCTTGTTGTGTGTCCCTCTGAACCTCCGCCTTCCTCTTCCCCCCCCCCCCACCACCACGACAGGCGCCGGAGCCGCCACCATCTCAGACACACAGAGGCAGGCAGGCACCCAAAAGGGGGGAGGCATGGAGGGGGGGAGGATGGACGTCTTAACAACAGCAGCGCCCGGTGCCACACAGGCCTCGCAGGCGGCGGCCACGGCCGCGGCACGCGCGCCCCACAACCGGCTCGTGCCCTCCGCGGGTCCCCCCGCCGCCGCCGCCGCCGCCGGGCGCACAATGGGCCCCTCCCCCCTCCCTGAGGAAAAGGGCGGCAGCAGCAGCAGCAGGCAGGGAGGGCGACGAGACTCAGGAGGAGGAGGAAGGTAGGAGGGCGAGGCGAGGGTCCCTCTCTTCTCCCCTCCTCCTCCATCCATCCATCTCTTTCCCTCTTGCTGTCTCCGCACCCCACGCCACGCCACCCCCCAAGCTGGGCTCACCATCGCTACGCTTGATCTCCACATAGATCCCTATGTGGATCTTGCCGAAGTTGGCCGTTGCCATCGCGTCATAGAAATGCGAAGGGGGGAAGGGAGGGGGCGAGAGGAAGGGGGGGCAGTGAGCTGGCGAGGCGAGCGAGGCGAACTCCTTTCTGGGCGCTGCCG
The DNA here is from genome assembly GCA_023333525.1 of Aspidoscelis tigris stejnegeri. Taxonomy (NCBI): domain Eukaryota; kingdom Metazoa; phylum Chordata; class Lepidosauria; order Squamata; family Teiidae; genus Aspidoscelis; species Aspidoscelis tigris. Next base: position 28,206,195 of record JALMGA010000007.1, on the reverse strand, counting down.
GCTGAGAGCAAGAGCAGGAAGGGGGCAGAGAGCGGCGGCAGCGGCAGCAGCAACAGCAGTTTCTATGGGGAAGGGGGAGGGGGAAGGAGGGGAAAGGAGGAGGAGAAGAAAAAGGCGCCGGCCGGATACAACAGTCGCCGGGAGCCGCTGCGGCTGCGCAGACGACGCGGGCGTCACACGGCCGCAGAGTAGCTTGAACGGGCGGCGGTGGGAGGAGCAGAGGCAGCACGACACGGAGCGGGCGGAGCAGGCAGGCGGCGGCGGCGCCCTGGGTTTGGCGTGAGGGAAGCGATGCTGAAGCCGGCGCCGCCGCCGCCGCCGCATCCCTCCTCACCGGGCTACAGCCGGCGCCGCCGCCGCACCCCGCCACTGCTCGCCCAGAGGGGAGAGCTTGCTGGAGTGGGCCGCGCGCGCTCTCGTGCCCAAGGTGATACGTTGGGCAGTTTCTCGGGCACACCTGGCACCTTTCCGTTGCCCACCCGGCGCTTCACTTCAGGGCCAGAAAGGCGGCACCAAACTTCCGGTTGGTGAGAGATCGCCGGATGGGGGCCTGGAGTCAAGGTAGCTCCCGCTTTCCATAGGCGGGTCGGGCGCTGAGGCTCGGGATGGAGCCATTTGGTCTCACTGTTCATCGGCTGTGGTCCCACCTAAAGTTTAATTCGGCTTCAGCCCACTTTCAGGGGGAAGGAACACATCAGCGAACTGACAAGCCGCTTTCTTTCGGTGTTAAATTACTCAGAAAGGCTGTGTTACTCATTAAAGAGCTTTCAGTTCGTTATCAAAGCTGACAGTTCCCACAGGATCAGACAAATCCGCAGTTTCTGGGGATTAAATGTCCCAAAACGCAGATTATCTGTATTTGACTCAAAAGAACTTTTGCCTGTGGGCTGAAAGGGGAGGGGAAGGATGAACAGAAGTTGTAAAAAAAATCAGATGTATGGGCTGTGATTTTACAAAGTGTACGATTTTACAGCTATTGTGAAAGCCTCTCTTCCCTATCCATGCCATTTTGCCTCTTTTTGCCTGCTATAGCGATCCTGTGCTGAATTCTGTAACAGCCTGATCTTCCTTGTGAGAGGGGAACCAGTCAGCAGCTTCACAAACTGTTACTTCCTCTTTAAATTGCCACTGTACCCCTTCTTCAGAGAGTGGAAAAAAGTAGATACAATTATACAACTCTCTGCAACTGAAAAAAGTAGCAATTTTCCGACGGGCCACTCAGTTGGTCACATTGGGTTATATCCCCTCTTTCTGCCTCATTCCAGACCGAGAGAGGAGGAGTTTCTCAGAGCCTATATAAGTATGAAGCTCCTCCTCTAACTCCAGTTCATCTCTCGGTCTGCCTCGTTCCTAACGCTCTTAAGAGCTACGTGCGCGTGCAGCCGCGACTGAACCCCCTCCTGCCTACCCTGACGGCTGGCAGAGGAAAAATAAAGAGAGAAAGAAAGAAGAAAGAAGAAAGAAAGAAGACCTGTTAACTACAGAAGAGCTGGTAAGGGCTCCGAGAGAGAGCCCCCCCCCCCTCCCAGGCCGCCAAAACTCCCGTCGATGGGTTGACTCGGGCGAGAAACGAACGCTGAGGGGGCGAGGGGAGAGGACGCCAAAGCTCCCTTTTCTGGGAGGCTCGGGCTTTCCTTCTGGTTTTGGCCACGGAGGCCGGCGCTTATGGCCAAAGCTCCCAATCTACCGGGAGGCTCGGGCGCGCTAGTCGGAATTCGGCGTTTGTCCACCACAACGCACGCCAAAGCTCCCGCCCGCGGGAGACTCGGGCCGCGTTGGAAGCTTGGCCGCTGACGCCAGCGTTCATAGCCAAAGCTCCCGTTCTCGGGAGGCTCGGGCGCGCGCTGTGAGAAACTGCCTTTGGCTGAACGCGCGCCAAAGCTCCCGCTCGCGGGAGACTCGGGCCGCGTTGGAGTTTCGGCCGCTGACACCAGCGCTCATAACCTAAGCTCCCGCTTGCGGGAGGCTCGGTTGCTCGCGGCAAGGTCCTGCCTTGGCCTGGACGCGCGCCAAAGCTCCCGCCTGCGGGAGACTCGGGCCGTTTGCGCGCAGGACCGTAAGGAGCCGGCGGGAGGTTGCACAGCCCTTGCCTAACTCCGTGCCGCGCAAAACCAGCCCCCTCCACATCTCAGGACCCAGCCCTTAGATACAGGATAGAAGGGCTCAGCGGGTGGTCGTTTGTTGCAATACTAGTGTATTAGCATTCCTGAGATGAGGTCATAGGGGAGAGCTTAGGTTGTGTTCCCATACAGCGTTTTTTACCTTGGGAGTTGCCTGTTTCCACTACAAGACTTAACTCCATTATTTCCTATGGAGTTTTTTCTGAGATTTTAGTTGATAGGGTTTTGGACCTATCTAAAGAGCGCCACTTATAGGGTCGCCTTAATTCACATAGCTAAGCCTATGTTTTTAATTTCAAGAAGCTAGAAGGTTTATTTACAATCAAAAAATTTTTAATTGCAGAACTTGTCTACTTGATCCTTCAACATGGAAAATCAAGAACAACAGAGGTCTACCACTCCTCCTGCTTCTGAAATTAAAGATCAGACTAAGGAACAACCTATTTCTGAGAAACGGATACATAAGACTAGACAAATGGAGAAGTCTTCTAAGCTATCAAAAGCTTCAAAAGACCCAAAGAAGAAGGGATCTTCTTCTAAAGCAGCTAAGGCGGATGCTGAAGCTCCTTCTTCTAGTCAGCAAGCGGATTTAAAGCAGGCATTGCTTCAGTTCCTGGAGACCGAATTGGACAAGCGTTTGCCTAAACGTAGATCAAGGTCTCCACAGCAAGATCCATCCGTGCCTTCCAAGAAGTCAAGAAAGGATGATTCCTCTCATTCTCGTAAGGCGAGTCGGTCACGTGCCAGGTATAAGGAATCTAAAGAAGCTGAACCACGAGCTAGATCCAGCTCTCCTGCTTCTGATGTGCCATCTGAACAGTTGTCAACTGAGTCGCGTGATTCTCAGCCCCTTACTCGCAGAGCCCAAGCTGATCTGGCAAGAGCTTTTGGGAAGGTCAGGCCTGAAGAAGGGGAACTATTAGATTATAGCTCTGAAGGCTCACGTTCTGATTCAGAGGAATCAGGGAAGGAACCATCTATGTCTTCGGGTCAAAAATTATTTGACATGAAAGAATATGCAAATTTGGTTCAGGAGGTTATACTAGACCTCAATCTTGAAATGACAAAAAAGGATGAGGAAGAGAAGGAGCTGGCAGAAGCACAAAATCTTCTGCTTCCTGCTCCTATTGAACATCAAGCATTGCCTTGCCCTCCTGCTTTTCAGAAGCTAGTGAAGAAAGATTGGGAGACTCCTTGCTCTTCCAAACGCATTGCTCCATCATTGATGAAGATGTATGCGCTGGACAAGCCTGACCAGATGTGGGAGGTGCCAACAATTGATCAACCTGTGTTGGCACTCGTATCGAATCACGTTTTTCCCCAGCAAGGTTTGACCAATCTTCGAGATGGGGTTGAGAGGAAACAAGAATCTTTGCTTAAGAAGAATTTTGAATTATCCTCCTTAGCAGCTCGCGCTTCATCAAGCATTTCTCTAGTCTCAAGAGGAGCATTGAAATGGTCCGACCAGATCTTGGCGGATCCTGGATTGTCCAAGGAGTCTAAGATCTTGATCAAGCAGGTCCGACAGGCACTGGCGTTTTCTGCGGATGCTTCCTTGGACACAATGCAACTCATGGCCAAAGCTTTGGCTTCATCTACAGCAGCCAGAAGAATCCTTTGGTTGCGCCATTGGAATATTGATTACGCATCCAAAATGCGTGTGGTATCCTTGCCCTTTAAGGGGGGTCAGCTCTTTGGAGAAGACGTTCTGAAGGACTTCCTTATTGAATCAAAGAGTAAGAAGATGATATTACCATCTACCCCCGCCCCCTCCACCACATCTAAATCTAAGGAGCGCAAGTCTTATTATAGAAGATCATATTCCAGATCTTCCAGCCAGCAAAAATCTTCTTATAAGCAAAGAGATAGGCCTCAATCATCGTGGGCACCGTCCTATCAAAGATCCTACTCGCAACCCTCAGGGTCTCAGTCCCAAAGAGCGAGGGGATCCTATCAGCGCTCCTTTCGAGGGGCAAAACAACAGCAGTATCGTTCCTGACTGTCCCTCTGAAGCCCTCCCCTTAGGAGGAAGGCTTCAATACTTCCAGAATGTTTGGAAGGAAAATGTTACAGATACTTGGGCTTGTTCAGTTGTTTCAGTTGGTTATGCCCTTGAGTTCACCGTTATCCCTAAAGGGAGACAAGTTTCGACCAGAATATCCTCTCAGCTTGTTAAAAAGAAAGCCCTCTTGGATGAGGTTGCAGAGTTGTTGTGTATGGCTGCTGTTGAGCCTGTTCCCCCTTCCCAACAAGGGACAGGTGTTTATTCTAGGCTTTTCCTCGTACCTAGAAAAGCCGGGTCTTGGCGAGCGATTTTGGATTTAAAATTTCTTAATAAATTTGTCAAACCAAGGAAATTCAAAATGGAGTCTTTATCATCAATCAGATCAGCCATACACAGGGGGGATTGGCTCATTAGTGTGGATCTTAAAAATGCCTACCATCATGTACCCATTATTCCCGCACACCGGAAGTTTTTGAGGTTCCAGGTAGCGGGGAAACACTACCAGTACAAAGTATTACCGTTCGGACTCAGTTCTGCGCCCAGGGCATTCACCAAGACCCTGGGGCCCTTGGTTCAATTGTTAAGAGTCCAGGGCGTGGCCATTTACGCTTACCTGGATGATCTGGTCATCATCCAGGACTCCTATGTTACAGCTGAAAGGGCGCTAGAATTGACTCTTAAAGTTTTACAAGAGCATGGGTTTGTTATCAACGTAGAGAAGAGTGTATTTAAGCCCTCCCAGACGCTAACGCACTTGGGGGCCTTTATAGATACCACTAGGGATTTAGTTTCTCCATCACTAGACAGGATTGTGTCTTTTCTCCATGACCTAGATCGCATCAGGCGTACAGCCAGGCCAGAGGTTTTAAGCCTGGCTTCCCTTTTGGGAAAAATGGTGTCCTTTTTTCAAGTCGTTCCTTGGGCACGTATTCATTCTAGACCATTACAGTGGTTCCTTTTGCCATGGGCATACAGTATCTCCCACTCCACACGAGCTAGGGTGGCACTACCTCTCGATGTGAGAAAGTCCTTCTCTTGGTGGGAATGTAGAGACAATCTTGAAAAAGGTGTCCCAATTGGGGAACCTAAACGTATTGTAGTGACTACAGACGCTAGTCTTTCTGGATGGGGTGCACATTGCAAAGGTCGAACTGCCCAGGGTTCATGGGGCCCTATCGACAATAGACACCAAATTAATTGGTTAGAGTTGAAAGCAGTTTTTCTGGCTTTAAAGCGTTTTCTGCCACTCATTAGACACTCACATGTTTTAGTAGCCACGGACAATATGACCACTAAGGCTCATATAAACAGACAAGGTGGTACAAGATCACGTTCACTGATGAAGTTATCTTATGAGATGTTTGAGTGGGCAGAAATAAATATTTCCTCTCTGTCTGCCATTCATGTGCAGGGCGCCACAAATACTATCGCAGACTCTCTGAGCCGAGCAAAACTCTCCCCGTACGAGTGGACACTGAATGCAGAAGTGTTTGCCTCCCTGGTATCCCAGTGGGGCTTACCAGTTATAGACCTCTTCGCATCAGCGGACAATCACCTCCTTCCAAGGTATATGTCACAGGTTCGAGACCACGAAGCGGTAGCCACAGACGCTCTATCAGCTCCATGGCCGAAGGGTTTACTCTACGCCTTCCCCCCTTGGCCCCTTCTGCCGAGGTTCATTCGTCGAGTACACTTGGAGCAAGCTCACGTACTACTCATCGCCCCATATTGGCCAGGAAGAGTGTGGTTCCCACAGTTGCTCCAGATGGCGTCCGAGCCACCCGTGACGTTGCCACTCAGGCGGGATCTTCTCACGCAAGGTCAGATATGCCACCCGGACACATCATGGTTGGCATTGACGGCGTGGATACTCAACGGCAGCGCCTAAACTCTTTAGGTTTTGATGCAGCTATCGTAGAAACAATGTTAAAGTCCAGAAGGCCTTCTACCAACCGCGTGTATAATAACACGTGGAAGGTTTTTCGGACATATTCCGCATCTAAAGGTTTTAACCCAACTAACCCCACAATTAAACAGGTTCTGGGGTTTCTAGCATCAGGTTTGGAGAAGGGACTATCATTTAATACGCTACAAAGACAAGTTTTTGCTCTGCAGGCTATATTGGAGTTCTTCCCGGTACCCAAGATCTCATCTAACAAGTATATTCGCAAGTTCCTAAAAGGGGTTAAGGCCTCCAAACCGCAAGTAGTACATAGATACCCTTCCTGGGAATTGCATCTAGTACTTTCAGCTCTAAAAAAGGCACCTTTCGAGCCAATAAGGGATATTTCTTTAAAGTTGTTGTCATTCAAAGTACTCTTCCTGGTTGCGATGACTTCAGCCAGGAGGGTCTCTGATCTGGCTGCTTTGTCAGTGGAGGAATCTCTGTGCAGGTTCACCCCAGATTCGGTAATTCTCCGCCTGGATCCAGCGTATACCCCGAAGATTGATACGCTGTTTCATAGATCTCAAGAGATACACTTACCATCTCTTTGTCCTAAGCCCGGACATCCTGTGGAACGGGATATGCACACCTTAGACGTAAGAAGAGCCTTAAAGACTTACCTGTTCCGCACAAAGGACTTTCGCAAAACATCAAGCCTCTTTGTTTCTTTTCATCCAACCACTTTGGGTAATAAAGCTTCAGCCAGAGCGCTGTCATCGTGGATACGGTCCTGCATTTTGCTCGCTTACCAAACGAAAAACGCCCGAGCACCAGGGAAGGTATGGGCACACTCCACTCGAAGTGCAGCTACTACAGCAGCATTTGCCAGAGAAGCTTCTCTCCAAGAGATATGCAACGCGGCGGTTTGGAGTGTTCCATCCACCTTTACCAAGCATTATAAGCTGGATAGGATGCGCTCTTCTGAAGCCGCATTTGGGCGCAGAGTGTTACAGCACGCCCTGTGATCAGGTATGGACAGAAAGAACTTCAGGACATGTATCCCACCCGACGGGCCTTGCTTTGGTACGTCCCAATGTGACCAACTGAGTGGCCCGTCGGAAAATGAAAAATTATACTTACGTGAAGATTCATTTTCGACGGGGCCACGAAGTTGGTTCCCCCCCTCGGAAATGGATCTGTACGTTATTCATTATATATTTTACATCCTCGAGATGAACTGGAGTTAGAGGAGGAGCTTCATACTTATATAGGCTCTGAGAAACTCCTCCTCTCTCGGTCTGGAATGAGGCAGAAAGAGGGGATATAACCCAATGTGACCAACTTCGTGGCCCCGTCGAAAATGAATCTTCACGTAAGTATAATTTTTCATTTAATTGCCCTTTAAAAGGCAGTCTCTGGTTTAAAATATGCAATTGATTAGGTGTGTGCTAAATGCTTTTCTAATTATTCAAAACAGCCATGCTGTTGTATTGTATTTAGTATTTTAACTGTTAAAAAATTCATCTTTTTACTATTGAAATATACCCTGGGACCCTCAGGGGAAGGGTGTGATATAAATACTAGAAATAAAAGAAATAACAAGGCCAGTATTTAAGCATACTCCAATTCTCTGGACCATAGGAGTACAGGCCTTAGGGTATGGGGCCAAACGTTGCTGTACCCAGTGATGACACTATGTGGCTGTGGCTGATACTAACCCCAGTGCAAATAATGAAAAAAACAAAACAAAACAGTAACTTATTCAGAAACTATGCTTAAGGAAAAACTGTGTTAAGACAATTCACTACTTCCAGATGACAAACTGTATGACCCTCCTGGCACTGCACTGAGATTTCCAGACATCCCTTCCATTACCTTCCCAATGTACTGCTGGTTGCAACATGCAGAAAATACATTGCATCACTTTCACAGGAATCCCAGCAGTGATGCTGGGTTCCTCATAATAGCTTTCGCATAATACCTGCATTTCAAACAAGGTGTATATGATATCACCTTGCTGGGAATTTCCAGGAGCTGATCAACTGCCAGAAAAAAGAAAAGAGGCAGGTGCATGACACCTAACTTCTATTGCAATCCTTTGTCTCCAACACTCCTTTAAGCTTCCCTTTTACCTTATGGTGCAGTTTTTCAAAGCTACTCCCAGCTACATGTAATACTTAATGAATTATAACATAAAAAAAAATAGGACTACAACATATATGCATATACAAAGCTTTATATATTAATTCTTGTTAATGATTTTATTTTAAAAATCATTTTATTTAGGAAAATAAACTACCAATACTCATGCATATTGTTTCCTCATGGTTCTGTTAGTAAAGAATTTCTGAACTGCTGCTGACTTACACTAGTAGTAATGTTATAACACCATTCCAACAGCAGTTACCTGTATAACAGTTTTACTGTGGTTTCTGGGAACCTAATGGTACTTGTTAAAGAAGGAATAAGTTTATAAGAATAAAAACTTTGGTTTTTTTAATGTCCTTCTCCTTCGGTCATGAAAGTAATCACAACAAAACAGACATCATGGGTGAATTCATGCCATCAACTAGATTCAAAGGAATGGCTTCCCTGTGTGGCATTCCTGTTCTTCCTCTGCAGGATAAGACCAGATTTGTCCTCTTTGTTATCTTTTTTTTAGCTTTTTTAAAATTTATTTTATTAGTACAATCTAAATCACCCACAAAATAATAACAGTGCAATAAAACACCCCACCCACCCTCTCCCATGGAATGGATTGGAGCTGAATTGTTAATATTTTCAAACATATTTCAAGCAATGGATCAAATTAATTGTTCCCATTAAAGCCTTTCTCCACCCTGTATTCAAGCTGTACAATGTCCTGTTTGCTATCTTGTCTAGGTTCATGGACACATCATAAGCAGACTTTTATATACAAAACATCTTTCATCTATGCATAATAAAATGCCTCCAGACTTGCAGATTTATTTGTTGTTTGTCTAAGTACAGAATCTGAGATTGGTGTACACATAGGCTTGACAGATTTTACCTATATATTCCTCCACATTGTTTGCAGGCAAGGGTGTAATCAGATCTTCATGGATGGTATTCAGCATGCTTCTAGTACAAATAAAAAAAGGAAGTTTCAACACATTGTCTTCCCTTGGTGTTTACCAGGCACTGTTGGATGGAAGCTGGTGCCACAATTTTGCACCAACATTCCACCTGAAATTTTGCAATTAGACACACGCATTGTCAATGAAAAACTGCCTAATGGTCTTCCACTTCTGGTATGTCAGATTCTGCACAGGCCTTTGGACTGCTGGAATGACTTAGATGACATGCGGAGCCCAGTGCCATTTTGCTAGGCTTTGGAAACGACCCTGGAAATTGGGCTCTTTCCATTGCATCCTGAAAATCATCCTGACCTACAGCTTCAGAGGCTGAGGAACCTTTGTATTTGGACCTCTGAAGAAGGTCAGGATGGGGGCTGTGACAAAGCAGAGAGTCACTGGCAGATGCTGCAATTTCCCACAGTGGTGTTGGACTGGATTGGGCAATGCAGACCAAGATCGGCCTCTGCCAAGATACATGATGTGGAGGCTTGCAGAGGCTGCATATCTGAGAGGCTGAAGTGTAAATGGAGCCTGAATTTTCATGTTATGAAGTCGTATGCTTAGATAAGAATGTTCTGGCATTTGAGGTAAGCATTTGCCATTTAAATTAAATCCTATCATCAGATTTTACATGTAACAGTTCATCCATTTGAGATACAGATATTGCTTCAGGTGCAACAGTGTTTTGGTGTATGTCTTTTGTTACCTTTTAACTATAGATCAGACACCTCCCCTCCCCAAATAAGCATAAGTGACAGGGAAAGCTTTACTTTCTAACCATCTGTATACCAATCTGCTGTTAAAAATACAGGAGCAGTTGGGGGAAGGGGGAGCTGTAAATCCAGATTGAGAGATTGTTCTCTTAACTGCAGTGGAAACATTACTGACAATAACAAGACATAATCTAGAGACATTTCAACATACCTGTATTTGTAATTATTCTACAGAGTTGACCGGCAGTTAATATAGCAAAAGTGGCCAAGAACAGCGCTTTCTGAATGAGAGCTAATAAGGATGGACTCTGATGGTACTAGACTTAATGCTTTTAAATCTTTGCAGTGCTGTATAGTATTACAGTGTTTCAAGCTGTTACGCTATTTCTAAAGAAAATGTCCCTGCAAATAAAGGTTACTGTTGTAATACTGTATAAGCTGGACAACTTTTGGCTTTAATGCAACCAAATGTTTGTTATACCAGCAAAATAGGGCTATTTTATCAGTTACACAATCAGAAACATTTTTGCAGCACAAAGTAAGGACCTACTTCTGGCTCTCATTTGCAAGAAAAGCCATAAAAGGCTTCTTTGATGTTCTAGACCAAAGCAGGCTCTTTGCTGTTGATCAGACAGATGTGACAATCTTTAGTATATAACACAATAAGGTTGTTTTATTCCAGGAATCTACTTCTCTTGAAATCTCATTTATTTTTAATATTTCAGGAGGCACTTCTTCAAAGGCAAATAAGGAAAATATTTAGGTCACTAACCTTATTTGAAACAATTCTTTTAAAAATTGAATATAATATCTTAGATGTAACAATAACAATTTCACATTAATTTTATATCAGTTTTTAGATATTTAACCTATAGTAAAAGGAACATGTGTGAAATGTGAAGAACAGTAATTATGCTTGCCCTCTGTCCAGAAGGATGTCCTGCTATATCTATATAAGCAGGTAAAGCTTCTCACTCTATGAATTTAAACCTAATCAGCAAATGCCTATACATTATGTGTTGGTCAATGACATAGGACCAGGAGCAGTCCTACTAATTTTAGTTAAATGTGTGCCTTTTTTGCACTGGGCCTTATTGCAGGTTATATCCCAGAACAGGGATCTGCAATCTGGCAAGGTTTGCCATAGTCTACACCAGCATGCAAATGTCAGATCCCTGTTATGAAAGATAATCCAAAATAAGGCCCAGTACATAAAAAAAGGGCCACATATACAGTTCAGCAGAAAAGTTAAAGGCAACTAATACTCTTATCTTGGCCTTCCCTGGAATGTATGCAAGTATTTGAACTCAATGGAACATGTTAATCATGGTGTACAAGTTTTAACAAAAGTAAAAAAAGAAAAGAAAAGCTATATCTAAATAAAATATTAGTATGCAATAGAAAATAAAATGGAACATTATATATTTAATAAACCTATTTTTCTCCGTTTATTTAATGTTAGAACTTCATTACTCTAAGCAGAGGATAGGGGATCCTGCACTTGATCCTAAGTGGTGCCCAATAACTGGTACAAGATATTACAGTAGTGATCCAATAGGGAACAGTGACAATAATGCACTACCTTTCAAGTCAAATACAACCAGTAAGTTGTCAATAAAATCTAACACGGAGACTTTAAACTTTCAAATAGAAACTTCCCCAAATTGAAGAAACTAGTTGAGTGGCAATTAAAAGGGGAAGTTAGAAGCAACAGCTTTTGCAAGGCACCATGAGCTTAGATGGTCCTTACCAAGACCTTCTCCATCTTTCATTTCAGTGAATCAAGGTTGAGAGAGGCAAGGACTGAGCCAACAATCCAGTCCCTAAATTGTTTTATGGAAACCTCAATCAAAGGAGGCATGAAACATTATTTGAGGAAAAGGAAGCAATGACACCCTTCATCTCCCCCCTCCCTCCTCACACTCCAGGAAGAAGAGCAAGAAGCATAAGAAAAAGACATCCAAACATTATTCTATGCATAGAGAGCACAAGAAAGACTCTGTGGTTGCAAGGGCTGCAACTGCTAATATCTTTTAAGTGAGCCAAGTGATATTGCTCATTGGATTAGTGCTCACAAAAAAAGCTAGCCACTTGGCTATCCTTGCTTTCCCTTAAAAAATATTTCTTTCCAGGATCCCTCCTTCTACCAAGGAAGCAAGTTCAGAGACCTTTGACCTGTTTGAATTTCATCAATTCAAAGTTCTTGTTCTGTGTACAGAACTTAAAGTAGATTCTGAAAAGAAACCTCAGCAACCCCTTAAATCCCATGTCTATTAAATGCAAATTGCTTTCCATCTCTTCTGGACAAGATGCTTACTACTTTAGGGCCGCATCCCCACGACGTCGTTATCTCGAATTCAAAATGTTTTGAGTTCGGGCAGTTTAGACGGCACTGCGGCTTAATACGGTCTTTCCGTGTTAAACGACGTTATCCCGATTTGAAATAAATCCTGATCTCAAGAGGTCTCACTCCGGAACATGCCCTTGACACGTGTTTAATTTTTTTACTGTGTGGACAGTATCGTTCCGGGATGAGATTCCGTGTTAAGGCTGTCCTGCCCCCAATAGCACTGTAACCAATGGCTGTACGTATTAGAAGCACGTCATGTTTAGGGTTTCCTTCATTGAAAAAATCCACCCTCAAACACCCACTATAAAGCTCCAGTCCTTAAACTTACACTGTATCAATGTAGGCACTTCACACCTTAAAAACAATGTTGCAGTTTTGCGCAATTTCAGCTCTTTGAAGGTTCTGAACTCTAAAACAGGGAAAGGAAAGCCCTGGAGCCTGTATTTTAAAAGCTGTGGGGCTTATCCAGCAGTACGAGGGGTGAACGGCAGGCGCCCCCCGCCCGCCATCCATCTGACACCTCTCTCCTCCTTCCCCACCAGACCGCCACCCCGCCTCGGTAGGGGATGTGCGGCCAGTGCCTTGCCTCAGCCGCCACTCTACAGGAGCCCGATGTCAGCACCGGCGAAACGGCTGCTCCTTTCTCCACCACCGCCTCCGTCTCCTACCGCTGCTGGGGAAATGAAGCGACACCCCCCATCCTGCTGTGGGCAGGGGGTGCCTGCCATTCACCCCTTGTAGTGCTGGATAAGCCCCGCGCTGAATCAATCCCGCCTGCTCCTGCTCCTGCGACAGCGGCAGCGGAGCATCTTCCTTCAGTTGGAGGAGGCCGATCAATCATGCACAGGAGCAGAAGCAAAGGCAAAGGGGGGGGAGGAGGGCAGTGAGAGGGAGGAGTGGCGGGCGGCATCGGCAGTGGAGCCCCTTCTCTGAAGGGGTGTTCTGTTGTGAGGAGAAGAATGGGAGGTTTGTCAGCTGCTTTGAGCCCCCTTAAGGGTGAGAAGGCTTGTCAGCCGCTTTGAGTCCCCTGAAGGGTGAGAACAGAAGGTTTGTCAACCGCTCTGAGCCCCCTTCAGCGGCTACTTTGCCTCTGCCTGTGGTCACACCTAAGGTTTAATCCAGTTTCAGTTCACTTTCAGAGTGAGAGGATACACCAGCAAACTGACAAGCTGGTTTTCTTTCAGGGTTAATAACTCAGAAAATCCACCTTTAGACTAGATAATGTGGAAAGAAAACTACTGGTCACTTTGCTGATGTGTTCTCTCACTCTGAAGGTGGAGTGAAGCTGGATTAAACCTTAGGTGTGACCACAAGCCAAGGTTTTAATCCAGCTTCGGTCCCTGTGAGGTGGGGGGCGGCTGTGAGAGCTCAGAAGGGAGCTGTGACTAGCCCAAGGTTACCCATCTGGTTTCATGGAGGAAGAAGAGTTGGCTTTTCTACCCTGCTTTTCTCACTTATTGAAGGGGACTCAAAGCAGCTGACAAACCTTCTGTTCTTCTCCCCACAACAGAACACCCAGTGAGAGCTCAGAAGGGAGCTGTGACTAGCCCAAGGTTACCCATCTGGTTTCATGGAGGAAGAAGAGTTGGCTTTTCTACCCTGCTTTTCTCACTTATTGAAGGGGACTCAAAGCGGCTGACAAACTTTCTGTTTTTCTCCCCACAACAGACACCCTGTGAGGTGGGTGGGGCTGTGAGAGCTCAGCAGAGATCTGTAACCAATGGGCTCTCCGTATTGTAGGCACGTCATGTTTAGGATTCCCTTCCCCAATAGCTTGCTTTCAAATGATTTCATTGAAAGAATCCACCCACTACCTCCAAAGATACACTGTAGCAAGTAGAAGTTTCACTTTTGCGCAGTTCTGAACTTTCAAAAGGAGAGGAAAGGGGAGTCCCCGGGGAACTTTCCCAGTCCACTCTCCCTGTTCTCGGAGAGAACTTGGAGCCCCCTTCGCCCTCCCGGCGGTGGGCACGCTGAGCCTGCCCTCTTGTCCACCCCTTGGCTCTCCTCCTCTTCCAGCCAGCGGCAGCCGCGGCTCTGCGGGGCAAAGTGGCAGCAAAGCGGGGGAAAGCGGCGGCGGAGCCCCAGGGCGAAGCCACCAGCGCCGCAGCGTCTGCCTGGATGGATGGATGGATGGATGGATGGATGGATGGATGGATGGAGTGGCGGGCGCTGCGAGCGCGCTCCGGGCGGCGGCGGGCAACAAGGAGCGCCAGGATGGATGGATGGTTGCTGCTGCTGCTGCTGCTAGGAAGGGGGAGGGGACAGAACGGGCCAGATCGGACAGGGAATCCCCGGCGGAGCATGGATGACGCAAGGGAAGGGAGGGTGGGATCCTGGGACGGAACACCAATCACAAGGGAGGACAGGGCTGCCGTCTGGACTCCCAGGATTGATTCCGCGTTAAGGCTGCAGTCAGAATGCTCTCGGAACCGGATCAACTTGCAAGTCGTGTGGACAGCTTTGTTCCATTTCTTTTATTTCGAATTCTTTAAACTGAAATAACGCATGCCGTGAAGATGCGGCCTAGGTGTACAGATACCCAAGGCCTTCTCAGAGGGAATCTTGAGCAAAGGCTGAGAAGCTTATGCTAGTGTCTCTGAAGAAGGAGAAGGTTGCCCCTATTCCCAAAACTACAGAATATGAATTTGAAAGACGTGGAACTTCCTGGCAGCCCAGGAATGCTCCCAGCTATTCCTCTTATTTTATTTCATTCATGACATTTGGTCAGTTCCACTAGTAGATTTGTATAGGCCAGCATTAGTTTCTTTTATTTCTTTTGGGTTTTGTAGCATTTATTTTATTTAAGAATATAAAACTTACATATAATATTGAAAGATAACAAAAATACACAATAAGTTACAAAGAGAGATCACATAACAAAGACTCTTGGGCCCCATTCCTACTGGGACTTTATTGTGTGTCAAAAACGTTTTGAAAATTGTTTGTCCTCATTGAAAATTGGCTTCCCGCACTTTCCGAGGAGTAAATCAGAAAAAAATGCATTAAAAAAATACTTGTTTAAAGAACTCTCACTCCCGTTTTTGTTTTTAACACACTTTACTTTCTCTTTGGGAACGGTAGATTCGCAGTAGCCTGCCTGCCTGCCTGCCCATCCACCCTTTCAGGTTTCGCTACCACCTCTGCTACCTCGCTATGCTCGCCCAGCTGCTTGCCCGTCTGCCTGCCTGCCCGGCATTTTGCCCTGCACCTCGGCCACCCACCATTTTGCCATTGCCGGACTTTCGGCCCGCGCCACTGCCACCGCCTTGCTTGTTCAACTTCCTGCGCGAGCCCTGCCCTTCCTCCCTCCCTCCCTTCCATCCTTCCTTTTGGCCACCGCTGCTGCCTCATCCACCTGCCATTTTGCCCACCACCGGCCTTTTGGGCTGCGCCACTGCTGCCACTGAGGAGCTATGGTGCTCCTGGGGTGTGAGGAGGAATGCTGGGCGGGTGGTTGGGTGACCAAGCCCTGCCCTCCCTCCCTCCCTTCCAGTCATGACTGCTGCTGCTGCACCACCATCGTGCTCCACTTTTAAAAGCGGAATTAACAAAAAAATGAGTATGCGCATAATGCTTGTTCACATCCATTTTTGTTCATTCCATTTTAAACAACCCAAGTGGGATCACAGCCTTGATCTCTTTTATGGAAGGTCTTGGTAACTCTGATGTTCTGCTCCTCTTGTTTTTCTTCCATTTATTTTCTCCCATTGAAGGTCTTGTCTTGCTCGTTCTTTAAAGCCTGTAATCAAGAATTTCTCTTGTGCTCTGTTGAAAGTCAAAAAAAGGCTGCCAGGTCTTTAGAAAGTTAGTGTCTTACCACTTATCAAACAAGTCAAAAGTGTCATCATTAGCTTCAAACAGTGTGGGCAGCAGGGAAGAAGGGACAAATGGTCAAAAGAAAAATCAAGGCAGCACTGAAAAGAGGGTTTGAAGCTGGTTCTCTTTCCCTTAACAGCCAGCATGTCTCTCAGGCTGCCCTCAGATGGTCCAATGACCTCATTGCCAACAAACAGATTCCAAAGAAGCTTGTATCTCTTTTTAAAATCCATAAGGTGCTCTTGCTCACCAGAGTCACAGGTATAGATGCAATGGCATTTGAGAGGAAAGATAAACCTTTTGAGTTTTTATCCCTCCTCAGCCCAAAGACATGTCTTTATAAACTCCAGTGAAGTATAACCTCTCTAGCTGTTAAGGAATCTGCATGTTACAGACAGAGGAGTCCTCCAGTGGCAGACGAGGCACACTTCTGGGTTTTTAAATTATTTTAAAAGAACAGGTGGAGACATAACAGGACGAGGAGTCAAAAAAACCTGCTGGATGCCAGTTTATGCTGCAAGTACAGCCTTATTCTATACCACACCCAAAATCTATTACAACTTCAGCTAACCCTTTGCCTTCTTCAAAGATCGGGGTAGATGAGTCCCCTCTGGGCTATCGCCTCAGGGCTGAATGCCTTACTCTGTTCCTCCATGGAAAACAACATGCTTGTTATCGGACAATCTGCCCCCAAAAGCTGTTACGGGATGCCCTTCAACTCCACCCTTAATACTAACCCTGTAACAAAAAAGGGGGGAAGAGACAGGTAGTGAGGTGGGGCAAGAAGGAAATGGGCACAGAGTCAGACATTGTCCAAGAGGGAAAGCGAAGCCCTCTTTCAGCTTACCCAGGTCTGCTTACCCCAATAGTCCTCTTCTACATTCACACCCTGAAAACAGAACTAGAATAAGGGGCAGAAACAGTCTCAGTGGTGGGATAATGTGAATACCAGAAAGAGCAGATTGGGACGGAATAGCCCGGAGAAGAATCAGAAGGGTATATGGTCTGATCACTGTGACATAGGAACTACTTCAGTCTGCCTTAAATATTGTGTTAAAACAATAACATATTTATGAGAAGTGAAAGCAAATTGCAATTGCAAAAAGATACAAAAAAACAGTCATAAACCACAAATACAGGGGGGAAATAGGTGAAACAAGGAAAAAAACCCAGACAGGTCCTGTCCATTAAAATAGATAAGGAGTCTGCCGCTTATGGATCAAAATCCCTCGACTGTACTGGACTTCTGTTGGGAGATTTCTAATGCTCAATGCTAATTGCATGAGTGGGAAGAAGGGCTTGCTGCCAATCTCCATCTGCTTGAAATGTATCACTTTAGTCTGCTTTACAACTCTGTACAAGTTGGAAAGCAGATTCCTAAATTCAGGCTGCCCTGTAATTTTGAAAGTTCTCAAAGCAACTTGGAGTCCCACATAATCTCAGGATTTGTACAATATATAGTCTGATTTGTACTGCTGTATATCACCTGGGGAATATCATTTAGTGAGTGCTGCAAAAGAGCTAATATGTTAATGAAGAAATGAACTCTGTTACAAGGTTTAGTACCAAAAGAAGGAAGTGCTATAATCATTTCATCACTTCCTTCTGTTAGAGTTTATGGTTTTACCACACTAGTTCCTGGTGGTTTGCCCTGGTGTTTGACCTTTCAGATTGTAGATGTTTGAAGAGAATCTTGTTGTTCACTGCTTTGCCCCGACAAAGAACATCTCACAACATTAGCTCAAGATCTGCTCATGCAGAGAGAAATCTGATTGTGGATCAGGGTGTGATTGTTACACCACAGCATAATCCTTTGACAACACTTTGTTACAGAGACATATTCTGCCTGACTTCTGGCAAAAATAAGCATTTAGCACCAAGCTGCTGCAGAGAATCTCATCCTTACATGGAGAAAGTACCATCAGGAAGTGAAACTAGCAATCTAAGGACTCATGAAGGCAAATATATGAACCTCTTAGCATTAACTTTCCAAATAAAAGTGGAGGCATGGAAGAAGTTGAATGGGCTTCTTGGGATCAGTTCCTAGATATGGAGAAGCATTAGTTGCTTTATTATTATAATTTTTACATATTATATGAAAGTGTCCTAAGCTGCATCCACACTGATCTTAAGGCATTCTTAGTGGCTGCCCGGTGGCTACAACATCAACATCCCAAATGGTACTCCAAAGCATGTAGTGTGCCTCAGAGGCATCCTTCCTACAAATCAGAAGGGAGGACCATCTCCTTTCAAACACTTGTCACACTTCCATGTAGATACAGTACATGGCAGCAAGATGAGCAACTTATCATCACGGTCCTCTGCCTGCATATATGTTTCAACACACCCAAAATGGCCAACTTTCAGGGCTGTTTCCAACACTTCGAAAAATATGCTCGTGCTGTCTCTTTGAAACTGGGAATTTCATTCCCCAGCTTTGCTGGCCATGAAGGGTGTAGCACCCAATGTGTGGATGTTGTGCTCCTCAAGTGCCTTTGCCTTTAAGGTGCTACAATTCCCCATCAGGCAGAAGCAGACATATATAAAGTCTGACACCAAATACATACTAGAATCAAATTGAAATAATGTTGTTGTTTATATAAAAAAAGCCCAAAGCTAGAAATAATTTATAACAATTCTAAAATCAGTATTATCTTAGCCACCATACATTATCAAAATGAATTAGAAATAAATCATTTCCTTATGTCTGGAAGAACATAACATTTTTGCCTGACACTGAAAAGTCCCCGTACATGCTTTAAAAGTAGTGGCTCAAAAGTGACTTATAGCTGATAGCTGCCACATGCCGTCCACAGTATGATCTTTGGCCTTTAATGTGGATTAGAAAGGGGTAGTAACATTAGCCGCTACATACTACCACCTCAAAGCTGCTTGTACTGGTGTAGTTTAAGGGAGCATCCATATGGCCTCCATAAAGGCTGTCTGAGGGCCAGGTGGTGTGCCACTTCCATGGCCAGGGTTTCTCAGTTTCAGAACCCTTAAAGCAGCAGAATGAAAATTCTGCAGCTGAGAAGTTTGATCTCACTGGTTAACTGTAGAACCAAAATGGCCGCAGAAAATAGCCATTTTCAGTCTGATGGCTAATAGCACAGGAGAAACTTCCCCCATTAATCTGCTTTCCCTGCCGGTATCAACAATCTGACCTCTAGGTAGTTCATCTTGACCTCTATCTGTGGATTTCATGCCTCTAGGAAGCCCTGTAAGACCCAGGGCAGGTTAGAGTGTTTAAGAATATAAGAGAAGCCCTGCTGGATCAAGCCACAACCCAGCTAGTCCAGGATCCTGTCTTACACATGTTCACTGCAATTGCTTCTGGGCATTCCCAAGCAGAATACAAAGGGGAAACCTTCACCTCAACTCATACAAATGGCCTTTAGAGGCATCCTGCTTGTCTCTCCAACCAAGAAGCAGTACTTGGGCATCCATTTCAGTAGTTAATAATAACCTTGTTTGCCTACCAAACCAGTGATTCTTGAAAGGTGCCTTTTTTGCCTTTTGTGGATGCAGCCTAATACTTTACAGGAAGAACCATTCTTTTTTCTTTGTCTTCCAAGCTTCTGCCAAAAGACTATAATGGACCGAGCCCTCAAATAGCAGATTTCCTTTTTGTGGTGTCTGCCAGGAATGCTGCTGTGCCAGTTGCCTTGGGAAATAGAGACATCCTCCTGAAGTATCCCAAATCTATCCAATTGTAAAGCTGGTTGTCAAAATCAGGATTATAGAACATTCATTGCTCTGAACCTGATCAGTAGAAATAAGAAATAAGACACCTGGAAAAACTTTGCATCATGGCTCTTCAGGTATCCAGAACCAATCAATATTCATCAATATCACATTCAGTTGTTATTATTATAGTATCTTATTTTTGTTGATTTTATGTTTTGTTTTCTTAATGGTGTCACCTGCTCTAAGATCTTTGGGTATAGGGCACGATAAAGAATGCAAATGAATGAATGAATGAATGAATGAATGAAATCACCCAACCATTTCCAGGATCCCAAAGATTTTGCAGAAAACCTTATTAAAGTAGGAATGCTAATATGGTATTTGTGGGAAGATTTTCCACACATATGATAACTTTTCTCTAAACACTCTTGGGTTGAGCCCTTGCTGTACTACCCAGCCCCTCCCCTTAGCAGGTTGGGTACTATGAAAACACACTGCTGGGGAAAATGGGCCATGGAACCAACCCAAAGGGACTTTTTATGTCCACTCCACCTTCCACCTACTGTATGAATCCACAGGGCTCTCTAAGAAAATCCGTAATCCACTAAGGACAAACATCTTTCTACTTCTGTCTTTCTGAGGTGTTATGAGATGCTACAGAACTGCACATCCTTTTCTGTTTTGTGTATGTGTGCCCATCTCTCTCTTCCTCCATACTTATATTTCCCCAAAGCAACCTTATGACCATTCTCTGTAACAGAGATCATGCTTATGAGCTAATAAAAATTTCTCCTTGTAGCCTATTTGGGGTGTGTGTTTCAAAATTTTCAGAGCACATCCAGACCACTATGTAAAAGATCCTTTGTCTCTGAGCATGTATAGAGTTGTCAGAGCATATGTGGTAGTAAAGGGCAAACTCAGAACACCTGCTTCCCACACAGAAGGTTCCAGATTCAAATTTTAGCATCTCCAGATAGGGCTCTGAAAACCCTGAAAGGCCATAGCCAGTCCACATAGGCAAGATTAAGCTAGATGGATCAATAGTCTGATTCCTCTTAAAGCAGCTTCCTATGTTCGAGTATGGGAAAAAGTATTCCATAAGGTCTAGGGGCTCAAGCCATAAAATGTTTTATATGACGGCCAGAAAATCCATTTTGGGCCAATATCCACATTGATCCTTGGGCTATTCTCTGAAGACCACATGTCAGTAAGAGTACAGTCAAAGCATTAAAAAGCATTGGCAGCCAGAGGAGCTATGGAATTTGTAGCGGAAGTGCAGCAAAATCACTGACAGACGGGAAATGGAAATATTATATCACTTAAGTTGAACTGTCTAGACCCAGCCAAAAGTCTAGCTACTGAATATTATATGAGCTCCAGTTTCCAAACAACCTTTAAAAACATGCAATAAAAACTATTAATCAAGCTTCAAAGTAATCAGAACACCAGGTTGTCATCATGCAGACAGGGTGGTAGCTAAGCCTCTAGTTAAAGCTGGTGGAAAGACTCCATGTCATAGGATGGTTTGGTGTCAAACGATGATAAACCCTGTTGAGTTTGTATACAGATGTACCCTCATATCCACTGATGCAGTTACCACAGTATCACTTATCCACAGTCAATCAGATCAGCCTCCTCCCACCTCAGTTGGTGACATTAGGCCTCCTGGAGGCTTCCCAGAGGCCTGCTGCAGCTGGAAATAGCATGAAATCTCATGGGATTTCCCATTATTCCTGGGGAATCATGTGCAATTTCCCATGATTTCCTGGGAAACCCCATAAGATTTCCCAGTGTTTCAAATGTCCATAGCTTCCTGTAATCGCAGTAGAAACCCATACCTGTCCTCTGTGGATACAGGGTCATTCCTATATTCTCTGTATTGATAAGTCATTTGTCATGGATGCCCCTTTCCAGGAAACTCACAGTACATTTGACCTCCAGCACTTAAGGAGGCTTTATGGATCCCATAAAATCAAGAAAAACAAACGAACAGAAATACACTGTCACATTTGCTCTGGTGTACAAACTGCCAGATCTCATGACATTATGGTCTCTACTTTTGTAAACGTGTCATAGCCCAAGCATAGTAATTTTTCATTAAGTATAAAACAACCCATATACTTTTGTCCAATATCATCTAATGGAACATCTCAAACAATAAATAAAACTAGCAAAAAGTAAAAGCTGCAGAAAATGCCTGCTAACTAAAATGTGCCTGTATCCCCTCACTTTAAAAAAAAAAAATCCCAACAGCAGTTTAGAGGTAGTAGTATCTGGATACTAAGATTTCCATCCCAGGATGCACAAAGAAGAAGAGTTGGCTTTTATACCCACTTTTCTCACCCTTAAGGGAACCCAAAGAGGCTAACAAGACTTCTTCTCCCCACAACAGTCACCCTGTGAGGTAGGTGTGGCTGTGAGAGCTCAGAAAGAGAGCTGTGACTAGCCCAAGGTTTCCTAGCTGGCTTTGCGGAGGAGTGCAGAATCAAACTGGGAAACTACCAAATGAGAATCTGCCATTAACCACAAGGCCAAACTTTAGTGTGGATTAGAAATAAGGGGTGTTTTTCCATGGTCGCTTAGTACCCATTTTAGCACCCATTAAGGACCCATTTGGGTGAGAGCCAGATGACACCATTTCCACCATGGCACCCATTAGAGACACATTTGTTTCCACCACGCCTTGGGAAATCCAGATCATATGGGTACTTTTTGGCCTTTAATCCGGATTTTCTGTAGACCCATTAATGGGATCTACAATGGGGTCTTCAGCCAAAAAATCCAGATTAAAGAAAGCCTGTTTCCACTCTTGTGTGGCAATGGGGTCTAGAGGAGGCTAGGGGGAGGGGGCACCCATGGGGGGAGGAGCCCCAAAACCTAAGCTTCAAAGTCATTTCAAAGTCACTTCAAAGTCTGTGCAAAATAGCTCCGGACCGTCTTTGAAGTCTGTGCTGATCTTCAGAGTGAACTTCGAAGTGACTCCGAAGTCACTTTGAAGATCAGCACAGACTTCAAAGGAGCTATTTTGCACAGACTTCGAAGTGACTTTGAAATGACTTCGAAGTGACTTCAAAGCCGCTTCGGAGATTGCACCCCCTGTCCCCCCAAACACCTGGGGTGACAGGCAGACCCCTCATGGGTAGATCCGGTTTCCAAATGGTTGCTCCAGTGTTTTCACGGCAGGGAGGCTAGCACCCATTGCTACTGGGTGCTAGACTACCCATGGAAACACATTGGGTACTTCCCTTAATCTGGATCTACTAGATCCAGATTAAGGAATGTACCCATTCCTTAGATCCGGATCTTCTTAGATCCGAATTAAAGGAGCGTGGTGGAAAAACACCCAAGGTGTGTGTATGCTATCACCTCTGAACCAAGTAAGCCACTTTCTTTTTACTGCGTATGGATGCAGCCCTGTGGGTATAAAAACAACACATCAAAACTTAGTTGAACTTATTGAACTTAGTCCACGGGAGGCATCCAGAGAACTGTCTGGTCCAATTATTTTGGATCAGTTTCAATTATTGCGGCCTGAGGATGTGGACAAGCTGCTTGCAGGGGTGTGGCCGACAACATGCTCCCTAGATCCCTGTCCTTCCTGGCTGATTAAAGCTAGCCGGCAAGGTATGACCAGGTGGATCCAGGAAGTGGTAAATGCCTCTCTGAGGGGGTGGTTCCATTGGCCCTTAAACAGGCTGTGGTACGTCCCCTCCTGAAGAAGGCCTCCCTGGATCCAGAGGACTTAAACAACTATCGCCCGGTGGCTAACATACCTTTCCTAGGCAAGGTTCTGGAGAGGGTTGTCGCTGTTCAGCTGCAGGCATGCTTGGAAGAAGCCGATTATCTAGACCCATTTCAATCTGGCTTCAGGCCCGGTCATGGCATGGAAACTACCTTGGTCACCCTGGTTGATGATCTCCTCCAGGAGAAAGACAGGGGGAATGCTACCCTGCTGGTTCTCCTGGACCTCTCAGTGGCTTTTGATACCATTGACCATGGTATCCTTCTGGAGAGGCTACGGAGTTTAGGAGTTGGAGGCAGTGCCTGGCATTGGTTCGGCTCCTATCTCCAGAGCCGATCTCAGATAGTGGTGATGGGAGAGACGGAGTCGACACCCTGGGAACTCACTTGTGGGGTTCCCCAGGGGTCAATCTTATCTCCCATGTTATTTAATATCTACTTGAAGCCACTGGGAGAGATCATCAGGAGATTTGGAGTAAGGTGTCATCAATATGCAGATGATACCCAGCTCTATCTCTCTGTGCCATCTGAATCAGGAGAGGTGGTTGAAGTGCTTGACAGGTGCTTGGAGGCGGTAATGGGCTGGATGAGGGCCAATAAATTGAAACTGAATCCAGACAAGGCAGAGGTGCTGTGTGTTATAGGCTCTCGGGTCCAAGTAGTTGGGAGATACCCTGTCCTTGACGGGGTTGCAATACCCGGGAAGGGACAGGTGCGAAATTTGGGGGTACTCCTGGACTCTGCGCTAACACTTGAAGCTCAGGTGGAGGCCGTGGCCAGGAGTGCCTACTCCCAACTACGGCTAGTGCGTCAACTGAAACCTTTTTTGGACAGAGATGACCTGGCCACAGTTATCCATGCTCTGGTAACCTCCAGGTTGGACTATTGTAACACGCTCTACATGGGGCTGCCCTTGAAGACGGTTCGGAAGTTGCAGCTGGTGCAAAACGCAGCTGCCAGAGTGCTGACAGGAACATCTAGCCGGACACATATCACGCCGGTTCTAAAAGAACTGCACTGGCTGCCAATTCACTACCGAGCCCAATTCAAGGTGCTAACTCTGACTTATAAGGCCCTAAATGACTTGGGCCCCAGATATCTAAAGGAGAGCCTTCTCCCATATCGACCTGCCCGTGTTCTCAGATCTGGAGGGGAGGCCCTTCTGGTTGTCCCTCCGCCTTCAGTAGCTAGGCGGGTGGGCACCCGGGAGAGGGCCTTCTCGGTGGTGGCCCCCAGATTGTGGAATGGTCTCCCCTTGGAGGTACGTCAGGCCCCTTCTCTGTCTACATTCAGGAAGGCGGTGAAGACGTACCTCTTCACCCAGGCTTTTGGCTAAATGCTCCCTCCACTTCCCCCCATTGCACATTCCACTGTCTTTTAAACTGTTTTTTTTTCTCTCCCCCAAATATTATTATGCTGGTTTTTAAAATTTTGTATTGATTTTAACATTGTTTTATAAAGTTTTGATATATGTGTATTTTAAATGTTGTGAGCCGCCCAGAGACCCTAGGGTATGGGGCGGGATATAAATATAAATAAATAAATAAATAAATAAATAAATAAATAAATAAATAAATAAATAAATAAATAAATAAATAAATAAATAAATAAATAAATAAATAAAAGCAGTTTGAACTTTTAAAAAAATCTGTTAAGTTGTTAATGGAGAAATTCCATATCCATGGGGCCTCCCCTAAAGGGTCCTTATACCTACTCCACACCAAGATAAGGGCCTAGCTAAGTTCTTATATGTAGGTGATCATTTATATAGCTTGATCTTAAATTACTTGGGCCGTTGAGGGTCACACTCAGCACTTTAACCATGACTTTGACATAAAGGGGTAGTCAATATAATTGACAATAAATAGATGTGTGGTCAGATCGTCTGGGATTCTCACAAATTGTTGGCAGTCTTACCTTTAAATTGTGCTTTTGCATCTTTAAAGGTGGCACCACATAGTGAACACTTCAGCACCTTTGTCAGGATGCAACTAGGGCACATTTCTTCTTATTATTATTATTATTCTTCCTTATAACCTGCTCATCCCTGTATCCTTCCTTCTTGCCAAGGAAAATTGTTGCATTAGATATACCACCTTTTACTAGCAGTTCATTTGGGATTTGGACCTTGTGTATCCGACACGCCAGGTCCAGAAGGAAGCAAAAACTTTCTTCCTTGCAGTGCTTGAAGTTTTAAAAAAAGTCTAAAGGGGTGGGGGAATGTATTTTTCTCTTTCAATTGCCAGCAGTTGGAATCTCACACTACTGTTAATGACTGGTTGTGTCAACAGGGGAAAAAAGGAGGAAACAACTTCTCACTGTCCCCAAAGAATGCCCCTGTATAGTTCTTGAATTCTGCAATAGCAGTACATACAGGAAAATACTCAGATGGCAGGAAGGAATGAGTCTCCCATTCTCAAAAACAAACAAACATAAAAACAAAAACCACTGTGCAGAAAAAGTACATTTTGGTATGATTTCCCTCACAGATAAATTCATGGGGACAGGTATATCAATGGCTACTAGAACTGATGCCTAGGTGTGTCCTCCAGGTTGGAGAGACAGACAGGATGCCTCTAAAGGCCATTTGCAGGGACCTGAGAGCAAGTGAAGGTTTTGCTTTTGTCTTCTGCTTGAGAATGAAAAGAAGCAATTGGTGGGCCACTGTGTGAGACAGGATGCTGGATTAGGCAGCCTGTGGCCCAATTCCTCCCCACATTCAAGCACTGCCATGGTTTTAATATGTTTAATAGGTTATGGTTTTAATGTGCTCATTTTATATGTTGTAAACAGCCCCAAGACCCTTGGGTATAGGGCAGGAAAAAATATAAATAAATAAAAATAAATTCTTATGTTCTTAAATTCCCAATAGCAGAAACTGATTTAATGCATGGTAAAACTTGCTTTCTTTGAGTGTTTCTGCACTGAGTGTTTAACCACCCAGTTAACACCCATTTAAGACACCTACCTTGGAGGCTTCCGCACTGAAGACCTTTTGGAGACTCCTTCCAGGTGGCTGCTTCCGCATTTCGGTGAGCAAGATCCGTTTCTAAAACAGGTCTTGCCACCGAAAACCGGATTAAATTGAAGACCTAAAAAATTAGGTCTTCAATCCGTCCCTTTGCCTGGATCCATGTGGAAGCAGGATGCTTCCGCACATGGCCAGGCGAAGGGACGGGTGTCCCAGCCGCTGCCATGTTGGGGAGGGCGGAAGCAGGCCAGTATGCCTCCTTCCGCTCTCCCCTGCATGCCGTGTGCTGCCAGAAACACGTGGTGACTGGCAGCTGCCTGCTCCAGTCCCGTGGCTCCGGGGGCAGCGTCAGTGGCGTGGGAATCCAGCGAACTTTTTGAATGGGTGCTGTGGTGTCCGCACAGCACCCAGACAATCCGTCCTGCCGGATCTGTCTTCTCCATGCGTGTGCGGATGCATGGGGCCTCCAAGAATCCGTCCCTATTTGGGACGGATCCTCGGGCTGACAGTTCACCTAAAAACAGATCTTCTTAGATCCGTTTTTCGGCTGCCAATGCGGAAAGACCCTTTCTTCCCAACACTTCAAATCAAACTCCAGTTATAACTTTTCATTGTTTATCCTTAGTGCAGAGTATGTGTCAAAAGTCCAGATCTTCTTCCTTCAGAAATGCCTTATGTTTGTATCTTCAATTTGTGCATGTTTTAGAAAATCTCCCTAATATGAGAATAATCCTGGGCTAAGCCCTAGATTCTGCTTATCTACAGAGATTTGCTTCCTGTCTCTGCCAATTAGGGAGAAAACAAGCAAGTAAGGACAAACCCCCTATCCCTTTAATGGTAGGACAGAAAAGAAAAAATTAGCAGCTGCAGCTTACAATTTTGTCTTCTGCACAGTTAATTTTTCTCTCATGAATGTTGTGTTCCCTTGCACTTGTTACTAAGCCACTCATAGAGAGATGGCTACCATGAAGCCTAAATCTAGTCCAGAATGACTTGCCTCATTGTGGTTTTTGAAGTTAGCTAAGACGAAAAATCTAAGCAGTTCTACACCATTTACAATATATTTTCTGTCAGCTCAGGTGAAAAACAACCACACCATCAAGCAGCATACGTGGGGTGTAATTAGGCTGAAATTGACCTCTGGCAAATAATGCAAGATATCTCCTCGTACAATGAGGACTGAACCAAAAAATATGCATGGAGTGTAGCAATAAATAAGCACCAGGATGATCAGCCAGCCAAACTGGATGTGTCTTTTTCAGCTGACTGGCTGTAGTGGTTCCGGCACTCCATTGGTTATCAACCTCAGATCAGAAAAACAGATATACCCTGTGGGAGCTGTGTTTCTAGTATGTCAAGGCGGGCTCTAAATAGAATGGTCAGGATGGCCCTTGGTCCCACAGAGGTCAAGGCAAGACCCAGTCACATATTGTTCTGGCCCTGAGGACCAGGAAAAAGTGTATAAAATGAAGGCTAGGGAATCTCATGCTTGGCACACATCAGAGAAAGTGTCCCTAGATTGGCTCTGGCATTTGGCACCAACTTAAGGATACCTCAGCAGAGAAGGATTTATTTTTATTTAAGAATTTATATCCCACCCTTCACTCAAAGGTCTCAGAAAAGGTCACAACGGTAAAAAAAAATTTTTTTTAAAGATATTAAAACATATTTAAAATATAATCCCTCTCCCTCTCTCCCTGGCAGGGCAACATCCAGAGGGAGCTAAATATCAAAGGCCTATGTAAAGAGGGAGGTTTAATCAGGCACCAAGAATGGTATAATGTAGATGCCTGGCAAATCTCAAGACGACAATTATTCCAGACTCTGGGGGCCAGCACGGGAAAGGCTTTCCTGCCTGTCCCTACTCCCTGTCCCTAGACTACATGGGCAGGTCTATATGGGAGAAGAAGGTCTATATAGGAGAAGGGGCTCCCTGAAATTCCCAAGTCCCAAGCTGAATTTCACCCACTCTGCACAAAGTGGCCCCTGAGTGCAGTGACCTGTAGCTGTGAAAGAGTGCCCCAAGACTCTGATACTGCAGGCAACTATTTACAAGCCAGAGGGAAAAAATGTTTTTGTGGTTGCAGGCCTCCAATCTATGCCACACACACACTAGCTTTGGATTATCCATATCAGGATGTCTTGAGGCAGAGAAACATCCACAGAGGTATTATGAGAAATGAACCTCTTGCTTTCTGAGTAAGTAATTTTGATCACTTTTTTTTTTGAGGGGGAAACCTAGCAGCTTCCACAGTTTTGCTGAATGGAATAGGGAATGTCTTATGTAACAAGAAAAACATTATGAGAAACCATCAAAGAAAGGGGCAACTAAGAAATATCACAACATCTTTTTTTAATTAAAAAAAATTACATTGGATGATGTTGAATGGATTTAGACCAGTGATGGCCAACCTATGACATGCATGTCACAGGTGACATGCCAAGTCCTTTTGGGTGACACACATGGTCACCCTGGCACCTGGGCGTGTAGTGCTTGCTTGTTCTTGAAGTGTTGGAAACAAAATTCAGCAACAAAAGTCACTAATGTAAAGAATTATTTGTTTTTGCTTTTAATAAAATACATATATCAAAAATATAACTTTTTTACTAGAGCTACGAATATCATAAAATTATGGATATATCTAGATGTGACACAGCACCCGAGTTAAGCTACGTTTTCTTGCAAATTTTGACACACCGAGCTCAAACGGTTCGCCATCACTGATTTAGACAATGATAGTGGCACCACTAGATGGCAGTATTGCTCGTTTAGTCTTTGTACACCACCAGTTCTCCAGACTCAGATCTGGTTTTGCAAGAACAGCCCTGACAACTGTTATACCTCTCTGCCTGCGACCCACTCTCTGTATTTCTACAGAAAACGTTGTGTCCATAATAGGCAAAGGAAATCAACCTTGAGACACAAAAATGAGGGAGTTATTTTTAAAATGAGTTTGTAAAAGAAGTGCAGCTTGGATAATGAGTGCTTTATAAATGCAGCTGCTGCTGAAGGGTGGAAAATTGTCACATGTACACATGTTGAGCTCAGACAAAGCTTTATTTTTCTAATATCACTCCTGCAGGTGTATCTTTTGCCTAGGTATTGCCTCCAGGTTGGGGAGAAAGGCAAGATGCTTCTAAGGGCCATTTGCAGGGATTCAGGTGCAGGTGAAGGTTTTGCCCTTGTCTTCTGTTTGAGATGCCCAGAAGCAATTGGTGGGCCACTGTGTGAGATAGGATGCTAGACTAGATGGTCTGGGTCCTGGTCCAGCTGGGCCTAATCATTAATGAAGCTAGCTGCTGTTTAAAGTGTTCTGTGATTTGGCCACCTTTTTTCATGGCTTCTGATACTGCATAAAAACCTAAGGGGAGGCCTGCCGAATCAGCCCACAGCCCATCTAGCCCAGCATCCTGTCTCACACAGTGACCCACCAATTGCTTCTGGGGATCCTCAAGCAGAAGCCAAAGGTAAAACCTTCACCTGCTCTTGATTCCCTGAAAATGTGCATCAGCATGAACTGCTCCTCTTCACTGGACACCTCTACCACTTCCTTCTTAAGCACTAGGAGTGGCCTTATGGACGAATCCCAGTTTTCCAACCACATGCCTTTAAGAAAGCCACAAAGAGGACACTGTAGAGTGGAATAAATCCTGAACAGTGCAGACTGCTCAAGAGGTCATGTAGTTAGAAGAGAAGGCACAAAAGATATGGGAGAGCTAGTGCTTTTCTGGTGATTGTAAGTGCAAAAGCACTTCTCTGTTATGCTTTTCAGTTAGGGTTACCACCTGAAAAAGAGAACAAGATGACTTTTGCTTTAATTGTCCTTTGCTATTAAAGGCACTAGAATCTTGGCTTATTTTTCATATGGTAATTTTATTCCACTATCACCTGAACCGATTCCCCCCAACTTCACATTATGGATGTCAAAACTTTTTTTGAACTACTGATGTCAGTTGTCCCAGACCTGGTCTAGGATAGTTCAGACCAGGATGGCACTATTCCGGTGATGGCCAACCTATGACATGCATGTCACAGGTGACATGCCAAGCCCTTTTGGGTGACACACCTGGTCACCCTGGCACCTGGGCATGTAGTGCTTGCTTGTTCTTGAAGTGTACAAAATACCAACTTTCAATTGAAGATTTAGCAAATGTAAAGAATTATTTGTTTTTGCTTTTAATAAAATACATATATCAAAAATATAACTTTTTTTTACTAGAGCTACACATATCACAAAATTATGGATATTTCTAGATGTGACACAGCACCCGAGTTAAGCTAGGTTTTCTTGCGAATTTTGACACACTGAGCTCAAAAGGTTCACCATCACTGCACTATTCCAATGTACAAGGCAGCTGTTTGGCCTGGTCTACTAACTAAATGCAGAAAATGCCTTTATTTGCTAATGTATTACACTGCTTGAAAAGGCATTATTTCTGTAGTTCAGTTTGCCTCTTCTCCAGATGGTGGCACTGTAACACTATTCGTTTTCTTTTCCTTTTTTAAAAGAAAACAAATTATTTATTTCCCAGAATTCCTCTTTGTGTGTGTTTAAAAGGTTTTAGTTTATTTCATTTTTCTTGTTGTTGTTCTGCCCATCAGTAAGCAAATATTTATTTGGTTTAGCTTAACATTGAAAGCAGCCATTAGAAAAGAAAAAGTACATGCCTTGTTTGTGATGCTGCATATCTTGTCTAACTGTATTCAAAGTTCTGACTGAACAGAAACTGTGATACTATATTTCATGCATTCTTTGCTCAATTTAAAAAGCAAATGATGAGTACAAGGTTTTTTTTCTTCCCTGCTTCCAAAAGCACTGAATAATATATTTGTTTGTACTGGGGCATGGGTTTGGTTCCGCTAGGAGAGACACTTGACATTTTTATGAGAGTCTCTTGGGAAGGATGGCGCTAACTTCTGAACTTCATTTTAATTATCTGAAAGAATGAAATTACATTATTCAAAGGCATCCCACTGGTAATAGATGGTACAGCTTCCCGACATGGTTTTCTGAAAAATGAAAGGCCGCCATTATCAATTCACTGCTTCATTCAGTATGATTGGGTGAGCTGAAATGGTTTCATAAAGAACAATAAGTTTTCAGTGTTGTTTTTAGATTACAGAAAGGCAAGTAAAAAGTGCAAGAAGATTGTGCTGCCATGCTTTTTATTTCATGCCTGACTCCTTTTCTTTAAAAAAAGTGCATCTCTAAGTATATTATGCCAGGTTCGTGTTTTATTTTATTTTTTAGCTTAGCAGCAATTATATCATCTGCCAGAGGCCCAGAGAAATCAATAGACCCTCCCTGCTTTTGCAAATGAATGGGACATGAAAATGAAGAAGTTAGACTTTTCTACTGTTTCACAGGGACACCTAAAGAGCTGGTGACTTCTTTCATTTTCTTTAATAAGACACTATTTCATACTAGTGCTTAAATGTGTATGACTAAAAGCTGAAGTCTGATCACCAGTTCAAACCTTGGATTCGTCTACCAACAATCATCAGTCTAATCACTGTGCCACCCTTTTGCTCTGTCATTCTGAGGAACTCCAGATAACTTAATACCATATTATCCTGTTCCCTTTTACTATAGACAAGGGCAAACTGGATAGGTAAAGCTGCCTGCATTTTAGGTTTTTCTTGAGAATCTGCCTATGGCAACCTACTGTGTTTCCAAATGTACCTCTAAGAGATAGTATGGTTAAGTATGTAGTTTCAGATCAGGATATAAGGGACCAGAGCTTAAGCCACAATCAGCCATGGATCCTCCTGGAGGACCTTGGTTCAGTCACCACCTTTCAAGATGGGTTTGCAAAAGCCTCACATTGACATGTCATATATGGGACAGAGACTACTCCTAGATGGAGAAATTAGCCTGACGTAAGTTGCGCTTAAATAAGGCTAAGTAGTCAAATGTCACACATTGGCACCTGGTCATCATCCAGAGTCATCCTCACTAAGAAGTATTTGTAGGCGCTTCTTTCTAAGTCCATTATGGGACTTAGTCTGGACACGTGTCTTAAGTGGGAAAATTAACCTAGTCTAATCATTAACCCAAAAGGGAATTTTAGCACTTCTTGGCTTCAATAACCATGAATTGGCATGTGTTCAATTAAAATGAAATAAAGAGCAAGCAGGATAGACTTCAGAGACAATATGTTTAATAAAAGGGAAAGTATTTATCAAGAGACCAACAACAAATTTTAGCCAGGTGCTGTACAGAGCACGGTCAAATGGGTCAAGAATACATGTGAAAGGGAATCCCAACAATGATATAGGCACAAGGCTAACCGGATAAGGAGCCATAGCCTGGCACACAGGAAAGTGTCAGTAAGAGGCAATCTAAGGCAGTCTTTGGTAGTAAAAGCAAAAGGATGGAAAAGACAGGAAAAAGGACCCTTATCTTAGCAATACCCTATATTAGTACCTAGCCAGAAGGAGCAGGTTCTCACCCTCGGTAGATGCTGAGCTGTGTTGGGAAAGACGTCTTTACTTTAACCAAGGACAAGGAGTTTTATGCAGGAGCTGAACTTCGCTACTGGGTGGAGCGCAATTTAAAGAAAGAATGAGCAAGCTGTCCATAGGCAGAGACAATCAGCTAGTGAGAGTTCTCTAATGCAGCATGTGGCTTCAAGCTGGATTAGGGGGCTTCTTCAACAGCAACAGGACACTGGATCAACAGCAACGAGCATGTGGAAAACAATAACTAGAGATCAAAGGTGTGGACGTGGTGGAAAAGAACTGTAGTAGCACCAGAGAACCACACCAGACTGTTCCAAGTGTACATTACATTATTCATCTGGGGAGGGCAAAGTCCCTAAAGTCCAGCCCAGGGGTCAAGGGTCAGGAGCCAATAACTAATTTGGACAGTAA
Source organism: Aspidoscelis tigris stejnegeri (assembly GCA_023333525.1). Lineage (NCBI taxonomy): Eukaryota > Metazoa > Chordata > Lepidosauria > Squamata > Teiidae > Aspidoscelis > Aspidoscelis tigris. The sequence continues at coordinate 28,172,932 of JALMGA010000007.1, read as the reverse complement.
AGTTAAATAAAGCATGCAACCCATAGGTGCAGGCTAAAGTTTCCATTCAGGGGAAAAGGGAAAGGAGGGGCTAGGTGAACAGTGGAAAGGAAGCAAGGAAGCATGTGACTTGAGGGGATCCTTGGTTACATCATATTTGTGCTGATTGTGTGGATTCACTGTGAACAACAATCTAATCAAGTAGGGCAAAAGATTTAATTGGAACTTATTTAATCCTACTCAGCAATCCTAAAAAAGGTTTCTCCAGAAAAAAAATTGGCTTTGTTTGCCAAATAGCAACTACTTCTTACTTTGTTTTCATATAGAATTCTCTAAACAGTTACCAGTTTCTGAAGTAATGGAATTTTTCTTTCTTTCTTTCTTTCTTTGATGATCTCTTGTAAATGCAGATTTAGTCAGCACCCTGCTTCCTGAAAACAAACTATTTTGCAACCTTTTCCCTTCTCTGGATAAAATAGAGGTTTTGTCTTTTAAAAGTATACTTTATATCTTTTAATATAGCCTGATTCTCTATCTGATCATATTAAAAGATATAAAATATTTATAATCACAATTCTGTACATCCAACCTGAATGTCTATATGGCAACTTCACCATAATGCCGCTTCTCACCCTCCCAAAAAATGTGCTAAAAGCCATTACTGGGGAATCTAGCACTGGTCACATGTTTTCCATCAATAGGCCACCGTCATCACTCCATCCACAATGCAAATGTGCCAAAACTGATGGCTGCACACGGCTGGTGGTGGCGGCGGCGGTGTCACACACTTCCTGGTATTTAGCACTGGCCAAATACTGAAATGTGTGTGCCACTAAAATAGACAAAGACAGCATTCTGGCCAGCACTGTCTGACTAGGAAGTGATAATGGCAGGGGAGCAATACACTGCAGTATCACTTTGTAGCAGATTAAAAGACCGTTGTCTGGAGGCAGCCTAAGTCGCATTGTGTTCGTTGGTGCTTACTTACAAGAGCACATGAAACTGTCATCTAATTCTTCAGCTGGGCATACATCTATACACCTTAGCAAGTTAGGTGTTTATGCACAAACTGAACTAATAAACTTTAATACTTCAGTTCACAACATTTTTACAAGAAGTAAAAAAATAAAGGAAGGCTTCCCTCTCTTAGGTTCTGCTTTACTTTCTTATTGTTTATCTGGCTAGTTGCTAATTTAAATAAATAAATAAATCTGTTAACTCCCAATAGATTTGCAGTCATTAGTGTAAATGAGTGGGTTTAACAGTAAATAATGATCTAGCTTAACTAAGGCCATCTCATTTGATGTTGATTTAGTTTATTAAGAAAAATATTGTCACAGTGATTACCATTGGGAATTCTCCCCCCAATTGCTCTGTTTAAAGTCTTTCCAAAAATAGCAGTTTCACTATATTTATAATTAACCAAGAATATAATACCTCAGGCAGTTAACTATTAAAAACAATAGTTGCTCCAGAAGTATTATTGCTTGCTGAATCCTGTTGGCCTAAAGGGAAGTGAATACTATTGCTTTGAATTCTCTGCTTTCTCTGAGTGACGTGACATTCTGGGGCAGCCATTACGTTCAAGGTTGGTTTCCTTGTGAGGGGAGACAGCTGGAGACTTGTCATGCTTCTTTCTTTCTTTCTTTCTTTCTTTCTTTCTTTCTTTCTTTCTTTCTTTCTTTCAAATAAACTGAATAGGAGGCAGCAGGCAGACAGAAGAACTGGCAATGTCATTTATCCAAAAGAAGGAAGTCCTTGCTGCTGCTTGCCAGCTACTTTAAAAGGAAGTGTGGTGTGTGTGTGTTTTGTCCACACTGGATTTTAAATTGTACACCTCTTTCCTCCCTTGTCCTCCACAAGAGCTCTCTTTGCAAGCTGTATGGACAGATAACTCTGTGGTACTTCTGTCAGACATTAACTGCCTGTTAACTGGCATCCACTGTCAGAAGCAGCACCCTTAAGAAGGAAACCACATCCCTCATTTGTTTTAACAAAGACTATTGTCAATGAGACTTTTGTTTTCTAGAATCTTCCCTACAAAATTATTCCCAAGACTGTGCACGCAATCCTTTGCTCTCTCACACACATCTTAGAACAGGTTAGAGCAGTATTGTTCTGTCAGAACAGCATCGTTTTTGATAAGTTATTGAACACTACTATTAAGCTGTGTCCTTGCTTCCACCTGCCTCACACTAATTTACTATCCAAATAATTTATGATCTGCTTAAGGCTGCCATATGGAATCCAGGTCAGCTTTCATTTGGAAAAACAAATTTCAGAAAATTCCTGTGGAAAAGCCTATTTCAGCAGAGGTTGCCTCTGTTTCAAGGCACGCTTTCAGAAATTCCCTATTTGACTCTGAAATTCCCTATCTGACGTTTATTGGAACACTGACCTGGATCCCTTATGGCAGCCTTAACCAGTAGATCACAAATTCTTTGGTTTAAACTTAAAATCGAGTGAATGGGATGCTGATGATATATGTAACCATCTCTTTAACAGGAGTTCAGTTTTCCCCAAGCATTCTATTCTTTCTTGTCATTTTGCTCAGTGGTCTATTATCGCCCATACTTTTGAACTTTTCAGTCTTTTGAGGCTTCCCCAATTGGGTAAATAAATGCTTCTTTCTTGTTAATGAAGATTAAGCATTTCTGTAGACACAAAGGCTGTGATCAGACACTGCGTAAATACATACACACACACACACACACATACTTACATACATACATCTCTGAGGTCCCTCTGAGGTAGCTTAGAGAAGCCTTAGAGATTGGATTGTTCACACACATTTGCCCCTCCCCCTTCTCCTAAATATTATGTGCTAGGAATTTGGAACACAAGGGCTACACACTACCTCTCAGAGGCACCCTTTTTGTGATACCTGAACATAAAATATTAAGTGTCAGATGGAAAATAAAAATGTATGAGCCTTGACCTTCAGGCCCTGAAAGTCTGAATCTGAAGGCCCCTTGCCTTATAACACTGGAAGTTGTGGGCGCGCCATTCTCAATGTCGTGGGACAGTTTGTGTCCGCAGAAGGCAAGCCTGAGGAATGGCTCTGGCCACCTCGAGGGCAGCTCCAGTGGATCACAGTGTGAATGTGGCATTCCTGCAATCCTCCAGAAACTGTCCCCAATGAAAGTGCAAAAAAACCTCTCACCTTGCTTGGAGCAGTTTAACTACTCTGCTCCAACCAGTTCCAGACCAAACATCAAGTGCCATCTAGATTACATATTGCAAAGGTGAGAATGCCAGCTGTCCCAGACCAACACTGGCAACAATGTGCAGGCCCCACAGCTGTTCTGATACACCTTCCGCCTCTGCCAGTGATTGGTCCATGCTCCATCCCTTATTCAACAAGTTTGGTGCACAAGAGTAGGACTGAATAGAACAGTCTTTGAAGGCAGCATGCCTACTTTTAAAAAATGTTTTTTGAACCTTGCAAAAGCTTTGAAGATGGGTTAGCAATGTTTTCTTTGTGTAGAAACCTTGATCCCTGGACTGGAACAGATGGCATTAGTACAGCTATAGACCTCTTTAAACAGGCATACAGCAAATCAGAAACAGGGATACTATCACACTGAAGTTAAATTCAGGGACGGTGGTCAGTGTTTGTACTGAGACTGCTGGCACCATTCTCAACTTCTGTACTAGCCCTCTCAGCAAGGACAGTCTATCCTGGACTGTCTACACTTCCATAGCAACAGCCATGGAAACTTCTGGTGCATACCAGGTCACTGCTGTGGTGATTGTATCGTGGTGCACAAGGAAGTAGTGTGAACACTATATGTGGGAATTTACCAGGAGCATACTAAATGTTCCCGGTAAAGTTGCAGAGCAATTTTTACTGCTCTACAGCTATAGAGGATTGAGATGGCCATGTGCAGTCTGGGCTGATCTGGGACAAAGGTGGCAATGTGGCATGTGAATAGAGTGTTCCAGACCATGCTTGGTCATCCTGATCTGGTAAGTGTGGAAATAGCCTTGTCTCTGACAAACTCCAAGGTTGTTCTTTCTTTCTGTAAACTTTTTCAGTACATATTAAGACTTATTAATGATACTATATCTTCCAGATTTTGTTTTCAAAATGTGTGTGTTGAAACATATACAGTACTGTATATATCCTTCATCTCATTTTCTTGTTTTTGAAAGCCTAAACTTCAATTTCTTCCATATTTCATGGCTCTGGAATGGTGTTGTGGTTTCAAATTCTTCACACCCTCCATTCCCTCTTTGCTATTGATGTTTGTAGTTTCATTTCAATCTTATTATTCCCAATGGTAGAAAGAGGCAAGTATTCAGTCAGCACTGAAGGAGAACTAGCTGCCATCATGACTTTCTCTTGATTATAAAATTTAATGACTCAAATGGGAAAAAACTAGTCTTTATTTTTTAAAAATGAAATGAAATAAAGTGTGAACAGTTGGGAATCTGCACCATTGCAGCTTTGTATGTACCATTTTTGCCACTGCCACTCGACTTACCTCTAGGTAAGTATGCTGGCTTTAAGAGGTCTTACACTGCCAAAGAAAGAAGAGGTGAGAAACAGATTCTTATTCATGATTTTCTATATGAGACTCAGGTGAATAAAGTATAATCAGCCAGGAAGATTCACCCTTCATATTCTGAGTTGACATTCTCTCACATTTTTCTAAGATCCCATGGATTGCCATAACTAGATATAGGATGGCAAATGAAATAGTTTAACATTAAAAAAAAAAACTTTCAACAGGGTCAGAGGGTATTGCTTTCTTGGCCCTTTCTGCACTTGGCCTTATTCTGGATTATATTCAAGAATAGGGATCTGCTGTCTGTTTGCTAGTGTGGACTATAGCAGGCCCCAGGTTCTTGGGATCTGAAAACCAAGATAGTAAGTGAACAGAGATGATCCAGCTAATTGTTTAATTATGTTTTATAGTTTTTGATATTGTATTTTAATTTGTCGTATTGTTTAATATACTTTTAAGGGGGGGAGGGACTATAATGTTTTATTTTTATATGATGTTTTTATTATATTTATTGTTGTTAACCGCCCGGATTGGGTTGCCACAGGGCGGTATACAAATAAATATTATTATTATTATTATTGTCAAATTGGGTGTAGGATTTAATCTAGATGTGGGAGACATTTTAAGGCCATCTTAGAGACCACTGTTAGACTTAAATCCTTTCTGCACTTACCTGCTTGTAGTCAGGATCACTGATCCCAATCACGGCCATCTGTTCCTATTGCATGAATTCATTTCAGCTCATGCTGCAGCCTTGAAGCTTGTGTGAACTTCGTTGGCCACACCCTAGTCTCTGGGCAGGTACATTTCAGCAGTAAACTATGGAGCACTCCCCACATATATAGCAGTAACTGCTCTACAACTATACTAATGGCTTGTCAGAGACAGTATAGCACGCTCCATTTCCACCTCTTCTGGGTAGAAGAGGCTTGATTGGAGAGTGTGACCAGTGGCACAGATACGGTTGTGTATTGTGTTGCTTGGTCTTTGTAACAACGGTGCCATGCATGCGCATTGGGACTGTTGCTGCAGCACCGTGCATGTGTTTTAGTGTCATTGGCATGGCACATGCATGTGTGTGGGTGCCATTCCTATGGTACTGTGGTCACCTCCTTAATGGAGGTGATTAACCTGGCATATAGTTAAGCACTTTTCAAATGGTTTGGGCATCCCAAAGTGTGGATACCCAAGTCATTATACAACTTTGCCTCCCAGGGAGACTGCATGAACTTTGGGCTCCTGTTCTCCTCCTCCCCTTTCTTCTATCAGTAAAGGTATGAGTAGTTCAGAAACTTTCATTATCATTTTGCCACTAATTGCCATGTTATCTGAATCAATAAACTGTGGCTAATTTTATAAATGCTGTCTTCCTCAAGAGTTAACAGCACCTAGCTGACTCTGTGTGATCTCAAAAAGTTGTTAGGAACAGAGTTGGTCAATAGTTGCCAAGAAAGCTCCTAACCAGGGATTTCTGCACTTGCTTTCCCATTTGTTGGATGGGAAAGGTGCATGACAGACTAATGTTGAGTAGTGTTCACATTTGTGAGTGCTAGTACACAATAGCCTAGCTCATGCATGATTGGTCACTCAACTGTGTCTGGTTGCACGTCAGATCCTCCACAAGGTGTCACCATCTTTGACCTGGCATCCTGTGAGACTCTGCATGCACCAGTGCCATCGCTATGGTGACGCTGAAGCTCTGCGCAAATACTGTCACATCAGGGGTTCATCTGAGCTGTCAGTGTGCTTGTGCGGGAACTCCGATGGCCCCCTTGGCTGGAAACAGTGCAGATGCTCACCAATGGAAGCTTCCAGGTAACTTCCCAGTTGCATTAGGTTAAGGTTAGTGTGATTGTGGTGCACTGATTTGTGCACCACAGCTAATATGCAATTAGTCAATCTCTGGGCAGGCAGGGGGCGCTTGTAGTCTGTAAACACCTCCTGCAAGTGCAAATGCACTTGCCCAGATGTTGACTAACTGCAGACTACGAGGCCAAGTGAGAATTGGCCTCTGGATCTATCCATGTAGTTCCAAACTTGACTTGAAGGTGTATCTACGAAGATGCTTTCTACAAATGAATTTTGTTCATTTGCAAGGAAACCTTTGAAAAATTAATTTGTGTATCTCCACAAAGACTGGTTTTGGGTTTTTTTTAATGCTATCATGATGCTTGTAGATGTATTAAAGGTTACCAACTTATGTATTCACACAGTTACCTGACAGCACACTACTTTAAGCTCTGTGTGATTTGTTTCTGAATAAATACGAGAATTGTGCCATATGCTCCAAACTATGCATACTAATAGGCTGTTCTTGATTTATTCCCTATTGGACAAACATAGTTTTATGTCAAGCTGCTTAGGACATGATCCATAAATATACCAGAACAGATTTTTTTGAGGCAGACAAGGCTATTTTGTCATGGCACTTTGTATTCTACATTGTCCTGGGCTGGGCTATCAGTAGCTTGCTTTACAGGCTGTCCATTATAGACCACTTTTGGAGACTGGAGGCCAATTCGCACTTAGCCTGCTAATGTATGAGGGGGTAGCTTCTGGGAAGCACCATCTGCACTTGCGGAAGGCTTTTCCATATCAGAAACATCTCCTGCCCTCCCAGAAGCTATCCCAGCATCTACTAGTGGTAATGCATGAAATCGTACACCACATGTGTCTTAACTCTTACCTGTTCTGGTCAGAGGAGTAACAATTCACACCTCTGCTGGTATTGGGGGTCATCTGTGGTGCTGCACAAGTGTGCTGGCACCTCAGATGACCCCCAAACGCATCTGAACATGTACAGCATGTCACCATTGTTGTGGCACTAGCACAGTTGTGCCAGGCTCAACACAGAAGATGGCAGCACCCAGGTAGGTCTGTGGCCACGTTTGACACTGGTTTGGCATGCACTAGCACTCACAAGCATGAATACTAGTGCCCACCAGTGGGGATGCACTTTTCCCATCTCCTAGGTGGGAAGTAAAGTACAGAAATGCCCTGGGATTGAAAGCTCCTGAAGTTACCAGCTGGTTGTTTGTTTGTTTGTTTGTTTGTGCATGTGTGTGTGTGTGTGTGTTCAGATGCCCAGAAGCATTGTGCTTCCAATGCCACTTCTGGGTGTCTGGCCTAACTGGTGCCAGCCTTGCTACATTAGCCCATGGCCATGCACTGACTGTGTATTGGTTTGTGGTCTGGAATACTGCAGTAGAATGCTTATAAACTGCCTTCCTGGGAAAGGAGGGGCTTCATGATCAGTTTGTTAGGGGAAAGTGCTAAGCCAAGGAGAAACATACCCAGCTCGTGCCAAGTCAGGTGTCTTTTTGGCTGCATCTGACCATCAGTTACTTATTCCGCTATACTTAAATATTCCAGAATAAAGCATGGATATTCCAGAATAAAACAATCCTGAGAGTGATTTTCTCCAGAATATTCAAATATAGCAGAATAAGTAAGTGATGTCTGGATGTAGCCTTTGATAGACCCACTCTGTCCCTCCCTCCCTTCTGTTTCTCAGGCCTTGAAGTGTCAATATTCCTTGCAATTTATAGTAGCCACTGAATATGTTCATCTTTTCTCCCCCGCCCCTTTCTTTAAGAAACAGAGTTCTTCCCTTTTCAAATAATTATTTTGTTCTCTTTTTTTTGTTTGGGATTTATCTCTGTGTTGAAAATATTTTGTCCCAGTGGCCTGATTTTGGTTCCCTTCTTGAAAGCTCTGAAGCTGCCATTTTAAGGAGTGATTAAGAAGAATCCATGCAAGAAAACCGTTAAAGAAAATAAACTGTCAAAGAATGGCATTAGCAGCATTTATTACATATGAAAAAGTAACAAAAATCTGATCTTGATACCCAGTTTGACTGGTAAGCAACAGAATCTGTGATTAGGAGGGAAGGATCTGCTCCAGGTAGAGGATGAAAGGTGGAGAAGCTTGCTTGGAAATTTCCTCCTTCTAAACTTTGATTTAATGTTACATTTTGTATTTTATGAAGCAAGTGCTTACACAAGCATTACTGCTGTTGTCAGTAATACTGTAACATTTGTCTTCCATCCCTTTGTTGCTCAGGGAGTGTGTTGAATTTTTAGCAAGTTGACTTTTGCCATTTATTTCACAAGGCACAGCTGTAATCTGCTATAACACAGCCAATTTGGACTACAAATGAAATGCTAACTGAATAAAGTGCCTTCAAACAGTGCTTCCCAAATATCTTTAGATTTAATTCTCAAATTTCCGGGCAGGAAACTCAGGTCCAAGTAAAGATTCTTGGATGGTTTTAGGCACACGAGTCAGCCTATTCTGCCTCATAGAAATGTTGTGAAGTCAATGGAGGAAGAATGGAAATTAATGTAATATAAAGAAAATATATCAGTTATTTCTTTATTATTATTTATCATGTGTGTTACTTTACAGAAGTGCAATTTCAAGATAAAACTAAGAATTGAAAGCAGGATGGTTCTTATTATTATTAACTTAAGAACATAAGAGGGATCCTGCTGGATTGGACTACAGCTCATCTAGTCCAGCATCCTGTTTCACACAGCCACCTAATTGCTTCTAGGCATTCTCAAGCAGAAGGCAAAGGCAAAATCTTCTCCTGCTCTCAGATCCCTGCAAATGGCCTTTAGAGGTATCCTGCCTGTCTCTCCAACCTGGAAGCATTTCTTAGTCATCTATTCTAGTAATAATTAATACACCTGTCCTCCATTAATCCATCTAATCCCATCTTCAAGCTAGCTTGCCTGGCTGCTGTCACCACTTGGCTGCATCTAGATCTACAGAATGGAGGTTCACTTACAATGTATTGTCCTTTGCTCCAACAAAATCCTAAATAGGCACTAAGAACATTGATTATGGACAGTTTGCTCTGTCTCTATGATGCTATAGCTCCAAACTTCCACCCCTCAAAAAAACTTCCTCTTCTTCTTGGGAAGAAAATCAATGCTTTTCTCTCTTCACCTCATATTATATAGTTATTTGCTGAGACTATGGCAGTTTCTACACCGGCTGGTATACAAAACCAGCAAGCATACTAGAAGCTTCCCTTCCATGCCCTGGCGTGGTCTAAAACAGACCAGGGACAGCAGGGGCTTTTTTGAACAGGGAACGGCCCCTAGGCCATTCCTTGTGTTCTCATACAAGCCATGCCACCAAGGGGACCAGTTAGTGCCCTCTTGTGGTAGCACTGGTAACAGTCCCACTGCCTCAAAAAAAGAGGTTTTCAATTGAAGCTCTAAAGCAGTACTTGCATGAGCACAATAAGAGAAGAATGCAGGATCCATGCCAAGGCACAGTGCCCTTCCTGCATACTGAATATGCACCAAAGAGGCAATATCATGCAAATAGTGCACCCTCATGGTACATTCAAGGCACTATAAAGGCTCTGTGCAGATCTTGCCTGAATCTGCAGTCCGCTAACTGCAAATATGGCTTCTAGGTGTACACGCTCTAGTTAATACAGCCTTCCTTTATAGAGCATGGTTTTGTATAACATGATTTTGCTTTTACACAGCTAGTAAAATGTGTCTTACCTTGTTTAACAAAATCCTGGACATTTTCAATAATGTGATTTTGGCTTCTGTGGCACTGTTGATTTAACAGGAGTACACTTGGTCTTCCCCTTCACAGCACCTTTGACTTATTGATTATTTGTCTCCCCCCCCCACTGCAATGCCATTGACTGGCAAACTGAGCCAGTCTGGTCTTCTGATTAAAGCATTGACTGCTGTTCACGTTCCTAGAGTGGCTGGACAGGAATGGGTCTGTTCCAGCACTCTACAAGTGAATGTCTCCATCATTTCCCTATGTTGATTGGCCAGGAATTGTCTGTAGGGACAACTCGCAGCAGTGTGGATTCAGCCTGTGTGTGGAAGCGGCCTTAAAAGCCACCTGCTCTTGCTTCCTGAGAGCCCACAGTGAAAAATGACGCTCAAATGGAGAGAGAAAAACATCCAAGGTTCAGCATGATGACCTATATATTCCATTCCTATGAATCTTTTAATGACAGAGACCAGTTTTCTGTCATCAAAAGGAAACGTGTTTTGTAAAAATACAAAATACTGTATGAGTATGAAGAGGGCAGTGTAAAGGAAAGATTTTGTAAATCTACATTACACAGCAAAGACCCTGGTAAGATTTTGAAATTAGGGTTGGCATCTTATTTGGTCTTGTGGTTAAAGTATTGGAGTCTTACTGGTAGACTCCCAGTTTGATTCTGCAGTCCTACATGAGGCCAGCTAGGTGACCTTCGGCTGCTCATAGCTCTCTTTCTGAGCTCTCCCAGGCTCACTTACTTCACAGGGTGTCTGTTGTGTAGATAATACAAGGTTTGTCAGCTGCTTTGAGTCCCCTTAAAAGGGTGAGAAAAATGGGTGCCGTTTTTCATCCATCCAGGCAAGCGGCAGCCACCCACCCAGCCACCCAGCCAGGCTCCGTGAAGGGGTCCGTTATGGGTGGCGTGTTCACGCCAGGAGGAAGAGGGCAGGGCAGCCCTGAAAAGGGGCTTTTAGAAAGTAGCCCCTTGAGTCACGTACACCACATACAATCCTCAGAATCCAGATCAAATGCAATTAAGTTGAAAGTAATGGGATCAGGCAAATTCGTGTTAGCATCCAGTTCTATTATTTCGGTTTAGGAAAACCATTTTAAGTTTGTAATGGGAACCGGGCCAAGGTGAGACAACTCATCAACAAAGTATCAAGCTGTTTTCTTTCGGCATTATCTAACTCAGAAAAACCACCTGTGAAATAAATGAAGAGGAAAGAAAACAGCTTGTCACTTTGCTGGTGTGTTCTCTCACTTTGAAAGTGGACTGGAACTGGATTAAAACTTAGGTGTGAACTCAGCTTTACAGTAGATAACAGGTATAACTCAGGGTTGGCATGATCCATTGTACTAGTTCTCTGAGCTGGATGCTACCTTGCAAAAGAGAACTACTTACAATAGAACACATGCGCAGATATTCCAACATTTGGCTGGTCAAATTACAGCTGTTCATATACTGTTGATCCAGGGTGGTAATAAGGTTGCTTTTCTGCAATTTACAGAGATCAAAGCTTAATGGTAGATAGCCATTTAGCCTCTTACCTGCATCCCATTTACTGGTCACTCTTGGATATATTATATATTAATCTGAGGCCCCTTGTTTGTTGTTAAAACACGAGTTAGGTACTGAAGCAGATCCAAAGGGATTCATGGTAAAGAAGGAACAGATGAAAGTAATTTGTCTCTTTCTCCTCTGGGACCCTGCATGAATGGAAATAAAACATATATTCAGCCTATCCTTCTCCACAGAGATACCAGGATGGGCTACAAAGCACACGCGGACAGTAATAAACCTTCAAGAGCATAAAAAGTAGACACCTTACTGCAAATTCAAAAATAGAAAAGATAATGCAGTATTAATTACAGACTAATTGCAAAATGGATAAACAGGACAGAAAAGGAAAGAAGAAACTGCTTGCTCCTTAAAGAACTGTGTAGGTTTTTGTGTAGGTTTTTTAGTCCAGATTAACAGCATCAGCAAGAATTCTTTGGACATCATATTTTGTCTCCTATCGAGTGTTCCTATCCATTATCCAGGCATTTCTGGAGATCAAGGCACCTGAAAAGGTTTGCATATAATAGGGAGCATTTTAGGCACCAGGCAGACAGTTACATGAGTTTATAAGTGAGACTTGCCAGTTCAGAATGAGAACCAAATAATAAATTCTAAACATTTATATTACTCCCCACAAATACGAAGACAGCATCCAGATATACCTTCTTTTTCAATTAACTAACCTACTGAAAAGGCTCTTTAGAAAATGTCATTTGCAGCCCAAATCTGGCTATTAAAACCACTGAAAAAAAAAAGACTTCCACTCAATTGCAAGAGGACTGAATTATTCTTCCACACCCTCCTCTCTGCAACATCAGGAGTCAGGCCCTGTGGTTTTAAGGCAGATTCACTCCTTGGAAGCAGACATGGCTCAGAGACAAGTAACAGTAAGGCTTCCCCTTCCCCTTCTCCAACCCCATCACAGTAGCCAACAACGTCAGAAATGATGGTTGAGAAGTGACCTCTAAGATCGGGCACGTGTAAATGATGCACACTGAACGAAAAGTCCTAACTACTCATATCTGCTAATGGGATAAAGCTAATGGTAACTGATCAGAAAGGAGTGCTTGGACAATTTAACTGTTGTTAAAAAACAGCTACATGAATAAGGATAATAGATCAACTTATTGTAATGCTTTCTACCTAGGACTACCCTTGAAGACAGTCTGGAGGCTGGAACTAGTGCAGAATGCCACCAGCTTGGCTGTTCACAGGAATTTCTGACTGGATACACATCATACCAGTCTTGAAGGAATTGCACTTTTTACAAATTCACTCCTAAGCTAAATTCAAAGTGTTGCTGCTCACAGGGTGAATTCCCATTTCAAGCTTAAAACAGTTTCAAAATGGATTCAATCCTCGCAGTCCCCACGTCAGGTTGGCTTAACACGCTTTCCGCGTGTTAAATCGCCCCAAAGCGTTGTAAACGTTAACACTGATTTCAACAGATCTCACTCCAATTCGTGCATTTGAAACGTTTTACATTTCTTACTGTGGGAACCGTACCGTTTTAGTGGGATGAGAATGCATGTTTAGGGTTTCCCTCCTCCAATAGCTTGCTTCCAAAGATAGTGATTTTACTGTAAAAATCCACCCCTTACAGCAGCCGTTACACTGTAGCAATCCACCCACTACACACCTGATAACAATGTTGCAATTTTGCACAATTCTGAAAGTTCTGACCTTTAGAAAGGGGAAAGAAAGGAAAGCAGCTGCAGGTTCTGGGAGATGTGTGAATGTTTTTAAAGCTGTGGTGGTGAGCGGGCAAAGGGGGCTTGAGTTGCTGCTGCTGCTGTGTGCCCTGGGCAATGGGGAGAGGAGAGGAAAGAATAGCTGGCTGCCTGGTGCCATTTTTCCTCCATCCAGGCAAGTGGCAGCCACCCAGCCACCCAACTAGGCTCCCTGAAGGTGTCCCTTATGGGTGGCATGTTCACGCCAGGAGGAAGAGGGCAGGGCAGCCCCCAAAAACAGCTTTTAGAAAGTAGCCACTTGAGTCCCCCCTTGAGTCAGGTATGCCACGTACGATCCTCAGAATCTGGATCAAACGCAATTAAGTTGAAAGTAATGGGATCAGGCAAATTCGTGTTTGCATCCGGTTCTGTTATTTCGGTTTAGGGAAACCGTATTAAGCTTGTAATGGGAATGCGGCCACATAGAAAGTCTTAAATGGCTTTAACCCTGAATCTCTAAATGAGCACCTTCTCGCAAGTAGACTGGACAGTGCCTTAAGATCACAAAGTGAAGACCTTCTTGTAGTTAAAGGTCTTTAAAGTAAGAGGAACAAAAAGTGGTTCTCACCTGGGAAAATCTTTGGCTGTCTCCAGACATGAGGTATGCCTCACAGGAATTGTGGAACTGCAAAATTTCTTTTAAAATGCTTCACAGACCCTACAAAGGAAAATCCGATGCTATGCAGCAAAAACCTCCAACTTGCCTTATCATTGGCTGTGCAGTTTCCCCTCCCTTTTCATTTCCCTGGGTATTTGGATGAGATCTCATGAGAGTTCACCCTCAGAAGGAAACAGTAGGCCTCTCAGAGAGGGTCGGGGGCTGACTATGTGGTCAGAAGAGCTCTGCCTGCTGTTTTGTACAATTGGGAGAATGTGAGAAAGATTCGTTCTCCCTGTGAAGCTCCTTTGCTTTGCACTAAAGATAAGTTTGCATTTTTAATTTAAGTTTGGACTCACACTTCGTCAGGCTCGAAAGGAAAGGTGGTAAGAGAAGAGTTCTCACTGTCAAAGATCTTTGCACATGCAGAGTCTGGAAACTGAGTATCAGGGGCTTAACAGCCAAACAGAAGGAACAAGGAAGTGGAATGTTCTGCAAACAAATACAGACACAAATGGAATGTTCCACGATCATCGCTTCCCAAATTCACAGCTCTTTGACAGATGGCACAGAGCTCAGCAGGTATAGGGCAGAACCAAGGAGGCCACCACCACAGATCTCTGGATATATCAGCATCACAAGCATCTTGCACCAGTGGATAGAGATCCTAGGATCTGCCACAGATGTCCAGTCAAGGGACCTCTGTAGCCAGAAAGTACTGAGGGGAGAGATAGTCCTCTTTCTCAGTAACTTAGCTTAGCAAAACTGCAAAGCAGTGTAGAAGTGAAATTCAGCTTTAGCAAGGTTGCAGAACAGCATGAAAATAAGCCTTAGAGGTGGTATGAAAAAGCAGAGATCTTCAGAGAGGCTGAGACTTATTGCTCTGTTCCAGGAGGCAGGAGGCAGGAGGACGCAATGGGTTTTCTCAGTCCCAAGACCCCAGGCCAACAATAAGCTTTGGCATAAGAGCAAGAGAAAAGAGTACACTCAAGGCGCCAAGGGTCCAGAGAGGCAAGTCAGCACCTCTTCATTGAATGGGATGGATGACCTTGCAGTTCTTCCTTCTTTGGTGATTTCAGCCAAGCTGTGGTAGTGATTTCAGCAAGCATACAAACAAGACATTTTTAGCAAGACATTTGGGATGGGAGCCCACTCACCTTCTATACTCTTTTTTCTGTAACTAAAAATAGAACTAGCAGGCCATTTGTCAAGAGACAGCTTAAAACCTCTTTTATATGGATGAACTTAAACTACATGTTAAAATTACTGGTTATTGCAGAACACTGGGTGTGGAGAGCAGAGGTGAAAGGCAACCAAAGGTTGAATGTCAATTAGAACATTGATAGAATCAAGACTGGAGGAGAACTTTAAAGATAATGGAATTACTAACTATACCCCAAAGCTTATGACCAAATGTGGAAGGATTTCACAACAGCAAGCAGTTAATATAGGCAAAACAAAACTGCCAAAATTGCCTAACTTCAGTTGACTGTTAGGATTCCCTGAGAGTTTTCCCAGATTACAGAAAAACTACTATTCTGGAATGAAATTTGGAAAAGGGGAGGAGGAAAAAAGGCTCAGTTTAAAACAGAGTTTATTTTCTTCTAAGATTGTTTTTACAATACTGCCCAGGTGCTTTACATAACTGGTCATTTAGATCACCCATATAGTTGTACAATTCAAAGTCCATAGATGTGTGTTACATGTATACAACCCTATCATGCACATGTTCAGAATAATTTTTTTTAACAATACTACTTATGATACATATGCTTGGTGTACATGAGACAGACCATGGACATTGAGACTGGAGTCCACTGCATATCTGCCTTCCTGGGAGGATTAATTTTAAAAGCCATAGTCTAACTACGCAAAAAAGTCAGCCTTACACTTGCATATCTCCTAACCTTTGAAGAGATCAGCATGACCTTAAAGGATGGAAATTATGTCTGACTGCCATTAAACAGACTTCCATAAAAAGGTTTGTTTGATAAGGGCAAACTACAAGGAAATGTTTGATTCCATAAGCACAAAAGCAACATAAAACATGAAGGGGAATGTTAAAAGTCAAATGACTGAATACAATATTATAGGAAAATGAAGAGATAACTAGTTAGTCACTTTGAATCAATTAATATTTGTAGAGGCATTTAATTTCTGAGGTCTTAGAAGGCAGCTTAGAAACGACGAGAAGTAGTTAGCTACGTTTCTAGAAATAGATTTCGATAAATGAAACCTAAGGGTAGAAGGTTATTCCTTGGTCAGGAGTTCTAAGGAAAAGACAGACTTCTGTGGATAGCTTTTCTCAGTAAGAAGGCTGGAGTTGCAGACAAGGCTCACTGCTCAACCCTTATGAGTGCCAAAGGAGTAGCTTCATGCCCTCCTTTTGTATGCAGTTTTGGGTTTCGAGCATTAAGTTACATCCTAGGGTAAAATTGGTGTGGCATGCATTGTTCTATCCTGTTCATTTTCAGTTTTGAGCCAGATCCTCCAATCCAATCCAGTCAAAGACTAGAGGAGCAGTCAACAGCCTGTGTCAAGGGCTGTTGGCATTACAGAAGGCCCTGCCCAGCTCACCTTTGGTTAGATGGACCACAGGCCATCTCTCTGTGTTATTGTTTCTTGAAAATCTGGAATGAGGAAGTTCTCCATATGTTATTAGATTGCAGGCCTCAGCTGGTTCTACTTATGGTCAGGTAAAATGAACCAAAGAAATCCCTGGAATGCCACAGATTCTCCACTAAATATTCCCATTTTAATAATGAACATCCCAAGCATACATTAAAGATACTCGAACTCAAACCTACAACTTAGCAAATAGTTAGGAAAAGAATCTGAGGACAAAAATTTCCTAAGAAGTTGGAAGGGTTTGGAAGCCTGGTCCTTAAGCCATACTACATACATGAGCAGGGGCATTTTTACACTTCTCTTCCACTGGACAAGAAATTTGGAGAACTAGTCAACTAGTCCCTCCCCCTGCAATCACTTACCTTATTTGATCTGGGGCCCAGTCCTCCTCTGGGTGCTGCCATTTTGGCTGCAGTGCCCTCCGCGACTGCACATCCATTGGCATCATCACCTTGATGATGCTGATGCTCTGCACACGTGCAGTCACATCTATGGTCGTCTAAGGTGCCAGGATGCTTGCGTGGCACCTCAGATGACCCTGGAAGAGGAGTGAATGGTCACTGCCCCGGACACTTGAGGTGAATTTTCAGATAATGTTGGTTAATGTGTGGACCATGATTTTGTGCTCCACACCTAATAAATGATCAGTGAGCTTCTGGTGAGGGCAGGCACACTTGGAGACTGTAACAACCTACTGTGCGTGCAGATGCTCTTCACCAGAGGTTCACTAATTATGCACTAGAGGCTGTAGTGCAAATAGGCCTCAGGACATGACCACATAACTTTTTCTGCTCACACTCTCCCTGCAGCTGGCCTTTAGAGGCAGATCATTTCCTACTGCCATTAGGGCTAACATTGATAGCCTTCACTTCCATGAATTGGTCCAATTTTTTTAATGAAAGGATTGCTGGTAGCCTACACCACATCTCATGGTATAGTATTCCAAAGTTTAATTATGTATGTGTAAAAAAAAAGAAAAAGCTTCCTTTTGTCTATCTTGTTCAGTCCATGATCCACCCTGTCCACATTTTCCACACCCCAATCAGGGTGCTTTCCACATTTACTGGACGACATTGTCCCAGGGAAGTGAAGATGTGGATGGCACCGAGTGTCTGTGACTTGAGATGCCTGATGCATCCAAAATTTACTTCACTACATGCCAGGTAAATGTGAATGCTGCTATTCTAGCAGCGTTCACCATGCTTCTGCAAAAGCCATGCATGTGCCTAATGTAGCTGTGGAGCAGTTTTGAGTGCTTCAGAGCTGTCCAGCTGTGGGACAGTCAGAACACACAGAGCTGAATCTGGCACAGAAGCAGCTCTGCACAGTCCAAGTGCTCTGTACTGGAGCATCCCAGAACTTCCCCACTGGGCCAAGTGCAAATAGGCCCTATGATACACTTTTGGCCCTCTTTGGTCTGCACCTTGGAGCAGACCAGAGACTTCCTCTTCTAGTATGTTCTGTTTACCCAGGTTGGAGCTTCTACCTTACAAATTCACCCAAAATAACACCCTGGTATGGTCTCCCAGTATACTAGGGGGTGGCATACCAGACCACAGGTGGGGACTGCTGTACTGTACCAGAATGTAGATGGAAGGTTCCTATTTCAGGATATAATCTGGAATGAGGCCCAGTGCAGAAAGGGTCAATAAGTATCTCCACTTCTTCCATTTGTTCTGATTTCTCTAGTAAAAAGTAAAAATCAAATATTATACAAAATTTAGGGAATGAATTTTTTACATTTTAAGGAATTTTTAAAAATACTTCTCAAAGCTGAAAATTAGAAGAAATTTTCAACAAATCCATCACAAAAATCAGACAACTCAGCTCTGAGAGAGGCAAACAAAAATAGTTTCTTCTCAATTGGACGTAATTTCACTGTTGAACAAAATGATGCTGTTCTAGGATTAGTGATGCAGCAAAAAGCAAGAAGGACCTGAATAAATTGTTCTTGGCCTTGGAAAATTACATTCCTGTAAGGTACAGTACATATGCTACCGTGGGGCCTCATTTTAGGTCTGGAAATGTTGCTGCATCATACCTTTATACATCCAGCTACTATTTTATAATCCAGATCTCTTTTCAAACTCTTTCTTTTGGTTTCCATTTATTCTTTTCCCCAGGACACAAACTCCCTGAGGAGACATTTTCTCCTTCCCAAAGCATTAAAACTAAGGATCACCAAATGAAGCTGAATCTTAATAGTTGGGACAGAGAAAAGGATTTTGTTTTGTGCTTTCACGTCACATACAGCTAAATTTTGGAGACTTCAAAAACAGCTTGGCTTGTTTGTGTTGGCCAGAACTATCAGTGGCAACATACACACAGTACAGTACCTGGAGACTGTACCACATGTGTTCTGGGACTGTGAGGTCTACATTCTATCATGTTCCATTGGAGGAATGACCTCCTATGAAATCTGATGGCTGAGAAGACTCAAATTCCAGCCACAAAATCTGTGCCCAGGATCCCTGTGGTGTGAGACCACTTTAAAGTGGTCTGCGATATGGTCAGGGCTGGGTCTCTCTTTCCCTGCTGAGGCTGTGGATACAGCTGATGGTGGCAGGTATGACCCAGGTTCCATTTGAGAACCTAGTGACCTCTTGCTGGGCTCTGGGCTGTTCCTGGTGTCATAGGAGAAATGTCCTTGGCCTGTAACTTCAAGGCTGGATGAGTTTTTGTTGTCCAGTTTCAGAGCTAGACAAGACAGGTTGGCCATCATGCAGAGCTGCCAGAATGCTACGTTCCTGGTACAGCTGACGTACAACAGGGGCACAAATGTTGTGGGGGCAATAGGCCACTGGAGCGCAGCCGTTGAGACACTCTGAACAGGGTAAAGTTTATTTTTATGTCCTTCTAGTGGGCTCTATTGAAAAAAATTGGCCAATGTGAGAAAAGACTGTTGAGCTATATTGGCTACAGGTCTGATGCAGCAGATGGGATGTCTCTCCTACTTAAGTTCTAGTACACAACATAACAGGTAGTAAATCTTCAGTGGAAAGTGTTATTGACATCATAGAATGAGAAGTATCATGTATTCCAATCACCATTTGCATGCCGGAATCCAAATCAAAGGATTTCTAGAATACCTCTGTCCACCTCCGTTAGAACATATCTACCACTTCTTTTAAGGAAGGCTTTTTTCTCTAATGCTAGAATCTTCCCATTATATAAGCAAAAGCTATAAGAAATTTTGCTTATAAGAGATATATGTTTTATTTCTGTCAATTTCAGCTGCTCCTGGGGAGGCATATACAGACACTATGCTGCTGCTGCTGTGCCTGAGTATCCTAGAGCTTACCCCAGCTGAGTTCTTGGTCATAAGCATTTGCACCCTCTTCCAGATGCAAAGTTGCATGCTGTGGGCCAATAGCCACACCAACACCTGTGGACAAGTTGGATGTTGCTGTGTCTGTTGCCATGGTGATTTGGCTTGCCTAGGCTGGGCCATCTGCGCTTCAAGGACTGCACTTCAGGACTGTACCAAGTGTGGTTCTCTCCACACCTGTTCTTTGCCTCAGTGGAATAGTATTATTATGATACCATTCCACTGAAGAAAGTGCAAACAGTCCCCAAGTCTAAACACTTCCACTTCTCTCAGTTTCTCCTCATGAGAACACAGCCATAGGATTGCACAAGAAATCTATTTCCGTTTGCACTACAAAAGATACATTACCAGCCCAACTAAGAACTTTAAAGTATCAAAAATGTTAAGATTGGATTGGGAATTTGGTGCACTTTAGAGGTTGCTGGTTGCAAGTTCTACTTTTGCTGACCATTATGAATGTTGGGTGGCACTGAAAAGAGGTGGTGTTCAACAACATCCAGAGAACTACAATCTCCATGTTTTCTTTTCTACAAAGGTTCTGTTTGGACAGTATGCTTTGTTACAGTAGTGTAGGACTGCTAACGAGGGATGTTCATGAATATTTGAAACATTCAAAATTTGATCAAATTTGTTCAAATTTGGACATTTGAATTCAAATCAAATACAGATACATATGTAATATGTATGAATACGTACAGATATGAATGTCCAAATTATCTGTATGAATGATTCAAAATATTTGTATTTGCTTGAATATTAAAAAAAAACAAATGTCTGGACATTCTATTCAAATTCAAATGTCTGAATTTGACTGAATTCGATTGAATAACGAATATTTTGAATATTCTTGCACACCCCTAATTGGGAATTGCGGCCTCCTGGGAAACCAGTCCGCTATGCACCAGGGATTCCAGCAAAGCTCCTGGACTGGTCTACCGACCCAGTGTGGACACTGCCCTTGAAGCTGCATAGTTGAGTAGTGGGAGAGGTAGTCCAGAGACGTTTTCGCACGGGGCTGAACGGGACGCGTGGGAGACAGCTGCGGACACGGCATCCGCATTGCCCGAGCGGGGCTTGCGCTCCGACGTGTCCGCAGCTGTCTTTCTCGCGTTCGAAATGTAGAGCACTTTAAAGTGCTCTACATGCGTTCGAACGCGGACGAGCCGCCCGCAGGCGTTCGGGAGGAGAAGCATTCGCGCCTGCTTCTCCCTCCCTAACAGCTGCGGGCTTGCCTCCGACGCCGGCGCGGCTTCGACAATCAGCTGTTTGACAATCAGCTGATTGCCGATCTGCCTCCGCGGCTGTCTCCGCGCCCCTGGCTGGCCTTTGCCGGCTAAGACAGCTCCCGGCGCTTTGAGCATTCGCACACAGACGCGCCGGAACGCGTTTACACGCGTTCTGGCGCGTCTGTGTGTGAAAGGTGAAAGCGCCGGGAGCTGTCTTAAGCTTTCCGCCTGAACGCGTTCCGTTTGGAACGCGTTGCAGTGCGGAAATCCCTCAGATTTAGGAAGCCTTTCCACACTTGACCAATTGGTCAAGGTGGGGGGAGCTCCAAGGCAGTGTATCCACACCTCATGGAGCTATTTCCTCACCAGAAATGGCTCTGTGCATCCCAGAGCTCTCTGCATGCTGTATAGGCATGAAGCACATTAATGTGTCCCACACCTATACAGTACTGGTACGGGAGCCAGTAAGTCTCCAGATGCACCATTCACACCTTTCCCTATTTATAGTTGTTGTCCAGTTGAAGTGTAGGTGCACTGGCACCAGAACCAGTGCCTGAAGATGGCTGCTGTCCCAACAACCATCCACATTGCAGCTAAGTTTAGGGAAGGTTTGGGTAGGTTTCATATGTTTAGAGCATACTAGCACTATGCCTCCCAGTTCATGGAGGCATAGTGCAAATTGGCCTGGGCTCTTTAAAGTTAATAGGTCAATCTTAACTAGAAGGATCTTTGGAAGTATATCTCTACCATAGGATACATACTGCATTAGCTACTTGTGATCCGCTGTGAAAACCAGGAACCTTTTGGAGTTAGCCCAGAATCCACAGTGCACTTCTCTATTGTTGCAAGATCTGACATAGAAAATCCAAGATAGAAACCTCAAAATAACAACATGCACTTTCAAATCAACATTAAAATTCTGAATCAAGAATACAAGGAAAATGTATTAAGGCTATGCTGACAGAGACACGAGCTGAGACAGAGGTATAGCAAGAATAAATGAACCACCCACTGACAACAAGTTCTTAGCATTGCAGTGATTTACAATCATTCTGACACATCTTTCAGAGGCTCTTCCAGTGTCGTCTCCTAGCCATTGGTCTCTCAACCCAACTTTAATGTGTTCCTTGAAGAACCCCTGTGATCTATTGTTACTAATGTAGCAATCCTTGCAGCTAAGACCATTCCACCCCACGTACAGATCTTCAAGATGGTGGTTCCTTCCCAGTGCCACTTCACTGAGGCGAGAATTATAACTCTGTCTACTTTAAACTTCAAGAGCTCAACATTTTTGGATTGATTGTCCACAGCACAGCAGAAAAACCCCAAGGAAGATTTAAGATTTCATGGACAGCTGAGATGAGTTTGTTTCTGTAACAATGATCAGTACTGGCAGTTCTCCACTTGAGGGAAGCCAGCAGTGATATAGCTTTTCATCACCACCAGCAGACATATCAGTCTTTATATTAGTACAGAAAAGCAACAGAGAAAAGAAAACAGTGAGCTGAAGGAGACATCTGAGAAAGAGTTACCAAACCTGCATGAAATAGTTCCTGTAGTTGTTAATGACAATTTGGGGATCCTAACATTATTCTTAAACCAGCTTTAACAAGAGGATTTTTCTGTGTTCCTGCCATCATTTGATAGCACCTTGAAATATGGGGAAAGAGCTTCATGTTCTCAGCCTGTTTCTAGCCACTTCTGCTTTATAGGGTGTTTTTACATATCCTTCCTTAGAACAGTGCTGGTTCAAGAGGTTTACAGGCCCTATTTGAAGTATGATTTTCATTTTCTGCACTCTAATCACCCCCTCCCTCTTGCCATTTTAGCAGTCTTTCCACTTTTGTGGTATGTGTTTTATATAATTAAAGTAATATATACAGAAATGTAGAAAATATTCCATTATATTGTTTGAAAATTTACCCAGAATACTCAATAGAATAGAGGGGATCATTCCTGTCAAACAGTGATCCCTCACATTTGGTGCTGTACGTTTTGTTCTAGTTTACTTACATGGCTAAGCCACCCTTGCTTACAAAAATGTCAAGGTCACAGATGGGAATGACCTTGTAGACGTTACTGAAATAGGGTGTATCATCCTAAAGATGACTTGTTTATGGGATTTACATATCCTAATTCATTTGTATAGAAACCAGAGTGCAAGATATTTGACTAATATAGGCCAAGAATAAAATTGTCACTCTTCTCCATTAACAGAAACGGATTTGATTAATGGCTGAATTTTACCTAAAGTAGCAAGGAAATGGTGTGTTCCTCATCATTTTTTGTATAGCAGACAAGGGTAAGGGAAGGCAAGACAGGCTACATTGCATATAAAGTTTGGTTCGCATGGTCTCACTTGGAAAGAAGAAAAAAGTGGAGGGGAAATATTCCTACAAAACAGTCTTCAAACCAGCTATAAACCTGGCCAGATGTTGAGACCAGCAGATTTGACTTCCTCTATAGCCCAGGCATTTGCAAAATACCATGCAAACGCAGAAAATGTTTACATAGGGATGACCACTTACAGGAAAAGAAAGTGTGAGCATGAGAGACATGCACATCTCATGAAAACTGAAACATCAGCTGTAGCAAAACATGCATGGACTGGAAATCACAAAAATTCTGTCTGCATATGCAGAAGCAATAGCTAGACTTATAGGGTTCCATGCATTGGCTACAAGATAAACCACTGAAATAAAACTTCTACATAACTTTAACTAAGGATTGTTCCTTAGCAGTACTTGGAAGGCCCTTTTCAAAAACAAGCAAAAACCCATCAACAGCAGGGGAAATGCACAACAGACCAAGGCTAGCAACCACACCACAAAATAGTGACCCATCACTGAAGATTATACTAATGGATAATAGCCAGAAACAGGAACAGATCAATGGTTCTGTAAAGGTTCACCATATCTCAACCAGGCTATCTTCTCCTGGAACGCCCTATGAATGATGTTGAACTACTTGATTGGTGAAGGTGCCTTGCTTGGGTTAACTTTTAGTAAGAAAAACAAGCCAGCTATGCCAGCTGCACTCTACTCTCTTCTCTACCAGTTCTCCTCATGTTCCATGGGAAAAAATGAAAATAAATCAACACATTCCCCCCCCTTTCCTTTTCATCTTCTTTGGTAACTGGAACTAAGGGTCTTTTTGCACTTACCTTGAAGGAGGAATTCCAGGCGTGTCCCAGAGCTCACTACAGCTGCTCCAGTCTTCACTAGCTATGGACAAGTAATGAGCTAGTGAATTACTCGTCAGCAGTATTTGCACTCTCTTTGGAGTGCAATGTTGCAAGTGGATGTGGTGGGGGTGTCTACCTGCATACAGGCAGATTGCCATGACAGCACTAGGGGGAAAACCAGAGCACTTGGAAGATGCCCCCAGACACTCTGAGGTGCTCCAGGTCAGCAGAGGAGGTGAAGCATGCATATTTACTTCCCCTGAAGCAGCTGTAGCCACTCCAGATGGGTATGTGTGAATGGGCCCATAGTCTAAAAGCTGTTCAAGTAAGGAGGGAGAATAAGCTCCCACACCATCCCCATAACTGCAGTAATGCAACCCACCCTTAAGCTTCTAGGATACTTCTAATCAAT
Source organism: Aspidoscelis tigris stejnegeri (assembly GCA_023333525.1). Taxonomy (NCBI): domain Eukaryota; kingdom Metazoa; phylum Chordata; class Lepidosauria; order Squamata; family Teiidae; genus Aspidoscelis; species Aspidoscelis tigris. The sequence continues at coordinate 28,148,243 of JALMGA010000007.1, read as the reverse complement.
TGGCTAACAAGCCAGCCCAGACCTCACTTGTTGCAGTTTTTAGGTTGTTATGGTGTGTTCATAGTTCTATAGGAAGATTGGAACGAGCCATGAAAGCCTACATTCTATCAGTCCTGACTTTACAGAAGGCACATATCTCTGTCCTAAGAAATATTTGTTCCCTGAAGGCACTCTTCTCCTATCCACTATGAAATATGTTATATCTACTTTACAGCATATGAAAGCAAACAATGGCCCTTTCTGTACTGGGCCTTATTCCAGAATAGGCACCTGCCATCCACATGCTGCTGCAGACTATGACAGGCCCTGCCTGGGACCTGCCATAGTTTGCACCAGCATTCAGATGGTGGGTCCCTGTTTTAGGATACAATCCAGAATAAGTCAATCCAGTCCAGAAAGAGTCAATAATTCTTCATTTTCTTCAGGTGAGAATTAGGAGTCTCAGTTGTCTTTTCCCTTAATTCTACCATTTTATGTGTACATTTCAAATTATACCCTTCCTTTGCATATTATTTTTGTAGAAGTGAATGATAATGAAATGTGTAATAAACCATACTAATTCATCCCTGTATATATTGATATAATATTAATCTTTGGCCAATTACTGACTGGCTCCTATTTGTTCAACTAAAATTGATATAGAAATAATATTTCAACTAATTTAGTATTTCTCAATTTTACATTTTATAATGTAATCTGTTTTAAGCCAAAGACATTTGCAGTGAATTGGCTTAAATCCTTATGAGGTTGAAAGTAGCATCCATGGGATTAATGGCTTAAAGTTAATTGTTTTTGCTAATATTTTATGTGAAATGTCCTGCTCGTAAGAGGCAATGTGACATTTCCCTCACTAGGGATGTTGAGCCAAATTCACTGAAAGCATAGGGCACAGAATTCATTAGTGTTTCAGGTGCTGATGTCAGCAGCAGAATTTTGTACATTGCTGGTTTCAGGAAAGGCGAGAAAATGTAAACTTCCGAGCTAAAAAATTTCATGAGAAAAGCAAAGGCACAGAGAAAAGTAAAGTTTCAGGATACAGGATGCTTTAAATACTTAATGTTTTTAGATCACTTTAAAGGGGATTTGACCCATTTATGGAAATAACATCTGTCGAGGACTGTTTAGTGATAGCACATGGAAAGTAGAACAAAATAGTTTAAGTAGCTCATGCTCTTTCATTACTAATAGATTGAAATTACTGCAAGATGTTATATATTGGGCTTCCATTGAAAGTGCTCTGGAAGCCATAACATAATAACACAAAAGAAGCCCTCCTGGATCAGGCCACAGCCCATCTAGTCTAGCATCCCATGTGGGCATTCTTAAGCATAAGACAAAGGCAAAACTTTCACCTGCTCTTCACTCCCTACAAGTGGCCTTATAGCGGCATCCTGCCTATGTCTCCAACCTGGAGAAGTCACAAACTAGTGCATAATTAGTGCCTAAAATAACTGGATGATACATAGAGAACATGTAATTCTAGTGCTTCACTGGCACTGGCTATCTCTGATTGATTGATTTGTATTTCTATGCCACCCTACAGGGAATATAAATACAAATCAATCAGAGACAGCCAGTGTAGGCAACAATGAAAGCAATATTAAAAGCCAGATTAAAATGGACTTTATTGAAATGGCAAAGGGAGGGAAAGTCTTCAGTCAAAGACTAGGGTAAGAAGGTGGGTCTTCAGCTGCCTGAGTGTGTAAATATCAGAAGGGAGGTCATTCCATAGCTGGGGACTACAAAGCCCTGGAAAGAATTGGCTCAAGATACCTTTGTGGCTGTTTACATATGGCCTGTTGCCCTAAGATTTGAAAAAGAGGTCCAGATAATGGCCTTTGACTCATAGAGTATGTATGAGTTGTTGCTTTTTTCAACTGAGTATGAGGATTGTATTGTGAAAGTGAGAGGAGGGTTGTCACCTTTGCACTTGTCATGTTTGAAAGATTAGATCATCAATAATTTTATCCTTGTGCGGGGACAAAGGACTTGTTAAATTAGCCCAACTCCAAGGCTGATGGATTCATATGTATTCTGAGGGGTTCTGAGGGAAGTATATCTCCCTATTCTACTAGATGGGGCAGCCCTGGAAGACAGCTCCATCATGCTGTCCATCTGAGGCAGCTTGGGAGTCTCATGAATGCCTGAGCAGCCTACTGATTTTGGTGGGCAAAATAATATATATATTTTAGAATTTTGGTAAGTCTCCTGCTTTGCTTTTGTGTTTAGCAAAAGAGCTGAAAATAGGAAACTTCTTACTTTGATGGACCTATGGATTATCTATCTTCTTCTGCCTTCTACCGTCTTCTGTCTTCTATCTTTCTTTTATGTATCTCACCAGGGAATATAAAACAGCACTCATGGTTCTCCTTGTACCTCCATTTTATTCCCATAGATATTCTGAGAGATAAAATGGACTGAAAGATGGATAACCTTGAGCGAGGATGATCTTTTGGGCTGTTCCTCAAACATGACTCCCTAAATAGCTGCAGTGGGTGTCTATGCTGCAATTTTATTGAGATGGTCTTGCTGTCTGGTTAAAAGAGAATTTGGTCCCATATACCCCTCAAAAACAGACTCAGGATGCACAGTCAGTGTCCAGTGTGACACCACAGTGATAGGTGTATTTGCAGGAAAACCTGCACCATTTTAGGAAGGCACATATTATGTGACTCCATACAGATGGAGCCCTTTATGTTCATATTTAATAAAGCAAAATGTACAATCAGCTGCTGCCCTCTCCCTCCCTTTTCCAGGTCTCTTAACCTTTTTCATCTATGTTCATTTGAAAATGGCACTGTGCAACCCAACCATGAAATCATGCTGTGCATTTGCATGGAACAATATGATGTCTTTGCTGCATAATGTCAGATAAGATTATCTGTGGAAGCTACTGCCAGCAATGGAAACAAGCCATCATCTCCCAATGGCCTATTCCTAGCTGTCCCACTCATTAAGGGAAATAAAAATACAGGACGAGGAAGAATGCCCTGACCTCGCTTTATATCAGAGCAGAGCCAAAAAACCTGGGCTATGTGTGCTGGGACCATAGGCATAAAGGCAGCTCTCAGCAACGATAGACAATGGGATTGTGAGTGTGCAATGTCCTAAAAGAGGGTTGTTCTGGGGAAATGCCCATCTCTCCTCTAATTGCTGCTGCTGGAGGAGATAGTCTCTTTCTACCAGTACTGTTTCAGTGTGTGAGAAACTATGGTAAAAGGACTGCTGACTTATTTTCTCACAGTGCCACACAATTTAATGAAATACCACCCTGGGGCATTATAGGACTGTGTGTGTGTGCTGCTTATCCAGCTTCTCAGCAGGGATCTTCTAGGGAAGATACTGGCACCAATGGGATTTATGGGACCCAACAGCTGACCCAGAATGCCAGGTGATGGCATTAGCTCTACTTTCTGCCATCCCTCACCTCGCACTCTGCTCTAAATCTTACGTGTGTCAGTAATTGAAAGCAATTTCTCTCTTTGTTTGGGAAAAAGCTAGCATAAGGAGCAGAACACTGGAAACTGCCAGCTCAGACATGACAAGGAAGTCGGAGGACTTGAACTTTCTCAGCAGAGGAGGAGAAAGCATAGTTTAAATATGGCAGGATTTGACCTGGAAGATAATTGTAGTCCTCGTTGTGGCACCAGTATGCTAAAACAATTGGATACTTTTTAGTGCTCTTCAGATCACTAAAGCAACTGGAAACTGGAAGAAGAAGGGTAGCCCAACTATGCAATATAAAACAATGCACTTCACAAGACCAGTTCACACTTGGCCCATTAGGGTACATGGGGTGAGGTCCCAGATAGAGTGTCTGCACTTGAAGGAACCATTTCTTAACCAGAAATAGCTCCTTCCATGTGGGATCTCACCTTGCTTGCACTACACGTGTGACAGGTTTAGCTTTAGCAGGCCCATTCGTACCTCTTCTGGTGCTGTAGGGGTGTATGATGCAGATGCTTAGTGCACATGTTCTCATGGAGCAGATGTGACATGCAAACAGGCCCTAAGAATGAGATGGCTTCCATTTATCAAGGTGCAAGTGAGACACAGGTACTGTCTCCTCTATGAAGAAATGAATAAATAAATAAATAAATAAATAGGTAACATGGATCTTATTAATAAATCTGGGAGCAGCAGCTCTGAAATGCTATCTGATGAAAAATGTATCATACATCTCTTCATGCTTCATCTCTTTCGGACAGCAAACCGCAATTATTCTTCCTTTCCAAGTCCTTCAAATGATGCCATGCAAATCAATCTTCCCGAGTTATATTAGCTCTCAGAATAGGTTGCATCCCCCACACCATCCCCAGACATATAACAGCTACAACGGCTCATCCCAGAGCAGAAATACTAATTTCTTTCAGTACATGGATGACTGGCCTCTTAGAATTCCCTCCAGAGACCAAGGTCAAAAGTGCATCTTGAAAAGTGCAGCAAACCTATTACGTTTTCTAGGAGCTGGCAATAGAAATGCTGTAGCATAGAACTACTGACTGGACTTATATTAATACATTGTAGATTAGCATTGCCCTGACCTGCAACTGGGCAAATGGGCTTAGTGAGGTATTTGTTCAAAAATGTGCTGCTTTTATAGATACATGAAAATTAATACCACGCTACTGGGTGTTAAGGCAATTCCATAATGGAAAACAAAACTGAGTGAAGGTTGCCTCTTATTAGCGTCAGCTAAAAACTCTGTTTCTCTCTTTTCTGAATTATTGCAGTCTTGCTCAGATGTTTGTCAAGAAATGGTAGTTCCCCCAAAAAAAGTTCCTGGTCCCATTGCTTGGCCAGCTTAGAGTTAATTTGCAGTTATTGGTGCTTGTGCTAAGCAGAAGAGGTGGAAACCATGTTTTCCTGGAGTCTATGGGAAAATGCAGGAAGAACTGCATACAAAGTTCTCAATGGCTCTTGCAGACTTCCTGAAGTTCCTTCCACAGGTTGCATCATTTTCATGCAGCCATCCACAATCCAGAAACTGCATATGAAAGGGCTCATATTGGAACACCATGATGCAACTTTGCATGACAAACTAAGATAACATGAACATGCTCTTATTCTTTGCACTCCTTACCATGGTGGTTTGGAGTCCAAAAGAATCTATTAGCCCTTTTTGGTCAGGGATGAGGTTACCTCAGTTGCCAAGAGAGTCCCAGTTGGAATTACACACTTACCAATGAAAGCTTTGTTTCTCAGGCTGAGCAAGATGTGGTCCTTTGTAAGTGGAACTTATTGAATCGCTTGCAGTGCCATTGTGCCACCCAAGTAGTCCATCATTACAGCATGTAAGTTAGAGCTTCTTTAACCAATGGATTAACAAAACACTTCTTTCTTCAAAAGGCTTAAAATGTAGTCTACATTACTGTGAGACATACATTCCCACTAACAGAATGAAATTGAAAAGTTGTAGCCCTTCAGAAGTTAGGCTGCAGTCTGCATCAACCTTAGCTTTTAGTAATGGATGATGGGGGCTATACTTTCAATGGTTGTCTTTTAAGACTTCCCTTTGATCCTTACAATCATTTGTTTTCCAAGGTTTTCCGTGGATATGATACTACATGTCTGCTCCCCATGAGAGATACAAAGAAGAGATTAGGGTTGAGATCATGTAGTATTCCACACTAGGTTGAACAATTATGTAGGTTACTTGTGCACAAGTTCCTGAATCCAAGGGTTTTCTACAGAGTACTGCTTCCTTCATCAAGCTCACAGTTCCCCCTTCCAAGTTTTCTGTTGAAATTCCTACATCAATTGCTAAAGATAAGTTTGGCATAACAAAATACGATGAAGATGATTATTAGGAAACTTGGCTTTTTGTTCCTCTAGCATTACATTGTACTAAAAGAGCATCATTGAGACCAACAAAGAGGAAGAAGTACAACTCAGACCCTACAAAGTAAGTGATACATCTCGTATTCTGGCTAAGCTAAAGAAACCAGGCACAAAAGTTGTTGGCCCAAGATGTTTCGTCTAAGGGCTCAGAAGCACAACTCCCTTTAAACTGTTGGTGCAGCCTGTTGTTCTAAATGTACAATATTCTGTCCAACAAACCAAACTAAGTGCTGTATGTGACAGGAGCAACACTACGTTGCCACCACACCCCCAAAAGAAACCTATTAAAGAATCCCATGTTCTTGGTTGCAGCATATACTTTGCTCCAATTTGTTTCAGCAGGGTTACAATTACCGAGGGGGAAAAAACTTGGAATTTGAGGAAAGTAGAGTTATTATGCTAAGGACCCTTATTTCCTGTGATTTTGCTTCAGTTGGATACAATCAACATCTTAGAGAAGTAATTGAATGGAAAATTAACATTTTATGCATTGGAGATTGTAGGATTTCATAGAAGCTCATTAAAACCACTTGAGACTAATGAGAGCACCAAAATATTAGGAAGAGCATATCTCTTGAGCATAGCAAAGGAAATAATGCACTCATGACACATAAATCCTTAAAGTAGCTTCTCTTTACCACAGATGGTAGAAATACAACCCTTTAAGAGATTTAACAGCAGAAATGGGTAGTCATGAACATTTAATTTTAAATGTGACCACTAGAAGAATATTGCTGAATGTGAGATTATTTTTCCAAGTTCTTTCTTATGCTGTCATCATACAATATACAGGGTGAGATGTTAATGGAAATAAATAACTTAGCTACTGGACCAGGTTCAATGTTTTGGGGTTTTGACTCAGATACATTAAAGATCATGGACATCACTTCTATTCTAGAAGTAGTTCTGTGTGTGCTGGAGTGTGCCCCACCTGTATAGTGTAGAGCACTAAAAAGTGCTCTACACAGTCTACCTATGGAATAGGCTCCCCCTTGAAGTGTGTCAGGCTCCCTCACTGTATATGTTCAGGAAGACGGTAAAGACACAACTCTTTACTCTGGTCTTCACTCTCCCTTCCCACTTGCAGATACTGTTGTTTTAATCTATGCTTTTATATGTTTTAATATATTTCATTTGAAATGTTACCCACCCTGAGACCTTCAGGTATAGGGCGGGATAGAAATAAAAATAATAAATAAATACCCATACAAGCGGCTGAGCAGGGACAGCCCCAGCCCAGTTCTGTTTTCACCTCTTTCAGGTGAATGGAGCATGTTACTGGGTGGCACAGTTGCAGTTGTGTGCCATGCATGCCTAATGACATTACTGGTGTGGTGGCGCCAATTCACACATCACCAGCATTTAGGGAACTGCTGGCAAATTTTTGCATGGATCCAACATCCCTCATTGTGGATTCCAGATCCATCCTTCAGAACCAGGCCCCTAGAACCAGACATCCTGGAATTATCAAGGTTATGCTCAAGATTTTGCAAGTTAGGCTTCAGCAGTACATGGAACTGGGAGCTACCAGAAGTGCAAGTTGATTTTCAAAGAGGCCAACATTCACTGGATTATGGAGAAAGCAAGAGTGTTCAAGAAACACCCCCCCCCCCCCCGCTACATTGACTACACTACTGTCCAACTATGTGAATCACAACAAATTGTGGCACGTTCTAAAAGGATGGGAGTACCAATCTACCTTAACTGTCTCATGTGGAACCTTATTGCAGGTCAAGAAGCAATAGGTTAGAACCAAACATGGAGCATCTGATTGATTCAAGATTGGGAAAGCAATATGGCAAAGCTGAATATTGTCATCCTATTCATTAAACTTATAGCAAAGTACAGCAAGCAAAATGCCAGGCTGGATGAATCAAAAGCCAGAAGTAAGATTACCAGAAAAAATATCAACAATCTCAGATTCATATGAAGCTATTCTGATGGCAGAAAACGAAGCAGATTTTATTTCCCTTGGGCTCAGAGATCACTGACGATGGTGACTGTAGTAATGAAATGAAAAGACACTTGTTCCTTTGGAGGAAAGCCATGGCAAATATGGACAGCCTATTAAAAAGCAGTTTTCCCCAGTAGTAATATCTAGCTATTAGGGATGTGATACAAATTGAAGGGGGGGATATTGTGCAAAGCCCTCCCCCCCGGTGAATGTGGGGGCTTTGCCTTTGTGCACAGACATCTGTTGAATGGGATTTCCCATGATTTAGAGGGGGCTGCCTCTAAACCTGTGCGTGCACCTCTGGAAGACCTAGCCGAGCTTTGGAAGAGGGTATAATGGCAGTGGTGGCTGGACTCCAGATACGAGGATAGAACCAAGGAGAATGGGAGTCTGGGAGTGGAAAGATCAGGCCTTCACTGAATCTTCTACAAAGGCCAGATACATTTGATTCTCAGGCAAAGGGGGGGGGTCTACAAATATAGGTTCCTCTTGATTCACCCATAAATGTTCAAATGCATACACATTTGTATGAATTGTGAACATGACAAATGTTTTTTTGCCCATCCTTATTGGCTGTGAAAGTTGGACCATAAGGAAGGCTGAGCTAAATCCTGAGGAATCAATGCCCTCAAATTGTGGTGCTGGAAAAAACGTTTGACGTTCCCTTGGACTGCAAGGAGACCAAATCAGGCAATGCTAAAGGCAATCAACCATTACTGTTCTTTGCAAGGAATAATACAGAAACTGAGGCTCAAATACTTCGGCCATATAATGAGAAGACGGGACTCATTGGAAAGACCTTGATACTGGGAAAGACTGAACGCAAAAGAAGAGGACGGCAGAGGATGAGATTTGTATATAGTGGTATGGAAGCAATGAACATGAGGTTAGAATTTTCATGAGCTTTTTTTTCTTTTCAGTGCTAGAGCTAGTAGGGCATCTTCCAGATTAGCAGATTAAATCCTCAGGTTATATATAAAAAAATCCATTTTACCTGCTGTGAAGCAACAGCTCCTTGTCCCCACTCCCAACAGTGGTCTACAGCTTCCTCCTTGGTGGCTGCAAGACTTCCGTGGTGGGCGCGGTGAGGTGCACATCACATGGGAAGGGGGAGCCAATTTCTTGCTGTCCTATTAGGGTGGCAGGAAACTTTGGATTTACCTTATGCTTAGGTGTGAGTGTGAGGTAAATTCAAAGTAGTGGCGGCATAATGCACCACCGCTATGCAGGATTGGGCATCAGGTGTGACACCCACACCTTGGCTGCTCATTCTGATGTGCAACTTTCTTAAGGCTGGACACACCCTAAGTTATGATGGAAGAAGGACACTTGAAATGCCAATGGAGGAGACAGGACAGATTCACCATCAATTCAGTCCCCCTGTTTTGAAGCCACAAACAGCTGCTAAGCTGACAGTGAACACCTGAATGAAAAATAATAAATGAAAGAGGTGAGGTGTTGGGGAAGCCATTTTGCATTCACTGTTCTGGCCTTTATACTAATAATAAGGTTCTGAGCATCAAAATGGACATTTGGTGCATCTCTAGAACTCTCCATAGCTGGAAGAGAATTGCTAATTTAAATCAGAAGTCCTTGGACCTTTTGCCCATGAATCTACACGGCATTATTATGCAGATTATGCAACCCCATATAGCCTATTGTACATGACCCTGAAACTAAATGTAAAAATATGCTAATGGCAATGTCATAGATCAAGTGTAATTGTAAGAGGTAGCAAATGACTTGGTTTCAGATCCTTGTGATTCCTCCCTCCTTCCCCATTAAATAAAAGATTGTGCACAAAATTGTATATAAAAAACAGATTTTGGAGAGATTAGCCAATTAATTAAGCTAAAAAAAACTATGGAAGCAGAATAACCTCCTCTAGTGTACAATATTGCCATGAGGAGAAAGGAGCAGGGGAAATGCATTCTACAAAATAATTAAATAGAAGCATTTTCAGCGTGGGATGTAGTATTTTATAAACTAAAAACATTCTTAATTGCATTTAAGTCTTGGCTATGCTAGCGTTCATATATCATCATGATGACCTCTGTAAATGCCACACAGCCTATGTATTGTTTTATAGTACACATATAATTTTTACAGATTAATCACCATGTTTAATTTTATAAAATGCTCTTAGTATTGTTTTGGTTCGGTCCTACCTTTTCCTTATTTAAAAAGATCTCATTATGTCAGACTATTCCACCTTTCCTTTTCAGAAAAAGTCATTTGCAAATAATCTTATTTTAAATTTTTAAAGAAAATCTTGAAATATTTTGAAGCTAAAAAGCATGAAATTCTGCAGAGTCAATGGAGGAATACATTATCCTAAAATTTGGTTGAAACCAGGAACTCCAGATGAAATATTTTTGTTTCTGTACTATCCAGAGACACAGAAGTCCAAAATGCATTATTTGTGAATTTATTAGGGTGTCAAATGGCCTTTTAATCAACAAGAGTTTTGTCTGTGTTACAAACTGAATGTAAATTATTCCTTGACTCACAAATATCTTCCCACTTCAGTCAAGCAAAAGCTGAGAGCTGATAACACAGTTTGGATAAGTTCTTCCTGTTTTGGATCACAATTCCCCATAATCCCATAATAATGGCCATTCTAGCTGAAAACTGAATTTTTCTGAATTCTGATATTTATTTGTCAGAAAACCTTTGTTGGGCAGGGGGGTGGGGGAAGACACTATAGCATAATCAACCCATATTTTGCTTGCTTGCTTGTTTGTTCAGAGACAACTAACCAGAGTTCGGCCACTGTGTCTAAGGCCCTTGTTGCACAAGCTCCTAGTGTGGTATATGAGAGGGCCAAGACCCTTTCACATGCTGAGGGAAGTTCACACTTTGCTCCCATCTGTGGGAAGCAAAGCACAAACTTGCCCAACGTGTACTAAGCATTCACACTTGTGAATGCTCAGTAGCTTAGTATACACAATCCCTCTCCCCATGCACCTGGACACTACCTCAAGTCCAGATGGTGCCCAGGTGCTACCATCTTATTTGCTGTTGTTGGCGCTGTCACCATCACCAGGGCCTGCCCAGAGCCTTATTGGCTTTAGTTCTGGCTCTGGCACAGGTAAAAGTAGGTTCATGTGTGGAGCAGGGTCAACCTGCACCAAGCATAGTTGCCCTGGAGGAAGCTTCTGGATGAAAGGAGCCATTTCTGAGTACCTGCAGATGCTCCATCTCAGAGTATCCCCTGTCAGTGCGGAAAGGTCCCTGGTATGAGATAAAGGAGGCCTCTTCTACTCCTAGTACACAAGATGGAGTTAGGGTACCCAAAATGGTGTCCTAATCCATTTATTGTAAGAGCATACTAGGGATTGGCACACTGGAACGTAGAGGTGTTCAGGGGATTGTATTCCAGTATACCACTGGGGAACTTTCAGTAAGTGGAGAAACATGGTTAAGTTTATAAGATTTGTGGTTCCTCTCTCTCACACACACATACAGAAGAGAGTGATCTTGCATCTCCATTAACATGATAATCACACTTTAACCAGGGCCTTAGATCTAGCCAGAGTATTATTATTATTATTATTATTGCCTAAACTCTGGTGCTGAAATAGTTTCCTGTGCAATCTGAGAATGTCTGTCACAATTAATTAGTCCCCAGCCAGTTTCCAACATGTCAGGTAGTGACGTATCTGTTTCTAGACCTACTGGTTAATTTAATCTACTGCTTTTAATACTGCTTTGCTTCCCCTGCATTTTATCCTTATTGATTAATGCAAGGTTTGCCAGCAAACATCATGCAGAAGCTTTGATTGGCCATGTTAAGCATGAGGCCCGGTATTACTGTAGGTCGAATAATGTTATCCGTGCCATAAAGACTGAACTAATGAAGAGAGTTGATTTATCTCAGCTTTCATCTATCTTCAGCATAAGTCCAGCCCTTTCATTAGTAAGAGTGGGGCAGGTTCAGTTGGCCAGCAGTGCAGTCCATCCGTTATTCCTCCTGTGCTTTCTGGCCATTGCCTTCCACTGTATGATGAAGCTGAGTATGCCAAACATCTTGCATTCAGCCTCCCAAACTGCCTACTGCTTCAGATGGAGGATGCTATTTCATTACTGATACTAAAACAAACTTGAACTTTTAATCCAGACAGCTTTGCACACAGGATAGAGCAGAGGTGACCTTTTGCCATCTATCTCAGTTCCTAATGCCACCTTTGATGCTACATCAATCCAACACAGGGCAAAACTTTGCTATTTAGGAATTTGTGCTATTTGTTGATGCACCTTCCCATGTAAGATGCTATGTTGCTGAACAGCTGTAGGAAGGAAAGGCATCTTTCTGTAAAGGTGCTTCTTCTGTTAAGTGGGCTGGATGGTCTTTGCAGACAACATTCCTGTGAGAATCAGTGCTTGATACAAAGTCACTATGGATTAGTGGGGATTCAAACCCAAGACCTCCTCTTTAAGTTCTACATGCACTATGGAAAGTAGACCAGGGCCGCATCCCCACGACGTCGTTATCTCGAATTCAAAACGTTTTGATTTCGGGCCGTGCACACGTCACTTCGGCTTAATGCGGTATTTCCGTGATAAACCACGTTATCCCGATTTGAAATAAATCCTGATCTCAACAGGTCTCACTCCGGAACATGCCCTTGACACGTGTTTAATTTTTTACTGTGTGGACAGTATCGTTCTGGGATGAGATTCAGTATTAAGGCTGTCCCGCCCCCCCAATCGCACTGTAACCAATGGCTGAACGTATTAGAAGCACGTCATGTTTAGGGTTTCCTTCATTGAAAAAATCCACCCACTATAAACCTCCAGTCCTTAAAGATACATTGTATTGCTGTAAGCACTTCACACCTTAAAAAATGTTGCAATTTTGCGCAATTTCAGGCCTTTGAAGGTTCGGAACTTTAAACAGGGAAAGGAAAGCCCTGGAGCCTGTATTTTAAAAGCTGTGGCCCTCCTCCCCCCTTCTTTGCCATTGCTGCTGCTCCTGTGCAGCAGCAAAGTGACCATTCATTTTCTTTATCAGCCGCTTTGAGCCCCCTTCAGAGGCTACTTTACTTCTGCCTGTGGTTACACCTAAGGTTTAATCCAGTTTCAGTTCACACCGTGGTTTCATTGAAAGAATCCAGCTACGATTCAGTGGCGGCTCCGGAGGACTTCCTCCCGTCCCTTCGCCAGGCGGCAAAGCCGAGCCGGCCGGGGGCCGCTTCCCTCTCCACGCGACCTTTTCCTTCACTGTCACCCCCCGACAGCCCCGCGCGGTCCCGGCCTTTTCTCTCTTCCCGGAGGGAAGAGGTGAGCAAGGAGAGCCCCCTTTGCCCTCTCCCGCGGAGGGCACACTGCGCCCGCCCACCCGCCCGCCGCCTCTCGGCTCTCCTCCTTTTCCAGCGGTGGCCGCTTTTCTCACCCATTCAAGGGGACTCAAGGCAGCTGATCAACCTTCTGTTCTTCTCCCACAACAGACACCCCGCGAGGCAGGTGGGGGGGGGAGGAAGGAAGGAAGGAAGGAAGGAAGGAAGAAGGATGCACTTGCTGAAGTTGGCCTTTCTAACCCGCGTTTCTCACCCATTTAACGGGCTCAAAGTGGCTGACAAAGCTTTTCTATTCTCCCCACACCAGACACCTTGTGAGGTGGGGGGGGGGCTGTGAGAGCTCAGAAGAGAGCTGTGACTAGCCCAAGGTCCCCCAGCTGCTTCCATGGAGGAGGAGGAGGAAGAAGAGTTGGCTTTTATACCCTGTTTTTCTCACCCATTTAAGGTGACTCAAAGAGGCTGACAAAGCTTCCATTCTTCACCCCACAACAGATGCCCTGTAAGAGCTGTGACTAGCCCAAGGCCACTGAGCTGGCTTCACGGAGGAGGAGGAAGAAGAGTTGGCTTTTTTACCCCACTTTTCTCACCCATTTAAGGAGGCTCAAAGCTGCTGACAAACCTTCTGTTCTCCTCCCCACACCCTGTGAGAGCTCAGAAGAGAGCTGTGACTAGCCCAAGGTCCCCCAGCTGCTTCCATGGAGGAGGAGGAGGAAGAAGAGTTGGCTTTTTTACCCCACTTTTCTCACCCATTTAAGGAGGCTCAAAGCTGCTGACAAACCTTCTGTTCTCCTCCCCACACCCTGTGAGAGCTCAGAAGAGAGCCATGACTAGGAAGGAAGGAGGGAGGGAAGGAAGGAAGAAGGAACCACAGCCATATGCCTCTTTAATATTTAAAGCCCCTCAGCTGTATTACTTCCTTTCATTAAAATTGCGGAAATTCGCAACATTTTTTTAAGAGAGTGAGCTGGTTCCTTCGCTACAGTGTAACGGAAAGGAAAGCCCGTCCCCCGGGAACTTTCGCAGCCTGGGGAACTTTCTCCCCGCTCTCTGCAGCGCCAGAATGGACGGACAGAAGGATGGATGGATGGATGGATGGATGGAGAGCCTTCCCCTCTGCGCCCGCTTGCTCGGCGCCCCGATGGCAGGAATCCCCGGAGCAGAGGGGGTCTACCCCCAGCTGATGAGCGGCAGAAGGGCGCCCGGGGATGGTGGGGGAGACCATCTGGGGAAGGCAGGCAGGCAGGCAGGGAGGCAGGAAGGCAGGAAGGAAGGAGGGAAGGAGGGAGGGAAGGAGGGAAGGAAGAAGGAACCACAGCCATATGCCTCTTTAATATTTAAAGCCCCTCAGCTGTATTTTTTAAGAGAGTGAGCTGGTTCCTTCGCTACAGTGTAAGGGAAAGGAAAGCCCGTCCCCCAGGAACTTTCGCAGCCTGGGGAACTTTCTCCCCGCTCTCTGCAGCGCCAGAATGGACGGACGGAAGGATGGATGGATGGATGGATGGATGGATGGATGGATGGATGGATGGATGGATGGATGGATGGATGGATGGAGAGCCTTCCCCTCTGCGCCCGCTTGCTGGGCGCCCCGATGGCAGGAATCCCCGAGCAGAGGGGGTCTACCCCCAGCTGATGAGCGGCAGAAGGGCGCCCAGGGATGGTGGGGGAGACCATCTGGAGAAGGCAGGCAGGCAGGCAGGCAGGAAGTAAGGAAGGGGATCCCCGACGAAGCATAGATGACGCAAAGGGAGGGATCACCAATCAAAGAGAGGGGGTGGGCCCAATTGACTCGCAATGATGCTGCCCGTGGAGTCTCCGAAGACTCAATCCGAGTTAACGCTGGAATCGTATGCCCTCCAAACCAGGTTAAACTGCAAAACGTGTAGCCGGATTTATCGCAGATCAGTTGTTTCGGATTTGTTAAACTGAATTAACGCATGCCATGGGGATGCGGCCCAGGCTTGGGGAAAGTGTCCCAAGCAAGGAATACAGCAGGCAGCATGAAGCGCATTGGCAGCCATACGCATTATGACTGCCTCAGCCCAGCCTAGTTGTGAAGCCTGCAGCAGAAATGACTACCAAGCCTGGGTCATGCTGAAGACCACATTAAAGTTGCCTCTCACTGGGGCACATCCCAGGAATGATTACTACATCCACGGGTGGGCTAAGCATGGGGTTAGTGTTATCAGTATAGGAGCACATTGGATTTCTGATTTCATAGTTCCAGGATGTATCTGGCATGGTGCCAGTGGACTACATGGATGTTGCCTAAATTCTAGTCTGACACTGTAGCCACTCCACCACACTAACTATGGTTTATGTAAGTACAAAGGTGACAAGCCTATTTGGCACATCTTTATTACATCTGCCAGGTGTGTACTGCTTATTTCACAGAAAGAAAGAAAGAAAGAAAGAAAGAAAGAAAGAAAGAAAGAAAGAAAGAAAGAAAGAAAGAAAGAAAGAAAGAAAGAAAGAAAGAAAATGCTCTGTGATGGTGATAGCGGCTTGTGATCCCCAGCAGATTGTCCATTTAGGCCTTCAGGCTGAGAAAGCTTCCGTACTCCTTATCGGTTCTATAGTCTTTTAAAAGAGTTTCATCCCAAGTCCATATCAGTCAGCAATAACACTAGAAATTCTCATCTTGTTTTTCAATTTACTGCAGCAATAATATACATTAAATGCATTCATAGCAACCCTGGACAGTTAAGTAGGAAAACCAGTTGCTCCCTTGAGGTTAATATATGCATTCCTCCAATTGGAATGCATTGAGTTGACTGCCTAGATTGTTTAACTTAATATACATTATAAATTATTTAATTTCAAAGGCCTTTGTTGTGCTGAATATGATTGAAACAATTATTCCTGCGCACAATTGTCCCAATAACGTTAGTTGGTTATATGAAATCCCAAGACAGTAGTTTTACCTCAGCTATTTGCTGTTGTTCATAAACTCTTCACACTACATGATTTTTTTTTAAAAAAAGGTTGGAGCATTACTAAAACTATTTGCTTAAAATGCATCCTTGAATTAAATAGGAGACTATATCTTACTCTATATTTAATGAGGAGAAAAAAATCCCAATTACAAAAGAAAGCACCCGGCTATAAAATACAGTAAGGCAAAATCTGCATAGACTTCAAGTTTAGGCCTACTTGATTAACTGATTGCTTCAATATAACCAGTATAACCAATATAACCAGTCACATGCATCCAAGTTGTCTACAGCCAAAGGCAGTAAACTTACTAATGGGGTTTGTGTTGTCAGTATAGGAGTACTATCTAGGATTCAGTAGTACTATTAGTTCTAGTACAAATAGATATTGTAGCTCCTACATTGCTGAAGTTGGGTCAGTTATTGGGGCCACACCAATTACTGTTATTTTCCTCTAGCTAGGCCTTTTTTCAAGGTATTTCACCAAACAAGCACAGAAAGTACTAATAATAATAGCACAGAGGAGCAGTAGGAGCAGGTGTGAATGATAGAAATAAGGATGTCTCCAGACTGGGACGGAAGCAATTTTGGGGCTTCCATCCCACACAGTAGGGCGGCAGCATTCCCCTCTACCCTGCAAGGAAAAAATGCTGGATAACCAGCATCTTTTTACCGTGCGCTTGCCTACCTTTCCTGAGTTTCTACTGCCGGTGATGGAGCTACCTTTCTAGATGACAGGAAGAAGCTGCACTGGAAATTCAAAGCTTCCAATCCTTCAGTTTGGAGGAAGGGAAGCAGCTCTACTTTAAATGCAAAGCTTTCCGTCATCCAGTTGAAGAACCAGAAGGTAGGGATGTGCATAAATATTCAAAACATTCAAAATCCGATTGAATCCGATTGAATTTGTTTGAATGTGTTTGAATTTGGACATAAATTATAATTTAAATATTTAATTTAAATTATAATTTAAATATTCGAACAAATTTCAGATTTGATTCTATTGTTTTGAATTATTTGGACATGATGCTTACTTGCCTGTATTCATCTTTCCCGCATCCGTATGCATTTGTACAGATCCGTACGGGATGCATATGGGATACATACGGACACATATGAATTGTTGTTGACATTTATGTGTGCAGATTCGAAGGAAAAATTCAAATGGATAGATTTGAATGCATTCAGTTTGAACTGAATGTGAATACATTTGAATTTCAAAGACCCAAATCGGTTTGAATTTTTGGATATTCAATTTGAATCAAATCGAATCCCGAAAATTGCACTCGTGCACACCCTTACAGGAAGGAGCTTTTCTTTTAAGACAGATCAAGGGGCATGCTTGGAGGTACCCTCTGTCTTTGTCTATTAATCATGTCTTGATTAAACCCCATTCCATTTTGCAGAAGAAGAATGAATCTAGATTAAGGAAGGGCATTATTGCAGTTGGGAAGTACAGGCATTGAAAATCACAATTCTAGTTACACGATGGAACATTATCTTTTTTGTGGGCAACAAAAGACAAATGGTTTATTTTGAAATGCCAGTTTTTGGAGAACAGGAGAATTGCTATTTCAGATCCATACTCTTCTTGTGGGCTCCCCAGGGGCATTTGTCTGCAGCAGAATTTCCCACATGCCTATGGTGTTATCCCCAGAAAATGTCTTTGTTCATAACAAATATAATTACATGTTTTGGGAAAATCCCAGGTCATAAGTTTAGCACATCTGGTAAACTAGAGCTGACCCTATAGCTAGGTATTTTTCATGTTTTCTTATCATGTGCATGAGAATATTGTCCTGATTAATTTGCATTTCTGGCCAGATGACATATGGACATTAATCCAGGGATGAACATTTGTGTTTAGTGGGAAAATGATGCAAAATCATTGTTCAGTGTGGTGTCTCTTCGGTATGTTTTATTTGCCACAAAGTATACAAGAGAATGTCTTTCAGAATAAAGCTCACAGGTTTCCATGGGAGGGTTTTTCTATAGCAATACACTGGCACAACAGTTTTCAATATGTGGCTTTCAGAAGCCCAATGTGCATTATAATAAAAAAAGCCCTTCAGTTTATGCAATTCTAAATAAATATGTTCTATTACTGAGGCTCAGAAAATGGATGTCTATTCTGGGAATTTTTGACCTTGCACTGAGAATCCAGAACAAAGAGCTTTTCAAAACAGAAAACTTTTATTTCATTATTATTTGCATTTATGTCCCATCGTATACCTGAGGTCTTGGGACAGATTTACAGCAGTTAGACTTAAAAAAAAAAAAGATTAAAAACAATTTAGCATAGAGTTCTCTGAGAAGGAGCCAAAACACTCCTTAGCCAGCATCCTCACACTACTGTATATGAAATGATTTTTAGATCTGTGAATTTAGAATGTTTTGTGAGAAATAGATTAAATGCAATAAAATAAATGTTGTGTGTCTAATACCTGAAGTAATTATTTATTCTATTGATAACCTTGGTGAAATGTCTTTAATGGTTACAAAGATATCTGAGCAAAGCAATTGTTTTAACCCAGGCTAAATGTGCATTGGAAGAAGTTTGAAGGTGTTAGTTTAAGGGTTGTTTGAACATTAATAATGTTCAGTGGTTCATGTTGCTATATCAATCAGGTCCCATTTACTCAAGTGAAAAGAAGTGTTTTTAGTCTAGCTTGTGTGTTTGTGGTTTGCATGACATTTACTGCAGTGAGCTTTCTAGCTGTCCCAGTGGCCATTTCAGTTGTGTCTTCTCAGACCACTTTAAAGTACTTTGAAGTTGCCTTGGTGATCTTGCATATTTAATTAAATGTCAATAACAAAAGTCAGTACACAAACTCAGGGATTCCTTCCCTGAAACATAACCTTCTTTATATCTAAGTTTTACTATATATTTTGGATTTGCACACTTAGTGAAATATCATAAAGCGTGGGCCCAGAGTTTACTATTGCACTAGAAGGTTTAGAAATTTTTCACAAGGACTGCCTCCTAGAAGAGCCACTGTTTACATTCATAGGGCAAAGAAAAAAGAAAGAAGCTCTCTGAGGGACAGGAGGTACCCGAACTACTGCAGAGGTGAGAGACATGCCAGTCCTCCAAAGTCCTTGGAGTTGTGAAGAAGTTCCATAAGTGCAGTTTTTATTGGTGCTGATTCAGCTTCAGACTAAAAATGGCTCTAGAAGTAGTCAGCCATTCTCTGTCTGACACTAAACAAGAATGACCGGGATGGTGCCATGGTTGTAGTTGTAAGCCACACCCACTCGCTCTGGGGTGCACAGAATAGGGTGCAGACACAGCAACCAGGAGTGAGTTACTTGCTCTTGGTCTGCAGCAACTCCAGGTGCCATGACTCCCAGGTGCAGATGAACTTCACTGTGAGTGTGAACAAGCTCTATGGTTAGGATAGCTCTCAGGGCAGCTGGCTGACTGGTTGCAGGTGTGCCCATTTGCTCACCAAGCCCAGAGGTTCTCACAAGGTTCCCTTTACTGGCTGTCTAAATGTAGCCTTTGATTCTCCTGTGGTAACAAAGAAACTATTATACAGTTTAGAAGAATGGAGCTGAGGAATTTACCAATCAATCAATAGTACAATAAAACATGCTGTAAGTGAGGGTTTCACTCTAGAAAAAAAGTTCTTTGAGAAGAAAATATGTTATGGGACCAATAAGCTTCAATGGAAATCCAAACCTTAGACACTGGCAGTAGGAGATGGTATGCGTCCAAAGGCCAGCTACTTGGAGACGGCAAGAAGAGTATACTACTGGTCGGCTTCTTCTTCTGCTGGCTGCCCATAGTATGTGCAGACTGCTGGACTAGATGGGGTATGGGTCTGATCCAGTGGGGCATTTCTTACATTCTTATGATTATTTACAGGGAACTGTGAAAAACTACTATTATTATTAGCAAAAGAGGTCACAGGGCTGCACTGATATACAGGACTCTCTCCAAGCCAGTTTGGTCTTGTGGTTAGGGAGCCGAACTATTATCTGGGAACATCTGGTTTGATTCCTCGCTCCTCCATGAAGCCAGCTGGGTGACCTTGGGCTAATCACAGCTCTCATCTGAGCTCTCACAGCCCCACCCACCTCACAGGGTGTTTGTTGCGAGGAGAAGAACAGAATGCTTGTCAGCTGCTTTGAATCCCCTTAAATGGGTGAGAAAAGCAAGGTAGAAAAGCCAACTCTTCCTCTTCTTCCCCGATTTGAGTTTCTCTATTTTTCTTCATCAGAAGCATCAAAACATCTGGCCTGGAGAACACAGGCCTTGTTGCTCTGAGGTGTGGGCTGGCAAGATACTATTCACTAAGACCAAAGCCTCTTTGGGGCAAAAATTATCTGTTCTCTGTCTCACTTTCCAAGTTGCTGTCCTTCTTCTTGATGCTCCCAATGAAGGTAAATGTCGTTTTACCAATTATTTTCCTGAGCTGCCTTCTCTTTGTCTGCCTTCATCAGGACATGCTGATCAATCTCATTGTTTCCTCTGATCTCATTTCTTACGGAAGAAGCAGCTGTCAGAACAGAAGTTTCACTCTTTTGGGAGCAGCCACATGCCAAGGGGAGAAAACTGTATACAGAGCAAAGTCAAGGATATGTTTACTGACAGAGGAGCAAGTCTCTCTGATAGATGTCATATATAATCAAGGGTAGCAGCAGAGAAAGGGAAGAAAAACTGAAATGATCGGGCATTGGCTTTGGGAAGATAAATGTGGACTGTGCAGTGTTTAAGGGCACTTGTGAAAGCCCCTGGTTAAGACATGCCACAGAAGAGAAGGGGATGCAGCATGTATGTATCATTTAAGTGTCCATTTGAGGGATCTCTGCATCTGATTAGTGCTTCTAAGCATACCCTCACTTTGCTGAGTTTTTCTTTCTCAACTTTTCAGTTCTTACTTTAATTGAAACCAAAGAACTTTATCTAAAGGATATTCTGATTCCCTCCCCATCACAGGGGAAGTGTGCTAGTCTTGTAGCTTTTCATCACAGACCTTTTTCAAACTCCTTTTTCAAAAGACAGTTATGATGATGAAGAGCTTTATGAGAAGAGTTCGTGGGAAAGACAACTCTTCTTTGTTGCCATATTTGCTGGCTGGAAAGACAAAATCTGCTTCCAAAAAAGACAAAGGGTACCTGGAGGGGTCCCACATCCACGCTGCCTCTGGGGCTGCAGCCTCACTCAGCAGGTGGGAAGTGCCTCCCTAGGCATCCTTTTCGGGGGGGGGGGGGTAGAGAGTATTTGCTGCCCTCTCTGTGGATGGAAAATACAGAAAGGGCCTAGAGGAGGATAAAATCTCAACTAAGGATATTTCCAGACACAGGTAAGAATCCACAATTCTCCCAGGATTATAATGAGATAGCCACACATATCTGTGGCAATCCCAGTATAGTTCTGGATTAGTCAGCTGAAAAATCTTATATATCAGAATTATGGAAAATGTACTGATGCCAGATTCTCCATAATTCTAATTCCTTATCTTCATCTGCAGGATCTTCACATTATCGTTTGTATTTCAAAATACCCAGATGCTAGCCAAGTGCTTGGAAAAAAACAAGCAAAGACAAGTGTGCAGGTGCTTGCTAAGATACAGGTATTTTTGAACAGCCATAATAATGCAGAGCTGGAAGATGAGGGAAGAGGCCAGAAGTGTCCTGGGATTGCCTCCTGCCATATGGCAGTGGCTGCAAGAGAGACAATTGTGGGATCTAAAGAAGATCCCACAATTTACTCTCACTATCTGGAGGGACCTTTATTTTGACCTGTATAAGAGGTGTGACACCGATTATTCTGTACAGGAAGGTGGAAAGGCTAAAGCTTTTGATCCTGAATGAAGTCACTTTGTATTAATGGTAATTGGCTAGGATTTTGATTGTGCTTGCAGTCTTTTAGCAACACCCATTTCTTTTTCATTGAGCACAAAACCTTCTACAGCCTTTACTTAACAGGAAATCGTTATCTCTCCCCTCCCATGGTTTATACATGCAAAAAAAAATGCAAATAGAAGGGAGTGGCATATTATGCTTTCAAAATGGAAGATTAAAGAAGAAGAGAGAGATCAAAGTAAAGAGGAAAAAAGCTTCTGGTTGACTTAATGAAATGATTAAATGTCCTTGTGGAAACATCTAACTAGTACATTTTCTGAAGCATTTGATACCTTCCGGCTATATTACCCTCTAATATGTTCATTAAATGGAAGTGAGTGCCAACCCCATTTCCCCAGTAATAGCATGCTTCCTGGTTGTGTGTGTGTGTTTTGCATGTGATTGCCATTCTTTCCTGCACATGAGACATTTTGCTCCCTGAAGCATCACTGCATTCTAGATAAAACAGAACTGGAGAAACAATACCCCTTAAGGTACAGCTGAATTACAATTCCGTCTTTCCTTGCCATTGGCCATGCTGACTGGTAGGCACATGGAAGAAGTGGTTCAGCAATATCTCCAGGGTCATCATGTGACTATGTCCAATAGGATAATCTTTCTTCAGCATGAGAAAAGAAATAAAGTAGTCTACCACACCCGAAATAGGAATTCTCAGAACTAATTTGTCATCAACTCTTTCTGCACTTACTTGTTAGTCCCAATCAAGGAGCTGCTAAGAACATGTCATCTGCTTGGTGATCCAGATCAAGGAGTTGCTAAGAACACAATGTCTGCACAGGAATAGAGTAGATCCGATTCAGAAATGTGGTTTATATCTGTGCTATCACTCTTTAGCACACATTTGCTGTTCTAAAGTCCACTCAATGCAGATGCCTCTGCCTGGGGTTGATCCGGATCTAGTTAATGCAGATTAACTGAGGTAAGTGCAGAAAGGGCCGCTGTTTCTAACCAGAGCTGGTTGAATTTTTTTTTAAAAAATCAACCAATGAAACAAAAACCTGAGTTAGTTTTGTAAATCTGCTTCTGTTTCTAATATCTTGTTGAGCTGAAGAGCAGTTTAGTGCCTGAAAGTATACAAAATATTTATGGAGTGCCACCTTGGGCAGCTTCTGCACAATGGCAGAGTGCAGAACTAGGAGGTCATCGCTTCAGCAAACTCCAGTCGCCGCACTCTTAAGTGATCCAGCAGACGTGTGCTGTCTGCACACTCATCACTGCTTGCTTTGTTCCCAGCTTCAATGTTTCTGCCCAGGATTTTTTTTTTCAGAGCACAGAAAATGATTGTAGAAATCACATGCAGGGTCAGGGAAAAGAGTGGTGGTTAGAACTGGAAAAGCTCATTTTGTTCTTCCATGACGGCACTCTATTGAGCACTTGTAGCATAGTGAGTGCTCTCGGCATGCACAAACATGCATATCCTGCACCTTAGAAGCACTCAGGCTGAATCCCCAAAAGACTTATTAGCCCCTCTCAGATTCCTCTGCAGTCACTCTGTTATAGCTGACTTTAAAAGTCCCCTCCACTTCCGGAATAAGCGTCCCCCTGGCAGCCGCGATCTAAACGGACTTTCCGTCCCCGTGGTAGCAGTTTTCTCTTTCCAAGCATTTCCCCCCCCCGCCCCCTCTCTTGTTAAAAGGAAAAATAGGCAGATCTCCGTCTCTTGAAACTGCTCCACCCCCCCCCCCAGCAAAGCAGTTGAGCGCTCATTCTGTCAATTTCATTCACTTTCAGCAGTTACTTTCACTTTGTTCTCTGTTAGAAAAGGATTTTCTGCCCCGGTAAAGTCAGCGGCTGGAGGATCGGGAGCGCGATCCTTCGCTCATTCTCTTTTAAGGCTTCCCTTGAAAACAATGTTGCCATTCTGAGCAATTCTGGCTCTTTTTACAAAGGAAAGGAAGCGAACCTCCTGCATTTCTCAGATGTGTGAATGCTTTTTGGCTGTGTGTGCAAGCAAGCAATCCCCGCCCCTTTTGCCACGGAGCGTCCTCAAGGCAGATATAGCGAGCAAAACCCGCAAATCGCCGAAAGAGCGCTGGAACTCTTCTTTAAAGTGCATGTATTTTATCGCGGGTGTCTCACTTTGCTAAGCTCCCTAAGCGCCTTGTAAAGCCCGGAATGGGGACGCTCAGAGGCAAAAGGAGTGTCCTGGCACACTTTAAATTCCATGGGGACAGGGCTTCAGTGGTGCATCAGTGGTGCACTGACGTGTAACCCCTGCATCATCAGATCAGTCTCATGTTGCCTCAATGGTCTAATATCGATGTTGCCTTCGTTTCATGCGTTTGTGCCTGATCTTAAGTTCATTAATGTACAAATGTATATATGAACACCTTACATGTATTTGACTTGTAGGTGTGTGATTAACTGCTTCCATTATTCTGAGACAATCACACAACCTCTAAAAGGAGTCCTTTCTTAAAGTGCAGTAACATGACTTTACTGTTGTCCTGGAAGGGAAAAGGAGTGCTTACCCTCTACTGCCTGGAGTTTGCACACGCCTGGAGTTTATGACAAGCCTGTCAGAGTAGAAAATGGCAGCATTTTGCAGCTTATGTATACCAAAGGAACACATCTCCTTTTTCTCTTCTTTGCAATCTAATGATGCCATCACAAGCTCCAAGGCCCTGATCACACAAGTAGTTTAGGACAACCTAAGGTTATCTACAGGTCATGTTACTCACATTATTTTAATTTAATTCATTTTCGAAGCCGACCTACCTCTGTTAGTTTGTCTTAACCACAGTCTCATTTTTACAGGACTGAGGAGGACTCAGCCTGGCCTGGCATCTCAGGACAGCTTCACTTCCTCAAGTGTGAGTGTGCATGTTTGTGGGGGGGATGGCCTAAAGGAGGCTGAACTGTGCTGTGGTGGGTGGGGTCCAGTCTTTCCTTTGGCCAATCCACATGCATGGAGTTGTGTAGCACCTCCCCTTCTCTCCTCAGTTTTTGTGTATGATTCCTCTATCTAGCATTTTACACAGACTTATTTTTTTTTTAAAAAAAATCACATGGAGAAGAAAAGCACATAAAAAAAGAAGGGGGCATGGAGGTAGGGGAGCAGGCTTAAAAAAGAACTGCAAGCACACTTCCTTGTCTCCCTTGAGTGACACAACAGCATCCAATAAGAAAGGAGGTAGATTTGACATAGCAAAAGGGGTGGAGAGCCAAGAGTTCCATGGAGGAGGCGCATGTTGATCATGGAGAAAGGTGTGAGCAATGCAGCCCAAGGTGGGGACAGTCTGAGGATGACCTGTGTGTGGTCAACACTGGCATGACCTCAGTCCAAATTAATGAATAGGCTGTTTTGTCTTAGACTTGTGTGACCAAGGCCCAAGAGGCCAAGCACCACTTCTTCAGGCTCTGGAAATCAAAGGAAAGTCTGGTGTGCTCAAGCAAGTATTTCTTCCCAGAAGGCCAACAAAAGCAGACTACTATGGTTAAGCACAAGATTCTTTTCAAGGGCCGTGCATCTGCAAACCAAGGGCCAATACTCATTCCTCTCTGCTGTTTATGTGTTTTAATAACACTGATATGTGTAGTTGTTATATAATGAGTTTGAATTGGTAAGTAACAATTAAAGCATAGGGTTTCTCCCCAGATCAGGATCCATCTTGGCTACGCAAACACATGACCAGAGCAGTCAGCACATCACCACTCTGATCCACTGACTCTGTGCAAAAATCTTAGGGTGCGTCCACATGGCAAGAAGATTGCAAGGCAAAAACTATTTTGCCTCACAACCGTCCACATGCAAAGCCCTAAACCAGGCTAAAAGAGGAACAAAATTCTCTAACTTGAAAAAAAAAACCCTTTATAACTGCACTCAACCCAAATTAGAGGGCAAGAGAGGGTTATAAAGGGGGCATGGGGACACTTGGAGGTTACAATCGCAGCATTAGCAGGCGGGGCTTCGCTGCCCCTGCCGCTAATGCTGCCATGGCAACTGTCCCCCCTTACACACAAATCCTCGCTACAGTCCTGTGGTTTGCCTTGCATATTTGCTGGCTACAAGGCAGACTTGTAGCCGACAAGTATGCAGAGCAACTGACAGGATTTTAACTTGGTGAAAGTTCGCTGTCTCCTCCTTTTCCACAGCCCCCATCCCTGCATAGTCGAGGCTGCAAAAGGAGGGAGGCAGTGAGCTTTACCCATGCTAAAATCCTGTCAGTTGCCCTGCAAATGACAGGATTTGAGCGAGGATTTTAGCATGCTGAAAGCTCGTTGTCTGCCTCCTTTTCCATGCACCCCCGTTCCTTTTGCAGTCTCAAGTATGCAGGGATAGAGCTGTGGAAAAGGAGGACACAGCAAGCTTTCACCATGGGCTGGAGGGGGGAGGGGAGGGGAGGAGGAAGACAGGAGGGATTCCCCCCGTCTGGGCCTGTGTGTGTGTGTGTGTGTGTTTGAATGCTCAGGCAAGGGGGAGGGGGTGGAGAAAACTGTGGTATCCTGCAGTTTTCATGGGGACAGGCAGGTTCACCTTGAACCTGTGTTGTTCCCCATTAACATGGGGACAGCTTAATCCGAATTAAGATTCGGATTAAGCTGTTTCGGTTCCACCCTGCTTTTTTTAACTCCATGGGGATGCCCCCATAGATATTATCTGCTTCTCAATGGAAGCCACCCCTTTGTTTGACTGAGCAGCTTAATTCCATCAATCTACAACAGGAAGACTATACAAAAGCAAATGGTATCCATGGCCCAGATGAGAGAGCTGTAAAATTAATATGTAAATGAGGGTACCTAAGAATTAATTTTTACCTGTTCTGTAATGCCTAAATGTGTACAAATCTTTGCTTTATCCTGTTTCCTCCCAAGCACGAGTCTTGTGTACATCTTTGAGAAGGAAATGCTAGGCAAAGCATTGAATCTTTCTGGATGGAGAAAGAAAAAGTAAGAGGGGGTTCCACCACATATTAGCAAAAGTGAATCAGACTTAATCATGGGATAATCCATTTATTGGGGAATTCTTCCTTCTTATGAGTTAAAAGCCTTTTGAAAAATATGCCTTCACCACTTCAAATATATTGCAGTCCAGAAAATGTAGTCAATACTTTTTTTTAACCTACTTGAATTGTTATGCTGCATTAAATTTTACTGGATTTTTGTGTGTGTTTTAAGCTATTTTTTTCTGACATTATAACCAACCAGCTAGGAGCTCTTTAGCTAAGGAGTGGCTTAATGCCCTGAAGTTTTCCTTTCTTAAAAACTGTGAAAGGATGAGGAAACTGTGGGCATAGCACAAAGCCCATGTTCAAGAAACCTATTCATAAAGATCCCTTTTCAGGAACTGTATTTTAAGCTGAGCAGCCTTGGAAGCTTAACAAATAATGTGGTAAGAAACCTCCCCAGGGCTGGTGTATATAAGTAACAGGATCAAAATAGTGAAGAAGATTGACAATTTGCTTTGCTCCACATATATGCTTCCTATTGATCCTGGCATGGCTCCAGTTTAAAGTTCCAGCCAGTATATAGCGTGAAAGAACAATTTGTTAAAAATGGAAAGAAAGAAAAAGAAAAAAGCTTCTGTAATCTTGGGAGAGCTCAGGGCACAGCCTACAAATAATTACATCCTCTGGAAAACTGAAAACCAGTGCTGGGAATGGTTTTGTATGGGATGCCAAAAGTCATGCAAGTCCTTAAGATTTAGGTCCTTGCCTGTGTGTGGTTGTGTGTATCTGGTGGCAGTTTCCTCCACAGAAGTGACCTCTCCCACCCCATGCCACCTGGCACTTCAAAATATCCACAACGCCTGGCACTGCCCCCTTCTGGCTCAGGCAGACATTGCATTCCTTGGTGGGCATATAATATCACCAGACATGGAAACACAATGCTTCAGACCCCCCTGCTAAACACCAGGCCAGGTATGTCAACACAAGACCAATAGTCCCAGGGACCTTGTTCTCTGCACTGAAGAATGTATAAATGGTCACTAGGGGCATTGGAGATAGAGGCAACCAGTGAATATGACATTTTTCTTACCTGTTTATGACCCTGTAGCTACAGCTTGTACCTCTCAGGTCTGTACCTCTCCTGAAGATCAACTTCCTCGTCCTTACTGGAAGGGAATGAAAATGTTTCTCCTCCCTTAACAGCTTATTATGTAGCAAGAAGTTAGGGAGCCTTTCCTAGCTAGTTGATGTTATGATTAATCCCCATGCATTTCATTTATATCAAGGGAAATAATTTGCTCTATATTGACTAGAGGCAGATGATATTTCAGACTTACACTCTGAAATCAGTTGAAGAAGGATACCTAGCTCACACTCTATCCCAACAATTGATAAGCTGCAACTCCAGGCCTTTTCCATAGTTACCTGTAGAATGAAACACCAGTAAATCTGTTTTATGAGAGGTGCACATATCACTGTTCAGGTTTAGCAGGGGGACCCATGTCAGCATCAAACCAAATTGTGCCACCAAAATCACTCCTCTTAGGACTTTGAGTCTTGCAGCAGTCTCTGAACCTCACACAGACTTTGTAGTGGGGTGAGGTGAAGTGGGGTCTACTCCAGAACATATGTAAATGGCCTTGTTCTAGGACAGTTGGACTCCTCCCACAGGGACCTACTCCAACTGGAGCAGTTCCAGCTGGAGCAACTCAGCCCCTGCAAGTGTGGAAATGGCCCACATAAGGCCAATTTTCTGAATTCTCAATGAAGATTAGCTGCCCCAAGGACCTGCTTAAGGTGCCTTCACTTGTAACAGAGATGCAGCCAGAACCTCCAACTTTAAGGAGCCTCCATGCTTCTGAACAAAGGTGGAGTAAGGGATACATGAACAAAGCAGAGAAACAACCAGAGTTTTTTGGGAGAGAAAGTTAATAATAATAACACAGCCCAAAGAGCAACATCTAGAACACAATACTAGAACAAAGTCACACTGATGGATAAACTGTGCACTTTGTGCTTTCTGTATATGGAAGTTCTGCCTCTACACTTGAACATATTAGAAGTCATTATTCCTGCCATTTCATTCTAGGAGTGCATGGAGACTGAAGTCGTCTTGCCCCTTTTCAGATTCTTTGGCTCCATCCACGTGGCTAATAATGGCCTCCTTGAGTCCCCATGGAATGCTGCCAGCCAGCTGGCTGCAACCCAGATGCACAGAATCCACCCTTGAATCCACATTAGGCATAGGGCAGGAGAAAGACCTCCCTGGTCATTATTTTCCCACTCACTACTAGGGATGTGCACAAATTTGATGAAATTTGGACCTTCAAATTCAAATCAAATGTCTCTAAATTTGAACTTAACATTTGAACAATTTTTTGAATTTTTTGAATAATTTGTATGAATTATTTGAACATTCATACATGTATAGATCCATATGGATTACATACATTTCCATATGCATCTTATTTGCATCTCTATGCATTTGTACAGATACGTGCGGGACAAAAACGGGATGCATATGGGATAAAAACGGGATGCATACTCATGCGTATGGACATATTTGAATGTTATCAACATTCGTATCTTCAAATGCGAATTGAAAATTTATATGAATAGATTCAAATGTATTCAATTTGAATGGAATGTGAATACATTTGAATTTTAAACATTCAAATCGATTTGAATCTTCAGATACTCAATTCAAATTGAATCGAATCCCAACAATTGTATTTGTGCACAACCCTACTCACTACAATGAGGTAGTTTGCACTTCTATGTTAATTATAGCAATTCTTTCTAAAACTGCATCTGCATTTCTGTATGAATATGTTCAAGTGATGTAAAACCTGTGTCTTCCTGCCTCGTCTTTTTAAGTTTTGACAATCCTAATATTTATACCTTCTGCCACTTGAACTTTCCTCAAAAGAATTGCATCTCTACTCCCCTTTCCTGAAAATTCAGAAAAAAAATAATGCAAGCTAAGCTGGGCGAAACCAACCATCACTGCTGATATGGAGATAAATGAAACCCCTTCCTTCCTTCCTTCCTTCCTTCCTTCCTTCCTTCCTTCCTTCCTTCCTTCCTTCCTTCCTTCCTTCCCAAGCCTGGCTGTATGAGACTGTATGAAAGACTTTAGAGGAATGGGAAGGAGTGAGAAAAAATGCAAAGTCAAGTGTTTTTCACCATAACAGGGAACCAGATCATTAACATTTTAGAATTAACTGGATTCCAACTAGATTTTGCAAAAACAGCAGCTATAAATAACACAATCATTTATTCATACTGAAAGAACACTTTGCAAGTTAATTAAAACTCTCCAAAGAGAGAATGCGGGGTTGTGATAAAAGGGAAACTAAACTAGGAAAAACCCAAGAATGACATCTCAACCAGCAGATGAAAAAGAATTTCATCTGTCATTATCAACCCATATTAATAACATTCTGTCCCTCCCAATCGCCTGTCTTTCTTGCTAAAAATGAAAAGTTAATTTCACTGAGAAATGAAATTTTGCTGAGACTGGGTTTCCTTTGGTCTCTGAATTTTAAGTGGGGGAGGGATGAGCATTTCAGTTATTAGCTTTCCCACTGAATTTCACCTCTTTTGTCCACTGTTGACAAATAATATTTTCCGGCAACTTTATTGGCATTTATATTGGGCCATAAGAGCAGTTAAATCTGGTTTAGGGAGATTGGTGAGTGGGTGTAGGTTTCATCATTGGCTAGTGAAGAGGGGTCACAGGAAGAATCTCCTTCCCACACTTAAAAATGGTGGTCAATTGGCATTGTGCAGGAGAGCAACTTCTGCTTGCAAACCCAGTCCTTGTGGCTGGAAGGCAGACTGGTAGTTTCCTGGTTTAGGGCCCAGCCGCAAAACCATCACAGTCACTGCTGATCCAGTGGTCATGTCACTGGTCACATGACTATCAATCAGCAGCTTCCCACCTTTCCTTGCCTGGAGGGAAGGTACTGAGGAGTTTCTGTCATCCCATTTGGACGATGGGACACAGCTCTGCAGGAACTCTGCCCTCCCTGCGCAGCTTTCCATCATTCTGTCAGGATGCCAGGAAGTGGCTGCACAGGGAATTTGAAACTTTAAGTCAGCTTTAAGCTGTATGGATGCTTCCCCCCACCCCCAGTGCAAAAAAATACTCCCATATATTGGTGTTGCTGAGTCAACCAATCTGCCTCCCTCTTCTGCACTATAGACTCTAGCTTCTCTGGCTTTAGTAGCTGACCTTGGCTATCAATAATTGGTGACCACAACTTCTAGGCCAGCCTCTCCAAAACTGGAGTGCTACAGGTGTTGTAGAACAAAATTTCCCACTTGTACCACCTCCCGTCTTGAGGACATCACATTGTAACATAATGCTTAGGATTGTCTTTTGACTCAGTCACCTGTAACCTTTGCTTTACCCAGTAAGAACGTATGGGAGAATTTCCAAAATGCTGGATATGGAAGGAAAAGACTTGGAACCACATTTTCATTCACATGAATCAGAAGTACAGAAGTAAAACTTCTAGAAAAAATCCTTGTTTGACCACCTCTGCTTTCTCAG
Source organism: Aspidoscelis tigris stejnegeri (assembly GCA_023333525.1). Lineage (NCBI taxonomy): Eukaryota > Metazoa > Chordata > Lepidosauria > Squamata > Teiidae > Aspidoscelis > Aspidoscelis tigris. The sequence goes on along the minus strand of JALMGA010000007.1, from coordinate 28,116,903 downwards.
AGATGGTCTGTAAGGGTTGTGTGTGAAGCTGCCTCCAGACCATCAAAGGAAAATACAGAATCTTGTTTAGATCCCACAGTTTCCCTGCCAGGTGACAGGGTGAAATCCCATGATAAGCTCAGACCCTTATCTCATTTGGTTCAGCTTCTCCAACAGTGTGACCTGTACTTTTGGATATTATGGTAGCATGAAATACTCAGAAGTGCACAAGTTGTGCTGCCACCCCACAGTGCACGGCAATATTTTTTGCCTCTGCCTTAGCTCTCATAGCAGCCATTTTCTTTGACAAAGATCCCAAGAGCGAGTGTCCAGAGGAGATAAGTCATATCACTATTTCAGGACAACCCCAGTTGGGAGTTGATTGTCCCAGAACGGTGATTTGCTTGGATTTTGCACCAATATTCCAGGGCTATGTTGAGATTGGTATAGAAACATGTGGCCGTCCCAATATAGCCCTGAAATAATCCAGTGGTTGGATATACCTCAGACAAAGAAGAGTGCTGCAGAGTAGAAGTGCAACCCTGTCACAAGACAATATGCCACATTTCAACTTCATTGCCTGACTTAGTTTAGATACAGGGATTTTCCTCACTGAGCTATAGACTGGACCATGATCCAGTTTAGGCTCCTACCATCCACAGAAGTCCCATCTGCTGTTACATTTTATACACATCCACAGATAAATGTGAAAGGCATGCTCCCACGGTCTGGTATTCGATGGACAGTTTTTGGAGGTGCTACAGAAAACACCAATAGAAGTAGGTCCACCTGAAAGCTGGCCAGGCCAGAAATTCCAGAGGCCTCACTGCTGCCTCTAAGGGCTCATCAAACATGGATGAAAACAACATCGTACTGATTAGCCTTGTTTCCACTCATAGAATAAAATGCTATTTACAACGCTAATTAAAGCGCTTTAAAACGAAGCAAACGAGCATCTGGCAATCGCAGTCAACCCAGATGCTCGTTTCTGTGGGTGGGAAAAGAAGCATTGTTATAAGGTGTGAAGTGGGTGAATTATTACAATGAAACCGTCTGCTGTAGAGGGGAAACCTGGCATTTTGACTGACAAAGTGCTGTCCTGCAGGGTGAAATCCCACCCATTTCATGATGCATCTGTCCCAATACTGCTGTAGCATTCCCACAGCAATAAGGAAGAAGTGTTTTAAAAGCAAAAATGAAAAAAAAACCTGAAAAAAGGTGTTTATTTATTCAGTTTTTAACCCAAATAATCCTGAAAATACCCCTGAAACTGTTTGAGAATGGGCACGAAGAGGATCCAAACCGTTTTTAAACCGCTTTAAAGTGGCAATGGGAACTCAGCCATTGTCTGTATATTCAGTGTAATTGACACATAAAAATGCCAGCTGCAAATGCTGAGACTGTTAGAGATTTTTTAAAAAAATGCTTTTGTTGCCATCCACACATTTAAGGGAACCAGGGAATGAAACACTGTTCAAACAGCATTTCTTATGGAAAAAGAAAACTCTTGTAACAGAAACCTACTCAGTGGGTTCTTAAAACAAATATACTCAAAAGTGAGCTGAAATTGAATTTTCAACCCATTCCTAGCTCATATCTGCAGAGCAAAGACATTCTGTGGAGCAAAGACATTTTTTAAAAAATTCCAGTTAGTACATTCTAGAAAATTGATCCACATTCTTCCGCACACAGTGATTATATTCAAACTGCTGCGTGACTGAATCATAGAAAAAGAGTTGGCTTTTCTATCTGCTTTTCTCACCCATTTAAGGGGACTCAAAGCAGCTGACAAAGCTTTCTATTCTTCTCCACACAACAGAACACCCCTGTGGGTGGGGCTGTGAGAGCTCAGAAGAGAGCTGTGACTAGCCCAAGGTCACCCAGCTGGCTTCATGGAGGAGGGCAGAATCAAACCCAGTATTCCCAGAGAAGAGTCTGCCTCCCTAACCACTGCAAATTGGAGTTGTTCACTTAACTTCCACATCCACCCCACAGAAGCCCTCTTTGCAAAGCTCAGAGAAGAAAGCAGTGTATTTCACAAGAAGCAATACAGAAAGGCTTAGAGGAATTCAGTGAAATAAATTTTCTTACCCTTCAGAGTATAAATAAGAAAGCATTTTGTGACTTCAGCTCCTAACACGATATGGCCATCTATGGCACTGAGACATTGCTTAAGAACAGGAACCCCCAGCCCTCAGCCAACCCCAGAATAATATTTCAAGTTTACATTGCCAGCTGGATTCCAAAGGAAACCTAGAGCTGCTGGGGAACCGTGGTCAATGGAAAACGGCCACTTGGGGGCACTGTTGTGCAGAACAAGTAGAGTGCCAGAGCAACATTTATCTTTCTCTTAAAAAGGCAGTTTTTGCTATGACAGGTAATTTGGCACATTTCTCCCTGAAATCTGCCAAATGATTTGGCAGATATTTCATATACATCTGAAAATAGGAGCACCTGCTGCTGGCCTACAGGGAGGAGGGAGGGATTCTATTAGTTGCTAATTACAGATCCTGTAACAAAATTCAAATGGAGGAGACATCAGCCAGCCATTCTTTGAGGGCAACAGAATCTTTTAAGGAAAAAGAAATATGGAGGAACCGCTTTAATTCTGCTGCTGCCAGGAACTCACCAGTTTTCTAACTTCTTGGGGCACCACAGAGCTTTGAAGGGGAACAGGACTTTGTTCCCATTGCATTATGCACATTGCCTTTCTGTGTTCGCATGACTGAATGCCATACTGTTGCCAGCAATATGTAAAGCATCCAAGATAGAAGGACGTGAAACCCGGAGAGATTGACACGCTCACATTTTATTTTGTTAAATGTTATTTTAGCTGTGATATGTTTATACCACTTTTCAAATGTTGGTTGTTTCCCAGTTAGAGTTTCTATGTAAAGAAGAAAGAAAGATAAAACCTTCTGTGCCCGCTGATGAACAAAAAAGACAAATTCGCAGGAGTAAAGAAAACAGGAGAGAAGGCAGAGCAGAACTTCAGAGCCAGGGCAAAGTAGTTGGCCATAAACAAGGATTTATTTCTTTGAAATACTTATAGCATGCTCTTTATCACAATGCCAGGGTGAAAATACAATAAATAGCTAATGTTTCTATTCAGCTCTGGCCATTCAAAACTTTCCACGTTCTTACACTTAAGGTGTTTCCACATTGGCTGGCGAGAAACGGATTAAAGAAAATCCATTTCCCGGTAATCCGTCCTCCACAGGATCGGTCCGAAATAGCGACGGATCCAAGGAGGCCCTGCATGTCCACACACACATGTGGAGGATGGATCCTGAGGGCCAGATCCTCTGGGTCCTGTACGGAGGCCGCAGCATCCATTCAGAAAGGCAGGCAGCCTCCTGTGCTGCCAACACTGCCCCTGGAGCCGCAGGACTGGAGCATTCAGCTGCCAGTCATCGTGTATTTCCACTGGCGCATGACGCACAGGAGGAGGGGCTCCAGACGCAGATCAGCCTGCTTCTGCCCTTCTGAAGATGGTGGCCACTGGCACATCTTGCCCCTCACCTCTCTGTGTGCGGAAGCATCCTGGTTCCAAATGGATCGAGGCTAGGGGCTGCATGGAAGACCTAATTTTTCAGGTCTTCCCAGAGGCCGGATCTTTCAGCAGGGAGACCCCATTAAGAAAGGGTCTCACGTGCTGGTGTGTGGAAGCGGCCACCTCGAAGAGTCCCAGATCCACCCTCCAGTGCGGAAGGTAAGATTTCTATGTGTTCTTAATGTGTTCTTAGCACCAGTGTGAAAACACCCTTAGGCTTCTCACCTAGAGGGCCATTCAGTCTATGGAACTTAGTACCAAAAGAGGTGGTGACAGGATTAGATACATTCATGGAGAACATATATGTCTATGACTGTAGCTCAGCTCCCATTGGCTGCCCCATCCCACGTGACGGGCACCTCACCCCATGTGACTGCACGAACCACACAGAAGTCTCGCAGCTCCCTGAGCAGGAAGCTATGAGGGTCTGCTGCAGTCTGGATGCTGGACCTGTGCTTTGCGGCGGGTAAGTTCTGGATTTTTTTAATACTGCGGATTTAATACACTAATCTGGAAGGGCCCCTAATGGCTAAGCAGTCAGGTCTATAAGGAAACATTGGGTGTTTCTGCACTGGCTGTGGAAACCGGATTAAAGATACATTTAAAACACTTACCTACTTCACTTCCACACTGGAGACCTCTTTCCGGACCCTTGGAGGCAGCTGCTTCTGCATTTTGGTGTGCGAGATCCATTTCTAAAACGGGTCCTTTTATGCACCAAAATCATGCAACACAAACAACCCAAACCTCCCCAACCCTGATCAATTCCTTATCTGACACATCCAGCAGTGACCATCTGCACCTTTTCCGGTGCAACAGGTGCCATCTGAGATGCCGGGCAAGCACTCTGGCAGCTCAGACAACTTCTGATGTGACTGCACATGTGCAGTGTCATTGTCACCATGTTGACCGTAATGGCATATGTGCAATTGTGCAAGGCACTGCAACCAAAATGAATGCACCCTGCGGTGGAGTGGACACATGACTGGACACAACTAAGTCTCTGGTTGTATTAGGACTAGGCTAATGCATACTAGTGTTCACTAGTGTGAATGCTAGTACACGTTAGTCTAGCATGCACTTTTCCCATCCAACAGATGGGAAAGCAAGTGCAGAAATGCCCCATGGCTTGCTGTGGTTTCCCAAAACCAAAAGCTAACAGTGAATGGCACGTATTGCCATCACTAGTATTTATGTTATCGAACACAAAAGGCAGCAGAGAGCAATAGGACTTTTCCATGATGGCTTGTCATCTCAAGAACATTTTCCTCATATGGCTCCTCACATGTAAAATAGGACAGTAAGGTGAGTAGATGTAAAAGAGGACTTCTGCATTTCCTGTTGCTGCACAGTACAGACAGCAGCCCAATATAGTGCCAGAAGGCTATGATGCAGGGTATTGTTCCCCTGCTATTATTGATTCCTCTCCTACAGTGCTGGACCTAGCATTGTCTTTGTGGGTCTTTGGTCATGTGCAATTCCAGATGTGCATATGACAGTTTCCACGCATATGTTGTCATCTGTTTTAGCCTCTGTGTATGCATGCCGGACAGAGCTCCAATTGCTGCTCTGTCCAGAAAGGTAAGTCCATCACTAAAAAGTTCTATTGCTCAAAAACTTACTACCAGCCATAGGTTTTTCAGCAATATTTTTTAGTGCTTTTTTAGGGATGAAAGTAGAACATAAGAACATAAGAGAAGTCATGCTGGATCAGGCCACAGCCCATCTAGTCCAGCATCTCGTTGCACATGGTGGTCCCAGTGACTTGTTAACATTTAGTTTATTAAGAGTTTGGTGGGATTGCTCACACTATGTAAGACAACTTCACCATAGCATGCCGTAATGGTACCATTTTCATCCTATCTGAATGCACCCGGGGAATTCAACAATGTCTTTCAAAATCTCTCCCCCACCATTTTTATTTTTATTTTTTTGTCCAAAAGTTAGAAGGTGCAGGAGTTCCAACTTCCAGCCTAGTGTCCAGCCTAGACACTCTAATCCACACAAATATTCCACCAATGAGATTGCCAAGCTTTTTGAGCCTGTTGCGCATTTGAGATTTTGAATATATGCAGTACCTACCACCACCTTTGCTTGTTAAGTAAGGTTGACATCCTGCTCAAGGCCACCACATTCAGTAGGCATCTAAAGCCTTGGAAGGAGGGAGGAGTAAGAAGTGGACTGAAAGGAGAGGAGTTATCAAGAGAGAGGAGGGGAGAAGGGAGCAAGCCAGTGATCTGGTCCTGCAGTGGCAAAGGCCTTGCCCTCCTTTCCCTTTTGTGCTGCTTAGGTAGACCTGAGGAGCATGTGAGTCTGCCTGTTTTAGCTACATAAACATCCTACAACGCAGAGGAAGAGCAGAGCTTTGTCTATCAACACTGAATAATTTTACAGCTTTCTAAGATAAGCATAGGATAATGTAAATTACTATAGAATTAGGTCAAGGGACCTAGGGCCTTCCTGTGCTTACCTTTTGCAGATCCTGATCTGGCTATCCAGAACACACAGCTGTGCCACATCTGGAATGGATTGCCCTTAGTCAAAACAGTGGGCCTTTTTGCACTTAGCCTTATTCTGGAATATATCCCAGAATAGGGACCTGCTATCTTCATGCTAGTGCAGACCCTGGAAGGCCCCAAGTGAGACCTGCCACAGTCTGCCTTTGCTTATGGCCAGCAGACCACTATCCAGAGATATATTCTAGAATAAGGCCAAGTGCAGAAAGAGCCAGTGCTATCTGCATGGCATGTTTTGATCCAGCTTCTGTGGTGGAAACCAAAGTTCACACAAACCTCAGAGACAGCCTCTGCAAACTCCAACACTCAGGAACAAAAATTCCTGGCTTTAGAGGCATGGGGGAAGAGAGAAATTTAGAAATTTAACCTAACTTATGCCATGCTTGCTTTGTTTGCTTCTGTTAAGCTTCACTCCCTCCTCCCCCTTGTTAGCTCTGTGCCAATATTGTTTAAGCTTTCATTTCTCTTTTGAAAGTTTCACTTTTAAGATAAGTTTCATTTATTGTAAATCACATGATTTCTGGGAAATGCTTGCCTATGTAACAGCACAGCTGCGCATGCCTATCGATATGGTATAAAGAATCTTGCTTTTTGCCTCAAGGACACGCACAGCTTTTCAAGAGCTATCCTGGCTGTGCCACTGCATGCAAATAAAGCCTTGAATCTGAGGACCTGTTCTGTTTGTGTCTCTGATTTTCCCGTTTCAGGGAGACCCGTTTTGACAACATGGTTTGGTGTGACATTGAAATGGGTTCCCCAGTTAACCAGAACATGGAGGCTAGTATGCTTATATGCCTCAATATCAAGGGCTACTGGCAATCTGGAGCTGGGCCCTACCATCTGAGGCAGAGTGTGTTAGAAGGGGGTGGGCTCCCTAGTCTGCACTGATGGCGCTGAATCTGCCCATGTCTCTCTGCAGCTGTTGAAGCCTTAGCGCCTGGGGAGATGCATCACTGAAAGCACGCCCTGATAGTTGCAGAACAAGGTCCTTGGTCTGCTTGTGGACCCAATTTAAAAAAATCCATGAGTGATCCAGATTAAGGAGCAACTTAATCCAAATCTCATGCCATCCAGTGCACCCCCTTGATCCACATTAACATGCAGATGAGGCCTGTGATCCAGGTCAAGAGACTCCTTAATCTGGGTCAAGAGCATCTCAGAGTTGCCACACACTAGTGTTCCAATCCCACTCATTCCACTCAAATCCACATAGAGACCAGAAGATGCACCCTTAAAGGCCTTTAATGTGGATTAGAAGTTGGATGGGAACACCAGCATCCACATGCTACCACCCTAAAGCCACTTTCAAGTTACTTTTTTTCACATGTGCATAAAGAGAGGTGAAGGGACAAATCTGGACAATGTATGGAAGTCTGAGAAAACAATTCCCAGGAAAAACTTGCAATACAACCAATTAAAAACTGTGGAGATGCCAGTCTGTTTGTTTCCTGGTAGACAATTAAATACCAAAGGTTTAATTAAGTTGCATCTCTTTTTTTCTTTTAATTTTAAGAACATGCTTAATTAACTTGTATAAAGCCAGTGCTGCTAGATTTGGAGCTGAAGTTGCGATATATTTTTATTTTTTACCTAATTCAGCTGGGACCCCATCAGATTGCAGTGAACAAGCTTAATTGTGTGAACACAAATTGATATCAGTAAGTTTTCAACAAAGGCCAAACTGGGACTTCATGTCAGGAAGCTCAACCCTGTGGAGTTTGACTCTTACAACTGCTGGTGTCATATGTTAAATTTGTCCCTCAAGCGGTCCCTTTGGAACCAGTAGAGAAAATAATCTGACTGATTATCTTAACCTTTTCTCTGACTCTTGCGGATGTGCAGGTGTGAGTGCACCTGTGTGGGGGTTGAACACAAAAATCATTCTATGCAAGGTACCTTTTTGGATTTCTCTTGGGATGAGATATGAAATATTCTACAAAACAGTTCGATGCAGCAATCAAAAGCAGAATCACACTGGCCATGGTCACACCTTCAGTCCATCTTTAGGTCTGCCTGACTGCTCACACCTTTTCATATCTATCTATTTTATTTGTGGACTTTCCGTTCAGGAGGGTGGAAAAGTAAAATGGATAAAACTGAAAAGATGTGGTTTGAGTCAGACCTGAAGATGAACTGAAGAAGGTTTGAAGTGAAGGTGTGGCCAAGATTACCAGCGAGCATCAGGTTCTGCACTGGGTCTTTCTCTGGAATATATCCCAGATTAGGGGACCTTTCTTTACTCCCTTTTTCCAGAATGAAAGAAGTGGGTGCCTTTTTTCCTCCTTGGAAAGAAAGCAGAGAAGTGGAGGAAGGAATCTGCAATCACTTCCAAGTGCATAATGCAACATTCCCACTTCATGTCCTCTGTCAATGTGCTAAATTGTAAAAGTCACAGACCCACTTGAAATTCTGCTGGATGTAAATTTTACACGGAGCATGTGTCCCAAAAGAGAGCTTCTCTGCATCTCTGCTTCTTGGGAACAACCTGGGGAGAAGTAGCAACCAGAAGTAGTGCCTATACTGTGCTCCCACAGACACTTAGTAAGCTCACGAATATGTCCACAAGCCATCAAAAGCTATTCCTAGGGAGGATGAGAACTGGAAGGCTGGCATGTACTGAATTTCCCAACCAATCTTGTGTGGTGGCTACCTTCTTTCACTACTCAAGACTGATAAAATGTCCAGGACACTTGAAAAGTAGGGGTGGGAAAACAGCTTCCATTCACCCAATTCAATGTTGCTGTCAACCTCTCCAAAGGATGTCCACTGTGAAGAAAACCCATCAATGACATCTGGGCTTCGTCTTCACGGCAACGTTATTGCGTATTCAAAATGTTTTGAGTCCTCCCAGTCCAGACGGCAGTTAGGCTTAACACGCTTTTTCCGTGTTAAACCATGCCAAACCGTTTTGAATCTCAAACCTGATTTCAACAGGTCTCACTCCGAATCGTGCTGTCGATACGTGTTTCATTTTTTACTGTGTGGACAGTACCGTGTTAAGGGATGAGATTCCGTGTTCAGGGTGTCCCTCCCCCAATCACACTGTATCCAATGGCTGTCCATATGCTGGGCACGTCATTGCGGGGTGTGTGTGTTTCCCTGCCTGATCTGAAGCAAACTTTTTTTGGATCACTTCTCTTCGCCACTCTGGCTGCTGGCGGAGCCTTTCAAGTCGCGCACGGAGCTCCAAGACGGCGAAGAAAGAGACAGGCATGGAGGGAGCACAGGGGCCTGAGCTGAAGGAAAGGAAAGGAAAGGAAAGGAAAGGAAAGGAAAGGAAAGGAAAGGAAAGGAGGGCTCAGCTTCAAAGGCGCTCTTGCCTTGCCGCCCCATCCTTCCGTGTACTTTTTTCTTTTCCCTCCTTCCCTCTCCCTTTCTTTCTTTCCTTCCCTCTTTTCCTTCCTTCTTCCTTCTTCCTTCCCTTCCTTTTGTCCTTCTTCCTTCCCAGGGAAATGCACCTCCATAAAAACATTGCCACCCAAATGCTTGGGTGGCTTACAGGCCAGCTGGCTGGTCCCTTCTGTAGCAGCGCTACAGTGTAGCAAGGGAACCAGCTCACTCTCTTAACAATGTTGCGAATTTGTGCAATTTCAAAACTTCAGACCTTTAGAAAGCGAAAGCCTGCCTGCCTGCTCCCGGTCCTTTAAAGAGTAATATAGAATCTCAGCAGCTGAGATTCTGTATTACTGTTTAAAGGACCGGGAGCAGGCAGGCTTTCATGACAGCTATAAAATCAGACACTTTTGCTACATTCCCCCCCCCCATCTCTTGTTAAATCTCCCTCCTTCCCCACCCGTTTCAACCAGCATCATCAGCCGAGGAAAGGTCTGATCTCTGTTACTTTGAACTATGTGAGAGGGGCTGATCCTGGGAGGGAGGGAACACCAATCACAGAGAGGGGGTGGGCACAATTGACTGGCAATGGGCTGCCGTGGGGACTCCGAGGATTGATTCCGAGATAAGGCTGCAATCAGAATGCCCTGGGGATGCCACGGAACCGGATCAAGTTCAATGCCATGGAGACAGTTTTGACCAGGTTCAATTATTTCAGTTTCGGGGAAACGATATAAGGCATCCAGTGAAGACGCGCTCCTTGTGTTATCGTGGTGAATACCTGCAGTATAGGGCTGAGTTTTACTTTTGCAGGCATGTCAGTACTTGATTAGGTAGCTTCTTCAGTGCAAACCTCACTTGTAATTGGTGATGGACTATATAGGAGCTTATTTGCCTGTTTGTTTATACTTTTATCTCAGGGCTTTCAAGTATCTTCATTGCAAACAGAGACCACAAAGTCATAGGGGACCAGTGGGGCAGTGATTGGAAGCCTCCCTTTTATTTTCCTAAACCAGTAGATTTCAGTGTGAAACATTGCAAAACTCAGTTTGCAAATGTCAAAATGAAGCTTTCAGCTTCCTGCTGCTGTTACTCTCCACTCTCAATCCTCAGGCCACCACTTCCTACTTCACTTGTAAAATCTGACAATCAGTAACAGTAGTTCTTTAGTTTTCAGATCTTCAGGATTACCCAAAAGGATATTGTTTCCTTCAAAATACAGAGATGCCCCCTATTTCTTTTTTAGCAGATAAAAATGTAACCTGACAGGAGGCTTGAATTCCACAACCTCAAGGATCTTTAAAAGAAAACTTGTTTGCTCATTTTTAATAATTCAGAAGTTCTTGTCCTTATGGATGACCAACAGTAATTTGTAATTATACCTGGCATTTCTAACTCCAGCGATGATTGCGCCAGTGTCTTAGAACAGGCACGTGACTTGTGTAACATTATGTTGATGCCAGGCTAAAGGACACTGTGGAAAAGCAAGGCTTGTTGCTCAGTTTAGAAATAAATTGTACATCATATTTTATACTTGGCAATTAAAAAGTGGACCATGCTCTTTGGCAGTTGGATTTCTAAAAATGACAAGCCAGGTTTCTAACCTCTCCATAGGACTTTCACCCTGTTAATGTCACTATAATCACTTTTCACTGTGATTACCACATCTACCAGGGGGCTCTGCTTCAGAAATGCCAATTGTAATTACTCACATAGCGAAGCACATTTTATAACTCATTCATGATGACAAGAGCTTCTTATTCCATGAACGTCTGTGCAGTTAGCCAAAGGGGTGGAAAAATGGAGGTAGCTCAGTCTTCCTTACGAGCTTTCAAATATGCTGCTTTTCAGCTCACTTGAATGAACTATGCAGCCTCATTAGAATCAGGCTGTTCTCAGTGCCTGGTTATGGAGACACTGGGCCCAATCTGCTAGGGAAGTTTCTTGGAACTGAACTCAGGTTAATTTTAATTGTGGCAGAACTACAGACTTAAGGAATACCCTGCTGGAAATTTAAGATGGTAAAGGAATGTCAGAGGAGATTTAGGGGGGTTTGCATGGAAGGAGACAACAACAACAACAATAATAATAGAAAATAAAGTAGAATTTGAACTGGATAATTTCTTGGACCCTTGCACTTGAATAAAGATCAAAGTTGCTTACAAAATGATTATTAGAGCCTTGCTTGATCAGACCTAAGGATCCCACAGTGACCAGCCATGTCCCAGTGTGAAATTCACAAGCCGGACAGGGACTCAACAGGACTTTCCTGTACAGGTCTTCAGCATTCTGAATTCAGAGGCATACCATCTCTGATACTGAAGGTCATACACAGTCATGATCTAGAGCAGTTGACAGAGCTGCTATAATCTGTCACATCAACTAGACCCAAGCTATAGCCACTCAATAGAAAGAGTGCTAGGATTAGCTCTGTATACTTTCAAATAACTCAAATAGCAGCAGCTATGTAGACAACTATGAGGCCATGTCTCTCCTCCATGCTCACTGTAACCAGAAGTGACCCCCTGGTTGACATCTATGTGAGCCAATTGCACCATGCCCACCATCGGACCTTCTTGCTTGGGCCTAATTGGAGCCTTGGGATGGGTACTATGGTGTCTGCATGGCAGCCCTGTTTAGCACCCATTGCATTGGGTGCTATATGCCCTGTGTGGATGCATGATGCGGAACTACTTGGACTAGATTCCCTGAGGACCAGATCCCAAAGATCCAGATCTCCTTAATCCAGATTAAATTAGGCAAATGCGGAAATGCCCAAGAAGCCTTTGATCTGGATCTAGTGTAGACCTGATATATTGACTCTAGAGTATGGCCTAAGGGCTTTAATTTGGGATGCAGATGGCATGCCTCCATGATCTAGAAGCATAGTGTGTTACCAAAAATCTTCCCCTTCACACACCCCACAGCTAGGATCATACATTTCTAAGTGTTGAGGGAGGTTGTGAAGCTCATGCCACCCAAGCTTCACAGCCTAGGGAGGGTTAATCTGAATTAATAATGTTTCTTTATAGCACCCACCAAGGGATGGTACAGGATTAGTGCCATCCTTGCAGATGGTGCTGATCTGGCCCTCACCATCCCATGATCCAAAACCGAAATAATAGAACCGGATGCAAATACAAATTTGCCTGTTCCCATTACTTTTAACTTAATCCTCGGATCCGGATTCCGAGGATCGTACGTGGGGTACGTGACTCAAGGTGGAACTCAAGTGGCTACTTTTTAAAAGCCGCTTTTCAGGGCTGCCTTGCCCTCTTCCTCCTGGTATGCACGTGCCACCCATAAGGGACCCCTTCACTGAGCCCAACTGGGTGGCTGGGTGGCTGCCGCTTCCATGTATGGAGGAAAAATGGCAGCGGGCGGGCAGCCAGCCAGCGATTCTTTCTCCTCCTCTCCCCATTGCTCAGGGCACACAGCAGCAGCGGCAACTAAAGCCCCTTTGCTTTAAACATTCACATTCAGCTGCTTTCCTTCCTTCCTTTCCCTTTCTAAAGTCAGAACTTTTGGAATTGCGCAAAATTGCAACATTGTTATCAGGTTGAAGTGGTTCCATCGCTACAGTGTAGTGCTGCTGTCAAAGGTGGATTTTTAACACTGAAATCACTGTTTTTGGAAACAAGCTATTGGGAGAGGGAAACCCTAAACATGGATTCTCATCCCTTAAAATGGTACTGTCCACACAGTAAAAAAATGTAAAACGTTTCAAGCGCATGATCCAGAGTGAGACCTGTTGAAATCAGGATTGAGATTCACCACACTTTGGGGTGGTTTAACACGGGAAAAGCGTGTGAAGCCAAACTGCTGTGCAGACTCAGAGGAGTGAAAACGTTTTGAATCCGAGATAAGGTTGCCGTGAAGACACGGCCCTGCTGACCAACTGATCTCTGCATGCCTTTCCAAGTGTCTGCAAAGAGCTTCCTGCACAAAGATGGGCATTTTGTAAAGCAGAAGCTTCATTTCCCACCCATTTTTGTGCTGCTTTCTTCAACAACTATATTATTGAGAAAGCCTACTCCTGTCCAGGCCACAAGGTCTTTACAAGCCTGGTAGATGTGAGCAAATGGACCTTCTGGGCCCCATGGCACCCATTTTGAGTTTCCACCAATGATACAGGATCATTGTTTTTAGATGACCAATTTGATCTGCTTTTATAATGATTATATTGTGACCTGCCCTGAGATAAAAGTATAAAAGTATATTTATACTTGTTCCTTCATAACTGTTCCTTCATTCGGTTCCACTTCCTTTCTCTAGTCCATCTTTTTCATCTATTTTTTCCAGATTCCATCTTTCCCAATTTATTTTTTTAAAGATGAAATACCTAATTATTTAATTAAAGCAAGGATTCAGACATCATCCTCAAGTTTATACATCCAGCGTGAGACAAGTTGACTTTCATTGACCTTGTTTACCTGTAATGAGTCATAAGAAGGAAAAATGAGAAGAACTCTTGAAGCTTAGCACCTGTGCTTAGTACTTGGGCTGCAGACAGGGCAAATACTGATATCATAAGTTGGTTGCAGATGCCACCTGAATATTGTGCTACCAAATTATATCCTGTAGAAAACTCCCTCCAGAATAATCACTTGTTGCCCAGAGAGCCCGGGCTGGCACTGTCTGTGTGCAATATAATGGCGTGGATGCCCGTGTTTTTCAAAAGCACAAAATACACAAAAGTGTTCAGTCACCACCATCATGCATATACAAGCTTGTATTCCAGGCCCTGCACATGTGCAGTGGCCATGGCCAGGATAGTAGCTCCATCCAGAAGATGGGTTATAGCTAGGGATGTGCCCAAATATTCATAACACTCAATATTCATGAAAATTTGTACAAATTCAGACATTCATATACGAATCAAATGTTACAACATTTGTGCATTGACATCCGTATTCGTACAAATGCTTCAGAACATTCATGAACGGGGGAGGTAGGAAAGTGGCTGTGCCAATCACATCTGCAATGGATCCAGAGTACATTTGACATGGTTTGAGAGTGGATTCAAAGTGGATTCAGTGCAGATTTGACACTTTCAGAGTGGATATGTTATGGGATACATATCAGATACATATGCATTCATATCAGATATTAATACAAATTTGTACGAATACATTCATATCAAATAGAATCCTACCACATTCGAAGGGGATCTATTTGAATGAATACGAATTTTCTTACATTTGATACGAACTGAATGCAAAAACAAACAAACCAAAAATATTTGTGCATATCCCTAGTTATAACACTATTCTGGGGAAACCCACAACTGGATTTTCCTGAAATAGGCTATAGCAGGTTTTCACAATGATACTTTGGCGCTACGGTGAAATTGCCACAAATATGTGTGGCAATTCCAGCATAGCTATGACATAGTTACACTGTATATCCCCCATCTGGGCAGGACTACAGCTTCTCTTCCCTAAGACTGTGTGCCCATTCTGATAGCAGAAGGTTCCTGGGGCAGGAACATCTCTGCCATAGCAAATTTCTCTTGCAGCCTCAAGATGCTTCTATTGCTACATTGTCAGATCTCCATGCATGTGCACAGACATCCTCTGTGCACAGGCACAGCAGCCCCTTATGGGAAGATAGCATGTTCTGCTGCAGTGAGGACCCAGTTTCGTGCACAAGGTGGCAATGTGACAATCCTTCCTCACCTGCTCAGTGGTAGAGCCAGTTGCCTGGGAAGCAGAGAGTTTCTGGTTCGATCCCCAGCCTCTCCTCAGAAGTAGACAATGGGAAGCCATTTCTGTATCTCTCTGCAAATAAAGCTTCATAGAGATGCCCATGCAGTCAACCAGGAGTCAGTTGTGACTAAGTGGAACCCAAGAACTCCCTCTAGCTTCTTCATGGGGTTAGGGTTAGGGTCAACAGGGGAAGTAGTGGAGATAGACCGACCTGACATAAGGCTGTATGGAGACAACAAGGCCTAAATTTCTACTGAAGTTATTTCTAGTGCTAAATGTGTACTTATACAGACAAATCAGCTAATGTTAATTTTATGCAAGAAAAGAGGAAAGCACTAGGACAGAAAAAAAAGCAAAATACAGTTGCCCTTATTTGACTTCTCTCTCTCTTTTGCTGATGCATTTCCACTTTCTATTTTTGGGCAAAGTGCAAGTGGCCATTCTAATTGCATTTGCCTGGCCCTCAAATTATAGCATTGGACCCTGGTTAAAAAAAGATGATGGCCTTTATTTGTCTCTCTCTAATTATGAATTACGTTGGCAGTTGTCACACAAGTTGAAGATTTGCAGCTCTTCTCACAGGATTCCTCTCCTACTTGTGCCCATTCCTCATTTGGTGAATCCACACTGACAATTAATTCATTTTCACCATCTTCTGTCCTCATTACATTTTTATTATGTGAATTAATATATTTTGCCATTTGCTATTCTGGTGAAAATGGGAGAGGAGCCGTGAGAATGAATACATTTTGTTCCACTTTGTCCTCATTATAATTTTAAGGTGTTCTCGAGAATGGATTAATTCAATGCCACTTCTCACTCTTTATCATGAGAATGAAAACTCAGATAGTTGTGAAACTCTGCCAGGTTTTTGTCTGGAACTATTCTGTGCTCAAGATAAAACTGCATCGAGAAGGGTGGGGCAAGAAGGAAAGCACAAACGTTATATACGGCTGTACAGATTTCTATAAAATGATTGGATGCCTATGAGACAATGCTGAAGGCATAAACAAATGAAACCAGTGACCCTACTAGCGCTTGTGACCGTCTCAAGATCATAGTCTGGCATTCAGGCTGGATCCTCTAATCATACAGACATGACTTTCATTAAATTATTCCTTTCTCATCAGACAATAAACAACTACTTATTGAGAGATGGTTGGAGATGGTGTTGTTTGTGTAACATGCCAGAATTCTGCTTTACCAGAAGCACTTAGAACTTCAGCAGCTAAATACATTTACTGTGCAAATGCAGCCAGTCTGCAGTTTACTCACAACCAAGTAATTAGGGGTGCGTCCAAAAAGCAACTAGAAAGCCACAGGAGCTTTTCTCATTTTCACTTTCCTGGGACAGCATCCCAGGGCAATAAAGATGGGGGCTAAATCCCACTTCTCCAAGCACTGGTGAGGTACAGATTGTTGCAATTGCCTCAGTGTTAGCAGCAATTGGCCACATCCCCATTACAAGCTTATTTCAGTTTCAAACTGTTTTCAATCCTCGCAGACCCCACGTCAGTTTGGCTTAACACGCTTTTCCGCGTGTTAAATCGCCCCAAAGCACTGTAAAGGTTAACCCTCATTTCAACAGGTCTCACTCCGGATCATGCGCTTGATATGTGTTACATTTTTTACTGTGGGGACCCTATCGTTTTAAGGGATGAGAACCCATGTTTAGGGTTTCCCTCTCCCAATAGCTTGCTTCCAAAGACAGTGATTTCAGTGTAAAAATCCAACCTTCACAACAGCCGCTACACTGTAGCAATCCAGCCACTTCACACCTGATAACAATGTTGCAATTTTGTGCAATTCTAGCTCTTTGGAGTTCTGACCTTTAAAGAGGAAAGGAAAGCAGGGCAGGTTTTGGGAGATGTGTGAATGTTTAAAGCCCCCTTGCTTGAGTTGCCGCTGCTGCTGTGTGCCCTGGGCAATGGGGAGAATTGCTGGCTGCCCGCTGCCGGTTTTCCTCCATCCAGGCAAGTGGCAGCCACCCAGCCAGGCTCGGTGAAGGGGTCCGTTATGGGTGGCAAATTCACACCAGGAAGAAGACGGCAGGGGAGCCTTGAAAAGCAGCTTTTAGAAAGTAGCCACTTGAGTCACCTACACCACCTACGGTCCTCAGAATCCGGACCGAACGTGATTAAGCTGAAAGTAATGGGAACAGGCAAATTCGCATTTGCATCCGGTTCTATTATTTCAGTTTAGGGAAACTGGATTAAGCTTGTAATGGGGATGCGGCCATTGTGTCATTGCAGCAAGGGCACCACTGAACATGTATTAGCTTGATCCGGATCAAGGCAGAGACATTTGCATTGACTGGGTTTTAGAACAGCAAATGAGTGCTAAAAGCCCTGGTCATACCTATATGAGGCAGGACATTGTATTCATAACTCAAACTGAGGTCGTATGAGCTCTGTTCACACCTAAATCATTATAGTGACTCAGTGACTCAGGCCATCCTCACTTTGGGTTGCATTGCTCAGACCTTTCTCCATGATTGATCTGAGCCTCCTCCATGGAACTCTTGGCTCTCCACCCCTTTTGCTGCATCAAATCTATTTCCTTTCAAATTGGATACCATTGTGTCACTCAAGGGAGGTGAGGATGTGTTCTTGCAATTCTTTTTTAAGCCTGCTCCCCCACCTCTTTCTTTTTAATGTGATTTTCTTCTCTGTGTGATTACTTTTTTACAAAAAAAATAAATTTGCAAAAAAAAAAAAGCTAGATAGTGGAATCATACACATAAACTGAGGAGAGAAGGGGAGGTGCCTCCCCTAGACATTAGCCAAAAGGAATGACTTGATCCCACCCACCACAGCATGGTTCAGTCTCTTTTAGCCTGCCCGCCCCACCCACAATGAGGAAGAGAAGATGTCCCAGGATGCTAGGATGGACTGAGTCCTCTAGAAAAGACAACTCTGGTTAGAACAATCTGATGGAGATAAGCCAGCTTGGAAAATAAATTGAATAAAAAATAATCTGAGTAATGCAACCAGAAGATGACCTGAAGTCATCTTAAACTAAAGATGTGACGAGGGCCAAAGAGTGCTAGCATGGATGTAGACCACATTTCTAATCCAGATCTACTTTACTCCCATGAGGACAATATGTTTTTAGCAGCACCTTGGTCCAGATTAACAAGTAAGTGCAGAAAGGACCTCTGTTAGCAGCTAGCAGACAAAGGGACTACTGGGAGGCTGTACCCCATCCCAGAATAATCACACCACTGGAGGGGAAAGTCCAAATGAAGTAGATTCTACACTGGTCAGTATACTGAACCAGTAAACATACTAGAAGCCTCCCTTTCATCCATACCAACCAGTACTGAGTCACTGATCACTGAAGGAGAAAATGTACAAAACCGTAGGTCTCTTCTGAAAAGAATACATGGGTCTGTTTTACAATTGTCTGAGGATTAAAGATAGGGAAGGACAGAAGATTCAGGAAATATAAGCAAAGGATTCACTATTTCTATTGATTGCAAGGGCTTGTCCCCATGCTGAATATACTCCACAGCGAACCTGAGTTCACCTCGGAGTGTCCCCAAGCAAAGCCTCTAATCCAGGCTACATGTGGGACAAATTGCATAAATCCGTGGCAAAAAAACCCTTTCCAACTGTTCTTGCCGCGAAACTAGGAGGCAGTCATGTATTATCCTGGGGGCATGGGAATGCTCCCGGGTTATTGGGGGTGGAGATTGGTGATTGCAGCACTAGCGGGTGGGGTTTCGCCTGTGCTCACTGTCCCTGCCATGCACACTGCAATCACAACTGCTTGGGGGATTTCTTCAAAGAAATTAGGCTGAAAGAGAAGAAATGAGGGTGTCAAATGACTCTCCAAGTGTCTCTCTGCCTACAAGCATGACACCCCTCTTCCCTGATCACCCTACCGGCAAGGCACGTGTGGGCAAAGGGCTTGATTTAGCGCACAAGTGCTGCTTTGCCCATGGCTTCCCTGCACTCAGCTGAGAAACTGCTGTCAGGCAGAGGCATGCCCGCTGTCAAGCGATTGAAGCATTGAACTGCGGCTTCAAGCAATGAGCTACTTTCTCTTCCGATTATGACCCCCTTTTATCATTTTCTATCTTATCTAAGCTGTGTGTGGTGTGTTAGGAGGTGCAACCGGGAGGGGTTTCTCCTGTCATCACTGCAGCAGGTGGGACAGAGCATGGTGACGTCAGCCGGGCTTCCTATTAGAGGGGAGGAGTGGAGAAAAAAGGATGTGGTTCCCCGATGCAGGGGTTTACTGTGGTTTTCATGGAGACAGGCGGATTCAGCTTGAACCCGTGCTTTCCTCAATCGCATAGGGACGTGGTAATTCAAATTACAGTGTGTATTGGGGATGACCCGATTCAGCACCACAATAAACAGACCCCATGGGGATGCAGCCCAAGAGGTGCCTTGCTGGCTCAGGCTAGAGTCCATCTAGTCAGTATCCTGTCTTGCATATTGGCCCACCCCACCAACTGCTTCTTGGTATTCGCAAGCAGAAGGCTGTTCTCAGCTGCAAATGAGCTGTAAAGACATCTTGTCTGTCTCTCCAACCTGGAGGCAGTACCTGGAGCCATTTTTGTAGTCTCAGCTTTCATTGGCTGCTCTCACCATCCTCTCCAGACTGGAGGAAAGCTTCAAATTTACTTAATGCTGTGCAGCAAGTGCTGCTATATCAGCATTAAGTACCTTCGCAGTAGCGTTGCTATAAAGCTGTCAGGTGTCAGGTGTAATAGCTCAATATTGGCTGTGCAGCATCAAGAAGTCTGGATGCAGCATAGGACTCTTTCCAGGACACACCCCTTCTTTTTCGTCCACACCCCCTTTTTTGCTGTCATTTACTGCTTTCTGGATAGACTGTATTATTAGATTATGCAAATGTCTCCAGTTAACCTGCGGTTACATGAACCAACAGCGCTCAGATGGTGGCCTCCGAAATGATGAAGCTACATCTCCTATCTTTCTGATTGGTTAGGTCTTAGGAGATTATAATTCTGCAACATCTGGAGGTCCTATAATTTGTCTATCCTCGGATCAAAGGAAAGAGCAGTGAGTGTTCTCTGGGTTTTTTTTTTGGCTCTGCTCAACCTGCTACTGGAACGTGCCCTCCAGAAGATTACCTGCAAGAAAATGTGGTGCTTGGGATGAAAAACCATCATCATTCTTGCTCCAAGGCCTGTAGGACCCAAATCAGGAGTGCTTCAGATAAGGTGAGTAAGCAGATTTATGCAGAAGATATGCATAATATTTCTGCTATATGTTAGAGAAGACAATTGTTTCTCGTGTCAGTTGTTTTGGCTATGCATCAAAATAACTCTTGCAACAGGATGGACCTTCAAAGAGCCTAAAGATCTATTTTAAATGGGCTGTATTCGTGCCCATTTTCTAACAGGTCTGCAGGGTTATATTTTCTAACTAAACATCTTATATACATAAGATGTTATTTTCAGTCAAAGCAGCACATTAAGTCTAACCTCCAGTAACCCTGTCAGCGCCAAATGTCATCTTTTTGGAAGGGATGGCAATTCAGTAGAAATCAATCTTGTAAAAGAACAAACAAAAAATAGGCGGACTCATCAGTATTTGATGATTCCTCCCCAAAAAAACAAACAAGCTTCCACTGGTGTTTATTTCTGAAGCTCTGAAATGTAATACTTCTTGGATAATTTATCTAGTTGGTATTCATATCAGAGTGTAACCTATTCCTCTCTCTGTTCCTCCTTTGTCACATCAAAAACATAACTAGTGGCCATTCTTTCCGATTCTCATGGCTTAAATTTTCCTTGTGGGGTGACAGGAGGACGAAGACTTGGTGAGACAAGTTCAGATCATGTTAGAGTTACTTTGCAAGGCAATGCAGCACTTTGCTGTCCATGTCAATATTGTTGTAGGCTAAGGCAGAGATAAAAATGCCTCCCACCAAAGTCAGGTGCCAGCTTGGAAGGGGATGACGCACACTAAGTGAAGGACAGGCCTGTATGAGAAAGAGTTCTCTCCCCCCCCCCCACGTGTGTTTGTCTCTCTCTCTCTCTCTCTCTGTGCATTTGGGTGTCTTCCACCATGAATTAGCACCAGCAGCAGATATACAGATTTTCTGACTGGCCTGCATGTTATCATAGAATTAAGGAATATATGAGTTCTAAGGAGCCATACAGATAATTTACTCCATTCACCAACCCACTTGAAAATCTCCAGTAAGGGGGACCCTGTGACCCAACAGTGTTGAGGTTCTCTGCATTTCTACTGAAACTGTAAGAAATTGCTGCCTCTTGCATGAATTAGCGCATTTACAATTTTATGAAAATCTGATACCAGTTTTGTTGTTTCTTTTAAAGATTCACAGATCTCCATCCTTGGTGATGCCTTGATAGTGCGTTACTCCCCTAGGCAGTTTCCAGCACCATAGTAGAGGAGCCCCGTACTGCCTGCTGTGGTGACAGCTGTGACTTCCTCTCCTGGTTGATTGGGACAGGAGCATGGTCGGGCAGTGTGGAGCACACTGGCAATCACGTCCATCCT
Source organism: Aspidoscelis tigris stejnegeri (assembly GCA_023333525.1). Taxonomy (NCBI): domain Eukaryota; kingdom Metazoa; phylum Chordata; class Lepidosauria; order Squamata; family Teiidae; genus Aspidoscelis; species Aspidoscelis tigris. Next base: position 28,095,308 of record JALMGA010000007.1, on the reverse strand, counting down.
AGTTTACCTTTGGAGCTGGTACAGTTGAAACCAAAGAATGGGAGAATTGAAAAGGAGAGTGGAATGTCATTTCCAGTATTCAGCTGCTCGCATCATTATGTCTGCTCGTCGCTTCGATCATGTCTCTCCTTTACTATCCTCCCTTCACTGGCTTCCTTTCCCTCTCCGTATCCGGTATAAACTGTTGCTGTTAACTTTTAAGGCACTTCACAACCTCACTCCTTCTTATCTCTCTGCTCTTCTTTCTCCCTATGCCCCCTCCCGTCCCCTGCGCTCTAGTAACCAAGGTCTTTTGGCTCAGCCTAGAATTTCCACCGCCCCATCTCAGATTCGTCCCTTTTCTCTTGCCTCCCCCTATCTCTGGAACCGCCTTCCCCCTCGATTACGCACTATTACCTCGCTCTCTTCTTTCAAATCTGAGCTGAAGACAACCTTGTTCAGGGAAGCATTCCCAGGCTTTACGTGACTTTACTCTCCCCACCCAGGAGAGTCTGCCTATTAATGCTCTGCTGTCTATTTTAATCATTTTCTCTGTTATTGTATGTTATTACTGTTTTTAGATTGTACGCCAATGGCAGGTTTTACTCTTTTTACTTTTTACTCTTTGATTATTTTACTTTGTACAGCGCTGAGTACATGTACAGCGCTTTAGAAATAAACTAATAATAATAATAATAATAATTTCTAGTCGCCTCTTTATTCTATATTCGTTCTCAAAGCCACAAAACTGTGAAAAGTACACTGAAAGAGAGAGGAAGGAAGAAAGAAGCACAGAAGGCAGGGAGCAATGCTTGGCTGGCTCCCAGAAGTTATTAGCAAGGTGACTTCATTCACCTAAAGTTTAATCCAGCTTCAGTCCACTTTTGGAGTGAGAGAACACATCAGCAAAGTGTCCAGAACTTTTCTTTCCACAATATCTATCCCAAATGTGAATTTTCTGAGTTATTTAACACTGAAAGAAAACAGCTTGTCACTTGACTGATGTGTTCTCTCTAGGGGTGTGAACAGAGCCATTTTCCCACATTCTATTCGAGTTGAATAGAATGTGAAAAAATTAGGCTCCAGACGAATACCCCACCCACAGATGTGGGAATATTTGGATCCGGGCATGGATATTCTATAGAATTCTCCACCCCTCCTTTCCTACCCCCTCTCCACTTACCTTACCTCTGTGGCACCATCTTCATGCCACCTCCGCCACTCCGGGCCTGTTCAGGGGCCCGGTGGAACCATGAAAGGGTTCCAGCTCTCAAAACCTCTCAGGTTCCAGAGGGCCCTGGAAGAGGCCCACGCTGCCACCAGAACTCACCTCCCTCCAGGTGAACAGGCCCAGGGAGGCAGGCAGGAGAGCTCCGGTGGTGCTCTGGGCCTCACCAGGGCCCTGTGGAACCACAAGCAAGCTTCCTGGGAGGTAAACACAGGCCTTCGGTATTTACCCCCAGGAAAGCCTGCTCACAGTTCCAGAGGGCTCTTGAAGAGACCTGGAGGGCCACCAGAGCAGGTAAGTGGGTGAGTGGGTGAGGTTTGGGGTAGGGTGGCCCAGGGGTGGAGGCCCCAGGGTAATCTCGTATCCTTCTACGGATACTCGATTATTCGATTTGTGAATTGATAGGATCCTTCCAGGATCTTCTTTGTATCCCCCATTGTCTCCTGCCGTCTGAAGAGTGCCTGGATGCGAATATGATCTTGTGGTTTTTGTTTCTGCAATTAATTTCTATGCCAACACTCATTAATTATTGTAGTATTACTGCACTAAACAACCTAAAACTAGCCAGCATCAATACATTAGCTTTTTTTCTTTTTTCTTTTTAAGTTTAGCTCCCAATTTTTAGGAGAACAGTTTTTGTTTTCTTAGTAGAGAAGTCACCTGGCACTTTTCAAAGTGCTGGTTTGGCTAGAGGCAATTTACTTTTTGCCCACTTGACTTAAAAAACAAAACACCCAAACCTCGAATAAGTCTCAAGTAATAAACAAGTATATGGGAAATAGGTCCTGAGGCATTTACGTATCCCAGTAGAGTGGTAGTTTTCTATCCTCATTATTTTTTTCCTTGAGGCTAAACAGTTTACTGCAATAAGCTGATATAGTTTTGTTCACTATACAGGTTCCTGGTAATATCTATAGGGCCATTTCACAACTTCAGTAGGCACTTTCCCCAACTTACCTACTGGGCCATTGCAGTGTGGATGGTCCATCCCAGACTGTCCAAATTGCCATAGCAACAAATGCTGGGTCATTACTATGGTGATTGTGATGTGTAATTGTGCAGCTGCAACCATGGCCCCTTGCCCCCTGTAGCGTTCACACCAGGAAGTTGTGTGAATGCTGTACCTGGGAGCTTATTGAGAGTGTAGTAGCTCCTGCTAAAGCTGCGGAACGGTTTTTCTTGCTCCACAGCTACAGAGGACCGGAGCACGCTGGAATGCTTTCAGAAGCCCCAGGATGGAGGCGGCAACCTGGTGTGTGGACATAGCATCCCAGAGTGCCCCGATCCCTGCCCTACAGGTAAATGCAAACAGGATCATCTTGTGTAGTATGGGAGACCAGCTAGTGTAGGAGAAAACCCCATTAATGCATTATATCTCCACTGCTGCCAAGGAGAAGTCAGTGGTTTCTACACCCATTACACCATCACATGCATCTGCTCAAAAAGAGTTTCTTCAAAAGATACAGATGTCTCCTTTAGGATTTCATTTTACCCCCCTAAGGCTTAATATGGTGAAATAGGTTGTGCATCATACCTGGCACTGGTGCACAAGCAGACTCTTGCTTCCATTTGACAAATGCATCCATTCACTCAGGGATATTTCCACCACCCCCCAGTCTCAGGAGCAAAAATGCCCATTAATGTGTATTCTCTCTGTCCCAAAGCCCTAATATATCTTCTGGAAGTATTCCTCAGCATTTCACATTACAAGATCAATCTCTATTTAGGTAAGAGGGGGAGATATTTATTTCTTAATTTTTTTTTAATAATGTACTTTGTGAGTTGTGTTACTGCTCTCAATGCAGTATTATTTATTTATTGTGCTTATGCCACACATGGTAATAAGAGAAGCTACAGAAATGAGAGGGCTAAGCAAAAGCACAATTATTGCAACACTGTAGGTCCTGTTGAAAAATTAACTGAAGAAAACAAAACTACAAGGCAGTGAAGATGCAGCAAGTTTCTCCCCCTGCAGTTTATTTGCTACAGGATGAAGATTAAAATGAAATAGGATGGCTAATTATCTATTGGAAGCTTCCCAGAAAAGCAACTGTCTTGCAGCATTAAGAGTTTTGCTGAAACATTTCTTATAAGTCTCCTCAGTTCTAGTTAGTCACACACAGAAAGACCCTTACAGGATGAGGTCATGTCAACAGACACATGAATTTTGGCTCTATTTGTGTGATGGGCAAGGGCAACCCCCAGCCCCCCATGATGGTAGACTCTCTAATTTGTCCAGTGTGCCCTGAAAATCAGGGCAGAAACTGTCTGTGTCTTTATCTTACTGGTTTCCTTGAAGGCAGGAAAGTTTACCTGAGTGGCAGCTCACATGGGAGCTGGGAGGAAAGGTGAAGCACAAATCAGAGTTGCTGGAGATAAAAATACCTTACATTGCATGAAGCCATGACTTCCAAGTTACTGTCTTACTTCTTGTCCTGCCTCCCCATCTAAGCCATCCAGGCCATGTGAATTTGCTCTCAAGGAGAAGATAGATTACTGGTACTGCATACAATTTTTTGTTTGTTTATTTGCCCCTATCACATTGAAAGTATGCATACCGTTTCCCTGAAAATAAGACCTACCCTGAAAATAAGCCTTAGCATGATTTTTCAGGATGCTTGAAATATAAGCCTTATATAAGTGTTATATAAAACATCCCCTGAAAATAAGCCCTAGTGGGTCTTTAGGAGCCCTGTCTTATTTTCGGGGAACACGGTAGATATGCTTGCTTGGGAACTGGGAAAAATGAGGTAAGAAGGCCATATGTTTATGCATCTGAAGATGTCCTCTTTTGCTCATTTCCAAGGATGGGTTAAATATCATTATCTGTGAGTACAGACAGCCATGCCCTTGAAGTTGTCCTGAGGTTGCTTATCAAAGGTTCATTCCTGGACAACCCACTGACCAGGTACTCAATAATCTAATGAAATAACTTAATAGCTTTTTAAAATGCAGCACCAAGGGGGAAATGTGTGATTGGAGAATGCACTGAGCCTATTTCTTAGTTGTCAGAACTGACCAGAGGAACAGAATATTTTACCATCAACCGTGTTGCTTCTCAGTTGATAAGTCATGTCTGACTCTTCATGATCTCATGGACGCAGAACATGAGGCCCTTTTGTCCTCTACTGTCTCCTGGAGTTTACCCAAGTTCATGTTCATTGCCTCTATTCTGCTATCTATCCATCTCATCTTCTGCTGTTCCCTTCTTTTGTCTACAATCTTTCCCAGCTTCAGATTCCTGCTTCTCAAGTGGCCAAACATTTAAACCTCAGCTTCAGTTATGTAAAAGGTAGTAGCGTGGTGGCAGGCATCTGTGCTGTGCACATTGGAGTGGCCCTGTACTTAGCCAGTAGTGTGTGCAGTGTGAATGGGTTGGCTGGATCACCATGGCAAAGTCTGACCTGGCATCTGGTGTGTGGTCAGAGGATGCCATGGCAATCTGGCAACTACAGTTATGCATCTGTGTCCGCTCGCCACACCACATCTAGAAGAGGGTGCAAAAGCACCTTCCCAGGAGTGAGCTTGCACCCCTTTAGTTGCGAGTACCTCTAACTTGAACACTCATATAGTGAGACTACTATACTGTTCCTTTTTAAAGGAAGAGTGCTAATCAGCTCTATCTGAAGTGCTGTCTAATAATTACATAAAAAAGGATGCCATCTTTATAAAAATTTAGCCTATAGACTTGCAGCTCCCAAGTTGTATATTACCAAAGAGTAACTGTTATTGGATTTAGTAGGACTTATGCCTAAGTAGTAATGTATAGGTTTTCACCCACATAGCCCTTGTAAGGTCTGGGATTTGGGGGTGAGAGGCAGTGATTAGCACAGTGTGAAGATCAGTGCTGGGACCACTGCCAAGTCTCCTCATGCCAGTGGTGTTTCTTCTGGGAGTCATTGTGAAGAAGCAGAAAAATGGCCAGACATTGGCTATTCTGAAGGTCCTTGGAGGTGATCCTAGTAGAAAATGGCAGCTGATAAGATTCATCTTTCCCCACTGTGTATATGCACTTGGAGTGGGGGCAAATTTTGCTGCCTGACTCACCTAAAAGTTGTTTTCACTCACATACAAGAAATGTGACTTTTGGGACAGCTGGTCATCACAGGAGTTTCCCAGGAGTGAGCTTTTTAAAGGCACTAACAAGATGGAGACATTCAAACATGCTCCGGCCCCTAGCATATGCACAGTGTGGAGCCACTTCTGTTCTGAAGCAGCTCCCAGATTGCGCAGCTGTCCTCATCTTTAATAGCTGTGGAGAGTGAAAACCACTTCACAGCTATACTATGAGTACCCAGATTCAGCCTTCGCACCCAATTCAAAGCAAAGGCTGTGGATGGGACAGGACAGCATGGCTGTGGCTGCACCTGCACAATTGCCTGCTACATCAACCAGTCACCTGGCATGCACTGCCGTTATTGCAGCAAGATCATCAGTGCCACATGGGAGTGTTTGCATGTACCGTACTGCTGGACAAGTTCTCGATAGATGATAGGTTCCAATTTTGAGATATAATCTGGAATAAGGCACAGTACAGAAAGGGCCTAGGAATGGATTGTAAATATTACCTTCCTCCAAAGCACAGTGATGAGAATTGTTAACCTTAATCACCAAGGCTATAATGGGAATTAATCAGTGATTGTAAAAGGTCTTTGTGAAGAAAATGCCATCCAAAATTTAAGCATTACTAGTTCCATCTTTCACAGGTAGTGTTTCTGGGAAAAAAGCCAACACGGTGCTGGGTATGAAATATTTCTACACTGCTAAGCCGCTCACAACAATACACTTATTTTTCTGATCTGCGTTCCTGCCTACCCCTGTGGTTTAATTTTATTTCCACTGTTGGAGAACAGCACAGACACAAACTGTGTAACTCAGCATATTTTGTTTGTTTGTTTTAAGGTCCAAGCAGCCTGATACTCTGACCTTTTAGCTGGGGAAATAAGCTTGAAATCAGCAAACTTTGGTTTTTCTGAACATTTTAACTACTGCTGGACTGCTGGTGATGCAGTTTCAGAACATGAATTTCCAAACTTGTGTATGTAAAATAATTCACAGCTATAAATGCCTGAGAGGTAAGTACATGCTAAATTTAGCATGAGATGGAAGACACACGACCACTTCTTGCTTCAGCTTGCAACTTTTGACTAGCCCAAGGTCACCCAGCTGGCTTCATGGAGGTGCGTGGAATAAAACTCACTGAGTACAAGATATGAGCTCGGCACTCTAACTACAAGACCAGACTGGCTCACTTCTCTTAAATCTACTGCATGCTCTTTGCACACTGGTGGAGGTTCCACCAATCAAGCTACAGTAAGGGAATTCCCAGTTGACATTTGATGGGTGGGAGGAGGCTTGGTCCCCCCTGAATGAGGATTGCTATTGAGGGAATCCCCAGGTACCATTTCATGGGAAGGAAAGGTTTGGTCCCCATTCCCTGACTCAATTAGTTGTGATTTTGTGACACCCTCAAAAATTACAGTCAGTCCTGCCATGGGGTGGGGAAGCCTTCTCCTACCATCAAATGGTGACTAGGAATTCCCTAAGGGCAATTTGACTATAAGGGAGGTGGGCTCCCTGAAAGGTGTGTGTGTGGGGATCTGAAGGCAGAAAATGGTTCCATGAGCTACTCCCTATTTTTGAATACTCAAGAACTGCCAAGAGGACCAAAATGCCTTTCAAGCAGTAGTGGTGGTAGCAGAAGCCCCCCCCCCCGCCCACAAGGACAAGGTGTTGTTTGAAGAGCTCCTATAGCAGCAATTCCTGTTCAGCTCATTTAATGTGAGATAGCACGTGAAGGTGATTATCATGTCTCACTCAGCATGAGCTATGACTATTCTGAGTTCCAACCCATTACCATTTCGTTTTAGCTGTCTTTCCCTCTGCAACACCAGTCCTGATGGACACCTTTCACCACTACATGTGAAGAACCCACTAGGCAACACAGAGAAATAACACATCTATATAGAATTACAGAATGCCGGCATTTCCCAGAAATGTGGGCTGCCAGACTTAGCATGGGCTGATTTGGCATAGTGTCAGACTGAATTTCTGGGAACTTTCCACGCCTACATCGCAGCAGATGCCCAGTTGTCCGGTGGGAACATGCCAATATAAGGATTTCCTGCAATATCTTTAGTTTAATTTTTGAGGGCAACAGACCAGGAGCACCTCAGCAAGACATTGAGGCTACCTGTGGTTTGATGTGATGTTAAGAAGTTGCTGGACTTTCTAACAAGCTTATCAGCTGCCCAAAGGTGGTGAGGATTTCATCTCCAGTTTTTTCAAAGGATGATGTGATTCTATTAGAGAAAATAGTTGTTTACGCGCACAACTTTTCATATTTGGGACTGTGTTTTGCTCACTGTGTGCTCTTTCTAGTGGGATTTCCTGTCAGTGAGCCACTGAACTACGGCAGCAATTTGCAAATTCTTTCTGAAGCAGCAAGGAGCTGATCTTGAAGTCTTCTAAAAGGTTAGGTTCACAATTTTTTATTAGTTCAAAGATTATTACTCCTTTATGTATTATTCATTATTCAGTCAGATCCAGCATAATACATTATTGAAAACAGCATTAACATGAAGTAAGATTTATTATGTCAACTCTGCAGCATTGTCGGACACAAACACAAACACATATTATTTACAGGGGTGTGTACGTGTGGTGTTATGCACTATTTCCTTGAACAGTGACAACTTCTAAAGCTGTCTTTTTTTCTTTCCTCTTAATGTAGCAGTGTTTTTTAATGCTCAGTTTGATTACAGATATAGCTGGTGAACTTGAACAGAAATGGATCCCTTAACCTAATATGAAAGCTTTTGTTTGGGACTGCTCTGGATGTTATCTTCAAAAAATGCCAAGAACCTCCCACTCCTGAAATCCTGGAGACCTGATGTTGGTCAGTGTTGACCTGGGGCATTCTCACATCAGCACCATCACAGTCACTTCAGGAGGTCATCAGACTTGCCAGTGCACTTGTGTGGCAGCTCCGATGACCTTCCCAGCTGGCAGACCTCTGAGTGCTCACTGGCTGGACATGACATGTAAGTTTCTGGTCACATTTGGATACGCATGATTAGTGAACTTCTGGGGAGGCAGGGGACACTTGCAGGTTGTAAGCACCTCCTGCAGGTATGAATGCACATTCCCAGATGTTCACTACTTATGCACTAAGAGTCCAAGTGCAAATTGGCCTGGTCTCTAGAAATACATTAAATCCTACAGCTTGATATGAGTGTTCTTTTCAGCTAATTAGCAAACACTGTTGTGTTTTTTTCCCACTGTCGGCATACCTATTCCATCTTCCAGACACATGCCAACAGATGCATACCTCACATGCAGAGACAATTCTATCAGACCTTGCTTTTAGTGTGGTTTTGGAGAATAAAAGGCCTGCATCTATACATATTTTAAAAAGCACTTCAAAAGCAGATTAGAGGTCGTAGCATGTGGCAAACTGGCCCAAGTGTCCCCACTCTGCTTCTAATCCACATTAAAGCCCAGAAAATGTATTGTATTGTAATGCATGATTTTTATACTGTTTAGTTTCAAGGTGATGCACAACAAACAGATAAAGTGATATAAAACAGCACTTCTAAACTGCTTCTGAACCCCCGCCCCCTTTATACTTTATACTCCTTGTGGCTGAAGCCAAAGCTGAACCCCCATGCAGACACTTTCTTTAATTGGTTCTTAGAGCATTATCAGACAGGACTTTTTTTAGTTGCCCTTTTCAGAAAATGTGTGTCTTCTGTAGATACACGAAATTGCAGGCATTCGAAGTTAAATAATGCCTTCCTGACAATGAGTGCTACTGATTGGGCAGTTGCCTGTCCAGCTTTTTGGAACCCTGATTGGTTGCCCTATGGCAACATTTCTTCCCATGTTATGATTGGATAGAATTCCCTCTTCTGTATTTATTAAGGTCCCTACCCAATGCTGTGTCCCCATGGCTCTTTGGTACAGTTCCAAGCATGGGATCAGCAAGCTCTGTCCCCTTGGGTTTTGGATTTGGTCCGCAAAAAGCATGCCAACCCCTCCCAAACCGTGCCAGAAGGGTGCCAAATTTGATACCTGAAAAAACAAGTCTTGGCACGCTTTGGGGGACCGGTACGCATTGCTCAGCGAGCCGGGAACACACATGGGGACATGAGCAGGCTAACAGGGAGGAGATTTGCGCTCATGTCATTGGGAGGTGGGGTGTGCTTGCTGTCCCTGCCTTGTCCATTGAAGATCGCGGCCACTGACTTTTAAAAATGCTGATTGCAAAGGCAGGCCAGAGAATGGCTTGCTTTTTAAATTTTCTGCTATTTCCACGGAGGTAATTCCAACCCTGTTCCAAGAATGCCAAGGCAGGCTGCATAATGGCTTGATTTCTGTTCCATTTGCAACCCCCGTTTCCCTGATTTGCAAGGCAATCATAAATAAAGGCTTGAATTTCAGGTTATTGCAATTCTCATGGTCCCCAGTGGAGCGGAAGTGCACAAAACTGCTCAAGTGCCTACTGCCGCTAAACCTCGTAGCGGCTTTTGGTGTTTAAATTTTTTTTAAATAGTTATTTTTATGAATGAAGCTTTATTTTTACTTGTTTCCATGCCTCCCACCCCAGTCCTGGCTGTCAGTGCCACTAAGGGAGGAGGGATGCAGCACAGGGGTGGGCTGCTGTCAATCTGGCTTCCAATGAGGAGAGAGGGGGCAGAGAGGAGGGAGCGCTGCTCTCCCGTACCAGGGGTTGGCACAGTTCACATGAGGATGCCACCATCCACGCCCAACCCGTACCTGTTCTGCATTGCCAGAAACCTCATGGGGATGCCTGAAATGCATTCCCAGTCCCATTCCTGGCCCATGCATGCCCAACCAGTGTCCAAAGTGTGCCAGACGGCCAGCACGGGGACACAGCCAAAGAGTCACTCTCAGTGTTATTATTTTCCATATGAGGACAGGAAGGCTTTTACAGATTTTATGTCAGTCCTTACAGCCTCAAATTCATCCAGAGCGATTTTTCATCAAGCAGGTCTTATCACACACTTATATTTCGAAAGTGTTTTCAGCTGTTTTGTAGCAGTTCAAGAAGGTCTGAACTTACAGATGAGTTGCATTCAAATGTCTGTCTGGAAATACCATTTTTGAACTCAAAACACATTGGTTTTTGTGAATACCAACAAGTTTCTCTGTGTGGTTTGGTATTTGTAACTTGTGAAGGTGGCTGTAGCTCAGTGGTGGAACAACTGGCTGGAAAGCAGAGGGTCAAAAATTTGATCCCTTTAATTGCTCTAGAAGAACATTTGACAAATTGCTTACATATCTTCCCAAGATAATTATATGATCTGTCCATGCAGTCAATTCATCTCAGCTAGCTAGCTAAAGGCCAAATCTGTATTTCCCTCCTGGGCCAGAGTGGTATACTCTGGTTTAAGTAATTCATTCCAAGTGGGGACAGATTGCCCCTGGTGTGGACATTTGCATTGGAATGGCCTGTTCCACTGCAGTTCCCATGCCAGCTCCGAAGTTTATGGCTAGTGTTCCTGACCATTTTGGTCGTGCACCTTGTGGTACCACTGAGATGGGTTCCTCATGATATTCCTGCCTATGGACGTATGGTGTCCGCATGCCTCTATGGTCTGGTATACCATCCTCTAGTATGGCTGTAGACCTCAAAAAAGTGATCTACGTATAGACTGGACCAGGATGTCATGGAGAGACCAAACCCTTTACCAAACCCTTTATTAGGAGTGGGCAGGATCTTTCTGGTCCACTTTAAGGGTGTTTTTCCACTGTCACTAAAAGTATCCATTAAGTACCCATTAATGGGTACATAATGGCATTTTTGTACCCATTAATGGGTACTTAATGGGTACTTCTAATGACAGTGGAAAAACACCCCAAGTTTCATATTAATGAGGCCCAGAAGTGGATCATGATCTGGTCTACTGGAAGCATGGAAGGGCCCAAACCCTTTACCAAAGCTGCCCTCTTGGTCATTAACACATCCTTGTCTGATAAGGAATATAGCCAGGCTGGCATTCAGAAGAGAAAAGGTATAAATTTGAAGATGCCCTTTTTCATTGTCACTTCCAATTATGGAAACTTGGCATTCGACTCTGTGGCTACTGCAGCCTTATGGATTGAAACTGCTGATGGGCAATTAAAACAGCAAACAAATGCCATCCTCTCTGGTCACAAGAACCTGTTTTTAGAACAGAATTAAATTATGACCAAACCACTATCAGGCAGATATGCTCAATCATCTTGTTTTGTCCTTCTTTAAGATTCCACCTCCCACTTTTTTTTTTTAACAAACCTTCCATGAGCTCTAGTATTAGCTGTAGAGAGATGCTGAGGTTTTTAAAAATCTAATTCATATTTTATTGAACCAAAGCAGCTCATAAGACATTAATAGACCTGAAAGAGACAAGATAGGTCACCTGTGTCCCCAGCCAAAACACAATTTTACTCTCCCCAAAATAGCATTTTATTTGATTTTTTAAAACAACCTTATTCATTGCAATCCTACATGTTTTGTTTGCTTGCTTTTACACATGCTCTAGTCTAGACACAGTGCTGAAGGATTTCTCCATTCAGAAGTCTGGCTGAAGTGGCATTCTTCTGTTTGAAAGCAGCCTGTGTTTGAAGAGATGTGAGGTCTCATTTTAAAGAATTTTAAAAAAGTATCTTAGGATGAGAAAGCAGATAGTTTCCTGTTGCCTGTCAATATCACCTGCATAGCAGATAGAAGAGATACAAGGACACCTGATCAGGTAATGGTGAGACACATTCCAGTTACAACTGCGCTAATTGCCTCTCCATTTGTATGACTACCCAAAGCTCAGTAGAAGCGAATTTTATGTAAATTAATGCCATCTCTCCCTCCCAGTTGGCGACCATAAATGCTTTGTATTTTCTGAGGTAATTTTTAAGGAACCAAGTAGGGATGTGCATGATTTTTAAATATTTGATTTGTATGGAATCAAATGCAAGAAATTTGCATTCCTTTGAATAGATCCCCTTGGAATGTGGTAGGATTTGTATTTGATACAAATGTTCAGTCCCATACGAATGCCATACAAATGCATAAGAATAGTGTAAGAATTCCATACAAATCCCATATGAGGTTTCATATGAATGTATCAAAACATTTGCTTCAAATTCAAATGTCAATGTTCGAATGTGCCAACATTCAATTCAAATTTGAATATCTGAATTCATATAAGTTTGTACAAATTCCGAATGTTACAAATATTTGCGCACATCCCTGGAACCAAGGGCAAATTACTATTATGTCAGCAAAGATCTGTAAGTTTCTGAAGAGCAGATTGTTTAATACAGTAATAAAATCTAGCAGTGGTGGGTTGTCTAACTGGGTCCAGGAAATGTCTAAAAACCCACTGTGGAAGGAGTAGGTCCCACCAGCCCTTAGGAAGTGCTGGCTTCCTGCTACTTTGGAGGAGTTCTCTTGAACCGGAAGTTATCTAGTGACAAATCTTCCATTTTTGGCCAACATGCTCAAGAAGGTACTTGGTGGTGTCTTGGGAGACATGTTTGGAAGAAAGAGAATAGCTCAACTCTTTTCAGTCTGGCTTTAGGACTGGTCCCACTAATGAGACTGCTTTAACTGCCTTGATAGAAAAACTGTGATGGGAGAAAAATGGGAAAAATTCAAATTTATTAGTGCTTCTAGACTGCTCGGTGATTTTTTCATATCATTGACCATGCTATCCTTCAGGAGTGTCTTTGGAGTTTAGGGATCAGGGACATGATTTTGCAGTGGTTCTATTTCTATCACCAGGGAGGATTCCAAACATAGATTTGGGAGATTTTTGTTTGTATGCTGGGAGCTCACTTGGCATCTGAATCAGACGAGACAGCTTAAGTTCTGGACCAGTGCCTTGAGGCAGTAAAGATTTGGATGTAATCTAATAGACTGAAATTTAATCCTGACGAGATGGAGATGTTGTTTGTTTTGTGATCTTGAATCAGGGAATTGGTAAGTTTTCTTTCCTGAATTGCTTTGCTATTCCCTGGAATTTATGTGACTTTTGGGCACACTTTTCTGGGAGTTCAGGTGGCAGCAGAGCCCAGGAGCACTTATTGCTACTTTTGATAACTGAGACAACTAAAGCCATCCCTTGATATAGATGCTCTGGTTTCATCACCTCCCATTTGGGTTATTGTAATACACTCTGTGTGAGGCTGCCATTGAAGACAGTGTGGAAGCTATGGCTGGTGCAAAATACTACAGGATTTCTAGATTAGAGCTATGTTATTTCAGTTCACAAAGTTTTTCAGTAGTTTCTTCTTTGTTCCAATGTACAGAATTCAAAGTCCCAATTCAATCTTCCAGTGTAGATGCACAAAGCCCTATATGATCTGGGAGCCAAATATCTGAAGGAACACGTCCCTGCCATACAGACCTGCCTCTCAGTCAAGATCCTTTCGGAAACTCCTGTGGGCAATACTAGAGAAGGTCCATAGAAATACTGCCAGAAAAAGGGCTTTCTCAGTCATGGCCAGCACCTTATGAAACACTCTTCCCACTAAGATTAACCAGGCACTTGTGCTGATTATGGCTGCATCCAGACATCAGTTGCTTGTTCTTCTATACTTGGTTACTTAGGAATAAAGCATGGCTATTTCAGAATATCCATTCCTTATTATAGAATATCCAAACATAGCACAATAAGTAATTGATATCTGGCTACAGCCTATGACCACATCACTTACTGGGCAAGGTATCCAATAAAGCATCTCCTGTCACTTTGGCTACATTCATATCTAAGTTTTAATTCAGCTTCAGACCATCTTCAGAGTAGGAGAAGATCACATCAGCAGGCTGAGTCATTTTCTTACTACATTACCAAACCAAACAACGTGTCGCTTTGCCAACAAAATGAAGTTGAATTAAAATTTAGGTGTGAACACAGCCTTTGCTTTCAGAAAGTGCTTCTTAGTGACCAAGCTACCCCTGTTACAGGGTATGATTGCGGTCTAAGGCATGAGGACACAACAGCTTCAAAGAACACCTCCTTGCTGAAAAGTGAAGATAACGAACTTTTCAAGAAATTATCACAGAGCCTCCCCAAGGTCCCCAGTAAGCTACATTTTAAAGTGAAAATGTGAGCTTGTTTCAGAGGCTGGTGAAAACTCACACATTCACCTAGCCTTTTGATTGGCCTTGTTTGAATGTGTACTGCTTCTCACATATCATTTCAAGTTTTTATGGTTTTATTTTGTACTCCGATTGGAGATTGGGATTGGTTATGAAAGACTTACAGTACTAATCTAAGTATTAAGGTAAGTGATTGAGATAATGGCTGCATCCAGACATTACTTACTTATTCTACCATATTTGGATGTTTTGGAATAAAGCATGTATATCCTGGAATATCCAAATATAGTTGAATAAGGTTGCTTTCAGACAGAGGTGTTTAAATTCTGAGTTTGATGATGATAAATTGCTGCATACTCACTGCGAAGGGAAAACAGACCAACCCCACTAAAAACCAGCTCCATAGTTTCCTACATAAGGAAGCATTGGCATGATGAGAGTTTAGGTGGGGCACACTGCCACATGGGTTCAGGCAGCCAATCAGTTTTTGAGCTGCGCTCCTGCATTTAGCATCATCTCGTTTGGCCTTTTCATTGTCTTCCGTTTGCATTTCTATGATAAGGCAAGCTAACTAGATATTGTGCAGTGAGAGTGCCTTCTCCCACATCAAGGTTAATGCACAGCAACAATTGTATACTGTGGCAAGATGACAAAAATTCGATCATCATGACTGATGGAATGAACAGGACTGTGCATTCCCTTCGCAGTATAGAACCTGACTGGATACACTATGAATGCTGATTCTAAGTGTATGCATGCTCATTTGTGATCAGTGTGAATGAGCATGCAAATACTTGTAACATATGAACATGGATAAACATATTTGGATTTTCAACTGATGTTGTGTGGCAAATGCATCTTGGATTGTCCTTCCTAGAGTCTCCTTTTCCAAAGAATTTGAACTGCAAAGGAAAAGGCATGGCTGGTGTGTATTTCTGTTTCAAGCAGTCTCTTTACCATAAAGATGCAACTATGCAAATATACCCCTCCGATTTGCATTCAGCTTGCACCTGCAATATGCAGCGAATAGCCAGAAATATACAGTTTTCACAGTAACACACTGTGCTCTATGTGCAATCTGTGAAGAACTGCTCCAGATCAGTTTCTTCTTTCTCTGGCTTTGCAGGGGAGCTGGCTTGCACACCTTTGTTTGGACCTAATTAGTAATCTAGGTGTGATCCTTAAATGTAGCAAGGCGGCTCCAGAAGGCTGGTGCCCTTCATTTGTCTCAGCTAAACATCACTTAGAGATTCAAGCAAAGGGCTGGCTATTGCTATACAATGTTGTATTGGTAACCTTTTTACAGGTTCTAGTATCTATTTACTTTCTTTTGCAAAGAAACAAAAATGTTCAATAGTTCACTAATACTTTTCCTTTTTCGTCCAAGACTGCATTTATGATATTCTCCTTACAACAGATATTGGTGAATTGTGGAAAGAACTAGATTCATGATTAGGCACCCATAATTCTCATAGACATCTTTAGGAAAGCTGTGAGGGTATTATCCTCAGGCCAGAAATCTGAAAGAGATGTGAGATTATAATAGGGATAAGCATGAATATTCATAATATTTGATATTGTATGAATTTGTATGAATTCAGACAGTTGTATACAAATTGAATGTTACAGCATTTGTACACTGACATTCATATTCGTTTGAATGTTTTGGAACATTTGTGAACTGGGGAGTGGGGAAGCGGCTGTGCCAGTCACATCTGTAACTGATCCAGAGTGCATTTGCCATGGATTGAGAGTGGATTCAAAGTGGATTCAGGGGGGATTTGACACTTTCACAGTAGATATGTTATGGGATATTCGTACGCATTTCTATGAATACATTTGTATCAAATACAATCCTACCACATTCGAAGGGGATCTATTTGAACAAATACAATTTTTTAATATTAGATTCAATATGAATTGAATGCAAAAAAACCATTTGTGCACATCCCTAGATTATAACAATCTCATCATATGCAGAGAGCCATAGCGTTTTGTTGACATGCATTCCTGAGAAGTGTTTTACATGAACAACTGAAACTTTATTGTTTCTTTCAATTACACACCGCCTTTTTATTTTTCCAAACAATTATCCTCCTTTTCTCCACTTTAATCTTACTGCAATCCTGTGAGATTGGTTAGGCTAGGAAGCAATGGCTGTGCAAGGTCACCTAGTGAGGTTACACAGCTGAATTTTCTTTATGCTAGTTTGACATCTAACCACTACACACATACTCTGAACTTAAATAGTTAGCTAATAGGGACAGGAGCACATTTATGTTGGGAATGTGCCGCTTCAAAGAAAGCAGGATATCCATACCCCACATGATGCAAGCTGAGACTGAAAATGTACAGTGCAATAATTAATAAATTGGAAGATCAGCCACCCAGGTAAAGCTGACATACCTAGACCAGCTGGCCAGCTGGATTGTTATTGTGCTTTGCGGAAAGACAAATCAATAGTTAACACTGATGGGATTAACTTTTGGGAGACAGCTTGGAGAAGGGGTGGTAAAACCAGTTATTCCTCTTGGGAAAGAAGCATCCAGGTCATAGTACAGGTTTTCTAGGGGATATTTGCAAGTTATTTTTTATCTTTTGGGAGGAAGGAGAAGCCACAGGGAATTTTAAGATCTTTTGGAACTTAGGACACGTATTCATTTTTACTAATTAACAAAGACTAATGGAGGAAAAAGGGAAGACTCATCAGTTTTCATGGCCCAATTTTGGCATAAAAAGGGCAACAGGGCAAGAGCATGGTGTGTGACATATGAGTTTACAACTCATGTGTCCACAACTTTTTTCCCTAACCAATGGTCCATCATTCTTGCTATACCCTTGTGTTTTTGAAATTGAAATCATGCGATATGATTTCTCTTCAATTTTTGGAAACTTTGTTACAATAGCGGGGTCCTAATTTTAAAAGGCATCCTTTTTGCTTTTAAAAAGGTTTTCCTGCCCCTGCCTACCCCTGTCCTTTTCCTTTTCCTTTCTCTGGTCTGTTCACCATGAGGGGATTAGTGAGTAATTCAGCTAGAATTTTTCTGCTGAAAAACTGACGGTCTGGTTTTTGGAGTCAGAGGGACAGAATAGTGTGCTTCTAAAAGTTTTTCTGTCCTCTCTTACCCCCTCCCCTTTCTCTCTGTTTGGGAGGAACTGGGTGCGGGTTTTTTTCCTGTGAAGGAATTTTTAATCTCCCACTTTGCAGTTTGTTTGTTTTTTCTGGTCAGAGCAATTGAATGGTCTATTTTAAAATAGCATTTCTTTCTAATTTGGGGGGATTTTTACTCATTTTGGGGATTATTTTGAGATATTCAAAATAGAGGTTTTCTTGGAGCTTGCTTCAATAATTTCTTTTCAATGAGGAAGATTCCTGGGTGTGCTGAACATGTTGGTGAGAAGATTTCTTTCCTCCATTTCACTCCTCCTTATATTTCTTAATTTTTGAACTAGGTCTAGGGAATTTTTCTAGTATTAGGGTTAATTTTCTATCTTTCTGGCTTTTATTTTTTTATATTTTTCTTTAAGGTTTGAAATTGTTCTTGTGGGAACTTTACTCTCATTTTCATATTTTCACCCATAAAAGGGGCACAGCTACAAACTAGTTGTCTCAACAAAATGGGATTGATTCCGTTTAATATATCTTAATGGAAAATACTCATTTATTTAGCCATGTTTGGGATTTTGCATGTTTATTTTTTGTTCTTTTGAATGTTTAAATGAGATATGTCTCTGTGATGGCTTTACATTTCATTTTAACTTTTCTCTTGTATTTCTAATAAATTCTTTCCAATGATTTAACAAGAAATACTGGCTTTTTGAGTTTGAAATGAGTTTTGTCTCTGTTTATGGTATTTTTCATTATGTAAAAACCTGTGCAAATGATCTGGCTAAAAATTCCTTGGGAGTTTAAATTTGGTGTATTTTGGGGCTTCAAATTAATCTAAATTATCCAAAATTCTACTCCACGTTTGGTAACAGTGGCATAATGTGGCAAGTGGTTATGATAGCATGGCCGCAACTGTGCAACCCTGCACAGCATCCAGGTCACTTTGGCAATGTCTGAGCATGCACTGAATGTTGTCTCTGATGTTGTCATGGTGATCTGCCCTGCCCTGCCCTGCCCATTCACACTTTTGAGTGCTGCTGGCTTGGTACAGGACTTTTCTGGCACTTGACCTATGAATTGCTGCTACTGACCTGGGTCAATAATAACCAGTCTAATATGGATAGTTACCCCACTCCAAGGACAATGAATACAAAAAAGGCCTGGGAGGTTTGAAGTTGCCTATCTGAAGGGAATCTAGAAAGTACTTTAGGTATCCATAATTCCTAAAATGAATGCCATCTGTCTCAGAATCAGTTTCATTTGGATTAGTTTTTCTCTTTCTTTTGCCAAAGAATCCAAATGTTAAATAGTTCACTAGTAATTTTCATCTCCTTCCCCCATAAATCTTGCTCTGCATCCTTTGCCAGACCTCCAAGCAAACAGTTGAGCAAATGTGGTGAAGTGAAAAGATGCACCTGTGGAAAAGGTTAGAGGAGGTGCTTACTAAAAAATAATTCATGAGAAAACAGCATGAATATTTAGAAATAGGGATGTGCATGAGTGCAATTTTTGGGATTCAATTCAATTCAAATCAAATATTCAAATTGATTTGAATGTTTAAAATTCGAATGTATTCAAATTCAATCTATTGAATCTATTTGTATGAATTTTCAATTTGTATTTGAAAATATGAATATCGACAACATTCAGATGTGTCTGTATACATCCATACACATCGACACTCACCCCATTTTTATCCAGTATGCATCCCGTTTTTGTCCCGTATGTATCCAAATGCTAATAAGTTGTGTATGGATACGTATGTAATGAGTACATATCTGTATACATACGAATGTCTGAATAATTCATACAAATGATTCAAATGATTCAAAAATTAATTTAAATGTTAAATTCAAATTTAGAGACATTCAATCAGATTTGAATGTCCAAATTCAATCTAATTCAATTGAATTTTGAATGTTTTGAATATTTGTGCACATCCCTGTTTAGAAATATTCTATGGTACACTTGTATGGTCTCCTTTTGAGTTTTATTTCTTTACTTATATTCTTATTAGAAGATTGGGATCTAGGATTGGATAGAGTTTAGCTTATCAGGCATAGATTTAGTGTCAGATCTGACTTACTCTAAAACTCACTGGATAGCCTTAAGCTGGTCACCTTTTCTTGGCCTGGTCTTCTGTACTGGGTATTCTGCAGACAAAAAATGTGGAGAACCTGCATACCATGCCCAGATTTTTGAAGAAAGGATGGTGTAGAAACATAATGAAAAACATCCTTGTAATAATCTTTGAAATAATAGTATGCCCTAGCATAAGGCAGCTTTTTCTGGCCATGGGTGAATGCAAGGTAAGTAATCATCTGTCAGATAAGGATCTGAGGGTGTTTTTCCACTGTCAAAAGTACCCATTTTTGCACCCATTTAGGACCCATTTGGGTGTGAGCTGGATGACCCCATTTCCACTACGACAACCATTTGGGACCCGATTGTTTCCACTGCCATTGGGGAAATCCAGATCTAATGGGTACATTTTGGCCTTTAATCCAGATTTTCTGTAGACCCCATTAAAGGGGTCTACAATGGGGTCTTCTCCCAGAAAATCTGGATTAAAGGGTCCAAAGGAGGCTAGGGGGAGGGGATGCACCTTTGGGACCCCCCCCCCAACATTGGCTTCAAAGTCACTTCAAAGTCACTTCGAAGTTGACTTCACATTCACTTTGAAGTGACTTCGAAGTCAGCTTCAAAGTCACTTCGAAGCATGAGCTCAACTTCGAAAGTTGACCTCATGCTTCGAAGTGACTTCGAAGCTGACTTCGAAGTCACTTCGAAATCACTTCGAAGTTGCTTTGAAGACTGCACCCCCCTGCCCCCCAAAACACCTGGGGTAATGGACCGACCCCTTGTGGGTTGATCCGGATTCCCTAGATGGGTGCAAAGTTGTTTCCACAGCAGGGGTGTTAGCACCCATTCCTAATGGGTGCTACACCTCCTGTGGAAACACATTGGGTGCTTCCCTTAATCCGGATCTACTAGAAATGTATGGAATGTACCCATTCTTAGATCCAGATCTAAGGGCTGCAGTGGAAAAACATCCTAAGGCTGTATGCACTGCCAAAAATGAAAAAGGGGAGGATTTAGAAAAAATGAAATCACTGCTCTTTAATTTTGTGCCAAGGTCCTAATGAAGTGATTTTTTTCTTTTGCTCAAGCTTCTGGTCTCCCCTTCTCAGTTCCAAATCCTTGAGATCCTATTCTCACTCAGTTCGGCTCATCTGACTTCAGTGGCCCACCCTCTGATCTTATTAAGGCCAATCGCCTGTCAAGTTGCCTATTCAAAGTGAAGATAGGGATGCCTGATATTCAGAAGTTTGGATGAGTCTTGAAATCCATCTGGATAATCTTACCTGACACTTATCCCTTTGAAGTTTGACATTCCCCCTCTCTCTCCTAATAACGCAGCCTGATTGTTCAACTTGTCCAACTAGGTTTCCCAAAAACCTCTTTTCTTGGTTGAATTTGTCTATTGTCAAGTGTTCTGCATTGGTTGATTCTTCTTGAGTACTATCAGATCTCACATGTGTCCAAAATCAGTAGCTAAGGACCTTGTGAATCAGAGAGGTTCTTTGGAATTAAAAATTCTGGAAGTGAAAATCCTGGCTCAGTACAGTAAATCTTGAGCATTTATTAATAAAATAATGGTTTTAAGCAACAGAAATCTGTTTAAGAACATGGAGATGATTGAGGGGTATTTCAGGATGAATTAATCTATCTATGATGCTACATTACCATAAGGGTTTAAATGTCAGGTGATGAGAGATTTAAGTTTTCCCTTCTGCAGTCCTAAAGGGGATATGGCCAGTCTTCATCTTTCATCTTAACCTGCATCGTAGGATTGCTATAATGCCAAAAATGTGGTGGAAAGCATTCCTTGATAGGGTTGTACAGGAATGCTTTTTTGGGAGTTCAATTCAGGTCCTAAACATCCCTTGTGGATGTATGGGGTCCTCACCATGATGTGGAACTACTTGGACCAGATTCCCCGAAGACCAGATCCCAAAGATCTGGTCCTCCTTAATCTGGATAAAATGAGGTAAGTGGGCAAATGGCCAGAGACAGAATTTCTCTGCGGGCCACATCTAAGGGCATTTCCCTTCCTGTCCCTGGACTGGCTGCGGCCTAGATGGAGGCAGTAGCATGCTGTGACCCAGAAACCCTATTTTAAAATACCCATTTTATATGTCTTAAAAGATTGCTATTGCCCTCAATGGCTAACAGCCCTTATGGCTACTGAGGTTACAATTGCTTATGACTGTAAGATTTCCTGTGACGCAGGGGGTGCAACGTCCCCAGAGAACAACTCCCGGGAGGCGGTGAATAAGGCAAGGTTTGTACTTAGGCTCTGCCTATGGTTCCATAGGCAACTGGTTACTAATGTGAAAATAATCCAGGTCTAATCCAGCAATGTGTTTTTTCATATTTTTATATTTTCATATTCAAACACATTTCCCTGAGTTTGATATCTTTTCTTCCTCTTGCACATTATAGGCACACACAATACACACACACACACCTCCATCTTTACTCTGTCTAATTGGTTCTCTGTATATTCAGGCCCCGCCAGCCTGTCAGCTTGTCTTTTTTTTTCATCTCTTCTGTTGCTCCTATTCTTGCTTTTTATATACCTTAGAGCTTGCTATATTAATATATTCTAATATTTTGTTAACTTTTTTTCCCCTTTCCTACATCAAAGATATGATTGCATGTCCTGGTTGATCTTCATATTTCTCCTGTCTCAATACTACTCATGTGATGAAAACCAAAATCTGTTTATCTCAATTATGTTTTGATTGCTAATTAGCATCTACCTGTCACTACTAGTCAATTTCTCCAGTGTCCCCCTTAGCTGTTTCCTCAGCAATGCATTCACCTGGTTTCCATGAGAACTGTCTTAGTATATCTCTATTCAGTCAAAGCTGACAGCCACTGAGTTGTTATTAGTGATAAGACTGGATCTATTATTCACATAACATTCATTTTGGAGTTTCTAAAGTTCCACCAGACTCTGACTTCTGAAATGCAGCCATTTTAACTTATATAACTGCTTCTCTGACTAAAAAGTAAAAGCCTGAGGACATTTTGCATATGTCGTGCTACAAATAATGCAGCCTTCCCATAATGCCCATTTAAACAATTTTTAAACTTCTTTTCAAAAAGTAAATATCCATACCATACATTGTTCTCCTGAAATGTTTTGTAGCAAGTTGTTTTGCTTCAGATGTGACTGCCCCAACCCTGGACAAAGAGACCTAACCCTTTGGGTAACCTCACATTTAGATTATTGCAATGCACTCTTTGTGAGGCTGCCCTTGTACTAGGGGCAAATTCATACTTCCCTTCTTGTCCAGGGGTGAGCTTGCCCATGCATGTATTATTCACATTTGCAAATGCTAGTACACACCATCCATCTGCAGACTTACTTTAACCGTGGACAGGTGTCCAGGCTCTGCCATCTTGCATTCTGATGCCAATATCAGTGCATGTGTGCCAGCACTATCACTGGCACAATGATGATGCACCATGCATGCATGTTTTTGTGCCAGGTCACATGCCATGCCCATTTACTTGTGCAGCACGTCAGGTGACCCTCCACAACCAAGAGGAGGTGCAGATGGGCCTCACTGGAGCAGGAAAGGTACAGGTAAATTAACAATGCTCCAGATGTCACTGGCTCCCATCTCAGAGCACACTGGGAGCCAACTAGTGGGCAAAGTGTGGAATGTCCTCTGGGCCAGAAGCTGCAACTAATGGAAAATGCAGTGGCTGGGTTGCTGAGTTGGGCACCTTGCCATGCAAATATGACCCCTCTGCTTAAACATCTGCATGGATTGCCAGTTAGCTACTTGGCCAGATTCAAGACTTTATCTTTGGCATACAAAGCTCTTAACAGCTTGGGACTTGCTTACTTAGCAGACTGCCTCTCTCAGTATAGACCTGTGAGATCATTAAGAACTTCAAATGAGATCCTGCTTTAGGTACCACAAATAATTGATCATCCTATGACTATGCATGGCTGGGCCTTCTCTGTGGTGGTGCTCGCTCTTTGGAATAGACTCCCCTCTGATATCTGAGGGGCACCTACATTCTGGATTTTAGGCTCTAACTAAAGACTTGGCTTTTTTACCCAAGCTTTTCCAGAGTGATAGTTTTCTTCTTTTCCTCACACTTGATGTTAATTATGTTTTTTTATATATTTGTTAAGATTTTGCTTGTTTTTATTCACCTTCTTTTTGTAAATGACCTTAAGATTATATTTTAATGGAAAGCTGTATACAAATGTTTTAAATAAAAAATAAATAAGTAAAATTTAGAATTCACAAATATGAAATCTGCAGCATCTGTCAAGAGGATGTGCATGAATATTTGTAACATTCAAAATTAGTGTGAATTCATCCAAATTTGAATCAAATGCTTCAGAGCACTAGTACAAAGCTTTGTTTCATTCGTGATCCTGGGGAGGTGGGAAAGCAGCTGCTGCAGTCACATCTGCAACAGATCCGGTGTGGATTCGAAGTGGATTGAGAGCAGATTCAAAGTAAATTCAGGGCGGATTTAATGTGTTCAGAGAAGA
Source organism: Aspidoscelis tigris stejnegeri (assembly GCA_023333525.1). NCBI lineage: Eukaryota > Metazoa > Chordata > Lepidosauria > Squamata > Teiidae > Aspidoscelis > Aspidoscelis tigris. The sequence goes on along the minus strand of JALMGA010000007.1, from coordinate 28,071,298 downwards.
TACATAAAGAATATATATCTGATACGTAGGGGATTTGTAGGAGATACATAGGGAATTCATATGCAATTTGTAATGGGGATTCAAATTGAATTTGTATCAAACATTCGTATGAAATTCAAATCCTACCACATTCTAAGGGGATCTATTCAAACGAATATGAATTTTCTTGCATTCAATTTGATAAGAATCAAACCTCCCAAAACCATTTGTGCAGGTCCCTGTCTATCAAGTTGAACGGCAGGTTGCTGGTGGGAGGTTGAGAGAGGGTACTGTTTCTGTGATTGGCATAAGGGCCAATAGCCCTTCAGGAGAGGGAAGAACTGAAAAGTATGAAAGCCCTTTGGTGTGGACAGAAAGCTCAGCACTCAGCCTGCTTTTTCTTCTAAAGGTGTGTACTGGAAAAACGCTGGCTGAAGCTTCAGAAGGAATCATTTTGAACTGAGCAGCTTGTATAAATGCATCCTTCAGTTGTAGGCTGTTAATTTGGGTTTTGTATGGTTCATGTTGCAAAAGGAGTTAAATTCTTGGCGACTAAACTAAATATGCTAAGTTGATCCTTGAAAGCTCTAAAGACCATGGACTTGGATTTCCTCATTTTAAATAAGATCTTTGCCTCGAGTATGGCAGAAATCCAGGGGTTAAATAAACTGATTTATTAGCCTAGAGAAACCCTCTGTTGGAAATGAAAGCAGAAACATTAGCCACAATCTGGTTTAGCCTGATAAAAATATCCATCATTGGACATGGCTATGCTGTTGCAATTTTGATATTTTGACTTTTGTTCAGTTGTCTGCTAGAAAAACCATGACTGACTTGCATAATACTAGAATGTTAACCTGCAGCAAAAATCACATTATCTTTATTTCTGGTCACCACCATCCCTGATTTGTTTTTGTATCCTTTCAGCTAGGGCTTTCCCATGGCTCAGGAACAGGGTTCCATTTTGTGGGTGTTTCTGCCTCTTTAGACCTTTTCTGGGAACCAGGTAGAAACTCTGCAAGGTTACAAAAATAACATTAGCCTTAACCCAATGGGTGGGGGGAGAATTATCTTTATTAAATGAAGTTGCTGCAGCTACATCTCCTTTCCAGATGAAAATGTGCATCTTTATAACTTGGATTTTGTTTGAGTTTATGGAGATGACTCTTAGGGCTTATAAATGAACCATTGATTGAGTGGAAATGGATGAAAGATTTTAAGGAGGAAATCACAGCAAGCTCCCCCCAACTTTAACTTTAAGAAAGTTTTAGCACAATTTTTTCAACTTCTGTTCTATGAAGCTGAATGCTGGATCATTTTCCAATCTTTCCCTTTTTGATGTACCTGACACAGAATGCTTGCATTTTTTAAAAGTGTGCTTCTGTTCACATATCCATCCTTCATTCCTTACAATGCCACCCCATAAAAAGATTAGAGCTCTTCTTTCTTTTAAAAAAATGATGCCCCAAAAGGGACAGGTGTGCAACTTGGGGGTACTCCTGGACTCTGCACTGACACTTGAAGCTCAGGTGGAGGCTGTGGCCAGGAGAACCCACTCCCAACTATGGGTGTGCACAGATACAAATCCCCCCACATCCATGGTGGGGGGGTATTCAGTCAGAGCCGAATATTTCCACATTCTATTCACCTCAAATAGAATGTGGAAATTGGCTCCATGCACATCCCTAGCCAGTAGTGCATAAAGATGCAGAATCACACTGAGCAAGATACTATCTTAACTCTTCATGTTGAAGCCTCTTGTCCATTATCTGATAATCTAACCAAGGTGACATTTTCCTGGCTACTCTCCAACACTTGACTGATATTCTCTTGAATATCACATCCGGTGATGAAAAACCAGGCTGTAGAAGAAGAAGATTTGACTTTTCTACTCCTCTTTTCTCACCCATTTAAAGGGACTCAAATCAGCTCAGCGGACAGCTGTGACTAGCCTAAGGTCACTCAGCTGGCTTCATGGAGCTGGGGGCGGAATCAAACCTGGTATTCCCAGGTAAGAGTCTGGCTCTTTAACCACTAGACCAAACTGGCTTCATGTCTACCCATGGAAAGACAGAGTGTATACATGGCAAAACAACGCCATCATAACGTAAATACATAATGTCATTGAACTGTAAGCCAATTTGCACCGTAAGTAGGTGCAATTGCCTGCTAACTTTTAGAATGGTTTGGGCATCTTCACTTTGCAGTATGCATGCTCCATGTTGCAGCATCCCTGGAGTTCCCCTGAAGAGGAAATACAGAAAGGCTCACAGTCAGTGATAGACAAATGATGAACCTCTTTAGGGTTATATGTTTAAAGTTATAATATTATTTTATATTCTCCATCTCCAATCTATTGTAAAGAGTCATGTGGAATTCCCACACCAAAAAACAAAAACAAAAACAGATACATATGAAATGAGGATATAGGTATCAAACCTGGTATGGAAGAGGTTAATCCATACCCCCTGCTCTAAAGACAGTTCAGAAACAGTCAGCAGCATTATGAATTTAAAGATATTTTGGACAAGATACCCAGACCTCCGCCTGTGATTTCTGAGGTATATTTTTGCTTCACTGTTGAACAGGTCCACATTTATCTAAATAATATAGATTCATGTTAGCAGATCATTAAAAATCATAAAATACTATGAGGTTTATCAAGCCACGATTAAGCCCAGACGAGCAGGAGCAGGAGCACATAAGGAAAGTTCATTTTTATCCATTTGCTGGTGTGTGTTATTAGACTACATTCTACTTTAATCTAGGAAGTGCTGAGACAATGATGACAAACCAAGCATGCTTTAATCAATTCTGACTCTCCTTATCTGACAATACCTTTGCGAAACACAGAATTCCTCTGATACACATAGGACATGAAAATGATCTTTGATAGCCTTCATGTTCTGCATACCATATTAGCCTGCAAAATAAGAGTCCTTGGGCAGGATGACAACAATACAGCCTATATGGGCTGCATTCACACCTGAAGCCTTAAATCAAAGTTAGACAAAGGCACTGAGAGATGATGTGGCGATGTGACCAAAATGCACCCCAAAAAAGGACGAAGCGTATGTTGATAGTTCTGAGTAACACATGCATAGACCTCTGAATTTATAATGTTGATTACTGAATAAATGGGTTGTTTATTGAATAGTCAGCAGCTGATTATCATGGAAGGAGGAAACATAGACTAACTTACACCCCAGAAATCTTCATTTTCAGAAGATTCTACCAAATGTTTTGTGCTACATTGGGCACTTCATGCCTGCAAGAAGATTTAACAAAGTTGCTTAAGAGTTGCTTCCCCATGATTCTATTCTGTGTACCAGCAAGGCATATGAGAATAGCATCATCTTTATGATGCAGGTAGACATGACGGCAAGATCCACAAGGCTCAGAGAGGTCTTGCCCAGAGAGGACTCGGAGCATAATGACTCCATGTCCTGCATTAAGAGTGCATTGATCTGGGGAAGTCAGCATGTCACTGGTACCTGGCCAGGTCATAAGAACCTAACAGGAGCCTTGCTGGATCAGGACACATACCATCTAGTCCCACAGTGACCCACTAATTGCTTCTGGGCCTAGATACTGCCTGCAGGTTGGAGGGACAGGAAGGATGCCTCTAAAGGTCATTTGCAGGGAGTCAAGAGCAGGTAATTATTTTGTCTTTGGCTGAATTCTCACCTTCACTTCCCTGGGAAATTGTCCCAAGGAAGTGAAGATGGGGGATGGGATTGGGTGTCTGCACTTTGTACTGCCTGATCCATCCCAAACATATCTGGCACTTCACCAAGCACCAGGTAAGTGTAATTGCCCCTTGCCACATGAATGGAAGCAATGGGCATGCATGGTGTCATTGCCGTGGCAACTACATTAGGCAGTGCACAACCACACCTCCACGGCCCTGCTGCAGGTACCATTCACCTGGAAGAAATGTGAACAAAGCATGGCACACATGTAAATCCTCCATCTTTGTAAATGCACGAAGGTCCAAAATCTTCTGCTTGTGGTGCCCGGAAGCAATTTTCTTGTGACCTTTTGTCCCCTAGCCTTGAAGTTATCATGGGGTATGATACACAGATTGAGTGGATGGCCCTCTATGCTCCTAGGCTGGAGGAAAATCTTGGGCCTGGGTGTGGGCGATACAGCACCATTTGCAGATCTTGCCAATGTCTCTTTTTGGATTGAGAAAACCCTTGCTTGGTAGCTGTCTGAGCTCACCTGGTTGGGAGATGCAGCTGCCCAGAGATTCAGGTACATGTGACACAGAGAATGACGAATTTGTGAACTTGGGCCTCTGATGTTTTTAACAGTGACAAATGAAGTGGTTATCCATTAGGCTGGAAAGGAGATTTTGTTTCCTCCTTCCCACATCCCCAGCTGAACTGCAAAAATTGCTCTGTCAGTCAAGATCCGAAATATTGATTCTTCCAAGCAATTGATGGAAAATAATCCAGGATTTCACCTTTTGCATAATTTCCTTTGCTGAGGACTAGAAACAGGGCAAAATGTCATTTTGTCTCTTTACATTCATTTTCTTATCTAGTATTCCTTCTTTTCCATCATTTCTTTTTCCGAGAACTAGAACAGGGCAAAATGCCACACTGTTTTTGACCTTCACTTTCTCTGTTGAATGCAATACATAATACCTAGAGATATTTTCACTGGAAAAGAAAGTCACATTTAAACAAAAAGATTTGTGTGTATATGCCATGCCTACATTTTGCAAATAAGATCTGTTATGCATGACACCCAGGCAAAATTATAACTGTAAAAGGTGAAATGCTGACAAATTTATGAGGTGCTGCTAAAAGCATTTTTTAAATTAAAGTGGCTTTGTGATTTAAATACAAATAAATACAGCTTTGTTAAACATTTGTTCTTCTTGACAGAGGATTTGCAATGTAATTCTAAACTTCACAGACCTAACTGGAACATATTTTCTGGTGTGGTCAGGATTGAAGAATACTTTTTTCTGTAATGGTTCTGATGAACTGCTATTTAACTTGTTTTTGTAAGATTTTAGTAAGCTGTAACCTCAAACTATCATCATTCTCCATTTCCTTATTGCTCCTACTTATCCATCAAATTTGTTAATCAAATCTGAAGATCAGGACTGAGAGAGAGGGTGAAAGAAAGCTTTATCTTCATTTCCCACTTTCTCTACAGTGTAATGCAGGGGTTGCCAGCCTTAGGGATATCAAGAATTTAAGGATGTGCCTTCCCTACTGTGGTCCAAGAAAAGCATACTACTGTCACAAGCACCACCCACCCTTCCCTGTGATTGGCCTTTTCCAATCCTGTTGTTCCAATGTCATATCTGGTGTGTGAGGATTGACTTAACTCAGGGTTTTAAAGCTATCTTTGGCCCTGGTCAAACAAGTAGTTTAGGATGCCCTCAGGTTGTCTTCAGGTCACGATACTCACATTATTTTAATTTAATTTATTTTCCAAGCTGACCTAACTGTAGTCCTCATTTTTACAGGACTGAGGAGGACTCAGCCCATTCTGGCATCTAAGCTGTCTTCGCTTCCTCAAGTGTGAATGGGGGGATGGGCTAAAGGAGTCTGAACTGTGCTGTGGTGGGAGGGGTCCAGCCTTTCCTTCGGCCAATCGGCACACACAGAGTTCATGAGGCACCTCCCCTTCTGTCCTCAGTTTCTGTATATGATTCCTCTATCTAGCATTTTTCTGCAAATAATGATGATGATGATGATGATGATGATGATGATGATGATGATGATTAAAATTAATCACACAGAAGAAAAGCACATTAAAAAAAGAAGGGTACATGGAGGTGGGGGAGCAGGCTTAAATAAGAACTGCAAACACACACCCTCACCTCCCTTGAGTGACAGAAAGGACATAGTTTTGATGCAGGAAAAGGGGTGGAGACCCAAGAGGAGGCTCACGTTGGTCTCAGAAAAAGGTGTGGCCAAGGCGGCCCAAGGCAAGGACAGCCTGAGGACAACCTATAATGATCTAGGTGTGACCAACACAGGTACAACCTCAGATTGAATTAATGAATCAGCCATCCCGTCTTAGACTTGTGAGACCAGGGCCTTTGAAGCCTGCATGAGGAACAATGGAAAGCTCTGCAGCCTCATCTTCGAAGTTTATGTAAGCTTCATGGAGGGGACTGAGGCATGTTGAAGTGCTGGTGCCTGGATTGGAACATGTGTTGGAATACTTGCAAATCTTTTAAAACAGCTAAGCCAGAGGGAAATTCAATGGTGAATGCTAGTACACACCATCCCTCCCTCTATGCATCTGCAAACTTACCCAAAGTGCGGACACGTATCCAGACACCACCATTTTGCCTCAGAATGCCAGTGCCAGTGCACATGCACCAGTGCTGTCACCAGGACAATGATGATGTGGCACACCTGTGTGCCTGCATGCACGCCATGTCACCTGACATGCCAGCGCACTTGCACAGCATGTCAGGTGACTTCCTGGCACCTGGAAGAGGTTCAGATGGTTTCACCAGAGCCAGGGCTAGTCAAGGTAAGTGCACACCTGAAGGTGCTCACCTGATTACAGGGGGGATCAATTCCTAGGCATCAGAGCCCTTGGAGGCAGATTCTGAAGCTTGTTCAAGCTTCAGGGCTGATGGAAGGGCTGGACCGGAATCCTAGGTCTTCCTGTCTCCAAGACAATTTTCATCTAAGCTCATTGCTTCTTTGCCTGAACCAGGAGTATTCTCCTGAACCTAGAACCACACATTTCCTGGAAGACCCTCAATAAACTATATCAGAATATCTACCAAAATGTCCTCACTTTTATATTCTGGTCTAGCTGTAGCCATTTCCTGTCATAATCATATAACCCATAACTCTTTCTTGTGGTTCAAGTATCAAGGTTGTAAATTTATGTCTGTAAGAGTCTGGGGGTAATATCAAACCTACACAGAATTGCCTCCTTTACTATCTGGCAATCAGATATGGCCGTGGCAGACGATGATACACTCTCTAAGCTCTTCTGCTGAGACAGGGAATAAACAGGGAGACCACTCTTTCTTTCCAATGGACTACCAAAGCCATACCCCAAGGACAGCAGTAGGAGTCTCCCATTTTTGACAACAGGGAACACTGCTGCCCTACTGGGAGCCCACTAAAAATCTTCTCCTTCCTTTTCCTCTTCTTCCTCTTCCCCCTCCCCCTCCTCCTTTTGGGGCCCTTATCCAAAACATATTGCAATGTCTGTTTCTTGTGCAACGAATTACTGTGCCCATCTCTCTCTCTTTCCCCAGCTTGTCAACATCTAAATGCTGTTCTTCCTGCACTTCTGACTGTACATTTCTGAGCATCTGGAGACACTCCTTAAAATCAACATTCTCCTCCTCTGGTAGATAACTTAAAGGGACTCCTGGCTTTGCACACCAGCTGCCTAGTAAAGGATCTCTTTAAATTCAGAACATTGCCCAAAAGCAGCCACAAGGCTGGATCCTCCAGCAATTTGCTCAGCCTACCTAGCTTTTCTACTGCCTTTTTCCTCTTAAGGTGGTCTGAGTCTGCACACCAAGATCCTATTCAACAGAGACTGATTACACTTTGTCACACCACCAGAAACCACCTACCGCCACTGCCGCCACCTGTGAAAGGTTTAGGGATGGGGTGTGCACCGCAGCCAGGAAAGACATACTGGAAACAAGAACTGAGCTATATTCAGGGGTTATTAGGGACTAGGGCTACCTTAAAACTTGCCTTCCATTGCTTTCCCAGCACTGAAAGTATTTACAACTATTTACAATTCATACTGTCTCCCTCCTTTCTTTATCTTCATGCTCTTGTCTTTCTAATGTTTACACATTAGAAAATAATAAGCTATAATAAGAACATAGTATAGTCTCTGGGCTGGTGTTAGTTCATCAATCTTTTCTTTCCCTTGATGTCCAGCAAGTGACCAGTGAAGACATTCACCTCGGTTTTGACCTCTGGTCCCTTCTCTCCTAATATCTCCTTGGACCACCTGCACATTCCCTCCTCTCTCCAACGTTTCTCCTTTCGCTTTGCCCATGCTGACCTCCTTGTTGTTTTCTCCTTTGTCCATATTGTCCTTGATTTCTCTTCTCTACCTACATCAGTCTCGTTCTCTCTCATAAGCCAACCCCATTTCTCACCCATTTAAGGGGACTCAGATTTGCTGGCAAAGCTTTCTATTCTTCTCCCCACCACAGACAGCCTGTGAGGTAGGTGGGGCTGTGGGAGCTCAGAAAGAGAGCTATGGATAACCCAAGGTCACCCAGCTGGCTTTGTGAGGAACCCAGAATCAAACCCAGTGTTCCCAGATAAGAGTCTAGCTCCCTAACCGCTAGACCAAGAGGCGTGCTACAATAGCAGTGAGCCCCATGAATCCTTCTGCTGGAACACCATTGATGCAGCTGTATGAACCTTCCCAAAAGTGTGCTTCAGGGGCCAGAACCATTGGCCAGCCCCACCCCCTGTTAATTTAAACAGAGGCACATTAAGGGCCCAGATGGATAAAGCTTTAAGCACTATTTAATACAATTTTAAAAAAGTTTATCTACACTCTTAGGGCTCGTCCCCATGCATTATATACTCTGGAGCGAACTTGAATTCACCTCAGAGCATCCCCAAGCAAAGGCTCTAATCTGGGCTACATGTGGAACAAATTGCTCAAATCTGTGGTAAAACAAAACCCCTGCTAACTGTTTTCACTGCAAATTAGGAGGCAAGCACGGATTATCTTGGTGGCATGGGGATGCTCCCAGTGGGCTGAGTTTCACTTGTGCTCACTCTTCTCATCCTGTGCACTGCAGTCACAACTGTTTGGGGATTTCTTTCAATAAATTTGATGAAAGAGAAATGATGATCACTCTCATTTGTCCTACAAGTGTCTTTCTGGCTCCAATTATGACACCCCCCTCTTCCCTGATTGCCAGATCGGCAAGCTATGCATGGATAATGGCTTGATTTTGCGCATGAGCGCTGCTTCGCCTTAATGGGCGACGTGCCCATGGCTTCCCTGCACCAGATGCACCATGAGAAGATGAAGCACAGAATCCCTCAAATCTGTTGTGAGTGGGGGTGTGCCCGCTGACATGCAAAGGTGTGCACCCCCACTAAACCGTGGCAGCTTCAAGCAATGAGCTGCTTTTCATCATTATGCTGCTTTTCACCATTATGCCCCTTATTATTATCGTTGTTTATCTTAGTGTGTTGTGTTCATGGAGGTGCAACTGAGGTATTTCCCTGTCATCGCTGAAGCGGGCAGGACAAGGTATGGTAATGTCGACTCGGCTTCCTATCAGGGGAGAGCGGGTGGAGAGAAAAAGCTGTGGTTTCCCGATGCAGGGGTTTACCATGGTTTTCATGGGGACAGGTACATTCGACATGAACCTGCACTCTCCTCAATCGCATGGGGACGGATTAATTCAAACTACAATCCGCATTGGGAAAGACCCGATTCAAATCTGAAATAAACCAAGTTCATGGGGATGAGCCCTTAGAGTTGACAGCATATAACACTAGTGTTCTCATCCCATTTTCATCCCATCCAATCCACTTGTGATGCACTTTGGAGGTGCATTTTCTGCCCTTTTAGTGTGCATTAGAGGTAGCATGGGCATTTATATGTGTGACAGTACCACCTCTGAAGCCTCTCTAAGCCATTGTTGAGTTTTGTTTTGAATAACTGTGTGTGAATACAGCCTCAAAAGCTTCAGAAGTGTTTTTGGAAGAGGCATTTTAAGAGTAATTTAAAGAAGTCTGAAAACAAAGATCCCAAAAGGCAATGGAGGCTTCTTGAAAGTGAATAGAAATGGCCATCAGGTAGACTGCAGAGAACCAAGCTTGACCAGAACCATTCTTTTTTACTTGTTTAGATGGCACCATCTCACCGTACAACGTAGGAATGACTCGATCTTATAAACCTTGACCATATACTTTACCTCAAATAATGGATACCTCTACAATAGTCCCAAAGTTTGCCGAATATGCAAGAAGTCGAGCCTTGCAAGCATTGTTCTGCAGCAATATAACAATAGATTCTTCCCATTTTAACATTCCATAATAAGCCTACTAAGCAGCGAGTCATGAATGAATTAATCTGATTGTCTTTCTCTTCTTCCAAATGTCAGATGATCAGATCTCCTATCTATTTTTTTTTAAAAAAACTATAGTATATTCATTCATTCGGTTGTATGCTCACTTCTTGCCTTCTCAGAGCAATACTTTTCTTTCATTGTGGCTATGACACCATCCTGCTCATCTCATGATTCTTAATTAGTTGGGATTACCCATGGGATCAGTGTGAGAGAGATGGGGGGACAGAAATGTGATTGAAATCTTCCCTTTTGTCCACTTGAACCAAGTTTAGTTCTTCTGTGTGCTGTGAAGCAGTAATCGTGGGGCATTTCTTTATGAGGCAGCTGCTGAATTTCCTTTTCTTGCTGGCTGCTCTGAAACAGACCTTCTTCGTTATCCTAGCATTCTCCTCTTTCTGTAATCAGCTTCTGCATATTCACTTACACCTGTTTCCTCTGCAGGTTTCATCTGCTTACTTCAAGGTCATACTAAAGATTCCACCACTAATACAAAGGCAAAGCATTTCCTAAGAAACCTGCCAGGACAGAAGCGTTTTAGTGACAGAGAAGGAAAGGATAAAAAGTCTGCCTGATATGGACCAGGTTTGAGGTCTCAACTAGGGATGTGCACGAATACATTTTTTGCATTTGAATTTGATTCAAAATGAACATTCAAATAATCTATTCAAATCAAAATTTAAAAATTCAGATTTTTGAAAATCCAATTTGGATCTGGATTATCCATATCGGTATTTTTGAAGATCCAATTTGAATTGAATGATACGAATGTTGGGAACATTGGTATCCAATTTTCAAATTCGTTTGCATCCTGTTTTTGGTGTGTTTGCATTCTGTTTTCATCTGATATTATATGCTCAAATAAACCCAATATTCAGATGCGACAAACGATGTTGAATTCATTAGAATCATTTGAAAACCCAGATTCGAATCTGAATTCGGAAATTTGGATTTTTGAAAATCCAATTCGAATTCGAATGTTGATATTCGTCAAATTCAAATAGGATTTTTGAATTTTGAATATACGTGCAAATCCTTAGTCTCAACATCATATCAAGAAGCTAAAGCTACCAGCATCTTGGGGACCAACGCTGGGATTACACCTACATCATCAGCATTTAGAGGCTTTGATGGAAGGCTGCAATCAAACTGCTAATGTGCTGATATCTGCTAATTGTGAATGTGTCCATGGTATGAGGAAGACCATAAAGATGCCGGCATCTTTATGGTCGTCCTCATACCACGGACACATTCACACACAAATAAAAGTGTGAGTTGGGCAAGAGCTGAACAGACCAGAGCCTGGTTTAGACTGATGGAAATGAGGTGTACAAATTTGCCACTTCTTGGTCTCCACCTCCTACCTTCTAGTCCTGAACTGTAGGCAACCTTTACATGTGACAAAAGCTATAATTGCATAAACCATTGTCCACCAATAGGGAAACTGCAGGTGTTCCAAGCTGTAATTTCCATCAGCTATGCTGGTGAAGGCTGATGGGAACTGTAGTGTAAAACATCACAAGCACACCATTTTGAGACCATAACACTTGACAAGTCACCTCTTCTCTTGTAGACCTATAAAATTCACAAGGGCCTTTCCACACTTATTGTTGTACCACGCCATGAAGCATGCTGATCCAGTATAAGGGAGGCCACATTTCTGTCTGCACTGGATGGAATGTAGGTCAAACTAGGCAACCCAAAACAGCTGTCTTGTTCAGGAGATTGGCAGGCTTCTTTAAGAAGGTCTACAAGTGGACTAGTGCCTGCTATACTGGATCACAGAGATACTCAAACATGACATTCACCTCTGCATTTTGATTTAATGGAGGATCCATTTTGGCAGTCACCAAAGCACGCTACCAAAATGGGTTCTCCGGGGGCTCAGAGGCTCAAAGTTTGTGCAAATTTTGACACTGGCATGGGGTTGTCCCGAAACAGCCTTCCAAATGTGGATGGTCTTGTTCCAGGACAGTTGACCCACTCTAGCTGGTGGATCATTTCAGCTCATCCAGTCATACTGGAGGGGTCCCTGGCATGTAAGTACGGAAACAGCATAAGATCATCTAGAGAGTCAGATGCCTCTGATGAATAAGTGTCACCTTGGGTTTATGTGCATCTGCACTTCACTTTCTCTGTGGTGGCATGTACTTCCTCTTGATGTCCAAGGGTACCCATGTTACCAACTTCCAGGTGCCTACTGAAGACCTTTCTCCTCACCCAGGCCTTCCCAGTATAAATGGGTCCTTCCCACTCACTGTTATGAATTGTTTTAAATCAGTTCTATTGTATCTTGTTAGATGTATTTTAATAAATCTAGAGGCCTGGGGCTGAGAGATGATGATGATGATCTTTCTTTCCTTTGTTCTGTTTTATATTGTGAACCCCTGTTCAATGAAGATGGAAAATGGAGTAAAATTGGATAGATAGGTAGATAGACATGCAGGCAGGAGTAATTACTCTACAGGAGTAATTTATATTAAATGTTTAGATTTCTGGGTGAGACATATTTAGGATTACACCATAATCTTGGAAGCAGCGGAATGAAGTGAAAGGCAATGGGATGGGAGAACGACACAAAAGCAGCATAAATTACATGAGATAAAACATGTGAAAAATATGATAAATATCATCATGTATTTAGAAGTTTACAAGAATGTTTTCCTTTCTCCAAAGGTTCTGTTCCGTCCTAGAGATCAAAATGGAAGAGAATAATCAGTATAATCCATATTGTCTTCTCTATTTATAGGTACTATTTTCATTTATAAAAGATCAACACTGCAACACTGCTAATGGAGACAAGGTTGAAGTTTTTGTATAAATGGTGCCTTTTGTTGGAATCGCTGCAGAATTCCATTTAAATGAAGTGTGCTGGGTCAATGACAGGTGAAGGTTAAGCAGGTCTAGATAGAATCTATCTGACAGGAGCCCTTGCTAAATCAATGCTTTTCTTTCCCTCCACCCCAAGTGTTTTGCTTAATGTGCATTTTCAGCTCAATTCTCATGCATAAAGTTTAATTGCTGACTTCAGTGAATACTATTTAATTGACTACACAGCTGCTTTATACTACATACTATAAAATATAAAATACTCTTTATATATAGATATTTTAATAGAGAAATCAAGTTGCTTCATAATTATTTATTGGTGGCCAATATATGTACTTTGTTACTGCATTATTTTTAATGAGAGTTCACATGCCCACTGAGGTCTTATCACGCTGTTATCAAAGGTCTGAGGAGCAAAGAACTTGGGCTGACTCACACCACTAGCTACATGATGAAGCCACATCATATGCTTCTGTGTGCTCCAGTGTATGTGAAGTTTCAATTTTTTTCAGGCAACCACATGTGCACAGTGTGTGCTTGAGAGGAAGAGATGGAGAGCCAGTTCACAAAGGTCCCATCAGGGGGGTGCAGTGGAGCTTGGCAGCATGCCAAACTGACTGCTCCAAAAGCAGGAAGTAAAACTCACCCGCAAAGGCCTGGGAAGCTTTTTTTTTCCCAGCACTTAGATGCACCTACAGTTGGTGCCATCTTTAAAATTTGCCAACCAAGTCTGACCAATATGCACCTGGCCAGCAAACGCCACTTGTGTTGCTCATTATTGCTACCTAGTGCTAGGGAAACAAATATAAATAAAACTTGCTAGCATTTTATTTCTGCAAGTATTTGCAGAGCTCAGTTGAGCTCCAACCTGTCAATCTGGGTGGCAGCTCTCTCTGTCACACACATACTCATGTACATGCACACACACACAATTCACTCCCTTCCTGGCACAGCCCTAAGTAAAGTTCTAGCTCTCCTCCTCCTCCAAGATCAGATGCCAGTAGGGATGTGCATGAATTTTCATGCTATTCAGCATAGGTATGAATAGGTACATTTGTAAGCCCTATTCGTCCACAAATCAGATTATACGGTGTTCATTGAAGCTTCAGTTGAAACTTCAGTGAAGACCAATGCCCCTGTGGTCTCCTGTGCCCCCTGCACCACCTTGGCTTTCCATCACCCCACTTACCTTGATCCTGCCATGTGTGCTTTTCCCCTAAGCACTTCTGGGTCTGCGTGCACAGCTTCCACCACGTCACATGAATCTTGGAGGGGAAGCTGAGCATGCAAACCTGGAAGTTCTTTTTCAGCCTCCAAAGAGCACCAAAATGGGCCCAGGGATGCCACCGTGGCCTCCTGTTCTCCTCTGGTGTGCCTCCTTACCTTTGGGGAGGCTGCAGTGGCACCCCCAGGCCTAATGTGGCACTCTTCAAAGGCCAAAAAAGCACATCTGGGTTTGCATGTGCAACTACAATCCCCAGATGGAGAGCTGGGCACTCAGAAGACCTAGAAATGCTTTTTCGGCCTCTGAAGAGTGCTGAAATAGGCCCGGGATTCTACCACAGCCTCTCCAAAGGTAAGGGAGCATGCCAGAGGGGAATGGGAGGTCACAGTGGCATCCCTGGGCCCATTTTGGTGTTCTTCAGAGGTAAAAATAGCACTTCTGGGTCTTTTCTCCACCTGGGGATCATGCAATAGGGTGGGAGCTGCATATGCAGACCCAGAAATGCTTAGAAAGTGCATGGAGGTGGCAGCACAATGAAAGGTAAGTGGGGTGGAAAGGGAGTGGGGGGGGGTCCATGCACAAATGTTCATATGAATATTCATGCAAAAATATGGAGTTCTCCACATATGTAGGAGGGGAATCCGGCCAAAGCCGAATTTTCCCACATTTGATTCATATCGAATGTGGGGAATTGGCTTTGTGCACCCCCCCAGATGCCAGCTAGCATGTACAAATGTTTCTTGAATAACAGCAGTGCAATAAAATAATTCTGTCTTTTGCTCTCAGGAATGCATGCATTCAGGCATGTATAAGGTACCCCAAAGCACCTCAGCTCTGAATTCACTCTTTTTCCCTTCTCGAAGTCCACACGGGCTTCCTGAAAAAGAAAAGGCCTTTCACTTGTTCCAGCTTTGACTCCACTCCACCCCACTACCGACCAAGAATGGCAGAGCTCCAGTGAACTGCTGCCCCATTTCCAAGATCATAAGACTCCTGGCAAGGAGGAAAGTTGCCTTCCCGCTTTTGAAAACAAATCATTCTCTGTCTCCTGCACATAACCATGTACTTGGGAGAGAAAATTAAAATGTTGCTGAACATAATCAATTTTGCACTTTTCCCTCTGTTGTAGTTCAACACTTGAGGGGGGGGGGAACTGGGGGCTCGTGTCATAAAAAGGGGGAGTGTGTGGGGTGCAAGATGAAGAGGTTTTGGCTTTGTATGATTTAATGCATCAGAGGTTAACAGAAACTTCTTTGTTTGATGTGTAATGACTTTTAAACACATCCAATTCTGGTGAAAGCATCACATCACTTATTCTGCTTCCAACGCAGCATAGGAAAATGGGCAGCATGCAAACTTCCTAATCCACTGCAGAAAAAACAAAAGGGCTTCTGAAAAGGGGATGGGAAAGCTTAATATATATATAGCTTTATAAAGAAGAATGTGGATTGATGGATCCTCATGGTGATAAGGATCAGGTACAACTCTAGTCTGCATGCATTGATCTAAACTACATTAAATAGAAGAGAAGAAGAGAAGTTGGCTCATCCTTTTAAGGGAACTCAAAGTGACTGATAAAGCTTTCTATTTTCTCCACAACAGCCCCCTGTGAGGTAGGTTGGGCTATGAGAGCTCAGCTGGCTTCATGGAGGAGTGTGGAATCAGACCCAAGTCTGGCTCCCTAACCACTAGACTAAACTGGCTCAGTAGGCCTTTTTGGGAGGGGGAAGGTAACTCACCCCAGTTTGCATCATGTAGACTGTTTGCACTGTAGTCCGATCCAAAATGGACTTTTTAAACTGTGTAGATCATGCCGAAGTCTAAGGCTGCGTCTCCATGCTGGCCATCTAGCACACTTTGGGCAATGGTTGGGCATGCATGGGCCAGGATCGGGAATGCATTTTAGGCATCCCCATGAGATTCCTGGCAGCGTGGGACAGGTACAAGTTGGGCACGGATGGTGGCGTCCCCATGAGAACCATGCCGAACCCTGGTACGATGGAGCCCACCTCCTCTCCACCCCCTCTCTCCTCATTGGCAGCCAGATTGTCGTCAGCCCACCCCTGTGCCACATCCCCATTCCCATAGTAGCATGGAGAGCAAGGACTGGGGTTGGAGGCACAGAAACAAGTTAAAGCTTCATTCATAAAAATAATTTTAAAAAAATTAAAGGCTGAAAGCTGCTACGAGGTTTAATGGCAGTAGATCCTTGAGCAGTTGTGTGCCCCTCCACTCCACTGGGGTCCACGAGAATGGCTGTAAATTTAAAATCAAGCCTTTATTTATGATCACCTTGTAGATTGGGAAAACAGGGGTTGCAAATGGAACAGAAATCAAGCCATTATGCAGCCTGCCTTGGCATTTTTGAAACAGGGTTGGAATTACCTCCATGGAAATGGCAGAAAATTAAAAAACCAAGCCATTCTTCAGCATGCCTTTGCAATCAGCATTTTACAAAGTCAGCAGCTGCGATCTTCAGTGGACAGGGCAGGGACAGCAACCACACTCCACTTCCCAATGATGTGAGCACAAATCTCCCCGTTAGCCTGCTAGTGTCCCCATGTGCATTTCTAGCTCACTGAGCAATGTGTACTGGTCCCCCAAAGCGTGCTGAGACTTGTTTTTTTAGGTATCAAATTTGGCGCCCTTATGGCACAGTTTGGGAGGGGTTGGCACGCTTTTTGCGGACCAAATCCAAAACCCATGGGGACGGACCGTGCTGATCACCTGCTCGGAACCGTACCAAACTTGCATGGGGACAGGGCCTAAGGCACTATTCACACAGGGGTTTAATGCACCAACTTGGGCAAGAAAAGGGGCTGCAAAGTCCAAATGCTTGGTTGAACCATCTCCCCCCAAACACCCAGATGTTCTGACCACCACACCATGCAACCCCTGACCAAAGTGCCCTTGCTGTAGTGCTCCTTGAACAATTATCATTATTTTATTTCATTTTTGTTGATATTTGATATTTCCACACTTTATGCTAATATTAAATCATAATTTGAATTATAGAAGCAATTTAATTTACAATAATACCTTTCCCCCATCACTCCACCCTCTGTATTTATCCCATTGGATGATCATAGAAATGATTTCTCTGAATGCGTGGGCCCTCTTGTTTAGTTTTATCTATTTAATCACCTTTCCCCCCAATTCTTACTTATTGATTTTCTTTGAACAACTCTCATAATGCTTCAGAAAGGACCATGTGCTTCATTCTCCTAGTGTGGATGAAGCATCTCAAAGGTAAATAACATAGATCCCATCCAGATTCTTTCCTTTTATCACAAAGTTGCTATATATGCTTAGGCATCATCCACATAGCCCCTATTAGGGCACAGAGTGGGTCAGGAGGATGGGAGCACCATAGGGGTACCAGAAGTGAGGGGGTGCAAGCCATCTGGACCCTACTGATTACCTTAAGAGAGTGAAAGTGTTAATTCTAGCCTTCCTGCAGCTGGCAGCAGGAAGTGTTTCTCCATTTTTGTTATTTAAGAGGGAAACAGGAGAGAGGACAACGCCAGCCAAGGCAAGGGTGAAACGGGAAGCCTTGAGGCTGTTTTAAAACAATGCTACCATATACATATACAAACACAAATAAGATTACATATAAAGCTTTAGGCTGAAAGTGCTGAGGTATTGAGCAGTACACCCTCAGCTGAGGTTGGGTGACATCACACAAGTCTACCTGGCTCTGTCTTCAGTAGTGGCCATTGGTGCACCTAGAAGCCCACTGCCCTGGTTCATTGGGCTTCTTTGAATCCCAAACTGCACTATAAATCCCTGTTTGATCTAATGCACTGTCAGTTGGATCCAAGCAGGATTTACCATGTGATTCAGGCTTCAAATGTATGAATCTGACTCCAGTAAACTCCTGGGTACACTTGAGGATGCTAGCCTCTGTGGCCTAGATGGATATACTTATGATCTGCTGCACAGAAAGCAGGGGCGTAATCCCTCAGATGAACCTTTCTCTTTTGCAAAATCTCTTCGATCTGCAGTCAGCTTTTGACTCCTGGCTAGAAGAAACCCTTCCAAAAAGGGGCACCCTGCCAGTGGTCCATATATGCCATTGAAGGTCCTTGGAGGGAATTAATTGGTTGCACTGCTCCTCTGGCCACTACTGGGAGACTACAATTTTAAATTAATCACTATGACTTAATATACCTGCCATAATATTTCTCCAGGGCATTGTGGGAAAATTACTTATTATAGCTGTCTGCAGCAGGATCCCAGAGGGTACCTAGGTAAGGCAGCTGTCCAATGACTCTGGGTGCTGAAACTGGCTCTTGGAAGCAGATCTTTCATAGTAAGTGTGGTGAGGCTATAAAATGGCCTCCCTGAAGAGCTTACACTCTTGACTTCTTTCACCATATCCCAGAAGGAGCGTACAGACCAATCATTCCACAGAGCATTTAGATGAAGAAGGATTTTGTTGTTGTTCCTATGCCAATAACCAGGTTGTTTCCAAAGACATTTTCAGGGTGGGTACATTACATTGGACCATCTGGGTCTTTGCCATCAGATACACACACATAGGAAGGGCACTTAAGTGAGAAAGCTAATGTTATTTTGGGTGTCCTTTGTTGCTTAATGCTGGTGACACCTTGCAGCTGATGCAAGCAGCTTTTTCTAACTAAAAAAAAAAGCTGTTTGCATCAGCAGCAGGAGCAAAAGATTCCTGATGTGTGAGGAAATCCAGGGAAACATTCATGTTATTGGGCCTGGACAGCCCATACTATATACCCTGCCATTTTGAGTATCTCTGTACCTAATTGGGTGGGTAAAACCATACAGTCTTACTTAAGAAACATAACACTTAGAATAACACAAAAAGTCCCATGAAGCTGCTTCAAAGTGTCGCATTTTAAATGATTTTCACAAGTTTGCCAATTAATTTCCCCCCAGTGCAAATATATCCCATAAGGCCTCATCAAGGACTCCTGAATAAACTCATCAGTCATGGAAGAAGAGGACACATCCTGACCTGGATTGGTAACTTGCTACAGGGGAGGAAACAGAGAGTAGTAATAAATAGTGAGGTCTCACAGTGGAAAAAAGGTGAGAAATGGCTTCCCCCAAGATTCAGTAGTTGGGACCCGTGCTTTTTGATGTGCACAAATATCCATAACATTCATTATTTGTATGAATTTGTACATTTGTACATGAATAGAATGTTACAATATTCATACCTTGAGATTCATATGAGTACAGATGTTTCCGGACATTCCTATGAATAGTCCAGACATTTGTTAAACTGGGGAGGTGGGAAAGTGGCTGTGCCTGTCACATCTACAATGGATTCACATTGCTTTTGACATGGATCGAGAGCAGATTAAAAGTGGATTCATGTCAAATTTGATGCTTTCAGAGCAAATTGGTTCCTGGATATGTATTGGATACGTATGCGTTAGTGTTAGATACGTATCAGATACCTATTGAATATGAATGCATTCATGCCAGATACGTATCAGATACATATGCATGTCAGATATGTTCATATATGTATTGGATATGTATGCATTCATGTAAGTATTCATTCGTATCGGATATTGGTACAAATACATACAAATACATTCATAGCGAATAGAATCCTACTACATTTTAAAGGGATCTATTTGTATGAATACAGATTTTCTAACCCATTCATCCACATCCCTAATTTTATTAATATGAATTTTAAAACCCGTTCATGCACATCCCTAATAGCAAAGTTTGCTGATGACAACTAGCCTGGCCCTTGATAGCTTTGAGAAAGGGTTTTACAAACTCATGGAAGACAGGTGCATCAATGGGTACTAGAATCAATGCCTAGGCCAGAGAGACAAGCAGGATGCCTCTAAAGGCCATTTGTTGAGAGCAGGTGAAAGTTTTGCCTTTGTCTTCTGTTTAAGAATGCCCAGAAGCAATTTATGTGTCACTGTGTGAGACAGGTTGTAATCAAACCAATATTAGACACACTAGATTGTTGTCCTTCCACCTGACCTGCAAATAGAGTACCCACCAAAACAGGAGCCAGACCCTTCTCACTTTTAGCATGTAGACATAATATATGTATGCTTGGAAGTATTTGTAAAGCCATTTCCCTCTCTCCATGCCAGACCATTGGAGGCACATCCTTGTATACTGAAGGAGAAAAGAAAGAAGTGTCTATATCTTTGTCCACTGCAGAAACCAAGGGTGAAAAGAGTCTCTTTGCACAGAATTGTGGGAAAGGGAAGAGAATGTCGAGACTCTGGTCTTTTAAAAGGGCCAATACACATGCGTGTGTTTGCTGCCTGAAGCATGCCAGGAGGGCCTTGATTGGATCAAGTAGAAAATTTATTGCTGTGTATGAAACTCATCATTCCTACAGTGATGAATTTCCTTCATGGTGATAAATCTTCTTTAAATGCAAGCTCATCAGCTGAAATGTGTCTGTAGGCTGCATATGAAGTGTGTGTGAGTGTGTTCAGAAGTTTCCTTGCAGCTTGGTAAAACAAAATAATTGGCGAAATCACTGAAATCCTGTTATCCCACTAATGAATTCCCAATAGACAGGCAGAAGAGATGGAAGAAGTCAATTTCATCCCTCAGAGATCCGGGGGGCTTCTGTAGATTTACACCAGCTTCCCTAGCTCAGATACAGCAACATGATTAATTCATATATTGTTTTGCCAATAAACCATAAGAGTTGTGGGTGGCAGCATATTATCTCATGACTATCATGATATCTGATAGTTTCAATAAATGCTGGCCATTAAAACAAAGGCTGTCTTTGGAGAATCCATGGTCATTCAGGCTGATGTGAGTTTGACGGGAGACACTAAGATCTGTTCTTGCTAATGTCACATCCTTGGATCAATAAGAAGACTGGCCATTATCAAAACTGCACTGGCCTCCATAGAGCAGGAGTGGATATCTTTGCACCTCTGAAAGGCACAGGGATACCCCCTCCACCATCCCCTCTTAGGCAACTACACCAACCTGGACTGACATGAGCCAAGGTCCAATGGTGCCTGGGAAACAACTGCTTAGCTGCCCCACATTTTACAGGGGGCTTCTTCAAGATAATTAGCGAAATGGTTTCAGGGCCAGACATAATGATAAAAGACCCCCTCCTTGAGCTAAAATCATAAACTGTACTTGTCATGTGCTGTGCCCCATCTGAGTCCTCAGATGAGGAATTTCAAGCATATGCACATCCAGACATGGAACCCCTGACTACAGAAGCAGGACAGGTTCCTCAGTTGGAACCTGCCCAATCTAGCACAGGCAAGGCAGATGCTGGGCCAGCTCCAGAACAAGCAGATCTCCCTACCCAGCTCTGTAGGGAGAAGGCACAGCTGAAACGGCCATTGCGGCTTCATGAGAAGCACCTGGTGCACAGGGAATGCCTTAGCAACAACCCAGAAGGTAGCTGCAAACCATACCCCACTGTGGCAAACAACAGATCTACTCTGGCAACCCTTAGACTTCAGCTCATGATTCCTTCCTGATATCTGACCCCCGAACTGGCATGACTGTGTTGATGGACTCTTTCAAACTTGATCTCTTCCCCTGGAAACTAACTTCCCTGACTGGCTTTTGGAACTGACTTTGCCTTTTTGCTGCTGTTGGCAGGTGTGTGTGTGGGCCTGTGTGTGTGTGCATCCAAAGTGCCACCCCCTTCAGGACAGTGCTTATTTAGAAGTAATGCAAATTGAACTGAATTGAACTTAGAGTCTTTTTGACTTACTTGTGTAATAAGTGCAGGGATTCTCTGGCATGGAATGCCTGCACTGCATGGAGCCATTTCTTTACCTGAAATTACTCCATATATGCCGGAGCATCCCCTGTGTCATATAAACACGGTGCAGTTAAAATTGTGGCATGCTCCTTCGGTACTGCTTGCTGTTTGAAGATATGCAGGAGGAGCACATGACCAGGAATGCAGGTCCAATTATACACTACACCATCAGGTTGTCCCAGAGATACCCACTGTGTAGGCAATCTGGCCAGTTTGCTTTGGGCACCCGCAATTGTGGACATTCTAGCACTTTGCCTCCCAGTAAGGCTGCATCCAGATGTGATGAAAATAGTGCTATTGTGGCACTCCCATGGTGGGTTTGACTCACATATTGTAGGCAACTGCACCATAGTCCCACTTTTCTGTCCCTGAAAAGTGCTAAAAACTATTGCTTGGAAACCCAGCACTGGTAGCAGTTTTCCAGCTTTAGTGCTTTTTAGCAACAGACTTACCTTTCTGGACAGAGCAGCAACCAGAGCTCATCCAGCACACATGTGTGGGAAGCTGAAACACCAAGCATGAGTGGAGGTAGTCATGTGCACATTCAACCAAATTACCTATATTGCATGGGACCAAAATGGGCAAAGACAGTGGCCACCATTGTCCTGGGGAAGTGAAGGTGCAAAAGAGCCCGTTGTATTGACCAGTCCACTCAAACCCTTGAGAAATAGCTTCTCTCTGTGCCCATAAGTGTCTCTATATAGCACATTCTGTTTTTTTTTAAAACCAGCTCAATGGTTTCCTAAAGGGCTTGATCTGGGATGTCATCACTGCATAAAACTGTGTCTGATATTGGGTATTCTCCATATACTCTGTTTGCAGCACATTCTTCTGCGACTTTCCCAGGGAACATCAAACCATAGCTATAATTTTATGAATCATGTTGGAAATACTTGCAAAGGAAGTATTCCTGCCTGAGATGAGCAACACATACTTAGCAGAAGATGAAGCTGGAAAGCCTAAATAGGTGGTAACAGACACAAGAACGGGCCAGTCGGTAGTTTTTGCAGCACTTGAATATCCCAAAATAGAATGCTACACTGGCACAGTTTGCAGGGTTTGTCTCCTATCATCATTAGGTTTTTTTCAACCACATGTAGTACGATAGTTCACCAAAGGGACATACACAGAGAAGCAGGAACAATTGTTTGACCATGGCTGCCTTCAGATGGCAGCCAGATATAGTGCAAGGTAAAATAATGTGGGGGTATTGCTCCCCAACTACAATTGCTTCCTGCCACAACCCTGGCCACAGTGCTGCCTTTGGGCATTGTGGTGATGCACCATCTGAGCAATTTCGCTAATATCAAATTCCAGGCTGTCTGCATCACAAGCTCTGAATATGTGTTTCAGTCTCCACACATGCATGTTGGACAGAGCCATGATTGCTGCTCCATCCAGAAAGGTGGGCGGCATCCTAAAGATTGCTACAGCTGCAAAACCTGCAACCAGTGGTGGGTCTTCCAGAAACAGCTAAAAGCTGTTTATAGGGGCCAAAAAGGCAGAGCTATGGCAAGGTTGCCTATGATAGCATGTGAACACAATGGAACCGCTGGTTGAGAAACATTGGAAGACAAAAACAAAATACAGTCCGAATACTAGTTATTTCATATGAATCTCCTATGAATCCCCTACATATCCAATACATACCCCCTATGTATCTGCTCTGACTATGTCAAATCTGCCTTGAATCCACTTCCAATCCACTCTGTATCCGTTGCAGATGTGACTGGGGCAGCTGCTTTCCCACCTCACAGGTTCACAAATGTAATGAAGCTTCATACGAATGTTTCGGTGCATTTGATTCAAATTTGAATGTCGATCTTTGAATGTGCCAACATTCGATTCGAACTCAAATGTCTGAATTTGGATGAACTGATACAAATTTTGAATGTTACAAATATTCGTGCCTATCCCTAGCTGGCATGGTTGGGTGTCAGTGCTGGTAAGCAAAGTGGCTTGCCCAGTCACCTCTGGAGCGGATTCGGAGCAGAACTGGAGCAGATTCAAAGGCACAATTGGTGGTGGCAGGGATCAATGAACATTCAAAGTGAATTTGAAACCTAGCACATTCAAAGTGGCCCCATTCACACAGATGTGAATTTCCATCTCACTTGCTTAGATGCAAAGCAAACATGGAAAAAAAATTTGTGCACATTCCAGTGCTAGAAGGAGGAAGTACCTTTTTTTGCTTTTGAAAAGCTGATGCGCAGCATAGCAATCCACCTTCTGATACAGGCACATCATCAGGTGTTACCTTACATGAGCATAATATGAAACTAGACCTAATGCACAATCATAGGATTTATTATCACTTTATGCCTAGAAAAGTCTGTAGATTCCGTGCTCTACCTATTCCATTATTTCCTAATACTGATGCTCCTTGTACCTTTGGGCTACAAGGACTAGGCTTCCATTTAAGGGCCAGATGAAATCCTACAAACAAAGTCTGTCACTCCCCCCTCCAAGGCTCCACCAATTACGATAGTAACAGCTACAAGAAGTAAAATCAGACATTGTGCTGAGGTGGTAGAGAGATTTAGACTTTCTGCCAAGTCTTGCCTCTGGATGGACAGGCAAATTACCTCCTCCTTAGGCATCAGATCAACTATTTAAGCTGTGTAAGCAGCAAAAAAGTGTGAGGAAGCACCTCAAAGGCAACTCAGGAATAGCTTAGAGGTAACACTGTTGCATAAGAACATAAGAACATAAGAGAAGCCGGTCCAGCATCCTGTTGCACACAGTGGCCCACCAAATGCTCATGGGCATCTCAAGCAGAGACAAGGACAAACCTTCTCCTGCTCTCAAGTCCCAGCAGATGGCTTTAGAAGCGCCCCAGTTCCTCCCCCCCCCCCACAGCCTGTACATGTACATATTCCATCTCTAGTGCACATATGTACATATTCCATCTCTGGAAAAAAGAGATGAGTTGGAGAAATACTTTTGAGCACCTTTTTTTTTCTTTCAAGACATGAATGTGGTTTTTAAAAAATCTTTACTGCCTTTCCTTAGTTGTACTGCCATTGTATACTATTGTCTTTGGTTTTGTTTTGTTAGGTACCACTGAGTGAGGTCTGAGGCCTGGATGATCACATGGGCACTTCCATTCAGTATTTTTGGGAAAGGTACTGAAGTGGTTAGTCACTGCTGTAAGGAAAGAGCCTTACTGATGCTCACCAGTTACTATATGATGTCCTTAAATAAAGAGGCAAAGGCAGAGAGCTTGTACCTGTAAAGGAAGATTTTATTCTTTATGCATAAAGGGAGAGACACCAGAGCTGTTTCACACTATGGTGAATCTCAAAAGCACTGAGGGATGCAAATGCCTCCTCCAGTTCCCTTCATTGGCTGTGGGCACTATGAAGTCACAATCTGCGTGTCCGCCTTCTTCATGCGCTCCTTGGTATGACCCCCTCCCTCTAACATACATTGCATGATCATTAATTCCCACTTTACACCTCCAAGGGGCGTGTAAAATAATATTCATGAGCTCATTAGTGGACATCTGTCTGATGACCTTCTTCACAGAAACATCTCTAATTTACTCATTTACTCCTAGGCCTGTTATTACCTCCTTCTTAACTTATTAAGTGTCACCCTCTCCAATGATAATATGTGATATATTGCTAGGGAGGGGCCTATTCAGGCCATAGGTCACATACCACCATTATCCGAGATTTGAGATGCCATTTTTAGAGGACAGCTGTCCAATATTGCCTGGTCCAGAAATCAAAAAGGCACTTAAATCCAAACCAGAAGACATCTGGATCTTTGGTTAAATGTTTCTTTTTAGAGTTATTACTGCCTGACCTTGAGGTCAGGAAGGCACTAAAACCAAACCAGAAGTCCTCTGGATCTTTGGTAATCTCTTTAGGGTCATATAGGGTTCAGGGCCTCAGCAGTCTCCTAATCTAATTTCTTTTAGGGTGCTTCCGCACAGCACCTCCAAAATCCAGATCTACTAGATCTGGATTTCAGAGATCTGTGTTAACGTTAGATCCATATCTATTAATCCGTGTTAAAGTAGATCCGGATCTAATAGATCCGGATCTACTGCCAGCCCCTCTGTCCGCACAATCCGGATCAATGGAGGCCCTCCCCGGCCCACCATGACTGGCTCCTCTGGAGCCGAGCATGGCGAGCCAGGGGACTCTGATTTCATGGCTCCCCCTCGCCCCAGAAGCGGTGGATCGCTGCTTCTGGAACCAAGGGGAGCTTCACTTAAGCCCCCTCTAACCCACCCTGGGGTGACTGACCAAAAACTCCTCCTTACCTTAATGCAGCCAGCCCGATCTTGGCTGCAAGGTTCCAGTTTCCTTCGTGCCTGCGTCCTTCGCACCTCCTGAATGGCCAGGGCAGTGTCTGGCTTCAGGAGGCGTGCTTTGGCCAGGGCTGCTTGCCCGCTCAGAGAGCCTCCTGAAGCCAGGCACTGCCCTGGCCATTCAGGAGGCACACAGGATGCAGGCACGAAGGAAACTGGGTGCTCGCAGCCAGAATTGGGCTGGCTGCGTTAAGGTAAGGAGGGGTTTTTGGTCGGTCTCCCCAGGGTGGGTTAGAGGGGGCTTAGGTGAAGATCCCCCTGGCTCCAGAAGAGGCGATTTGCCACTTCTGGGGTGAGGGGGAGCCACAAAATCGGGTCAGGGGAGGGCCAAGTTAGGGACCCTTTTCGCTGTGCGGACATGTCCATTTTGGATGTTTCCTAACAGTGAAAACACCCATTAAGACCACGTTATATGTGGTCTTCTGGGAAACCGGTTTAAGGGCCAGTTAGCACTCATTAGAGACATAAATGTGGAAGCGGCTTTCCTGATTTGTCTCTAATGGGTGCTGCTTGTGGACACGGTTTCCCCGAAGTGTTGTTACTGGGTGCCACTGTGCAGACAGTTTTCCCGTTGTGTTTTTAATGGATGCTGCTGTGCGGACGCGGTTTTCCCAATGTGGTCTTAATGGGTGTTAAGAGCACCCTTAGAGTCTTAATTCTCCTCCATGATTCTAACTTTATAAAAGGTGTATAGAAGCATATAGACACATAAAAATATTATTTTGTAAAGACACAAATTCTTCCTCTTACTGCTTACTTCTAGAGAGGGGCTGAGGATCGAACATGTGACCCTTTGCCTTCTAGGCAATTTGTTCTACCTGCTATTTTCCAGCACAATTGCTCAAAGAGGCACCTTCAAAGCAGAGTAGGTTTCTCCTTGCCTTGTGCAGAGACACCAGAAAAAATGGGACTTTCTCACCCCAAAAGTGAGACAAGAAAGGCATCGTGGATGGGCAGACCTCCCCATTTGCCTGAAATGAAGCCATCTCCACCAGAAATGGAGGCATGGCCTGAGGCTGCATCCTCACAATGGTGGTGGTGGTGGCTGTGGTACCTACTAATCCAGGGAGCTTGCTCCCACCCCAAAGCCAGGGCCTTCATCCCATGAGCTTCACCTCCTCACAAACATTGATACTTTGAAGCTACAGCTCTACCCCAGGATTTGTAGGAGATGGCCCATCTTTAAAGTGGTGCAATGAGTGTCAAAGGCAGTGATCACTCACAGAGTTAATTTCTCCACATGCTTGTCAGGATGGCATAAAGTGCAGATAGCATTAACTAGAACTCTTCTTAAGGGTGTCATCAGCATACGGACACTGTGCCCATCTGGGGACGAGTTGTAGACTAGGGATGTGCACACATATTTGAAACGTTCAAAATTCGAATTTGATGGAATTTGGACATTCAGATTCGAATCGAATGTCTTTAAT
Organism: Aspidoscelis tigris stejnegeri; assembly: GCA_023333525.1. Lineage (NCBI taxonomy): Eukaryota > Metazoa > Chordata > Lepidosauria > Squamata > Teiidae > Aspidoscelis > Aspidoscelis tigris. Next base: position 28,043,674 of record JALMGA010000007.1, on the reverse strand, counting down.
GAGAATTTACGAATGTTTGAATCTTTTGAGTCATTCGTATGAATTATTCAGATAATTGTATTCGTATGTGTATGAATACATACATGTTACATATGTATCCGTATGGATCTTATTCGTATCCATATGCGTTTGTACGGATACATATGGGACAAAAACAGGATGCATACGGGATAAAAACAGGATGTGTACGGATCCATATGGACACATTCAAATGTTGTATCTTCAAATACGAATCAAAAATTCATACAAATAGATTTGAATGTATTCAAATAGAATTTAAATTTTAAAGATCTGAATAAATTTGAATCTTCAGGTATTTGATTCAAATAGAATTGAATCCCAAAAATTGCGTTCGTGCACACCCCTACTGTAGACTAGGATTCACATAAATGCCAATTTTGGTGTTAATATGTTGATATAGAAATGCCAAGATGGGTGACTGTGGGGCAGGAACAGTTGCTAGGTTTGGCTGAGAATTTCTAAATAGGTAAGTGAAGCAATGACACTGAAAAAAATTAACACGAGATAACATATTGTAGGCACAAGCAGACCACAAACAATAATTTTAATAAGGCAGTTTGCATGGAGAGGGGGAAAGGTCAATTTTGGCGACTTCCTAATGGTGTGGGCAGCTGGATTTGGCATGCCATTCGAAGAGAACCTTTTTCATAATGTATGATTGATATTTTTTCCATTCTAAATGAGGTGAAAATCCAGCTACATATCATTCCAGCCCTGCTGAAAAGCAAATGGTTTTATTTTTTCATGAAGAGGGCAGTGATGTAGCATGTTTGGTTAAATGGAAATTATTTGCAAGCCAGCAAATCTGCTTACACCACCATCCTTCCTATCTTGTGTCATATAGGAAAGCAAACAAGATTTTGCATCTCTGCTGCACAGGGAACACTGATAGCAACCTTTGTTGCTTGCTTTGTGCAAAGTGTTAAGGCACAGCCAGGAAAGATCATGCAGTGTATACACAAAGCAATATATTCAATTGCTGGGTTCAGAGTACCTAAGCGTACAAAATGGAGAGTGTCAGCCCAGAATTTCATCTGGGACACTGCATTTCCTCGCATTTGTGGTTTCCAAATAAATCAGACAGAGCAAATGCACTCCTTAATGCCCCTATAATGCAGTTTTTGTGCACTAATTCCTTTCAGGTCCAGGCGTTGTCGTTAATATTGTCTACTGGCAAACAAAGAAAGATTTCTTCATGGGAAGCCTTGCCAAGGAAGGGAAATGTTTGAACTGCAGTGGTGTTGCCTGGCTGTCTTGTTTGCATTTTCCAAGGACGCTTGAGAAAACAGAACTACACAGTTTAATATGCAGCACCACTGCTTCCCTTGCAGTCTCCCCACCCAACACATCCTCTCCTCTCTGCTCTCCCTGTAATTAAAAATTGCAGTGAAAAATGTATGGGATTAACCAGTCCTAATTTTCATTGACATGCTTTAAGCGCTTATCAATAATGGGATCAGAGAATCAGCTAGCACTAAGCTTTATTTTGCCATCATGTCAAGTTCTGATGGAGAATCTCACTCAGCTTATTAAACACACTGTAGCAGCTCCAACTGCAGAAGATTTCAGGATTGACGATGTCTCTCTGCGCTGACAACATCCTGTGCTGCTGCATTACTTCAATGAGAATAACGCTGGCCCCTTATACAGATCTGAAGACCTAGGCTCTTGGGAGCTGATTACAGGAAGACATTAAAAAAAACCTGTCTCTCACACACATGCTCAGAGGTGACAGATGACATCTGCAAGACTCGGCTGGCACACATCTACCTAGGCAGAAGAAAAATATCCCCAATTAGGCCATTTTCACAATTGTCTCAGAGTTATTCATTTTAAAAATTGTAAGCCCACAGTATTCCTTCCTTCCTTCCTTCCTTCCTTCCTTCCTTCCTTCCTTCCTTCCTTCCTTCCTTCCTTCCTTCCTTCCTTCCTTCCTTCCTTCCTTCCTTCCTTCCTTCCTTCCTTCCTTCCTTCCTTCCTTCCTTCCTTCCTTCCAATGGGATCCAAGCTATAAGCTAAAAGCTTTTCTTTTTAGTTAATGCATAAGACCAATGGTCCAACCTATGCAGAATTTGGTTCATATTGAGGCCAAATCCAAGTCTCTCAGGTCAGGAATGCACCCTAAGGACACCATCAGAAATGAAGCACTTCAAGAGCTGGAGAGAAGCTCTGAACCCCAACTGCCTTACCGTGAACTTGGTCTCCTATTTGTATGCTGTTTTATCATTTTATAGCTTACAGGTTTGAAACACATATCAAATGCCCCTCTCTTGACTCTATGACAGGATGCCACTCCCACCACACCTGGGAGTGGTGCTGGGGATCAGAGGTTCATGATCGAGCATAGCCACCACTGCAACCAAATGCAGGGAACCAGAAGAAGAGAGAAAGGTCATGCCATTGGATGCTCCAGGTAAGCTTTCAGATATGGCGGGTAAAGTTTAGGTAGCCCACACCTAATCAACAATTAGGCAACTTTTGGGAAGGCAGGGTGCACTTGGAGGTTGTAACAGGCTCCTCTAAATACAGATGCTCTTCCCCAGAAGTGGCCTAATTGTTGACTACCAGCTGAAGTGTGAATTGGCCTTTGGTTCCAGCAGCCTCATGCAGATGTTAAATGGTCTGAGAGACAGAATTAAGCCCTGCAAAGTCTTACTGCATAATTGCTATGAGGCCAAAGAGAAATTTTCAAACACTGGTCCTGCAAGTAGGACTGCAACCATTGCAACATTCTGCCTCCAGTTTCTAATCCTCTCCAGTCAGATGCCACAATCAATGATATCAAAAGGGTCTGACCAGGAGAAAAACATCAACAGCATGCTGCTCCCCTGTCTCACTTTTCCAACCTTCCAACTGACCAACTGACCATTTGTCCATCTGTCCATTTGTATATGACCTTTCTAAACATGGTTTAAGGCAACAAAGCAAACAAAAACTCATTAACCACTGCACAGAGAATACAAAATATAACAACGTAAGAGTAATAACAATAACAAAAAACAACAGTCATGGAAAATAAAAGCAAAACCAGCATCAAACTTGGGGTGTATTTGCACTTAACTCTAGTCTGGATCTAAAAGGGGACTACATGCCTCTCTTCAGATTCAGGGAAGCTCTACTAACTGCAGCATACTAGTTTGGATCAGAAGGCTCCTGAACCAGTTCAAATCTGGAACTCTGGTAAACCTATTTAAACAGATCCACTACTGGACCACAACAGTCAACCTGTGAGGTTGGTGGGGCTGTGAGATCTCAGAAAGATAGATGTGACTAGCCCAAGGTCACCCATCTGGCTTTGTGTAGCAGAGCAAACTCGAACCGAGAAACTACCAGATAAGAGTCCAACACTAAAACCACAAGACCAAACTGATGTGGTCCAACAAGGAATAGTAAACATGTTCTCAAAGCTGATTTCAATGGGAAGTTAAGATGACCAGCCTAACCCTGAGGATGGAGAAGGTGTGGGAGGGGGAGAAGGGGAAAATTAAGCAATGGAAATATATATTATTATCATGTGAAATGGTGGTATGTTTTGTATTATATGTTAAAATTAATAAAGCTATTTGAAACCAAAAAAATTTCTCTAGACTGGCATATACATTTAACCGACCCATACTAATGAGGGTTAAAAGCTGCTGCCAAATGTTAAGAGACAAATGCTCAAGTGTCAAAAGTGTCGTCTAAATACTCTCAGGTGTTATACAAGTGAAGACAGCTACTCAGCATGGCAACTCTGCCAGTTATGTCATCACATCTCTTTGAGAGAAATGCTGACAGCTCATGTGAATTTGGGACTTGCACAAAAAAATATTCATTACACATAATGGTAATATTGGCAGCACATAGCAAATGGTTAAATCTAATGTAGCATACAGTTTCATTAAGATACAACAAAATTAATCTGTCCCTTCCCATCAGGAGGTTTCAGCGAAAGCAATGGGGAAGGGAATGGAGGCAAAAAGCAGCAATTCATTAATGAAGTGAAGACATGCAAATTAATTAGGCTTATAACAATAGATTAGATGACAAAATTAACCCCTTTGCTTTCTTCTCATTGCCTGCAACTCGGCACTTATGAACTGCACAGGGTATTGTCACACTTTCTCTTACCAGAGATATATGGCATGCATTTATCTTTTCCAAACAAAGCCACTATTTCCACATAAAAATGTGTGCTTGTGCATCACCTCGCCTTCCCACTTTTCTTTTAAATTAATGAAGTCTCCAGTTGAGGCCAATTCCATTAACCTAACCAATGCCAAGTGAAAGAGTTAATTCAGTGGGCACCAAGAAGGATTGTCTGCTCCTCTAAATGCCGTACAGTAACTTGTGCAATTAATAATATTGGAACTAAGGGACTCATCTAATTCAATGAAAGGAATAAGATTTCTCTGCCTGATTAGAAGAAATGATAGCCAAAATGAGGAATAGCCTTTTAAATCGACAGTCCTTCTGCATTCCTTCATACTTGCTTTCTATCCAATGTCAGCCAACTTATTTTTTGACTTTAAGCTATTGACTTGTACAGGACAAAGTAACTCCAATAAGGAGGACTGGTGAGAATGGAGGAGTCTTGTTTCTGTCCTAAAATCCTGATGGTGGAGTCCCCCAAATATTGCTGAATTGCATCTCCCATGAGCACTACCAACTTTGGTTTGTAGTATTGTAGTTCAGCAACATCCAAATTTGATCACTCCTGCATAAACCTATAAAGGATAAAAGATGCAAATTACTTCCTCTGCTAGACCTTGGAATAGTGATGTCTTTTTCAAGCCTGTCTTATTTTTGCATATGCCATCCATGGGTCTGAATTTGTCTTTTATAAAAAGCACAGATTTTGCATTTTTGTGCATATCATTTGCCTCAACAAATGGCAATACCTAGACAACTTTGGCTGATCTTGAAATGCTAAGAAGGATTGAGTCTGGTAAAGACTGGGGGGAAAGACCTATTTAAGCATTTTGCAAAAGATTAGAGCTTTAAAAACAATGAGACAAAAATGAGTGACAGTATTTCTTTTCACCTAATAAGGAATTATTAACTGATCAACAACTTAAAGATTTATTGGTAAGAGAAAACTGGCTAAAAGAATTTATGATAGGCCGCATTCCCATTACAAGCTTAATACGGTTTCCCTAAACCAAAATAATAGAACCGGATGCAAACGCGAATTTGCCTGACCCCATTACTTTTAACTTAATCATGTTCGATCTGGATTCAGAGGATCGTACATGGTGTACGTGACTCAAGTGGGGACTCAAGTGGCTACTTTCTAAAAGCCACTTTTCGGGGCTGCCCTGCCCTCTTCCTCCTGGCGTGAATGCACCACTCATAATGGACCCCTTCACGGAGCCTAGCTGGGTGTCTGGGTGGCTGCCGCTTGCCTGGATGGAGGAAAAATGAAACCGAGCAGCCAGTGATTCCTTCCCCTCTTCTCCCCATTGCCCAGGGCACACAGCAGCAGCGGCAACTCAAGCCCCGTTAGCCCACTCACTGCCACAGCCTTACAAACATTCACACATCTCCCAGAACCTGCAGCTGCTTTCCTTTCTTTTCCCTTTCTAAAGGTCAGAACTTTCAGAATTGCACTAAATTGCAACATTGTTATCAGGTGTGTGAAGTGGGTGGATTGCTACAGTGTAGCGGCTGCTGTAAGGGGTGGATTTTTACAGTAAAATCACTATCTTTGGAAGCAAGCTATTGGAGAAGGGAAATCCTAAACATGCATTCTCATCACACTAAAACGGTACGGTTCCCACAGTAAGAAATGTAAAACGTTTCAAATGCACGAACCGGAGTGAGACCTGCAGAAATGAGTGTTAACATTTACAACGCTTTGGGGCGACTTAACACGTGCAAAGCATGTTAAGCCAACCTGACGTGGGGACTGCAAGGATCGAAACTGTTTCAAAACTGTTTTAAGCTTGTAATGGGAATTTACCCATAAAGTCGTTTATGGGTAAAGTTAAGATGCAGTAACAACTGAGACACCCTTTGAAAGGAATGGAAGAAATTGTTAAAGAATGGGAAAAAGATAGGAAGGGTATTAGTAGGAGAGTATACAAACTGATAATGGAAGATGGGAATAAAATAATAAGATTCAATAACAGTCACATGGATGTTGGATATTAATGTAACAAAAGATGAGGTAAAGAGGAAAAGAAGGGACATAGCACAATTGAAACATCTGAGGGAATTAATGATGAAATTAATATCAAAGCGGCAAGTGGCATAAAACCCCAGCACAAATATGCTATATGATTCCTAATTTTTCATCAAGATGCTGGAGAGGATGTCGAATGAAAGGAACGACCTTTCATATGTGATGGTTATGTCCAAAAATCTTACCCTTCTGGGATATGATATTTTAAGAAATAAAGAAAATAATGGGTACAGAGGTTTAAAAAAAGTATCCAGAGACTGGATTATTACAGCTTTATAAGGGTCAAAGCATTTAGACAGGTGATGACCTGGAAATTTTTTTCAGGATTGTAGACCAGTTGAGAAGTCAAAAAGACAGTCACAAGTTCTCCACATTGTTGCCAAGAAATCTAGCCACCATCCAGCTGTAGTGCACTAAGGCTGGGACATGCGGAGATGGAAAGATCGTTTGCCTTGGCTGGTAGGGGATGCGTTCCCAACGCGTCCCTTACCGGCCAAGGTGTGAATGGTCATCCATCCATGCATGTCCCAGCCCAAAGAGGCTGCCATGAGGGCGGGACACCCCACACCGGGCTGCTGCCATTGGGCTGTATTGGCCCACTGGCTGGCAACCTGGTTCCGGCCCATCTCAGGGTCCCGTGGGCTGCTCTAGAGCAAGAATTCCTAGCCTTTTTTGCTCAATGGACCCCTTTGCCAGTCAGTATGCAGCAGCAAGCTCATGGATCCCCTGAAATCTTTCCATGGACTCCTTGGGGTTCCTGAACCCCTGGTTAAGACCCCCTGCTCTAGAGCTAGCCCTGCACACCACCTAAATATATCCATATCACCTCCCTGCATGGGTAACAAGAAAAGTAGACCTGAGATGAAACACTGAGAAAATGAGATGGAAAGCTTGGAACCAACATATTAAGAGATTTCTTGGAAATCAGTAGTAGATGACAGAAAAAGATTAAAGGCTTTGTTGATAGAAGGCGTCAAACTGAGACATTTCATCTAGGCTTCTGATTATGTTTACATCAATTCTTTTGGCTTGTGTAGCACCAAATATTTGATGAATCCAAGTGGGTGACATTGCCTCATGCTTAGCCAACAGGCGTGAGAATTAATGGACTTGGGTGCAATTGCTGAAGTAGTAGCTATGTTCATTCTATTGATTAAATAGGAACAGTAAAGATGAATGTTTGTTTGAAATGTATGGATTTTATTGTATTTATTGAGTGGTGGCGACATCTTAGAAGCCTGGCCCTGTGCCCTCTTTACAGCTCATTAAACTAAGTGTGCATAATATGTACCTATTGACTTAAAAATGCCTGGATTTCTGGATAAATATTGTTAGCATGTGGCTCTGAGCCAAGAATTCTCCTTTCTGTAGCACACAAGATGCACACATACAAACACACAGACTTCTTCCTCATTAAAGCCTGTCAGGTGCCTTGTCCAGAACATGGGCCAATTTGCACTTTGGCCTGTAGTTTACAATTAGTCAACATCTGGGCAGCTGTATTTACACTTACAGGAGATGCTTAAAGCCTACAAGCACCCCCTGCCTGTCCAGATGTTGACTAATTGTCAACCAGCTGTGGTGCAAAGCACAGTGCAGCACAAGCAACCAACCCTCCTCAATCCCGGCCGGAAGCTTACCTTAAGCATCCAGCCGGTGCCTATCCGCACTCTGGCTGGCTGAAGAGGTCATCTGAGCTGCTGCGCAAGTGCACTGGCAGCTCACATGACTACCTGACAAGATTGTGACAGTGCTGGGGCTGGAGCTGGCACAGTTGCACAGGGCATTGCAATCAAGATGGCAGTGCAACGTTAATCTTCAGCACACGTTTCCTTTCCATGGGACAAGAAGGAAAGTGCGAAATCGCCCCACCTCTGTGGCCATTCAGAGTAGTTTCTCTCATTTATCAGACAGCTGAAATAATTCAGTGCTACACGTGGCTTACATGTAAAAACTACTCTAGGACTCTTTTATTGTGAAGAGCATATTTCACCCAGATAATTAATACAGGTAGAATGTGCAAAGGTCAAATCAAGTTAAACAACGATCATTCATAACTGGGTTGAGAAAACCTTGAACTCTGCATTGGTGGCTGTTGCCTGTTATGGCTGGTGGGACAGATGGCAAGGGTAGATGGTAACAAGGAGGCAGAACGGGTAGAGCTAAAGGGAAGCAAAATGCTGCTTAGCCAACAGATTAGCCAACCCTAAATTGAAGCATGCATGAAGGAAACAGGGAGAGTGGACTCAAGGCACAGCCTACTGTACTTTGATAGACTAGCCATTCCTGGGGAGCTTTTACCAGTTGCTGGAGATAAGCCTTTACCAATCTGATGCTGCCCAAATTCCCATCAGCTCCAGTCAGCAAGGTCAGTAGTCACAAATGATGGAACTTGAGGAAAGCAGATAATACTGAACTAGGCTGATGGAAGCTTTGACTAAGCACACCAAGACATAACTAATAGGCATGTGCCCAAATGAAAAATGATACCTCATTTATTATGGACTCACATTAGCATTAGGGCGAAGTGTTCCTGCATGAATTTAGAACTGGCTTGCCTGTTCTGACCAATCATATTTGATGCCTTTGCAGGAAATGGCCACATAGACATGCTAGGCCTCCTGGAAGGACTAGTAGATGAAGAGGGAAGCCAGCTGCCATGGTCTTTCCTACATCACAACATAGCTGACAACAGCATACCAGCATGGGCCTCTGGGGACCAGGTAAGGCACTATGGAATCAATGGAACGATGTGGTGCAGCCCAGGGTAGAAGGGAAGGCTGGGGTGAGATTGGCTCTTGCCTGAGTGCATATTGAGGAATGTTGGGGGGGGGGGCAAGATGCTATGTGTGTGAAAGGGGATTCAAACAGTTAGTTCATCAACTTCCCTCTAGTTCTGTTTGTTTTCAAACCCAAACATTTCAAGGAGCGGGTCTGAAAACAAAGTCCACACATATACACCAGTTCAGCACATCCCTACTAGCTTAGGGGTGTGCATGAATGCAATTTTTGGGATTCTATTCGAATTGAATATCTGAAAATTTGATTTGATTCAAATCTTTAAAATTTGAATTTACCCAAATTTAATTCAAATTAAGCAAATTCAAATCTATTTGTTTGAATTTTCAATTTGAATTTGCATTTACGAATGTTGACAACATTTGTATGTGCCCATATGCATTGTTACACATCCCATATGCATCTGTACGCATCTGTATACGTCTGTATGCATCCCATATTTATCCCATAGGCAACCCATTTTCATCCTGTACAGTTCCGTAAAAATGTGTACAGATACGGGAAAGATGTGTATGTGCATGTATGCATCATGTACAAACCCATACACATACGAATGTCCAAATAATTCGAACAAATAGATTCAAAAATCCAAAATTCATTTGAATGTTCAAATTTGAATTTATGGACATTCAGTTCGAATTATAATGTTAAAATTTGGATGAATTCGATAGAATTTCGAATGTCTTGCACATCCCTAATTGTCATGTAGTTCATTGCTAGGCCTTATTTCAATCTTTACAGGAGAATAAAGAAGATACCTACCAAGGTCCAAAGTTCCAAGAACCAAGATGACTGCTTTCTCTGAGAACCTGCGGTTAACTTCCTAGCAAAATGTTCTAGGCCCCCACTTGAAGGTCACCTGAGGTGGTAAAGACCATTTCTATGATTGATAGAATTCACTTTCCAAGGTTGTTATCACCTACTATCTTGGAGAAAGACTGCAACTGCACTGGCAGAGCTGATAAAAAGCTTCTTTTGCCATGGAGCATCTCCATGCACGGCTTTTCTCCAGGCTTCCAGCGCCACAAAGGAGGAAAATGCATGGAAGAAAGAACCCACCCACCCCTTTAAACAAGACTACCTGTGGACGTTTTGGAACTCACAGGTTTTTCTGGCAGCATTTAGCATGGAGACGCTCCATGGCAAAAGAGGTATTTGGGGACGGGGATTGCTGGCCACAGTCCCAACTTTCCTCTTTTTTTTCAGACTTCTCCAACATTTTCTCTTCAAATAAAATCATCTCTCTTTCTCTTTTTGCCTCTCATCCACAGCCAGTATTCAAGATCTATACTGAATGCAAGAAAACAGTAGGCAGACAGAGATCTTGTGGAAGCAATTCATTATGTTACTCACAAGATCTCTGAAAAAAGCACCCTGGCTCTGCTGCCACTGTCGCCTGCACACACAGCCTTAAACATTCACACATCTCCCAGAACTGCAGCACCTTCCCTTCCTTTCACTTTCTAAAGTTCACAACTTTTAAAGAGCCAGAATTGTGCAGAATTGCAACATTGTTATCAGGTGTGAAGTGGGTGGATTGCTACAGTGTAACTGCTGCTGTACGGGGTGGATTTTTACAGTGAAATCACTATGTTTGGAAGCAAGCTCTGGATCCCAAAGTGATAAATGTTTCTGGTGGGTTTTGCAGGCAGGGGAGAGAACTTGTGAATACCCATGGCTATTTTTCTTTTGGACTTGTCAGGGGTTGTCTTCCTGGTTGTGGCTGTGCAGAGCACAGTCCCTCACCGTTCCCGCCAGCCCCCTATCAACCAGAGAGGGGGTGGGGAGAAAAAGATGCGGGCAAAGAAAACACGCTTCCGTGGGGACGGTAGGTGCATTATAAATGCATGTTTTGCTGAGCCTCATCCGGACGCTTATTCCAGAACTGAACAGCATTTTTAAAGTCCACTGGAATATTGGGACAATAGAGAGACAATAAAGTTCCATGAAGATGGGGCCTAATTAAGGCAATTAAGCTAAAGATCAAACACACAGGTCATATTGTGGTTATATAACAGAACAGGCTCCCCCTGTACCCTTAAAGGCCTTGTCTGATCCAACTGTGCTAGAAAGATTCCTGTAACACTATCTCCCCTGGCCAAAGGAGCTGGGCACAGCCAAGCACATTTGAATCACATGACAGCAAAATGACCTCATTCACTGCACTCACAGAACCACTATTAAATTCACTGGGACTGGGACCCCGAAAAGGTAAGATGTGCATGTGGGTATGGGGGAAGCATGCAGCCCAGAGTGGGAGTGGGAGTGCCCAGGGGGCCTCCGCAGGGCACAGCCACCTCAAACGATGCTGAAGACCGGCCAGACCCCAGCTGCCTGCCAGTGGGTCGATTGTGACCCAATGGCAGCAGTGGAGGGCGGGGCCTCTGGTCCATGTGTCAGCCTTTTTGGGCTACAACACACAAGGACAGATCCCCTATTCACATCTAGGCATGTAAGGGACATATGGGAATGTGTTCCTTACCTGCCTAGGTGTGAACGGGGAATCCATCCCTGTGTGTCCTAGCTTAACTGCACTATAGACATTCAGCTGTACTGCGAAAAGGCTTCAGATTGGTAGCTGATTTTCCCAGAACAGCAAAACTGAGGAATTTCACCCCTTAAGTCCCAAGGATATGTTGGGATTGCCATGGATATGTGTGGCAATCCCAACATAGTCCTGGGATAATATCACCTTTTAGGTCCCATATGGGCGCAGTCTCGTTTTGGAACAATTTATAGAAGTCATACAGCAAAGAAAATTCAAGTGTACTGTCCTCTCAATATGCCAGAAGCCACATGGAAGACATCCCAGTTTCAGATGCCATTTCTAAAATCTTTGCAACTTTTTTCCTGTTTTGTTCCTACAAAACTTTCTAAATGTTCTCACACCAGCCAGTTGCATTATAAGGTTAAGACTAAGAATAAAACTTGCATTTCCTAAACACATACAAGTAACTTTAGAAAGCTGCATTTCTCCTTCAAACAATAAAACACAGGAAAAAAAACATACATTTAACAGAAACTTATATACGAAATGTGCATGTTGGCGAACATATCACAAAAAAAGGCATTATATTAGGGAAATCTGCAAAAATATGTGTACCGAGCAGAATCATGTGCATCAATACCTATACAATGATAGGTTCAACAATGAGCAAAACGTTTTTTAAAATCACAGAAAACACTGCACGTGCATGCAGAAATGGGCAGACTGATCTTTAGATTAGAAAGAAAAGAAATGAAATGTATCAAATTTATCATTCTCAACTTATAAATTGATGGTATGTGGGCCGGAGGGCAGGGTAAACACTGTAAATAAATAAAAGGATTGAAGACGTCCAGCAAATGTGAACAAAGACCCAGATTGACATCAAATGCTACTCAGGATGATTTCTCTACAACGTAGGAAACATTTGCAAGGTGACTCAATGCTTTCAGAGCTGGTTATTTTTCTTAGATAAAAGATAGTTTGCAATTTATCCAGTTCCCCTTTAAATGGTTTTCTATTGACTGTTTTATAGACTGATTCTTCTGGGCATTAGTTTACTGAGAGATCATTACTGTGGTAAATCACTCACAATTGGTACAGTCGCCAGATCAGAAACAGGAAAAAGGAAAAAAAATCCCCTTAACCAAGCCTAAAACTTTCTTTGCTCCTGAATTTTTTTTGATGGATTAACAGTTGGAAAGCCACATGGTGCCATTAAAAAGATACTTCCCCTGCTCTATATTAATATTTTAGGATGTATAGATTGCCATTATTGTACTTTCAGAATGAAAACTGGGATGGGAAATGTCAGCCCCTCCAGATATTGCTCAATTTCAGCTCCCAATGGGTCCAGCCAGAATGGCCAGTCATAGAGTTTATGGGAACTGAGGTCCAGCTATTGCCTACCCTGAGATGATGACTCTCAAATTCTGGATTGGACAACCTCTGGGGACACAATACAAAGAAAACATTTGAGAGGTGTAAAAAGACAAGAGGAAAGAAAGGTAAAGCCCTGTTAGATATTTTGGTGCCAGAAATGAACAAAAGATGGCATATATCCCTTTTTTGTACAGAATCCAACAGTTAAATCTTAGCTCACCAATGGAAGTGTGAGAACAACTTGTAGTGTACTGAAGGGCAGAAAGACTCCCAGAGAAACTCTTTGGCATCAGCCACATTAGATCTACATAGGAGAGTAAATACAGTTACCATGCATACACTGCCAGCCTATACCTGTCTGCTCAGAGGTAAGGAATGGAAGAAATTCATAAAGTTTGCTAATAACTACAAATTTGCAAAATTGGTAGTTCCCAAACCAATTTGCCAAAAGTTTCTCCTTATGCAAATTTTGCAGTGGTATTATGTAACAGCAATATTACACAATGAACCAATATGAAGGAGGTGAAGCTTACCCTATGCTAATTTATTGCTGATTACTTTGACTATACGATCTTTGTTGACAAGGCCATTCCTTTGCTTTTTAATATGCTGTCTTCAGGACTCTCTTTGGTTTCCTCCCAAGAAGCAGGATCTTTTAATTCATGGCTGCAGTCACCGTCTACAATGACCTTTGAGTTAAAGAAAATAAAATCTGATATTGTTTCTATTTCTTCCCCTTCTGTTTGCCAGGAAGGGATGGGACCGGATGCCATGGTCTTAAGTATTTTTAGCCAGCTTTTGCACTCATCTCTTTCAGCCACATGAAGAGATTCCTTGATTCTTCTTCGCCTTAATTTTGGCTTTTGATTCATCCAGCCTAGCATTTCACTCCACATGTAAGCTTAATAAGTAGGGTGACAATATGCAGCCTTTTCATACTCATTTTGTAATCTTGAACCAATCAATTGTTCTGTGTTCAATTCTAACTGTTGCTTCTTGAACCCAGCTACAGGTTTCTCAGGAGACAGGTGAGGTGGTCTGGTGGTCCTCTTATCTGTTTAAGAACCTGCCACAGTTTGTTGAGTTCACACAACCAAAGGCTATAGTGTAGTACTGAAGAAGTAGTAGACATTTTTCTGGAACTTTCATGATTTTTCCATAATCCAGTGAATACTTGCACTTCTGATAGTTCTTGGTTCACATACTGCTGAAGCCTAGCTTGCAAGATCTTAAGCACAATCTTGGTAGTGTGTGAGAGGAAGGGAAATGTAGGACAGAGGCAAAATATTGGAATACATAGATAAAAGGAAACCAAATGTGAGAAATCCCAGTCTGCACATACAGTTTCTTAGCCCCACCCAGATGTTGTACTTATTTTATAACAAATTGGGACCTGATCTGATAATGCAGTATTGAGCAACCACCGCTATTTCTTGATAACTGTGAGCTAGCTGGTTGGCTGGCTTTGAGAAGATCTGCTCAAGGGCTAAGACCTCGTTAAATGCCTGAGTTGCATTTTGCTTAGCAAAGAAAGAGATAATTATTGTGGTTAAATGACTGTAGCAAGGACAAAGGTTTAATAGGAACATTGATTATAACCAATGGAAGGTCCTTGAAGAGTAACAGAGGTAGGAAGTAGAAGAACAGAGTAAATAGCTGATATATTTCATACCAAGATAATGAACTTGAAGAACCTTTCATTAATCAAGGAGTCTGTGCATAAGCAGGAAGAAACAATGAAAGAAAGAAAAATCTACACCAGCAACAGTCGTTCACGCGGTGGTGCAGGGGAAAGAGCAAGGAAGGCAACTGGTGCCTTGTCTGACTATATCAAATCACTCTTTGATAGGGATGTGCCCAAATATTTGTGCTATTTGAAATGTGTACAAATCTGTATAAATTTCAACATTCGCAGGTTAATTGAAAGGGGCCTACATTTGTCAATTAAATAGTTCTGATCTTCATCCAACCCCGGTCTCCCATTTTCCCCTACAATTCCCCCTTACCTGTAAACTCAGCTGTGGCTTCATCCTCTGCATCCTCCAGTGTCACTGTGTGCTCCTCTGAGGCCTAAATAAACCTCCCACCCACCCCAACTGCTCCCCCTTAGCCCCAAATATGACCATGGCCGCAGCATCTGCATCCTCCACCACCATCTGCATCCTCCTCTGAGGGCCAAATAGGCCTTCTGGAGGTGTACATGTACCTCCCCATCTGGGAATCATGGGAAAGCGATGGTGGTCGCAGTGGTAGGTGAGTGGGGAAGTGAGTCAGGATGGGAAAGGAATGGCGGGGTGGGGGGTTCTCTTCATATGTGAACATTCACGGAGGGGATTTGCATGAAGCTGCATTGAACTGAATGGGGGAAAGTGGCTTTGTGTACATCCCTACTCTTTGATAAGAAACAGAAAAATAAATGCAGCTGAGCACAAAGGAACGGTACCGCCCCCTATTCTCACACTTCCATTCCTCCCCATGAATCAAAGATGTACACTAGGTTTTCCAAACCTGATATGCCTCAAGCCCTTTCCACACTAACTGTAATCCCAGAATACAAAGGGTACAGTGGGCTACCAGCCACTTGAGAACCCACCCCACCCTTATCACACTTTGTCCACACTGGATGAAGTGATGGGCCAGGATGTGGCACCAAAATGGAATCAGACCAGTATCTGTATTCCAGACTATGAAGGGCTTGCGTACAGCATGCCCTCTTAGGCTGGAATGCCAGGGTGGACCCATTCTGATGGTGCACTAGGAAACACCAATGGGAGTGATGGTCCCAACAACAGGAAAGGCCAGGAACCTTCATTCCCAGCCTTTGGATACTCTGCATCAGCTTTGAAGCTGGCAGCCACTGATGGATGGTCCAAATCCAGATAGTCCAAAGAAAAAGAAGAAAGAGAAATCACCCTTAAGGGGACTCCTCAAAGAGGTTGACAGACTGTCTGTTCTTCTCCCCACGTCAGACACCCTATGAGTTAGGTGGGGCTGTGAGAGCTCAGAAGGAGAGCTGTGACTAGCCCAAGGTCACCCAGCTGGTTACATGAAGGAGTGCAGAATTTAATCAAGAGCCTACCAGATAAGAGTTCGCTGCTCTAACCACAAGAGCAAACTGGCTCATAATGCTAGCCAGCTGCATCTGGCCAACTTCCATTAAACTGCACCAAAATAACCTATGAAGTATGGGAAAAGCTTTGGATTCAATAGTCTCCAGAAAGCATGACTAACATCAGGTATGATAGGAGTTAAAAAGTATAAGGAATAAAATAAAGTTCATATACATGAACTTTTCAGTAGGTTTTAATTTTCATATGAATTTATGTATTTCAACTGTCCATGAAGATATGCAGTTTCCCCAGTTTTATGTCCATAGAGAAATGGGTAGACTCTGCATTTAGATTTTGAATAAATCTATGAGTGTTTTCCACACCTGTTTTTCTTGCCCGGTTTAAGACGAACAGATGAATAGTGCATTTTATGGACTCCACCATCAAATGCAATCCAACCAAATGCAAAGCTGCAGATTCCATTTACACATAAGATGGAATCCTTAAATTTCTCATCAATTCCTATTTCCAATTAGGTTTTAGATAATAAATAATTGTAGTAATAATTGTTCTTACATTCATTGTATTTTTTTTTCTGTGCAGGTAGTCCTAGACCCTTTCTGCACTGGGCCTTATTCTGGATTATCTCCCAGGATAGGGATCAGTCATCATCATGATCCTACAGACTCTGTATGGCCTTCCATAATCTGCACCAGCATGCAGATGACTGGTCCCTATCCTGAGATATAATCTGGAATAAGACCCAGTGCAGAAAGGGCCTCAGAGGCAACTTTTAGAAAGGCATGAGGTGTTTCTGCACTTACCTTCACGCCCTCTGGACAGGGAGAATTCATTAGAGACTAATGGATACTAGTGTTCACACTTAGGAATCCTAGTACATGATAGCCTAGCTCTAACCTGTGTCCAGTGCATGTCCGATCCTTGACACGGTGCCAACATTTTTGTTGCAGTGCCCAGTGTGATTGTTCATGTGCTACCACCATCATCATGGTAACAATGACACTCTGTGCATGCACAGTCATGTCAGGGGTTACCTGAGGTGCCAGCATGCTTGCACAGTGCCTTAGATGACCCCTTGGGCTGGAAAGAGTACAGATGGTCACTGAGTGGAAGCTTTAGGTAAGCTTTTGGTCACGTAAGCTTTGGAAGCTGTAAATGCCTCCTGCAAGTGCAGATGCACCTGCCTAGATGTTGACTAATTGTAAACTACTGGGCCAAGTGCAGAAATGCCTGTGAATTCAGATTTCCTTTGTTTACCACAAAGTTACTGAAGGTAACCCTTCATCTTGCATGCCAACCAGACTGGTTTGGGACTTTGGAGCATTGTCTGCTTATGCCTTCCATTGTTCTCCCACACCTCTTCCCTGAAACTGAAGGCAAAAAATAAAGTTACTGCCTGAATGTATCAAGTGAATGTAGTACTCCATTATATCATTCCCAGTTAATACCATTGAATTTTGAGCCTTTAAGCAAAAATATGCTTTAAATTGGATCCACTGAGTCATTGTGATTAACATTTTGCCACCAGGCATGGATTTCTATAAATAGGTAGGAGCCCATGGCAGCAAGAACAGTGCTACAGGCATAGATATGTTCTTGCAGTGCAGTAGAAATAGTGGTGCTAGTATAGCATTCTTCTTGAAGAAGTTCTGTGCTTATGGCACACCTGCCACTGTTCCTGGCTGTGCAGTCATCACATCTGATCTGAGATATTTTTTTTTCATGGCTACGATGTTTCCAATTAGAGATAATTAATAAACTCAATAAATGATCTGAGTGAGTCATTCCCTGTATTTAAAGAAACAAGCCCACCTATGATGCGTTGCTGAAATCAGACTCATGCAAGTATGGCAGTTGCACCAGTGGCCCAACTGAAAAAGAGGGAGTAGATACTGTTAAAGTGCTTATTCCATTCTGAATGGAAGAGTGCAGGGCTGTGTGGACATAAGAAGAGGCGTTTTCGCACGGGGCTGAACGGAACGCGGAAAAGACAGGTGAGGACACGTCATCCGCATTGGCCGCGCGCGGCTTGCGTTCCGACGTGTCCTCACCTGTCTTTTCCGCGTTCGAAATGTAGAGCACTTCGAAGTGCTCTACACGCGTTCCAACGCGGACGAGCCGCCGGCAGCCGTTCGGAAGAAGAAGCGTTCGCGCTTCTTCTGTCTCCCGAACGGCTGCCGGCGCGCCTCCGACGCCGCGCGGCTTTGACAATCAGCTGTTTTTCAAACAGCTGATTGTCGATCTGCCTCCGCGGCTGCCGGCGCGCCCCTGGCCGGCGTTTGCCGGATAAGGCAGCTTCGGGCGCTTTGACCATTCGCACCCAGACGCTCCGGAACGCGTTTACACGCGTTCTGGCGCGTCTGTGTGTGAACGGGGAAAGCGCCCGAAGCTGGCTTAAGCTTTCCGCCTGAACGCGTTCCGTCTGGAACGCGATTCAGTGCGGAAATGCCTAAGAACACAGTAATATACTTTGTACAGCGCTGAGTACATGTACAGCGCTTTAGAAATAAACTAATAATAATAATAATAATAATATAAGAGAAGCTGTGCTGAATCAGGCCACAGCCCATCGAATTCAGCAAGCTGTCTCACATGGTGAAACACCAATTGCTTCTGGGCATTTTTAAGCAGAAGACATAGACAAAACCTTCAACTGCTCTCGGATCCCTGCAGATGGCCTTTGGAGGCAACTTGACGCCTGTCTTTCCAACCCATAGACATTCTTAGGCATCCATTCTAGTAGCCATTGATCCAATTTGTCTAACCCTTTCTTGAAACTATTCCTGCACTCATCCTGCATGCCCACTCATAACACATTCACCGTGCCACAACAGCACCTTGTGAACATTACCGCAGTTTCACCAAATCTATTCACATCAAATTCACCAGCTAAGTATATGGTTTCTTACTTTATAGAACTTTATAATACACTCCAAAGCATCTCAATTACATAGATCAAAACAAAATTGGGAACAGTTCTGTATACAATACAAAACCCATTCTTAAAGATTAACTTTCCTTCTCCCTATTGACAGTTTACTAAAGGCAGAATCAGTCACAAAATTTTTCCTATTTGATTATTTTCTCAGTGGAATACACAAAAGATGCTGTTAAGTCTTGTAGAAGGAGAAATCTCTCAAACCGCGTTACGTAATTCCTGGGAAGAGCCTGAAAGGGCTGGCAGTGAGCCATTGTTTTGGGTAACAGCAAGAAGTACGAAATTCCATCCCAGAAACCACAATCTGCATGCCTTTGTTCTTGAGACATACAGAGCCGCCGGATGACAGCCAAGAAAATAGTAAAGCATGTTGTTTGTTGATAAACAGGAACAAAGAAATTCAACAACAGTTATTCTTCCCAACTGGTAGCTAGGAATGAATGAGCTATGGAGTCTGGGGGTTTCTTTAACAGCCTCTCTATAAAGGGAAATGAAGTACCTTTATGACAGCTGCTTTCACTCAACACAAACGTGATTTGAGGCAATTCTTCCCATTTCCCATCACATCATCCACTGCCTGAATTGGTTCACCCCGTATACCCCCAGAGAGGCATATACCCTTGGGAAGAAGGGGCTACTATTGCAACTCACAGAGAGTTGCTTTTCTTTTGGTGTACTTTTGGTGTGAGCCAGTTTGGTCTAGTGGTTAGGGAGCTGGACTCTTATCTGGGAATACTGGGTTTGATTCCGCACTCTTTCACAAAGCCAGCTGGGGTCTTCTGTTGTGGGGAGAAGAATAGGAAGCTTTGTCAGCTGCTTTCAGTCCCCTTAAATGGGTGAGAAAAGCAGGGTAGAAAAGCCAACCCTCCTCCTTCTTCTCCTCCTTCTTCTTTAGGAGCATGGTCTGGCCCCTTAGTCCCAAAGCAGCAAGAGCTAGAGACACAGCACACACACACACACACACACATATATTTTTAAAAGGCTTAAAAGCAGTTAAGGCCATTTCCGCATTTCTACCCTCACTATTGTTCTGGACAACAGTGTTGGCTCTGGGCCAGAATGCCTAGCCTGTCCCAGGCTGGGGCAGGTTGCTGCTTGCATGAGACATTGAGAGGGACTGTCCCACATCATCCCCTGCTGGCAGCTACAAAGGCTAAGCCAGCTTCAGAGCCAGCACTGGGGTCTCCAAAGGCCAGGAACAAAGGTTTCTGATCTTTGGTGTTTCTGCCCTACCCTATTTTAGCAGAGCTCCCTGTTGTGCCACCCATATGAAGGGCCCACATCGAGAACAGGGGGTTATGTGGCTCCATTCTGGACCAGAGTCCTTAGAATGCCAGGAGACCTTAATGTCAAGGTCTACCACTAGAGCAGGATAGGCTGCTCTATGCTCCATCTTACTAACCTAAGATAAGGTGCAGCAGGCAGGAAGAAGATGAACCTAGTAGGGATGTGACCAAATGTTCATAACATTCGTTATTTGTACAAATTTGTACAAATTTGGACACTCATATACGAAATGAATGTTATGGCATTTGTATATTGACATTCATATGAATACGAACATTTTAGAACACTTTTAAGAAGCTTCGGAACATTCATGAAATGGGGAGCTGTGCCAGTCACATCTGCAATGGAGCCAGAGTGAATTCAACAAGGTTTGGTTGATGTTATGGGTTTCTGATGTTTGTTGTTATATATTTAAAAAAACAAATAAAAATTAAATATATATATACATATATTAAAAAACAAGGTCTGAGAGCAGATTCAAAGTGGATTCAGGGTGGATTTGATGCTTTCAGAGTGGATATGTTATGGGATACATATCGTATCAAATAGAATCCTACCATATTCAAAGGGGATTTATTTGAACAAATATGAATTTTCTTACATTTGATTTGTTATGAATAAAATGCAAAAAACAAAAAACAAAAAACCCTGATTCGTGCCCATTCCTAGAACCTACTGTTACTTTTCTTTTCTTTTCTTTTTTTTTTGCAGAATATTGTCTATAACAACACACCTGGAAGTAAGTCCAGGAAAAGCAATGTCACTTACCTCTTGATAAGTTTATCTAGATGACACTAAGAGCCGTGCTTCACTGCCAGGTGACTGTTGAAAAGGTAATTACTGTAATATTTATCTTCTACCTAGTCTAGACACTGCACTTCAAACTTCTTTCACTTCTTTCACTTCAAGCCTCTGGTTCCACCTTCCACCTCGTCTCCTACTCCCAGTTCCAAACTAGTCTCTAGTGATTGGTCTCATTCTTTTTCCCTGTCAAATCTCCATCCTGCTTCTACATGTGCTTTGAAAGAGATTTTCCCTTGCCTCCAGGCCAGTCTTGTTCCAAGTTCCAATCCAGCATCTATCCTGCCCAATCTGAGACGTTTTCGCACGGGGCTGAACGGGACGCGTGGGAGACAGCTGCGGACACGGCATCCGCATTGCCCGAGCGGGGCTTGCGCTCCGACGTGTCCGCAGCTGTCTTTCTCGCGTTCGAAATGTAGAGCACTTTAAAGTGCTCTACATGCGTTCGAACGCGGACGAGCCGCCCGCAGGCGTTCGGGAGGAGAAGCATTCGCGCCTGCTTCTGTCTCCCGAACAGCTGCGGGCTCGCCTCCGACGCCGGCGCGGCTTCGACAATCAGCTGTTTGACAATCAGCTGATTGCCGATCTGCCTCCGCGGCTGTCTCCGCGCCCCTGGCCGGCCTTTGCCGGCTAAGACAGCTCCCGGCGCTTTGAGCATTCACACACAGACGCGCCGGAACGCGTTTACACGCGTTCTGGCGCGTCTGTGTGTGAAAGGTGAAAGCGCCGGGAGCTGTCTTAATCTTCCCGTCCTACTCCCGTTCCAAATGGAACGGGAGTAATGCGAAAACGTCTCTGGTTTCTGCTCTATCTCCAAGCTACAGTCTGATCACCAACTTTGTTCCCTGCTGACTTCCAATCTTCCAATCTAGTCTGCATCCTCCTACCAGGCCCATAGCCAGGAGAAGCAGAGAGGAGCATCCTTCCAATTCCCCCCCTCACAATTTTAAATTTTTAATGCACCAAGTGTGACAGCCCACCCAAATTTGTGACAGGCTGCCCTATATGAGTGCAGCTGGCTATGGGCCTACCTCCTGCTTTATAAATTTGCCCCCAGACTATCCTCTTCTTCCCAAGTCTTACCACCCAAGTCTTAGCTGTGGCAATATCTTTTATTGGTACCATTGTACCAATTCCAGTTAAATCTGACTTCCAATTGTCCTCAGTGATGAATGGAAACAAAGGCAGAAAGATTACAGTTAGATCGTCCTATTGGCTTACTCAGATCTACATCTGTCCCAAGATGCTTTAGCTTCCAGAAGCAAAGGATACGGTGGTGCTTTTCCATTTACAAATCAGCCAGATTGAATTGTACCTCTACACTACAGAAGGTTAGCTGTAGGCAAACTGCAGAACACAGGCACTTTCCACACTCCTTGGTATACTAAAGGCAAATGGGCCAGGCACTTGCCATCTGCACTAGTACAGACCAACACAGGTCTCAATGCTTCTTGATATACTGTATCCTATCCACTTTGGGACAGGCAGTGGACTTATATAGGAACAATCTGACCTCTTCTGGTATACTGAACCTTGAGGCTGCGTGGAAGGCATGCCTTCATGGTCCAGTAAACTACAGAAGATCCTTTCCATCAGCATTCTAGGAAGCGGTGCCAGATATGGCACCACACAAAAAAGGATCCAACTAGGAATATCAAAGGTTCCCAGCCTTTGGGAGTTTGGTTTCTTGGAATAATAGGGGAGCTTTAGGGAGTGGAAAGGGCCACGAACAACTCTGTCTTTTAGTAATTGATTCCTATTCCTCAGCATTGGTGCCACAGCAGGATCTCCTTGCTATGTAATGGATAGGGCCAGCCACCAATCAGAAGTCATGCAACACTTTTGAATTATTGACAATCTGTGTATAAGCAATATTAAAAGAAAGTGCAGACCTCTCCATTTTAAAGATTGCGTTGGTAATACTCATTCTACTGATGGATGAGTCAAAGGCTGTGTTTCTGTTATGTGGCAAAGGCACCTGAAATGAGGTCAGCTCCCATTATCCCCAGTGAAGACCTAGTGACCTGAGGGCCTGATTAGGGTACCTTGACCATGCAGTGGAGATGCATACGAAATCTCAGAATGCAAGAGGAATCACAAGGTATCATTTTTTATTTCAAACTATTTTTGCCTTTAAAAAGTAATTAATTATGTAAGAACTGAGTGCAGAATGAGGATTTATCTTCTACATCTTTTTATAGTTCTTACAGAACTGATTTCATCCCTATAAGGATTCTTGTTTGCTTCTGTTAGAAAAAATAATAGTGACCAAACATGACCATAGTTAAAACAAACAAACAAGCATGCAAGCAAACAAAAACCTAAAAGTGTCACATGGGGCTTAGATTTTTTTCTAAATTCTCTGCATGAATACAAACATTTCTTAATGATGTAAATAAGCTTATTTTGTGGAGCAGAACAGAGATGACTTGCAGATCAGAATCAAAATTGACTGTTAGCAATGTGGCCTTCAGATACTTAGATCCTGTTCTTAAAAATGCTCTGGACTTTTCCAAGGCTTCAATGCTTTGCATGCTTACAGGGACTCAGAGGGAGTTTCTTTTATGTAAACATCTGTAGAACTGTGCTGCACATCAAAATATATGCCTCCCTTGAAAGCTCATTGAAATACTTTACCATGAAAACTATATGAGAAGAAACTTCAATATTTGACTGATCTTTTTTTAAAATGATGTAAAAATGCAGGAATTGCTTCACACGATCAGACCAGCTTGCTTTCACAGTGGCTTATCAGTGGCTTATAGAAACCTACAGTTTCCCTGCAGGCGGCATGAGAAGCAAAGCACATCTTGAACTAGAGAAAGTTATATACAACAATACGGCTCATTTATTTATTTATTTATTTATTTATTTATTTATTTATATTTCTATCCCGCCCTATACCCGAAGGTCTCAGGGCGGGTTACAATATTATATTAATCTTAGACAGGTCCCTGCCCTCAGGCTTACAATCTAAAGAGACAAGATACAAAAGGAAAATGGTGTGGGAGGGAACAGGGGTGCTCTGGCGGCAGCAGAGTCCTTGCAAAGGTAAAAAAACTTTTATTTTCCTCCTCCATTCCCCACAGGCAAGATTGTTCCTTCATGGCCCGTCTGGAGGCAGTTGGGAGGGAGGGGCCAATGCTGGGAGCTTGATGGAAGGTGCTCACCCAGCTTCCTTCTCTTTTCCTCTCCCAAGGCAAGGTGGTTCCTTCATGGCCCGTCTGGTGGCAGTTGGGAGGGAGGGGCCAATGCTGGGAGCTTGATGGAATGGTCATAGCCAGGAATGGTCTTGTCCTCCACAAAAATATTTATTTATTTGATTTTTTTTTAACCACCAACCATTCAAAGTAGTTCATAATACTAAAATATGAAACAAAACAGATCAACCCTAAACTGCATAGTTTATTTAATGGATGGTGATGCACTGCATTAAAGTCCCAACACCATGGTTAATAAAACCACATTTCCCTTTCACTTTTAACTATATTTTATGAGAAACAAGCTGATGTTTGTTGGAAACTTCAACACAAAAGGTTATTTTGAGTTGCTTTTTGGAAATCTACTCACATAGATTTTAAGACTCAAATTCCATATGGCTTCATCCTGCTCCCATTCCTTTGCCATGGACACAAAGTAGGCATGACTGCCTGTTGGTATATTATTGCAAGTGTACTTAAGTTCAGTGTAAAAGAGGTTAATTTTCTGTGTATATTAGAGTTGTGGTATGAGAACTGCTTGTTGGTTAACTCTGCTGTAACGGTTTGTATCTCACATGCTCTCTCTTCAAGCTAGTAGAAAGGACGGACTCTAGCATCAGTAGACATGTAGATCTGATGTAAATATGTTATGAGACTCACAAGTTATAGATAAGTAAAGTTATTCTGAACAAAACAAGAAGTTGTATGCTTCAAGTCTGTTCTTCAACATGCTGTCTGCTAAAGTAGTTTTCTAAGCATAAAAGAAAACAATACTGCCCTCAGAAAGATGCCCAGCAGGGACACACCTGTCTCCGTTTCACATAATGCATCAGAGAGTGCCCTCAGGCCTCCAGAGAAGGGACATTTCCTAGGTTCAAGAACAGGATATGTGTGGCTGCATGTGACAGAACAACCCTCTGGTTAATCCCATCTCTCTCCATTTCCTGTGTCTGGATGTAGCCCTAGTCAGAGGGGAAAAAGAACAGCGTTAAGAAAGGTGCCTTTCTGAGTGACTTTTAGCCAGTCATAGCCTTTCAGCATAACCTGCCATAAAGAATTAGGAAGAGAACTGAGTTTGTAAGAAAAAAATGAAAGAATCACTAGCAAAACAAACAAATGTGGAAGCAGTCACACAAACAGCCGTACAAGTTTTAGTTATGTATCTTAATTGATGTGGTTTTCGTAAAAGACAGGCAGATCATCAGCTGCTGGTAGTGCTATCACCGTAACATTTGCCAGCACACTGCATGCTTGTTCACAATGTAGTTCTGGGGCTGGCAAATTACACTTTTTTAAGTGACATGCATTTAGAGAAATAAAAATAAAAATCAGCAATGCAAATTAAGGATGTTCATGTACAAGTATTTACATCCGCTTGGCAATCAAAACAAGCATCCAAAAAAATTTTTCTTCATTGAATCGTTTGTTCAAAGTTTCAGACTTTTGGATTCACGAATAGGCATGTGCACAAATATTCAAAACATACTAAATTTGATTGAATTCATTCAAATTTGGATATTTGAATTTGAATAGAATGTCTATAAATTTGAATTTAAACATTCAAACAAATTTTGAATTTTTGAATAATTTGTATGAATTATTCTGACATTCGTATGTGTATGGATATGTACACAATGCATCATATGCATCTTTCCTGCATCTTTATGCATTTGTCAGGATCCGTATGAGATGAAAACAGGATCCATATGAGCACATTCAAATGTTGTCAACATTCATATTTGCAAATATGGTTGGAAAATTTGCACAAATCGATTTGAATGTATTAAAATTGAATTGAATGTGAATACGTTTGAAATTTAATCATTCAAATCGATTCAAATTTTTGAATATTCTATTCTAATTGAATTAAATCCCCAAAATTGCATTCATGCACACCCCTATTCATGAACAAACATTTCTGTGGGGCTTTTTCCCATTTAAAAAGACTATATTTATCAGTACAATTATGGGAAAGTTGCAAAAAATTCAATTGAATTTTCATATTTATGAACCAGGAGCACTGTTCACTTTGTTTGAAGGACCAGACATTTGAATGTCCATACTTTCACTTCAACACAACAATTTGTGAATTCAATAATTTGAACAAATGTGCAAATGTAAATTCATTTGTGCACACCCCCAAGCAAATATTTGTAAAGAAGGCAGTAAACCTTAAAGTGATGCAATACTATACCTCCAGAGATTTCAAGTGTTCTTTGTTTTTGTATCAATTAAAGCCCTCATGGTATTCAGTTCAAGGTTTTGGAGACTGTGGCTGCATCCTCATGGCCTGTGGGAGTGCCCTTTTCCAGTTCCCAGAGTAGCAGATTGTCACGAAGCCCAGCGATCCTGTAAGTACCTGCCCTCTCTGGGAGTAGCTTGGCCCTGTTAGGATGCTGAGTTCGTGCAATGGCCAAGTGAATACTACAGTGTGGACACAAAACACTGGTAGCAAGCGTTTCAACAGTAAACTAAAACAAGTTTATTATTATACACGAGCAATACTAGAAAGAAAATAAGGTTCAGGTATTTGTTGGTTTAAATTTGCAAGTCTCTTAAGGCTAGGCACTACCCCTTTCTCTAAAGGAAAATAGTTCTCCTTTTAAAAGACAAACCTCTCCACGTTCCTCCCCCCCTGACTAGCTCTGACTCAGCCTAGCCAGTGTACCAGAATGTGGCTCTAGATGATCACAAGGCCCAGTCCATCCTTGCTTGACCGATCATCCAGCCTGGTCAGTTGCTAGTGAAGTCTTCCTTCAAGATCTTCCAGCCAAAAGACCCCCAGTCAACTACTGGTCCAGCTCCTTCAGGATTCAGCTCTCTTCTGTTCCTTTCAGCTCTTCTCCCAGCACGAAGACATAGTCTGCAGTGTTCTGAGTTCCTTTATACCTTATTCTGTGGCCCTGATTGGCTGTCACTTCCTGGGGAAGATTGCTGCAGTAAAATGCTGCTGGAAACTCCTGCTAGAAACTCCTGATTGGTGGGAACTCCTGCTCTAGCCCCTCCAGCACTCAGATCCCCGGACAGCTTTTCCCTCCAAAAAGCAGCTGCAACCAATCATTGCACCTGGACCCGCACGGGATTTCCCGCCCTTTTTGCAGCCCAAAACCCAGGGTTTGCAAAAGGCTGTTTGCACCAAAGCTGGCTATTGCAGCTTGCAAGAAGCCTGCAAGGCCAGAAAGCAAAACTGTTTGCAGCCTGTACCCAGAAACCATCACACAGATTTACACAGGTGTCTTCATCAATGCAGGTATTGACTTGTGCTACCACTTGAGGAACAAGGAAGGTCATCTTAGCCATAGGGTGGGATTTTTCCACTCTGGAGATGTCTAACCCCTTAACTCAGCTTGCAGTGGCCAAGCCACATAAAGGGACCACTGGTGCTCATCCAACATGAAAAACTTACAGGGGGAAAAAAATGGCCTCCATGCACAGGTGCCATGACTCCTAAGGGCAATCTGGCCAGAGGCCATAGAGTAGCCTTTGACAATTGCCAAGATGTGTCTGGCATCTTCCCAAGTCTAGCCACCTTTGGGTGGTGAGTGAAGACATATCCTGCAAGTAGCCAAACAAATCTTAGTTGATTCTCCACAGTTGATCCTGGCCTTAGTGATCCTCTTGCATGCAGGTTATAAAAACTGGGCATTGCTTTTGAAATCTCATTGACTACAGCTTGGATGGGCAAAATCCAGGCTATACCATTCATGCACAGTCTGAGTGCATATAGGTGTAGGAAAGCATTATATGGAGAATGAAGTGACAATTCTGTAGTATTGTTCCCAGGTGTACCACACGCAGACGTTACTGCAATACCTATGTAGTAGAAATAGCAAGGCTCCCCTTTGACGTTGACCAGTGGCAATGCATCACAGTGACAAACATGTTACAATTTCTTAATGCTGATTTTAAACTATATTTATATATAGCCCTTTCCATGTGGACTGAAGCTTGCATCTTCTATGATATTTTTCCTGAAGCTTCCCCCAACTTTCAGGAGCAATTAGATTAACAGTGTCTGGATCGCAGCAGGGAAAATAAACTTTCCATAGGCACATCAAAGTAGTTGCAAGGTTCTCCAGGGCAAAACAAAGGGACTTAGCATTAATACTTAGCATTAGAGCTGAGATGTTAATTACAACAGGCTGAATGCTCATTTCAGCTGTTGAAAATTGCAAGAAGTGCAATATATTATGCATTTAAAAGATAATGTTTCTGTTTACTGCTTTATTATTCTCTGTGTTATCATATAGGATTCTTGCCATTCAGTTTTCACATTTTAAAAATCTATTTATTCACCCATTTCAATTTATATGCTACTCCCCTATCCTAAAGTTCCTGGACAGGTAACTCACAAAAATGCAAACCCCTCCACCCTATTAAGTAAAAAAAATACGCCAAAGAGAAGGCCTTTTCCATGGTTGCCCCAAGGCTATGAAACAGTCTTTGCCGGGCCCCTCCACTGATGAGATTTTGGTGATTAGTAAAAATGTTTCTGTTTACCCAGGCTTTTGTTATCTAATCTGCCTTGGAGGGTGGTATGTCTATGCTTTTATTACATTTTAATTGCCTCTTTTCCTACACATCATGCTATGAACCATCCTGAAATTGCAATATTGAGAGGTATGAAAATCAAATCAATCAATAACTAATTGCTGGCACACCTTAAATTGGGTTAGGTGATGAGCTGACAATAGAACAAAAATTTCAAGGCAAGAAACTGTTACATTCTACATCCCACTAACCAGTTTAGTCTAGTGGTAAGGAATCCATCTGGGAATACCAGGTTTTATTCCGCACTCCTCCATGAAGCCAGCTGGGTGTTCTGTTGCAGGGAGAACAGAAGGTCTGTCAGCCACTTTGAGTCCCCTTAAATGGGTGAGAAAAGACGGGTTGAAAATCCAACTCTTCTCCTCCTCCTCCTCCTCCTCCTCCCCGTGCCCAAGCCATCTTCAAGAGCGGCTTCATGTAAAATCTATAATACTGTAGTTACCTGAAAGTTACCTGAGCAGGGATCACTGTGGCCAAGTTAGTTCTATCCAAAAAGATAGCTGGTGATGAACCAACTGAAAAGAGCTGAAAAGAGACTTCTGGCAAATGATTCTACATAAGCCTAAAGCGATAAATGCTGTGATCACACACAGAAAAAAAAACCTTGAAAACAATTTGGAGGCAGTTCTATCTGAGATCACTCACATGTCAATATGGTCCTCCCCACTCTCATGAACAATCTATGCTAGAAAATGAGGATCAGAGATGGAATGAGAACTGAAGAGCTGCCTGCAACTGGCTCTGAGGTGAGCTGCTTTTTTGTCACGTGTGATCACAGCCTCAGACCTGCCTAATGAGGTGCCCCTTGGGTAATTTTGAGTCTGTAGGGTCAGACATTTTCTGCTAAATTCTCCTTACCCCATCTTGAAACCTGAAAATGGGCACCCCTTCTTAATGTGGGGTTTAATAACACTCCTCTTAGTTGGATTGGGCAGGAAGCTATATAAGTGCAGTGGAGGAAAATATAGCTAACCATAGCTTGGAAACAAATGTAGCTGGTGAGCAACTAACAGGATCATGGAAAGCTGGGCAGACGAGTAGTCAATGAGTGGCAAGCATTCATTGTCAAGGGAGACAATGCCAGACTTGAAGGTGAAGAACACTGAAGTGTGGAAAAATGAGGTAGGATTATTCCTTTAATTGTTTGCTAGGCTCTTTTTTTTTGCATCTATGGAAGGATGCCTTTTCTTAAAGGACCGAGTGAAAAAAGTCCTATCTGATTGCACCCTGATTTACCCTTTACTATTAGCAACTAATTTCTTAAGCTTTTGACTCACCCACAACAGGGATCAGGAATCTGTAACTTTCTTGACATGTTTTGGCTTTTGTTCGCATAATACATGAGAATCTCTTTCAATCTTGAAGGGGGCTGATGGAGTCCAATCACTCTGGAGGAGTAGAGGTTTTCCCACCTCTTTTTACTTTTACTACCAAACTACAAAAGTATCATGTGCTAGAATGTGCCAGTGAGAAAGAAGGAAAATAGGAAAGGCAGCTTCTTATCAAAGAGTTATATTGACTAGACGCTAGATTACACCAAATAAATGTTAGTGAAACAAACAACACTGTTCCAGGGCAAAACAGTAAACCAGGCACTTCTTTAGAGCAATTTCTTAGCATTTGTAAGGGATCCATTATATCTAAGTGCGGAAATGTTTGTGAATGTCAAGAGACCTGGAAGTGGTAGGTTTTTTAGTCTTCTATGCTGAAAAATCTCAGATATGGGGGGGTTCCACTGGTTTTTCTCCTGGGAAATAGGCTCACAAATGTCCCCTTGCAAATATGCAAAACTTGTGATTGTTAACAGTATGAATGTCAAGGGATGACTGTGTGCATAGCATTGTCAGCCAGCAAATCAGAACTGGCAAGGTGGCAAAGGAGGGGAAATGCAGTCATTGGCAAGATTTACTTCATCTCACCACAAGAGCCTTTGATTCATAAAGAACTAAAGACCATTTCAGGGGCACAAAAGATGCTCAGACTGCATACTTCTAATTGCCACACTGCTGCTCTACCATCTGCAATTCAACATCCATCCCTGATGCCTCTATGTACCAGCAGTAATAGATCACATCCTCGGCATGACATTTTTAAGGATCTATAAATGCACAAAGGGAATCTAAGGGCTTTGCTGCACTAGCTGGTGTTCCTTACCAGCAAATGCACTAAGAATGTTCTTTCCACATCTCAGTGCAGAATACAGGAAGTCCCGTTCACCGCTGGTATGGTCAGGACAAAGCATAATCCAGAACAGGAAGCCACTAATCTGGATTACCAATAGCATCAACGACTACCAGCGGACCAGTTCAGCCTAGTCTAGAGCACAGAAGGGTGCAGGGTCTGCTGGGGGACTCACTTTGGTATTGCACCTAAACCTGCCACTGAAATGGGTTCCCCAGGAGCTCTGAATCTAGGAATCTTTGGGTGTTTCCACACTAGCTGCAGAAACCAGTTTAACCCCCCCCAAGACAGATTAAAAACACTTACCTTGAGTAGCTTCCGCACTGCAGACCGGATTGGAGACACTTTGCAGAGGCCGCTTCCACATTTCAGTGCGTGAGATGCATCTTAAAAGCAGGTCTTGCCACTGAAATCCAGATTAAAACGACCTGAAAAATTAGGTCTTCAATCTGTCACTTGGCCTGGATGTGTGCAGAACCAGGACGCTTCCACACATGGCCAGGCGAAGGGATGGATGTCCCGGTGGCCGCCATGTTGGGAGGGGCAGAAGCAGGACAGCCTGCTTCAGAAGTCCCTCCCTCGCACGCCATGCACCACCAGAAATCCGCAGTAACTGGCAGTTCACTGCTCCAGTTCCGTGGCTCTGGGGGTGGCATCAGCGGCATGGAAGGCCAGATGCCTTTCTGAATGGGTGCTGCAGCTTCTGCGCAGCACCCAGGCAATCCAGCTGCCCAATCTGGAACCCAAGAGAAGCTTAGAGTACTGGGTCCTTTCTGCACATGGCCCCATAGTCTGCATGCAGTATGCTCCCAGACAGAGCATCTACACTTGAATGTAGGGATGTGCACAAATATTTGTATTATTCATCATTCATACAAATCCAGCTGAATTTGGAAAATCATATTTGAATCAAATGTTGGTGCATTTGAAGTCTGACATTTGTATTGGAACCGAATGCTTCAGAACATTTGTACAACCCTTTGTTACATTTGTGAACCTGGGAGGTGGGAAAGCAGCTGCCCCAGGCACATCTGCAATGGATCCAGAGTGGATTCAAAGTGTATTTACAGTGGATACAACATGGATTCAGGGCGGATTTGATGCATTCCAAGTAAATATATATGGGATATGTATGGGATTCATATGAGATCCATATCTAACATTCGTATCGAATTCATATGGAATATTTGTATTGAATCCAATCCTACCACATTCAAAGGTGATTTATTTGAACGAATACAAATTTTCTTCCATTCAAAACTAATGCAGAAAAACCATTCGTGCACATCCCTACTTGAAGGAGCTGTTTCCAGCTCAGGAAATGACCCTTTCATGCAGGAGCATACTTCATGCAAACTACACACGAAGGACAAAACTGTGCTCCACACATAGGCTGACCTTCACCAGACATGGCCTTTCTCATCCCTGGTCCAGCCCATTTGCACCTCTATGGGCCTGGGAAGGTCATCTGAGGTGCCATGCAAAGGACACTGGCAACTCAGATGTCCCACGCACAGTGCATCACCATCATCCTGGTGACAGCACATGTGCTGTCATGCTGGCCTCCAGGATGAAGACGGCTGTGCCCAGACACACATGGAGGGAGGGATGCCATGTACTAGTGGAAGTGCACTGTTCCTATCCCCTGGGCAGGATGGGAAATGCAGAAAGGCCCCTGGCCTGGCCTGGCCCAACCCTAACTACTGAACTCAGAACAGACGTTCCCACCCCTCGAAGTTTCCAGCTGAGTCCTTTTCAACAGTGTACCAGGAGTGGTGTACTTTCACCACCACTTCCTAATGAGCTGCTAAAAGGGACTGGGTATGTTGTACTAGACCACAGGAGTGCTGTCTGTATGTCTTTCATAGTCTAGTATACAAACCGTAGTCCTACTGTGGTCTGCTTTTAAAAAGTTTACTAGTACAGTGGGACTCAAGTGCCATTTTGGTGACATGACCCAGTCTGTGGCCTAGTTGAAGGCAGACAAGCCATATCAAATTGTTATTGCTCAGTGTGGAAAGAGCCTCTTTCACTGGGTGTGTTCAAGGAAAGACTAGATGGCTGTGTGTTGCCCGTGGCTTTGATCTAGAATCCTGCAGGATGTCAGGAACTGGCCTTTATGGTCCAAATATCCCTTATGACTATGATTCTATCATTCTGTGATCCCAGCTACCCAGTTTTACACCCCTGTGTCCTTAGTCACCTCCAGACCTATGTTACCAAGCTTTTCTGACTCTAACCTAGCAACTCTGCCTTAAATGATACAGAGAAAAAGGAAGTAGGAAGGAAGATGAGAGTGAAAGGGCTCGAAATTTCTGGGATTTACTCAAATGCTGACAAAGGGGCAACTAAACAACTGTTTTACTACATTTTAGCTGCATCTAAATTGAAAAGCATTAGCTAAATAGTATTATCCTAAAAATGCCACCATAGTCACAGTATGCGCATAAACATCTGTCTTCTTTTAATAGAACCGCTGTGGGACACAAATACTATATTTTTGTTTAAAAGGGGGGATGGAAGAAAGGAAACAGCAACAATAAACCCTCATGATGAATCTCATAATATACATCTAATTTATTTTTCTATCTATATGATGATGCATTAGTCTCTAATGTAGTCTCCTTTTATGATCATTTTACTGCAAACAATATTACAGTAAGTGCTTAGTAACCACTGCAATACACTCTGTAGAAGTCAATGAATAAAATAATTATGCTCGTTTTTAATTTTGTTAACATTTTGAATACATACTTTAATTAAGAAGGGAATAACATGCACAAATGCAAGAGAAGAATCAGTGATGAGCTTAATCTCAAAAACATAAAAAGGATCTCAGGGCCTTTCTGTACTTGCTGGTATTCCTTACAAGGAAGTGCGCTAAGGATCTCCTTTCTGAACATTAGTGCAAAATATGGGAGATCCCATCCATCACTGGTATAGTCCATTTGTGAAAGATGGAGTGTGATCAGATCAAGTGGCCTAATGGCATAGGACTCAAGGCCAATTTGCACTTGGCCTCTTAGTTTGCAGTTAGTTAACATCTGGGCAAGTGCATCTGCACTGGCAAGAAGTGTTTACAGCCCATAAATACCCCGTGCCTGCCCAGATGTTAACTAATTGCAAACTAGCTGTAGTACATGAAATTCTGCACACAAGCAACCCAACCCTCCTCAACCCCAACCAAAAGCTTACTTGTAGCATCTGCACAGTGACCATGTGCACTATTTCTGGTGCGAAGGGGCCATCTGAAGTGACACACAAGCACGCTGGCACCTCAAATGACCCTAAGGCAATTGTGCATGCACAGAGCGTCATCTTAACCATAGTAACAGCACTGGGGCATACGCAGTCACACAGGGTGCCACAACCAAAATGGTGGCACCCTGCGGAGTATCAGATGTGCAACTGGACCCAGGTGAGTGTTCAGGCATGCAAGCGCTAGGCTGTCGTGTACTCCACTCATACACAAAGCCACTAGGGTGACCTTCGGCTAGTCACAGCCCTCTTTCTGAGCTCTCACACCCCCACCTACCTCACAGGGTATCTGTTGTGGGAAGAAGAACAGAAAGTTTATCAGCATCTTTGAGTCTCCTTAAGGGTGAGAAAAATGGGTATTAAAAGCCAACTCTTCTTCTTCTATACCAAAATGTGCTGCCGAAATGTGTTTGCTGGAGGCTCTGAGTTTAGGAACTTTCATTCCTAGCTCTTTGGAGCACTCAGAGCACATGTAAGCTCATGCAATCTTTAGGGTTGGTGCAGGGTCTGTTCCGGACCAGTGGCATCATGTAGACAGCACTGTTTCAGACCACACCTTGTTTTGTGTTCTGAACCAGTGGACTTGGATGGTCCAGAGCTCCAGTTCAGAGAAAAGGCCCTCAGTGAGATGTGAAGAAAGAAAGGGGAGAAAGACTGTGTTCTTTTCACAGTTGGCTACAAACTAATAGGTTGGGTCAATCCTGGGTTGCATCCATTGTATAAAAGTCTGGCATTCTATGCTCACTTGTTAAATATGAGGGTATTTACAATACAAACTGTGTGCATCTGTGTACATACGGAAACAAAATTAAATATTTAAAAGGATATATTGGGTCTTACATTTACAGCCATATTGATTATTTTAAATTATGGCCCTTTAAAACTGAACAATGTCTTTAAATAAGGAGCTGTTTAAAACAATATATCTAATTAGAGACGAGTCCACTCTAATGATCGCTTTCTCGTTGCAGTTGGTAAGGATTAAATATCCAAGCTTAAGTTCTTTATTGGTGATTTCTAATATTAAACCGGTGACACATAAGCAGTGCTGATTGCAATATAAAGAATTATTCTCCTGGGTCCTACTTGTATTCATTCTCATTCTACACTTAAAAAACCCATCCATCAATTACTCTGCAGTAGCACTGGAGCTTAGCATGCACATATTCTCATATTCTTATGCACTCTTTGGAAGAGAGATGGAAAGCTCACTCATGGGGGGCGGGCAAGAAGGCAGGCAGAGAAAAAGAGACAGGATGCAAATGCGGGTTTTGTGTGCTAATGCACACATTCCTATCTGATTATGTGTGAAGAGTTCATTGCATATAATAATGCAGGAGGCATTTTTACTTGCGGTAAGGTATAAACATCATCATGCATGTTCTTACAAAGAAAGAGAAATACTTCTTCTTGCATTTAGTGCCTTGAGCCAAGCTGTATTCTTATAAACAGCTAGGTGAGTGCCGGGGGAGGGGGAGGAGATAGCATTTTGATATGCTGCCGAAGTGAGTTGCTGCATAATACAAAATGATGGTACTATTAATCCTATAGCACTGGTGGTATACCGCCCCCCCTTTGCTACTGATATCCAAACCATTGTCTCAGGCTTTAAGCTTCATCAGTATGCAAACGGAGTGTCAGTATGATGGGTGGTAACTTGGTTGGATGCACTTTCTACATTTCTGGCAAATGAGTATAATTATTTTCAGAGCTGCGGGCAACTCATGCATGTTTTATCCTCCATCTGGACCCACACGGTACACAATAGTGATAAAAGATGATTTTTTTCCCCCCTTGGATGTTCATAGGCCATCATTGACACAGTGCTGATGAAATGGTCATGTATCCCTTAGCACTTCTATATCTGCCACAGCTTGACAACAAAATTATTTCCCTATAGTACTAAAACACTTCAAATATTCAAGCCCTCTGTGCATATATTTGTGTTTTGAAGCATTCGGCGTTAACATAATGTGGTAATTTATAAACTGACAAATTAACTATGCAGAAATCTCAGCCTACAAGGCCTTATGAGGTCTGTGGAAAGCAGCAAAAATGGAAAAGGGGGAACAAAGAAAGCAAATCAGGTTTTTTTTTTTGTACTCTGAGAAAATTGTAATAGTGACGATGATGGCAGCAAGGAGCTAAAGCAGGTTTTTAAAAGTCCCATATGAGAAAAAGTAGGTGACTTGTGGTTGTGGAAAAGAAAAAGTTTCTAAGAAAGACTATTTATACAGAGACAGTCTCAAGAAAGGTTTCTTTTTTTGAAAAAATTAAATATTAAAATTCACAAGAGGACATAAACTGTCAGACTGAGTAAAATCAATATTATTTTAAATAGGGTTTATTCATGAGACTGAGGCGGGGGGAGGAAATAAAGAGAAGCATCCTTTGTTTCTTTGTTATAAAATCATTTCACTGATTAAAATTCATCTCTGGAAGAGCTTTCCTTAGTAAAAGAACACCATCATAGGTTTACTATTGATCTCTAAACAGCTAGATGATGGGCTATGGGCAGACCTTATTAAATGAAACCAAGATAATAATATTTGCACTTTTACTACATTAGCTTCATTGTGCTTCAGATACATTAAACACTGTTTTCTCTTGGACTCTAAAGGATGACCTCGCATTTCATGCTGCCCCCGCTGCTCTGTGTGAACATTCTTGACAACTTATATATAAAATACTTTGTGAAGGCAAGAAATTGTTTACAATCCACAGTAAGAGAGCTTCACATTCCTTTATAGTCTTCCAAATCAACCCCTCACCCACTAGAACACATGCCCACATATTCTGTGTCGCTCCCTCCCACTTCTCTCTCTCTCCCCCTTTAAACGGCATGTACCATGCTACAGGGGCCTACCAAACATCAGACAGTCTTTATCAGCAGTTGTGCCAAGGTCTCCATGGCAACAGTATAATAGATTTGCCCTTATTCAATCCCAGAGGCCACATTGAAGCGCAATGCAAAATTTGCTGGAGCCTGAATTCCTTTCAAGTCATGGCTCATGTGTCAGGGAACAAGTCAATGCACAGACAGCAGTAAACATAAAAATGGGAAGGAACCTTTACTCTCCAGGATGGTTGCCTTACAGTGACATTCAAAAATCTGAAGTCCCCTTCTAGATCTCATTTTTGTCTCATTTTCTAGTTATTAATTCACTTCTTTGGGTAAGAAAGGGTGGGGAAATGTCATGCTGTGTGGAAATAAACTGCTACAGAAAAGTGCAAAGCAAGCTATATGGGGGAAAAAAGAATGGGCCTTTTTAAGCCTTCCGGTGTTACTGAATTCAGTTTGTGTGAGCTTTACCACAGCAAATTATATTTTCAGGGTTGCAATGGAACCAGTCACCTCTGCCCCTTGAAAAGAAAAGAAGAACCACTACCAAATAATCTTGTAATAGCACTGTCATCATCTACCACCTCCGTAACAAATTCTTCACAGAACTGAGAAAAAAATCTTGGTTTTAACATGCATTGTCTTTTTACATCCCGTGAAACACAGACCGTGTAAATGCTCTTCCTTCAAAGGACCACGAGGGAGGGAGAGAGCATGCAGAAATTTGATTCTTTTCATCTACGCCTGCAAGAACTGATAGAAAGCTAAGAGTTTAAACAATAGCATCTTTTAGAATTTTGATTTAATCATAGCTGGAGGATAACAAAGATGACTGGGCACTTCGTTAATAATTTTCTCTGCTTAGTTTCCAAACTCAATACCCCTTGTTTTGTTTTTAAACCCAAAGTGGCATACTAATACATTAGCTAGGGAGGGAAAGCACTTTTATTAGTAATTAGTTAAAATGGAAAGTTTGTTGTGTCCATTTTAATTCATTTCTGCTAATTGTCTTCCATTTTCTGCAACATTTCAGAGAAATCTTTTCCCTCCACATGACTTTATCTTCTCTAAAATAATTCTCTCCTCGTCCTCTCTCTTTTAATCACATAGCAGAGACTATGAGTATTTCTGCACATTAGTGTTGAAGGCCTCTTCACACAGCTCTAGTATGTTCTGTCCGCACAGAATGCAGTGTGATCTCAATCAGGAAGTTCCTGATTTAGATCACCAATTAATTTGATTTAACAAGTATACCAACACATGAACAGGGCCTAATCCAGATCACAGGGTCTGTTCGCACTTGGTTGTATTCTGGAATATATCCAGGAATAGGGGCCTACTGTCCACATGCTAATTCAGGCTACAGCAGTCCATATGTGAGACCTGCCAGAGTCTGCATTAGCATATGGACACCAGACTCCTATCCTGAGATATATTCCAGAATACGACCAAGTGCAAATAGGCCGTTCAAGCAGACGGCATTTTTTCAGACACAGTGGCTGTAGTAGCACTATTACCAAGGGCTTATCTGAAGATCCAAGTCACCTTCCTGCTCATGGGGTTCTGTGGATGGCCAGCAGCTAAGCAATCCTCCTCTTCCACCTTAGATTTCCTTGGAGAAAGTAAACATTTGATCTGGATTTCCCCAGCGGCAGTCGAAACAATCGGGTCCCAAATGGGTGCTGTGGTGGAAATGGGATCATCCGGCTCACACCCAAATGAGTCCTTAATGGGTGCAAAAATGGGTACTTTCTGACAGTGGGAAAATGCCCATTATCCGGATCTGAGGAATGGGTACTTCCTTTAACCTGGATCTAGCAGAAGTACCCAATGTGTTTCCATGGGGTGGTCTAGCACCCAACAGCAATGGGTGCTAGCCTGCCTGCTGTGGAAACACCGGAGCACCCATGTGGAAAATCCAGATTGACCCACAAGGGGTCTACCTGTCAACCCAGGTGTTTTGGGGGAGAGGGGGTGCAATCTCCGAAGTTGCCTTTGGAGATTAGCAAAGGCTCCAAAGTCCCTCCGAAGGCAGCTCCAAAGTCCCTCCGAAGGCAACTTTGGAAATTAGTGCAGGCTCCAAAGAAAACCCCTTGCAAGAGCAATGCAGCTGTCAAAGGCTGCAAATGCTCCAAAGGGTCTTTGAAGTTAGCAACACTGAAAGCACCCAAGACAGAGCTGGGTGAAGATTCTGCAGCTGACAATGCGGCAAAGGGGAAGTGAAGAAAGGGAAAATTTCTAAAAACAGACAGGAGAGCCTATCTGTTTTAAAGGGCTCTGGTGTCTATTTTTAAAAATCTTCCCCACTCTTTACAGCCCCTATACTCACCTGACAATTGCCCAGCTGGGTGCCCTATACCCACCTGACAGCTGGACTCTAAGGTGGGTATACGGCACCCAGCTGGGCAATTATCAGGTGAGATTATTGGAACAAGGCTGAGGTTTTGCGGGTCAGAGGTCTTCCTAATGTCACTTCCCCTGGTCCATGGCGGGAAGAACAGCCAACCGGAAAAGAAAGATGGCTTGTAGTTTTCTTCTCCATGTGGTTGCAGACTCCATTACACTCATCAGGATCAGCACAGGGTGGTTCAGCAGCCTGGACAGCTCTAAGCGAGTACCATGTAAGTCTATGGAAGAAAAATTATTGCTCCTTTTACTCTAGAGGCCTGTCTTCTAAATCGGCGAGGGGCTTGGAAATTAGGTGGGCTGGAAGGGAAGCTAGGGAAAGCGAGGGTGTACAGCTTAGTGGTTACTACAAATTAGAACTGCCTTTTCACAAGAACTCTGCAGAGGCTCCAGTTTTTTCCTTGCTCTTTTTAGGTACCATACTTTCCCATTTCTGCTGTTTTCAGTGAATTCAGTGGGAGAAGCCACAGTTCACTGGCACAGTGACTGCCAGGATGGTCTGCCAGGATAGGTGACTGCCAGGATAGGTCATCTCCAGAAGAACTCAACAACTTATCACTTCTGTACATGCCAAGAAAATGAAATGAATATGTCCCTGGAGTTACCAGGAACTGACAATGATTTTGGCATACCTTTGCTTCCAATTTAACATGCTGCTCTATGGATTTGGGAAATATCTACACAGACCATTAAATGGGGTGTGTAGTAGAAAGCACTGTCACAATGTCGGTGGTAGAGGCAGCCCATACATTTGTGGTTCTCAAGCGGTCCTCCAAGGCCACTGGAATCAAAATCCTTGGCTGGAACTCCAGTACGGTGCGGGATGTATGCTGCATACAGAGAATCTGAGCGGAACTGTGGCTGTTGGGTCAGGATCAGGCAATGCAAGGCTAGCCTTACATTAACTCTGCCAAGAAAGGGTTGCAGTCTGAGAATTGCCCCCCCCCCCCGCATTTCAGTGAAAGCCACATTTTTCAGTGTTCAGGGCAAGAAATGAGCCCACCCCTTACTCACTTGATAACCAAAGGTCACCCCTAATCAATCACACAAATGAAGCCCTGGTTACAGAAGATTAGACTGAAATGAGCCTCATTTACACAGGCACAACATGTCCACACATGCGGGGTGTTTTTACCAAAATTTCCCTTCTGGGAGGGTTTGGATCTGCTAGATGTAGAGTAGGTCTAAAAACAACCCAAACGTGATGATTCCACACAGTTGTTCGTTAACTAGAATATTTTAGTGCACGTGTAAGAATGCTCTAATTTTAACTTCAGGGTGAGTGAAGTTAAATGAACACACAAGTGGTCTTCATAAAAGTTAAATAACACTATATGCAAGTTATAGATTGGCAGCAGGTGCCAGAAGACAGGACACCATTAATATGAATCATTGCAGTTATCTCTCAGGTCCAAATGCATGCATATAGAACCAGGTTTTAAAATAGGCCTTTTCTTAAAGCTAGTTGTATCATTGGAAATAACACTTTAACGCTTCTGTGGGAGACGATGACTGCTCACATCCATGACAATCCTTCAGTCACACATGTTCCCTGGGTGGGGCTAAACAGCAGTCACTTCACAGCTACCATCTAAAACCTCAAAGGTAAGGCAACCAGACAACCCTAAAGGATCTCTTGGGCTGTTTTTCCACTGTCACTAAGTACCCATTGAAGCACCCATTAAGGACCCATTTGGCTGAGAGCCGGATGACCCCATTTTCACCACAGACCACATTAGGGACACATTTGTTTCCACCACAGCTAAGGAAATCTGGATCATATGGGTCCTTCAGGACCTATAATCTGGATTTAAAGGGGTCTACAATGGGGTCTTCAGCCTTAAAATCTGGATTGTACTGAGCCTGTTTCCACTACAATCCAGCAAGGGGGTCTAGAGGAGGCTTGGGGGAGGGGCAGCCATGGGGGGGTGCCCGAAGGTCACAACTTCGGAGTCCCTTTGAAGTCCCTCCAAAGCCAGTCCGAAGTCCCTCTGAAGGCAACTTCGGAGATTAGTTTAGGCTCCAAAGAAAAACCCCTTGCGAGAACACTGCAGCTGTCAAAGGCTACAAAGCTATGAAGGGTCTTTGAAGTTAGGGGCAGATCACTGGAAA
Source organism: Aspidoscelis tigris stejnegeri (assembly GCA_023333525.1). Taxonomy (NCBI): domain Eukaryota; kingdom Metazoa; phylum Chordata; class Lepidosauria; order Squamata; family Teiidae; genus Aspidoscelis; species Aspidoscelis tigris. The sequence continues at coordinate 28,002,179 of JALMGA010000007.1, read as the reverse complement.
GGCTGGGCAGCAGAGGATGTGTAGCCAGGGGTTTCTTGCAAGCGTGGTGGATCCCATGGGGATCGTGATTTTGCTCTCTTTCCCAGGCAAGCCACTTGCTTGCCTCAAAAGGGGAGTAAAAGCAAGGGAGTAAGGGGGTGCAGAGGCTTAAGTTTTCTCTCTTTTTCAGGGAGGTAACCTTGCAGGAGGCTGACTCATTCATGCGGAAAGAGGTGCATAATTAATGAGCGTCTACAATGTTGCCAAAGTGGCAGCTCACAGTGTTTTTGCGAGGATAAAATAGGGCAAGACCAGATGCAATTCCTTGACCCCCTTGGGAATCAGAAAGGAAAATAAGAACAATTAAATAAAAACATTCACTATCCACACTTTCCCCAAATTAGAGAAGTCTTTCATTCCTGCTACAACATAAAAGACAGAATAATGAGAAGAATTTCTAGAGCAGGTATCTCCAGACGGGTCTTCTACAGAATTCAACACACCAGTTAGGGCCTTCCCACATTTGCATGTTATCCTGGAATAACAGATCTTAGTATACTTTATCTACATGGGACTAGTGCTATACTTTGTCCACATGGGACCATTCCTAAGGAATGCCTATCCTAGATTAGCTCTAGACCTGTTTGAAGAGGTCTACAGCTATCCCACATTGTCTGTTCTGGACCAGTAATCAACACTTCCACACCTGATCAAAACAGGGGGCCTATCCACACTAGGCCCAGTAGTCACTTTGGGCTGGGCTCTGATACAGAACATTTGCATGTAAAGGAGCCTTTTATTAACTAGAAACAGCTCCTTCTGTGCAGAAGAACACCCCATGGCAACTATGCATGGTGCACATTTAAGTGCACCATGCTTGCACTTACCTTGACCAGCACCAGGCTCCAGGAGACCTATCCACACCACTTCCTCTGCTGGCACATGACATGGCGTACAAGCATGTTGATGCAGAGCATCATGGCTGCACTGGTGCCACTACTGGCAAAGTTAAGATGGCAGCACCTGGATGTTGCAGGTAGGTGTCCAGACAGGTTGGGGGAGGGTTCAGCTGCAATAAGCATCTACCAGCGCAGATGCTTAGTGCACAAGTGGGTAAGTTCGCACTTCCAGGTTCCTAATCATCAAATTCCAAAGTGGATGTGTCTTTTTTCTTACTCTTAGGCTGTGTCCCCATGCAGGAATTTTATTCCTGAAATAGTCCCTTAAAAACTCATTGGACCATGTGCTTATTTGTTGATATTTTTCCAAATTTGATTGTAGTTTGTGACACCCAATTTATTTGTAATTTTGGTTAAATATATCCCTAGGTATTTCATTTTTTTTCAGTCCCATATTTAATCCCAAGATCCTTTTTATATCTGTCTGTTCTTTCACAGATAAATGGTTTGGATAATTTGGTCCCTTTTCTGTTTCCTCTTCTTTTTTATACCTATTTCTATATTCATGCATATCCCCCTTATTGTAGCTTTGAATGCATCCAACATCACCTTCTGTGGAAGTTGACCTACATCATTCTGTTGAAAATAGGTTTACCTCTTTTTCTATCTTCTTAAGATCCTCCTTTTTGCCAGAACCACTGGATCAAGTTTCCAGTTCAATGTAGTTTTACTCTTTGCTTCTAGTTCCATGCATAATAGTGCATGGTCAGCAATCCAATTACTTTTTGTGTATGCATCCCTAACCCATAGTCCAAAGCCTTTATTTATTAAGATGTGGTCAATTGCTGTAAACACTTTGTGTCTAGCTGAAAAATGTGTTGGGAACTTTATTATGGCTCCTTTTTTACCATATCCATCAAATAAAAAAAGTTCATGCACATCTTGTATTCCTTCAGTTCTTTGTTTATTGGATTTATATGCCAAAGATTTCTAAAGACCCTGCATGATTTAGAACACCTCCTCCCATAATCAGACATTGGAAATAAAATTATATGTGTCTCTTCCCAAAGAGACATCTTGAAAGTAGATAATCCTACCTTTTTTGGAGGCCCTTCTTCAGCAAAGTAGTATATGCCACCTCCTTGCTGGGCCATGTTAGTATTCCAGCTAGAAAGCTGTGAAAATGTGAGCTTTAAGCTCATGAAGAATTAGCATAGGACTTTGCTCAGATGGCATGTGGCAAGCCTCTATGAGTGTGTGTGTTTTCTTGTAGAAATGTTGCAGTTGATGTTTGCAAAACTGCAGCTGATGGAGAAGCAAGATAATAAGATTTCCTCAACCAGCTTATCAGGACCCAACTACTCTTGGGCTTCTTCCCAGACCTATCCTAATTGGCAGTTGTTCCACCTGCAATTTGATCTCCCTGATCTGACTCCTTAAATTCAAAATGTTATCTGATATAGTGGAGAATTTTAGTTAACATAAAAAGCAAAATATATGTTTCTAGTCTTCATCTCATGGTTGCCCTCAAAGGGAAGAAGAGATTCCCCAAACCTAATACTAATGCAGACAGCAGTTCAAGTTAAATTGCTGCTTAGCATCATGCCAAAATTGGTCCATTATGAACAAAAAAGGGCTATCATTTATTTTATTTTATTAGTAAAACTTACTTTGTGTGAAGGTCTATGGATCCAGGCAGCCTTCTCATTTTTCATTGCTATATTTTTCATTGTAACAAATTCCATAACAATACATGAATAAGCATAAGAACTATAAAATTTTGAACATAAAACATAGTACATATATATATACATATATGTATATATGTATATATATAACAGGGTCACCAACAATAACTTGTATGTCAGATACACTCTCCCAAAATATACTGATAAATTAACTAATTATGACCAATGTGGGGAAATGGATGTGATCTTATCCCTCATAAAGCCAAGAGGATGGAAGGAAGAAACTTTCAAAGCCAAATTCACTAAAGGGGACCATTTTTGGTAGCTCCTTGTAAAACAGAATGGCTAGTCTTTCAAGATGTTGCAGAGTTGTTCTCGTGGACAATGACAAACAATAATGAAGCCACCATTCCTCAAAAATGGAAGGAATGTAGATAGGACACCTCATTCTACATTTCCAGGACCAGAACATTTGCTTGCCTTAATAGCTACAACACACTATTGTAGGAGTACTCAACTTATGAGCTCCCAATGTTCTTCAGCTACAACTCCCATCAGCTCTGGCCAGTCTGGCCAATGGCAAGAAATGCTCAAATTATGATGGGAGCCATAGTGCAGCAACACTCAGAGGTTCATAATTTGAGCATATCCGTCCTACTGGAACAAATTTTGCAACCCTTATAACATAAAATGAATATTTTTTTAAAAAAATATTTTTTTAAAATACATATAGTCAAAATTAACAGTGTAAATCATAAACGTGCAATTCATAATAGTAAATGTCATGCCTCCAAAGGTTCCACAATTTTATTGTTAATATGCTTTATAGGGATGTAACGAGAATATTGATCTGCCAGACTCTTCTTCCGTTTCTTCCAAATCCTTAAGGTCATGGACAAGGGGCCTAATATTTGCTAGATATTCTTTTCTTTAATCACCCCAAAAAAGGAGTGAGCCATGCTCTAAAGTATTTTCTTCCCTGTAATATTCCAAATCATAATATCCTTCTAATGCATATTTTATAGAAATTCCATAATAAATATTAAATGTACATGCATATTAGTACTATAAGGCTGTATCGTGATGTATTTTTGTTTTTTTCTGGAGTTTACAGCATTAGGGATAATATAGTTACACCCTCTTTCTTTTTCCCTTTTATGCGTTATGAAAATACTCCTTGCATAGCTAAGGATAAATGGCATTATTTAAAACACTTTGTTCATACATTGTAGGTAGGCTTTCTTTGAAGCACTGTGACTAAACAGGATCAGGCTAACAGTGCCCCCCCCCCCCCCCATGAATAGGCTGTATGTAAGCTTGAGTATTTTCAGGATATTTTGTCATGTGTGTGTATTTTCTTTGCTCTGCCATAAGCACCCTTTCTAGCTTTCATTCCTTTATACAAATGTCTCCCGCAGTGGGTATTCATCTACCTAAAGGGAAAAAGCAAAGGTCTAAAGAAGTTCAAGAAAGCAGCTCACTTTAAAAAGTGAGGAAAACTGGAGGCAGCCCAAGGTTAAGAATAAAGAAAATAGATTTCAAGTGTTGCAGTAGCATTAAAATAAAGTGCTAAATGTTGAATAAATATAAGAACATAAGAGGAGCCCTCGGCTAGATCAAGCCACAGTCCATCTAGTCCTGCATCCTGTCTCACATAGTGGCCTACCAATTGCTTCTGGACATCTCAAGATAAGAAAAAGCGAATCCTTTGTCTGCCTGCCTGCCTTGCCCACCCGCCCACCTGAATGTCTGTCTGTCATCTATAAAACATCAACAGATCATAATGAAAATCATATATTACTATTAGCTGCCTTTTCAACAAATATTTATTTATATTTATATTTATATTTATATCCCGCCCCATACCCTAGGGCATTGATGTTGAACCTTTTGAGCTCGGTGTGTCAAAATTTGCAAGAAAACCTAGCTTAACTCAGGTGCTGTGTCACATCTAGAAATGTCCATAATTTTGTAATATTTGTAGCTCTAGTAAAAAAGTTATATTTTTGATATATATATTTTATTAAAAGCAAAACCAAATACTTCTTTACATTTGCTCAATCTTCAATTGATAGTTGGTATTTCGTACACTTCGTGAACAAGCAAGTACTACACGCCCAGGTGCTAGGGTGACCATGTGTGTCACCCAAAAGGGCTTGGCATGTCACCTGTGACACGCGTGTCATAGGTTGGCCATCACTGCCCTAGGGTCTCTGGGCGGCTTACAACATTTAAAATACACACATATCAAGACTGTATAAAACAATGCTAAAACCAATACAAAGCTTCCTGAATATAGACAGAGAAGGGGCCTGACGTACCTCCAAGGGGAGACCATTCCACAATCTGGGGGCCACTACCGAGAAGGCCCTCTCCCGGGTGCCCACCCGCCTAGCTGCTGAAGGCGGGTAGATAACCAGAAGGGCCTCCCCTCCAGATCTTATAACGCGGGCAGGTCGATATGGGAGAAGGCGCTCCTTTAGATATCTGGGGCCCAAGTCATTTAGGGCCTTATAAGTCAGAGTTAGCACCTTGAATTGGGCTCGGTAGTGAATTGGCAGCCAGTGCAGTTCTTTTAGAACCGGCATGATATGTGTCCGGCTAGATGTTCCTGTCAGCACTCTGGCGGCTGCATTTTGCACCAGCTGCAACTTCCGAACCGTCTTCAAGGGCAGCCCCATGTAGAGCACGTTACAATAGTCCAACCTGGAGGTTGCCAGAGCATGGATAACTGTGGCCAGGTCATCTCTGTCCAAAAAAGGTTTCAGTTGATGCACTAGCCGTAGTTGGGAGTAGGCACTCCTGGCCACGGCCTCCACCTGAGCTTCAAGTGTTAGTGCAGAGTCTAGGAGTACCCCCAAATTTCACACCTGTCCCTTCCCGGATATTGCAACCCCGTCAAGGACAGGGTATCTCCCAACTACTTGGACCCGAGAGCCTGTAACACACAGCACCTCTGTCTTGTCTGGATTCAGTTTCAATTTATTGGCCCTCATCCAGCCCATTACCGCCTCCAAGCACCTGTCAAGCACTTCAACCACCTCTCCTGAATCAGATGGCACAGAGAGATAGAGTTGGGTATCATCTGCATATTGATGACACCTCACTCAAAATCTCCTGATGATCTCTCCCAGTGGCTTCATGTAGATATTAAATAACATGGGAGATAAGATTGACCCCTTGGGAACCCCACAAGTGAGTTCCCAGGGTGTCGACTCCGTCTCTCCCATTGCCACTATCTGAGATCGGCTCTGGAGATAGGAGCGGAACCAATGCCAGGCACTGCCTCCAACTCCTAAACTCTATAGCCTCTCCAGAAGGATACCATGGTCAATGGTATCAAAAGCTGCTGAGAGGCCCAGGACAACCAGGATGTCCAGGAGAATTGGATGTAGCCTCTTTCAATAGACCTATGGGAGGTAAGACAAGTCCATATCCTTAATCTGCCCCACTGGGGTTTCCATAATAGCAGTGGAGACCAATGGACAGGAACAAGCAAAAACACATTCATTGGCAACTTGTGCAGAAGAGTGATAAAGAATCTCTAATTCCAGACAAACCAACCAGATTTAGTCAATGGCACAGAATATAGAAGAGACTGAAGCCTCACCACTTCGTTCAGATCCCAAGTCCTTTCTTCACTGGGCCTTATTCCAGATCATATGCTGGATCAGGGACCTGTCTTTGCATGCTAGTGCAGACTACTGCAGACCCCAGATGGGGCTTGCCATGTTTGCACCAGGATGCATATGTCAAGTCCCTGTTCTGACTGGACTTTATTCTGGATTATATCCTGGGATAAGGATGTGTCCCTGGGTGGGACATGCCATAGTCTACATCAGTATGTGGATGGCAGGTTCCTATTCTGAGATATGAACCTGCAGAAAAGGTCCCAGTGCAGAAAAGGTCTCATAGTCAATAATGAGTCAAATATGTGAACACAATGGCAAGTCTAAAAGAAGACACCTGAAGGTAATGAATAGGCCTGCAGCTGAGGTATGCAATTGTGTGTGCACTCTTCATTGGATCTTTCCAATAAAGTGGGAAAAGTAGCAAATGACACCATCTGTGTCAAGAATGGGAACAAAGTCATTTGAGTTTTGTTTGGAGATCTAAACAAAGATTGAAAAACTAAAACAATGCTACATTTTATTTTAACAGCAGCAAAACTTGTAATTGCACAAGGATGAAACCACTTTACACAAATCCATCTGGAATTACAAAATGTGGAATTTCATCAGTAGGGATATGCACGTTTGTGTGTGTGTGTGTGTGTGTGTATGTGTGTGTGTATTCAATTCATATCAAATCAAACGCAAGAAAATTAGTATTTGTTTGAATAGATCCCCTTTAATTATGGTAGGATTCGTATTCAATATGAATGTTCAATCCTGTATGAATCCCATATGAAATTTCATATGAAGCTTCATAAAAATGTATCAGAACATTCCATTCGAATTCAAATGTCAGTCTTTGAATGTGCCAACATTCCATTTGGATTCGAATGGCCGAATTCGTCCAAATTTGTGTGAATTTTGAACGTTATGAATATTCATGCACATCATCAGCAATGAATATATACTGAACTAATTAAGAACAATGCGGGGACAGCCAGCCAACAAACCTTTCCACATTTTCCAGGCCCTTTCACTGGATTCACAATAATAGCTGAACAAAAATTTAACACTTTCTGAACAGGTATGGAACTTCCTACATAAAAGTGCTTTAGAGTCATTGACCTTGTACTTTCTCCACTTACATCAGTTAATCCATATTGCCTAGACCATATTAGCTAGATCCAGATCAACCACAGGCAGAGGTATCTGCATTGAGTAAGCTTTAGAACAGGAAATCTGTGCTAAAGAGTCCTAGCATGGATGTAGAATACATTTACATGGGGCCTGTTCACACTTGGCCATATTCTGGAATATATCTATATCTCAGGATAGGGGTCTGTTGTCCGCATGCTACTGCAGAGTCTGGCAGGCCACAACTGGGGCCTGCTGTAGCCTGCATTAGCATGTGGACAGAAGGTCTTTATTCCAGGATATATTCCAGACTAAGGACAAGTACAAACAGGTCTACCACTAATTCAGATTAATGAACTTTTAGCACAGTTCTGATCCAAATGTACTCTGCTCATGTGCAGACAATGTGTTATTAGCAGCTTCTTGATACAGATTAACAAGTGAGTACAGAAAGACCTATCTGCACTTACACTTAATCTGGAATTGTCCTCTTTTTCACCTCCTCAATCCTCCCACTCAGCCTTCCCCATTTCCATTAAGCAAAACATAAGCCAAATTAGGGAAGCCCTGATCAGGATCACCAGTAGACCCATTTAAATGGGTTTAATGGAGGACCAGCAGGCCAGGTCCAGAACACAGAGTGCAAAATACACTCCTCCCATGTTTGGGATTACCTGTAGTCCCATTTTGATGGTGCACCATAATACACCACCATAATGGGTTTCCCAGAGTCTCTAAGGCTAAGAACCTAATACTCAGAGGCCTTGGAAACTGGCCCAAACACTTGTGTGAGCTTCAGGGCTGGCACAGGTCCAGTGTAATTGTGCAGATGATACAGTTCCAGACTACGTCTTTTCATGGTCTGAACTAGTCAGCCTGGCTGATCCAGACCCACTAGATCAGATCACAAAGAAGTAAGTGCAGAAATGCCCATTGTCTCAATGGGAGCCACACAGCCTTTGCACAGATTCCACAGCCACATGATCACAGAATAATCTGTTATCAACCAGGAACTATAATTTTGCTTCCTCTATTACCTCCTTCCCAGTCCCTTCCTTACTTCATTGAGCAGATAGTTTTTGGTTTTTGCTTTTGGAGAAAACGTGTGCATTTGATTTGTAAATAGATTATTGCTTATTTGTAAATATGTATTAAAAAATAAAAGATTTTGGGAGTTGGGGAGAAAAAGAAAGAAGAAGAAAATGATGGAAAAACATGCATTGTAAAAAATAGCACAAACATGCACATACATAAATAGATTAACATACAAAAGGTGCATGTGATTATCTTTATATATTGAGAAACATTTCAGTAGGTGAAACCCACCCACAGAAGTCAGATTTCCTGGCCTGGCACTGAAAATGCACCTGGGTTCAGAAGTCTGGATTTCCATTTGGCATGGAAACTCAATGGACACATACCACCACCAACTTCCAAGTGAAGCTGCCTTGAATGCCACCCCTCCAGCCTGATTCTGTGTTGGTCAGAGCTCAGCATGTGAATGATACTTTAGACTGAATGTGTTAAGCATCACATGTTTAGCATACCTTTCTTGTCTTTTTGTTCAAGGAAAAGGAAAGAAGTAGATAATGTATCCGGATTATCTTGTACTGGAGAAAAGGTGCCAGTAAGTTGAGCTCAGTTCCTGATCTCTGGACAGAAGTATTCAAGTGGTTTTCTTGCCAACATTATATCAGTGGGTTGCCGTTGTCTTCTTCTGTGATAATTTTCAACTTCCCCATGCAATCTGTAGCACCTGGTAATCCCAGATGGTCTTCCATCAGAACATAACTCAGTCCAAGCCTGTTTAGCTTCTGAGATCAGGCAAGATTGGTGAGGGACAGCCAAAATGCTGAGACTTCTTAGCCCAAACATCTCTTGCTATAAATACCAGAAATACTTGACATTTGAAAGGGTTCTATTCTAGGCATCTCTCATGAAAGTCAAATGAGAATATGGAGGACAATTTTTAACCATCATGCACCACCACACCAAAAACCTTCCCCAAAACTGGCAGCAAGTGAAAACTCACAAACACCTAAGATTTCACCTAAATAACAAGATCCGTGGATGCAACAACTATAAATCTTATGGTTCCTCTGTGCTTCACTCTCTTTTGTTTTATTTTCCTTTATGTTTAACTTTATCACCTTTCAATATGCCTGAATAACAAAACAGTATATAAAGACCAACTGACCCCATGCTCTTCAGTGTGTCCTCATAAGTTCCTCTGATCCCTTTATTAGATTCTTTAGACAGCCAAAGGCTCCATCCGTTGCAGTTCTTTCAAGTAAAATTCATCATCCGTACTCAATTTATATTCACATGCTGTTTCGTGGTGTGTGTGTGTGTGTTTTAAAAAAGCAAGTTTATTTTTCCCCTCACTTATTCAGGGAATGAGCTGTACATTCAAAGCAAAGGAGGAAAAAAATCTCCTAAAGCAGAAAAAGAAAATTATGTAATTTTTTTAGGCATAGGAGCAAGGCTTTGATGTTTATTTCTAATTCATAATAATAATAATAATAAAAGAATGGAATTGTTAAGCTGTGGTCTGGGATGTTACTTGGTCTCAAAGTAGTACCTAGAATTACACACAAAGCATAGATGGGCCTCCTCAGACTGGCTCACTGTACCTAAATAAACGCATAAATAACATAGTGCCTGCCAAAGCAAAGAAGTCGAGGCCTAAGAATGGAGCGTGTATCTGGAAATAGATAGCATTTAAGGGACTCTAAGAGATCAAAGGTGAGTCAAAACATAATATCATTGAACAAAGCAAGGAAATTCCCTAGTGCCCATGCGTAATATTTTGCCAATGACCTTTCCAGCCAGGTCTTGTGTGTGTGGTGTTGGTATAGACAAAACAACAGCAAAATTGTCTAAAACACATTTTTTCTCATGAGGAAAAAGCTTTGCTATAATCTACAAAAAGCTAAACTGCCCCTCTTTAATTTCAGTGAGTGTAAGAGTTTCCTGTTTGCTCTGCTTCTATATTAAGAGTTGAGACATGTCAGCTACCTCCATTGCTGTTTGCCCTTGCATATCTCCTCACACGGCAAGACTAATGAAGTGGCTCTAGGGAAGTGGAATCAAGACTGCAGCTTAAAACAGCAGTCTTCATTGGGTGGAAGGAAAGACTATGGGCCAGTTCGCACTTTGGCCCATAGTCAACAATTGAGCAACACTTGGGGAAGAGCATCTGTACCTAGAGAAGGCTCCAGGCACCCCCTGCCTTCCCAGTCTGTAATAGTTGATTAGGAAACCTTCCCAACTTTCCCCCAAAGCTTACCTGATGCGTCCAGCCATGAAGCATTCACTCTTCTGCTGGAAAAGGAAGTCAACAGAGGTGCTGCACAAGTATGCTGGCAGTTCTGCTGCCCACCTGATGCAACTGCAACTGTACAGAGCATCAGCGTTGTCATGGCAACAGCACTGACACACGCATAGTCACGGGGGGCACTGCCCCCAAGATGGCGGTGCACTGAAGAGAACCATTCCTGGGAACGACTGCACGGATCTTAGGTTGTAAGTGACTAGAGCTTGCAAGTGAGAGTGCTAGTCAACATTGGGTGATTGCACTCCTTTCCCATCCAGCAGATGGGAAGGGAAGTACAAAATCGCCCTATAATAGAGAACCGATATCTGTCCAGCAATCTCACCATATCCCCAGGAGGTACAATGCATGGCATACATGAACAGTGTCTCCTTGTCTTCCAGGCTTTGAAGATGGGTAACAAAATTTTCTCGATTTCAGTGTGATAAAGCACTAGACAGGAAATAATCACGAAAGTCAGCCATTTTCTGCCTGATGCTTAATTACACCAGTCTGAAACCAGGGCAGGTAATATACCTCTACCACTGTCCTCTCTCCAGGCAGTAAGTGCCTTCAAAGTGTTTTTCCAGGTTTACCTGGAAGGGTGCTCCGAAGGTGATTTCAACACTCTGAGCCTTATTGGATGGATGAGAAATTCCTAATTTTCATGCCATGCTATCAGACTGTTGGGGAAGGATATCTCATTCTATCTGATCTGTAAAAAAAATTCTTCCTCTACCCTCCAAATCCACCTTTCATCTTATATTATGTTTATTAAATTGGAAGGACTAGGGCTCCCTCCAGGTGGCATGGATATCCCACTAAAAAAGTGATAATCCAGAGTAGGGATGTGCTCAAATGTTTTTGGGGCATTCGATTCAAAACAAATAGAGTGTTCAAAAATCCATATTCGTATGAATCGATCACATTTGAATGTGGTAAAATTCTATTTGGTACGAATCTATTTGTATGTATTTGTACGGACATTCAATACATATCTGCTATGAACAGGTAAGTATCTGATATAAATAAAGACATATCTGATACATTTCCCCAGCTTAACGAATGTCCGGACTATTTGTACAAATCTCCGGAAACATTCGTATAAGTTCAAATGTTAGCATATGAATATTGTAACATTTGATTTGAGTTTGAATGCCCAAATTTGGCCAAATTTGGCTGAATTTCGAATGTTACAAATATTCACGCACATCCCTAAGCCAGAGCATTTCCCCTCTGGCATTATCACTTGCTAGCTCGACAGCAGTATGGCCAGCACTGACTTTATGCATTTTAGTGACGTGCACATCCAAGTATGTTGGAAGAATACCCAGAAGTGCATGTCACCACCGCTGCACATGTGTGACCCTCTACTATTTCAGCTCCTGCACTTATATAGTGGCCATAGTGAGAACGGCAGCTCCATCCAAAAGATAAGCAAATGCGCTATTGCTGGAAAACCTGCCACCAGTGCTGGGGTTTTTGTGTTTCTTAGGGGGAACATAGCAGAGCTATGATGGGGTTACTGCAGATATGTATGGAAGCCCCACCAGAGCACAACCATAACTTGATGGGGACTAACTCCTTGTCTGGAATTCTTCTAGCCAAAAATTCTGGAGCACCAAGGAAGCTCAAAAACATTAGTAAGATTGTTTAGGAGAAAGAAACACACATACTGTATATACATGCATATGAACACTCACATGCATCCGTGCAGGTGCGCAAACACCTCAGTTACCTTTCGCCTGTAAGGGAGGCTCAAACTTGTACCCACTGAAAACTATACAGCATCTTTAGAGTGCCCCACAAATGAGCATCCTTCCTCCTCAAAACAATAGCTAAACACAGTAGAACCCTCTAACAAGTTTTTATTGCTATTTACAAGCAGGCAGCTAAATCAGCAGATGGTCTCTTTTATACATCTGTCTGTCACAAAAATCTCACTCTCAAAGCTCCTGACATATTGAGCAATGAATCCCTGGTGCTTGTTTAGGCATTTTAACTTCACTTTGAAGATCACTTCCCATAAACATTATGTTCCCTGACACTGAGCAATCTGCCTGCCCTAGCTCCAGCCAGCTCACAAGCTCTTAGGTAATGTTTATGGCACTGTGGCAGTGAATGGAGGGTGCAAAGATCACACACCCCTGTGCCCCAACAGTGAAGTGAGTATGTTGGCCAGTTGCAATGTCCACATGACCCCACACTCTTCAAGAGTGCTATGGCAGAGTAGCAGGCTGATACTTGCAACTTATATTCTTATGATCAATGGCTACTAGGCACATGCATGACTTCTTTGGTACTTGATTCATATCAAATCAAATACAAGAAAATTTGTATTCATTCTAATAGATCCCCTTCGAATGTGGTAGGATTTTTATTTGATATGAATGTTCAGTCCCATACGAATCCCATACGAAGCTTCATACGGATGTACCAAAATATTCCATTCAAATTCAAATGTCAAATCTTGAAATGTGCCAACATTCTATTCAAATTTGATTGTCTGAATTCGGCCAAATTCATACTCTAATGGCTACTGGAATGGATGCCTAGGTATTGCCTTCAGGTTAGAGAGACAGGCGGGATGCCTCCAAAGGGCATTTGAAGGGAGTCGAGAGCAAGGGAAGGTTTTGCCTTTTCTTCTGCTAGAAAAGTGCCCATAAGCAATTGGTTGGCCACTGTGTGAGACAGGATGCTGGACTAGATGGGCTGTGGCCTGACCCAGCAGGGCTTCTCTTATATCCTTATGTTCTTAACTCTTTCCTGTGTGAAACAAAATGTTAGTGAGTTGACTGAGGCAAGGTCATGCAGGCCCAAGGCACCTGTACCAGCTGTCTCAGTTTGTGTCAGGCTTTGTTATCTTGAACAGGCTGGGTTACATTTTTACAGAGGAAAGAAGCTTTTGAGAAGTGGGTCACAGCAAGTTTCAGCAAAGAATTAAAACTCATATACGCAGAAGGTGGCAGCAATGAACTATAGGTCTAGATTTCCCAACATAGCATCATCTGGATGTTACCTAAACTATGAAGAGAGGAGGTGACAAGGTGGAAACATGGACATGTGTTTTGGTCTCCCTTTTATAAAAGGTATCATAGAGAAAGGCTGCATGTATTAAGCCAAGTGCTGGCCTGTCTTAAATTATGTATTTTTCCATTTATGCAGAATGTTATTAGAGGAGTATCTTTCTTTTGCTCTACTAACAATGAGCAATCCCCACAGACTTCACTCAGCAGTCATCCATAATCACATACATTGTTTCCCACATTCACATACACTTAACATCACCCAATGCTCCATTTCACTTGCTGCACAAAGCCATTCACAGGACGAAAAAGGTTGCCTTTGAATGTATTTGATCAAAATGTTTTGACATCACCTCAATATATGTCCTATGTCTTTATTCCTTTTCATCCAACATACAGATAACAATTCAACTCACAATATACAATTAAACTAAACAACAAATAGGAAAGTATCCAACCCAAGAGTCCAGATTCATGAAAAACAAAGCCAGGAAGAAACAGAAAGGATAAGGCAAATGAAGCCTTGGTTGGCTCATACGCGAGGAGAGAAGAATGATAAAAGGACCAACATGAGAACATTCATACTTATTATGTCTCAAATTATTTTAAAAGACTCCCATTGTTCCAAGATTCTGTTTGACACAGCTTGGCTACCTGGATGTACAATGAAATGCACACAACATGGATGCACACTTAAAACTCCAGACTCCACAGATACACAATCCTGTGTAACTAATGCAGAATGCATTGCTTTGCTCTGCCTTGTTTGGAAAGAATGGGGGAGTGAGTTGGAATATGCAATGCCTGGTAGAGAATGTTGCTATGTAGCTTTAAGTCAGGGATATAAGAAGAAGTAAGGAGAAAGCAATATCCTGTTTACAACAAAGACAGGTCTGTGTGCAAAATGTCACATTTATCTGCTTGCATATTAAATTTATCTCTTATTTGTTCCTGCCTTTGTATGTTCACAAGAGATTCTCCTGTGCTTTGAGCATAAAACAGAGCATGGAATGAAACTTGCTTCTGGCTTAGGGCCTTTCTATACTTACTGATATTCCTCATCAGCACATGCAATAAGGGCCTCCCTTACATATATTAGTGAAAAATATGGGAAGCCCTGCCCACCACGAGTAAGTCTACTGGCTTATTAGTGGGCACTGGTCTGGAACACTCATTTCACTAGCCCTTATGGCCCTTCAGAGCTCTTGGAGCTTCATGCAGACAGAGCAATGCTCCAGACCATGCCTTACTATTTGGGATGTGCATGAATATTTGTAACATTCATTTGTATGAATTCGTACAAATTCTTACCTATATTCATGATCTTCTGTGAGTACATTTTTAATACAGCTGTCCTTCATATAATATCCTTCTGTACAGCACAGCTGTCCTCTTACATTATTAATAAAAGAAGGTTCCAGAAATTTGCAATAATACAATCTGGCCTCTGCAGCACCATTGACTTACACTGGCAGGCTAGACTTCCATGATCCCCGAAACCTCACTTTATGTAACACTGTTTTTCTTTATATAATTATGGGGGACTATACCATAGCACTATTAGGAACCAACAGTATATTTGCTGTATTTACATATTTGGGTTCTACAGATCACATTTGGCATGGGATATGAAAAAATTAATAATTATATCCCCACTTGACATTGTTACATCTCCTTGGATATAGGAATTGTCTGTGGGAGTCATCCTGCATCTTTAAGCTATAAAATGAGAGGGAGCAGCTGGTAGACTTAGATTACATGATAGGAATCTATTTATTTATTTACTTGCTTACTTATTTACTTATTGCTTTGTAAAGGGGATGAACAGCCCCTGACTGGGAGACTGGCCTTTGGGCACTTAGCTTTCATGGGACAGTGTCCCTCAGAAGTTAAGTATAAGGACAATGGCTGGCCTTTGCATTGTGAACACTGGCCCCATCCCAAAGTTACCCAGCATTTACCTTAGTACCACTGAAGTGAAAATGCTCGCGACTGAAGGTGTCTGCCTCGCTGCAGCAATGGCCATGTGTGCTGAGTTGCTGCTACAGCAACCAAGTGATGTAGAATGCAACTGCACAGCTGCAGCCCCCACTGCCCCCCACAGCAGTTTCTGGAGCTCTGCTAGAATCACCAATGGCCAGTTTGGTCTTGCGGTTAGAGTGCCAGACTCATGTCTTATAGTCACCGTGTTTGATTCCATACTCCTCCACAAAGCTAGCTGGGTGACCGTGGGCTACTCACAGCTCTTTTTCTGAGTTCCCACAGCCCCATCTACCTCAAAGGGTGTCTGTTGTTGGGAGAAGAACAGAAGTTTGTCAACCACTTTGAATCCCCTTAAAAGGTGAGAAAAGTGGGGTATAAAAGCCAACTCTTCCTCTTCCTCCAGTATTCATGGCTGTCCCCATCTTCAATAGCTGTGAAAAAAGAAGAGACACTCTGAAACACAGTGTCCCTGGGCCATACACATCTTCAAAGAGCAAAAAGGCCCTGTTATCCATAGAAAGATTTGCTTTTCTAATGCAAACAGAAGGGAAGCTCATATTTCCAAATTACTTGGGGGAGATGGAAGAATTCTGTTAAATGAGGTTGCTATGGTTGTGTTGAGAGCAGCAAGTCTGGGATCTGAAGAAACCTTAGACAAAATGAGTTATCTTGCATCTAATACATTTTAAATTAAAACAAAAACAAAATTGTATGTGCAAATGTGCGCTAGAATTAATGGCTATTGTATGACATGCAGAGTATCTCACTATTTATAATACAGTAAAAGAGGATCAGATAAACACTGGCATAACCTCTGCCACGACTGATAATGTAAATCATCCCTTGTATCATTTATCTTTCCTCTAGGCCATGCACAAAAACCATGAGAATGGACAATTCGTGCCTAAACAAAGGGCAGCTTGAAAGCAGCTGATGTCAGATGTTTAGACTAGCCCATTATTAAGGTTCAGACCAGATTGGCTGACAAGCATTGGTCACCCTGGCTGGCACTTTCAAAAGGCCTTTCTGAGAACTGAACAGCACCTGTTTTTCAACTGGCCACTGGACTGGTGTCATAAACAGCAGCGGACATAGGCTAACATTAAATGGCAATCACGCTATTTATAGTCACAGGTTGCAGACTAGGCAATCTTAGCTTTAAGCTCTTTAATAATTATTGGGTGCATGCCATCAGAACCTGGTGATTTGCCAATGCTCAATTTGTCAATAAGGGCTATTGCTTATTTCTTGTCACCACAGGCTCAGGAATCTGCCCTGAATTTCCTTCCGTGAAGACAGAGGCAAAGGATTCATTCAGCTTCTCTACAATTTCACCTCTTAGTATGCCTTTATTTCCTTCATCATCTAAGAGATCAGTGGTCTCCCTGGCTGGTTTCCTGATTCTAATATATTTAAATAATATTTTATTATCCGTCTTTAGAGTTTGGGCAATTTTGTTATCCATAATAGGAGAAGCTTCTACTTTCTAAAATATGTTTTCTTGCCTCTAATAGCTTCCTTAACTATACTAGTAAATCACACAGGCCTCCTTTTGACTTTAGAGGGCCTTTTCTCAGTTTAGGACTACATTGTAGCTGAGCCTCAATTATTGTGGTTTTGTGTAACAGTGGAGGTTTCTGAAGAGAGTGGTCCTCTCAACTTTAACTTTGGCCCTTTCCTCACAGGACACTGTCCCACAATGGGAAAGAATCCAGATTTCTCCCTTCCATATGCTAAGGTGGATTCTGAGAGGCTCCAATGCCTTCTAGCATGCTTTGTCCACCTAAACTGCTTAGTATGCTGGACCACTGAGGTATGCAGGCAGCCCATTCAGTGGTCCAAACCCTCCCAACCTGGGATAAGCAATGCATTTCAACAAAGCAACAGAATGCACTACCAAAATGGATCCTGGCCTTCAGAGCACTTGGGGGGGGGGTGCTGGTTCCAAAACTGGTAAGAGCTCTAGAGACTTTGTGGGCACTGGCACAGGATAGACAATCTACATGTGGACCTCCTCTTGCCAGCACCAGATACATGTGACTTTGGGATAGGTTGCTAATCCCAGGATAGGGTGATTCACCCAGTCCGAGGACAGCCCAGATAAATGTGACTACAGCCTTTGAGCTTCCTTTTCATCACTCCTCTCAATTTCCTTCACTTGACTTTGCTCCACCCCTCTTTTCTATTTTATTGCTCAAATATTAAAGACCCTTGTTCTTCTCTAGCTAAAAGAGGGAGCTGTAGCTTGACTGGGCCATCCCAAATCATTTTGAGGGTACTAGTTGACATTTATGTGGAGAACAACTGAAAGGAGGCTTGTCCTGGCAAATCGCAGGGAAGAGTTCACTATGTCAGAGTGCCTTGCCCTACATTGCCACCTTTCCCCAGCTGTTCAACTGAGCTCTAATGGCCCTTAACTTTCCCCAGGAATCTGCCCTTCCTCCTTCTAGCAACAGGCTCCGATTGGTTACAAAAGCCTCTCTGTCTTCATAGCCTGGCTAACCTCTTTGTCTCATCTTAGATCCTAGAGCCAGGAACTTTTACCCTGTGTTCTTTTTGCCATGGTTGTAGTTCAAATCTCTCCACTTCATACTGGAAGTTTACTACCACTCTCTTAATCAAGGTACTGAAGAAGACATGAGGTGCTTTTGCACTTGGCCACCTCCTGCCTGTCCAGATGTTAACCTAACATAAATGAGCAGTGGTGCATGAAATTGTGCACTGCAGAAAAACTAGTTAATGAAAAGCTTACATGAAGCATCCAGCTAGTGAGCATTTGTACCATTTCCAGCGCAATGGGTCATCTGAGGTACCATGCAAGTGCACTGGCTTCTCAGATGACCTCAAACATGACCATAACCCCAACCATTATCAAGATGGTGGCAACCTGTCAGTGATCAGGTATGTGCCCAGACACCAGTAAGTCTCCAGGCGCATGGGGGTTACTCTACTGTGTACTAGCATTCCGAAGCACAAATGCTAGTACACATTAGTAACTAATGCACTCTTCCTGTCCAACAGAAGGGAAGCCAAGTGCAAAAGCAGCCATGGGAATGAAGAAGTAAATTAGAGAAGTAACCAAAGAGGAGATCTTCTAATAATACTGTTATGCCCCTCCTTACGGTGGTTCCATGATCTGCCCCTTTCGGGAGCTCACTTTTACATACAGTGCAACACCTCCTCCAGTATTCTTTTCTCTGCTTTTCCTATACAGTTCATACCCAGGTGTCATTGATGTCCAAAACTGCAGATTGTCAAAGCACCTGCCAGAGTTAAAGGCTTGCGGCTGTCAAATGTATTTTCAATTCTCTTTACAAAAATATTACACACAAAAATCTGCTCTCTGCCAGCTACAGCAACACATTTGCATGCACTGAAATGCACTAGGCAAGTGCCATTTTGGATGCAAGGTGACCCAAGCAAGCCCGTGGCAGAGGGTTACACAGAAAACTCTGAAGCACTGATGAAAACTCTACTGGAGACCACTGGGAGGTGTTTCTTTAGCAGCTTTCATTTGAATCTAAGTTTGAAACATGGGATCCTTCAGGAATGTCACATCTTCTTATGCTCCCCGTCTCAACCATTCTTATTCATTGCTGAGTTTACACCCAGGCCAGCAAGACACAGAAGAAGAAGAAAAAGGACCTAAACAAACAGAGGGAGCCTTGGGGATTCCGTAATGGGTACAGAGCACGCATTCCGTAATCATTCTTTTGATTTGTGCTCAGATATGTTTTCTCCTTGCAGTACAGAGAATGTGCGCTTTCCCTCTGGATTACAAATAATCTGAATCTGGATAAAACCATTACAAAGTGCCCTTCAAAACACTGTGTCTGCATCTGAAATGAATATGTGATTGAAAGCCTAAACAGAAGGCTTTAAAACTTCAGGAATGAGATCTTTTTGCCTCCTCCTTTCTCCTTCTCTCTTTGTGTGTGTGTGTGTGTTTGTACATGCTATAAAAGGGAACCAAAGGAAGCCAATTAACAGTAACTAACTAGCTGTTCCTTTCATTCATTCATTATATCCAGTCCACAACTTTTTAAAAAGCCTTTTATTTTTACACGTATCTAGTATTTTTTTTACAAATTCAAAAATACATTTGGCAAGATGTTAGAAGCTTGACTGTTAACATAACTCATCAGAATTTGCAAGGTTGTCAACAAGATGTATATGTGACTAAGAGACCCGACCTCATTTCTGCATTCACAAATGATCAAAACTCAATGAAACTCTGTTGGAGGCAATGTCAAGACTGTCTACTCCCAGCTACTGCGGGTTTTCAAGCCACAGCCCTTTCTGGACAGAGATGATCCGGCCATATGATCTTACCACCTGCTTAAGTAACTCCCAGACTGGACTACTATAAGAGACACTACGTGGGGCTGCCCAAGAAGCTGCATGCACCAGCTATAGTGCTGGACAGATGTATTTGACTGTGGTATTAAAAGAACTGCAATGGCTACCAGTTTGCTACTGAACCCAATTTACTATCGAAGTTTAGCTTATAAGACCTTAAATGACTTGGGCCCTCAAAATCTAAAGGAATACATTTTCACATATCAACTTGCCCATATCTTAGGATCTGCAGGGTTGTACTGCCACTTTGAGTAGTTAAAGGAGTGGAGACAGGGACTTCTTGGTGGTAGCCCCAAAGGACAGCTTCCTCCCTGAGTTGTGCCAGGTACCTTCAGTATATACTTTCAGGGGATAACTGAAGAGGTCTTTGGTTGAAGAAGCAACCTCTCCCCACTTTCAGGCACTGTTATTGTTTTTAGTGTGTTCTTTTTATAGTTCATTTTTATAGTTGTATTCCACCCTGAGACCTTCTTATATAGAGCAAGATAAATATTATTTCCCTGTCCATTTATACCCTGTGATCCAAAGCCAAATTTCAAACACAATTTCTCACCAAAGATCAAAACACAGGCATGGTGTGATTCAGACTTCCTCCTGGCTGAGAACTTTGCTATCAGAAAATTTTCCAACTTCACTCAAGGTTTAGCGGTGCCAAATACTAGCTTGGTGCAATCACTATAATTTCTTATTGCTAAGGAAAAGCCAATGGCATATACAAACTATGAGAACACTTGTGACAATCAAAACACTACATGAAGACCTTATGGACAGCTCCCAGAATGGGTACCAGATTTCCAAGCATAGCTCCAACCCCATTGGAAGGCTTTTTGTCCTCTTATTCACATAAGAACCAGCATGATATCAGTGGCCATTTCTGCACTTACCTTGCTTGGAGCAGTCTAACTTGTTCTGGTCCAAGCTCATTGTGAGGGTGGAGTGCTTTCTGTTATGGACCAACAACACTAGTAATACAGTTGAGGTATCATAGCTGTTTCAGTCCACACACTTGACGCCTCACCCATCCCTGCCAGTTACTGGTCCACCATTCACATGCCATGTTTGGAGCACAAAGGCAGAGCTGAACATAACTGTCTTTGAAGGCGACATCTCGACCTCTATGTGGGGTACCAAACATGATGTTCAGGGGAGGTGTGTAGGGTACAAAGATGGGGCAGCAGTGGTGACATTTTGCTGTGTCCAGAATATCCCCATTCTCCTTCTTCTGGACAGTGTTAGTATTGTTGTAGACCAATTAAAAGAGGTCTACAGCTAAACTGCGATAGGGAGCCATTAGGATGGTTATAGCATGGGACAGCACTAGTCCTGCACCGAAGAGAGGCCTATTCACACTTTGGCTGACAGTCAACAATTAAGTGAACCTCTGGTAAAGACCATCTACACGTGAAGTAGACTGTTACAACCTCCAAGCAAGCCCTGCCTCCCCAGAAGTTCACTAATTGTTTATTAGGTGTGGAGCACTAAATCGTGCTCCACACCTTTACCAAAATTGACCGAATGCTTACCTGAAGTGTCCAGTGGTGTGACCATTCACTCTTCTTCTGGTTTCCTGTGGTCGGTGGGCAGGGGAGGCAGCGTCCATGCAGGTACAGTGGCATTGGCAGCCATGATCAATCACTGACCTCTGACGTGACCGGACCACCAATCCCTGGGAATGGTGTCCGGTCATTGAGTTGCAAGAGGGGTGTTTGATCAGCAACTGAGTAGCGGATGCTGTGCATTCAATCAAGGGTGCTGATGTGATTGGTTGCAATATGTCCCTCTACTTGAACACGCCCCTCTGCAACGGTGTCCGAGCATGTCACAGAACAGCCAATTGCAGCAGTGAGGAGGTCGAACTTCTGCCTTCGTATCCAGCAGCTGATAAAAGCGAGGTCCATTTGCACTTCAGGCTGATAATGGATGCTTTGGGGAAGCTCCTCTCATGACCTTTACCAGAAGTTTACCAGCCCTAGTTCACATCAGCCTAATCAGCTAAGTGCAGGAAGGCCTGAGGTTTCCTAGCAAGCAGCTCATTCCAGGATAAGAAGACAAGTATGGAAATGTCCAGTGATGGAACAACTTCCCTCCTGTAGACAGGGAGTTCATTCATCTGCCACTCTTAAAGAGTTCATTACTAAAAAAAAAGAACAAACTAATCTCTAGCTATAATCAGATCTCACTGGGAACTTATGAGGACAGTAGAGGTGCCTCCTAATGCAAGTAAAAACCTGTGATGTTCCTGGGACTATATTGGGATTGCCACACATATTCCAGTGTATTCCTGGGTTATCAAGCAATACCTCACTATTTTGCTATGAAATAAAACCCAGCAACGACACCAAATTTCTTATAATAACATGTCTAGCATTTCTTCATGGGATCATTCCTCTTCCAAAATACCAATATGTAGGAAGCAGATTAAAAAAACAAAAACAAAGGGGATGGGTGCTCCCACCTACAGCTATTTTGCAAGTGGAAGGATCAAGCAAAGAAGTGCCAGGCAGAGGTAAGAGCCTGACATTTTGCTGGGATTGCCTCCTGCTGTCTGACAGGCATGCCAAGAGGAATTTCCAGTATCTAAAGAAGATTCTGGAACTTCCTCTCACTGTCTGAAGGTACCCTAAGTTCACAAGAACTCATAGTTAAAGAGTAAAGCAAATGTGCTAACCCCTGCACCAGTCAGGCAAATTACTGAAATGACATTTAAAATGAAGAAAGAAACTACTTCATGACTATCTAAGAACATGTCCTCCGCAGGCTTTCCTTATATATAATTCATATCAATATAAAAAGGAAAATTGTAGGAACATGTATACTAATTTCATTCTATCACTGTTCACTATATTGAGGAATCCTTTCTGCTCATTTATGCCCTGATTATTTCTCATTTGTTCTATTTCTATGGCCACCCTAAAGCCATTCGGCAACACACACAAATATTTGAACAGTTTCAAATGTGCACAAAACTGAAAAGCAATATCATTTATTTCATTGCATTTGTATTCTACCCTTTGTCTGAAGGTCCCAGGGCAGGTCACAACAATTTTTAAAAACTTATAAAAACAAAACAAAACATGATTCAAATCCCAATTAGGATTACCCGAAGACGAATTAACCCCTACCATGGTCTATCTAAAACTCTTTTTGAACAAAAAGATTTTTATCCTGTGCCTAAAAGACAGACACGTTTTAAAAGTGGTTCAACAGAACTTTGAGTTAGTTAATTGCCACACAATAGGGTCCCCATCTCTCTTCTAATCCACTTTTAAGATCCATGTTTGCTTGGGATCAGGTGGATTTGAATTGAAACCGCGCTCTCCTCAAACACATGGGGACATCTGAATCAGAACTACAA
The DNA here is from genome assembly GCA_023333525.1 of Aspidoscelis tigris stejnegeri. NCBI lineage: Eukaryota > Metazoa > Chordata > Lepidosauria > Squamata > Teiidae > Aspidoscelis > Aspidoscelis tigris. Next base: position 27,978,829 of record JALMGA010000007.1, on the reverse strand, counting down.
TACAGATTAAGGATGCCCCGATTCAGCAGCACAATAACTGGAGACCATGGAGGCACAGCCTCAGTGCATTTTCTGAATTTTAATGTGGATTAGGAGTGGGACTGGAATATGAACAACTCCCTGATAATACCTCAAAGCGCATTTGAGCCAAATTTTTACTGTATATGAATGCAACCTATGTGACCCTTTCTGCCCTCATCTTTATTCTGGAATAAAGCCTCACTTTGTGAGCTTAAAGGCCTCATCCATCTGCATGTTGGTGAAGATTTGTGAGGCCTACCCTCCACACTGCAGGTACACTCTGGGTGCCTCCAAACATACACCCTTGATCCACCTTAAATGAGAAGCTCCTTCCAGCTTTCCAAACTGGAGGATCAGAAGCTTCACGTCTAAGATGGAGCTGCTTCTGGTCATGCAAACTTGAGGATCGGAAGCTCTGCATTTTCACTGGAGCTGCTTCCCATCCACCAGACCAGATGCTCCATTAGCAGTAGTAGGAGTGCAGTAAGTACCCCTTAGGGTGCAGCAAAAAGATTATCTGGTTATCCAGAATCTTTACTTCAGAGGGTGAGGGGGGGGGAATGCCACGCTCCTCCTGCAGGGCACAGAAGTAGCAAACTTGCTTTGCTGTTTCTGTCCCTGTGTGGAGGCACCCCTTGACCCCATTACCTGGAATGTAATCCTACTCAGAAGCCCCGATCAGGAATACTGGTAGCCTCAATTAAATGAGTCTGCCAATATACCAGAGTGAGCCCTTGTCCAAGTCATAGAGCCATTCAGAAGCATGCTGCCCTTGTTAATCTTGATAGTACAAGATTGTAACCTCTTCCAATTCCCGGTCTTATCCATTTTATTTTCAATTTCTTTATGCATTGACTGCGTAACAGTTTACTTTTCTAACACTTTTTGCAACAGTTCTTATAGTCACCTTTTTTCTTCTACTGTTTTTGGGATGTTTTCTTTGTAAACTTCAACAAACCTTTTCTCTTTATTTGCCTTGATTGTAATCACTGAATCCACAATTATTTTCTATGATATCCCTTCATGCATGTATGATGCATTTCAGTCCAAGCTATCCAATTCCAGGCAACTTCACCAGCTGTTTATCTGATTACTGCTCTGACCCATGTATTTATGGATTTGTTGTTTTGTCTTGACCTCCAGACTTTGCTTACTCGTCTGATTTGTCTCCATCTAATGACTTGTCATTTCTGATACCTTAAAAGGCTGCCATATGCAATGGTAAATGCAAACAGTGATAACATTCTCTTACTTCACATTTGATAGGCTTGTGGGGCTGCAAAGCTGTAAGAACTGGCTCCCTACTAAATGTTTGGAATTATTCTAGATTGTGGAAAGGTATCGAACTTGAACATCACAGTCCTATTCTCAATTGACACAGTATTCATTTTATAGGTATAATAAGTTATGTTGCATTAATCTGTAAATCTGTGCAGCCTATTGTAATATCTCCCTTAGCACTTTTGCAGGATCAGTGACAGTGTTCAGCTGCTCTGCAAAATTCTGTCTTCTAATCCAAGCACATAATATTAAATATATATCACATACAAGGTACTGTAGGAGCAGAATTTGCAAAACAAGTCTTTGGCTGCATCCAGAAAGGGGTAGATAGCCCCATTATGGCACTGCTACAGTGGACTGCCTCATATATCTGAGACAACCACACTGTAGCCCCTCTCCCCACCCCTCGAAAACATGTTGAAAACTATTGCTGGATAACCCAGCACTGGACCCAGGTTTTCCAGCAATTGAGGAAGAAAGAGTTTGCTTTTCTAGCATGTTTTTCTCATCCATTCAAGGGGACTCAAAATGGCTATTCTTCTCCACACAGCAGACACCTTGTGAGGTAGATGGGGCTGTGAGAGCTCAGAAAGAGAGCTGTGATTAGCCCAAGGTCACCCAGCTGGCTTCATGGAGAAGTGTGGAATCAAACCTGAGGCCATTTCACACTACAGTTAGTGAACATCTAAGAAAAAGCATCCATGCTCAGAGGAGGCTGTTACAGCCTCCAAGTGTGCCCTGACTTCCCAGAAGTTAACCAACCTTAACCTTAAGCTTACCTGGAGCATTCGAGCAGTGGCCATTCACACCTCTTCCAGTGCTCTGGGGTTGTCTGAGGTGCCACCCAAGTGCGCTGGCACCTCAGACAACCATAGACGCAACTGTGTGTGCACAGAGCATCAGCATTGTCATGGCGATGGCATTGATGCTGATGTACAGAAAGTCGTGGAGGGCACCACAGCCAAAATGGTGGCACCCTGAACAGGACTGGTCCCTCAATCGAATCGGGTAAGTAATTCAATCGCGGAGTGGGGTGGGGACAGCAAAAGTTGACTAGTGCTCCAAGTGCAAGCACTAGTCAACGTTGGTTAATCATGCTCCTTTCCCGTCCGGTGGACAGGAAGTACAAAATCACCCCTGGTATTCCCAGATAAAAGTCCGGCTCCCTAACCACTAGACCAAACTGGCTTACTTTTTTCAGGCTACCTACTTACCTTCTGGATTGAGCTGCCGTGATTGCTCAGTCCAGCACACATATGTGGAGGCTGAAAGAGACAACCATGCATGTGCAGAGATAACAGTGTGCACATCTGGGCATACTGGATGCCCAAATACCCGGATGCCTGCTTAACTTGAAATGTTGGACAGGCTGAAGTGGAATAGCTAAACTGTTCCAAACACAGTGAATGTGGAAATGGTAGACTGTTGCCACCCCCTTTTATGCATTGCTGCTGTTTTGAATGAGTTCTTTTAAATCTGTTTTTATTGTTGTAAGCTGCCCTGACACCTTTGGTTATATATAAATAAAGGCAGCTTTTAAAAATGACTATGTGTCACTAAGCCATCAGCTCAGCTTCACACTGCACCAATTTAAGATAAGTATAGGATGTTCCACTCTAACCATGGCTCCTTCTGGAATATATCCCAGGATAGCAGTCTGCTGGCCACAAGCTCATGCAGACTACGGCGGGCCTCACTTGCATGCAGCCTTCCATAGTCAGCACTAGCATACAGAGAGCAGGTCCCTATTCTGGGATATATTTCTGAACAAGGCAAAGTGCAAAAAGGCCCCAGGAAAATCCAGTGCTCCCAGTTTGGGCCATCATTTGCCCAGCCTACAGTAACACAGCAGTAGTGTGATTGACTGTGTTTGTGGCCATAACAGTCAGCAGCACATTTTATCAAAATAGCACAAAAGCTACCACAGATCCAAGTTAATCTGCCAACTTCCCAGGACACTGCAACAGAGAAAATGCTGGCAATCTGAAACTGAATAAACTGTAGGAAGCTGGATAGAAGGAAATAATACAGTGGTCTTGTCCAAAGGATCACTAAATACATTAATTCAGTTTATTATGAAAGCTAATGCAGACTTGGCAATATCTCATGGGAGTTGTAGGCTGCATGTATGTATGGGGAAAGGAGTGGCATTATGGCTACCATTTCCACCACACATAGGCTGCATCCCACATGATGCTTGGGATCTAAATACTCCCTACTTCCTTCACCTCCCAGGCCTTCTCAACCCCAAGCAGGGGCACCTCATGAGAAGGGAGGAGAAACTACTCCTGGGTTTGTATACAGAAGTTCCCAATTTTGATTCCTGCAGGTAAAGCTAGGGAGGATTTCTTCCTCCACTTCTAGAGGATTGCTGCCAATCAGTGTTGCTCGTACTAAACTAGAGAAGGTGGTGGCCTCAGTTGATATCAGGTCACTTCCTGGGTTCCAGTCATGTTGAAAAGAAGATGTTGACCATATGTGTTCATAGCTTCTCAGCTGGAGGACACAATCAGACTGCTGGGTGTCACAAACAGGAACCCAAAGTTTGTAGCAGTATCAATGAAACACATTTTTTAAAAAAACCACCACCACAACAACAACACCCACCATGGTATGCAAAAATGTCTTCAATGGCAGCATGAGATGCCTTTCTAACACAGGCTGAGCTTAGATTGCTGAAGCCAGCATTAATGGAAATATAAAGTCATAAACATGACACGAAAGAATGCCTGCAAAACCCTTGAGAATGTTTGGGAAAGGCCCAGCACATTCTAGAAAGATGTGTTATGCCTAAATGCTTCCCCCTGGTGAAGCATTCCCTAAACTCTTGGAAGGAACTTGTAATCTGAGATGCTAGAAAATGTTTCAGACGCTGCTTATTATTTATTGATGCCATCCAGAAAATATGAGATGACAAGCCAGCAAAGAGGATATCAACTGTTAGCACACATCGCTGTGAGATGAAATGAATTTACATCCATAAATCTACCCCGATCCCTACTGCGCAGAGTGAGATATCTACTGAATATTGAAAATAGCAGATATTCCCTGCATGCTATTGGACACTAAACTGCATTATCCATGCCTGACAACTGGTCATGTTAGTGAATGTGTCCATGGCGGAAGCCTCACAACAACGGTTTCTCCTACTTCTAGGCACAAGTTCTGGACATTACAAAGGAAGTGTACTGTTTGCACAGTACCTTCTCTCACACAGAGCAGCCATTTCCGGCACAACAAAAAATAGACCCTGCTGCATCTTTTGTTCCCCAGATTTGAAAGAATGAGGTGGCAAGGCATGGGGCATACAGACTCTGAGTGCTGGGGTCCTCCTGCAATAGCCCATCATGCCTCCTTAAGATACAGCAGTTTCCCATCCATTCTGATTCTCTTCCCCTCCCCTCCAGTCTATCATCAACTTGCCACCTTTCCACATTTGCTAGTGTGGAATAACAAGGGGTCTATGGGGCTCCCATCTCATCCATACTGGTGGTGTTTTAAGGGAGGCCCCAATCCTCCTAGTTCACTGCATCCACAGAGCAGAGTGTAGACCAGGTGCCTTTCTGCACTTGGCCTGATTCTGGAATATATCCCAGAATAGGGACCTTAGGCCTGTTCGCACTGTGGCCTCTAGTGAACAATTAGTGAACCTCTGCTGAAGAGCATCCACAGGCAGAGTAGGCTGTTAGCATGCCCACCTTCTCCAGACATTCATTAATTGTTGATTAGGTCTGGAGCATGAATCGTGCTCCACGTGTTAACCAACATTACCCAGAGACTTACCTAACGTGTCTGGGGCAGGAGCATTCACTCTTCCACTACTCTGCGGTCATTTGAGGTGCCACACAAGCACACTAGCACCTTGAATGACCGTAGACATGACTGCTCATATGCAAAACATCAGCAGCATCAAGGTGATAGTGCTGATGTACACACAGTTGTGGAGTGCACTGTAGAAAAAATGGCAGCACCCAGCAAAGGACAGGCCCCAGGATAGAATAAGGTAAGTATTTGATCCTGGGGGAGGAAACGGTCAAAGCTGACTAGCGCTCTAAGTGCAACCACTAAATGCTGGTTAACCATGCTCCTTTCCCATCCAGGGGCCAACACCCCTGTGTGAAACACCCCTTCTGTCTCCATGCTAGTGCAAACTACGGAAGGCCCCAAGTGAGGCCTGCCATAGTCTTCATTAGCTTGTAGCCAGCAGCCCATCCTGTACCGGAATAGCATGCCAAATGCGGAAATGACCATATACTGCTTGTCTATGCAATGCCATTGACTGAGTCTTCATGTTCCCCCTAAATTCAAGTTTTCCACATTTGGTAATTATTTGTATAGCACAGTTTTGCACTACATGTTGTTTTCAGAAAAACAAACCACATAATTATACAAGAAATTACTGCATAGGATTGTAATGTCACTGATAAGGATTTTCATTACTTAAACCCACTCCTTTCAGGGTTCCTTTATGCACAGGTTCCCTTGGCCTCTGGAACATTTAGCAGCAAAACAGATTTGTCTGCACATGCAAAGCTCTGGTACCAGGCTGTACCCTCTCCATTAACAGTTATATAAAAATATGCAGGTGTATAGAAAATGAGGTGGACATTATTTTTCATGCCAGGAATGGCTAGTGTGCATCCTTCCTTAAAATAGTGTTTTATGAACCCACCCCCCAGGACAAAAAAATTTCGAACAGCCCTAAATTCAAGTGCCTGCTCTTGGGGGGTGTATAGTCACAAATACTTCTTTGCAGAAAGAACACTATATTAGCATGTGCCATCTAATTCTAGCTGACTGTATAAAAACACAGCCTCAGTATTGTCAGTGTCATGTGAAAATCTGTATGCACTGAATCAACTTTGCACAGGACGTCAGCTTTAAATTGTTTTAACAACCAGACATTCATTATGCTTTACTAACGTCAGTAAAAGGTTTTCTTCAGTAAAGTCTTGTTGAAGACGTCAGGTCTGCGTCTAGGTTTAGCCTTGCCAATAATAATGAGACAAACAAAATTCATTTCCCCTTGGCCAAAAAGACATTATAGATGGGGTTTTTTTTCTATTCAATCCATCCACTTGTCCACCTGCAAAATCCATATAACAACATTTACCTCCCCGTGGAGTCAGTTTCATTAATGCATGCAAAGTGCTCGGAGATCCCAGCGCATAAGTTACCATAGAGCAAAATATTAACAGCCTGTTAGTACTTGTGCATATTCTTGGGCTTTGAAAGGTCTCTCTGTTGCTCTCCAGGAAACCTGTGTTTTCATTTAGCTTTGCCCATATAATGCTTTCCAATATGGAACTATTGACTTCAGGTGTATTAGGTATGAACTAGACTGATATCAACCATTTCTTTCCCTCTTCTTGGTAATCACATTTAACTCAGCAGTAACTTGATGCCGTGACACTTTTCTTTCTGCTAGCAATACTGCCTGATCAAAATTCTTCCGGCGACAGAACCTTGTGGAATTATGCTGGTCTCAAATAATATTTTCCTGTGACAGTCAAAATCAATTTGTTCCTGTGATTGACACCTCCTGTACTTCAGCCAGTTTCCTCTTATGCTAACACCATCTGTGGTTTGATTATGATCAATAGGCATTGCAACACACTCCGGAGTGGGAATGTGCTGTGTGATTAATTTTATAAAGAAGACAATATCCACTACCACCCCAAAGCCTATGCAGTTCAAAATACTGAAGTAACAGAGGCTGTACAGATACATTAAAGGAACCTGGTGCTTTCCGCCTCAGATATTTGCAGGAAGAATTCTGAGCAGCCCAACAACCACAGCCCTTGTAGTCCGATACATCTGGTTGCCCAGGGCTAATAGAATTCAGGCATTGCGCTGATAAACTTTTGAACTTTCGCTGAACTTGTATATTAAGCATAAGCAGTTTTCCCAAGAAGAAAATTCACTAGACAACCTGCAATTTTTCTTTCACATATTTAAGGGAGATGTTCGATCTGTGTAGGGAAATAATAGTAATTTATGTCTTTGATAATTGAGAAGAATTATAGTTCTAAACATTGAAAAGAGCAACTGTCACCTGGCCTCTATGAGTCACAGTCCCCTTAAGGTAGTAAATTCCACCTTAACCAGAAGAAAATGTCAGCATCAAGGAAGGAAGGGCAAAGCAGCAGACTTAGAAGAAAAGAGTCCATACTTTTAATGTGATAATGTCTTTAACCTACTTTGACTCCCCCCTACAGTAAGGCTCCTTTCAAAATGGTTGCAACACCCTGTTCCTCATTTATCAGGCATATTCTTGTGGTGTTGTTTCCACATTCCTGAGCAGTCCCTGCTCTTGATATTTGTGGGATGTCTACACTTCTGGCTTTCAGGCGCCAACCGTAGATTCATCGCTTCATTTCTTTTCTATCCTTGGTTTTTACGTTACGTTTGACAAAAACAATGCTTTTAGCTGCTTTTGTTTTTAACATCCTGCAAACTGATTGGAGATTCTGTCTTTAGGAAACAGTATACAAAGTTGTAAATAAATAATATTCTTGACACCACGGATGCTTCTGGTATTTCACAGGTAAAATAGATGACCCTGGATCCAAAAGAAGATCATTTCCTAATTGACCCTGAATCAGCATGATCAGAACTAGCTGTCCCTGAAGAAAAAGGTCTTCCATTCACAAGGAGAGAGCAAGTAGACTGTAATGTTGTTTTTCACTGATTTCCCCTGAACTCTCTTCTGTTCCCTCTTACATACTCTGAGGACTTTTCTAAGGGTCAAAACAGCCCATGAAGGTGAAGTGGGGCCTTTCTTCACTTTGCTCTACAGTTGGCTTCTGGTGCAATCCCAGATGGAGCATCTACACTGGAAGGTAACATTTCCAACCCAGAAACGGCCCCTTCTGTGCAGGAGCATGTTGGGAGCCAACTATGTGTGAAGCACAATTTCATGCACCACACTGGCACTTACTTTAACGAGAGGCAGCCTTTCCAGACTCTGGTGAGCCCATTTGCACCTCTGTGTAGACTACTACATAGGCCCAGGGTCAAGTAAGATACTTCTGCAAGACCATTTTCTTCCATCTGGGCAGTAAATGAAGCAAAATCCTCATTTTTAAGTAAACAGAGTTTAAGACCATCTCCAGGCATTGCTGGCATATCCAGCCAACAGACTAGAGTTCCCACATTTCCTTAAAAGCTTCAGCATTGTCTTGATGTCCTGTCATGAAAATAACCAACAAAAAAGTGGTGGAGCAGGAAGTTCCTGGATCAGATGGCAGGCTGAGACAGGCTGCAGTAACTTTCCAGCCCCATTTTGCTCCACTGAGGGGTAACACCAGCATTTTTTGAAGATCCAGCATTTCCTTGCACCATCTGAAGGCACAAAACAAGGTGCATTTTGCAGTCTTCAGCATGATGCAGATGGCATATAGGTACAACTTTTACAAATACAGTATCAGAGCGAGTGACAAAATCTTTTGTACTTTCTTCGCTCAAATCCTTTTACAGATAATCCTTTTACAGAAAATTGAATTGCACAAATACTTTTCCCCAGATGGTTGGTACTCCACCACCTAGCTAGATGCCTCAGGATTTCATTAGCTGCCAGTGGATGGACATTTTACCAGTCCACAGATGGGCACTGTATTAAGACAACGGCAGTTTCTCAGGAAAGGTAACAGTGTTCTCTGTACAGCCAGACCCGAAGTTCCTTTTTAGAAAGTAAGCAGGATACTGAAAGTAGTGGCTGGTGCCCAGTGTTGCTTCAGGAACTCTGGAGAGCAACTGGTATCACACTGAAATGTGACTTGCTGCTTGCTACCAAGATCAAAGGTGAGCAGCCCATGGCCACTTAACCTTTCTTCTATGCTTCTGGGCACCTGCACTTCTGGTCCATGATAGGAACACCTACAAGACCTAAATTAGTTTACACAGAGACACTTTTCATTAGTAGGCTCGCCATTTACAGTTTTGCTTTATAATGATCTCTAGCACCAAACTGTGGCCCAGTTCGCACTTGGGCTTCTAGCTCATGATCGGTGAACATCTGGAAGGCCTGTATCTAAGTTCCGGAAAGGCTTTTTGGTGTTCCAGAGGCCTGGGGTCCCACCAGAGCAGGTAAGGGTGCTGCGGGGAGGCTGTGACCGGGGCGGGGGGCGAGGATTGGGGTAGGAAGGCCCAGGGAGAGAGGTCCCAGGGAAACCGGTATCCTCAGAAGCTTCTATCGAAGCTTCTACAGATACTGGATTATCCAATTCATGAATGGATAGGGCTATATTTGATCCGTTCACAAATCTCAGAATTTGAACATATCTGTCTGAATTCTGAATGTGCTGAATTATTTGTGCATATCCCTAATCCTGATTACTTAAAAGAGGTGAGCTTCTGACAGAATAGGCCTAAACAGACAGGCTAATGCTGCAACTAGTAATAGTAACTTGAAACATAAGCAGGGAGGGATTCTCAGCGCCGAGCTTCAGACAGCACCCAGGGACTAGGAAACAGAGGCCTGAACAGGGAACAACCTGGGTTTGGGCTGAAACATGGGTGTTGGAAGGACAGCCTTGGAGGGCTGGAAACAGGGAGCTGGAAAACTGGAAAGTCTTCTCAGGAATAAGCAGTTTTCTCAGGGCAATTCATGAGTTCTCCTCAACTGAGGAGTGGATTTGCCTCAATGCTATCGTTGGCAAGCCAAGGGAGCCTTCAGCTATCTATCGTCAAGTTATATTCAGCCCCAGAATTAAGAGTCCCCCCCCACACACACATGGACTTCTCTGTAAAAGAGAAAAGGACATGTTCATCAAGCCTATATCCAAAAGGCTCATATGATCATACTGCCTGGTGCTGCCCTAAACATTGCCTGCATTGATCAGACCTTTGACAGCAATGCTAGATGAACATACAAGGCAGCCTGGAGGAAGGCAACAGTCATTGTCTGTATCCTTGTACCTCTGCTGTTCACAAAGCCATTTGGTTCAAGCAGCTGTTATGCTACAAAAGGAGAAAAAGAAATCAGTGGACAGGATGTGACACAGCATAAACCTTCCTCCCCTTTTCCCAACTGTCTCTATGAATACTCTCTCTCTTCATCTGAGCTGTTGTATCCAACTTTCGAAGACTAGAGACTGGCTCTCTCTTTTCAATCTGATATTTAACCATTTTCTTTAGGGATGTGCATGAATATTTATGCTATTTGGGAGCAGAGCCACTCTGCAGGTGAGGATGCCCCCCCCTACACATACACAAGTCATCTCCCTAATTTCTGAAGATGTTCACCACCTGTCAGATGCAGGTGCAAATGTGTCCCTCTCACTAAATCTTTGGCATTTTTTTGGAGCTTCTTTGTCTGACCCTTTACAGTGGGATGGCAAGCAGTGTTCATGGCCTAAATGTATGTATATAGAGCTCCTTCATGCAAGTTTTATTTATGCACATGGCACATTATTTCTGTAAGTGAATATGGCAATGTGCAAATGGTTCTCCTGGACCATACCAGTGATATATTCAGACTATGGGTTCTGGACCGAAGAAAGGAACACACATGTCACTTGGCCCACTCTTGGATACAGAATCTGTGTCTCAGAGTACTGTAGTAGAGAAGCACCAAATATCTTCATCATCATCATTATCATCCCAGAAGTCCTGGTTTCAGCTGCCATTGTTCAGACATGTTGGATTCAGGAGCTCAGCACCCTTTTGTTGAGCTCTAGAAGATAAGCCACTTCCAGAGTCTTCTCAAGAGGCATTTATGAAATGTCTCTGCCATCTTCCTGGCCCAGACCACTTTTTCCAGTCCAGTCATGATCTCCATTGCACATACCACAGGTGCAAGTCCAGTGATTACCCATAGTTGAGTGTCTTGTGGTGTGCCCCTTTCATACATAAACCTAGGGAGGGAGACATAGGAAGATCTCTGTCTGATCCCTTAGGTGTCTGCTGTTACCAAGGGAAAAAAAGAAAAGCAGCAGTAGGTTAACCCTGTGGAAATCATTAACCTTCATGTGAAGCAGCCCTCAAGCTAGTGAATGCAGTAGCAATCCTAAACATGGAATTTAAACTGCATGACAGCCACCAGATTGAGTCTAGTTGCTTTTCATGCAACCTGCTTCGGATAATTGAACCAGAAGATTAAATATCTTTTATTAAGATGAGGGTGTGGGTGCACACAAAGCAATTATGCAAATGCAGGAGTATCTTTGAGATAAAATAAACAACCACAAGCACCCAGGCTTGCAATTCCAAGGCGCGAAAGTGGATATGGAACTTGCAAAGATTAGCAGTGAAATGAAATGAAATGAAATGCAGCATTCCTTCCAGAACTGCATGTTGTTTTCCTCAACTCTTGGTTTGGATTTTAAAAGGGGGGGGGGAGAGAACCGTGCCTGAGAGTAGTCTAAAAATTCTACTTACAACCCTCTCTTGAACTGCTGCCTTGTTGCCAGTTCACGTCGGCAGACAGACTGAGCACCACTAGCCCATCCAAGATGAGACATCAGCTATTGCCTACCTAATTTGCTACCCCAACAAGTGACATGACACACCCACTACTTGCTATGGTCGGAGAGCTTGATGGCTCCATTAACTCCAAGAGAAGCATCGCCACAAGGAGGAACTCATGGTAGGGCTACTCATACTAGTGAGGATAGAGGGAGAAGAGTGAAAGAAAGAATAACCCTTCATGAGAGCTAATAGGCTACTGCAGGCATAGGGGAAATCATCCGACTAAACCAAAAATGTTCCACAATCCAGCATCAGCTAGTGAAACTTATGCAGGATCCTACAACCATTTCTGGATGCTATACCAGCAACGAAGTCAAAGCCTCTTCTGAGCTCAAAGAGGTTTGATGCTATGTGGTCCAATAATTAAGGCAATTTTTGAACACTTATCTGAAGAACATTAGTAGTTAAAAAAAATCTAGACAGAAAGCAAAAACAAATCATACATTTGTATAATTGCAAAGAAAACTCCATTGCCCATAGGTCTCAGGGCAGCTCAGCAAAAGATGTGTGTGTGTGTCTTTCCTAAAAACCTATGTAAAAACATGATTAAAAATTCAATAAAACAGGTCCAATTAAAGGGTGTTTTTCCACTGTCACTAAAAGTACCTATTAAGTACCCATTAATGGTAATGGCATTTTTGTATCCATTAATGGGTACTTAATGGGTACTTCTAGTGGCAGTGGAAAAACACCCAAAAACAACTACACTCAGGAACAGGGAGCAGAAATGCATTTTCAAATTCTTCCAAAAGCCCATAAGGGATGGTGTTGACCTTAATGGTAAAGGGAGGGCATTCTAAAGCCATAGGGAAGCTACTGAGAAGACCCTATTCCTTGTGTTCATTAGCTATGGTCCTCCTACCCCAAAGCATGCTGCTATCCAACCCTCAACTGACAATCCCAAATAGGGATGTGCACGAATGTGTTTTTTGACATTCGATTCACAACAAATTGAATGCTTCAAAATTCATGTTTGTATGAATAGACAATTTCAAATGTGGTAAAATTCTGTTCGATGAATTCATATGAATATCTGATAAGAACGAATACGTATCCGATATGCACTAATACATATTCAACACGTATCTGAGATACGTATCCGATACATGTCCCATAATAAATCTGCTCTGAAAGTGGTAAAACCAGCCTAAATTCAATTTTAATACGTTCACAATTGATGCTGAATGCACTATAGATCCATTGCAGATGTCTGGCGCAGCCACTTTCCCATGTCCCCAGTTTAATGACTGTCTGAGCTACTTGTACGAATGCCCAAACATTCATATTTGTACAAATGTCAATTGACAAATACAACATTTGATTCATGTACAAATATCCGAATTCATACGAATAACAAATGTTTTGAATATTTGTGCACATCCCTAATCCCTAGTCCCTGAAAAAGCGTCCACAAGTACACCCCCCCCCATCTCTTAAGAAAGGGGGCTGCCCTTGCCTTGAACCTTCCAAGGTGCTTTTCAAAAAGAAATCTCCCCTGGAGCCTATGAGTCTGTCACCAGCTGAATGTCCCATCACCACAAAAGAAGCCTCCTGCTCAGCACAGGACAATGGTCATCTACAGGTAGGGGATACTGCAGGAAAAAGTCCTGGTACCACTGATGAGCCATAGTCAAGCTACAATCCACACAACAACTACCAGCTCTTTCTGGAGTCTGGCTAGCTTTCCCCTAAGGGTGTGAAGGACAAATCTTGAAAGGGAGCTGAAAATGGAACTGCTGCTAGCTGACCAGTTACCAGCTGAACATCACAGCACCAAAAGACCTCCTTTTACTGTGCTCATCCATCTTGGACCTTCATTTGCATACCTACAATTATGTCTCACAGATGTTCTTCATATGGGGTGGGCAACAAACAGGCAAGAGTTCTTCTGGTCCCAGAATGCAAGTCCTGATGTAGTTTGGTGGCAGTAGCAGATAGAGCTCTGCAGCTGCTTGTATACAGCTGATACAGCTGAATGGAATGGCTCCCTCTATCTGACAGGTGGACCAGGTAGAAGACTTGATGGAACTAGTTCCATCTTAGTCCAGCTGATGGAGCTGCTTTGCTTCTTGTGCACAGATGAAGCAGTTGAATGGTGTGTACCAATCAGAAATACTGCAGTGCCTTATGATGGCTATCTTCTTCTAATCTGAACACAGTCTCTTAGCTTCTGACAAGTTGAACAGCACATGATGATGGGGCCATACCAAGGCCTCAAAGACAACTGGTCACTGGAAAAACACTTCATTATGTCACAAAGACGCACACTATCAGAACATGAAATGTTAGGAGCATGAAGCTAGGACAAGTCAAAGTAGTCAAAGTTGAAATGAGGCACACTAATTTCAAGTTCTTGCAGATATGTAGGTTCAGGTGGATCAGAGTGGTGCTCAAGCCCAGATACTACTGAACTAAAAGTCCCATCAGTCCCAGTCAGTCTGGCCAATGGCAGCATATTGGTAGTAGCTTTCATACCTCTAGTTCAGGGAAAGTCCATGTGAAAGCATGAAATGACAATTATACTCAAGTAGGATATTGCTAAATACTCAACTATACCCAAATAAACAACAGAATCACATATACTAGAACTAGTAGGTAGGATAGCTTGGCAACATAAATATTATACAAACAAATACATATACCTTCTACATATGTAATTAAGAAAGGAACTGAGAAATTCCACAGAAGATTGGAAGAGGTGTTAGATGCAATAACAGGAAAAGATCTTGTGCTACTCATTGGCAGGCAAAATGGAAGGATGTACTGGATATATGAAACAAAGGTAGGCAAAAGGTTAAATGGGTTTTGCAAATAAAAGTCTTTATCTATTGCCAACACCTGCTCCAAGGAACATAGGATGTTTTTATATTGGCCAAAATGTTCAGCGCCAAAACAGCACTGATGCCAGGGGCCCTCATTGCCGGCAGAATTGTGTACTTCAGAGTCATGCTTTCCAGCAGCTGGCATTTATTTTTGCAAATGAGCAAAAATGATTGCCTAGCCTGCCAGGACTGGGTTCCAGATAAGTTCAGGACACGCCACAGTGGCAGAAATTGTGGGGAAGTGGCTTTCCTCCTCTTCTTCATGAACATATCATAGTATAGCAGAACCCATAAACACAGATTTTATTCATGCACATTACTGGAAAAACAATAATGGATTCAAATAGGTTACATAATAGGAAACAGAAGATGAAGCATAATTGTCTGCAGAGCAGCAGACAGCAGGAGCTGGGTGTGCATTCTAGGAGGGAATTAAACAGCAATTTGCCATTGTAAACTGTGGCAAATCATGATTTGATCTGAGGCAGGACAGCATTAGGTAAAGTCTTGGTTATCAGAGATAACAGTGAATTGCTATTTAGCTCCTCACTGCATCCCACCCTACCAATCACCACTAGGAATGGATCGTGCGCTAATGGTATCTAAACACACATTAAACTTGGGAAATTAAACAGGTGTGTTGGCAAGATATTGTAGCCAGAACTGTCATGAAAAGTCATGAAACATACAGTATATGTATACAGTACTTACCAATTGCCCCTTTTCCACTTTACCAGAGGGTGAGTGATCTGGCTTCCTGTAATAATCAAGGTCCCATCCAGACAAGCAGAACATAATGCCATTATGGTTGGGCACACCTAAACTTCTTTTGTAATAACTAGAGATCAGCCTGAACCTAAAAATTGTGGTTCAAATCAAACTAAACCATATGTGTCAATTAACATCATTTTGGCACATGGTAGGTGGAGCCAATCAACATTTATAGGATACAACACATGGTTTGCTGTCATATTTTTTCAGGTTTTTCAGTCCAGTAAAACTAATTCAGCCTGAATGCAATAAACTATTCCTGCTGTATATTGAATTACTAGAAGGGTCTAAGTGTTTATGACTTTAATTTCCAAATGGTTATGATTTCTTTCTTTATCAGAATTTTATCCCAATTCCTTTAGCATCTTTTCTTTGATTAATGAATAAGACCACACATTTTTCAATTTCATATCCCATTGCTACATCTTATTCTCATTGTTTAGCAATTATTCAAATTTGGCTGGTGGTTTTCCATGATTTTAAGTCACCCATGTACAAAAGCTGACTTATTTTATTGCTTTGTTTTGATAATTTGTAGCCACAGTTTACCTTGCTTAATAAGATTAAGAATGACATTGGAGCAATGATAAAGAATAGAGGAAAAAGCAAATCACTTTGAAATATTCCATGTTGTTTGCTGTTTTCCCAGTTCTTCACCATTAATAGGGGGTTCCACATTTCTGTTGGCGTTGGACAGGAATGTTCTGATACTGTTGCATATGTTGAGGACTTGTCAGCATATCTCAATCCAAGTGTGTGGTAAGGAATTAAAAAGTGTTGGTGGTGTTTAGTTGCCTGTTTGATGTATTTATATGCTGCCCTTAAGCCTAAAAAGGCTCTCAGAACAACTTACAATATACTGTATAAAGTCAGATGCACCCCTGTCCTCAGGCTTACAGTCTGAAAAAGACATGAGATACAAGACAAAGAAGGAAATAGGGGAAACGTAATAGTTGGAAAGCAGGAAAGGTAGGAAAGATAGGAGCCACTCCCTCCAGAAATCAGGTAGTAGAATGACTGTCTGGATAGCAGTTCACAAAGGAACCCAACATTATTGATCTGCTGTAGGTGATATTTATTTATCTACTTGTTATTTGCATTTTTATCCCAACTAATACCCAAATGTCTCAGGGTGGATAACATCATTAAAACCAAATATAAAAATGAACATAGTAAAACAACAACAGTGTCTGGAAGTGGCGAGAAAAAGTTGTACCCCCATTTTGCCAAAGGTTGGGCCAAAGAGTTGCTTCCTCACTGCCTTTCTAAACATGTAGAGTGAAAGTGCTTGACACACCTCAAGGAGGAGATGATTCCAGATTCTGAGAGCCATCACTGAGAAGGCCCTATATGGGTGCCCCTCCCTTTAACTGCTGAAAATGGTGGTACAACCAGGAGGGCCTCCCATACAGATCTTGAGGCACAGGCAGGTTGATAAGGAAGAAGTCATTACTTTAGATATTTGGGGCCCAAATCATTTAGGGCCTTATAAGTTAAGATTAAAACCTTGAATTGGGCTTGGTAGCAAATAGGAAAGGTCTTACAGTTCCATCCTCTCCTCCTGCTGCAGCACTGTGATAGAATGACCGCCTGGATGGAAGTAGTTATTGTAATTTATCTGCACCCCTTGTACATTTGTTTTCTACCTTTTGCAATTCTTTAAAGTCTTTAAACTCATTCTGTCTAGTAGAATGTCAGTTGTTCTTTTGTACCTTTAGAATTTTGGGAGTTTCTGTTCCTTCTCTTTGGAAGCAGGCTTTCAGCAATGAGGCGCTTTGAATTCCATTGGCCATTATTCTAATCAGCAATTTAAACACTGTTGACTTGGAAGCAATTGGTCAATAACCATTTATTTTTAATGGGTAATATAGTCCTTTCAATAACCCTCCAATCTTCAGCTTTTTACTGTTTGCAGCAGGCTGTTAAGTTGTTCTACTAACCTTTTGATGCAAACTGGCTCTGTTTCAACAAGGTGAAACCTATGCGGTAAGTTATGACTTGTTCATCACAATAAATTATTTGACTGAGAGGAAGTCTTGTTTTGAATTGATAGGGTTGCAATGGGGCTTTGTGGCCATTGTGTCTGACAGGGTAGAGAACAAAGCTTTTAAAGGAAGTGGCACCAAAGGTGAAAAAAAGTACAGTCCATGGTCAACAAAATATACAGGGCTGTTCTGTGTGAATCCACATGAAATTTGACTGTCTTGAACTGAGTACAGTATGGACGCATTAGCCAAACTTAAATTAAAACGCTCAAGAATTGAGAAAGGAAAAGTGTACTCACGTTCAAAATAATGAATGGATGGGGAATTTTACTTGGGTCTGAGACTAAAATAAAGATCTCTCACATACAGGCCCTTTCTGCATGGACCCTTAATCTAGATTAAAGGCCCATGTAGTTCAGATGTAGGTCCCCATATTCACATGTTAATGCAGATCACTGAGGCCCATGCCCCTGTTGGCCTAGCTCCATCTGCACTAGGTGAAGCCTGATGCAGATTAAGAAGCTCCATAATTTAGATATCCAATTGTACCATTGAATCATTACTACCAGACGAACCAGGCTTCTGTGAGCCAGTTTGGTCTAGTGGTTAGAGAACCAAACTCTTATCTGGGAATACTGGGTTTGATTCTGCACACTTCCATGAAGCCAGCTACATGACCTTGGGCTAGTCACAGCTCTCTTTCTGAGCTAACACAGCCCCATCTACCTCACAGGGTGTTCTGTGGTGAGGAGAATGTAGTGTTCACGCCAACGCCATGTTGATAGCACACTTCCATGGCTTAAGGGTTTGCTGTACAGAGTTCACTCCTGTGAGAGATCAGACATGCCTGCATGTTTTCTCCTTGGCTTGGATGGCAGCACATAGGGATGATAACAGTAAGTCATTCTGACCTGTTTAGTCTTTCTCTTGCATAAACAAGGACAAAGCTTGCGTAGGTATTCATGAGGAGATCATGCGCACATCATGCATACATCCTCATGTTTCTAGCCAATGATCTCTTGGGGGCTTTACCATAACAAAGCACTCTCTGCAGGAAGGGATATAAGCTATGGAATATCAAAAACTTTATTTTTACTTCTCTACTTTCACTGAATCTTGCTTCTGCATCAGTCTTTTCTATAGAGAAGAACAGAAATCTTTGTCAGCTGCTTTGAGTCCCCTTAAATGGGTGAGAAAAGTGGGGTAAAAAAGCCAACTCTCATTCTTCTTCCTGATCCAGAAGGTGGGAGGCATGTAGAAGGGCATTTCCCATGTTCAGGATTACCTTTCAGGAGTGTGCCACCACATGCTGCTGAAGAAAAATCCCCCCAAGGCCCTGAGACTAGAAACTTTTGTTCCTAGTCTTCGGATGCATGGCGGGGTGGGTGGGTGGAATCTGGAAAGCTTCCACAAGCTTTGCGCCCACAGCATGGGCTAAGCAGACAGTGCAGACAGCACTGATCCTGCTCACCCCTCCTTATGTGCCAGATGTTCCAGCAGGGCTACATTTTGCAAGATATCTTTTGGAGTTTCCCTGAGTGTATAATGCTAAAGAAAGACAAGTGTAAACATTAATAATTTTGTTTTGTAGGGAAGTCTGCCAGGCAGAACATTTTCAATCAATCAATTTATGTACCACCCTTCCAAATATTGCTCAAGATGGTTAACAGAAGGAGAAAGTATAGGTTATTCAAAGTATATCAAAATGATAATGATAATAATAAGAACGTAAGAACATCAGAGAAGCCCTGCTGGATCAGGACGCACCCCATCTAGTCCAGCATCCTGTTGCACACGGGGGCCCACCAAATGCTCGTGGGCATCTCATTCCTGCTCTCGAATCCCATCAAATGGCATTAGAGGCATCCTGCTTTCATCCCCAGCCTGTAAGATGTATCTAGGCATTCATTCTAGTAGCCATTGATACATCTGTCATCCATAAATTTGTCTAACCCTGTCTTAAAGCTATCTCGGCTAATAGCTGAATGAAAGTAGAGAAGTATAGGAGGGCAGCAGATGAAATCTGTCCAAACTATTTCAGGTACCTGGCTTGAATAAAAATAACCAAGGTTTTCAATCTCTGTAATCCATTTTCTTTCCATACAATTTCAGGCTGCATCAGTTAATTATTCCTCTATATTTGGAAATTCTGGAATAAAGTATGGGTATTCCAGAATGTCCAAAAATAGCAGAATAAATCATTGATGCCTGGATGCAGCTCTAGTCCACTAAGGCTGCATCCCCATGCAAGCCATTTGGCTTGGAGCGGGTCTGAGATTGAATCTTGCCCGTCCCAATGTTATTCCTGGTTTTGCGGGCTAGGTGCAGGCCAGGTGTAGATGCAGCCGTCCCCATGGAAACCACAGCAAACCTGGGCACAGGGGAGCAGTGGCACTTCCTCTCTGTCCCCTCTCTCCTCATTGGAAGCCAAACTGACGTCAGCTCACCCCTGTGCCACCAGCTGCAAATGCCGCATCCCCCCCCTCCCTTAGCAGCACAGAAAGCCAGGACTTTGAATTTAAAATTAAGTTTAATAAATTTTAAATTAATTTTTTTAAGCCCAAAGCTGCTACAAAGTTTAGCGGCAGTTGGGCAGTTAAGTTTTCTGCACCTATGCTCCACCAGGAACCACGAGAGCACCTGGCAAGCTTAAAAGGGAGAAAAACAAGCCATTATCATGATCGCCTTGGTGATCAGGAAAGGGGGGTGGAAAATTTGCCATGGAAAGGTGAAAAAAATTAAGCCATTATCTTGCCTGCCTTGGTGATCAGGATTTTTTCACTCCCATTGTGATCTCCAATGCACAGGGCAGGAACAGCAAGCACACCCCACCGCCCAATGGCGTGAGAGCCAGTCTCGTCCCCAAATAGCCCGGAACTATCCCCATGCACAGGCTTGGCTTGCTAGGCAATGCATGCCGGACCCCCCAAACTGTGCCCAGACTTGTTTTTTCGAGTACCAAATTTGGTCCTGGTCTGGTACGGTTTAGGGCAATTTTATCCACAGAAATCAGACCAAATCAAAAATGCATGCGGAAACCCCTTGCTGAACCTGAGACTTTTCCGCACTGCAACGCGTTCCAAACGGAACGCGTTCAGGCGGAAAGCTTAAGACAGCTCCCGGCGCTTTCAGCGTTCACACACAGACGCGCCGGAACGCGTACCGGCGCGTCTGTGTGCGAAAGGTGAAAGCGCCGGGAGCTGTCTTGGCCGGCAAAGGCCGGCCAGGGGCGTGGAGACAGCCGCGGAGGCAGATCGGCAATCAGCTGATTGTCAAACAGCTGATTGCCAAACCTGCGCCGGCGTCGGAGGCAAGCCCGCAGCTGTTAGGGAGGGAGAAGCAGGCGCGAATGCTTCTCCTCCCGAACGCCTGCGGGCGGCTCGTCCGCGTTCGAATGCATGTAGAGCACTTTAAAGTGCTCTACATTTCGAACGCGCCGAAGACAGCTCCGGACACGTCGGAGCGCAAGCCCCGCTCGGGCAATGCGTATGCCGTGTCCGCAGCTGTCTCCCACGCGTACCGTTCAGCCCCGTGCAAAAACGTCTCTGATTTTGGTACAGGACCAAATGTGCATGGGGATGCACCCTAAATATATCTCTTTTCTAGTCATTTCAGCTGTAAAATTAATGTTAATAGTGAATATCCAATGCAGCTTGAGTTTTCTAAAGAATTTTGAAATGTTTTTTTTTTCTGGGAATTCCCCCCTAACACTGTAAATTATGCTAATTTGCATAGATTAATTTGCCCTGGATCATTTTCTTACTCCCTAGTCAAGGATTTAATTCAGCATGTTTAGTTTAACTATATTTAGTAAGCTTTAGGAAAGCACCCAATAGTGATGTTATAGCCATACATTACTTGAGGGGAAAATACAAAAATATGCTTAAAATGACTTAGGTAATGCTGTTTAATCCAGAATACTTCATTGAAATGCTTCTAAATAGCATCTTGCTAAACAGTATTTAAATGGGGAGGGGGAGAAAATTTTAAGCTAACAGTGCTTATAATTGGGAAACTGTAAACAGCAGGGAAGAAAGTAGGGCCATGGTCACATTGCTGGAATAGTAGAAACAGAACTGCACTCTGATAGGATAAAAGTTCTGTGACTCAACAGCATGTAATCAAACATCGGCTGAAAGGGAAAGCAAATTCATGCAGTATCCATTCACTATAGTATGTTTAAGCCCCCTTTACTCCTTTTCCCCAATCACACCCAAAAACTGTAAACAGATTAACACTAGGGGTGTGCATGAAGCCTCTCTCTTGCCCCCCATTCACCTTCTGCCACCTTTGCACCTCGCTGCATACACTGTTGCCACCACCGCTGAGCCAGAATCAGAATTCAGCAAGGAGCATTCCATGCAAAGCTCCCAAACCAAGCTACATGCGGACTAAATTGCCCAAATCCACAGTAAATTTAGCCCTCTTGAAAACTGTTGTTGCTATGGTTTGGGAGCCAAGTCTGCATTATTTTGGAAGCTAAGTCCGTGCATGGGAATGCTCCCGGGTTATTAGGGGAGAAGATTGATGCTTGCATCATTTGTGGGAGTGTTTCACATCCTGTGCTTGCTGTTCCTGTCCTGTGTGTTGGAGATTGCAAGTGTTTGGGCATTTTTGGCAATAAATGGTGACTGAACAGAAACAAGTCTCTTTCCCCGACCATATTCCACCCCCCCTTCCCCGATTGCCAAGTCAGACAAATGTGCAAGACAAATAGCAACTTCTGAAACGTACATACAATAACTGAGCACCCCAGTTTTACAGTAAGGGATGCAATCGCCGTCCCATGAGTCTCTTTCCATGACCATTATTCCACCCACCCACCCTGATCACCAAGCCAGGCATGATAATTTAATTTAAATGGCTTAATTTAGCACATGAGCAATCAACTGCTGTACTGGATGGAGCAGAGGTGCCAATAAACTGCCACCAAACCCCGTAGCGGCTTTGCAGAATGATCAAGCTTTTTCTTTTTTTTTACTATTATATCTTTATTGCCTTTTAGCCCTACGTGCCACGATCAGGGAAGGAGGTGTTGGGTGGCATTTCCCTGCCATCACTACAGCAGGTAGCACAGGGGTTGGTGATGTCAGCCCGGCTTCCTATTGGGAGAGTGGAGGTGGAGAGAAAAAGATGCTGTTTCCCCATGTAGGGGTTTAGCGCTGTTTGCATAGGGACACGTGTATTCAAATTGAGCCCGCGTTATCAGCAAACGCATGGGGACAGCTCAAGTTGAATTCGGCCTTGCATCCGGATTAAAAATAATCCAGCCTGCATTAAATGGAGTGCATGGGGACATGGCCTTAGATCTTTAGGAAAACTGGATTATGCAATTTCATTCTGAAAAGGTTGCTTTCTGGCAAAAGGAAAAAAGAGAGTAACTGTCTCCATATTAGTGATTCATTCAATTCAATCCAAAAATGACTGGGACTGGGTTTTATTTCCAGCTGTTAATTTTTGCACCTTTCCTCCTTGATGCTGAGGTATGACTCTGCACAATGGCTGCATTCCAAGGTATCCGGTCCTTTCTTAGAGCTATCTCCATAAAATACTGTAGCTCATTTCCCCACTGTTACTCACTATTCATGTTGGCTCCAGGAACTGCTGTTTGGCACACATATGGAGACAACACCCAAACCTGTGTAACAAGAATCAGAATGTTCTCATCATAGGGTAACTTAGAATTGAGTAAAAGTAGCAATGAGAAGTAGCAATGAATGAAAATACAGTGTTGTAAGATAATGAATGGAGAGTTCACTGGTGCCTGTCTTAGTAATCCTGGCAAATAAGTTTGGCTCTAGCAGTTCAGATGCCCAAAGACAAGAGGAGTGGCTTATCCCCTAAGGGTTGGGAGAGGGGGCAGGCCTGGTATTTGCTGGGGCCTGGGAACAGTCAGCAGCTGGTAGCTGAGCTAGGCAGCTCACATACCCACTCAGCTGCTTTTTGGAGTGCTCAACCTAGTGAACCATGGTTGGTTGCCTATGGGTGGGACAAGAGGAGCAAGGCCTATGTGTTCCATACAAACCCTGAGCTCAGCACCTTATGCGGTCACACACTTGCACTGCCGCAAACTTATGAAGTACTCTCCTTTTGTACGGGTAATTGGCTTGTTGCTGTCCATCACTAATCTTCTGAATGGCTTGGAAGCATCTAAGAGGAGAAAACCTTTCCCAGCATGCATACTCTGAACAGTGCCAGTTTGTAAGAGAAAAAAATAAAAGGTCATAGAGTGGAGATGTGCAGATATATAAGCTTCCTAAGATCCTGATTGGCCCCGTAGAGATTTGATATAAGAACAAATAGGTTACTTTCAAATATTGCTGGACAAGAACTCTGTTCACATCTTATTATTATGTCAGCTTGAGCTGGTGTGTGTTCCATCTCAATAACTTCTGGAGAGCTTCAGATTAACCATTCCTGATTTAAAGAGTGTCTTCCATAATGTAAGCACTGCTGAACACTGAAAGACCACATCCCCATTACAAGCTTACTTCAGTTTCAAACCGTTTTCAATCCTCGCAGACCCCACGTCAGTTTGGCTTAACACGCTTTCCACGTGTTAAATCGCCCCAAAGCGTTGTAAATGTTAACCCTCATTTCAACAGGTCTCACTCCGGATCGTGCGCTTGATACGTGTTACATTTTTTACTGTGGAGCCGCTACCGTTTTAAGGGATGAGAATCCATGTTTAGGGTTTCCCTCTCCCAATACCTTGCTTCCAAATACAGTGATTTCAGTGTAAAAATCCAACCTTCACAACAGCCGCTACACTGTAGCAATCCAGCCACTTCACACCTGATAACAATGTTGAAATTTGGCGCAATTCTAGCTCTTTGGAGTTCTGACCTTTAAAGGGGAAAGTAAAGCAGGGCAGGTTTTGGGAGATGTGTGAATGTTTAAAGCCCCCTTGCTTGAGTTGCCACTGCTGCTGTGTGCCCTGGGCAATGGGGAGAATCGCTGGCTGCCCGCTGCCAGTTTTCCTCCATCCAGGCAAGTGGCAGCCACCCAGCCAGGCTTGGTGAAGGGGTCCGTTATGGGTGGCATGTTCACACCAGGAGGAAGAGGGCAGGGCAGCCCCGAAAAGCAGCTTTTAGATAGTAGCCACTTGAGTCGCCACTTGAGTCACGTACGCCACATTTGAACATGATTAAGCTGAAAGTAATGGGAACAGGCAAATTTGTGTTTGCTTCCGGTTCTATTATTTCGGTTTAGGGAAGCTGAATTAAGCTTGTAATGGAGATGCGGCCAAAGTCTCCTGTAAGCTCCTTTCCAATGAAACAAGTTTCCCACAACCTGGAGCTAGTTTTCACCATGCAGGCAAGTGGTAGTTTGAAGAGGCTGGTAATTCCCTCTCCTCTTTTATGATCTACTAATGAATGTTTGTTTATTAGGAATGTGTTGGGGACTGGAATAATCCAAACTACCACTTTTTTATTTTGCTGGCTCCTCAGCTGTTCCCTAGGCCAGAATTTGGAGGCAAACCACAGTGTGATTTAACCCTGAATCATGCCAAACCACCATACCTGATCTAGATGGGTCAGCCAATTCAGCAACACAAACCACACCAAGACGTTTCTAAGATGGCAGAACCACTCAATGTGACCCACTAATCTGGGAGGCACCTACTTTGACCTGACATGGGGGTAGAGTGTGCCAAAATGTTCCTCTGCTCTCTGATGCAGAATGCAACTAGGAAGCAAAACCATCAGCAGCTGAAGGAGCCCCAAATAACTACGCCTGCCTATTTGGTATTCTTACAGGTGAAGAGTGCAGGGAGAGAGATCTTCTATCAGCCTTGACCAATCTAGTGCTCTTAAAATGATTTAAGCTACAATGAGGCAATTTCCATGGATACAGGGTTTGCTTTTCCTACAGGTAAGTGAATGACAAGCATCCACTTTAGGGTAAAAAAAAAAAGTTAAGTGTTGCACGCATAGATGTTATGGAGCAAAGAGAGAATTAAACATGTTTCCTGCTTTTGATGACCCAACTGAAAATCAATCCAGTTCTAGTCTTCCTTAGGTATTCTCTTTTTCCCTTGGCCACTAGAGTGTGACAAACATATATAAGTGTACACAAACACACACACACTCACAAAGTACTCTGCAAAAGTTTTAGGCAGGTGTGGGGAAAAATGCAGCAAAGTAAGTCTGGGAAGTGGTGATATGGCCCTCACAGTGCCCTAATCTCAAAATCATTGAATCAGGCTAGGATTACATGAGGAGACAAAGGATTTAAGATCTTTGGTAACTTCTCCAAGAAGTTTGGAACCACCTCCCTGCTGCTTTCCTTCAAAAACTGTGTGCAAGTGTGCCTACTAGAGGACTTTATGCTGTTTTGAAGGCAAGGGGTGGTCGCAGTAGATATTCACTTTGCGTTTTAACACTTACTTTGCAGCAGTTTTCCACACCTGCCTAAAACTTTTGCACAGTACTCTGTGTGTGTATAAAGTCGTTATATACATATATAACATATATAGTACAGCCCTATTTGGCAATGGTGACACATGTATTCCGGGGAGTGGGGAGTGGGCAACCATGCTTTAGGGGAGTTCTCTTCACTTTCCCCTGAGCCAGTCATAAGTTGGGATTTCCCCTCGGTTCCCCCTGCTGTTTGCAAATGAGATCCAGCTTCCTGAAAGGGTGGGGAAAGTTGTAAAGATGCAAAATTTTAACGAGCTCATTGTGCCATTCAGTGCTCAGTCTCCCCTTTCAGCTATAGAAGAGAAAACAAAGAAAGGTGGGAGGAATCCTATTGCCCTGGGATGGGAAAAACTCTAAAATGCTTGCCATTTGTCCTGTGCTGATGCTACACAAAGCTGGTGCCTACTTCGTCCCTCTGATCGGCCAAAAGGGACTCTTAGGCAGTGATAGTGAGACTTTGGAGGTTTCCATCCTGCTCCCCTCTTCCTTCCTTCCCCCCATGCCTTTTGCCTCCCTCTCTGCTTTCCCAGCATGATCTGAATCAGGCTTATATAGGGGATGAGGCTTGAATCCCAACCCCATGAAGTCATGGTACGATGGAAAAGAGAGGGGAAGGGAAGTCTGCATAATAAGTTGCCAGTGGGAATGCAGAAAGACAGAGATCACTAGTGATTTAAAAGACCTGGAGTAAAACTTGGAGTAAATTTGCTAAAATGTAGTTTTCTAAGTATAAAAGAAAACAACAAATAGGTTGTCCTGTTTAGAGCTGTTTAGAATATTGCTTTCATCAATATAAATTACATTAAGTATATTTACTTCAAAGGTTTCAGGATTCATCACTCAATTTTTACTGTAGCCCACTAGGACTTCAGGCTTTGCTCTGGGATCTAATTTTCCTCTTTTTTCTTTGGGAATATGTGTATATACTTTTGCTCCAAAAGCTTTCTGGCATTTTAGGCCTCATTTTCACTTCTGCCATATTTCAAAAGGACTTTTTCCAGTTGCTTTACGTATGCTCCTGTTATGTAGGTAGACAGCTGTATTAATGGCTTCTCCTCAACAAGGCTCATATAGGCCTGCTAGCATTAATAAACATTGTGCTGTCTCCATTATAGTGCAAATGGATCTTTCTGCACTCCCATTTTGGATTGGGGCAGTGATGGCCAACCTATGACATATATGTCACAGGTGACACGCCAAGCCCTTTTTGGTGACACACATGGTCACCCTGGCACCTGGGCATGTAGTGCTTGCTTGTTCTTGAAGTGTGCGAAATACCAACTTTCAATTGAAGATTTAGCAAATGAAATTCAGCAACAAAAGTCACTAATGTAAAGAATTATTCGTTTTTGCTTTTAATAAAATACATATATCAAAAATGGAACTTTTTTACTAGAGCTACAAATATCACAAAATTATGGATATTTCTAGAAGTGACACAGCACCCGAGTTAAGCTAGGTTTTCTTGCGAGTTTTGACACACCGAGCTCAAGAGGTTAGCCATCACTGGCTTGGGGTATATGGCACTGCTCTGGCATGTTCTATGCCTTCAAGATATTTCTGGAATTCATTACTGCAGTGTCCACTATCATTGTCTGTGTACAGAATCTATGCGGCTCTGCCAAAATTTGTTTCTAACAGCAGCTACATAACTTTTAAATTTCTGCAGCACTTGATCCTTTGACTTGATCAGATACACATAAGCAAATTACTTGCATGGCCAATAAAGGTCAAGACATATTTGGCACCACCTAGGGATGGCACTGGTGGCTGAATGAAATCCCTATGGGTTTTTTTCCATAACTTGAGTCGGAGAAGTTTGATATAACTTTGAATGTCTGGGTGCTGTTGATTTGCACTTATTGCAAACATTACATTTTTCATTGATTTTACCACATTCAGCCAACTTCATGCCACAATTCAAAAGATGCCTTTTTGTACTTTCAAAATTTCTGTGGTCTAATTTTACATGCCATGCATATAAATAGTTAGTATGGTGACAATTTTCTTTTTGCACAGAAAAGATTTTCTTTCTTTTCTCAACATTTCTTAAGCAGAAATAACTGTCATGTTTCTCTGCTAAGTAAGCAATTCCAAGCTCATTTTCAAAGATTTTACAATAGCCTTTACTCATTTCAGTCTTACAGTTCCCATTTAGAAGTGTGGGCATAGAAAATTCAGATTCTCTGGGGCAGTTGGCACCCACAAAGTGTCCAGCAAAGTGAGCTGTATAATCTCTCTACCGGTACTTGCAATTTTTATCCTAACAGTCCCTTTTGCAGATGCTTTAAAACTATCTCCATTTGCTTGTGTTAAAGTATCAGTATAAGAATTAATATCCACAAATAATGATTCTCATTCACTACATGACAATTTGCTCCTGCATCAAGTGGGAATAGATTTTCTTTGCTTTTCTTGCTTGCAATCATATAAGCTGAATTCTTGATATTTTTTCCCCTGTAGGGGAGCCCTTTTGTCAGAGTTGATGTAACTCTTGTTATGCAAATCAGTTCTCCCAGGCCTGGGGATTTTTCCTGCCTTTTTGCTTGCAACCTTTTGTCTGCAATCCCTTGCAAAATGACCTGCCTTTCCACAAATAAAGCAATCAACATTTTCTTAAAGGACTCTTTTGCATTACGGTCAATGCAGATATTCCTATAGATTCTTTTCTATATAGTCCACAATCATGAAGTTCCAGTGTCACTCTAGCTTCCAAGACAGCAATTCTATGCTCATATCTTTTAAGCAACTCCCAAGTACTGCAGTAATGACCTCTTTATCATCCAAAATTTTTCCTGCTTCCCAAATTTTAATGCAAGTTCTAGCATATACTTAACATGGCTGTTTAAGTTCCCATTATTTTCAATCTGAGTATAATACAGTTTACACCATAAGTATCTAGCTTGGTTTACTGTTTTTGTTGTATAGCGATCCTGTAAAGCTTTCCAAAACTGTGTTGCAGTTTTGCAACTTTTGACTTATAGAAAATAAGTCAGCGTCATTTTGCCCCTTTATAATCTATGGTGAAGCCACATTTGGAATACTGTGTACAATTCTGGTCACCACACCTCAAAAAGGATATTGTGGAACTAGAGAAGGTGCAGAAAAGGGCAACCAGAATGATTAAGGGTCTAGAACACCTCCCTTACAAAACCAGGCTGCAACGTCTAGGCCTCTTCAGTCTGGAGAGACGGTGTTTAAGAGGGGACCTGATTGAAGTATATAAAATTATACATGGTATAGAAAAAGTGGATAGAGAAAATTTCTCTATCACACAATACTAGAACCAGGGGGCACTCTGTGAAGCTGATGGGCAGGAGAGTCAGGTTTGACGGGGGAAGTATTTCTTTACCCAGAGGGTCATTGGCTTATGGAATTTGCTGCCGGAAGAGGTGATGACCGCTACCAGTCTAGATGGCTTTAAGGTAGGGTTAGACAAATTTATGGATGACAGATATATCAATGGCTACTAGAATGAATGCCTAGGTGCATCTTTCAGGCTGGGGGTGGGAACGGGGTGCTTCTAAGGCCATTTGCTGGGATTCTAGAGCAGGAATAGGTTTGTCCTTGTCTCTGCTTAGGTTGCCCATGAGCAGTTGGTGGGCCACTGTGTGTGACAGGATGCTGGACTAGATGGGCTGTGGCCTGATCCAGCAGGGCTTCTCTTGTGTTCTTATGTTCTTAGATTCATTGTCATTTATAGCAGAGGACAATATGTAAATGGCTTTTGCATTATCCACTTCAAATTTTGCTGCTGCATCCTGATCTGTAGTCCGGGGATCTTTTATAAGGACATAATCCTTTGCATTGCTAGGGCATATTTCATGCAATACTGTCAGACTGTAAAGTTATGCTGCTCCAAAGGTTTTAGTGAGGACAACGCAGAGCAATAGTTTTGACTCATGCTTCCTGAAGAGTTGATGCTTAAAGGTTGTGCTCCTTCTTCCAGAGATGTTGTTTCAGCTCCTTCTGCAAGTCTTCCTCACAAATTAGATATGCAGCTTTTCTTCTTGGCTCCTACCAAGTGCTCTCTGGGCCCATAATCTAAAGTATAGTTTTCTAAGTATAAAAGAAACAACAGATCTGTCATCCGCATGCTAGTGCAGACTACGGTAGGCCCAGGACAGAGTCTGCAACAGCATGTGGATGGCTAGTCCCTATTCTGGGATATAATCTGGAATAAGGCCTAGTGGAGAAAAGGCTAAGTTTTATGTGACAGAATTGAGAAGGTTTACCTTCGGCCGCATTACACCCCATTAGTCTGTGGAGTGAACAGTGGTACACAAAAGCTTACATTTCATGTCATAGAAGTTCTTTTGCTATGGGCTGCTAAAGAGGGGAAATAAACACACATAAAATTCCCCAGGCAAGTATAAACACTTTTTGCAAACAAAGCAGGCCAAATAAAATATACTTCCTTAGCTAATGTAATCAAGAGTTTGCTAGCTATGCCTATGGGGCGGGGGGAGAATACCAAGGACAGTAGGTGAGGCAGCAACAAAGATAATGTCACAACAGATTAGGCCTACTGAAAGGAAGTATGTGAAGTTCCTGTAGGAGGTTCTCTGAGCTTGACTTTTTTTTCTCTGAAGGCATTTTGCCACCAGGTTAGAGCCTTCTGCAATGGAACACTACAAACCCGAGTAACAAGTATTCTACCCATGGTAATGAAATATGGAAAGATTTCCTTAAATTAAGCAACTATTTCCTCCTCCACTATCCTGCCATTCAGTTCATGCAGTTTGAATTCAGGCAACAGCTGACTCACAAGCTTAAGGGAGTTCAGGCATCAAATTCTTCAACAAGTTGACATTTGATGTTGGATTAGCAAGCAGGGTTGTAGCCCATTTCAGAACGACTAAGCAGTATTAGAGATACTATTAGTGGCTCTGGGAGAAAAGAAAAAAAAGCTAGAGGGCAAATTTTACTGTGCTTTAGTTTGATCCCCTGAGTGCTCAGATTAGGCAGGTACTTCATCTAAATAAAGCAAAGAGAATGGTTCTCCAGCTGAGGAAGCAGATACCAGAACACATGGAATGTGTAATGGGATTTCCATAGCTATAGAAGTAAAGAACATTGATTACGCACCATTGGGATACAATATTTTGGACAAGGGACAATAATTTATGCTGCTCTATTGTGGGTGGACAGGGGAGAATTTGCTCTTTTTCAATCCATGTTTTCTATAATTTTTCACAAGTTATTATATTGATATAGATGTTGGTATTTATTTTTTTAAGCTTCATTTTAAGCATCTGAAATCTCCTGAGAGCATGCTATGTACCAATGCCAGACTTACACTTACCCTATGCAGTGGTTCCAGCCACTCCTGCAGAGGCCTGTTTGCATGCCACTACTGCTACTGCCACCCCAGAGCTCACTAAGCCTGCCCTGGGCTTCACTAGCTGTGGACAACTGTTGCCCAGAGCTTGACCATGTTGTCAGCATTTGCACTCTCTTCCAGGTGCAATGCTTCAAGTAGGCATGGTGCTGCAGCTGTGGCTGCACAATCACATGGCACATCCCAATCACCATGGCAACATATGGGAGTGTACCGTATGTTGCCACAACTGTTGCCATGGTGATTCAGGCACTTCAAGAGCTGGTGGTCTGGTTCAGCACTGCGCTAGCACTTGGAGGTCCTTTTCACACTTCAAAGACAAGGATGCCCTGGAGATACTCCATCCACACCACATGGAGCCACTTCCATCTTGGAGTACCTCCCAGTAGCTTTGATAGACTGTGCTGCATACCATACAATGGACTAGGGTTACTTTGTGTGAAAAGGTGCACCAAGAATGGAAATTCCCACTCTCAGGTTGACACACTTTCTCTGGGACCTCAGGTCTGGTCTGGGATGTAAACTGGGGCTACCTCCAGATGGAAAGAGGTAATATGGGAACTAAATAAGATTCTGTGGTTTGCCTCTCCCTGTATCCCAACAAGTATGAGAGCAATCCCAGGAAGGATTACCAAGTGTGTGCTTCCTTTAGAACATACGAACTTAAATAAATAAATAAATAAATAAATAAATAAATAAATAAATAAATAAATAAATAAATAAATAAATAAATAAATAAATAAATAAATAAATAAATAAATAAATAAATAAATAAATAAGAACTTAAAGAGGAGCCCTACTGGATCAGCCCATCTAGTCCAGCATCCTGTCTCACACAGTGGGCCACCAATTGCCCATGGGCACATCTCAAGCAGAGACAAGGGCAAACCTTCTCCCACTCTTGAATCCCAGCAAATGGCCTTAGAAGCATCCTGCTTGTCCCCCCAGCCTGAAGGATGTACTTAGGCATCCATTCTAGTAGCCATTGATACATCTGTCATCCATAAATTTGTCTAACCCTTCCTTAAAGCCATTTAGGCTGGTTGCTGTTACCACCTCTTCTGGTAGCAAATTCCATAGATCGATGACCTTCTGGTTGAAGAAATTCTTCCCCTTGTCTGACTTAACGTTCCTATTCATCAGCCCCTGGTTCTAGTGTTTGATAGAGAAAAGTATTTTTCTCTATCTACTTTTTCTATACCATGCATGACTTTATATACTTCAGTCAGGACAGGTCCCCTCTGAAACGCCATCTTTCCAGGCTGAATAGACCTAGATGTTGCAGTCTGAATTTGTAAGGGAGGTGATCATTCTGGTTGCTTTCTTTTGTTGGCTGGCTTCCAGTATTCCCCTCTGAGTTGACCGTGTAAGCTGCTTGCCAGACATGAAGGTAAGCAAGGTTACTGTGGGAAACCTGGTGCTGTTGCTGGATATTTCCCATAATAGAACTGCAGTAGGCTGTTTGCACATTGCTGTTGATACAACAATGGGAACACCTCTGGTATATCTATAATTCCCAATGTAGAGCCAAGAGGATCACCAGTTTTACCACATGTCTGGAAGCATAGCCATTTGTTGGGTTGTGCCCATTTCCAGGCAGGCAAAAATGACCCAAATTCTGTGTTTAAATAGAGGAATCATTGGAGAAATTCCTGAAAATTTCCTTGTGCGTGAAGACTGAAAGTTTCTATTAAAAAGAAAGCTAACGATATGGTAAATGTGCCAGCAGTTCTTTCTACATTCACTAGGGAGGGAGTCAGTCAGACAGTGTGTGTGATGCAATGATCAGATATTTGGACTGGCATTGGGAATTCAAGGATTCAGATCTACTCTCAGGAATACCATGTGTCCCATGAGCCTGCTACTGTCTCTCAACAGAACCTAACGCACAGTATTGTTGTGATGGTTGAGGAGA
Organism: Aspidoscelis tigris stejnegeri; assembly: GCA_023333525.1. NCBI lineage: Eukaryota > Metazoa > Chordata > Lepidosauria > Squamata > Teiidae > Aspidoscelis > Aspidoscelis tigris. The sequence goes on along the minus strand of JALMGA010000007.1, from coordinate 27,945,800 downwards.
ATTACACCCACTCTTTGGAACTCCTTGGAGGAATGGCAAGAAATGCAAAAATCAACAAAGGGCTATTTTGTCCCACCCTTTTTATTCCTATCTTGTCGATGCCTCCTTGTCTTCTTTCTGCTAGGACACAAAGAACTCCTGTAAATGATAGATTCCTTCAACAGGAGGCAAGATGCTGCTCTATTTCACACATTTATTTCATAAGGTAGAGGGAGAAGGAGGAAGAGAGACAGCAATGAACTATGAGAAGGCAAGGAAAACAGTGAGGGTAATGTGATATATAACTCACTGAAGATGATAACGTCATAGGGCGAATCCTACTCTGAGGATTAGAACTTTCCTTTTTTTATATACTTAAGGGTATCCCAATGGGCTTCATATTCATCACCTCAGTCATTTTCACCACCAGAATTTTGGAGTATGCAATACAGGCATGATGCACATGGATGCCTAAAGCACCATCTTGGAGCTCAGGGGCCTGTGTGTAAAGATGCTTCTTCTCCCTAAGACTCCAGAATTGCCACAACCCCCCAGCTGAGGTGACCTACTAATAAACCAGTTCAAAGAACTTCAAGGTCACTTCAGTTGGAGAAGTTACCTTCTTTCCCTGTGTGGATGCATGGGGGCGGGGGGGTGGGGGTGGACTAGGCTATTTCCTATGGACCTAAGAAGGCTAATTTCTTGAACCATTTCTGGTCTTCCAGAAATGACTTCAGAAGGATCCTTGTAACTCCACTTGCACCTAAACTCTGGGAACTCTGCCAAGTGGCACAAGCATCTTCCCACCACTTCAGTCACTCCTGTAGCAGCCACACTGGACTTACCTCCACAGGCCCTTGCAAGCATGGCCACTAGTTGCAGAAAATGCAGCCTGCAGTGCAGCAACAGCCTTCATTTCTGCAACCCTGTGAGGAATGTAGCAGGATATCTACCTTGCATCCAGAAAGTCCCAGGTTCAGTCTTAGTGCCTCCAGAGAAGAAGACAATGGCAAACCACCTCCACAGATGTATTTGTCATGGAGTCACCGACATCTCAGCTTCACTCATAGGTATGTTAGTTTTGTTCTCCCCATGGTGCAGCCGATGTGCTGAAGTTAGGAACCGGCTGCCTGTATAGCACAATGCAAAGCACAGAGACATAAATGAATCCACAGTATCATGCTAATCTATGTTCTGAGCTGGATTGCATCAAAACAAGCTGAAGGAATGTGATGGAAACCAAAAGTTAATGTCCTCCATTTAATGCCCAAGAATTACAAAGACACTATATAGCTTCCACAGCCTGCTATGCTAGAACTGTCATAATACCAAGAAAAGAATTTCAAATGAAGAACAGCTGGCAGACCTACCTGTGCACAGTGTCTGGCAGTTTTACAACTCATGCAATATCTAAGCAAATTTCACCTTTTCCTGCCAGATGTCCTGATTGCATTTCAGGTCATTTCATTATTTCGGGGATTTATTTTGCCCTCCCCCTCAGTTTACAAAACCAGCTGACAGAATTATTTACCAGCATCAGGGATATGATAACCACAGCAAGGAGATAAAATAAAAACAGAATTTGTTTTCAGCTGTGAATTTTCCAGTAATTTACATCATAGCATTTGTAACAAGTACTAAATGCTGAAAGGTCACCTTATTCCAAACCAATCATGCAGGAATCTAATGCCGCCCAGAGTGGACTTGCTGAAAATCCGCCCATTCAGGATGTTGCAGTGGCAGATACCTCTCCAATGGGCCTCTTCCAAAGTAACCAGGTTTGTAGAATAACCTTGCATACAAAATAAGTCCTAGCCCAGTGATGGTGAACCTAGGACATGCTTGTTACAGGTAACACGCCAAGCCCTTTTGTGTCACCCTGGCGCCTGGGCATGTTGTTGCCATTTGGTATTGTGTAGGCCACAGGCCACTTCTGGCTTGCGGCCTACAAGATACCAGAAGCACAGAGACACTGTCTGTCCCCGGCCTAGGAGGTGTGCTGGATTACATACAGTGCATCTGTGCTCCTGGCACCTAGAGGACTGTGTGTGGCAGCAATGGCTTTACTCAGAATTTTTCCCTCTACATTTTTTTGTGAGCCAGTTTGGTCTAGTGGTTAGGGAGCCGGACTCTTATCTGGGAATACAGCTCTCTTTTGAGCTCTCACAGCCCCACCTACCTCACAGGGTGTTCTGTTGTGTGGAGAAGAATAGAAAAGCTTTGTCAGCCGCTGAGTTCCCTTAAATGGGTGAGAAAAGCAGGGTAGAAAAGTCAACTCTTCTTATTCTTATTCTCAGCGTTAAATAACATTAAACCAATAAAAGACAGCAATTGACAGATGAAGCGCTTGCTGGGCCTTGAAGTGTACAAAATACCAACCTTCAATTGAAGATTTAGCAAATGAAATTCAGCAACAAAAAAGTCACTAATGTAAAGAATTATTTGTTTTTGCTTTCAATAAATACATATATCAAAAATATAACTTTTAGAGTTACAAAAATCACAGAATTATTGATATTTCTAGATGTAACCTGGCACTTGAGTTAAGCTAGGGTTTTTTGTGGGTTTTGACACACTTTGCTCAAAAGGTTCACCATCACTGTCCTAGCCCCTGCCTAGCTAGTTTTAGAAAATAAAATAAAATGTTTTTGCTCTCTGTGGCATTCCCCACTGGACAGCCCCCTTTGAGTTTTTAATTTGTGTTTTTTAATTTTGGTATTGTATAATTTTTATTACTTTTAATCTTCTTGTGTTTTTTAATCTTGTGTGATCCACCAGGAGCCTTATGCAACTAGAGGGTAGAGAAGAAGAAGAAGAAGAAGAAGAAGAAGAAGAAGAAGAAGAAGAAGAAGAAGAAGAAGAAGAAGAAGAAGACATATTGACTGAATGTTTGAAAGAGTGAAATGAATACGAGCACATCTTTGCTCACATGCAGCTGAATAAGAGGGGCAAGTAGTAAAATTTCTTTACTTTATGTGAGATGAAATGGAGGCTTAAAGCAAAGATCTATGCGAACAGAATTCCCCACAAACAGAAGAAGGCATTCAAAGGGAAACACAATCTGACTTACAAATCAGTCCATGAAAATAATTTGAATATAATAATGGTTTTGCAGAGTCCCATATGAAAAGAGTGAGGATCGCTAGACATATATATGGACTTTGTGTCAAAATGGCATGAAGTATGGGAAACCAATGGCTTTTGTCGTTCAGGTCTATCACAGTAGTGGTATGTGGCTTGGAAAGGACCCTAGGAAAAATAATGCAAATTCACGAGGATCTCAGTTTTGGAGCTTTATTTTTGTTTCATGGCACCAGTAGCACCAAAAAGTCCTGGCTGTGTGACTGGTTGCATTTGGATGGGCAGCTGAAGTTGCAGGTTGTGAGATGGCAGGTACAGGATCTGCTGTCCGAGCAAATAGAACAGTGGGCAAACACTACATTCTCCAGTATGACTTCCAGATCACTGCTGTTTTCGGTCCAGGCAGAAATCACATGAGATCAGTTGCTCCTATCTTCTCTGTCCATCCATGGGGTAGAGGGTGCAACACTGTGGAGTCCTCAGGTCTAATCAGGTTTGGATGAATTTGGGTGCCATGGCTCTGGAACACATCCTGGGACTTATCAAGCACCTGTGTAGAATTGAGGTAATGACCTTATTTCATTTCAGATTATGGAGAACACTCATCACCATGCTGGGCTGCCAAGGCCATTTTGCTGCCAAACCTAGGTCTGCCTCCCAATGAGGAGGATCTTGAAAGGCTATTAGTAAGAATATCCTTTTAGGGATTGAGGTGGCATCTCCACTTACCATTTCTGGACATCTTCACGTGTTAAAGACACCTGCTGCTACCTTGTCTTCATTTTCAGTGTCAGCAAGCAACTTTGAAGCAATCGTGTTGTGGGCCTTTTTTCTGGTGCAACAGAACCTAGTGGTGAAAAGTTGACAAGTTTTTCATTTCCAAAATTGGAACTTCCTTTGCAATTTGTATAATATATCCTCTTACTTCAACACATTTCAAATTCAACACAAATCACCTTTCTCTGCTTTGGTGGTCTCTGAACTGCCAACACCTAAATCTTATTTATTTTATTTATCTTTTAAGGACATGGTAGCTTTTCATAATCCCCTGTGCTACTGTACCATTTAGGCAATGGCAGAAATGGAAGATACTGCTTTTGACTGCACCATCCACTGTCCAAATTTTACAAACTTTTCCAGCTGTTGCTAATCTTCTCTCTTGTGGCAACTGGGGTGGCCTTACTCTGCTTTAGATTTCTATGCTGATAGACAAGGGACTATCCAGAAAGGAAAAAAAATCAAAACATATTTGCAGCTACTAGTTGTGGATGGCTTAAATGTGGGATCCTTTTTTCTTTTCTTTGATCCGCAACATTACTTTCTTGTCTTTCCAGAGACAAACCATTTTCGAATGTTTACTTGACACACTTTTGCTTTGGAATAAAGGTCTTGTTTCTTTCCTCTACAAATTACTGATGTAGGTGCAGACAGGAAATCTCTCTGGCCTGAAGGATTTATGGCAGTCTGATTTAGATTATCAGTTTACAGAACATGAGTGGAAATCTTTAGTTACCAAACAGATACATTCAGCCAAATCTTCTAAAGAGCTCCAGCTCAAAAATTTTTCTGATGGTATTGTATGGCCATTCTATCCAAGAGAACGAGGAATCAAAATTCCAGAAGTTGGCATGGCTGCAATCAGCCAGGTACCTACACCCACATGTGGTGGGATTACTTTGTATTACAGGGATTCTGGATGCATATGCAACTATAAATTAGCAAGATACTTCGTACCCCTGTTACTCTCAATCAAAAATTAATTTACATCATTGTGAAACCTTGGAGGTTAAAATCAAGCAGTTGTTGGACTTTATGATTCTAGCTGCTAAACTGGTCATCACCCATGGTTGGAAAGATAATACTGTCAAATTATGGTACCACAAAATGTGGTATATTGCCATTAATGAATGTCTTACATACAAATGCAAAGTAAGTGGGGGTCAATTTACCCCTAAATTATCTTTCTCTTATATCTGGTCCCCCCGCATCTGCTTTCCTCTCACTTCCTAACAGTTAAATTCCAGATGCATGAGTTCTCAAGCTATTAGCAAGCTGATTGATATTCTAGTTCTGCCTTTGTTCTAGCTGTTTTGAGCTTCTTGGTATGATCGCTTCACACCTTATGTCTTTGATAATTTGGATGCCAGGGGTTTATGGTTTATTGCATTTTGCTTCCTTATGATAATTTGTTATGTATATGTTTATGAATTTGCTTCCAGTAAAAAAAAAATTAAAAAAAACAAATTAGGCTGTCTGGATAATGGCAACCTACAGTATTGCAAGATTAGCCATAACAAAGTTGCTAGGCTGTTTTTGGTAGGAGCTATTCATGACTCACTTGCTTAAGAGCACAGGGAGTCCTTTATACTTCTGATATAATGTTATACCTCAGATTAATTTATTTCTTCTCTGCATCATCAAAAAGAGAGTTAAGCACATCACCAAAAGTGCAAAAGAGGACTCGGATTGGCATTAAACGTACTTAAGCTAATTTGTGTACACAGAAATATAATATGTAGATGGAATGAGAGTGGAAAGTTCAGCTGCCTGCTAAATTGAGGGTCTGCTGATTGCGCAAATGTTGGATGACTGCATGGACACATTGGCACAGTTTCCTTGGCAAAAGAAACAGAAATGTTTGCAATACCTTCTTCCAGGAAGATACCGGGGATTAACTCTATAATCTTTTGCTTTCCAGGCAGTTACTCTACCCCTAAACATGTGGAAGTGAGGTTCCTAGTGTGCTCTTGCTGGTCTTGTATACTGGCCAGTGCAGAATCACCCAAATTTTGTCTAAACTAGTTTTGGACCAGATATCTTTTCAAACACATAAATAAATGGCTATTCTCTGAACAGAGAATACAAACATGGAACCATTACCTGTAAAGCAAGGCACAGGCCTATCCTGATCTTGTTGCCATGATTGTGATGACTAAGGCCATGTCTGCACAGGGTACGTACAGTGCTATTATGGGATGGTTTCACGTCACACCTGTCTTAAAGGATCTGCACTGGTTACCTATTCATTACCAAGCCCAATTCAAGATTCTGACACTAACATATATAGCCCTAAACAGCTTCGGCCCTGGGTATCTGAAGGAGCACCTTCTCCCATGGAGACCTGTCTGTGCACTAAGATCTTAAGGAGAGGCCCTCCTTGTAGTTCCTACTCTTTCAGAAGTACGAGGCAGAACTCTGGAAGAGCCTCCCTCTTGAGGTTCGCCAGGGGCCTACGCTGTATAGTTTTCAGCACCTGGTGAAAACATATCTTTTCATCCAGGGTTTTGCTGATTAAATAGCTTCTTCAAGGTGCTGTCCTGTCAGGAAAGAAGGTGGGAGTGGGAAAGGGTTATATTTTTATTATGTTTTACTATTTGGTGTGTGTTTTTCTCAATGTAATCCCCCCTGGGACCATTCGATAACGGGTGGTATATACATTTCCTAAATAAATAAAATAAATGGCTATGTTAGGATTCCCACACACACCAATAGCAAAACAAATGTAGCTCTGCAATATCAGGGTGAAAACCTGATACAGCCTTTTTAGGAAAAACCTGATTCTGAATACAGGTTTTCCCAAACCAGCACTATATCTGCTGGGAGTCACCATGTATGTGCAAGGCCTGAAAAAGTGCTCATCCATGCACAGTGGTGGTGATTAGCCATGTCCATGAATATTCGTCACATTTGAAATTTGTCCAAATTCATCCGAAATGATATGTAGGGATTTGTAGGCAATTCGTGGCGGGGATTCTAATCAGATTTGTATCAAACATTCATATTGAATTGGAATAGAAGGCATCTATTCAAACGAATACCATTTTTTGCATGATTTGATAGGAATCGAACATGAAAAAATACATTCATGCACATCCCTAGTGGTGACCATGCACTTGTGACCTGGATGTAAACATTATTATATCGTGCAAAAATAGCCCGAGCCCTGGACTGTCTATTCAACAAACCATGATTTTGGAGAGTCTTTGTTAGCACAATATTCAGTGGGTATCTGGAGGCAGCCCAAGAGAAATAAAATATAAAGTATCAAAATACGAAAGCTGAAATATCATTCTGGTTCCATTTCCAGTTCTATAGCAGCTGCACTATGGTTTTTGGCTGTGTACTAATTACCTGTTCTCAAAAGTATTCTCCAACAACCTGCTTTCAATACCCTCTGGAGACAATACTTTTGCATCAGTCTCTTTGGCTTTGTTTAAGACAGTTTGTTCCATTTCTTCTTCTGCTTGAGTCATTCAGTATGCAAGAAAAGCATTAGCAGTATTCATATTCATGGAGGCAGGAGGAATTGGCTGAGAGAAAGGCTGGATTCAGGACAAGCCTTGACTCTGTAATGGGGGAGACGCCTAAGAATTACATGTTGGCACGTCTCCACCGAGTCCTGCCTCCTGTTTGAAAGAAGCAATATTATTCTTCCTTCAGGTGCATCAGGTGTTGATGAAAGCCCTGTACCTGTTGGACTGGAAAGATGCCACCTTTCCTTTGATCATAGATTGATTACAGAATGTTGTTATATCATACTAAGTGCTGTTTTCTTGTGTGTGGTTTTTCTTTTTGGAGGTGAGGTGAGAGAGTAATAACACTAATAACAGATATTTTAATTGGATTTGCCTTCTTGGCAGAAGGGAAAGTCTTGGGCTATACAGGGGAAAAATCATAGATTAGGAGACAAGCACATAATATTCATGTAGAATTTTTCAGGTTTACCCCTGCAGATAAAAACTGATGAGAAGCATTTTGGATCCTTCTTTAGGTCAAGGCATCAACCTGTGACATGGTTCGTGATCACGTGTAGTCCAACACAGGTAGTCCATCTTGGGGCACAAAGAGGTCTGACTTTGATTTTGACTTGTCCAGACATATATAGATTGATTCACACTTTCCTGTTTTCTGTCAGGGGAACAAGATTGTTCCTGCCCTTTCCTCTCTCTTCCCTCTGTGATTGGATGCTTTCTCTTCAGGCAAATCTTTTAAGGGAGGAGAAAACCACCCCACTCTTTTACTCTCCCTTTTTTTCTTTTTCTTTTGCCTACAATAATAAACATGCTGGTGTGAATTCTGTGCAGCTCCAGCACCATTTCTGAAAAGCCCCAGACCCTACTTTGGGGATATTTGAGGAGACCAGAGGCTGGGGGTCAGACCAGTGCTTCAGGTTTGGAGAGGTTTGCACAGCAACAGCAGCACATTGAAATCAAGGCAGAAATCTGGAACAGAGCTTCCCGCTCCACATCTACAAAAAGCCCACCCTCCCAACTCAACCTGCCCCAACTCAAAGTTCCAAACAAGTCTGAGCACTCACCTTTTCAATATCTTCCCTCCTTAGAGGGCCCTCCTTAGCCACAGAAAATGAAGGGGATTGTAGCAACCTCAGCAACCCTCTGTGAGAGGTAGGGATGTGCACGAATGTGTTGTTTTGCATGTGAATGTAAGAAAATTCATTTGAATAGATCCCCTTCGCATGTGGTAGGATTCTATTCAATATGGATGTATTCATACGAATTTGTACAAACATCCAATATGAACGCCTACATATCCCATATGTATCTGGTACATATCCTGTAACATATCCTCTCTGAAAGCATCAAATCTGCCCTGAATCCATTTTGAATCTGCTCTCGATCCATGTTGAATGCGCTCTGGATCCATTGCAGATGTGACTGGCTTTCCCATCTCCCCCTTTCACAAATGTTCCAAAACATTCATATTCATACAAATGTCAATGTACAAATGTCGATAACATTCAAATCGTATGCAAATGTTCAAATTCTTAGAAAAATCGAATGTTATGAATATTCGTGCACATCCCTAGTGAGAAGTGAGACCATGGGCCTATTCGCACTTGGCTTTATTCTGGAATATATCCTGGAATAGGGGCCTGCTGTCTACATGCTAGTGTAGGCTACAGCAGGCCCTAAGGGAGGTCTGCCGGAGTCTGCAGTAGCACCCAGAGCACAGGTCCCTATGCTGAGATATATCCTAGAAAACAGCCAAGTGCGAATAGGCCTCATGTTTCAGCAGACTGAGAAGAAATTGAGCAGAATAAAATTAGCTCCTTCAAAGGCTCCCTTGGCCACTGTCAGAAGGAATTAACATGCTTCTGTCCCAGTTCCTCTTCACATTAGCAGTCATGGGGAGCAGCACCTTTCCTTACTCCAGGTCCCTCCTTGGTTCTGTCAGATCTTGGCAGCTCACAGTCACATGAGCAAAGGGTGTGGGACAAACCAGACTGAGCAAAGGAAGCAACAAAGACAGGACCAAACACAACCCCTTGGCTTGGAAGATGCACAGTAACAGTGAAGCATGGCTGCCTGAGAGAAAGAAGGGGCTCTTTACCATTCTAAACAATCTGGTGCCATCAGAAAACTTGGCTAATCCACTGGTCATACCTATTTTCAGATCATTTATGCTGGAAAGGACCTGTCATAGGAAGGAACCTTGGAAAAACCCACTGGTGACATTATTCTGTCATGACCCTTTACTCACTTATCCATAATAGGACATGTCCTTTTATTCCATATCTATTAGGCTTATGGAGAGGTCTTTGATGAGGGACTTTATCAAAAGCTTTTTGAAAATTGCTACACTAAAACCACATAAATATTTATTGATTTACAAACACACTGACTAATGGCATCAAAATAATGAGGATGGTGCAGCGACTCCTCATAACAATAATGGAAGACCTTAGTTTATATTTAGAGAAGAAGGTGGGGAAGACGCAAGGAGAAAATCTGCCTCAGTGAAGAAGAGAAAATCCCCAAAGAGTAACAGGGCAGTATAAATTTGTTCCTTAGAGTCATATATATATAAGTCAATAGCATGGCACAGGCATGGGATCTAAATTCAAGCTCAGAATAAAATTTGCTTTAGTTTCCACTCAGCTTCTGGGAAGTCCAGGTGAAGGAAGAGTTCAAAGCAGACCCCAAACTGTCATCAGACTGGACACTTGGATTAAACCTCCTGAAGGGAATTCTGATGGGCACCAGTCTAAACTCTTTTCTGTACTTGTTGGTGATTTGGATTAACAAGCTCCTTCATCCAGATCACAGGCTTCCTTCTCTGCATGTTGATGTGGATCTGGGACACCCTACCCCCACTCTCCCAGCTCCATTTGCACTGAATGGAACCAGATTAAGATCTGTTGTAGGCCCATTTAATTAGGTCTGCAACTGGGCCAAGGAGCCAAAGATGTTTTATCTACTGAAAGAGTGGTTTGAGGCACTCTGAAATGTTTTTTTATTCAGGCAGCAAACACTGGAATGGCATGTGGGCTGTCACTTGCATACTTTCCATATCTGGGAATACCAGGTTCAATTCTTCACTACTCCGTGAAGCTAGCTGGGTGACCTTGGGCTAGTCACAGCTCTCTTCTGAGCTCTCACAGCCCCACCTACCTCACAGGGTGTCTGTTTTGGGGAGAAGAATAGAAAGCTTTGGGCGAGAAAAGCGGGGTAGAAAAGCCAACTCTTCTGAGGAAGGGGAGATCAAATACTATCTCATGGGCAGAACACTGACTTCCTCTTCCCTCTTTCACAGTTCTGATGGGTGGTGACTTGTCATTACCAGCCTTTTTAAAAATATAATGGAGCTGATTAACTGAGTACTTGAGTTCTCAGGGATATGGCAAAATATCAGCTATCTGGTTCCATTTGTGAGATGCAGCTTCCCATCACACACTTCCGCCAGTGGCAGAGAGAAAGAAGCACTTTCTCCCATTCACAATTCACACAGCAGCAACAGCCAAGGCATTGCTTCTCTCTCTTCCCCAAAACCTTTCTTCTAAAACCCCCTCTCAAGGAATGCTTCTCTAAAAGGAAGAGAAAAGGACCTTCCTTCCCAAAATTATGAAACCTATTCGATCTTCCCCAAACAACCTTTTGCTTTCTGGGCTTCCTCCATTCTCTGCCCCCTCCACTTGCACAGCAACTGAAGATTTAAAACCGACATTGGCTGCATTCACACCTACAATTTAAACCAGTTTCAGAACCCTTTCCAAGTGAGAGAATAAATCAGGAAAGCAATTAATCATGTTCTTTCCTTTTTATCTGACCGAAATTTGTTTGTTTGTTTGTTTACATTTCTAGCCACCCCATACCTGAAGGTCTCTGAGGCCACGTTCCCATTACAAGCTTAAAACGGTTTCAAAATGGTTTCGATCAGGTTGGCTTAACACGCTTTCCGCGTGTTAAATCGCCCCAAAGCATTGTAAATGTTAACACTTATTTCAACAGGTCTTGCTCCGGTTCATGCATTTGAAACGTTTTACATTTCTCACTGTGGGAACGGTACCGTTTTAAGGGTTGAGAATGTGTGTTTAGGGTTTCCCTCCCCCAATAGCTTGCTTCCAAAGATAATGATTTCACTGTAAAAATGCACCCCCACCCCCCGCACAGCAGTGGTGACTCTAGCAATCCAGCCACTTCACACCTGATAACAATGTTGCAATTTGCAAAATTCTGGCTCTCTAAAAGTTCTGACCTTTAGAAAAGAAAAAGGAAGGAAAGCAGCTGCAGGTTCTGGGAGATATGTGAATGTTTAAGGCTGTGTGTGTAGGCAGCGGTGGCAGCAGAGTGAGCCAGCCAGCCAGAGTGCTTTTTTCTGGAGGGAACCACTGCTGGGATGGTAGCTGTGGAGGTGAGCGGGCGAAGGGGGCTTGAGTTGCTGCTGCTGCTGTGTGGCCTGGGCAATGGGGAGAGGAGAGGAAAGAATCGCTGGCTGCCCGGGGCCATTTTTCGTCCATCCATGCAAGCAGCAGCCACCCAGCTAGGCTCCATGAAAGGGTCCCCTATGGGTGGCGCGTTCATGCCAGGAGGAAGAGGGCAGGGCAGCCCCGAAAAGTGGCTTTTAGAAAGTAGCCACTTGAGTCCCCCCTTGAGTCATGTGTGCCACATACAATCCTCAGAATCCAGATCGAATGTGATTAACTTGAAAGTAATGGGATCAGGCAAATTCGTGTTAGCATGCGGTTCTATTATTTCAGTTTAGAAAAACCGTTTTAAGCTTGTAATGGGAACTAGGCCTGAGTTTTTCTGGCTTTTCTGAGTTAGATAATGCTGAAAGAAAACAGCTTGATATTTTGCTGTTGTATTTTCTTACTCTGAAAGTGGACTGAAGCTGGATTAAAACTTAGGTGTGAAAATACCCATTCTTGTGGGCTCTAGTACTCAAAGATCTGAGTACAGTGGTACCTCGACATACAAGTGCCCTGACATACAAGTGTTTTGAGATACAAGCCGCCGAGCAAGTGATATTTTGCTTTGAGATGAGAGCAAGATTTGAGATACGAGTATGTAAATACAGTACAGTACATAACAAAAACAACTGAGGTGGTGTTTTGGGAGCTGGAATGGATTAATGGGAAAATTGCTTTGAGATACGAGCGATTTGACATAAGAGCAAGGTTATGGAACGAATTAAACTCGTATGTCAAGGTACCACTGTATTTGGATCTTCTGACCATTGTAAAAACCCACATTCTTGAAAAGCACTAATACTCAAAAATCTGAGCACCTGGATTTTCTGACCATTTAAAAATAACATCTCCTTGTGTGATTGAGGGCGGGACTAACATCACAGATGGAAAGGAGGGCAAATGCAGCAAGAAATGAGCCATAAATGCACTTCTTTGTGTCTCTATTCACACTCTGAGATAATTGCTCTGGGGCTATATCCCTTCACAAGTCCACAATGTTGCTATAGTAGAGAATTAGAGAATAGATCATGATTACAGTGTTGCAGTGTAGGAATTCTCTGCTGGTTTTTTGCTGCAGATGTTTCACAACCAGACGAGGTAGCATTAATATTTACAATATTTCTAACCCTGTAATAAGCCGGGGGGGGGGGGGGGGCTAAAAACATTGTTTCAATTTAATTGAGGTAAGATCAATCACTCTAGCTCTGTCCTCAGCAGTTTTTCCTCTTTAATGACTTCAGGTGCTGTTGTAGAGTTAATATGGATTGAAATAGGTGCTGAAAGTACAGAGGCAGCTGAGTTCCCAAAATGCAGCAATAGCTAAAAGAGGCTTCTTTTTAATATGGAGCTCTATGTAAGAGAGAGTGAGAGAGCGAGCATGTATATATGCATTAGAAGATAGATGGAAGGCGAGGGGGGAATAAAGCCAGTTGGTGAGGAATGAAGAATCAGCCTCGATGGCCACCAGAGCGCATCAGGCAGTAGCAGTAGCCCTATCCTACTGACAAACTAAAAGCCCTTTTGGACTTTCCACTTTTGGTCACTCCTAAGATGCATCAGACATCCGCATTTTGTGATGTCTGATGCATCCAACCTTACCGAGTGCTTCTCCGAGCATGGGCTAAGTGCAATCACTTCACGTTCAAATGTCAGTCTTCAAATGTACCAACGTTCTCTTTGAATTCAAATGTCCAAATTTGAACAAATCCATACAAATTTTGAATGCGACAAATATTCGTAGACATCCCTAACCATAAGTGATAACATTCCCTTTAATAATTAATATTTTATCATGCCATCTATGAAACGGAGGCACATGCGCAGAGAGAGAGAGAGATTTCTGCTCTCTCTCCTCTAGCAGAATTATTTTCTCATCTACCTTTGTCTAGTATCAAGCTTTATTGTTAAATCTTACCTTAAGGAGCAGCAGACATCAGATTGGTAAGTACTAAAGAGGTAATGGCTAACAATTCAGCTGTTGCCTCAGTTTGCAGCATGATTTGTTTACACTAGACAAAAGAAATTTTAAGGGGCTTGGGGGTCACAAACCCACAACCAAGCACCCGTTTCTCATGTTTCTTCAAAACCGACACCTTGACACTTGCATAATGTTAATGATTTGGGAAAAGTAAATAAAAGCTCAGTTTTCATATGTTCAAGCATTGTAGAAAGATGTTGTATCATGTCATGATGCATGCTGTCCCAGACCAATAAATATTTTATGCATTTCATGCTTTTATCCGTCTTGATGTACAAGGAAAAAAGAAAGAAGATCCAAAGAAGGGTTGTCAAAAGCATCTCATGTGTTCAAGAGAACCAAGCAATCTCTCCCGTGTGCCCATGAATTTGCTTCATATCTTTCCCATCAGCTCTGCCCAGAGCAGCAGTGGCATTCTCATCTCAACGGGACACCGCAGACTCCTGTCATGCTGGAAGCATAACCTTATTAAAGTTTCTAAGATACATATTTCAAATTATTAATCTTCTTGGGGGGAAGAATCATCCTTTTAGGTAAACATGGAGACGAAAGGTTCAAAAATTTAGCAAGATATATTTCACAGTTTCCGACTTGGAGCCTTTCTGCCTAGGCCCTTAATACAGATTAAGTCTCGGTGTGGTACATTTCTAGACTTCAGTAGATCTGCATGTAGACTTCAGTAGATCTGGATCTGTGAGGCAACATTCCACCCTGGCCCATTCAGTCTGCATTAGACAGATTGTCGTCCAGGTAAAGGGATGCCTTAATCTGGATCACTGGTTTAACTGGGTCTATCAGTGGACCAGTACAGCCTGGATCCAGAATACTTCAGCCCCTATACTGCAGGCAGACAATATGGAAACAGCTTTTTAGGGCTTTATATATTAGCACGAGTATCATAAATAGCCTCAGAAGCAATCTAAATACCCCCCAAAAATATTTTGCAGCACTTCTAATGGCCAAACCATGTAAAACAACAGCCACATTCAAAGTGCAACAGAATAGTGTGATCATGAATATCATGAACTGCCTTGAGCCTTCCCATAGTCACTGCTTGGCCACTGGGGCAGGTTCTCTGTGGTCCATAGGATCACACTTGCTGTTGTGAGGAATGCTCAAGGACAGTGTGTTTGCCAAGAGACATGATAAGAAGTCTTCAAAGAATAACTGGTCTAAACCAGTTGGCCATGGACTTTGTTTTTACTGTGCATGTCAGAGAAATCTGATATGTATTTCTTTTCCGTACCTAGAAGGTGTTACTGGGAATATTGTAATTACTGGCCAGGTTAGGTATATAGATTGTGCTGGAATGTGGGAGGTTCAAAGTTTTGTCTTGATGGATTTTTGGAAAGCAGACTTCCTATGCTGCAGCATATCCAAAGTAAAAGAATCTTTTCTCTCTGACCCATCTGCTCATTAAGAAACTAATATGAATAGCATTTGCTGAAAGAGTGGCAACTTGTTTTCATAGTGGTCTGGAATTTTCCTAACACTGTCATGTTAGAAAGCTGGGCCAGTACACCAGAGTATGTGCCTATTTCTGGAACATATCCTAGAATAAGGGCCTAAATGAAGCCTGCCAGAGTCTGCATTAGCATATGGACCACAGACCCTCATCCTGAGATATACTCCAGAAAAAGGCCAAGAAAACAGGCCCCATCCCTCTGTGGCCTTCCTTCCCAGGGAATATCTTTATTTTATTTTTATTTACAAATTTATATCCCACCCTTCAGCAAAAGGTCCCAGGGTGGGTCACAATAGTAAAAAAAAATGAAAAAACATAACATAAAACATAACATAAAATTATTTGATATAACTTTAATTTGTTTTATCTTTGAATGTTTTACGTTGTAAACCACTTTGGGAATATTTTTGGGAAACAGTATATAAGTGTCTTAATGATCAATAGTGACAGGCTAGATGAAGATTAAAATATTTGATTAGAATATATTTAATTGGATTAAAATATTTCAAATCATTTCCTTCCACTAGTCCTCGGACAAAAGTATGAAGATGGTGAAGCTGTGTTGGAATAAATTTAATTCTTCAAGGTGAATATTTTAAATGTTTTAGTTGCTTATTTTTCAGTCACAATGTGTGTAATATATGATTATTTGAATGCTCTCTACCCGCAAATTTCCATCTCAAAGTTGTGTCACTCTATGTGCAGGAAATTGTGCGTGCTTTCTTATGCTCTTACTGTATAGAGAGATGGCAGTGGTAAAGGAAACGTATTGAGGCAGTTTCCACCCAGCACAGTGTAATGTCAGACAGGAAATGGCTGATTTTGGGGGCCATTTCCTGTCCAGCACTAAACTGCCCCAGGTGGAAAATTCAAAATGGCAGAATAGTCATTCCCCAGCTTGGAAGGCTCCAGCTTCAGGAGAGACAACTCTCTTTTCCATCCTCTGAATATTGCCTCCATCATGGTGAAGAATCAGCTGGTATGTATGAAACTCAGCCCTTTTTAAACCCATCTGTAAAAACATTGCAGAACAAGTAGGCATTTCAAATTTCAGCATCTGCAGGTAATATGTAGGATACTGGGAACTTTAATTCAAATCTTTATCCACTTCATATTCCCCCACACAGAAACCTGTATATCCATCTTCCAGCACCAACAGCAAATACATGTCCTGAACTCCAACAAGAAATGGCTGAGTCAAAGCAACTGAGCCGTCACTTTGCATATTCTCACATGCCATCCTGGGTTTATAACAAGCCTCTATTTCTGCCCCAACAACAATCGTATTCATTAGATTCACCAATGGCCCATTATTTGACACTATTACAACCTACACCTGCAAATTAGCATGGCATTATTTCCTTTAAACTTAACATCCTAGGTAAACCCTCATTCCTCCTTGATAAAGTTTAGCTAGAAAGCAAAAGCAATTAATATTTTTAAAAACCCACACACTAGACTTAAGCATTATTTATGCCTCTAATTATCTCATTCTAGTGGGTATTTCAGTCCCTGTCTGGTCAGGACATTAATTATTTTCATAACTACAACAAAAGTTAAATAATACGCACTCAGGGCTACAGAATCACTCTAATGCTCCAGCTAAAATGAACATATAAATTTTATTAATGGATGCTTTATACAACCCCATACATTATAAATCAAACAAGGAGCCTTTTTCCATCTTTTAAGAGTGTTGTGAAAAAGCTGTAACATTATTGAGGATAATTTTTATTAAGTTTAAAATTCCTCGCTCTTTTTTTCAGAGTAATGAGACTGTTATGAGCATCATTTAATCTGGTTTGTCATGAAGCACCTCCGCTTGTTAAATAAGTTAATAAATGACTATGCATTAATCAAAGTGACAAAGCTATGAAGAGCAGAGGATGGGAGACAATTCTGGTGATAGTATTAATTAGTATTTAATTAGAAACTTAGGGGCCATAAATAAAAAAAATCACGGTATAGACATTTATGCAAATTGCCGAGAAGCTGTGGCCGAGTTAAATCTGCATTTAAAGAAACATATCTCTTGCTGAGTGCAGTAGAATTGCAACAATAACCTATAGCTAAATATGAGGAACAGCACTTGTTCAGTGGTCTTCTCATTTCCAAAGCTCTGAATAACTGAAACAGGAGAATTTGGAAATATCTGATAGGGTTTTGCAAAAATCCAGAAAGGGGAACAATATGGAAAAACAAGTCTTTTAATTAAGATAGGCTGTGGTTTGTTGGTTGGTTGTTCTTCCTTCCTTTTCTTTTCCCCAAGAAACTGATTTAGCAAAACAACGTATTTAACTTCAGCAAATGGCAACATCTTGATTTTCTTCTTCTTCTTCTTCTTCTTCTTCTTCTTCTTCTTCTTCTTCTTCTTCTTCTTGTCTACGAAGGAGGATAAGAGACGTTCAAGGCAGCACACAGCAAGTTACTAAATAATATACAAAAGTGGGAAGGGGTACCTTTTTTCTAATTATTGTCCATTTTGCTTTGGCACTCAATAAGATGTTCATTCTTAACTGAGCAATTTCTGATACCCAAAGAGATAATACATCATCCTGTTACATGCTTCAGAGTGTTCTTTCTGAAGAACACAACCTATTTTCAGGCCTGATTATTTGCTGCATTTATATAAGAAAAGGTTATCCACAGTAAAAGTGCTTTTTCTATTCAACAGTCTATCTCTGTCACTGCTCATTTATGTGTGAACATGACAGAGTGAAACTAGCATTATCCACAACTGACAAGTGTCAGGGCCTTCAGTTCAATCAGCGCCTTCCTTAAGATAATGCCAAGGGCCTGGGGTTTGAAGTAGATGGACAATAAAGCAGAGAGAGACAATCAGGGTCAAATTGATCCAATTCCCTATATATAAAAGGGATTCTCCCTCATAGCAGAGTCCTCTTATTGCTCTCTAAACACATTAGAACGTAAACAGGGACATGGCTTTCCAGAAACTCTGTGAGGAACAAAAAAAAAATGTGGACATTTTGAGGTCATTTGCTTAGAAGATTTCTCCTCAGATTTTAACTTCTTTTTATTTAGTTGGTTATTTTAAACTTAAAAGGATGGGGTTTTCAACACACTTATGTTTCAGTTCTCGACAGCATACCAGTGAGCCAAGACCACTTAATACATTGGATCTCATATTGCTGAGCATTCATGAGTAGATTCTTTGCCACAGATTTTAGGGGAAAGTATAGTCAAAGAGCCAACCAGTTGCACAGTGATGATTTTCTGATCAAATCAATAGAACGTATAAACCTTTTTTAAGGGTATAAGTCAGGATATAAATGGAGATAAATACATGAAGCTTTTCCAATAGATTCCGCCATTGAAATGAAAGTGATCATGCTCATACATAAAACTCTCCATGTCCAAGAGGTAGTGCCTGCTGGGACTTCAGTTGTCTTGCTCTGGTAGACATTTAAGGTTTTATTTTCCCTCTAAAAATGCCACAGGCTTTCATCCCTGCAACTCATCCAGCAGGTGGGAAAGATTCTTTGTTCACTGAGGCTGCGTCCCCATACTGGGCATCTGGAACACTTTGGGCACTGTTTGGGCATGCATGGGCCAGGCATGGGACCAGGAATGCATTTCAGGCATCCCCATGAGATTCCCGGCAACGCAGGACAGGTACAGGTTGGTACAGGTTGGGCACGTATGGTGGCATCCCCATGAAAACCATGCTGAACCCTTGTACGGCGGAGCAGTGCCCCCTCCTCTCCACCCCCTCTCTCCTCATTGGCAGCCTGATTGTCATCAGCCCACCGCTGTGCCGCATCCCCCCTCCCTTAGCGGCACAGACAGCCAGGACTGGGGTGGGAAACAAGTTAAAATAAAGCTTCATTCATAAAAATAACTTTTTAAAAATTTTTAAAATGGCGAAAGCCACTATGAGGTTTAGCGGTAGTAGGTGCTTGAGTAGGTGTGCACACCTCCAATCCACCAGGGACCGCGAGAAGTGCCGTAAACTAAAAATCAAGCCTTTATTTATGATCGCCTTGCAGATCGGGGAAACGGGGGTTGCAAATGGAACAGAAATCAAGCCATTATGCAGCCTGCCTTGGCATTCTTGAAACGGGGTTGGAATTACCTCTCTGGAAATGGCAAAAAATTTAAAAACCAAGCAGTTCTCCAGCCTGCCTGACCCTCTGGGCCAGCATGCATTGTGGACCATTCATCTACACTCCAGAGACCTGGCTGCCCCATGTCACTGCCTGAAACATGTCCCTTTGGTGGACATGAGAATGCAGGCATTAGTGAGAGGGAAAAATCATTTTAATTTTCCTCCACAAGTATCTAGAAAAATGCTGAGCATCAAGAAACCAAACCAAAACAATGCCCCTTCCCCCATAAACCCCCACACTCCAATGTGGATATATTCAACTATCACTTGGTATGTTTTTCATCAGTGCTTCTTTTGTGACATGTGCCGCAATCATCCTTTGTATAATGCAGTTTTGGTCAGCGCATGTTTGCTCTTATGCAGCCACTACGATGTGATCCCCTTATATAGTGCAAAAATTGGGTTTCCCAGGATTTCAATCTGAAAAACGAGCTAAGGAAATTCTGTAGCTTGGGAACTTGCAATCACTTTTGTTTCGCCTAACAAGGTTTGCATAGCTCTCTCATTATTTTCATAATGAAAATAAAATAATGGGAAAGGTTAAACAAGTCCTTTAACAAGGGAAAACAGCAGCAACACCTTAACATTGTGAAGCCCATCAAGTGATCTTCCTCCTTCTTTTCTTCCACTAAATTTTGATCTGGAGTAGATGAAGAAAATCCCATGGCATAGACTCTGCATGCTTGCGCTGACTGCCACACGCCTGGGGCTTCCTTGGAGCACCTGCTGCCTATGTTGTGGCTGCAACCTGTATTCATCCATCTCCTTGATGGCTGTTTGACATCTTAAAGCATACATTTGCCTAGACCCAGCCGCATTATTATCCTCTGATACATTTTGGGATTTGCCATGCAGTATGGATTTTTCAGAATGAGATTCCAGTCCTCATGATGTTAAACACAATCTTGAAAATATAATGCTAATCTGTTTACCATTTGCAAGAACAGGAAGGGAACAAAAGACAAACTCCCCAATGAATCGAGTTTGCAAATCGTACAGTTTTGAAGAGACGTTCGCATGTCACCCATCTGGCTGAAATGCTCAGCTGGGATTTGTCACACTTCCGCATATGCCACGAATTGTTTCCTAAACATGAAATGCCCCAACAGGCATGACATCGAAGCTTTACAGCTCCTGTGATGGGAGAGAATCCAGCTACATCTGCACTGCAGCCTCAGTGGCAGCATATTTCCTGCAGAGGATAGGTCTGCTGCAGAAATATTTCACAGGCATTTTTAACATTGCTTTTGTTCTGCACAAATGGTAGCAGAGCATTTGAACAATGGGTTCCTGTCGATTCTGTTCTCTACTGAAGACAAATGAAATATGCCGCAAACCTGTATTACAACATAGCTTCATAAGCAGCTGAAATTAAGCCTTCTTTTTCTTTGTTAGGGCGATTCTGCACTGGTCAGCATACTGGATGAGCAAGCATGCTAGAAGCCTCTCTTCCTCACATTGCTGGAATCTAAAAAGAGATCCCATCTGGCAAGTAGTTCTGCCAGCACGGTCCCGTGCTCACCTGTGTCAGAGCACCTGCTCCTTATCACGTCCTGAATGCTCCTTACCACGTTGTGCCTTATTGTGCCAGAGCTAAGAAGTGGGGTTGCCACAGTTATGTGTGCAAATTCCTCCACGGTGCAGCCATGATGGCACTTTATTTCCCCTGTCTGTATGGGGGCATGGATTGACTGCTTGAGACACTACAGCCAGTTCTGCACAGTAACCTGGCCAAAGCAAGAGCCATCCAAATTAACTCCATCCAGGTTAACTGTGGAGGCTGGGAATGAAAGCTCCCTGCCCCTGAAGTTGTCAGCCTGGCTTGTTTTAGCAAGGTGCCCAGAAGTGTTGCACTTTGGCACTGCTTCTGGGTGTCCAGCAACCTTCTCAGCCCTGGTAGATGGAAGCTTCATCCAGATATCACTGCATCATTTGGATAATCCAAAGTAAAGCATGGATAATCCAGAATGAAATGTGTCTGGATGTGCTTTATAGTCCAGGTTATTCAGATAATACAGAATAAGTAAGTGCTTTCGGGATGAAGCTTGAGTGACCTCATCCAGTGCACCAGCCTGGGATGCTGCACATGGATCACTAACAAGTAAGGATGTGCATGAATCTTTTCTGGTATTTGATTCATATCAAATTGAATGCAAGAAAATTGGTATTCATTTGAATAGATCGCTTTGAATATGATAGGATTTGAATTTGATAAAAATGTTCAATACTAATTCAATTTAAATCCCTGTTACGAATACCATACAAATTCAATTAGAATCCTTACTAGATAGGAATACCATATGAATCACTATATATCCGCTCTGAGCACATCAAAACCGCCCTGAATCCACTTTGGATCTACTTTGAATCCACTCTTGATCCATTGCAGATTTGACTAGGGCAGCTGCTTTCCCACCTCCCAAGGTTCATAAATGTAACTAATATTTGTACAAATGCACTGAAATGTTCAATTTGAATTCGAATGTCAATCTCAAATGTGCCAACATTTGCTTCAAATTTGAATGTCATGACTTACAAGCACTCCACAGTTGGAGAGGGCTACATTGTCAGTTCCACAGAAGTATCTAGCAGACACAATCCTAGTGCTTCTCCTCCATGCTTCTGAGTAATGACTGAGCAGAACTAGCACCATCAGGGTCATGGTCTTTTGCTTTATTCATTGCCAAGAAGGTGCAATTCAGTGTTTTAAGAAACACAGCAAACCTGTAACAAGACTGCTTGCAACATCTAGGCCTCTTCAGTCTGGAGAGATGGCATTTAAGAGGGTTCCTGATTGAAGAATATAAAATTATACATGGTATAGAAAAGGTGGACAGAGAAAATTTCTTTTCTCTATCACACAATACTAGAACCAGGGGGCACTCTATGAAGCTGATGGGTAGGAGAGTCGGATCTGACAGGGGGAAATATTTCGTCACACGGAGGGTCATCGGCTTATGGAATGTGCTGCCGGAAGAGGTGGTGACAGCTACCAGTCTAGATGGCTTTAAGGCAAGGTTAGACAAATTTATGGATGACAGATGTATCAATGGCTACTAGAACGAATGCCTAGGTGCATCTTTCAGGCTGGGGGGTGGGGGGAACCGGGGCACTTGCAAGGCCATTTGCTGGGATTCTAGAGCAGGAATAGGTTTGTCCTTGTCTCTGCTTGAGATGCCCATGAGCATTTGGCGGGCCACTGTGTGCGACAGGATGCTGGACTAGATGGGCTGTGGCCTGATCCAGCAAGGCTTCTCTTATGTTCTTATGTTATGTAGTTATATTATTGGTGGAATCTATTGGAAAAGCTTCATGTATTTATCTCCATTTATATCCTGACTTATACCCTTAAAAAAGGGGTAATGCATTATTACAATCCTTCCACATTTTGATGAACATACTGAACATACACATTGTAAGATGTCCCTTTCCAAACCCTGGCCATAAGTGGCATGTGCATGTAAAGTGCTGTTTCTCATCAGAAGCAGGGAAAAGCAAAAGGGAGGAAGGAAAGGTAAAGCCAGCATGAAGGCATCAACACTGATTGCCTTGAACACCTATTTACTATCCATTTTTAGTTACAATTGTCCTGCTTCTCTTCCTTTGGTAGATTAATATGCATTTTGCCCCCTTTTCCACTTTTGCCATGGAAATGATGGCTATTATCACAGTTGGAAACTCATATTTTTGTGGTGTAATCAAAGTCCAGAAACAATCTCGCAGCAAAACTTTAATATACAATATAGTAAGAATAGTAAAGCAATCATTCTTTTTCTCTTTCCTCTATGTTCTTTTCTTCAGACAGAGAATACACTGCCCTCGACACATCAATGAGCCTCAACAGTTTCAGCTTTTCTTTTAATTTCAAAAGAAAAGGCTTTTGGAGTTTCAGAACAGAGTCTAGAATTATGTTATACAGAAATTCAGTGCTACATGTTGAAGGACGTTTGGGGGAAAGAAGAGAAGACCAGAACCCACACATGGAGAAAGAGAAAGGATGGGGGAGAAGTACCACCTCTATCCATTTAACCATGAGCTGAAACAAAGGCAGGATCCCCAACACCACGGAACTTAACAATGGGAAGCACACCTTTTGCATCTCTCTGTGTGCACATATGTGTGCTTGTATTCATTCGAATAGATCCCCTTCAAATGTGGTAGGATTCTGTTCATTACGAATGTATTCGTACAAATTTGTATGAATATCAGATGCGAATGCAAACATATCCCATAAGTATCCGATACACATCCAGTACATATCCCATAATATATCTGCTCTGAAAGTGTCAAATCTGCCATGAATCCTCTTTGAAGCTGCTCTCAATCCATGTCAAATGTACTCTGGATCCACTGCAGATATGACTTTCACACATCCCCAGTTCATGAATGTTCCAAAGCATTTACAGGAATATGAATGTAAATGTACGAATGTTGTAACATTTGCTTTGTATACGAATGTCCGAATTTGTATGAATTTGTACATATACCGAATGTTATGAATATTTATGCACATCCCTCGTGTGCACGTATATGTGCGTCCATGCATCCGTACATCCATGCATGCATGCGTGTGCACCCACTCTTCATTACAACATCAAAGCCAAGGAACTCCCTGGCATTAATCTTCCTGCACAGCTGTATGTTTGCAGATGCAGGGTGAACCCCAGAAGTAAGCTGTTTGCTGCACCTTCAGAAGAGATGGCAAAGGAACACCAAAGGTAAGTTTGCACAATGGCAGCTAAGCGCTGGTCAGAGAGCTTCCTCTCACCCCGTGCTTGCCATCCCTCTATGGTGGAATGCTAGCTTTATCACCAGGGGACTGTGTAACCCTTGCAAACCTTTGAATTCTCCCATGGTGTCATTATAGTGCAATGCAGATTTTGCCATAAACTAGAAACTAAAATGATGGTGCAATTTGAGGAATGCTATCCTGTAAAGCTTCTCATTAAGGCTTTGCAGAAGAAGTTATGGCCCTTTCTTCACAAAGGCTGTGTTCACAGCTAGGTTTTAATCCAGCTTCAGTTCCCCTTCAGAATGGAAGGGCACATCTGAACAGTAATTTGCTTTCCACATTCTCTAGCTCAAAGGTGGATTTTCTGAGTTAGATAATGCTGAAAGAAATCAGCTTGTCACTTTGCTGATGCATGAAAGTGGTCTGAAGCTGGATTAAAACTTAGATGTGAACACAGTTTTAATCTCAGTTAGCTAGATCCAGATCAACCACAGGCAGAAGTGTTTGCACTGAGTGGGCTTCAGAACAGCAAAAGTGTGCTAAAGAGTACTAGCATGGAGGTAGAGTACATTTATTTGGGCTACCACTTCCACAGTTTTCATCTGGATCTGCTCTACTCCTATGTAGACAATGTGTTCTTAGCAGCTCCTTAATCTGAATTAACAAGTAAGTGCAGAAAGGGTTTATGAATTTCTTTTAAATGTGTAGATCCCTTCCCCCCACCCCCCAAGTATCTCCTTACTGCCTGAAACACTAGGCTGATCCTGCCAGAAAGATGGAATGGTGATTTATCTCCATGTAAGGCTGCTTCTGTTGTGGCAAGGAGTGGTTAAGAGCATCACGCGGGAAAAGGCTTTCGGGAAAATGGCCAGGGAAGGTATGCAAAATAGCTTGCACCCTCCCACTCACTGGTGTCCTCTGCAAAAGAGATGCTGTAAGAAACAAACAACTCCCTGCAAAACAGAGAAAAAACAGCCTTTCTCACTTCTGAAGGAAGGAAGGAAATCGTGCAACTGCTGAGAAATAGCAAACACCACATTGAAAACTGACGCATGGAAAGTCTTTAGTGCAGGGTAGGACTTCAGAGCTATTTTGGAAGTAAGCAACTCAGCATGTTAGTCAATAAGGCATGTAAATCCGTCTGCAGCATCTTTAAGATCAATGTCTCTCTTACCTTCTGGTTTAGATCTATGGAAACAACGAGATCAGTGATGCTTTTAAAATAATCAGTCATCCCAGTACGCTGGCTTAATGTCTTAAAGACACACATGATAACTAAAATTTGATTAAACCTGAATTTTAGGAATACAGTTCCTAACACAGCTTTATGGCCGTCGTTTTTTTCCCCTTAATTAAATTTAGCAGCACTGCTGATGAAATGTATTTTGGATACTGGATATCATTGATGTACCAGAGTGTTTGGTAGGGATGGGCCCGAATGTTTGTTTGGTTGGTTTTTGTATTTCATTTGTTTTGAATTGAATGCAAGAAAATTCATATACGTTTGAATATTCAAAGATCCCCTTTGAATGTGGTAAGATTTGTATTCAGTATAAATGTTTAATCCCATGCAAATCCCATACAAATGCATACAAATTCCATACAAAGCATCATACAAAGCTCCATACAAATGTATCAAAACATTCAATTCAAATTCAGATGTCAGTCTTTGAGTGTGCCAATGTTCAATTTGAATCTGAATGTCCGAATTCAGCTGAATTCGCATGAATTTTGAATGTTACAAATATTTGTGCACATCTCTAATGTTTGGTGGTGCTCTTTCTCTGAAACAGAATCACAAGTGCTTTGATCTTAGAAGCCTCCAGGTGACCTTCTGGCTGCTATGGCTAGAAAGAGCAGACCCATGCTTGGAACCCTGAAGGGCCTCCATCAGCAGCCAGAACTGAGCTGGAGCTGGCTGAACAAGTGGTTTGGGAGAGGGGAAAGCAGATCCCTTTACAACCTCCCCATATCTGTTCTGTCCCAGGCAAAGTTCTCACTACAAGATGGTTCCAATCTAACAGAGGGCCCTCCTGTACAGACCTTTAATCTGGGGCATTTCCCATCCATTGGATAGAAAGGTGCATAAGAGACTAACATGTACTAGTGTTCGCACTAGGGAATGCTAGTACACAATAGATTAGCTCCCATGCACCTGGATACTTACCTCCATATGGACATGCCTCCAATCCTCCACAGGCACCCTATGATTGTGGCACCCTGTGCAACTGCACACGCACTGTCACTATGGTGATGACACTCTGTGCATGCACAGTCATGTCAAGGGCCATATGAGGTACTAGCACACTTGTGCGGTACCTTAGATGACCCCTTGCACCGGAAAAGATGTGAGTGTTCACCGTCTGGATGCACCAATTAAGCTTTGAGTCAGGGTGGGGGAGGGTTAGGTTGCTTGTGGGCAGCTAATCTGCAATTAGTTAGCATCTGGGCAGGCAGGGTGTGTTTGTAGGCTATAAACATCTGCAAGTGCAAGTGCACCTGCCCAGGATGTTATCTAATCGCAGACTAAGAGGCCAAGTGCTAATTGGTGTCTGGATTAATGGTTCATGTAGAACACTTCCAGCCCACTTAAATCTGAACATTAATGTGGATCTATGGGCCCAGCTTCTTGCTTGTCTAGAAACGGATCTGGATTAAGGAGGTCCTATTGCAGACCCATTTAATTGGGTCTACATCCAGACCATGGGCATTATTCCACATCAGACAGCATGCCTCCACACTCCAGAACTGCTGGAGGTGATTTTCTGTGGTGTGCCATAGAGCTGCCAAAAACCATCCCCCAGGATTCAAGGTTAGGCTTGGGGAAGAGGCAGCTATAAAGTTCGTGCAACTTTTGTAGCCACAGAGAGGCATGGGCCAGATTAATGCCATCAGTGTAAACAACACTGATGAGGTTCAGGCCCCCACACGATTCACATCAGTGGGTCTGGTTAATTCCAAATCCATTTATTTAAATCCAGCTGAACTAACTGCAGCAAAGGCCTTTAAAGACTGTGGTGGACAAGGCAAGACTTCTGGCTCTTTTTAGGGAAAGCCTACCCCTCCCCACTCAAATTTTAATTAATTACATTTGGGCAAATTTTGTTTGCTTAGAATGAGATAATCAAAATTCATGCCCTGAGATTCTTGGAGAGTCCTATCCAGTACGAATGAATGGACAGATGGATGGTGCACAAACAGCACAAACAGATTCTTTTTCACAACACAAATTAATTCCTGCCACGAATCAGTTCAGTAATGCCTGCCTTATTGAAAACTAATAGGGATGCATGCATCAGTTGCAGAGATGTCTGCACATTTTTTTAAAATGAGGTTTCTTGACAGCTGTCTTTTTTTCTTTTTCTTTTTCTAAAAATTACATAATAATAAAATATCATTACAGACAAAATAGATCCAACACACAAGTCCAGGGCATCAGTGTGACTTGTTTCTTCATAATCAGCAGTAACATGTGATGTTTGGGCACTTTCAGATACTTTAGGCCAATTTGCACTTGCCTGTAAGGGGAACCCAGTGACACTTCTGCATGCTGCATCTGCATTACTTAACCAGAAGCAGCTCCACACACGCAGGAGTTACCCCCACATGGATAGATGTAGAGCATTTTCAACTGCCCTACATCGATCCTAACATCTGCCCAGCACAGTTCCATTCGCACCTCTTC
Organism: Aspidoscelis tigris stejnegeri; assembly: GCA_023333525.1. NCBI lineage: Eukaryota > Metazoa > Chordata > Lepidosauria > Squamata > Teiidae > Aspidoscelis > Aspidoscelis tigris. The sequence goes on along the minus strand of JALMGA010000007.1, from coordinate 27,918,044 downwards.
CACAGACACCTGGGTGGGGGTGGGTGCCCAAGAGATCCCTGTGGGCTCCCACCGGCATGATCGGGTTGGCTGGAGCACAAGGGATCCCAGGATGGGACAGGAGCAACCTACCAGCCAGTGGGCCGGTACGCCCCAGTGGCAGCAGGTCTTTGCAGGGCATCCTACCCCCACAGCAGACTGGGATACGTGGGAACGGATGCCTCATTTGCACCTTGGCCAGTAAGAGACATGTGGGAACACCTCCCTTACTGGCCAAGTGTGAATGGGGGATCTGTCCTCATGTGTCCCAGCCTCCATGCACTACAGCCATCTGACTGTAGTGTGAAAAGGCGTCAGGTGTCTGCCACTGTGACCAGGGTCACACTTTCACTTTATACCTTCTTCAATCCATCGTCTGATCACAATACATTTGGCATTTCTATCTGTTTTATTTGTGGACTTTCCACCCTGAAAAACCTAAATGAAAGGTGGAAAGTCTACCAATAAAATGAACAGAAAAGAAAAAGTATGAGTGCTTTGCTATCAGAAAATGAACTGAAGGAGGTTTAAAGTGAAGGTGTGACCATGGCCTGTGTAAAATGAGACACAGTCTAGGATTACCATATAAGAAAGAGGACAGAGTTCCTATTCATTTAACAGTTGGATAAAAAGAAAATTTCACCAGGTGTTGCTAAAAATTTCCTCTACTATGCACCTATTAAAGAGCAAGAATTCTTTCTTTTCTTTCATATATAAAGTCTATCCTAAACTGGAACCACATCTCCACTTCGAGATGAAGACAACTGGGGCCACTCAAAAAAGCATCTGCTGCTGTCATGTCTCCATCTGTGGTGGCAACAGGAATCTCACAGTGATTGTCACATCCCTTTTATGGGTTTGATTGTCATCTAAGGTGCCATGTTTACAGGGGCAATCTCATTCTGCAAAGAACTGTGGCACCTCCGTGCTCCAAAATGAAGGCCCAACCTAAAACCTAAGTTGATAGTCATACTACTTGTCTATCTGCATAGCTAATTCTACCATTAGTGAAGTAAGTAGGTTAAGTCAAAGGAGACCACTTCTCTTGACCAGTCACCAATAACGATGTGCACAAATGCAATTTTCAGCATTTGATTCATAACAAATTGAATGTCCCAACATTCGTGTTCATACAAATGTGCAATTTCGAATGTCCGGACATTCAAATCGATACAAATATATTAGTGCATATTTGTTTGAATACTCAATATGTACAGATGCATATTTGATTATATGCATCCGTATGCATCCCGTACATATGTTAAACGAATGTCCAAACAATTTTTTTCGAATGTCCAAAACATTTGTACTTGTACGACTGTTAATGTATGAATGTACAGATATTCAATTTGCTTACAAATGTTCAAATTCATGTGAATTCATACAAATAATGAATAGTACAAATATTTGTGCACATCCCTAGTTACCTACAGATCATCGTCACCAGGGAGAGTGTGGATCTCTAGGGAATAAAATGTGACATATCTCTCCAATTTGCTTTCAGTGCAGTGATGACATCCTAAAGCTGGTTCCAATAACTTCTCACTACTGCTGCTTGTGTTGACTCCACAGCCTTGTTCCAAGACTTAGAGCACTGAGATTCAGGGTCACATCAAAATACAAATATTTGATGGACAGATTTACTTAAAAGATTTCTTGATGAATCCATTTTAGTTTCAAAATTAGACACTTTCCTGGTTCAGGTGAGCAAATAAGTGTAAACCATAAAAATAATAAGAACATAATGTAAGAGGATCCCTGCTGGATGGGGCCACAGCCCATCTAGTCCAGCATCCTGTCACACACAGTGGACCACCAATTGCTTATGGGCATATCAAGCAGAGGACAAAGACTATACCTTCACCTGCTCTTGAATCCCTGCAAATGGCCTTGAGAGACATTTCCTGCTTGTCTCTCCAACCTGAAGGCAACACCTAAGCACCAACTGCCTCCTCTTATAGTGATTTAGTGTTATCTCTCATATCACTTGTATCCAGCTCCACTGCCTTGACATCCATTCATTTAGAGCTGGTCTACAATGTACCCACAATATCTTTTAAAGCTCCTTCACAGGAGCAGTATGCCTAAACCTGCTGGGATTTAGGAGGTGCTGCAACAGCATATAGTTATGATCCTCCAAAGCATCTGAAATTACAAGGGAAGACAATGTGCCCTCTCTATTGGGAGCTCATTCAAAATGTCCTTTAGGCTGACATTGCTCTGCTCTATAGCAGCCCTTGCTTTTCATCTGTATGTTCTACAGTCAATGGAGCTGTTTCTAATCATCATTATTTCTCTACTTCCCCACACGCATACATACATAATATACATATTCTACTGGTATTGGTGTTGAAATATTATTTAAATGAATAATGGTTGGGAAAGGATAGCTTAAGATAGCTCAGGAAAGTTAATGAAAGGGAAATCTCCTATTTTCTCCGTCTAGCTGCACTAGTGGGATGGGCTCACTTGAAAAATATGAGAAGGAATATGGAGAGAGAGAAAACAACGGAGAAAGAAATCAATCTCCCAACTGGATTTAGGGAGATTCAAGACAGAGTAAGCATGCCCCCATCACGGCTGAACTGCCAGGGAGTTCTGATGCCATCTTGGGGCTATCATGGTCAATTGGCCACTTAAAATAGAAGTAAAATAGTGATGGGAGATCCAGCATTATTTTTACCTTCCCAACATGGCGGCAGTGGCGGCGGTGGCGGAGGAGGAGGAGGAGGAGAAGAAGAAGAAGAAGAAGAAGAAAAGAACTGGCTTTTCTACTCCACTTTTTTTCACAGATTTAAGGAGGTTCAAAGCAGCTGACAATGCTATTCTTCTCCCCACAACAGAAAACCCTGTGAGGTAGGTGGGGCTGTGAGACCTCAGAAGAGAGTTATGACTAGCCAAGGTCACCCAGCTGGCTTCATGGAGGAGTGCAGAATCAAATCCGATATTCCCAAATAAGAGTCTGGCCCCCTAATCACTAAACCAAAGTGGCTCAGTGTGTCAAACAAGCTCCATTCAGCACAAGTATGCCAAAGTTTGTCAAGCGTGTGAAAACACAAGAGAAAGGAGCATGGTGAGCTAATGTCAAATGGGGCTTATCAGACAGACCAGGAAGAGAATCTATGCTGGGGAGCCCAGGAGCATCTGGGGGGTCATAGGAAGGCCCAATGCTGACTGCTCATTAGTTTTTTGGCATTCCCTATTGCAATCTGGAGGCACCCTTAGATGGATGTTCACAGAAGGAAAGTTTCCCATCACCCACTGCAGAATAAAGCACTTCTGAGGTTCTCAGGTAGAATTGTTGACACACCAGTCTGCTCCTCACCCTCTCATGAATATTTTGGGCTAGAAGAGGTAGGTTAGAGTTGGGAAGAGAATACAAGGGCAGAATCCTACCATCTCTAAGACATTTTTGCAATGTTCTTTGTTTTCTATTTATAAAAACAGTCCCAAAGAGAGCTTGAAGATGGACTGAAGAAGGTTTAGAGAAAAGGTGTGACCATGGCCAGAGTGACTGTGGATGCATCCCTTGGAGTCCACACAACAATGACATCCCCAGGCTTCCTGTGCACTTCTGAGGGTGCCTGAGGAAAAAGGATGTGACAGTGGCCGCCACCTTCATCTGAGCTCACCAAAGTGCATTTTGATCCATCACAGATCAAAGGCAAGGTGCCAATTGCTGCCACTCCACTACATGAGTTGCCTATGCCCGGTTTTCTCAGAATTCTTAACTGGACGCTGCTTCCCCCATCCCCCGTTTGCTGAAAATGGCCTTCTGTGTCAAACACCAAGATTGCAACAGCTTAGCAAAGCAATTAGTGGGCTGCAGTGCTCACTGGGGAGAGATGAATTCCAAGGAGCGGCCTAAACAGCCCATTGAGTTTTATGCTACTTCCTATTTTGTTTCAAATCTCTTTTTTTGAAAGAAGTCCTTGAACAGGATCCATGGACAGGGGAGTGTGCAGAAATGCCCTCTAAGTACTTTGTGCATCTGGTGACATGCTGCAGCTGACACACACTCCTGTTTGGGAGATTTGGGCCCCCAAGAATTTGTTTTTGAAGATGACTCCTTGCACAGGCCATTATCCATCTGTGCCAAGGAACACTTCAGCTGCACACAGGGAAAGCAAATAGCAAGAAATAACAAAATTAATACAGGAAGTAAAGTGCCACCCTCCAGCTTAATAACCTCATGCCATGTGCTGTCGAAAGGGAGACAGAGTTTCCATTAGTCTCCTTGGGTTATTTGCTCTAAGAATTAGCTAAGACTAGGAGTATCATGGAGCTAATGATCTTAGGCCTCCTGGGAAAAGTGTAACACTCCTCTTTAGCACCCCACCCTCCATGATCTGCTGAGAACACTACAGCATCTGTTTGCTACCTCTGACACCAGTTTTATACATAACAAGATAAAGGGGGGGAAGCAAGATGATGATAGGATTAAATTCGGAAGAGCATTAGAATGACTCCCCCCCTTCAGGGTGCCTCAAAGAACTTTCAATACTTGGAAGAAGCAATGTGGAAGGTCAAAAGAGGAGGATCATTTGGGGGAGGGCATAGTGTCATCCTCGGAGAACTTTCACAAAAACAAATTTTTGCACATTGAGGTTATGGCTGTACTGAATCCATGCTGAGCCTGGTCAACAAAGCTAGTATTCCAAGAAAATATCTGCAGCGGCAATTTAGAGCACCCGTGAAACTACTCACAGGCCCTGTCACCAAGCAATTTAAAGTCTGCTAAAAATCTTTTGCCTCTGAGCGTCCCCATGCCAGGGTTTTCAATGAGCTTCCAGCGCTACAAAAGCAGGAAAACCCGTGACAAAAAAGTGCCCTTTAAAGACGAGTTTCAGCGCTCTTTTACCTTGGGGACGCTCCATGGCAAAAGGGGCGGGGATTGCCGCCTGCACACATAGCAGTAACACATTCACACATCTCCCAGTACTGCAGCAGCTTCCCTTCCCTTCCCTTTCTAAGGGTGTTTTTCCACAGTCACTAGAAGTACCCATTAAGTACCCATTAATGGGTACAAAAATGCGTACTTTTAGTGGCAGTGGAAAAACACCCTAAAGCTCATAACTTTCAAAGAACCAGAATAGTGCAGAATTGCAACATTGTTGCAAGTGCTATCAGGTGTGAAGTGGGTAGATTATTGCTACATTGTAATGGCTGCTGTACGGGGTGCATTTTGACAGTCAGAGGGAAAGTGTTGAGAGTGAAGTCTTGAGAGAGGTTGCGTTGTTGATGGCTGCAGCTGCTGCCTTTGCGGGGTGGGAAGCCATTTCGGGGGGAGGAGATCTCGGAGACGAACAGAGAACCGATGGCTATTTTTCCTTTGGACTTGTCAGGGGTTGTCTTCCTGGTTGTGGCCGTGCAGAGCACAGTCCCTCCCGTTCCCGCTGGCAGCCTATCAACCAGGGAGGGGGCGGGGAGAAAAAGATGTGCGCAAAGAAAGCACACTTCCATGGGGACGGAAGTTGCATTTAAAATGCGTGTTTTGCTGAGCTGTGTGGAACCAGATGCTAGACTGGATGGGCTATGACCTGATCCAGCAGGGCTTCTCTTACATTCTTAAGGCCTATATCTCAACTTATACCGAAAGGTTTTAGGTTGTCATACAGCAATTAAAATACATACAAGAAGAATTGAAATAGATAGAAACAGTGTAGTACACAGGAGAGAAGGGTAAGTCCTCCTAGATACACTTTGACCAACCTTCTGAATGTAGAAAGAGAGAGTACTTGGTACACTTCAGAGTGGAGGTCATTCCACAGCATGAGGGTTATCACAGAAAAGGCCATCCCATGAGTGCCCCCCCTAGCTTCTGGATGATGTAGGCTGACCACTGTCAAGAGGGCTCCTCCAGCAGGTGTTAATTCATTGTTGGGTCTGTGCAGAGGGAGGTACCCAAAGATTTAGATTCCCTACCCACAATTAAAACGTTGAAATGGGATCAGTAGCAAGTTCACAACCATGGTAATTAATTAAAACCAGCATGACATGTGTCTGATTAGTATTGCTCTTGCTGCTGCATCCTGAACTGGTTACAGCTTCTGAATCGTCTTCAGGAATAGCCCCAACCTAGAATGCAGGGCTCACTTGTATTGTCTTCCTCTTCCTGTCCTCACTGCATTCAGATCCTCTTTGGACAAACAATTTGGCTCAGTCCCCATACTGGAAGTCATTCTGCTTTCAGATCAGCCCTTTTGAAGAATTGCCACAGAGCAATTAATTCCACTCTTGGGATCTCCAGGAACCTTGAGAACTTCCTCCGTATTCTGCTTTTACTGCCATGGCACAGTGTTTTCCCCTAACAGGTCAGACAAAAAGAATGCGTGTTTATCACATGTCACCCAATTACAGCTTTCACTGCCACTGGGTCCAATGACGTTTACTGGTTTAGATAGCTTTAGAAGGAAGTAAGAGAAATCAGTGCAGGGTGAGGCTATCAAAATGTATTAGTCATGCTATGAGTTATGAAGAGTTATTATTCAGAGGCTAGATGCCATTCCTTGTCATGCTGTCATTGTGAGCATTACCGAAGCATTTGGTTCATTCTTACAAGGAATAAGATGCTGGGCAGATTGAACCAACTTTGAGCCACACAGTTTTGGCTTTCACACTGTAGGAAAAATGTGACTTCCCTGTTTTCATGCAACCCTGGAAATTTTCAGTAATATGATTTAGCTTCTGAGGCTGCCTCCAGATGTCAGGAACATACTCCACTAGTAGGTGATAATCTCCAGTCCCTCTGGCATTATCACTTGCTAGCTTCTTGAAGCAAGGATGAAGGACCACCTGACAGAATTATGGACAATACAACCTTGTTCCTCTAGAAACGGATAATAGTGGTGGTCATTTTTCATAGAGCAGTGAGCTCCCTGCACCTTTTGCATAGAGCTCTGCCACTCCAGAAAAGGCTCAGAGTGCCATAGAGATCCTGGTGCTGCATAAGGTACATTGTGGACTCAGGTCTCTCTGAGCAGATTGTATGAAACAAAGTTCTTGCAAACTGCAGTTTGGCACATCCCCAAAGTGGCAGACCATCCCACAGGATCACTGTAGGTAGGGACATTGGGTGATAAAAAATGGTGATAGTGGGAGTGTACTATTGCCCTCCAAGGTGCTGAAGGACACCTGAAGATGGAGAAGGAAATCAGAGAGGCATCCCAAAGAGGAAGTCTTGGAATGATGTGTTCACTCAAACCACAACAGAGAGCTGAAGTTCTTAGAAACTATTAATGACTATGTGCTGAAGCAATTGGTTGTGCAACTGACATGGAAGAGGCAATTCAGGACATAAACTTAAGTGATGCTCAGGACTTGATGGGAACAGTAAAAATGAAAGTTCTCTAAATTAAAAGGATTGATGAAAAGAAAACTAAACGGGAAGGCCAGAAGAGTTAGTTGTCTCCAAAATTGTTAGCTGTTGTCTAAAGCTAAGTAGTAGAGGCTGGGTTAAAATGTATTCCTAAAATTAAGGGACCTGAAAGGCCAAGAATAGGCATGGCTAGCATTTTCAAGGAGACTATTATGTGTAAGGAAGCATTCTTCAGAAAGTGGAAGGCTCGGCCTAATAGAGAGACCATATAGGAACACAAACTTTAGCAAAAGCAGTGCAAAGATATAGGATCCATACAATGGAGAGGCATCTGATAAACTGAGTACTTACTCTGGATGTGGTGGTGGGAAGCATGCTGTTCACATGACCATCTTCTGTCCAGACAAGTATCAAAGCCATGGAATGAAAATTCCCTGACCTTAAAATTTCCAGTTAGGGCCATTATGTGCAGGAAATGGCCCCAAAGGTAAGCCATTTTCTGCACACTCTTCAGTGTGAGTAGAAGGACAATGTACCTGGTAAATTGCAAACACCATTCCTGTCCATCCACATAGTGACATGAGTAAGGGGGAGAACAGCAAATGCCCTCAGAGTAATTTTTCACAAACTGCCCAAAGAACACCTCCAATGGCACCTACAGAGCCTCTAAAGCAGGCTGTAGGCCTGACGGGTACAGTGGCATGTGCCTCTTGAGTTTTCCTGGGCACCTTTTGTGTACCATGCATATTTTACTGGTGAAAGAAACAAAAATAAAATTTGAGGAGCCTGGAGTTTTGAGGCTCACTGGCATACTAGGCCCCTGTTCCAGGGGGAAATTTCAGCAGCACAACAGAGATTGCCACTGTTGGGGAACCCAGGGACTCTAAAGGCTGGAAGCTTTTGGTCATGGGCTTTGAAGGCTCCAGTGCTGGTTCCAATGGTGGTACAACCTTCAAACCTGGTGTCAGGGGCTGGGGCTGGATATACCACCCCAATGCCAGTTCAATACCAGTGGCAACCTCTCCCAGTCTGACCCTGGAATATAGAAAGTGAGTACAAAAAGGAAGTAGCACACCTCACCTGACTCTTCATCCTCCCAACACTATACCTCTCCCTTTCTGCCACCACAATAATAGTTGCCCACGGTTACTATTCCAGCTAGTGTGTCATGAGAGTTATTTAAAGGGGTCTCTCACTTTTGTCCACCAGTGGCATAATAGCCCATACCAGCCCTAGTATAGCAATACATGTGCACACCCTGGTGTCACCACTTCCAAGTATCTCAGCCACATGTGGCTACAACTTTACATTAATAAACCAAGTCTCCACAGCACTCCTGACTTACATTGGGACCAATGTTTTTTAATTTATTCATCAATGATCTAGAAGAAGGGGTACATAGTAAAATAGCAAAGTTCGCTGATGATACTAAATTATTTAGGGTAGTAAAATCCGAAAGAGATTGTCAAGAGCTCCAGAGGGATCTCTTAGCATTGGGTGAATGGGCAACCAAATGGCAAATGTGTTTTAATCTTAACAAATGCAAAGTAATTCACATCGGGGCAAAAAATCCAAATTATGTCCATAAAGTGATGGGGTCTGAGCTTTCTGCTACACACCAGGAAAGGGATCTCAGGGTTCTGGTGGGCAGTTCAATGAAGGTGTCAACCCACTGTGCAGCAGCAGCAAAAAAAAAGCTAATTCAATGCTGGGAATAATTAGGAAGGGAATAGAAAACAAATCAGCAAGTGTCATTTTGCCTCTTTATAAATCTATGGTGAGGCCACATTTGGGATATTGTGTACAATTCTGGTCACCACACCTCAAAAGGGATATTGTGGAACTGGAAAAGGTGCAGAAAAGGGCAACCAGAACACCTCCTTTATGAAACCGGGCTGCAACATCTAGGCCTCTTCAGTCCGGAGAGAAGGCGTTTAAGAGGGGACCTGATTGAAGTATATAAAATTATGCATGGTATAGAAAAGGTGTATAGAGAACATTTCTTTTCTCTATCACACAACACTAGAACCAGGGGGCACTCTATGAAGCTGATGGGTAGGAGAGTTGGATCTGACAAAGGGAAGCATTTCTTCACCCAGAGGGTTTATAGAATTTGCTACCTGAAGAGGTGGTAACAGCTGCCAGCCTAGATGGTTTTAAGGTAGGGTTAGACAAATTTATGGGTGACATATGTATCAATGGCTACTGGAATGAATGCCTAGGTACATCTTTCAGGCTTGGAGGGAAGCAGGACACTTCTAAGGCCATTTGCTGGGATTCGAGAGCAGGAAAAGGTTTGTCCTTGTCTCTGCTTGAGATGCCCATGAGCATTTGGTGAGCCACTGTGTGTGATGGGAACCTGGACTAGATGGGCTGTGGTCTGATCCAGCAGGGCTCCTCTTATGTTCTTATGTTCTTATTTCTAGATTTAATCTTGCTGAGCCTTCACTTCATCTTTCCCCACATTTTTCTACAGATGGAATTTATTTGCATGGCACAGTTTTGTGATTTGCAAGAACCAAACAGTAGCATTATATCCTGTGATTCACCATGGAACCAACATGGCCCCAAACAATGAGTAATTAAAATAACCATTGTACCCAAAAAATTATCCACACACGATTAAGGACAGAGAGAAATTAATTTCTTCACATTTCAACTGTGGTCTTGCAACATTTAACACTTCTCCTAATTAATATGCAAACTAAAATGCCAGCATTGATTTAAAAACTCTCATTTATCCAAACGTTGCAACAACCGGGAAAGAAGTGCCCAAAAATGTATGTTAGTTTCAATAAAATGGGGAGAAGGGAAAAAACTTTGTGCAGACATGTAGAAATGATTGGTTTTCAGAACTGCATTAGCCAACTGCATACTGATATAGAAATGAAGTGAATCAAACTTGAGATAGGGAGAAAAATTAAAGACTTTTGAAAAGCAAGGTTTGATGGGGTTGCCCATTCCTTCTTGCAATCCTTTCCCCAAACTAAGGGTGATTCCACACTGGCCGGTATACTGGACCAATAATTGTCCTGGAGCCATCCTTCCTCACAGTGGTGCCCTCTACCCAGGCCGTCCTGTAGACCACTCCAACATACAGGAGACTCCAAGTATGTTTGCTAGGTTGGTAAATCAGTCAGTGCGGAATCTTCTGATTTTATCACTGTGTTGTGAAAGACACAGCTCAGAGGGAAAGGAGCTAAGCTGTTCACTCCTACCATTTCTTGTCTCTCAACTCTGTGCAGTGGCTTTTCATTTAGAATGAAACAAAAACACTTTGGGAAATTATTCCATGCATCTGCCATGTAACGATTAGTTTGGCAATGAGTCCGTATCTCTGTTTGTTCAACGGCAGCGACAAATTTCTTCACTGCTGCTTCCCTTCCCTTAACTTGCCTTGCTTTTGAAAAGGTCACTATGCTGTTGCATGAACTCCTAGAAATGTTCTTAAAACGTGATTAGGCTAAAAGTGTTTGATAACAGATGGTTTTTAAAAAAGAAATAAAGCGCCAGTATCACATCACTTGTTGATGTACATCCTAACAAATTGCAAGTACATGTTGTACCTTGGCACTTCGCTGAGCCAAGACGCCAGCAGATTTCTCATGAAAATGGCAGCTAGCTTCACACTGAAAGAATAGGAAGGAGCCTTTTTAAGGAGGCTAATACAGGGGCTGAATTTTAAAAACTAGATGCAAAAGAAATGATGCTTCAGAGTTCAAATTCTAATTAATAAAATACACTTTAAAGGGGGGTGGGGGTCTAATCTGGGGTTAGCTGCCTACTCCAGCATGTCCTTTTAAGCAGTCTTACATCATCTTGAATTATGAAAACAGTTATGCTTCTTTGGTGCCATTTTTTCACAGTATAAATAACATCTTTCATTTGACTAAGCAAGGAATACAGAAGGAGCAACGTTTTGGGAGAGGTTGCCTTAGCCAGCTAGACAGACATTCCATACAGGCAAAATAAATCAGAACTGGAGTGGAATGGAAGAAGTCATCAGTTAATAAAATGCTAGCTCCTGTCTGGAAATCAAGCTGTATAATGCATCCCAAAGCTCTTAGAAGTCACTTTCCTTCTTATTTTTGGTTTGAGAAGTGATGACCTTGGCAGGATCCTACTGTAACAGTTCCTGCTGTTAGAAGGGCTGGTGTGGTGACTAGCATTTTCAGGGAGGCTATTATGAAAGTGGAAGGCTTGGCCTAATAAAGAAAACAAATGGAACACAAACTTTGGCCAAAGCAAAAGATGTAGTACCCACACAATGGTGCGGCATCTAATGAACTGACTCCTTGCTCTGGCTGCAGCAGTGGGAAGCAAATTATTTGCATTATCATCTTCTGTCTGGACTAATATTAGAGTCAAGCTACAGAAACACCAAAGCTAGGGGGAGCCTTTGATCTCCAGATTTGATGTTTCTTCCGAGGACTGTTTTCAGACAGACAGGAAATGGCTTCAGAAGTCAACCATTTTCTATATGTCTGGAAAAAGGGCTGCACTATTCAGCCTGAAGGACATTCTTTGGGTAAGCTTACACCACAGCAGTGGTGAGGCAGAAGAAATGGAGGAAAGTACTGTCAGAGCACTTCCTTCTTTTCTGTTATTAAAACACTACTGATAGGGCTTATGGTAAGATGTTTGCTTGATGGTGTATGGATGTGCAATCCCATTGTGGTGGACCATTCAGATGCATCTCCTCTTTATACTCTGGTATAAAGAGCTCCCTCCCCCCAAAAAAATCAGAAAAAGACAACAGGATCCCTCTTACTTTAATAGTTGCATAGAAGGAACATCAGTATGTGTAGCTTGTAATGCAGACAACACTTTTTAAAATTTGTCTTCTGTGCTGCTGTTAAAAGAGCATTTAAAAGAGTGTAGCAGTGAGCAACAGCTACAGGTTTCTGCCACTGCAGAAATAGGCAATAGAGTAAAACCAAATATTCTGAAAATCTGTTTCTGTTCTTCTTGCCACTTATATCTTGCTTTGTCAAGGTGCTTCTCAAATCATCCGAAATTAGCTAATGGAAAAACTGTAAGTTGTATTTGGTCCATTCATGCATGACTTTAAACCCATTTTATACCTTTCTCATAACAGAATTGAATAGAGATATCCTGAAACATGTTGATTTCATGCATTTGTTACATCAGCTGTAATTTAGACACCAATAAGCTGTGACTTTTTCTTTCATGCTTGTCTTCAGGACCAATCAAGGGGGGAAATAAAAAAATAACTGATGTATTTCTGAATAAGTTTCACCCTAAAGAAAACTTCATTCCTTATACTAAGTCAAAATCTATATTTTGTCCAGATATGGCAGCTTCCATGTGGCACCTGGGTAGTACTTTGAATGCACAATGAGTAGCAGTATCTGCACAACACTGCCCCTTTGTTGAGCATTCAGTATGGAGAAAGACTGTCTACACAGATACCATGTTCTTCCATTGCTCTGCCACCAAGGGCACCATTACAACACTTTAGTGGCAGAGCTATTTAAAGAGCTCTGACAGGCCTAACCATGGACTAGAAGACCAACTGGAGCTCAGGCCATTGAGTGAGAATGATCTGAGACCACCTGGAGCTCAGGCCATTGACTCATCATCAGACCTACACAATGCAATAAACGCTGGCCCAATGTTGACTCTGCAGAAATGGATGCCAAGAGTTGCTTTCTTACTCTTGGGGAATGTGAATCTTCAGGGTTTCAGGTTTGTCTAGATGCAGAAAAATGGGATTTGGTTCTATAAAATCTCCAGCAGAAGTCATTGATACTGAAGCCACCAAGCAAGACTTCTATTTATGGTCCAAAATATTCTCTTCCTGGCTCATGATCAAGTCTCTGACAGCATATCTCAGCAGCAAAGCTACATAAAATTGTATGGCACATGAACAAAAAGACTTGGCCCATTATCTTACTCACACCATTCATGAGGGCACAAAACTGGATCTCTGGGAAGCTTCACATCACCTGTTCCTCTCTAACTACGCCATTTTAGTGAAAAGTGTTGGTTGGTAAATGTGTGGGGAAATAAGACACTCTAACACTCTAATAAGACTGTCTACTTTCTCGGACAGGCTTCTCTTTCCTCATGCCATCATTTTCATTTCACTTCTGTATTTGTTAGATCTTAGGAACATCTGAAATGTCCTCCTTTTTTGGATCAGTGGCCCATCTAGTCCAGAACCATGTTCTCACAGTGGTAATCAGTTGTGCATTGAAGCCACCAAGCAGGGCATAAGAAGAAACTTATTCAAGCTACTGTTCTTCAGAAACACTCATACCTTCACAGATAAAACAGCATTCTTCTGCCTAGAAAACACTGGAAAGATTCTGGGCATTAAGGTATGGAAACTGTGAGTTGCTAAGACTTCATAATTTCCTTCTCAGCCTCACCAGTGGAATCCAAAGAATGCAAATATGACATTTGTGCAAATAAGCCTACTTTCACTGGGTTTCTAGGAGAAGTAGCATTCAGCTGGCACTGTGGAGTCTGTAGGACAAAGTGAAATATCAGTAGATGTATCACAGTGTGCAGGCAACATAATCAAAACTTTTCATGCCTTCTCAGTGGTTTATCTTCACCTTCAAGCTCTGGAATGCCAGGTGAGTGCAGGTAAATGCTTGCCCTTCCCTCTTCTAAGCCCAGTAAATTTATGCTAGTAGATGCAAACACTAGGCTTCTTCACATCTATGCAGGGTTGTTTTGAAAAGCATCAGGCCTTTTTATACTACACACTCTTTCAGATCATGGTACAGCGTAGTTTGGAAAGGTGCACTCCAACCATAGTGCAGGTGAGGACCAGCCCCTACACCAGCCCCAAAGCTTGCCCGAACTTCAGGACCAGCCTCCAAGGGCTCTGAATGACTAGGAACAAAACTTCCTCACCTCAGGACCCCCAAGGAACCCATTTTGACAATGCATTTTGGTATGCCACCAAAATGGATTCTCTGCACATCTCCATGTTCTGGAATAGGCTGAGCTGGTGTACCTGTAGACCTTGATATGGATCATGCTCCATCCCACGTGGACAGAGCATACCAGCAGAAGAGAGACCCTTAGAACAGGAGCCCCCAACCTTTTTTACACCAGGGACCGGCTTCCTTTCCCATGGTGTGATGTGGGCATGGCGTGGGCATGGTGTGGCATGGCATGGTGAGGGCATGGTGCGGCAGCACCACAGACTGGCCAAAAAAAACACACCTATGGCCCGGCGCCAGTCCGCAGACCGGTGGTTGGGGATCCCTGCCTTAGAGCACTTGCTGGTAAGGAATAACAGTAAGTGCAGACAGGCCCATCATTACAAACAGCCTGTCCATTACAGTACAGCTGCCTTCCAGAGCTATAAGCTTTGTGAAATTATAAGGAAAATCCCTGCTACGATGATGCCAGGAAGTATTAAATCCTAATTTTCCTGAAAAGATGAGGTCATAAACAACAGCTATACCCAATACTGAGTTAAGCCCATTGATATCAATGCCCTTCAGCATGCTTAACTTTGTGTGGTATTGTGGTTTATCCATTTCTAATGCTGTAATGGAAAAAATGATATATTTTGAACACACAAAAAAGCCCTATGTAGTGAAAAGGTAGCAGAGCTAATCCTGTCATGATTGCCTGGGGGTAATAAATTTGGAAGTTGGTGGAAAATTTCAAATTGAGTTTGAAGGTTCATTCCCATCTAGGACTTAAATGTAACAGCCTAAAGGGAGTGTTGCTTGAAATTTCAAATCATACCAAACCTAATGAAGGGGCTAGACATGATCCATGGGAAAAGGTCAGAAATGCTGTAAATGTTTATTTCAATGGGATCAAGAGAAAGCTTTTCAGTGCTTGTTTTACAGTTTCATGTATATATCCTATTTCACAGGGCATGAGGAACACATTTCTAATTTAGTTCTGTTCCAGACAGTGTAGCAACTACATACAGATAATTGAAAAAAGTGTACACTGCAGATTGTGCTATAAGGGGCCTAAATGAGAGGCAACTTTGAAACTAATGGTGTATGAACCATTAACCCTTTCTGACAGTCACTTGCCTGGAGCTTGTTCATACTCAGCACAGGGCAAGTCACATGAAACCTACTGGACAGGAACAAAGGAGCAAAAGGATGAGCGACAACTCCACTTGGACAGTGAATCAAAGCACATTTTGGTTCAATCAAAGCTGAGGCACCAGTCACTGTTTTATTCCACCCCCAGGTTCTGTTACACAAGTTGCTGCTGTTGACCTAAACATGCATATAGTGGTGAGAGAACTAGACCCAGCCAAAACGCTCTTCAGTGATGTGGGGAAGGAGCACCAAACTTCCAGCAACCCAGGCTGTCATGCAAACCACAGAAGTGATTTACAGGAGGAGGAGGGGGAGGGGGAGGGGAAGGAGGAGGAGGAGGAGGGGAAGGGGAAGGAGGAGGAGGAGGAGGAGGGGAAGGAGGGGAAGGGGAAGGAGGAGGAGAAGGAGGGGAAGGGGAAGGGGAAGGGGGAGGAGGAGGAGGAGGGGAAGGAGGGGAAGGGGAAGGGGAAGGAGGAGAAGGAGAAGGGGAAGGGGAAGGGGAAGCAGGAGAAGGGGAAGGGGAAGGAGGAGGAGGAGGGGAAGGGGAAGGAGGAGGGGAAGGGGAAGGGGAAGGAGGAGGAGGAAGAGGAAGAGGAGGAGTAGGAGAGGAGGAGGAGAAGGGGAAGGGGAATGAAGAGGAGGAGGGGAAGGGGAAGGAGGAGGAGGAGGAGAGTTTGTATACTCCACTTTTATCACCCTTTTAAGGGGACTCCTTGGGCTAGTCACAGCTCTCATGTGAGCTCTCACAGCCCCACCTACCTCACAGAGTGTTGGGGGTGGGGAGAAGAACAGAAAGCTTTGTCAGCAATTTTGAGTCCCCTTTAGTGGGTGAAAAAAGGGGGATAGAAAAGCCAACTCTTCTTCTTCTTCTTCTTCTTCTTCATTGACCATGGCATGTTGAGGCACAGTAGAACAAATAAATTTAATGGGCTTAGGATAGGGTTGTCAAATGTAAGAAAAGTCACTACAGCAACGGTGATGCTCTGCACACGTGCAGTCACATTTGGGGTCATCTGAGGCGCCAGTACACTTGTGTGGCACCTCAAATGACATCTCACACTGGAAAAGGTGCAAATGCGCACCACTGGACACTTCAGGTTAGGTTTTGGTTAGGGTTAGTTTCATGTGATGCACGATTTTATGCACCACTGCTACGTTACAATAAGTTAACATCTGGGCAGGCAGGGGGCATTTCTAGGCTGTGTAAACACCTCCTGGAAGTGCAGGTGTACCTGCCCAGATGTTAACTTATAAACTATGAGGCCAAGCGCAAATTGGTCTTATATTTGGTAATGAGATTATTTTTGCTCACTGATGACTTTCTGACAGTCTTAAAAAGCTGAGATTGTAGAATAAAAAGACCAAAAATAAGCATCATTGTAGACAAAACTAGGATTAGAAAACAGTCTCTAAAATAGATCGATATATAGATATTTTATAGCCAATATTTAACTTAGTAGCAGAAGTTTTGATTTGACTATGCAAATATCAAAATCAAGAGATACATAAAGAACAACCAGACTGCAGATTATCAAAATTAAGATTTATGTACTTATTTGCTGAGGCTGTACGGAGAGGAGACTTACAATAAACAAGTTATCATTAAGGCAACAGTGTCATAATATAAATCAAAGATTACAAATGAAAAGAATATTTTCTTGTCTTGCCACATTTTACAGATGGAAGATTTCAATATTCCTTTTTTTCATTTCAGCTTTACCTTTACACTCACAAGAGCCCAGCAGGCAGCTACTAAAATACATGAAGATAATTAACGCTGATCATTAAAATCTAATAAAATAAATCATGGAACCATAATCATAATAAATGCAAAACCTAGCAATAATATAGCTTGCAACATCCCCAAATCAGTCAGCTAATCACTCCCTGTAGTTTCTAGTAATCCAAAATATCTTGCACATCATGGATTTTCTTGCCTATTTTCTGGAAAATTAATAATTTCAGCAAAGATCTTAGAGACTAACAAGGTGGCCTTTTATACAATTACTTGAAAATCCAGATCAAGGAACCTCTTGCTCTACACTGTCTGCATGGGACTTGTGGTAGACCGAATAAATCTGCACATCTGTACTAGCGCTGTCTGATCTGGATCAAGGAAGGGAGATTTTCAGATAGAGCAGAACTGGGAAGATCATAGGGATATGGCATAAAAAACATGCACTGTGACAGCAAGATTGCAAAAATGCCTTCACAGTCCATTCAGAATAATGGCAGTGCTGACAGCAGTGGTGTCTTTGCAGTACCTGCATCACCCCCTGTGGTATCTGCCCCACCACCAATGTATAAGAGTAGGACCCCAATACTTTAGTAACAGGACAATACCCAAATGCCTTGGATGCAAAATAGAATAAAGATGCACCCTCAGTGGACTGAGCTACCGGACAGATCACCTTACTCAGCTTTAAAATAAACACAATAAGTATTTATTTTTTACAACACTGGGTTATGTAAAGCAAAGTAATAAACAAAATAAAAGGTTAGCTTAATTTCAGCACCCGTCCAAATAACAAGTACAAATGAAAGATTTAGCCTCCTTGCCAATCTAGTTAGCTGCAAGGCTCACAGTGAAGCCTTAAAGGCCGCGTTCCCATTACAAGCTTAAAACGGTTTCAAAACGGTTTCGATCCCCGCAGTCCCCACGTCAGGTTGGCTTAACACGCTTTCAGCGTGTTAAATTGCCCCCAAGCATTGTAAATGTTAACACTCATTTCAACAGGTCTCGCTGCGGTTCATGCATTTGAAATGTTTTACATTTCTCGCTGTGGGAACAGTACCGTTTTAAGGGATGAGAACGCATGTTTAGGGTTTCCCTCCCCCAACAGCTTGCTTCCAAGATAGTGATTTTACTGTAAAAATCCACCCCTTATAGCAGCTGCTACACTGTAGCAATGCACCCACTTCACACCTGATAACAATGTTGCAATTTTGCGCAATTCTGAAAGTTCTGACCTTTAGAAAGGGAAAAGAAAGGAAAGCAGCTGCATGTTCTGGGAGATGTGTGAATGTTTTTAAGGCTGTGGCGGCGAGTGGGCGAAGGGGGTTTGAGTTGCCGCTGCTGCTGTGTGCCCTGGGCAATGGGGAGAGGAGAGGAAAGAATCGCTCGCTGCCCGCTGCCGTTTTTCATCCATCCAGGCAAGCGGCAACCACCCAGCCACCCAATTAGGCTCCGTGAAGGGGTCCATTATGACTCGTGCATTCACGCTAGGAGGAAGAGGGTAGGGCAGCCCCGAAAAGCGGCTTTTAGAAAGTAGCCACTTGAGTCCCCCCTTGAGTCAGGTACACCACGTACCATCCTCTGAATCAGGATCGAACGCGATTAAGTTGAAAGTAATGGGATTAGGCAAAATCATGTTAGCATCCAGTTCTATTATTTTGGTTTAGGAAAACTGTTTTAAGCTTGTAATGGGAACCGGGCCAAAGTGTTGCTGTTCCAAAAAATCTCCGGCTGACAAGTCCTCTCTGACAAGTCCCTGCATCAGCCTAGGTTTCTGCTCTTAAAATCCAGGCAGCTGCCATCTTCTCTAAGTTCCTGCTATACCGCCAGGCAGTCCTGCCTGCAGCAAAGTCCCTGCCTTTATCCCCAGCCGGGAAATAAAGCAGCAGCAGAGAAGCTCCCTGCTTCTCTCGAGGGTCATCTCCCCTCTCTTCAAGAGACTCCAACCCTCCCTCTTTGTCCCACAGATGAAGAACACATGGTGGACAGCCTGCAAGAGTTCAGCTGCTCTGCTCTCCCTCTTGGCTCTTGTACCACCCACGCTGGATTCAGCATGT
Source organism: Aspidoscelis tigris stejnegeri (assembly GCA_023333525.1). Classification (NCBI taxonomy): domain Eukaryota; kingdom Metazoa; phylum Chordata; class Lepidosauria; order Squamata; family Teiidae; genus Aspidoscelis; species Aspidoscelis tigris. The sequence goes on along the minus strand of JALMGA010000007.1, from coordinate 27,898,862 downwards.
GTCTCATCTTTTATAGAGGTCCCCCCCTACTGCCAATTGGTCCTCTGGGTCGGGTGACCTTCCTGTTGGGTGGTAACTCCACCTCCTGACTTTCCCAGGCTTGGGCAAGCCCGTGAAAGCACTGAAAATGGTGCGAAGAGAGGAGCTGATTTTTTTAAAAAACTCTGTGGCTCAACTCTATGGGCTGTGGAGTGCCCATGGTCGCCACACCCCCACTACCTGAATGTAGTGTTTGACTGATGGGGACATGGGCCAATGGAGATGCTGTCACCAGTAGTTCACATCCACTGATATGGAACAGGGTTAGGCATCTGCATTGTGTTGCTCCTTAAAACACATCTGCTGCCATCCAGCTGACTTAATACAGATGCCTCTTCTTGCAGTTGATCTGGATCAAGCTAATTTGGGTTCACTAATTAAGAGCAGAAAGTGCAGAAAGGGCCCTTGGCTTGACAGTGGTACACAGTCTCTTCATATGCAGGAAAGAAATCTCTGATTGTCACAACCCATATCATGGCCCAAAGTAAAATGGAGTTTCAGGTAAGGTGTATGTCTGGACTTTCACCCTGAAATACTTGTGTTAACCAATTACAATGGATATTAAAGGGGTTGCCACTTGTGAAGCCACTGCAGAATGTGACCTTCACTGAAGCACCCATGGTAAGTGACCATTGCCTGGACTGGTACTCTCTTGAGATCATAAATTGAAAGGAGACATGGGGTGTTTCTGCACTTAGCTTCCTGGACAGGAAAAGTGCAGAACAGACTAACGTGTACTAGCATTCACACTTGGGAACATTAGTACACGTCAGCCTAACCCCATGCATCCAGCAACTTACTTCCACCAAGGCACATGTCTGATCGCTCACAGGAGCCAGAGTCTGGCATGACTGCACATGTGCTGGCACCTCAAATGGTGCAAATGGTCACTGGCTAGACACATCAGGTAAGTTTTTAGTAAAAGTTTTCGTGTGGTTCACTACTGCTAGTCTGCAATAGGTTAACATCTGGGCAGGCAGAGGGTGTTTCTAGACTGTAAATGTCTCCTTCAAGTGCAAATGCGCCTGCCCAGATGTTAACCTATTGCAAACTACAGGGCCATGTGCAACTGGCCTATGGTTAGAAATGCCATAACAATTTACTTTCAGTATCAGAGCAAAATTTAAACATTTGTCCTAAGAGAATGTGTCTCAACATAAAAATGTTCTGGTGACAACATGATACATCTTAAGAACAATCTAGAAGTGTTCTTGTTGGCTTCTTCCAGAAATATCCTGGGGATATAACTGAGAATTTTTAGCAAGCAATGCAAATGCACTAACATAAGAACACAGCTGTCTCCCACCAGCATAAGCAGCATTAGATTTTTTTTAATACAATAGCAATAACTGATAAAATAGAAGACTGATAGTTTTGTGAACACAACTAAAAATGTGAAAATGCAGTAGAATATTATTTGTTATTTCTCCTAGAAGCGTGGAATATCCTATCCAAGGCTGATGTTTTTCATAAATGCTAGGTGATATATTGACAGAAAGCTAGAAAAAAAAAGAGATCAGTACTTTCAGATATTAAGCCAAGAGTGAACTAGAAGCTTCAATTGGTTGATTAAAGCACTGCATCATCTGGATGCCACAGCAGAAAATGCTCTTCCCTTGGCTGAATCCAGTTGAATTTCTTTAAATGACTGCATGGCACAACCATTTACAAGTTTCAGACAACCAGTGTTACTCTTTGAGCGTGTGACAGGCAGATCTATTCAGCAGCCATCCATTCTGCATTGCTTCTGAACAAAACTTAAAAGAGTCTCTTCACCTTGAAGGTATTATAGTAGGGGTGTGCAAAACATTCAAAATGGCACAGCCCCTCAACTTGAGAGGTGGAGTTTGTTAGAACTTCTTGGGCCACATTCCCACCTACTGCAAATCCAGAGCAAACCTGGTTTACTCTGATCCGGGTTTGCTCTGGGTTCTGCTGCGGGTTTAGCTGGAGGCTGGGAACAGCACCAAACGCATGTCAGGCTGTTCCCAAACCTCACCCACAGCCGGGCGGCTGCAGCCGGGTAGCCACAGCAGGAAAAGGAGTGGCGAAGCTGACCAGCCACTAGCAGGAGGCAGAGGGAGGGGAGAAGGGGAATGACGACAATGGCGGAATGGTGGAGAAGGAGAAACAGGTCTTCAAGGGCTGTTGCAGGACCCACCACCACTGCTCACTCGCTCACTCGCTGTCTGGCTGGCCAGCCTGGTTGCTTGCTCTGCTCCCCAGCGCCCGCTTACCTGACAGTTGCCACCACTGCCAGCTGAGTACATCCTTCACCGCCGCTGCTCGGCCCCACCCAGCCTGGCCTGGCCTGGCCCATCTCACCTCACTGCCTCCCCTGTTTTTGCCCTACAGTTGCCACAGTGCTTCTCCTCCTTCCTGCCCCAGCAGCCACACGGCCAGGCGACACCACACCAACCCGCCCCCTCACTCGCTCGCTCACCTGCCTGCCTGCCTGCCTGGTTCTTCACCAGGGACAGGCCAGGGGTGGTGACCCAGCCTGGTAATGAAGCCGCTGCTTCCAGCTGCCCTCCTTCCCTCTGCTTTAATGCGAGTCAGCCAGAAAACCCCTGTTGAAACAGCGGTTTTCTTTCCCTGGATTTCCTCTAGAAAATGCAGGGGGAAAGAACATGCATGGGAACAGGGATTACTGGGGGGTTTAATGGAAACCCTTGATGACAAATCTGAATCCATTGCAGACTTTAGCCCCTATGGGAATGGGCCCTTGGTGAGGCAAACATTAGCCCCTAATAGGCAATCCTATTTCAAATGTTTTATGAAAGAACCATGCCTGTCACATCCAGTCACATGCTCTGTTTGCACGTCTACTACTCAGAAGACGTGCGAATGGAGGATGCTGAGCTTTCCCATCCCAGCCAGTAGTATAGTGTTAGAGCAATAAAAACTGCTCTACTGTTATACATGGTGAGGACACATGGAGCTACTTCTGGTATAGAAGTGGCTCCATGTGGTACGCATGCACCATGTGGGAGTGTCTCCCCATTTTCATCCTTTTACCTCATGTGAAAAGGCCTATTGTTCCTGTTCCAAATACCCGGATATCAGCTAAGCACCTGCTCACTTCTAGCCCCCCCTTTTTTTGGTTGCACTTGGCTAGCAGCCAAGTATTTGGAAAAGGAAGATTAAATGCAAGGAGCCAGCAGGTGAAGATTAACAATTGCTGTTACAGGAAACCTGGCATCATTCCTGGATTTTCAGTAATAGCAGCCTTTGAGGATATCACATCAATATCCTTGGACTATACTTGGAATGCCATGCGGCATTCCCAATATGGTCCCAGGAGAATCATGGGTTTTGATGTTCTAAACTTCTGTGAACTTTGCCATTTATCATTTTCAAATGGAGACCAATTTTCTTCGCTTAAGGACTCACTCTCTGAACATCAAACTGCAAAGGATGCCATTATTATTATTATTAGTGGTGGTGGTAGAAGAAGAGGAAGAAGAAGAAGAGTTGGCTTTTCTACCTCGCTTTTCTCACCCATTTAAGGTGACTCAAAGCGGCTGACAAAGCTTCTGTTCTTCTCCCCACAACAGAACACCCTGTGAGGTAGGTGGGTCTGTGAGAGCTCAAGGGAGAGCTGTGACTAGCCCATGGTCACCCAGCTGGTTTTGTGGAGGAGGGTGGAATCGAACCCAGCATTCCCAGATAAGAGTCCAGCTCCTTAACCACTAGACCAAACTGGCTAGTAGTAGTAGTAGTAGTAGTAAAAAATCAGGTTCAACATTTGCTTGTGTGTGTACTTTATCTAAGTCCAAATATTTACAGAGGGAGTACTGTGAATCTTTCTTGTGGGATTATGTTGCTATTTGACTTTGTATTTCTCTCAGTGCCCCCAATAAATCAGGAAATGCTTTCAGATGTGAAAAGGCAACCCTCCCCCATGATACTATCAATAATACACACTGCCTCACTCCTAAGTCATGCATTCTTCTTCTCATTCTTTCCCTTAACATAAAGACAACCAATCAGGAGGATGGCAAATATTCTGTGTGTATTCTAATGAACACCTCTGAAGTGTCAATGTTGCTTCCCTGCCCCCCCCCTCTAAAATTCCTCCAGGGCATGATGTTTCACTTTTGATAGCCATCACCTAGCCATTAATTTGGCCTGTGTCACCATGGCAAAGGACTGAGATGTGACAACAGAAAAGGAGAGAGAAAAATCACAGTATCCAAGACAGAAAATAACCACGTGTGAATCAGAGTTGAGAAGATGAAAGGAGGGACCTGATGTAAAGGAAGAAGAGCACACGCTTGGAAAATGACTGAAAAGATCCCTTCAAAACTGTAGGTGCAGCATTGGGGGATGTAAACAAGAGGAAAAATGGGGAGGAGGGAACACCATTAACAAGCTTTCAGGGAAAGAATATCACTTTCAGGTACTACTGTGAAAAATATACTACTTGAAATGGTTGTTTTATATTTGATTTTTGAAATAATCTGTTATTCTGGGAGTATTTTTTAAATATCTCAACTCCATTTCTCTATACTAAGCTGGAAGACCTCTAAACTAGTAGACCACCTCATGGGCAAACTGCAGCTGTGACTCCACTAAAGTGACAGAAGGCACCTGGGGACGGTCCCTCTGTAGTAACCGCAAAAGCTGCATAGGTTTTCCCCTGGCTTCAGCCTTCCATTTCTCAAGCCTCAGAGTAAAAAAAGAGCAACTATTTTTCTGTCCCATAAGCTTGTAGTACACACTCAGCACCAGCAGGGCGCTGGATTCTTTTCACTCCAGGTAGTAGCCTTTGGAATGGCATCTGCAAGCACACGGCATCCAGCGTCTCTTCCTGCTGCCACAGGATGTGACATCAGAAGGACCTGTGGCCTGCTCACCTGGCTGAGTTCCATCAATCACCTTGCTGGATTGTGCCTTTACATCATTTCCCCCACGCCTCCACTGACTGCTGTATTTAAGCCCGGGGAAATTAAACTTTAGGTCTCTTTTCTTCGTGCTGCAACTCTGGTCTCCAACTCTCTTCTTTCTTCCCATTCAAAAGCACCAGGGAACGCAACATCCCTCTGCTATAGCAGCCTCATCAAGCCTGTCCGTGGTTGGCTAAGATGCCTCCCTAGCTCCACTGTGGCAGACAAAGCACCTTATAGGATGCCCCCAGGGTCCTATCAACTCCCTCTATATGCTTTACTGGAGGGGGAGTCAAAACAGGATGCTCTTGGGAGCCATGAAAGCCATGTTGGCTATAGAATGAAGGCACAGCCTGGAATTCTTCCATTACAAACTCAACAGTGCCTTTGAACAGGAAGATTGTTCAAGTCAAAGATTTGTATCTGGTAGGACCAAGGGCTAGAATGGGAAAATCGTATTAGATTTGACCAAGGGTCCTTCTGATCCACAGAGATCTGTCTTAAAGTGAGCAAAACAAATGCCTTTGGTAAGGCTTCAAACAGAATGTGAGGGCAACAACTTTCAAACCTAACTGAAGCTGACCTTAAGAGGATTACACCATCCAAAGTAATGTTATAGATCTGTCCTCCATGATTCCTCTTTTACCTGCTATTATAACCCTGAACACTGATGAATTGGCTGTTACTGGGCCAAGGGGAGGAAGGGGAGGAGAATTCACGTAGAATATTGTACCGCAAACAATAAAGCAATCCAATGTAACCATAACACCACATCCTAGCTGTACAGTTTGTTAGCATTTGATGATCAAACAGCTTTGTAACATCTTCCTCAGCACACCATCAAGAGAAAAGTAATTCGAAAATTGCTAGGGAGCAAAGGTCAACTGTCCCAATAATATATCAAGAATAAATCTATATTCCCAATGCTGTATATACAAATCACTATATTTTGTCAGCTGCACAAAGTGCTATGATTAGCTTTCTCAATGACATCATTAATCTGAAGACACCCATTGCCAAGAGTTTTTAAAAGTTCCCCTTGTTGGTCTTCCGTTTCCATGATCCTTAACCACACCAATTAATGGCTACTCTGTTTAAGCATCATGGGTTTCACCACAAAGGGATTTTGCCACGAGGTGAGTGATGGAAGGGCAAAAATGCAATAAATGAAGGATCCAATGTCAGCATATTCTTGGCATGCAGAAATCCCTTGGGGTCTCAGGATGCAAACAATAGGAAAGATTGCTGACGCAGGCCATTTCTGTACTTACAGGTTAAGCTGGATCAAGGGCTATTTCTGCACTTGACCTTATTCTGGACTATATTTGGGGATCTGAGTCTCTTGTCTGAATGCTATGACAAGCATGTGGACAGTAGGTCCCTAATCTGGAATATTTTCCAGAATAAGACCAAGTGCAGAAAAGCCCAAGGAGCTGCTTAGTACACATTGTCCACAGGGTACTAGTGCTGATCCAGGTTAGGGATATGCACAGGTATTAAAAAATCCAAAATCTGATTCGAATCCATTGAATTGTCAACATTCGAATTTGAATCAGATTTTTGAAAATAATTCAAATGAGTAGATTCATGTCTATCTATGTAAATATGCGTGAAAATTATATGTATCTGCACATATAATTCTGGATGAAAATGGGATGCATATGGAATGCATACGTGATAAATACGTATTTGCACAAATTTGTATACTGGATACAAATCTTATTGACATCTGTATATCCAGATATGAATCAGATTTTCAAAAGTACAGATCCGGATAATCTGGATCCGAATTGGATTTTTGAAAATCTGGATTTTTAAACTCGAATTGATTTTTTGAATATTCGGTTCAAATCAAATTCGAATGCAAAAAATACTTTCGTGCATATCCCTATTCCAGATTAGAACTGGACCAAGGGCTCACTAATCCACATTAGTGGTAGACAAGATAAATGTGGGCTACATCCATGCTAGCACTCTTTGAAGGGGCATCCACATGTAAAATGGATCTAGGAAGAAGGTGGGCATGGTGTTGAGTGACATGTGGAGATCCAACATGACCGCAGGGACACCTTTTCATCTCCTCCACAAGAGCAACGGTAACACATCACATCTGCCACAAAGGAGTCTTTGCATTGGCTTCAAAGGCACCATACTGCCCCGCTACCTAGATATAACATTTGATTGGCAGAGATGTGGCCGATTGCATTGGGTGTTGGAGGTTCTCGGCTAATTGCACTGCAGCATGAGCAGTTCTTATGGCAGTAGTTCACATCCACTGGTGCAGAACAGGGCTTAGGCCTTTGCATTGCATCATTCTTTAGCAGACATTTGCCATTCTAAAACCCACTAAGTGCAGAGACCTCTGCCTGTGGTTGATCTGGATCTTGCTAATATGGACTAAGGAAGGCAAGTCAGAAAAAGCCTAAGACAATCTTATGGTGCTTAATGGGCTGGGTCATTTGCTCCATTCCTGGAGGCAGGCGTTGTTCGCTTATGCATTGGCACTCCCTTCCCACTCATGCAGTCAACTCAGATGTCAGATATTTTCTATATCTTTGAGAACAGAGCCAGGCAGATAGCCAGAGAGAAAGTGGCACAAGTGATGGGATAAAAGGGCAGTGGAAACATTATCAGAGGGCTTTTTCCCCAATATGTGCAAAAAATGACTGTATCGGTGGTTTCAACTCCTCTATGGCATGATGATGGCCCAGTGGATGTAGGATTGTATGATTAAGATGCCATGAGGATCCTGCCAATGTTTCTGCAGACCTTCTATTTGACAGAATTTCACAAGGTGGACAAACATTCTGACTTAGCAGAAGATAATGTCCTACAAGTGCTTCAGATACCTTCCATGTTTGCAGAGCATTATGAAGTAGAAGTGTTAAATGAATTGAACTCTTCCTGGTATATTTAGACAATTCATTAAGAGTCTCCTGGAGTTGCCCTCTATAAAATCCAACTAAATTATGTCACTTACATCCAAATATGGCAAAGAAGTCCTTTTGTCTTGATGGAGGACTTTCACCATGTAGTACTAAGTATGGTGTTGGATGGCTATCCCGAAATACTGCCCGGATGATAACAGATTTAGTTTTTGTAAGATTTGTATGAGAACTGTATTAAGTTAAAGCAGAGAAGCTCATTTCCTTTGTGCTGCAGGGAGGAAAATTATTGCACTTGTCAACCAAACCAAAGGCTCCCAAAGCAGCTTATGAGTAAATAATAGTATCTATATCTTTAGGTTCTGGCTTAGTTTCCTTATGAGTCTGACACAAGTGTTGCAAAAATGATACATTCTGACCTGCCCTCTAGGATGGTGGCACCAGTTAGACTACCGTATATTAAATGGAGGCCTCAGACTGGTTCTGCCCACAATAAACCATAAAAGTAGTTGGCAAAATATAGCCAGGGGCAGTGGCATCTGGGAAAGGAGGACAGATGTGATTATTTATGTTGTGACTCTCCAGTGGGGTTTGTGTGTGTGTGTCTGTGTGTCTGTGTGTGTATAGATATATATATTTGTGAGTGTGTAAGCAGGTTCCTTTCCTTTCCAAGAGCCTTTTCTGTAGAAACACAATGCGAGCGACAGGCATTCTGGAATCTTAGAGAAAATATTTTGACAGAAGTTCAATAGTGAAAATCTCAAGAGAGATGCTGCCCTCGCCTAGAAGGCTGTATGTTGAGTCAGTCTACTCAATAGCATACAGTTTTATTGGGGAAGGATTCCGCAAAATTAAACAAACTCTTCCACTTGTTTCATTGATCCTTCTTAACTATCAGGATTTATAAAGTGTATCCTCATTTAACCGAAGGCCAGGGCAAAGAGGTGCTTCTTCACTGCCTTCCAAAACATGTAGAATTAAGGTGCCTGACACACCTCAGGGGAGAGAGTAGACTAAGATATGGGAGCCACCACTGAAAAGCCCCTATCCCACGTGCCCACCCCTTTTGCTGCTGAGGTTGGTGGTACAACCAGGAGGGTGGTCCCTCCTCCAGATCTTAAGGCATGATATGGAAGTAGGCATTCCTTCAGATATTTGGGGCACAAGATAATTAGTTGCCATTTTCCACAGGAGCTACCAACAGCCTCATGCAGATGCAGTCTGTAATTGAGTCAGCATGCAAAAAATGGAAAATTAATAGTTAGGGAAGATGGAAGTTATAGCCCTCTAGCATTTTTGGAATAAAATTGATTTTTTTACTAGATCTTCAATCATCTATTTCATTCTTGTATTTAAGAACAGACTCGGTAAAATTTTCTTTGGTTCAGTATACAGTACTCCTATAGGTTATCAACTTTTATTCTGGTCATTTTAATTGGCTTTAACTCTGTTTTTGTGTTTTTTAAAATTGCTTTAACCCTCCTCAAGATCTTGGGCCATAGACCAGGGCATAAACAGAAATAAATAGTTTCCAACTACTTTCCATTTTTTGAACTTTCTGCCATTTGTGCTTCACGTGTGTTATTCTCCACCAGGTATCTTCTAATATGCTCTTTCCTAAATCTGTTTCCCAATTTGATTTTAGTGCTGTGAGTGGTGAGGGCTTTGGTTCCATTAATAATTTATTTATTTCTGAGGTTAGACCCCTGAGCATTAATAGGGATGTTTTTGTTATTTTTTTCTAAAGGCATGGCCTCCTTGAAAATTGCTTGAGGGATTTCTTGTGATTTTAGATAGTTTGTTAAGGAGATGCATGCTGACTGGTTTTCTTCTGTGAGGAAAAAAAATCTAATAGTTCCCTGTTTTATTTGTTTATGTATACTGAAACAGTCTTGTTTCTTATCTATCTCTTTTTTATTTAATTTATCCAAAATCTCTCCTTTTTTTTTAGTTAGTTGTGATATTGTTGAGATTTAAGAGGAGACTGTATGGTGTCCAACCTTTGGATATCTGTGGCCCACACTGGAAGAATTGTCTTGGGGCACACATTAAATACACAAACACTAATGAAAACTGATGAGCTAAGAAAAGGTTCATGCATATTGTTTAAGTAAATTTATGATTTTGTGTTGGGCCACATTCATAGTCATCCTGGGCTGCATGCAGCCATGGCCTGTGGGTTGGACACCCCTGCTGTAGATAACATTGTCTTGCCAATAGGACTATATAAAGTTGAGTTAATATAACAGGGTTGGCTCCCCCTGCAAGAGAATTTTTTTGTTTTGTTTGTTTGTTTGCTTATAAATGGTATGGTATAAAGTATAGGATTGATCACAGGTTCAACTTGTCTCTGTTTTGGAGTCAGTTCTCTGTGGCAGGGTAATAGATCAGTCAACCTAAATGCAACAAACTATATTTTAAGATTGGTTATTCAACATTTTTGCACTGATGATGTTACCTAACTGATGCCGAAACATATGCAACAGCCAAATTCAGTTTGGATAACTACTACAATGGAACATGCCCAATTGATTTACAGATAGTCTCCACTTTAAAAAGATAAAAAAAAACAAGATTTCTTAAAATAATGCTAAAATCACAACCATCCTAAACTATTTGTCAGTAGATGGTTTATGAATATTGCTCAGCTTGGGTTGTAGAGAATTCTTCCATTTCACATTGTGCATGCAAATGTACAGAATTCGTACATCCAAATCAATAAGTGAAATGATTTGCAATTATTCTTCAAAAATTCACACTTCTCTAAATAAGTTGAGGGAGGTCCGATTCAGAAAGGACCTATGTTTCGGAAACAGTTAATAGGAACAGTATTTCTTAGCTTAGAAATGTGAATATAAATTCATCATATTTTCATTGTGCTTGTATTTTGCTGCTTTTGTTTTTTGAATGGAATTTGAAAATGGGGGACATAAATAAACATTATAATGATGCTATAGCCAAAATGACGAATCATTTCTTACAAGAAGCAGCTATCCAGAAACATTCCCCTCTTTTCTCAGTGCCTCTATAGCACTCTTCAGGCAATTTTATTTATTTACATTATTTATATCCCACCTTTGTATTGGTATGCTCAAGGTGGATAACAAAATAAAAATTTCATAAAGCAATTACAACAAATCAAGCAGAAATCGCAGTGTCTGAAAACTGGCAACAGCTTCCATTTGTGTTACACGGCACTGTTTTATTATCTAAATTTTAATAGAGTTTTAACAATTTATAATATCAAACACTTCCTCCATCACCTCGACAGCTCCCTTTCCACTCCAGCTCTGTCAATAAACTATTCTTAGAAAGATATTATCCTGATTAGCATACGTTAGTGGAAAGCAAGGAGGGAGCCCTTAAAAAATAAAAAGTCCTACCAGATTCTATGAAACCAATCAGAGTTACCCCTTTCCATTAAGTTTAACACAGGTTTTCTCCAGATGGCCAAGAAAAAGGTTATATATGGGGTGGGTGAATCACTGCTCATGTGGCAGGTGTCTTCTAATCTCCAAAGTCCTCACAGTTGGGGAAGAAAGTTCTTCTACTGTAAGTTTTTTTTTCTATGCCACTTTAGAAGAAGAAGAAGAGTTGGCTTTTCTACCCCACTTTTCTCACCCATTTGAGGGATCTCAAAGCGGCTGACAAAGCTTTTATATTCTTCTCCTCACAACAGAACACCCTGTGAGGTAGGTGGGGCTGTGAGAGCTCAGAAGAGAGCTGTGACAAGCCCAAGGTCACCCAGCTGGCTTCATGGGGGAGGGCGGAATCGAACCTGGTATTCCCAGATAAGAGTCCTGCTCCCTAACCACTAGACCAAACTGGTTCACTTTAGCATCAGATTGGAAATGAGCCCAGAAGTCATGCTGTTTTTATTTGCTGACCATTCTAAGGTATCAGAGTGCACAGCTTCGTAGATCAGAAAGAATCCATGTCCATCACCTGCAGTGAGGGAGGCATGACTCTGATTAGCCTATTTAAGGCAGCACATTCTGATAAGCTTTGTTGCAGACAAACACTCGTAAATCTGCAACTCCAGCATTTGTGACCTTGCTTCTTGATTCACTACTGAACCTCTGACCTTCAACCTTGGAACTCTTTTGACCACACATTTAACTCTTGAGCCCCCAAGGTACCTTGACTTGGACTTTTCCTATTGCTGACTTTTCCTTCTGCTATTCCTCTGTCTGTGTGTGTGTGTGTGTGTGTGTGTTCTCCAAACCTTGATGGCTGGAGACGCGACATCTGATCACAAACTGGCATGGGCAGAAATTGCCCCAGTAATTCATCTTGGGTCTATTTGCATTTACCTTCCCAGAGCAGTTCCACCATCACTGCCATCCAAGAGCATCCAGGGGACTCTCTCTAGCTGTCCCAATCTTCAGTAGTTGTGGATAAGTAAAAACTTGTCCACAGCCTTGCTGGAAGCAGCTGGTGAGCTGCTGGTTTCAGGGTTCACACCCTGTTCTATGTGTGAATGCTGCAAGTGGGCTCAGTTTATTACTGAATCCTGGCACTCTTTGTGGGTATAATACCTCCTGAGCAGTTAGTTCTGCAGAAAAAACCACAGTTACAGCTTACAGCCTCATTTCATGTTTTTATGTTACTGCAAAGCCAATACCACCACACAGCCACCATCAATTACTGTTATGTCACACAGTGCTGGAAATTACCATTGGTTTTTTGATCTTGCCCCTTTTCCATAGGCTGTAACTATGATCTGAGTGTTTATCAGCTGATTCCACCCTCCAAATTTCTCCTCACAAATAAAACTATTAGATCACACAAGTGGTTATAGCTCAACCTTGGAAAATAGTATGATAAACTTTGGGAAATATTGGTGAATGAAATAATAATTGAAAAATGAAATGCCATCTTGAACATTACAAGCATGGGTGGAAACCATTATTTGAAGTTGTACCCAATATCAGAAACAAGTATCTTCCTGGAAAGACTGAATGAAAAATTATATGAAAAATGTATGGAAGAACGATTAACTATAAGTAGCTGGGACTTGGAACATTGACGTAATAGGTTTATGCATTTGTTGTGTTTTGGTATTGCTCTGAAATGTACTGGAAATTAATGTTAAAGAATTTTTTTAAAAAAAAAACAAATAAAACTATTGGGAGAGTTCAAAGGAGACAAAAATAAACATATGAATAAAGGAATAAGGGAAGTGAAAGCAATGTACTTTATAGCTGAAAAGCTCCTTCCTTCCTCTTCCCTTAATAGGATGAAAGGGAAAGGGGTATGCCTTCCAACCCCCCTTGTACACATGCAAGAATGCAAATCACAATGAGGACTGCACACTTAGATTGGTTAAAGTTGACCCCCCCCCAAAAAAAAAAAAAACAGAATGAAGGCTGTGACAACTATATGTAAAGGTAAGTTAGGAGTAGGTAATTTTAGCCCCTTGCTATCAGCTGTTTTATGTTTGAGGGGTGTGGCTGGCTAAGTCCCTGAGGGTGGGGGAAGCTAGCTCCACACTACAGCCAATCAGGACTGGATGACAGCTAGGGCAGAGACTATATAAGGACCTGTTAATGAGAGTGTGTGGTTCTTTGCAGGAGGTAACTCACCAAAGGGTGGGCAGGGGGGAACCTGGCTCTTAGCTTGCCTGAGGGGAACTTAGTTAAAAAGTCCTGAATACGGAGTGTTCTCTTTAAGAATAGAAAGCATTGCCGAGTTCTGTGTATGAAGTTCAAGACTGTTTACCATTTAAGAAGATTGTTAGAATAAATCAAATATCCATTTGTTATCTTTAAAGCGTGCTTGACTGCTGGCTTTGAGTTGAAACAATAACAGAGTGTTCTCGTAAAGGAGTACTGTGCCTTTAAGTGTGATAGAAACAATAAAGCAAGGCCAAAAGCCTGCTGGCAAGAAAAAGCCTCCTGTTTATCTTCTGAAGAAACAGGAAGGGGGGGGGATGCCTGCCAATGCTGAGCCATAGTATACAGAATAAGTGTGATTCTGTGGTAAAACACTATTAGGCAGGACAGTGTTGGGCAGTGATCACGACAAAAGTTAAAAAAGAATAACAAAATTATAATTTTTAATCGGTCCCTATGATCTAAGTTTTAATTCAGCTTCAGTCCACTTTCAGAATGGAAGAACACATCAGCAAAGTGAATAGTCATCTTCTTTCTGCATTATTTAACTCAAAAGTGAATCTTCTGGATTAGATAATGCTGAAAGAAATCAGCATTCTTCCACACATTGTCGCTTTTCTGATGTGTTCCCTTATTCTGAAAGTGGTCTGAATCTAGATTAAAACTTAGGTGTGAATGCAGCCAATGACTGTGCTATATATATTTTTAGTATAAATAGATCCTAAGACTTTTTCTAAGTTAATGAGAATTGGGCAACCACAAATATGAGACTCAAATTCTCCAGCTGCTCCCCTCTGGGTTGTGTGCACTTTGCAAAGCCAATAAAGTTCCCCAAGATCACCTAAGGTGTGTTTCTAATCTCTCCTGAGAGAAGCAGTTCTAGGCAAAGACCCCTGAAATCAGCACCCTCTGAGACTAGAATCTTAGAATGGCTCCACTTGGCACGATAGTTAGGATCAGTAGCTTCTGCTCTCTACATTTTTGAGAACTCAGATGATAATGTTCAGTAAGGGAACATTACAGAGGCAATACTTTGTCATCTGAAGCAAACAGAATGCACAGGGGCTAGGTTTGCATTTAGCTGTTGGGAATTTTACCTGCAGATAATTCCTGGACAGGGAGGAATGGGAACAGTTGGGTCCATCTGCATGCTCAGCACTGGAACAGCTCTGTTCCTGTCCAGCTGCTCTAGCAATGCAAGTGGCAGGTCTCCCTATTCTGCTCCTGTTGGAGCATCCTGACTTCAGGCATTCCACCACCGTTCAACACAACTGGACAAGGGGATGTCACCTCCTGTATGCACGGGCAAGATGAGCCTCGAGGTACAGATCTTCAAGCTTTGAAGGTCCAAACCAAAGAACCCTCACCTTGCAACACCAAAAGTGTTGCGGACACACAGTTCCCACTGCCACAGGATTGTTTGTGGACACTATTCCTACTGTATTGGGAAAGCTTGTGGACAGCAGTTGGCATGGAATCTTTGAAGAGACATGCAAGTGTCATAGCATTCTTGCATGATGCAACCTCCTTGAAATCAGACGCCCCTTTGCACTACAGCTAAAATGCTGTAGAGCACTTTGGCCTGAACGTGTCTAAGATACTTTGGCATCTGCGTTGGCAGGTAAAGGACACGTTGCAAACGTGTCCTTTACCTGCCTACGTGCGGATGGTAAGATGTCTTAGACGCATTCAGGCCAAACGGCCGTCCTGGGACTCACAAGCCCTGCCCACAGCCTCCCCCATTGGCTCCTGTGGAGCCAGGGGCTGGGAGGCCTGTTGGGTGACTTCCCTGGGGTCCCATGCCCTCCCCGGGCTGAGGGATTACACCTGCCTTTACTACAGAGTCTAGTGCTGAAAGGCCCTTAGTTGTAATCCTTTTCAGGTTGATGTTTGCTGTAGTCTGCACTAGCAGGCATCTAATCCAAGATAGAATCTGGAATAAGACCCAGTGCAGAAAGGGCCTCAGGCTTTGACTGTAGAATTCTTGGTTCAATTAGAGTATTTAATGTAGCTCAACCTAACCAGCCTAGCATATTTATTTTAATGGTAAAGAATGAGAAAGACTTGTATTTCAGCCTCAGCCTCTTGGGGGGCGGGGGGGATAATGTGGGAGCAGTTATGGTACAATAATAATTCTCCCAATTTTATGATGTCTGCTGCTAACCTCTGAGTTAAAAACTGCACACCCAGCAGTGTCTAGAACATGGCACATTTTCCACCTGCTTTGTTAATTTGAATTATTCCATTCTCTTTCCTTCCCATTTACGGTCCTTTTTCTGTTACATGCTATGCTAGGGATTCATCTCACTCTTATATGAGTTGTTTAGCCTGCACTGCACACTTTATGAACATATTCAGTCACACCTAATTGTTGGTGTGTTAATTGTCTCATAAAACAAATAAAAAAACAAACACAGTGTTTGGTCCAATATCTGTTGTGCAAGATGTTGGGAGGAAAAGATCTTTTTAATGCATTAAATATTATTCTTATATGTTCCAGAGACCCCAGTGCTGAAATTGCTACTTGCTCTTCGGTATGTATGAAATCCATTACAGCTTATTCATCTCACTTGGCACCGCCACATATCTTGAGTTCATGAACCTCCATTCTTGCAAAAATAAAACACTTTTTCTCCCCGCATTTTTTAATTTTACGTGGCACTTTGAGACAAGCTAATAATAAGATCCAAGTCAGTTGGGGAGCAGTTTGCATAGATGAGAAATCAAGTGTTAATAGCAGAACCTTCCAGGCAAAAGGCAATGCTTACCCATCTATGACAAAATAATAATAATAAAAAGCGCAAGCCAATCTCCCTTTGCCTTCTGTGAAATGTAATTCTAACACACAGCAAGGGAAGAACAAGGCAACTCAATAATCATTAGGCAGAGAAATTCTAAATAATAATAAATAACCTGATTAAAAATATCTCTGAATATCAGACAGCAACCAGGGCAGCATCAGCATAACTGAGGATTCAAAGCCTTTTTCTGCACTGGGCCTTATTCCAGATTGTATCCTGGAATAGGGTCCTGCCATCCACATGCCAGTGCAGACTATGAGCCTTTCCACACTAGGTAAAAAAAGTGAAGATGGTGGCAACTCCAGATGCTGCATCCACACTGCGAAGGGCCACTTCTTTACCAGACATGGCTCTTTGCATGTATAGCGGTAGAGCGGTTTAACTGCTCTACCTCTATACTAGTGGCAGGGTTCGGACAGTCCTGCTCACTTTATCTGCATCTCTTTCAGGTAGTAGAGGTGCAAATGGAGCTTGTGCCCAGTGGTGCCAGCGTGGCTGTGTGCTCTGTCGCTTGGCTACTGCAGCAACAGTACCATGTATGCATGCTGGAACCACTGCCACAGTTTCACAATCACCTCGCTAATGGGGGCGTGATTCGAACTTAGCCGATGCTTAAAGAAATGCTGGCTAAGCTGGGAATCGATCAGGTGTCACAAAGTGCAGATGCTCAATCTGTTCCAGGAGTTACCTGGCCAGCACACTTAGGAAAGGTGTGAACTGGCCCTATGACAGGTCCCAGTAAGGTCTGACCTAGTCTGCCCCAGCATGTGAATGACAGTTCAGGGAACCACCTGGAATAATGCAATCAGTGCTCATGGGTAAATCACTGCGTTGCATCCCAAACTGGGAGGAAAGAATGGAAAGGAGGATAATCATTTTCAGTGCTCAGAGCTCTTTGGAAGAAAGGTAGAATAGAAATAAGCAAGCAACACTGTTATCAATATCTTATCAAGTCGGATTTGGCTAAGTAAAGCCATTGCTTAGCGTGAAGCTGACAATACAAGAGGAAGCTACATTTGTAGAATGGGCTCCCTTCTACAGTTGTTGCCTGAACTATTTTAACAAATGTTGTTGTTGGTGTTTGGTGCCAACAACCAGGCTAACTCCTGGTTGACTGCACAGGCTCCTCTATGCAGCTTTCTTGGCAGAGATACAGAAGTGGTTTGTCATTGCCTACTTCAATAGAGAAGCTGGAGATTGAACTAGCAATGCTCTGATGCTCTTCCACTTCTGCTGTTCTGTTATGGTTGTTTAATAAAACAAACAAATGCAAGAGTGGTGCTGCAGGTGTGACAACACTTGGAAAATCACAAGAAGGCACCATCTGACTAGAATTGTGAAATAACTATTCCCATCACTCCGAATTAGCTCTTTGAATCTTGTTTAACTAAGTCTGAGTGGCAACACAGCAGTATCGCTCTTACCATAAGGAAATTGGCATTTTAGAGATATAATCCTTTCGTATAATAAGAAATGTAAAACACGAAGAATGTCAAACAACTTCTGGTGGTGAGGGGTAGATTAAATGAAAAGTAAGGCTGCCTGTCTAAACTTCAAAACATTTTTGTTGTTGTTGTTGCTTTTATACATTTATTAGAATGCATAGCTGCAACATAAATATTTCATCTCACTCTGTCTAGATTTCAGTTGTACTCATATACAACATAAAACTAAAAACACAATTACAAATGTCTTTAAAAAAAATAAAACAGAAGAAGCTTCAGCTTGACAGCCAAATAATTCATCCAACAAAATCCTGGATTTCCTTCAATGTGTTCAGCAACAACAGAATGCCTTTGAAAGCAGCCCTGATTGTCATATTAAAAAGCAGGGTAGAAATGGCACCAAACAAAAGAAACAGAGGAGCAAGGAAAAATGTCACTACTTTGTATTAAGAATATTTCCTTCTGTAATTTCCGTGCATTAAAATGGTCTCTGGGGAGGAGCACTCCAGAAACTCTTCAATCCATGATGACCCAACCCCCTGGGACCTCTGAAGAAAACCAGATGTTACAATCAATGAAAAATACCTGTCCCCATGCAATTGAAAGTCTGCTGGAACTCTTCTTTTGCCTCTGAGCGGCCCCATTCCAGGCTTTACAAGGCGCTTATGGAGCTTAGGAAAGTGAGACACCCGCAATAAAATACGTGCACTTTAAAGAAGAGTTCCAGCGCTCTTTCGGCGATTTGCGGGTTTTGCTCGCTATATCTGCCTTGAGGACGCTCCGTGGCAAAAGGGGCGGGGATTGCTTGCCTGCACACACAGCCAAAAAGCATTCACACATCTGAGAAATGCAGCAGGTTCGCTTCCTTTCCTTTGTAAAAAGAGCCAGAATTGCTCAGAATTGCAACATTGTTATCAAGTGATCTGTGAAAGCCTTAAAAGAGAATGAGCGAAGGATCGCGCTGCCGATGGCTGCAGCCACTGACTTTGCAGAAAGCCTTTTCTAACAGAGAATTGAATGAAAGTAAGTGCTGAAAGTGAATGAATGAGCGATCATCTGCCTTTGCTAGGGGCGGGAAGCCGTTTCAGGAGACGGAGATCTGGCTATTTTTCCTTTTAACAAGAGAGGGGGTGGGGGAAAAAGATGCTGGGAAAGAGAACACGGCTACCATGGGGACGGAAAGTCCGTTTAGATCGCGGCTACCATGGGGCCACTTATTCCAGAAGTGGAGGGGACTTTTTAAAGTCAGCTATAACAGAGTGACAGCAGAGGAAGCCGAGAGGGGCTAATAAGTCTTTTGGGGACAGGGCCTATGAGTAGTGCTGTTGTAGTGAATTGGAGATCCATTGCTCAGGGAATGGTAGAAGTAAACTGACTCCATTTTGTAAAAGGGAAATCTTCTGCGGAGGAAACTAAATGAAGGCAATGTAAGATAGTTTAACACTTCTTACAAAGTAGAGAAGAGACCAGCTGGAATTCATTTAGTTACAATGCTCTTTGAGTCCTCCACCACCCAATTTGAGACACCTGGTAATTCGAGTCCCCTAATTGGTGTGAACTCCATGTGTTTAGAATAAAAGAAACTCCAAGGAGATGGAGGTTATCCGTTATCTTGACTTTGAGATAGAGAGGTCACTCTTTTCCTTACTCTAATGCTAGCATGCTAAATGAGTAGCATTACTCTGTCCGTCCGGACAAAGGAGGTCAGGGTCAGTGGGTGGAGTAGGAATTTCGTTTGTTTTACTTGCACCGTTGTTTGTTTCTTTCACTCCCTGTAAAGTTCCATGTTTTTACTTTTCATTCGGAAGAACACACTTGGTTTATCTTTCTATGTTTTCTGGCTTTGTGCCTGTTAAGTGTGGTTCTCGCTGATGGGTGAGTCTGCTGGATGACCTTTATTTTAACCTGTGACATTTTTGATTTTGTGTGTTTTATTTTGCAATAAATCAACCTAAATCTTCCAACGGGTCCTCTGTGTAAGGGGACAGATAGCAGGCACAGAACACAAACTCTGAGCTCTTAGGACAGCATTGGGGGGGAGGGGGTCAGAAAAGTGCCCCAAGCATGTTAAGAGCCTCAGAAGTTTATGACAGCTATCATTTCATCAGCCTCAGTAATTGACTAGTATAGTACTTGTTGTCTCAGAGACTGGTTAAGGTGTGAAGGAGGAGGAGGAGTAAAGAAGAGTTGGCTTTTATACCCCACTTTTCTCACCCTTTAAGAGGACTCAAAGCGTCTGACAAACTTTCTGTTCTTCTCCCCATAATAGACACCCTGGTAAGGTAGATAGGACTGTAAGAGCTCAGAAAGAGAGGTCAGCCAACTGGCTTTGTATAGTAGTGAGGAATCAAACCAGGAGACTAGCAGATAAAAGTCTGACACTTTAACCACAAAACCAAATTGATCATCTGCCCTTGTAAGTTAAGAGGCATGAACAATTGTTTTTAAGTAGTAAGACCCAAAGAGATAAAGAATGCATAATTTATACCCTTTTCGCATTGGCCCGTATACTGCATTATACCCTGTGGCCAGTGTTACACCTTCACTTTCCTTCTTCAGTGCATCTTCAGATCTGGCTGCTCAGACCTTTTCATTTTCATTTCTATCCATTTTATTTGTGGACTTTCCATTAAAGGAAATCCAATGAAGGGTAGAAAGTCCAGAAATGCATAGAAATGAACATGAGTGAGCAGTCAGACCTGAAGGTAGACTGAAGAAAGTTTAAAGGGAAGGTGTGACCACGGCCTGTAATTTGCATGCTGGTACAAACATGCTGGAACTGATAGCTATATCCTAGAAAGAGATAGTGAATGTTTAGTCTTGAGAGAAGAAAACAGAAGAGAACATGATGGAACTTTTGAAGTACATGAACGTGGAGAATAGAATAATGGAGCTAAGTTATAAGAAGGATGGTTCATACGGTGAGAGCAACTTGATTGTGATTATTATCTAGAGAGCTAGAGGCCTCTCTCTCCTTGAATTTATTCAAGTAGTGGATATGTAGGTATCTGGTGAAGATGTTTTGATGTGGCTTCTTGAAATGGGCATGTCAGGGCCAGGTCAGTAGAGGGGTTGAGATAACCAACAATGAAGAGGATGAACATAGGGCTGGACACAGGTTCAATGGCAATGACAGAGAAGCAGAAATGCATACTGTAGATGACAGGTAGTAATAAAAGCAGAGCTGGGAGCCTAGGTGAGCCTAGATTCTCCTCAGGGGTAAAGCAGAATCTTTCAGGACTCCAACAAGAAACCAAAGTTCATACGCAAGCCAGGAAGTCAAAGCCAGTGAGACACTTGAAGAAAAATCATTAGCCAAACACAGAGAAGAAGTCAGAAAAGAGTCCCAGAATCAACACCAGGAGATCACAGGTGGAGGCAATGCACAACCAAGGGCAGAGGAGTTCAAATGGTTAGAATCAGGCTGGTAGGTTTCAGGACTTCGGATGCAAGGCAAGGTACAAACTCAAGAAAAAATGCAGAACAATGTAAACAAACAGGAGGTCTCTAAGTTTCAGGAGCACAGAAGACCTCTTTGGACCGAAGTTAACTTGCTAGCAGAGGACTTTAAAAAGCTTTTATCCTTTGAAGATGCAACTCAGAGGCCCACCACCTTACTAGCTGCTGCCTTACCCCAAGCCCATCATGCCATAGAGTACATCCTGCCTTTCAAGTTTATGAACTTATGATTCTATGATGGCAGGGTACATGTGGCTTAAATTTGCTATCACACCATGTCCCACTCAGTATCCAAAGTGGCACACATTCAGCTATTTGTATTTCAGAAGAGTTAGTATTTTCATTGAACAGCAATCCTGCATTCTCTCTCTCATTATGCATCCCAGGAGTACTTTCCCAGCTTCCTCATGCCACAGATGATTCTGCTCTTAAGTAAACACTTAGCAGAGATAGGCATGCTAATAAACAGTATCCTTTTTATTAGCAATACCATATGGAAATATAACTTCCTTGCCGCTAAGCAACAGCTTGCTCAGCCTTCCATGATATGCATTGAACACAGGAGGTAAGACTCAAAAGGAACCATGTTTAGTGGAAATCTCCCACACCTGGTCTTCTGTCAGGCTACATTGTCCAGGTCCCTTAGATCACTATACTAGGAGTGTGCACAAATGGAATTTTCGGATTCAATTCAATTAGAATAAAATACTTGAACATTTGAATTTGAACAAATAAGAGAAAAAATGAATGTATTCAAATTCAAATCCGATTCGAATACATTCGTATCTATTTGTATCAATATTCAATTCCAATTTGAAGATACAAATGTCGACAACATTCATGTGTCCGTATGCATCTGTATGCATTTGTACATATCCCATTTTTATCCTGTATGCATCCCGTTTTCATCCTGTATGTATCCTTACAAATGCGTACGGGTACAAAGATGCGTATGTTATGCGTACGTATCCGTACACTTATGAATGTCTGAATAATTCATATGAATGATTCAAAACATTTGAATGTGTTCAAATGTTAAAAAATGAATGTATAGACATTCTAATCGAATTCAAATGTCCAAATTGAATGAATTCAAACAAATTTTGAATGTTTCGAATATTCTTGCACATCCCTACACTATACCATAGATAATTGTGAATTTGGCGGGCGGGCGGGGGGGGGGGGGAGACAAGCACACAGCATTGGCATTTTGCAGAGCAGGATTATAGGAGCTGGAGAGGATTGTTCCAAGTTGCATTTTGTTCTGACTTTGAAATGTATTGTAAGCTTAAGACTTTACACGTGACAGACTCACATCAGGAGAAAAACTGTTGCTCAGGCAAGTTGAGGAGCGTCATTTCTGTAAATCCTCCATAACCATTGCAGGCCGTAAGTCTCTGGCAAAACTATTTCTATGTACTGTATCCAGTTTGGGAACTGATTGGGAGAAGGATTTGAAACACTAAATGCTGATAATTGTCTAAGCTTTAATATGTATCAAAAAGTAATTACCACAAATCTTATGTGTTTATTGTTGTACAGTTTATGTCATTTATGAACTAATTAAGTTCCTACAAGAATAGAAACTGATGCACTTGTCTACTCAAATTTTCTCCTCCTCTTTTTCTATTCCCACATTATGGTCACCATAGTTTAATACCAATTGTTATGCAGAATTGTACGCAATATATTTAGTGCATACACTTTTGCAAGCAATTTGCTGAAGTATCATGTACTTTTTCACCTTCAATACTATAGGCATGACAGCACAATATGCATGGATTCTCTGGCCCACAGAACATAATTTATAGTGCCTGGATATTGAGGCTCTGGGTTGCACCTTAACCACATATAAGATACATTCACCTTGTCAACATCCCTTAGAATGTTGCCATGGCTTCCAGTGTTACCAATGCTGCCATTATTTTTCACCCAAATGGCTTAAAGGTTTGAACTATAACAAGCTCGTGCTGATGTTTCATGCCTCCAAGGTAGAAGCAATTTTATTTCTTTCTCTAGCTTTCCAATTCTACCTACAGGAACAGTAAAGGTCTCACCAGTCCATTTGCAATTATTACCCTAACAATGTTTTCACTAATAAATGCAAAGGTACAGGTTGATGAGAATAAATAATATACCCAAAATCAATCTCCTTTTATGTGGTGATTCATTCCACCGGTACCATGTAGGAGTGAAAATGCTCTTGCCAGTAATTCTGTCCAGCTTAGAAAGGAGGAAAAAGAGAGAGACTTGGGCCGTGTTCCCACCTACAGCGAACTCGGAGAGAACCAGGATTACTCTGATCCGGAGTAATCCGGGTTCTGCTGTGAGTTAAGGTTGGAGGCCAGGAACAGCACCAAGTACGCGTTGGGCTGTTCCCAGACAGAAGTTGCAGGTGTGCCCAAGCACACCTGTGAGTGGTGTGGCATGGCAAGCCACTGCTGCCACTGCCAGCTTCCTCTTCTTTCTAACTTCCCCAAGCAAAGAAGGACAGCCAGCGGCTGGGGCGAGCAGGGTAAGTAAGTGAAGGGGTGCACAGAGGGGAGCAGGCAGGGGGGTAAAGGAAGGAATGCAGCTGCACACACCCCTGCTCGCTCACTCGCCAGCTCTCCTCTATCCTGGGGGGGCAGGATAAGGAATCCCTCCCTGGGGGGGGGCTGCCTGCTGTCTGACACTGCTGCATCTGAGGGGCAGCCTCCCCTCCATGCACCCCCTCACTCACTTACCCCCGCCGCCGGTTGTCCTCTGTTAACCAGAGTCAGCCGGAAAACCCCTGTTTAAACAGGGATTTTCTTTCCCCGGAGTGGATTTGGAGCACTGGGGGATTTAATGGGAACCCTCAATGCCGAATCCACTCCAGATTTTAGCCCCTATGGGGACGCACCCTTGGACTATGCAAAGCTTAGCATCCCATTTTCGAAAATTACCCAACAAAGTTGGGGCAAGCAAATCCTCTCTGCTTCCTAGAGGGCAGAAAACCATTTTAAAGAAGGATCACTCTCTTAGCCCCAACATACTTTGTTCTGCTATTGCTGTTCAAAAAGATTTTGCAGGAGAACTGAAATCAGTATTTTTCTCCCCTCACATCTGCTGCAAAATCTCTTCCCTGAAAGGGAGAGTGGAACCAGCAAGAAGTATTTTGTGGTGGAAGGCAAATCTCTCTGTGCTTTCACGTCCCTTTAACCCTCTTCTGTCAGCATCCCAAGAGACATGAAAGAAGAAACAAAAACAATCTTTCTTCTACTAGGCCACAGTGAATGAATGAAGATGGAATTTGCTTTGTTGAGATCAAAGCAGGGACATAACTTACTTGGGCTTCTGGAAACATACACAGAGTGCAATTTAAAAAATGAGGAACAAGAATCAAATTCAGCAAACAGCCAAATCAGAGGTGCCAGGACTGGCTGACCGGCTGTGGTGGTTTGTTTGTTTATTATTTGTATTTCTATCCCACCCTATACATGAAGGTCTCAGGGCACGTAACAGTATTTAAAATCAGACATATATTAAAACAATAAGAGTGTCTGTAAAGTGGGAAGAGACAGTATATTTCCATTTAACCAAAGGATAGGGCAAAGAGGTGTGTCTTCACTGCCTTCTTAAACATATACAGTGAAAAGTCCTGACACACCTCAAGGGGGAGACTATTCCATAGCTTGGGGGCCATCACTGAGAAGGCCCTCTCCTGGGTGCCCACCCCTTTTACTACCATACTTTGTTTACTGGACACCCAATGGCAGCTATGGCTCTGAATCAGAGGTAGATAAGATAAAATTTTATTTGATCAGCCATATAGCCATTTCAACTAAAAATACAATTAAAAACAGAGAAAAAAACAGGAACAGGGGCAAAGGAAGTGACCAACTTTCTATTTCTTCTTTTCTTTTCAGAAAATATGCTCTTTTTAAAATAGCTTTTAAGATAAAAAGACTGACTCTGATTATTTATTTATTTATTATTTACATTTATATCCCGCCCCATACCCGAAGGTCTCTGGGCGGGTTACAACTTTAAAACAACAAATTAAAACCGAATACACATTAAAAGACATTAAAAATTTCCATACATATAAAACAATATACAACATGTTTAAAATAATAATGTCTGTACTGAGGGAGGGAACATTAACAACTTAGCCAAAGGCCAGGGCAAAGAGGTGCGTCTTTACTGCCCTCCTAAATATATATAAGGAAGGGGCCTGACGCACCTCAAGGGGGAGGCTATTCCACAGTCTGGGGGCCATCACAGAAAAGGCTCTCTCCCGGGTGCCCACCAACCTCACTGTTGAAGGTGGTGGGACAACCAGGAGGGCCTCGCCACTTGATCTTAAGACACGGGCAGGTCGATATGGGAGAAGGCGTTCCTTTAGATATTTGGGGCCCAAGTCATTTAAGGCCTTATAAGTCAAAGTCAAAACCTTGAATTGGGCTCGGTAGTGAATTGGCAGCCAGTGCAATTCTTTTAAGACCGGCGTGATGTGCATCCGGCTAGATGTTCCGGTCAGCACTCTCGCGGCTGCGTTTTGCACTAGCTGCAACTTCCGAACCGTCTTCAAGGGCAGCCCCATGTAGAGCGCATTACAGTAGTCCAATCTAGAGGTTACCAGAGCATGGATAACTGTGGCCAAGTCGTCTCTATCCAGAAGTGGCTTCAGTTGACGGACTAGCCGTAGTTGGGAGTAGGCACTCCTGGCCACGGCCTCCACCTGAGCTTCAAGTGTTAGTGCAGAGTCCAGGAGTACCCCCAAGTTACGCACCTGTCCCTTCCAGGGCATTGCAACCCCATCAAGGACAGGGTATCTCCCAACTACCCGGACCCGAGACCCTGTGACACACAGCACCTCTGTCTTGTCTGGATTCAGTTTCAATTTATTCACCCTCATCCAGCCCATTACTGCCTCCAGACACCTGTCAAGCACTTCAACTGCCTCTCCTGATTCAGATGGTACAGAGAGATAGAGCTGGGTATCATCTGCATACTGATGACACCTCACTCCAAATCTCCGGATGACCTCTCCCAACGGCTTCATATAGATGTTAAATAGCATGGGAGATAAGATCGACCCCTGAGGAACCCCACAAGTGAGTTCCCAGGGTGCCGAAACAGTGTCTCCCACAGTCACTATCTGAGATCTATCCCGGAGATAGGAGCAGAACCAGTGCCACGCATTGCCTCTCACTCCTAAACTCCGTAGTCTCTCCAAAAGGATACCATGGTCAATGGTATCAAAAGCCGCTGAGAGGTCCAGGAGAACCAACAGGGTAGCGTTCCCCCTGTCTCTCTCCCGGATAAGGTCATCAACCAGGGCGACCAAGGCGGTTTCCGTGCCATAACCGGGCCTGAAGCCAGATTGAAATGGGTCTAGATAATCAGCTTCTTCCAAGCATGCTTGCAGTTGAACAGCGACAGCCCTCTCCAGAACCTTGCCTAAGAAAGGTATGTTAGCTACCGGGCGATAGTTGTTTAGATCTTCTGGATCCAGGGAGGCTCTCTTCAGGAGGGGGCGCACCACAGCCTGTTTCAGGGCCAGTGGAACCACCCCATCCCTCAGAGAGGCGTTCACTACCTCCTGGATCCACCCGGTCATACCTTGTCGGCTAGTCTTTATCAGCCATGAGGGGCAGGGATCTAGAGAGCACGTCGTCGGCCGTACCCCCGCAAGTAGCTTGTCCACATCCTCAGGCTGCAACAATTGAAACTGATCCAACCAAACAGGACCAGACAGTTCTCTGGATGCCTCATCTGGACTCTGTCCAATTGTGACATCCAATCCCCTACGAATCTGGGCGACTTTGTCCTCGAAGTGCTTTGCAAATTTGTCACAGCAGATATTGCTTGGCCCTGGCTCATACTTCTTTGAGCTTGGTTTTATGAGGCCATTCACTACTCTGAAAAGCTCTGCTGGACGGCTACTCGAGGACGCAATGGTGGCGGAGAAAAAATTCTTTTTCGCCGCCGTCACCGCCACATGGTAGGCACAATAGTGTGCTCTAACCTGTGTTCGGTCAGATTCACAGCCGGATTTACGCCACCTGCGCTCTAGCCGTCGACCTTCCTGTTTCATAGCCCGCAGCTCCATGGAGTACCAAGGAGCTTTTCGGGCTCCACAAGCATGCCGAGGGCACTTGGGAGCGATCGTGTCAATAGCCCTGCTCATCTCCTGATTCCAGAGAGAAACCAGGGCTTCGACAGGAGCGCCAGTCATACCAACCGGAAAATCCCCCAGAGCATTCAGGAATCGCTCGGATTCCATAAGTCTCCGGGGGCGGACCATTTCAATAGGTCCCACCCCACAGATGGGAGCTGCCATTTTAAGTCCAAAACTCACCAGCGAGTGATCCGTCCATGACAACGGGTTGACAGTCAGCCCTCCTATCAACGGATACTCACCAGTCCGCTCTGAGGCAAAAACCAAATCAAGGGTGTGACCTGCTATATGAGTCGGACCAGATACAAGTTGAGACAGCCCCATGGTTGTCATGGAGGACATGAAGATCTGAGCTGGTCCACTGAGCGTAGCCTCGGCGTGGACGTTGAAATCCCCCAACACCACCGTGGCAGAGGCTTCCAACACCACATCCGAGACCACCTCAGCCAGCTCAGATAGGGAGGATGCTGGGCAGTGGGGTGAACGGTACACCAGCAGCATCCCTATCCTGTCTCTCTGGCCCAACAGCATAAACAGGCCTTCAACCCCTGTTACAGTGCGACTCTGATTATGGAAGCTCTTTCTTGACTTTGTAAGAGTAGAGACATAAGATCACTTCTGTTGGAGGACTGTATCTTAGACAATATTGGATGTAGACATCTAGATCGAAGTTCATCATATGCTGAACATTCCATAAGAAAATGTTCAACATCCTTGACAGATTCGTCACCCCAAGCGTAGAGTCTCTTACTCCTTGGGATATTACAATAACGTCCCGATTCCATCATGATACCAAGTTGTTCAAATCTAGCCCTGGTAAACATTTTTCTTAGGGGTAATGGCGTAGAAATAGTAAATATTTTTCTAAATGAATATTCAATTTATGGGAGGCTAAAAATTTAGTGGCAGTGGACCTAGCTATACTTGCTAGGTCCAGTTGAGCATGGACGTCACAGATGTGTTGTTTGAGAACATGTTTTGCCCTAGGTCCTAAATCATTCAGAAAATTTAGTGGGAGGCCAATATTAGCCAACTCTTTATTTAGGACCGCTGACCAAGATGACTTGTGTCGGCATTGAGATTGTTCCTCTAGACATAAGCATGGAAGCCTATTAAAGTTCATCTGATTTATTTTTATCCAGTAGTTGAATTGTCTCAATAAAATTAGAGCTTTTACAGGGAGCATACACAGCTCTGCCCTTACTGCAGCAGACAGTCTTGATCTAGAAAGTCCCAAAAGGATACGAAGCTGCTTTACTTGGAAGGCTTCGATCTTGGTCAGATTGCCCCCAAATTTCAACCCCAAATATGAGCATTGGGATTATTTTGACCTTAAATACTTCCAGGGCAGGACTGATTGTGCCAGGATATCTATGTTGGAAAAGCTTATAGAGGGAGCATGCAGCATGTGTGGCTCTCTATATGCTGTGGGTAATATGATTGGCCCATGCACCAGATGATGAGAACATGATGCCTAGGTATTTATAACTCTTGGATTGTTTCAAATGTGCTCCATTCAGGGACCAACTGTACTGTTTCTTATTTTTGCCGAAAATCAAAATATTGGTTTTGGTCTTGTTCATAGTGAGCGAGTTTAACTCACAATACGAATTAAATTTTGACAGTGATCTTCTCAGACCCACTGGTGTCAAGGCCATGATCACCATGTCATCAGCATAAAGCAAAATGTTAATAGATCTAGACAGTACTTTTGGTCCATGTAGACTGTCGGAAGAAAGCATTTTCATGACGTCGTTTACATAAAAGTTGAAAAGGGGCTAAAATGCATCCTTGCCTCACTCCAGTTGACGTTCTTATTTCCTGGCTCAAGGCTCCACTGGGGCCAAGTCTAACTCTCAACGCCGTATCTGAATACATCATAATAATTAGAGATAATAGCCTTCTGTCTATATTTGTATTAGACAGCTTCTCCCATAGTGTAGAATGACAAATAGTGTCAAATGCGGAAGACAAGTCTATGAACGCTGTATACAAGTTCATTTCCCTTGAGTTATATTTTTGAATTATATGCTGATCAGAGGTAGAGAAATGTGGTGTTTTCAAAATATTGGACTACAGTAGTTATCAGCCTACACCATTGGCCACATTAGGTGAGCTGATGGATGCTGGAGTTCAATGCTTTTCTCTAAACTTGTAGGTCAGCACTGTGTCACTGTTTTGTCATATATTGTACAATTGCTTTGTTTCTTTGGATCCTTGGGAATTTCTATCAGCATCTGACCTTTGCACACCTGGGGGAGAAGTAGAGCTCTCTTAAAATAGTGGCTTGTAAAATGATGCATTTTCTAACCATAAGGCTTAGGTTACCTACCTTTTTCCACACACTTTCATTAGCTCCAACAAGATGATTATTTATTTTAAAAACTTGTTACCTTTCAGTCTCTGGTTACATTCTGTGCAAAGACTTCTGCTCACTCAAACAGGTCTGAGAAAGAGCTAAACTTTTAGCTGGAGGTTGAGGGAATCAGTGCATATACAGTACATATGTGGGATATGCCATTTATGCATTTGGCTGAGTACAAACATTTGGGGAGCCCTGACACTTTTACTTACTTACTTACTTCACTCACTCACTCACTCACTCACTCACTCACTCACTCACTCACTCACTCACTCACTCACTCACTTGAGCATTGTTATCTCACCCTTCCTGTGTAGGTCTCAGGACAGGTAACGTGCATAAAAAGATAAAATCATGAACCACTAATACTGAATACATTAAAACAAGAGAAAGTTTCCTGTTTGTTTCTAACATCCAAAAAACACAGTGGTGACTGCTGAGCAAAATTCAAACAAGCAAAATGAGAGTGACCAAAACACTTAAGCTTGTATCGGGCAAAATTTATGGAAAGAAATTGGAACCTGATAACCAGGTGCAGCAACATTGCGCTGGTTGATCCAGACAAGTACAATCGGCCACTCTTCATGCATCTCATCCATGCTGGTCCTAGAGATGTGCATGAATGTTTTTTTGACATTCTATTCGAATCAAATCAAATACTCAAAAATCCAATTTGATTCACATCTTTTGCTAATTTAACAAGATTCGATTTGTATTGATCAAATTTGAATCTATTTGTTTGAATTTTGACAATGTTGAAAACATTTGTATGTGCACGTATGCATCTTCCCCACATCCGTACACGTCCGTACACGTCCGTACATGACCATATGCATCCCATAGTTATCCCATATGCAACCCATTTTTGTCCTGTACGGATCCATACAAATGCTTACAGATGCGGGAAAGTTGCGGATCTTCAAGTACACATCGTGTACAAACCCGTACACATACAAATGTATGGATAATTCAAATGAATAGATCCAAAATTTGACATTCGAATATTTACATTCAAATTTTGGGACATTTTATTTGCGTTTGAATGTCAAAATTTGGCACATTTGATCGGATTTCGAAAGCCTACAAATATTCGTGCACATCCTTAGCTGGTCCCCACGCTTATTATCTCCAGGTCCTCTCCTGAAGTCTTCTGATTAGGGATGGGTAGGGACAGCAACTAGGCCAAAAAGGGGGGAGAAGGTCCTCCAGTCTCTGGCATAGAACCACTGGAGAAGGCATCCTTGGAGAACCGTGCCACCAGGAGTTGAGAAAATGGTGCAGGGACAAACATATTTTCAGAACCAAGCAAGATTTAACAGATGGTGGCAAAGAGCACAAAAGTGTGACAACTTGTCCAAAATGAAATATCTCATCAGACAAGAGCAAAGCTGTTATGTCCAATTTACCAGTATAATTGGCCAGCAGCTGGGAAAGTGGGAGGTGGGGGGGGGAGTGAACATCATCAAACTGGTGACAAAACGGCCACACTTTGGACGGGAGGCCAAGATACACACATTTTTGAGTGTAAAACAGCCTGTGGTGATATTGCAGCTGCAGTAAGCCGATTCTGACAAGCAAGCGATGAAGTCAGATATTTTTGAAAGCACACTCCCTTGGTGCTACAGAATGTAATATGTTGCAGTATCATAAAGGGTGTTGGTGGCAGAGCATCAGGGTGAAGCAGAAAAGGGCTCTGGCAACCCTTGCACAAAAGCAACATCCTGTCAAGCCTGGTTCCTTTCAGAATGAAAGCAAAGAGGCGGAGAACACCAAAATACACTGAAATATGCATCCACCTTTAAAAAACAAACAAACAAGAACATGCTACCTACAACTTGACCTTCAACTCTGTTCGGATGTGACGGGATACTAGGAAAAAAGATGAAGAATTTATGCTTTCCTTGCAGTTTTTCCCCACTGTGTCTGTACTCTCCAAATAGTATTCCTTTTTTCCCTATGGATTAGTGTTTCTCGGTTCTGTTCAGATGCCATATGCTGTATTCAAATGCAGTTTTGCTCATTCATTCCCAATCTCCAAGGACACAAATGCATTCACAACACAACAGCCCCATATATAACACAGGTTTGTGTAGAAGTTTCCCCCTTATGCAGTTAATCAAATGCACTCTCCCATTTGTACAATCTTAGGATCTTGCAGTGTCATGATTATTTGGCTACTGTGACACTTACTTACACTGGTAGTCTGGTTTTTCATGGTTTCCCTAACTGCTGGTTTTCCATGGGTGACACTGCAGCTTCACATATCTGTAGTGACACTCGTAACAACTAAGGAATGAATTAATGAAGTCACATTTGAATATAATTTGGCAGTGTTTGTATGGATAGAAATCCATCTGAATGGAATATGTTAAATGAACTCTTTTTTTTAAGTTACATGAAATTGTGTCTAATTCATGATCTCATCTTCTGCTTGAGAATGCCCAGTCACAAATTGTGGGCCACTGTGCAAGATGGAGTGCTGTACTAGATGGGTCATGGTCTGATCCAGCAGAGCTCCTCTTATGATCTTTTGTATGAGATCAGCGCTCTGCCATCATGCTTACTACTCTGATTTGTAAGCTGCCATGTCTATATCAAGAACCTTTCCCTTCAGATATTTGCACTCCATAAATCAGTGGGCAGTTGAAATGATCAGGGAATGCTCTGCACATTTGCTCCATTGCTGCACATGTATAAGTTTCAGGCAAGAGTAGTATGTTTGCCATTTTTTTCATTTTTGTTCATTGCATTTATCATTTTACACATTTTTTAAAGCTTTTAATCTGATGTTATTGATTTTTACTTGGAGATCGCTTATGAAGCTCAGATCCAAGTCCACTGCTTGTCCCATGAAATGAAAATGGTACAAGTTTGCTCCTGCCAGCTATTAAATGTCACCCCATAAGCCCACTGATGCATGGAAAAGCTATTCATGTTTGTTGTTTTATTTCATGAGCTTCATTTGAGTATCAGAATATGGAACACGGAACACATATACACAAAACAAGAGTCACCCAGGCATCCTCATGACGAAACTCACTCTGGTGTTCCTTTCTGCACCACAGGGCAACTCCCATACTTACCAGTGCATGGGGAATTCTCCTGTCCCTGCCCTAAACAAATATATATACACTTGTTTGCATAAGCAAAACACAAATCCCATAGACAAAATATGAGTATTTGAGACACAGAGATTTGGTATTTTTGTACTTATGTAAGCACTCAAGATTTCTAACATACATGGCAAAAATCTTCAATTTTTTCAGCCAGACAAGTTTTAATTTAACTCCTAGGAATATAGAATATGCTCCACTGGATTGGACCTATGGCACATCTATCCAGCTGCCCAGGGAAGCCCATCAGCAGGGCATGAGCACACAGCCTGCTCCCAACAACTGGATTCCAGAGGCATACCACCTCCTGCTGCTATCAACCTTGGCTCCATCCCACAGAGGAAAATATAGCACCATTACGCCTGTGCTGTGGTGGGATGGACTCATGTATCTGTGGCAACCTCACTATAGCCTCGTTATACCCCACCCCCCTGAAAAGTGTGATAGCCTATTGCTGGAAAACCAGGACACACAAAGACAGTGCCAGCCTCAGCACCGTCTAGTCAGCAGTCCCAATTATAGAAGCTGATGAGACTGACCAGTTACATGTTTTTGCTAGGAGCTCCAACATCTCAGCTTTAAGCACTTTAATTACTCTTGGGTGGAACCCATCAGTGCATGGTAATTTGTTAATGCTTAATTTGTCAATAAGGCTATCATGTTTTGTCACTACAATTTCCCTCAGTTCTTTCCAACTTCCAAGAAAGCAATGCTAAGGTTCTATAGTATAGTAATGTAGGGGTATGTATAAATGTGTTTTTGCATTCAAATTTGAGTTGAACTGAAATCCAAAAATTTGATTTGAATGTTTAAAATCCAAATATCCGAAAATCCCATTCAAATCTGGAAGATTAGAATCTATTATACCAATGATATATCTGTTATACGAATCTGTGTGCATTTCATATGCATCCTGTTTTATCCCGTATGCATCGTTTTCATCCTGAATTATAAGCACAAATATGTATAATTTTCACACAAATTTGCATTTAATACATATGAATCTGTACATTCGAATTGTTTGAATATTCAAACCAATGTTTTGGAAAATACGAAATCTATTCGAATGTCTAAATTTGAATGCTATTAAATCTGATTCGAATTCATCAGATTCGAATCGGATTTTCAAATATCCATGCACATCCCTTTAGTAATGTCAACTTCTAAGTAATTATACATAGCCATGTACTACTAATGCCTTCTCCTACTATTGTCTCCATATTTACTATACAGTACGTAAGTTTATCACTTGTGTCAAGCTTCTGGAATACTGGATTTTAAAACAAATGTACACATCAGTATGCATACTGATGCTTGCATTGGGGTGAGCAACGCAAGATCCACAACTACTACCCATGTTGTCTGGTACTAACAGAAGAGCCACAGATCTCTTCAACCCTGTTTAAAGGACCATAACCTTTGGTTTGCCGGATGAATTTTATCATAGGGTGTTTTTCCACTGTCACTAGAAGTACCCATTAAGTACCCATTAATGGGTACAAAAATGCCATTACGTACCCATTAATGGGTACTTAATGGGTCCTTTTAGTGACAGTGGAAAAACACCCATAGTACTAATAAAACAGCTTGTTGTAGTTATGTGGAACAGTCTATGAAATGGGCAAGGTTGCACTGGGGACAGTGCCTGCAATGACAAGCAGGAATCATGATTGTGCTCAAGAATGGCTGTGAGCACACGTAGTAAAAGAAGTGGCTCAAGAGCATTTTAAAGACAGTAACATGCGGCACTGCTCTTCCCTAGGAATGTGCATGAATGGGTTTTTGGTGTTCAATTAGTAGCAAATCGAATGTCTGAAAATTCCAGTTCACTCAAATAGATCCCCTTTGAATGTGGTTGGACTCTAATCGATATGAAAGTACGTGTATGAATTCGTACAAATATCTGATACGAATGGATGTGTATCAGATACGAGCACATAGATGTCGGATACGTATCCGATCCATATCTGATACATACCCCCAGTTTAACAAATGCCCAAACTATTCATACAAATAACAAATGTTACAAATATTCATGCACATCCCTACTCTTCCCCCATCTAATCTACCTTTCTAGCCTAAAATGTTTGTAAAAAGGCAGAGGGGCAGAACGGCATTTGAACAATCCCACCTGCAAACTATCTCTAAGCTGCTTCAGAGTTGCTCTGTTTTACTGTGTGTCAACATAGTCTTGGAACCCATCAAATTCATCCATTTGATCATCAGAAGCAGACATCTCAAAAGTGAGGGATTACTGCAGAGCTGGCAAAGGGGCAGCTCTCATACACAGGTATCTTTCGTTGGAGCACTATCTATGACCATCTGAGCAGAACAATTATAATATTAAATCAAGCATTTTTAGCTGACAGCATGTCAAGCAGAGATGTGCTGAACTCTCAAAATAGGGTGAGGAAGCATGTGAATTCCACCTTACATCTCCATACCTTCATTTTGCCCTGTTCAGACTTGGCAGAGCCCAGGGAAGGGGTGGAGAGAGTGGCATCTTTGAGGTCCATGCAATAATGTCACCCTCTCTGTGCTGCAATGCAAGCTGGGAAAGAGAGCTTAGCATCAATGACACCTCAACATGTGCTGTAAGGTCTACTCTAAAATTCTTGGATGCACCTTTCGTGTCACTGCCCCTTCCCTGCTTCTCTGAGAAGTAGGGAGCTTCTAGGGTTTCAGTGCTCCTTCATCCCCTTTGAACAGTTTATATTCAATAAACTTCAGGCACACCCCTGGCGCCAAGGATCTCGGCCCAGCAGCCATCTTACCCTTTAAACAGACTGAGTTGTAGCAAAATGGTTAAGACTATTGGAGAAACCACCTTTTTTCAGTACTACTCAGTATTTTTATTTCAGACACCATAAAGGAGCCCAAAAATCAACTTTCAAAAAACTAATTTTAATCAAAACAAAAAAAATTGTTGATCATTAACAAGTTTATAAAACAGTGATTTAGTTACATAAATAAATTGATATCAGTGTATCAAATCTTAATTACTTTCAACTTCATGAACAAGTTTACATGGGTGATGAAATACAACCTTTTTTTTCCTAGTATAATAAATAAAATGGAGAGCATGGAACAAGTTGTTTTCCCCTCTAAACAAACGAACAAAAAATCTACAAACATACCTCTAGCATGTTCTCTAATGAAGGGAACAAGAGACACAGGACAACTTTTGCACCAAAATGTTAAAAAATTGCCTTAAAAAAGCACAAGGGGTACAGAACCATCAGCTAAAGTAAGAGACACTATACTGTAACCAAAGTTGATAATAATAATAGTAATAATAATACAATGAACAGTTTGGTAGTTAAATCTCCAGTTTGGTTATTTTAAAGCATTAAGACAAGGCAAGATAGAAGGCTGCTTTCTTTTGAATTCTAGAGGAATTAAAAACATTTTTAAAAGAAACAAACTGAAAAGTAGAACAGTCATACCTACACAACTTTCTGTCCTGCACAAAGTCAAATACCTATGCAGAATATATTTATATTTATATAATATATATGTTATTTGTGCACAAAGGTTAGCTTATTAGCTCACTGCAAAGGTGTAATGTATCATGTCAATTGTTTTGGAAAACATTGTAGGCAGCTACAGGCAAATGTTTACCACATGGTCACTACTTATGAACCAACCACAGCTGAGCATGAACCACATAGGAAACTAGCTATTTGCAGTGACCGGTTGCATGAGCAGGTGCGTTTCATTCTTTTTACCCCATCGGCGCTGCCAGATCAATGCTTTTGCTTTTTCAATCAATGCACCAAACACTCATACGCTACAAGTCACTGGCATGCCATGTAGCTTCTGCATACACCCCTTAAGTTCACAAATAATGACGATGTGGCAATTTATTATCTGCAGCCATCCTGTGTATGAAAAAAAAGAGGATATTTTAAGTTTTCTAGGCTAGGAGGCACAAACCCCAAATCTGGCATACTGTATTCTTAATGCTAAGGCTTGCTGCTCTGGCTCTGTTGTCCCGTCTTTACTAGAGTACCTGTTACAAGCGAGAGTATGTATACATATGTATATATGCATACACTCACCTGTATAAATATATATATATGTATAAAATTTCCCCCAATTTCCATCCAACAATGCAATCCAAGAGGTGGCTCTGCATAGGATGCCCAGCATATTAAGTTCATCACCTGAGCCAGCCTTGAAGCTTAGGCGCACTCGAGTCTTTTTAATACATTTTCTTGTTTGTTTAAAACCAAGCTACTGCAGCTTCAAGTATTTCGCATTATAGATTTTTATAAATTAGTTAATGTTATATTTTTCTCAATATTTCTGACATAGACTATAATATATATATACAGTACTATAAATGCTCTCATTCTTTAATTTTTTTTTTCCAGATAAATCCCTGAGAATGTATGTTGACAGTCGCTAAGTTTCCACATGCACAAACATTGGGTGCCATGCTTCTGGATGAACAAGCACTGCAAAGCCACGTGGGTCAGCCTTTGAAACTATTTCGTCATTTGTGTGGTTGGTTCATTTGAATAAGCTGAAATGTCAGGATGAGTTACAAAGAAGTAAAGCTGGAGCCATTCGAGGTACTTATCACAGGATGGAGGTGTTTTTGTTTGGTATTTTTTTTTTCTTTAAAGCCATTGCAATACATTTCTCTCTCTCTCTTTTGTTTTGAGGCTGTGAACATATTAGCGATGTGCAGTATTAGCCTGATATTTGCTATCAGAAGCTGTAACTGAAAATACCTTTAAGAGGGGAAGGTTGAAAAAGAGTCTGCGTATCAGCACAAACATATACGTCACTTTCTCCCCTGCCCTTAAGCGGCAGCCCTGTGACAGCTCTGGATGGACTCCTCAGGGGACGGACCATTCCTCTCGCAGGAAGATGACTAATAATGGCTAATTCCCAAAGAGTTTATCTGAAGCTGACATTGGGCTGCTGCCCGAGACAGAAGGACAGACTAATTCTGCTGGTGAGTGGCCTCTTTTTCAATGCAGTTAGGTCCACGCACCAACCGTCCCTTCCCTGTTAATGCTGGCAGCATCAGCATCCAATAGCAGCTGTTGGACCAATACTGAACACCCCCAGAACATATACAGAAAGAACAGGAGAGCTCTGTGGTCTTTTGCCACTTGACAACATATACTCAGTGTAAACCAAACTTTTAAGCCTCTCAATCTCTCATACAAAAACGGAAACACACACACGCACGCACACCAACTTTCACAATGTGACCATTTAGTTTTGCAAACTCAGTATATAGCTATACACATATAATACCGGCGTGGCTCTGTTTAAGTTAAAAAGGATACAAAGGCAGGCTCAAGTAAAAACTTCCCACCCTCCCCACTCGCCCCCCAACCCACATTCCCATTCACACGCTTCTTTGTCAACCGAACCGTTCACGGACCAACATCATCAGTTTCTTTTTGCCTTTGTAGATCTGTTTTAAGTTGTCGATGAACTGTGTAAACTGAATGTGTCCATCATGAGCCATTAAGAAGGTCTCACGGGCCTTACTCAGGAACTCTATAAACTCACTATAATGCCGTGGACTGATGTGTGTGAGCCGAGAATGTGTGGTATTAATATACGCTCCGATTGTGGCATCCAGGAGTTGCCTAAGTGGGGCTTTGTCCAACGACATCAGCTTACCAGAGTTTCTCCTTCCATGAAGTCCTACCATTCCGGGAGTGGTCAAAGTACATCTACGCAAGATGTCTGAGAGAACAGTTGCACATTTGACACTTTTGACCACCAGAGGTATTATAGCCGCGAGTTCATTTTTCCCAAGGGAGTGGCTAAGTGCGCATGCCCACAGAACATCATTAATGGCAGGGTGCGTGTCCTGATTGTAACTCAGGTTGAGATGGGTCATGGCCAATGTGGCCAGTTTGTAGGCCCGCATAGGATAACCACGATGTTCCATGTATCGTGCTATAGTAAAAAGCTGCGTATAGCTCATGCCAGTTGCAGCAGCATCAAGAACAATTTGGTAGGCAGTCTCAAAAGCTATATGATCCTTTTCACATAAGGTCAGTGCAGAAAGAGCACAATTCTGAGGGTCCTTCATGGCACACTGTAGAGCAAGCGTCCTAGCACTGCTGGCCAATTTCTCCTGCTGATGGCAGTCCAGATGCAAGCGGACAATAGTGCTGTTGGACATCACTGTAGTAGCAACAATACTAGTAGCTTCAGTTGGAGTGAAAAGTGTAAACCAGCTTTGCATGATGCTATCCAGTGCATAAACACCTGTGAGGCACAGAATAAAGAACTGTCATAAAAACAAATGCGAAACCTGGAGACATTTTATAACAATTTCCACTAGTTCCTCTGGGCTGGGATCAAGACTCACACTGCTTTGCACAGCACAACAATACTGAACTCAGCAATCAAAGAATCTCAGGTTTAAAAGAAAAGAAACAGATCGAAGATAACCAAATCTAGGTAAAATATAAAAATCCAAGGATTAGTAACATTTCTGCTAGATACTGGTTAGGGCTCAAAGGTCTTCCAGTACTATTACAACTGCAGAATCTATGCAAATTAAGAAGTGTATATATATTTGATTGTGCTTGTCAAAGAATCTGAAACCCACACATCCCATCTCATCCTACTTTTCATCATCTCATTTACCAGAGAACTATGGTTGATCTGAAGAGTTAAGAAAGATCGTCCTTTGATAAGTACTTGTGTGTACCAGGAAATCTCATGGCTGTAGGCATACCACTTCTGTACGGTTGCTTAACAACCACCACCATCACCACCTAGCAACTCAGTATGAGGATGACCTTACTTTACTATGGCCAACCAGATCTTTGATCAATACTCCATTTCACATGAACAGCAAAGCTGATTTTGTTCATGAAAGACAACTAATGATGAGACTCTGATGCAGGCTTGTGGGCACACAATTACAGCATTTGGAAAAACAAACTGCCTTCAACGTAGAGGCAGCTCTAAACCTAGTGGTGTCCTGGGCTAAGGTCATGTGAGGCCGTTGGAACCTACTTTTCTTCTTTGATAGAAGAGGTTATTCTTACTGGAACTGTGGCACTTGAGAACTCTAGGCAGAGGGCAAGCCTGCTTTATTTTGAAAAACATCATGATTCTGCTGGGTTCTTGCATGTGCAAAGCCCTAGGCAGGTGCCCGGTTTGGCTAACAGGAGAACCACTTCTGCACACAAGTTCATCTGCTCAAAGGAAGAGGGGTATCTGCAAAAAAATAAGGAATCTAAACTGCTTGGGAAATAGTGCCAATAGGAAAAGCGGAATCTCTGTCCATAAGGAAACATTCTCATTTTGAATAACTACCAGCTTTCCTATCTGAAATGTGTAGGTTTCTTTAGTACTCTTTTGTTGCTCTTGCAAGGGCGCACAATGACTGATGGGCTTCATAAATTGAAGCTTACCGGCAGCTTGAGTGCCTCATTATTGCTTAAAGTAATTCGTGCACATCTGTGCACTCATCTAACCACACCCAAAGGTCCTTATTTTGCTCCGTTGGCCCCTGCCGCATTCCAGGCAGCTCCCTTTTTATCCTGTGCTCCTCTTCAAAGGCTAGCCACCCAAATGCCTGCCTGTCATTTACATAAACAAACATGGCCCTCATTTACAAACTTGCTGGCGTCTCAGAGGTGATCTCTGCATATCATTACAGCTTCCTTATGGAAGCTCTGTGTGTGTGTGTGTGTGTGTATGTATATATATATATATATACTGTATATATATCTATGCTAATGCAGTGCAAAATAAAAAAGCAATTTGCTTGCATACA
The DNA here is from genome assembly GCA_023333525.1 of Aspidoscelis tigris stejnegeri. NCBI lineage: Eukaryota > Metazoa > Chordata > Lepidosauria > Squamata > Teiidae > Aspidoscelis > Aspidoscelis tigris. The sequence goes on along the minus strand of JALMGA010000007.1, from coordinate 27,858,335 downwards.
GAGAAAAAAGCCAAGCAACCCATTTGCCCTCTAATTTCTATCACACTACCCAGGTTTTAATTATCTTGGCCAAGACAAATATGCTACTGAAAAAGGGATGCAAATTTGTAGGTGTCTATTACTGGTTGAGTGGGCAAAAAATAATGTGCTTGAACATTTTAATCCTTAGACGGGAGGAATGAAGTGTTCATAATGAAGATATGGCAGCTTTACTCTAACAAAGGCAATATCGTCTCAGAAATCTGTTTTGAAAACGGTGCTTACATATTTCCATTTTTTCCTCTAATTCTCCAGAATTCAGTGAAAAATAATAATAATACGGACAGAGACTTGTGCTTTAGCAAGAATATTAAAAGGAATATTAGAAGTCATGCATATAAAGCATGTTTTGATCCAGCACACTACATGACAGAAACGGCATCTAAGTTAGCATGGATTTCCTTTTAAGACAAAAAGAAAAAATAATCCCTTATCTGAATAATTTGGCACTTTTTGAAAAGGCAATTATCAGAACAGTATTCGCCATTCATGAATACATGTTGTGTTTGCAAGGAGGATTCTTCTTCCTTTGATGCATGTGGCCATTTAATGTTTTTTTGGCCAAAGCTGAGCAGTAGGGTAACTGCCTGGACAGTAGATGGTTACAGGAAAAAACCCCAGGATCTCATTGATCAAGGTCATGCAAACTTGATCTGTATCTTTGTTAATAAAACTATACTAGTTACTAGGAATCACGCTAAACTTAAAAGTATCTTTATCCTTACCTACACATATAGAAATCATGGCTAAGAATTTACTGTTGTATCTTGGGAGCAATATAAACCAGTTGGGATTTCTTCCATGTATCATATTTTCTGGCGTATAAGACGACTGGGCATATAAGACGACCCCCAAGTTTCCAGTTAAAATATAGAGTTTGGGATATACTCGCCATATAAGAAGACAACACCTGGCGTATAAGACGACCCCTGACTTTTGAGAAGATTTTCCTGGGTTAAAAAGTAGTCTTATACGCCAGAAAATACAGTAACTACAATTCTAGAATTATTTGAGTCCTCCTCCTTCTTCCAGCTACAGTTAGGACTCTAACTGCAAGAAAAGCTCTCATGTTGTACACCTCATCTCTATCACTGTTATAGTAATATAGAGGCAGAAAAAGTCAGAAGAAACATTATAGGCTTAAGTAGTCTGGTTTGCTCTAGGAAGAGTGGGAAAATACTACATAAATTAAAAATACTAAGATTGGGCATACCATTAAACTAGATAAATTATAGAGCAGCCAGCACATACCTACTTCTGTTGCACATGTTACCAACCACCGCACCATTTCTCGCCGCCGCCAATTCAATGTTGACAACGTCATGCGCATCACCTATACAAAGGATGGATATTGATGAATAATGATAACAGTTGAAAGTAAGAAACCTATAGTGCTTGTACTTTTCAAATGCTACATCAAAAGATGACTTTTGAATAACTCTTCTAAACATGTGGACTCTATGGCAAAAAGCAGTGTATAAATGGCCAAAATTATGCTGTCTTCACACAAAGCCAAAAAAAAAAAAAGCACTCAAAAGCACCTTAGTGGTAGTGAGTGGCCCACATGTTCTTACTCCATCTGTAATCCACTTTTCCTAGCCTACAGTGTTCATAAGATGCGGAAGAACAGATTGGCATGTGGCTAAACTCATCCACAAACCATCTCTAAGCTTCCTGCAAGGTGCTTTTTTTTAACGTACGTAATTGCAGCCTGAATCTGTCCTCTTCCATACTGCTCCATAGCAACAGGGCTATTCAAAAAGAACCATTTAAAACAAAGCTTGTGAAGAAAAGGCCAACAAGTATGTCTTGGTGCTAAAAGTGGGCATCAATGCAACTGTGTTTCAATTTATCCAAATTGGTTTTGAACTCTCTCAGTTTGGATACCCTGAAATTTGTTCCACGTTGGCATATTCTTTTGGCATCACTGAGAATGTTTTGCTGAATCCATAAACACCCACACCCACAAGCTATACACTAGATTTTGTTTTGTTTAATTTTTGCAGGGCTTCTCTGTACACTGAGCACTCCTATTACAGAGAGGTCCAGGAGGATGGAGAACATTTTGTGAACCAAACTGGCTAAAATAACTTCCCCTTCTTGACTAACAGTATCTCACAGACATTCCAGTCAAACTAGCAACCCCTTCAGGAGTTAAGAGGCTGGGGACGTGTGGGACAGCAGTCTCAGTCACAGCCCTAAGGCTATGGAACAGTCTCCCCCTTGAGGGGCATCAGGCAGGTGAAGACGCACCTCTTTACCTTGGCCTTCACACCCTCCTAATCAGGCCCTCTCATTTTATCTGTTTTTGTGCCAATGTTACTGTGACCCGCCCTAAGACCTTTGGCCATAGGGCAGGATAGATCCGTCCGTCCGTCCATCCGCCCACCTTCCTGTACATAACAATATTTCAGGCAGAGGTTGAACAGTCATCCGTTGGGGGTGCTTTGATTTGAATTCTTGCATGGAGTAGGTAGTTAGATTCAACAGCCTATGATATCCCTTCTAGCTCTGTGGTTGTATGACCTACTCTCAGTGCCCTGTCTTCTCACTTCACATTTTATACAGGTTCTTGATCTCACTAACAAAAAACTGGTAGTAAAATTCAGTGTTAAACCAGTTATACCAAAATTATTATGTTTCCATCTGTTACCGAAATAGAAGAATGGCATTAATAAACACATGGAACATACCTGAAGGCCCAGCTCCAGGGAGACTTTTAAGAGCGTGATATCCGGTAGACTGTCCATAAGTGTTGCTATTTTGAATGCATCTTGGGCAAGTTTGAATATGTGTGATGAGGAATGAATGTTTTTCTGAATGGATTCTAACACTGTTTCAAGCCTTCGAACATCACCTGCAAGGCCACCCAGAACACAACAAAATCCAGAAGTGTTACCTCAAATGACAGGAATACTATGACATATAGCCACTGAGGTCAGCCAAGATGTGAGAAAAGCAGAGGTAAGTACAAGGCATGTTCACAACTGAGGCAGTAAGACTTTCCAAGGTTCTGTTCTGACATAACAAAAGGGGCACCTCAGAGAGACAGTATGTTGCCCCCTTCACTAATCCACCTTTTCTAACATAGAATATTTAGGAGAAAGGGGGAAACTGGTTGTGAATACTCCCACCTTGAAGCCTCTTAAGGAGTCTCTGAGGCACCTCCAAGATTTTTTGAGGGTTTTTTTTGCTGTGTCTGATCACAGCCTAAGTATATAAAGGCTGGTTCATTGGCATTCTAAATCCACAGAAGGTACTATCCAGTGTGAGGGAGTGAGTGAGTGGGAGAGAGAGAGAGAATGAGAGAGAGAGAGAATGAGAGAGAGAGAGAAAATTCTAAATATACAGTTTGGCTTAATATGCATGAACATCATTTGAATACAAGCTTCATGAATCTGCCCTTCCTGATTCCCCTTCAAGGCAGTCATTGGGAGACCATAAACTTTGAATTCCATTCTTCCTTAATCCTACTGTATTATAATCAAACTATAATTTTTTAAAACTAGTTCAGAAAACATGAAAGCTGTATGAACCACTCTTTAACCCACAGTTAGAACTGATTTCTGTTTTCTAAACTGAGGCAGTGACAAAGCAAAGTTATTTAAAAGCAGAAGTAAAAAATTCTGATGTGCTCCTCATTCTAACACCAATTCATGTGTACAATGGTTCCTGTACCTTTGGCTGCAGTTAGCATAGTTGATGCTAACTCACACTGCTGAGATTCAATGTGACTCAGAGTGAACCAACGAGGATAACGGTTTGGAACCACTGAAGCAATGTGATGTGGACGAGACATATCTCCTGATGCAGCTGTAGATTCCAATACTAGTAATCTGTAAATAGTAAACATACAGATAGATAAATTAATTACAATTATGATAAATATTGTTCCTTCTTCAAGAGCCACAATACAATACATAGGGGTTTTTTCCACTGACCTACCTTAATCCGGATATAAGATGACCCGGATCTAAGGAATGGGTCCTTCAACTAATCTGGATCTAGATCTGGATTAAGGAAAGTACTCAATGCATTTCCATGGGTGGTCTAGCACCCAATAGCAATGGGTGCTAGCTTGCTCGCAGTGGAAATGCCAGAGCACCCATGTGGCAAATCCGAATCTACCCACGTGGGGCCCGCTCGTCACCCCAGGTGTTTTGGGGGACAGAGGGTGCAATCTCCATAGACACTCCATACTTCTTCGAAGATTCTCCAAAGCAGCTCTGGAGAATCTCCGGGGCATTGCCATAAACTCCAATGATTCTCCGGAGAATCTCTGGTTCTCGCGTGGGGTCCTCTTCAAAGCCTGTGCTATTCTTCGGAGCCATCTTCGGAGATTGTGCACAGGCTTCGGAGCTTTGGGTTTGGGGGCACCCCCCCCCATGGGTGTGCCCCTCCTAGACCCCATTGCCCAATTGTGGTGGAAACAGGCTCCGTATAATCCGGATTTGATGCCTGAAGACCCTAATGTAGACCCCTGTAATGGAGTCTACAGGAAATCCAGATTCTAGGTCCTGAAGGACCCATATGATCCAGATTTCTCTAGAACAGGTGGAAACAAATGTGGCTCTAATGGGGTCTGCAGTGGAAATGGGGTCTTCCTGCTCTGAGCCTAATGGGTCCTTAATGGGTCCCAAATGGGTATTAATACAGTAATTAATCAACCATTAAATAAAGGTATTAAAAGAAAGGTATTGATAGGAGAATAACATTGGTTGCAATCAGCTATATATGATTTTAAAGAAATAATCGTTAAAGAAATTTTAAACAATTTCAAAACAAATAAAAGAGAATAAGGGAGTTACTTCAGCAATATATAGTTATGATTAAAGAATGCATAAAAATAATAAGATTATCAGTAAAATACAGAATGAAGAGTACAATGAAGAACACATATAGAAGAACAGAATGAATTTGTAAAGAAAAATGGGAGCCAGATCAAATATATTAAATATAAATAAATGATGTTGAAACTAATTAAAGGATGGTATCGCAGTCCAATTAAATTGTCATGTATATAAAGAACCTCCAAAATGATGGCACAGATGTGATGGAAATGTAGTGAGGTTCAAAATGCTTGGCAACAATTGATGAAAGAAATGGAACAGATAATACACAAAAATTGTTTATATTTGATATGATAACACACAAAATAAAAAAAATGGAACAAGGTCAAGAAGGAACTCAGATTGATTTGGGAGGCTTGGCTATTAATTAATATTGATACAGGGGCACAAGCTTATTTCCTCTTACTTTTCACTTACTTATTTATTTGTTTACCACATATAATTGTGTGCATTATTTCCTAATAAAATAAGGGCTATGCTGAGTGAAACTAGCGACATACAGGCGTGTCCCCATATCCACTGATTCATTATCCACTGATCCACTCCACCATAGTTGACCAAAAAGTTTATATAGTACAGTAAACCTGTTCGCATTAGCCATGGTTTTTGTTATCCATGTTAGAAGCTGGAACATATCCCCCGTGGATACAGGGGCACACCTATATTTCATGGAACAGCCAGTTCTAACAGGAGCCAACCTGGTGACTTTATGAAGTCTGCAAGTATCACTTATACCATCTATGCTCCCCAGCAGCTGGTTTCCCCTGCTATACCACTTCTGGAACTGGGGGGCAACTCAAAATCATCATGATTACCACCCAATGATAGTGTAATGGTCCATGAAAGTGCCTATTCCTCTTTTGAAGCCATCTGGTTTGGTGGCAATCACTGCAACTAGGTATCATTACAACTTCTGGTAGCAGAGACTGTATCTCTTCAGATTCTGTTATAAGATCACATACAAGCTCTTGATGTTTTTGAAAACACAACACCTTCCTCAAGAGAACCGTCTGTTTATGTGATTCAGATAAACTTAACCAGAAAGAAACCACCAACACTGAGAAATGACGCTTTCCTCTCTTTTTTTCCCCTCAGTGTAAAAAGCTTTTGCTGACAGACTGGCTTAGTGTCTAGGTTAAATGAGTGTATTAGGTATCAGAGCAAAATTATACCATTCATATAAATATTTTTGCTGGTAAAGGTAACATCTGTGAGAAACACACATGTTGCTGTTGCTGTTAGATGCAACGAAGTCATACTCATCTCCTGGCGACTGCATGAACAATTATTAGCCATTTTGACCCTATCTCCAATTCTGTAGTTCTTCCAAGGTCATTCCAATAATCTCTTTTATTCCATCTGTTCATCTTTGTTGTTTTGTCCCACTTCTGCTTCTCTCAGTTTTGCTGATCAGAATATTTTCTAGTTATTTATCCAATCTCTTCACATAACCAAGGTATGTGAGTTTCTGGTAGATGATCAAGAGGCCAGTCAGATTTTATTTGGTCCAGAATGAACCTATTTACTCTTCCTGCAGTCCATGGTATTTTAACCATCTCCAAATCCATAATGCAAAGGCATCTGTCTTCTTTATCTCACTTTTTCTTAGTATTCAGTTTTTGCAGCCATACATCATAACAAGAAAGACAATTGCTTTAATTATATTGATTTTCATCTTCACAAAAATGTTCTTTCATGATCTTATCTAAGCTTGTCATCCCTCCTTTTAATTAATCTTATCCTTAACTCTTCAGCACATTGACCATCTCTGTCCATCTGGAAGCCCCAAAAAACAAACAAACCTGTCTACTACCTCCACCTTTTCATCATCAACTATAAATTCTTCAAACATGCTGGCTAACCATACCTTTGTCTTAATAGGTAAGCACTAGTTCCGATTTTGCACTTTGTTTTCATTTTCCTAGAGACTTCTTCTACGGGCCTTTTCACACTTAACTGCAGTGGCATGGCATCCTACTGAAGTTGAATTCAGGGATGGGGGCCAGCATTCGCACCACAATCACCGGCACAAACCCAAACTTAGATTGTGGCACTTGTAATCTTGTGGCACTTGCAGTGCAGATGGTCCATTCCAGACCAGCAGCACTGCCGTATCAACAGCCACAACAATTTCCACCACGTCACTGCTGTCATGACTGCAGAAGATCAGGACAACCCTGCATGCTGTGGGCCACTATAGGGAGGAGGCAGCACACGCAGCATCCCACTTTGATCTCCCACTTGCACTCTTCCATTCCTGCCATTTTTATATGTAGAAACACACATGAAGTTGGAAGACTTACAATAGCTTAGCATTCATAGCTGCCCTAAACTGTAACTTATTTCTTACCCTCCCACAGGACTATTGTTAGAAGAGTTGACACTGTAATTTAGCTGAATGAAAATAGGATAATGGGTTTGGATTTTTTGCATGAACTCCCAACCACGGTGATTCAGAAGAGTCTGAGCATTTGAAAGGTCAAAGAGCTTTAGAAAGACATCTGGAAAAGGAACATCAACAAGCAGATTCCTGTGTATTTATGTCTGTCTGTGAGCTGTTGGCTTTACCACTGTAATCAGGACAGCCCACTGAATAGGGGACAAGTCTTAAGATCTGCAGTAAACATTTTCATCCCACCACATTTTTGTGGAAGTAGCTACTCTTGCCAATCTGACAGAGTGCAAAAGATGGCTTAGAGATGAAAGCACCACATAGATACCTGAAGTTGTTTTGTTTCCTGGCCAAACTTTCCTGAAAACAATAAAAGAGATTGAAGCAAAGATGGCCTCCACATTACAGAGTTCCTATGATCCACTTCACTGACAGTCTGGATGCCAGGATTAATGACTGTTTGGAAAAGAGCCTTCTCAGAAGGAAAAAGGCTAATGAAAATGTTTTTTGTTTCTGAACCATGGAAGCAACAGTCTAATGCTAAAGAATCTTCCATTCAAGCTGCCTTTCATTGCCCTCATTCAAGATCTGTTGTAAATAAAGACATGCTAGCTTAATCATTCTATAATCAGAGCTAAATAAATACAGACATGACAGCAATGCCCCAGTGTTGTGCCATTTACGCTGGAAGTCAGGGTGTTCCTGGAGGGCAGCTGACTGGGGGCCAATGCAAGGTGGAAACATTAACCTTTAAAGTGCTGAATTCCTTGCGGACCAGTTACTTCAAAAATTGTTTTCTCCTGGTATATGCCTAATGAAGAAGAGATTTTTGGTGTATCCCTACTTAATCACATTTATTCCCCATTTAGTCCAGCAACCTCTTCTCAGCGGCAGGCAGGTGCATACAGAAGATAAAAAGTAAAGCTCAGGTACAGAACATGCCCTTCTCAGAAGTCTCCTAGCCATTGCCTTTCAGAGGCCCAATGCTTCTTGTGTATGATTTCTCAAAACTGCGCATCCAACAGAGCTAGTAACCCATCAGAACTAGTAACCTATTATGCCTTGTCTTCTATGAATTTGTTCAGACCTCTTGTGAAACCATCCAAGCTAATGGCCAACGCCAAAGCACATGCTAGTGAATTTTATAATTTTCCTATGTGCTGTGTGACTCCGCTTGTACTTAGTACTTGAGAGTGCAGTTGCATGTTCTTGTCCAAGTCTCCTCACCAAACAAGGAGAATGATTACTAATAAAGATAACTTTTTCACTGGCACGAGGTTCTCTCCAAAGTATCTATCTCAACATATCAAGTCTTTTTTCCCCCTTGGGCTTTTGACGTTAAATATTTAAATTTGAGATAGTTTTCTAAATCCCTGACACCTATAATTCCTCAGTGCTAAATTTATATTAATTATATGCTGCTTTTAAAACAGGCGTGTTGCTTTAACATTTATGATTGCATTTGTATTTTTGTATATTGTTGTTGCATAACTCAGCAAACAGTTCAAAGGACTTTACTAGTGGGAAATTGTCGCACTGTGCTGTAACCATTTTTGGCTGAGTCATGTAACTCCTGATAAGAGTAAATAGTGCAGCTGAAAACAGTTGCAAGAGGGGTGGGTGTTGGCTCAGCTCAACACAGCTGTGTGATTGATGTCAGGTGATTCCTGGGCAGAGGCAGTAAGTTTTTCCTGTTCTAACTCTAATAAAAAGGAGACCCTTCTGAGAGGCAGGAGTCTCTCCAAAAGGAAGGCTCCCTTTTCCCTCAGCTTTGTCTGTATTAATTTCATTTGCACCGCAATTCTGCTTTGTGTGCCACAGGAAATACCGATGCAATAAATATGCCGAACACATTAACTTTGTTCTCCATAGTTTTGGGAACTGAAAATTCTTCACATTTTCCTAAAATCCACCTATGGAATTAGCAGTTTTTAAAACTTCATAATTGTCCTTTCTATAATGTAGTTGTTCCATTCTGGGAAAAACTACAACGTTATACAAATTGTAATTGCTGGTTTCCCCTACCCTTTCTGTATCTGCCAATTATTTTTACGTTATATTTGCTTAATGCAACATTGTGCTTAAGTGATATTTTTTGTAGCTCTAAACTTGTCATTTAAAAGAAAAGCATTCTAAAATCATTTTTTTAAAAAGAAGAAATATGTTAAACCTTTATTTGTCATCTAAGCTTCTCACGCAGCAAATTTAACAAAATTATTTTGCTGATACTGTTATTGTACATAATTTACATTTACATTTCTGCCTTCACCCCCAACTAAAATTAGAAGTAGTAATTTTAGTCCACTGGCACTTCATTTAATAGCAAAGTACCACTAGTAAATTATTGTTTACTGTACAGTTAAATGGTTAACAGCATGGGCCAAAATCAGCAGCATCTCTGCTACAAAGTTACTCGCTGGCCTAACAACAAACTACAATCTTAGGCTGCGTTCACATGTAGCAAAGCAAACAAAAAAGCTCAATAGCATTTTAGAGACTGCAGACTATGGCCCTTATATTCTCATTCCCTCTCTAGTCTCACTTTTCTAGCCCAGAATGTTCATGAGAGGGGGAGAGGCAGACTGACATGTGAATTATCCTACCTGTGAACCACCTCAGAAGCATCTTTTTGCACTCTTAAGTGAACACAACCTTAGTCCATCTATAATACAACATGGATAATAATATTGTGTCTAACCTCACGGAGTGTGGTGAGGGTAAGAATAAATACAGATGAAGCATTCTGGACATTTGAAAGCACTATATTAAAGTATTATTTTTTATTGCCACTTCACACTGAAGTGGAATTACAGAGCTTTTGCACACTGTGTTCCACAAATACCTGCACTGATCAGTTTTACTTGGTGCTATAAATCATATAGCCATGAAAGAGACCCCAGAAGATTTTTGCATGAACAGCAGGATGTCTTGGGGTCTATTCCACCTTTACACATAGGTGTTTTCATTTAAGATGTGAAGCAGTTGCAGAGACACTGTGTTTGACCTGTAAAAGGGCATTCACGCTATTTTACATTCTTTAATGCCCATGAGACTTCTAGCTGTGTTCTTCTGAAAGCTGCCGAATTTTTTATTTGCTACATAAACTGAGCTGCAAGCCATGTACATTTTAATTTATATTTTTCCAAAGTACTGTATAATCAGAAGCATATATACCTTGCATTCTTGCAGCCTTTTTTCTCATTACTGGCTGGATACCTGTCTGGATTCCTGTCTTGCAGTAGATCATTTCTTGAACAAAACAGAGTGTATTTCTCAGGTGGACCATATGGGACCCCCACTTCCCCTTCTCCTGGTGTTTTTAGCTGTGTTCCCAGAGGGTCTCCTTCAGGATGTATAAGCCCTCCAGTTGTGTTCACAGCTGTGCTAAGGAATAAGCTTGGTTCAAACACAGGTCTCCCTTAGGGAAGCTCTAACTCTCCATTACTGAAAGCAAAGGAGGACTATCAGATATTTTAATGACATGACACACCTCATTTAATTCCAATTTTCTACTCACTATGCCCAAGGATGGCTGGTAATGAAATCAGCAAAAGACCTGGAATGACCAGAAGGCCACAGAGATCTGACACAAAAAGGGTGTATTTCTCACTCAGTGCCTCTGCTAGGCACACAGCTAGGGTAAAGGGGAGTACAAATTAAACAGCCCCTAAGAACAGACTAAACAGTTCTGGAATTTACTGCCAACAATGATAAACACAGCTATGTGTTTGAGAGACATTTTCACAGAAACCCAAGAGCTGCAAGGGGTGGGGGGGGGAGTTGCCATTGTTTTCCAGGTAATTCTGTGGTTTTAAGAATACTTCAAAAGCAGATGATCTGCTAAGGCAGTTCTCCCAAGTTATCACACTACAAACTCATATGTGGCCATTATTGAGCACATCAAGTATTCTTCTCAGAAAGATGAAAAATCGGGGCTCTCTCTGAATTTCTCTCAGTCCTAGGAGGAATGATTCAAGTAGCAACTTTGAACTGTTTGCAATAGAAAGTTTAAATGTGTTTTTCAAAATCCCTGATTGAGTTCACAAGGCCTCCATTAGGAATCAAAGAAGTTGGAGAATACATAATAAATTTAAGTCATGCTTTGCAATATGAATTGGATTCCCGACCATTTCCGAGTTAGCCTAATCACATCCAACATTTCTTCTATTATAGAACCCAAAGCACCAGGCATGCTGTTCCAAATCGTTCCATCCAAGCACCAACTAGACCTAATCTTGCTTAATTTCAATGATGTGTTGTTTTCATATATCTTCAGATCACATCCTGTATTTAAAAGTCCTGACCATTCGTTTTTCCATTCACTCAACTTTCCAAACTATCTCCCCAAATAATCGTTTAGGAAAGTTCTCATTAAAAGTATCCTACAAAGCCATTTTTTTAAAAAAAAGATATTATTTTGTTGTGAATCACTTTCAGTGTTGAACAAAAATGCTTTAAATGCATACTTCTAATTACAATTGCATTCTATTAAGAATAGATGTACAAGTCAAATGTGATATACACCTTCTATCAGAACCAACTTGGTACAATAGTCACTTGTTATTTCCTATATTTAGGTTGAAGAAAAACATTGTGGATTTCAAAACTGAACAAATAACGAGGGAATTGCTGACCAGCTGATTTTTGCTTCCTTGCTACTTTCAACCTCTTAAATCTGATGGTTTTGTTACTAAAAATTGTATAGGTTTTCTGCTTCTTTCCTCTCACAAATAAAGGAAGGCATCAGGGCCTTACACATGAATACACAAAATTGCAAGTAGTGCACTGGCAAATATGGGAGGATAACTACATATTTTCAAATTTTGTTTGGTCATTATTATGATTGGCAGCTTCACCAAAGGAGATAAAAAATTTCTTAAAGCTACCACATCCTGGAGTGCATCCCAAGGGCTACACAAAAACAATGTTATAGTAATTCTGTCTGATATCTCAGCCACTAAACTCTAAAGCATCCACCCTTTGGTAAGCCTCCTAGAGTGTGATTGTAGGAGCTTCAGAAGATGAGCTACTTAATTGGTGCAGCTTCCAGTCATCAGAGACTTCAACTCCCAGCAGCCCTGGGCCAGTAGAACTGAAGGAATTGTAGACATCCAGTTACAAGAGGAGGACAAGAAGTTAGAGAAGGAAATCTGTCATCCTTAATACAGGATAGATGTTATTTGGCAGCTGCCTAGAAATCAAAGAAGCTTACCTGGTGAGCCCATTTTGGAGACAAGAGGTGTGCCACCAACAAAAATGTCCTATCTCTCAGTACTAATGTATTTTTACACCCAAGCACCAAGTGTCTGGAAAAAAGGCCTTCCCAGTGACTCCAGAAGGACTGAGATTTTCCTTCTTTTCTAAATGATTTTTAAAAGACACGTACCGCATTGCTCTCAGTGCAGTTTTATATGCTAGTTCAGCATCATGAGGTAGGAGAGAGGTGAAGAGATACTTGGCAAATGTGTGCATTGGAACACTCTCTCGGTGGATGATTTCACCTAGACCACTATAGGGTCCGGCTAGGAAAGGGGAAAAAGAAAACAAAGACTTTTAGATGGTATTGTGGTTTTATTGTACATTTTATTGAACATATACTAACATTTGGCTATAAATATTGTAATAACCTTCCCCTCCCCTCCCCCCCCACACACACATACTCAGTTAAGTAAAATAAGATCTCTAGTGAAAGGTCCTTTCAATAATGTACAAAACTACAAAAAAAATGGTGGTGAAAATATACATCTTACTGAAGAAAATAATACGGCTTGATCTCATATTTTCCTATTGGATTCCAAGGGCCCATTATTTATTTTTCTATACATTTCTATTCCACACTATACCTTAAGGTCCCAGGGTGAGTTGCAATAAAACTGAGCAGCCTTTTTTAGCTTATAGATCAGGAAACTGTCTGAAAACAAACTCTTTTTAATGTAGATGTTTAAGAGACTTCAACAGCCACATTAGCAGAAAGTTTTTCACCCACTGGTAATTTATGATGAATAACACCCTTGCCCAAATGGCACAGAAGCTTAGGGCACCTGGGATTCAGCAAAACCTTGGATACCCTTCAGGCCTTCACATCAAAACCACATGTCAGAAGCTCCACATACACTGTTTCAGGATGTTGTCCAGCCACACAATACACATAGATATACTGCTTAAGCAGGGAAAGACAATTTGGAGTAACGTTTACCAGAAACGATGTCTGGCTTTAACAGTAATTATCTTTGGTTCTTCCTATACCTGCTAGGCAAGACCTGCAAATTGAACTAGCCAGACACTGTAAAAAAGCCAACAATTTGCCAGCACTGCAGCTGGGCTGTGAGACAGACCCAATACCATAAGCAAGTCTACTGGCCACTTGCTTCACAGTAAAGAAGAAGAAGAGTTGGCTTTTCTATCCTGCTTTTCTCACCCATTTAAGGGGACTGAAAGTGACTGACAAAGCTTTCTGTTCTTCTCCCCACAACAAAACACCCTGTGAGATAGGTGAGGCTATGTGAGCTCAGAAGAGAGCTGTGACTAGCCCAAGGTCAACCAGCTGGCTTCATGGAGGAGTGCAGAATCAACCCACTATTCCCAGAGAAGAGTCTGGCTAGACTAAACTGGCTCACTAAAGATAGTGGGGAAGATCCTGCACTAGCTTCATTTCCCCAAGCAATGAACCAACTTATGTCTAGACACCTGGCAAGCCTTCTGCAACATAAGCAACTTCCAGGAATTCATCAAGCATGTGAAGGAAAACAACTAGAAGCGCCAGGTGTGCAGTGAGTTCCAGGAAACTGATAATAAAGCAATGCAAGAGGAGCCCATCAGATGCCTGGTAAACTGTTTCAGTGCTGAAGGAGCCTTTGTATAGATGGTGAACCATGACATTAGGCAATGCTGGTTTTCCATCAAAGACGGACATTGCCCCTCACCCTGTGGAAGCAACCTCTAGGAACTGGAATTTGACCGTATACATCTGCTCATCCTACTGTATAAATGAGTGTTCTACTTGTTTCTTTCCCCTCAAGGATTAAACAATAAACATGAATACTCAAAGGAATAACGAATTAAAGCTACTAAGATTATATTAAAGGACAGGCAAGCACTTGTCCCTAAACTACTCAAAATTCCCATAAACAACACTGCTTTAAGATAAACAGAAATTAACTTTTCTTTTATTTATAAGGGTCAGATAAAATATATTTACATAGGACAAATGCCACCTTAATCACAAGAACCAAAGCAGTAGCTTTAATACCAATTATAGATTTTATACATAACTAATAATAATTTCACTGGTCATGGGTGCCTGTTTTGGAAATAATTGTTAAAGACACCTTAGCCATCATGCCTGGTGTGTGCTATGGTAATAATTTCAGAACCATTCATCAAAGCAAATAAAAACTCTTGGCCTTGGATTTTGTTTGCCTATAAAAACACACTTTATTTAAAGCTCAATAAACAAGTGTTTTTTTAAAATAAATTATAATATATTGATGATGTAATAATACTCCTTATTGCAAAATTCAAGGCACATGAATGAAAGCACGATTTTGGCTTGGACAAAAATCATATACTTTTACAAGCAAAAATACATTAAAAAGGCTACTTTCCATTACAGGTAAGTTCACCGTGTGAAATTCCACATAAGCAATTTTAACTGGGTCAGTAGGATGATTTGTGTAGGTAAAAATTAATTTCATGCATTTACAACATTTCTCTGGAAAGCAGCAGTGATGGCAGCTAACACTGAAATAATTAATCTGCTACCAGAGGTACTTAGTATGGAATATCTTTTTATGTTAGCCTGAACTGGCGAGAGGAGATGAGGGGGAAAAAATCACATAATGTAGGAAACAAGACCCTTCAAGTTATACATCAGTGCATCCCCTTTATACATACTTAACTGATTCCCAAAAGCTGACCTTATAGTAAGCACGTGTATAATGAAAATGGTTATTCCATCAATTTAAATAGGAAAAATTCTAATTTGTCCAAAGACCATTCCTAATGCTATAGGTAAAAGTATTATCAAACATAATAAAAGAGAATGAATAACACCTAATAACAATACTGTATCTAGAATGAAAGTTATTGCTTTAATTAAAGATTATATTAAATATTTAAGCTCATAAGACTGAATCAAATTCCTTTCCACAGTTCACTCTCTAAAATAAATGTTTTCAGTACTTTACATAGTCCGTGATTCAGAAAAGAAGGGTATCTCTTTTTCCAGACTGCAGACCTTACACCTGAAAATTTTTGGCTTATATAATTAAAAGGGGTAATAAAAAACACTGACCTTATAAGTGAAAGTTTATGTAGTAAGAGTATGGATAAGGGAGAAGAGTCCTCAGGTATAATAAAATGAAACTTAATGAAAGATTTATGGACCACCATTTGATTCCTAACAGCCTCAAAATGTCCATATAAGCCAACTCCTATAGAAATACTTGAACTTTCTCAGAAACTATTAAAAGTGGAGAGCATTAATAGTCAACTACCTTCTAAAAGGAACACTGCTTGCTTCTGAAAAATCTTCACCAGAGTGTCATCAAGTTCGATTTCCTGTAGCTTAGAAATCAGCTGTTCCTCATTCCGACACACTTTCTCTTGCGCATACAAACCGTCAGGCATTATTCGCTGCTGGCCCAGTCCTATCAATGCCACTTCCACAGCTAGCGTTAGGTAAGATTCTCCTTCTTCTAAGAATTTGTGCGCAGGCAAGTGATAGTAGTCTAGAGATCTGTACTGGCCAATGTTCTCTGAAAGAAGTTGTAAAATAGTAAGCCATTCAAAATAATTTATCTGTAGCGTTCCATGCCGCGCTTGTTCCTGTTCTGCATATTCAAGCTTCTCATCCTAAATTTCACTGACATTTACTGTAAGCCAAGTGATGAGCTAGAGCCACCTCCTGCAACCTGAGCAAAGAGAAAACTGCAATGATGTTTCCCTTAGCATTAAAAAAAAAGTCTAGTGCAGCACAACAGTCCACAAACTGAGCTATGAATTAGAATCACCACCACACCCAGATCAAGCCATACTCTTAGCAAAGGAATTTGTGTGGTGGTCTTGGGCAAAACACTCTTTCTTAGGATGATTTTGCACCTTTGCTTCCCTGGGACAACCTCCTGAGGAGGAGAAGATGGAGGATAGTTCCGGGATCTACACATGGACACTGGATTTATCCCTAATTGTGGTGGCAATCTTGGAACTGTGGCAATGGCACCACCACATTTGAGTGGCATTGTCGCTTGAGTGGTGGGATAATGTAGCACTAATTGCACTTTTGCTCACCCTCCCCAGGCTCCATTCAAACACCTCCCAGTAGGGAGGTGAGAATGCAGCCCTGTCTGGCTGCAGGGAGCATAGATTTGGAGCAGTTGGAACTGCTCTACATCCACACACTCTGGGGGAAATCCTGAACATGTGAAGATGTGACTGGGGAAGAAGCAGCTCTGTGGAATGCAGATAGACTGTGCAGGAATTCCCCTGGAGTTCTCTGACAAGGTAAGTGTGAAAAGGTCCTTAGACTCAGTACGTAAAGTGGTTTGAGCATGCAAAGACACTTAACAAAAGTATGAAAGTGCTACTAGTAATAACAAAGTCAGTTGTAATGCGTTGCATGCTTTGCATGCAGAGGGTCTCGGGTTCAACCCCTGGCTGAAGAAAGAGCCAGGACAAGGTCCAGAGGGAAGACCTTTGTTCAAGTCTTTCGAATTGAAGCCAACTAAAGTAGACAAAACTAGGTTAGGTAGACTAACAATCTGACTTCTACCGTCAGGCAAGATTAAACTACTAATATCACAAAAGTTCATTTAACTTGCTTAGCACCCCGTTCGTGTGTAGCTAGATCATGAAATACCTTAGCTCAATAAGATTTGCAAATCCATTAAAATTCAAAGGTGAAACACTACATACTTAAAATACTACAACAGATAAATGAACTTGAACTGTAACCAGATTTTACCTGTGAAGTCAGAGAATATGTGAAAGCTCTCATCATCCACCCTGCAGGCTTCCATAAGACTACTGAAAAGCGTTCCAATTGGGTCCAGTGGGTGCCCAACCCAGCCTTCTAGGTTAGTAATTGAGGTTATTCCTTTGTGTAGAAGTTCTAAATAAGACAGATAGAGAAAATAATATCACAGAAACTTTAATGAAGTGTTCTCAATACATGAAGCCACCTTTTGTTTTAATTATGACAATTTTTAAGACAGTAGAATAAAATCTAGAAGGAATTTCTCTACCACTGGAAACCATGTAAGTGCTGGAAACTGAATTAGGTATAATTAAAGTTTTCACTCTCATTAAGCAATATACGATGGGGCCAATAGGAGGGGAATTGTGCTTAATTTTGTTTAGTTTTTCCTCTTAGCAATGAACAGTAGAATGTGAAGCCAGTTATGTTTTGTCCATCAATAAGAGAAAAGCAGTTTCTCATTGCTTATCAGGATAAGCCACAGGTTAAAACAGACAACTTGATAATAAATGACCCAAACTCACTATAAGGGTCACTGCTGAAGAATTTATAAACAGGAAGCACACATGTGGTACACACAGCAAATATAGCTATTTCAGTTTCCTCACAGAAAAAAAAGGGGACACTATTTTAGCTGTTAATGCTGTAAAACTGGGAAGGGGGAGCTAAAGTTTCACTGCTATTTTTAAAATTAACTATTGCAAAAATTTGGGAAACAAAACAAAACCCCAGGTTGGACAAGGAAGAGTATTATAATGAGGCCTGTGCACTGGCAGGACTTTGTCACAACAGATGGTGCGGAAACAGCACATCCAAGAATAATGTAATTTTCTTTATAGTTATAAAACATCTTCTTCATCAGGAAACAGAAGGAACTTCAGGCACCCTTTTCTCTGTAACGCGAAAGGATCCACTGACGACAACCTTTCTGCAGCCCTTGTGGATATGTTGTCAAATATAAAAACGTAGACTGCAACAGTGTTCAAATTTTACTCCTACAACTGCAGAGATGCATCCGTGTAGTTTTTTTTTTTTAAACAATACTGAAATGGATTGCCTTGTTTCCTTTTGTCATTTCATACCCTTTCCAGTTCAGTCTACAGATCTGGGGGATTCCTGGTGGTTTCTCATCCATGGACTAACCAGACCTGACCTTTTTGAGATCATCCAGGGTCAGCTAAATGCTGCCACTTGCTTCAGACAATAAAAAGACATCCTTACAAGAACATCAGAGGAGCCCTGCTGAATCAGGCCACAGCCCATCTAGTGCAGCATCCTGTCACACCCAGTGCCCCAGCAATTGCCAGAGGCATCTCAAGCAGAGACAAAGGCAAACCTTCTCCTGCTCTCGAATCCCAGCAAATGTCCTTGGAAGCATCCTGCTTGTCCTTGTAGCTTTACATTTCTTAGAGGGAAGAACAATTAGCTACAGCATCTGTCTGGCCTCATGGAAGGAAAGGAGAATGGGGAGGAAGAGGAGTCCATTTAAGGGGGCTCAAAGCAGCTGACAAAGCTTTCTATTCTCCCCACAACAGAACACCCTATGAGGTAGGTGGGTCTGTGAGAACTCAGAAGAGAGCTGTGACTAGCCCAAGGCCACCCAGCTGGCTTCAAGGAGGAGTGTGGAATCAAACCCGTAGAGTCTGTCTCCCTAACCACTAGACCAAACTGCTCACAAGAACAACAGTGGAAGGGACCATGCAGGCAAGTTCATAAGAGTAGGAAATTGTCTTAGAGTTATCTATGTCCATGGAGGTTCAGGTAACTTTTGCAATCAGGAATGTTTATCACAAGGTTTGGCTCATACATCTGAGATAACCTGGTCACAGTTGTCCTTGCCCTGGTAACTTCACACTTAAGGTACTGTAATGCAGTCTACACTCCTACCTTTATATTGTGATTAGGCTACTGTAATGCTACCCTTGTATCTGCTCCAGAGGCTGCAAATGGTGGAATATGTGGCAGCCAAGATATTGAGTAGAGTGCCTGTCTGTACATACATCTGTGCTTAGGTAGTTGTACTGGTTGCCAGTTACTACTAGTCCATGTTAGGATCCTATGCTGGTGCTGAAGACACTAAACAGCTTAATACTATCATATCTAAAGTCATCACCTCCCGTTACAAACGAGGAAAACCCCAGAGATCATCTGTAGAAGTTATGCTGAAGGTGTCACAAAAAACAAAATGTCATCTTACAGTGGCCTGCAGCCAGGGCTTTCTGGTGACAGCACCTACCCGGCAGAAGACCCTCCCTTCAAATGAAAAGAACCCTGTCAGAGGGATAGTGAAGATGCCTCAAACTCCAAAGCAATTCCAGCAAAAGATGGGGGTGGTGAACCACAGATGTAGCAATTTCAGCTTACGCCAGAACTGCAGAGAAATCTGACCATGGCAATGAGGTTAGGGTCAAGCTGCAGAAAACAACTGAAGATCAGCTCCTTCAAATCGTTCAAACAGCTTGCTGATTCTCTGTTCAACTATCTGCCACCATCCTGCAGTTTTCTCTTACCCCTTTTCTTCCATGGGGTAATTACTCAACAATGCAGTTCTATTGTGCTGTAATTTCCAGGAACTAACCCATTTTTTATGTAAGGGAAAACCATAGTTCAAATAATCTTATCCTAAACCATGGAGCTAGTGCAAGCAGTGTCAGAAGACTAATAAACATAAGCCGGTGTTTACATCAGACAAGCTTAAGGCTAAGAAATAACCCTATGGACCATTTGTCCATTTTCAATATCATCTTCTAAAATAAGCTCTTATACAATAATATCACTTTCAATTGTATACGAAAAGTAGTTTCAGTGTGAAGAGAGGAATGATCAGTTTGTTGGAAAATGTGTAAATTTTGATAAGATAGAGTACCACTTTGTTCTAAACCAGAGTCCAGGGAAATATCTTACCACCAAATCAGAACAAATAAGTGAAGAACACTGACTGAAGATTGTAGTATAGATGTAAAACTAACTTAGGGACCATGGTTGACTCCTCTGCAGCATTTGTACAAAAGAACAAATACACATAAGCAGGAGCCCTTGGAGCACATTCTTGAGGTTGTAGGGAAGGGGACATGGTTCCAATTTGAAATCTTCTCATCTCTCCCTCCAGATCCTAATAAAATTTCCCTTAGTTTCTGTTTAAATTTTTATTTTATTACCTTTTTTTGATAAAGTTACAGTAGATAAAAACAAAGTTGCCCCTATTTCAGTTCATTATCTTTCCTGCTCAAAGAGAATTACCCTTAGTTTTTTTCTATGAACACAGACGCAAGATCTTTCATAAAGCACTTCAATTTACTTCAGTAAATTGTTCAGAACATCTGCTTTATGTATTGCTATAGCAAAGAATCAAGATTTATCCCTAGCTTACATTTAAGCGGGATAGAGACCCATCTCAAATACCTTCTGAAGAGACTCCAAGGCTAGGTATAGACTAGGTATAGACCGTATTGTTTTAGATTTGTTGAATTATTAAAGTGCTTTTAACGTATATTCTGTATTCTGTTTTTAATCTGTTTTAACGGTTTTTACCAGCCCAGGGACCTTTGGGCATGGGGTGGGATAGAAATGTAAATAATAAACAAATAAAATAAATAAACTGTGGTCCCCTACATGTTCCTAAGAACAGCTTACAACATTCCATGCCAGCCCTCAACTGCCACTTCTTGGAATATACTTTAGTTTGAATTCAGATGATAATATGGGAGGAAAGGGAAAGAAGAAATTCAAATATCAAAAAAACTAATAGCATTAGGATTCTTATTGTGAATTTTATCGCACATAGAGTAACTGTGATGTCTTTGGCAAGGAGCCATATCACTCTGACAGTTGTAGACTGTCACAGCACATCTGCAGTGCTTTACTTTGAAGTACCATTGCTTTATACATGGCACCATTCCAGTCCTGCTCTCAAGTCTACCCCTCATTTACCTTTCTTCTGGAACCGAAACATTTCCTGCTGTTTCTGCTGCTGTCTCCTTAAAGTATTAACAATAGCTATTGCCAGCCGCAGTGCTTCTCTCGGGTAGCCATGAGACCGTAGCGCATCAACTCTTGCACAGGCTGTGGGCACATGTTCTAAAAGAAGCAGGGAGGATACAGTTATTAAAAAAATGCATATCTGGATCTGCAGTCTCCCCATCTCAAGAGACTGGCTACTTCAGGAGCTTTAAAATTCGATGACCACAGGACTTTTAAAAGATCACTTGAAACTATTGCCAGACCTCAACACAATACTATGGAAACCAAACAAAGCACTGAGTCATGGAGATGTCTTTCTAGTTGATCTGCTTACCATGCCAGAGGGGCCATCCATGAGCATCAAAAAGAGAGTTTTCAGCATCATCATGGTAACAGTAGTTGGTGTACAGGTCACTGCTGATAATGTGCTGTAAGTGGCTGTCCTGCCAATGGAGATCGCATGCCTCAATTGCCCGCGTGAACACCGTCCGGTGAGACCTGTTTGATGAATCTGTCAAACCCGCAAATTCAATCAGTATTAAGTTTTTATGGTTTGATGTGGCAACACATCACTCACTTCATGTTACTGCTTTAAAATCCCGCTCTGTCCAGGCTTCCTAGTGAACCGAGGCGGAAAATCACCCCCCACAATTTATTTATCTTTCTTCTTAAAAACACAGCTGGCTGTTAAATGGCATATAAAGCACAAGCCCACAAATGGTCAAAATTTACTCTGTGCTGTAAACATTGTATAATATTCAGATAAAAGTACCTGAGAACAGCTGCGGAAGGTTAGGTTATGAAAGAAGCAAAACTACATGCCTCCCAAATTCAAGTTTAGGCAGACAGTAATTGAGGATAATCACATGAGTTAAGTTAAACACCAAAAGAGTAGAGGTGTCCTTAAGAATAACAGAAAAGTAGAAAAGTCACTCTATTTCCACTTATCTTAGTACTATTGGTCTGAACTAGCCAGCATACTGCAGCAGTAATGCTAACCTTGCAAAATAATGATTAATATAAAGTATCACAACAGAAAATACTTAAGCAAGTTCAGTCAATCTCTGTGTGTGGATTTTTTGGAAATAAAATGTTTTATAGAGTTATGTTCTGCTGATCTAATATGGCTACTGGCTCTATTAAAAAAGCGGTGAAATAATATGGTTGCTAGCTATACTAGAAAAGTGGTGAAATGGATGTTTTCACAATTCAACAGAAGGCAGGAAAGAAACCTCTATGTCTCTTCGATAGGAATTGAAAGGTATCAACATACATTAAGTTTTAAAAATAAATCTTAATATTTTATGAAGCAATTTTGGAAAATAGTTGTACAGATCAATGTTAACCCCACCTTGGGTTCTTTGTTTACATGTGAAAAGGTGGCTATGAGTCCTTTTAAACAACAAAAAGATAACAGCTGCAAAGATTGCAACAAAGAAATAGTCATGTATCAGTTTATGCCAAAAGATTTAAATATATTTGCTTACTCAGCGCTCACAAAACCAATCTTGTGTCTTACACAGTGACAGAGACGAACAGATGCAACCATGAAAAAGTGGCAAAAAAATAAAAGTTCTTCCAGCTGCAATACAGACTTCTAATGAACACTAACACTCAGTAATGTAGATATGCATCAAACACAAAAAGCAGAGTTGTGAATGTAAACCTATAATAAGTCCACGTATGTGAGTAACAAAGCAAGTGATGGTTCACCCTCCTCAAGCATAGTTTCAATGTCAGTATGAAATCAGTTGCATCTACACAGCATCTTGGGGTTGCCTCAGGAGGAGTCTAACTTAGACTTCTGATAATCAGTAAATGACGCCAGGCTTACACCACAAGCACTTTGCTGCAACCTCTTCAAAGAAACTCAAAAGAAACCATGTCAGATACTGGGCTTGAGGGCAAGGACAGGATAGTGGCAATCTTAAGTTAGGCGTTCTGAACAATGCTAACCAATTCAAGCATCTTCAGTTGTCTCATGCCTTCTCACAACACAGAATGCACTTTCATAGTTTCTTCTTCCTTTCCTAGAAGACCACATCCCACCCCAGTTCTATCTCATGATTAAGCCTTTGTGGTATCTGCATCTCAGATGTTCCCCTTTTAAAGTTCCTCACTGGCAGTGACCGGTAGGTAATTCTCACTTCATCCTCCATAAGACCATGCAAAAAAAAAAAAAAAAAAGCTAGGAGTTAAGTATCCTCGGTATCTGAACCTAGAACATAGCAGATGGTGAGTTCCTTCCCCAAGAAACAGTCTAGCCAATGTGCTTCATGTGAGGGCTTTGTGACATGTGTGCCTGATGGTCACTTCCTCTCTTTGCTGCTTGTCAGGTGGACAAGGTGGCACAAAAAAAGACCCTGAAAATAGTAATAAGCCCCTTAGAAAAAGTTCAGAGTGATCAATAAAATCCAGACAACAAGGTGGGAATGACCCCAATGTGCCCACATAGTTAGAAAGTATGCAAAAACTTCTTTAGGTCAACCTATCAAGCAAGCAAGCAAAGACATCAGTTCAATATATTTCAGAGTGATGAGAAGTAAGATTTTTAAGACCCAGAGCACTACCAGCAGAAGTGAAAATCCATGTTTTATTTGTTTGATTCTTAGAGTTAAGAATTCTAATCCATAAGAA
Source organism: Aspidoscelis tigris stejnegeri (assembly GCA_023333525.1). Lineage (NCBI taxonomy): Eukaryota > Metazoa > Chordata > Lepidosauria > Squamata > Teiidae > Aspidoscelis > Aspidoscelis tigris. Next base: position 27,834,484 of record JALMGA010000007.1, on the reverse strand, counting down.
TGCAAGAAATGTCTCACTGGATCAAATCCATGGGCCAACTAGACTAGCAGTCTGTTCTCACAGTGGCCAACTAACTACTCAGTGAAGCCCATCAGCTCTTGTTATACATGGTGAGCCAGTTTAGTCTAGTGGTTAGGGAGCCGGACTCTTATCTGGGAATACTATGTTTGATTCCGCCCTCCTACATGAAGCCATCTGGGTGGCCTTGGGCTAGTCATAGCTCACTTCTGAGCACTCACAGCCTCACCTACCTCACAGGGTATTCTGCTGTGGGGAGAAGAACCAGAAGCTTTGTTAGCCACATCGAGTCCCCTTAAATGGGTGAGAAAAGCGGGGTAGAAAAGCCAGCTCTTCTTCTTCTCCCAACAGCTGATACCTTCAGAGGCCTACCACCTCTTATTGTCATCAGGGCTAATATCCACTGGTAGCCTTGACTTCCATGAATTGGTCCAAACCCTTATGAAACTATCCAAGCCAACACCAGATCTTACAGAGGTAAACTCCCAAGTTTAATTATGTGTTTTCTTTTAAAAGAAATTTACACAATATTAAATATTTAATTAACTTAAATACTTTAAATTTAAGAATTTCATTTAGCAGCATAAATAATTTAATCCACAGACCTTTAGAGCAATCCTTCAAAATTCATGAGTTTTCCCCTTGAGAGGTTTCAGTTCTTTGCAACTTGGAAAATGTGCAGTGCTTTTTAAAAAGTGACTTATATATCTGCAATTTTGAAAGGGTACATTTCCCTGCTCGGACTTCTCCCTCTCATCAGCAAGCATCCACATCCTCCCACATATAAAGGCTTCTAGGTATATGTGTGTAAGTGTCTTCCTGATCCGAAGGATAAGAAAGCAAGCCCCACAGATGCCTTTCATTGCTTCCTCTCTCTATCTCATCAGGTAAACGAAACGGGGAGGATCAAAGAAACCAGCTTTCTGATGGAAAGGATAGTGGGGCACAAGAGCACAAAGGCTTTGGGGGACCAGAAGAAAATAGAAACAGCCCTACCTGCTGCCCTTACAGCTGAATGCTGATTTCTTCTTAGTATTTGGCATAAAACAGGGAAGTAAACAGCATCTCTCCCCGAAAATAGCCAATTTCTTCATGTTTTCACGCAAAATCTAAAAAAAAAGCCTGCTTTGGGGGTATTTGGAAGATTCAACCCATATCTCTTGTTCCAGGAGAGAGAGAGAGTGTGTTCATTCTGCGGAGTGAGGGAGGCAGAGAGTAACTGATCTCTCTGATAAATTAGCTTCAGGTTTTCAATTTGCTGAGGAGAGGGAGACAGCAAATCCTCTACTGTGTTCAGAAACAGGATGCTTTCATCATGTTTTTGGCTACATACAAATATGAGTTATTTATTCTGCTATATTTCAATATTCCAGAATAAAGAATGAATATTCAAGAATATCCATGGTTTATTCCATAATATTTAAATATGGCAAGATAAGTAACTGACAGCTAGATGCAGTCTTAGTTCAAAATTTGAAGAAACCAAAGTTTGGGCTTCCTGAGGGAAAGGGAGGGGGAAGGATTGGTGCAAAAGCTTCAGGTTCACTTATCTTACTAATGCTTCAGTCATGAAATATAATAATAATAATAATAATAATAATCTTTTTATGAATCCTTGCACTAGGTTCATTTTGTTTTTAAATGGAAGTTTGCAATGAAAAGGGTTGTTTTAGAAGGTTGTTCCCCCAAAGCCCTTCTCCCACAGACCTCCATCACTTAATATTTGTGAAGCCACAATACTTTTCAGAAATCAAGCCCACGCCAATTTTGAAGGACTATTTATTTGAATGTTTATCCCACCAAAGGTCTCTGGGCAGGTTACAACATTAAAAACCAGTGAGCATATAAAAAAGCAGTTTCGACTTTGGGAAACTTTGGGCAAGTTGCCACACACCAGTTTTAACCCCCCTTAAAAAAAATCAGCACTAAGGACTGATTTTGGAGCATTCCCACAGATTTACACATTCTTACTCTTCATTCTTCCCATGCTTGGCATCTTCATTCTCTCCTCTCCAAAACCCAATCCCCATGTAGTCAGTCAGCAATTGGACACCAGTCTACCCATCACAGTTAGCCCGCTTTTTGGGAACTTTAGTCCTGAAATTCTTTTAAAACTGCTGAGACATTGAAGACTCAAGCTGGTGTCTAAACTAATTAGAGACTACATTGGAATGCAGCCTTTCTGATATCCTGCTGATGTCACATTACAGGTGCTGAAATTTGCTGATTCCCCCTTCTCTTCCTTTTCCTTAAATACAGAGGCAGATGCCATAACAAATCACTCCTAGACTGCTGGTGGCCTTCGGCCTTGAATGAACATCCCTAGCTACTTCTCAGTGAGCATAAATAGTTGCAGCCACTATGCTATGTAAGACCTTTTTAAGGGGTTAGATAATGTAGAAGGAAAATGGCTTGTCACTCTGCCAATGTCTTCTCTTCACTCCATAGGCTAATCAAAGGTGGACTAAAACTTAGGTGCATTTGTGCCCTGGACTGAATGGAAGAAAAAGGGTTGACTTATTTCTTTCCAAGGCTAAGAGAAAAAAACAAACAACTAAAGTAGTAACAGGGGAATCTGCTTCTACTTTGGCAGTTGGCTGCCCTTGGGGGAAGCCTTTAATCAGAGGGACGGTATGGGAAAACGGGTATTGGGAGCTGCACTGAACAATACATATGAACCCAGAACTTGCCTGCTTTTGGTACAGAGTCTGTATACATATAATCTTTACATCAACAGTGACACTACCAACAGTGAACAGGACAAATCTGAGACACTACTTTTATGCCAAAAAAAACCCCAACGACAGTACATGCAGAGTACCTAAGTTATATTCCATATGCCTCGGTGGGTAAATTAAGGGCTCACCTTGAATTGCATTTGCACCCTGAGGCAATGCTACATTGGTTAGACTGGGCAGGTCATTTCCATGGTTCCCATCTTCCCAGGGACAAACATCAACACTGTTCCATTTCTTCAGCTGTTTCAGCCAACTGGCCTTTTGTTCTGCCTTGCAATGGGGATTCAAGACTATGCACATCCAAAGAGCACCTGTTAAAAACAAAACCCAGTGGTGCAAGTTATCTTAAACTTTATAGAAAACATAGTACACAGCAGTTATTAAATGGATGCACGGCAACATTATATTACCTAACCTGCCTTCTTCATGTCAAGCTCTGTAACAGAAGTGCCTGCAGCTTACTTTGTTTACTACTTTTATGCAATGCTCACCTCAGTTTCAGAATGGCTCACAGTATAATTTTGCACAAGTCAGCTTCGTGAAATGAGTTATCCAAAGGATTCACTTGAAACCAAACAAATATATTCACAGAAACGTACAACCTAACAAAAGCACGACTTTCACCCATAAGGAACTTAAGTAACCTTGACAAAATGATGATCTCTTTCTGGGTATAACATCTGCAAGACTTCTGAGGTGTCTCATGTCAGTGACACACGCCAAACTCCTACTAAAATTTAACAATCTCCACAGAGACTTTTCAGGAAGGAGGGAAAACAATCCCAAACTTTTACCCTACAAATACAAACTTAAAAAACAGATTTGTAAGATTTCAACTGTATCTCAGACTTCATCATCCTTTCAGGATGACATAAGCCAAAACCAGTATGTCTGTACTGATCAGAGTTGGACTGAAAGACACTGAAGCTGCCAGAAGGAGCCAGGTTGTTGAGGCTTCCTAACATTAGCACTAATTCAGATCTTCTGCATGCTTATGTTTCTGCAACCCAAACCACAATACAATGAGATGGCTATATTTTATTTATTTGACTAGTCATCTGACCATTTCAAAGTAGAGTACAATACTATACAAATAAAATAAAACAGAAGAAGGCAAAGGAGAGCAATCGACCATCTATTTACAATCAAGGTCTTAATTGCCCGATTTATCTTCCAGATAACGTACAATGAGATGGAAGATGAAGTGTGCCTGATGTGTGTCCCCACCACTACCACTGCAGACATTAGTATTTGAATATTTGAATACTTTTTTTTAATAGCCTGGATTTTTCATTTATTTGCTTGTTGGTTTTTAATGTGTTCTTATGCATATTCCTGTTTTAACCTGTTGTTTTAAAACTGTAACCTGCCCTGAGACCTATGGGTATAGGGCGGGATATAAATAAAAATAAAAATAAATAACTACCCCCCACCAATATTTTTAAATTTATTTTTATTATTTATATTTCTTAATTTGCCTTATACCTGCAGGTCTCACAGCAGGTAACAAGTTTTAAAACAACAGATTACAAGCAGTATATATTAAAAAATATATCGATAAAAAACTCTTAAGAAATCCAGCATGTTTTGTGAAACATTATTTTGAACGTTTCTGTGCAGCAACATGTTTTAAGGCCCGTCAGGCTTTCCACTGAGCCCCCAAATTGTTTCCATGCAATGAAGTAACTGTATGATGTGAAACAACAGCTGCTCACAACTCTCCCACTAACTGCTCTTTAATGTGTGGAAAAGCGAACCCCACAACCACCTTGAAGTGGAACTCTGAAAAACTAACCCAAAAACGCAAGGACATCTGTGAGACTTGAGTTGGGAGAAAAGGAAATTGAATGCTCCTTTTAGAAGAGGCAAATGGGTAAACAAAAAAGCAGTACAAAAGAGAAGAGAATAACTTATGTCAGTGCCCAGGTGGGGCATCCCTGGCTTACTTATTTGTATTTCTATTCCACCCTATACCTGAATATACAATAAAATCAGTATAAAAACAGTTAAAAGAAATTAGCTAAAACAATGACAATGCCTGCATTGGTGGGGCATGCTGTTCCCTCAGCCAAAGGCCAGGGTAAAGAGGTGCATCTTCATACATTTTCAAGGCAGAACACAGAAATGTTCAGAACAATTGTTACAAAGATGACCTTTAGAGTGTGAAAATACACCAGGGTTATACGAAGTTCTCTTCTTTAAAGTATTCTTGCTAAATACTTTTGTTTCTGTAGACATAACTTCTGAGCTAGTACACACATCGTGGTATGTATCACTTTCCCCTTGTGCTAGTCTTTTACATGTGCAGCCCAGGGATTGGTTTTTCTTTTCTTCCCCAGTGTTGGATATCACTAATATGTTCTACATATCATGTAATTAAACTTCTAAGCCTTCCCAGAGTCTTAGCAAACAATTTTATGTATCACCCCCTTTGTCTCTTATTTCCTTTCGTATAGAGGACACTGTTTCTGGGTGCATGCTTTATCATAAAGCCTTGATCTTGATCTGTTTTCAAGTGGAAGGTACAACACAGTACACTGGGACTTAAAACCTTTTTTTAAAGAGTTCTCTGACCTGCTCTGTTAAGCAATCATTAATGAAGGAAATTTTAAGCATAAGGAGAACTTGGAAGCCCTTTGGCATATAAGTCTCTAAAAGGGTGGGAAAGTGGCGGTTCCAGTGTTTAATCAGAAACAGCTGGAGACCTGTATATTAATGTTACATGTTTCAGCCTTTAAACACAGTATCAATGATGGCACACTGCATTGAAAACTTTACTATTTTTTTACCCTGATGTATTTTAGTACAATAAAGGTGGTCTTGGCAACAATTTATCTACTTTGGAATATGCATCCTTCATCTGCTTATTGTTTGATTTAAAATATTCAGAAACTGTCATATAATGTAACAATAACCTAGAGATTTTGAAAATAGCTGAGATCAATAATGCCCACCTCTCCATTGAAGAAAATAATCACATCATGGAAAGATTGCTCAGTAGGTACCGAATGCTGACAGTGACAAAAAGAACACATAGGTAAATGAGAGCAGGGGAAATTCCTCCATGCTGCAAGGTTTACTGCAAGACCATGCCCAGTTACAACTCTTCTATATCCTAAGAGCATCTTACTATACATAAGCTGAGTTATTCTTTTGTACAGTAAGACAAAAGACTTTCTGATTGCAGATTTTCTTTGTCTTTTCAATCCAAGAATGGAAGCTTCATAATTATTCCTGCAACTAAGCACAAGAAAGCCTTCCTTATAAAAATTTACAGTTCTAATTTTCTGTTGACATTTGGCTCTGAATCAGTGCACTCCATGAAAAGAGAAACATGAATAAGTCAGGAACTACTGGAACATTCCTAAATATAAAGATGCCACTTTTTAAGATCAGCTGTCTTACTGCTGTTTCAGACTTCTGACAAGCTCCGTGAAGACATCTACAAGTAGTATTTAGCAACACTTCATTTGTTCATTAAGGAAGAGTTTTTACACACTTCAGAGACCTGCAGAATCTGCTAAAAATGAGTGACAGCCATTCAGAGGAGGCAGCAGACCCGCCAAATGTGACTAACAAAGAATGCAAATATGTTCTGCAACAAAAGGTTGCCATATTTTTCTGATCTCGTGAAGCAATGCAGGTCTTAAACTAGGGTGGCATCCCCATGCACTCTACAATCTGAATCAAATCCAAATTCGGCAAGGAGCATCCCCATGCAAAGCCCCCAAACCGGGCTACATGCAGACCAAATCACCCAAATCCGCAGTAAATTTAGTCCTGAATAAAACTGTTCTCGCTGCGGTTCAGGAGGCATGCCTGCATTATTTTGGAGGCTGAGTCCGCGCATGGGGATACTTCAGGGTTATTAGGGGAGGAAACTGACACTCACGTCATTAGCAGGCGGGTTTTATGTCCTGTTCTCACCATTCCTGTCCTGTGCATTGGAGATCGCAAGTGTTTGAGCACTTTTGGCAATAACTGGTGACTGAACAGAAACGAGTCTTGTGACGGTTTCAGGGTACAGGCTGCAAACTGCTTTGCTTTCTGGCCTTGCAGGCTTCTTGCAAGGTGCAATAGCCAGCCTTGTTGCAAACAGTTTGTTGCAAACCCTGGGATTTGGGCTGCAAAAAGAGCGGGAAATCCTGTGCGGGCCCTGTTGCAGTGATTGGCTGGAGTAAGGTTTTGGAGGGAAAAGCTGTCTGGGGATCTGAGAGCTGGAGGGGCTAGGGTAGGAGTTCCCACCAATCAGGCTGGAGGGACAGCAACCTCTGTTAGGAGTCTACAGCAGCATTTTATTGCAGCTAGAGCCAATCAGGATCAGGGGTGTGTGTATAAATGAACACAGAGTACAGCAGAGGGGGTCTTCATGCTGGGACGAGAGCTGAAAGGAAAAGAGCTGAATCCTGAGGGAGCTGGAACCAGTAGCTGACCAGTGGTCTTTTGGGCTGAGTCTTTTCTGAAGGAGGCAATCGGGTGGATTGTGGCTCTGAGGGAGACTTCACTAGCAACTGACCAGGCTGGATGATCAGACAAGCAAGGACGGACTGGGCCTTGTGATCATCTAGGGCCACGTTCTGGTACACTGGCTTGGCTTGAGCTGTGGCAGAAGCAAGCCAGAGGGAGAGGAACGTGGAGAGGTTTGTCTTTTAAAAGGGGGAACTATTTTCCTTTAGGGAAAGGGGTAGCTCCTAGCCTTAAGAGACTTGCAAATTTAAACCAACAACTACCTGAACCTTATAATCTTTTTAGTATTGCTTGTGTATAATAATAACCTTGTTTTAGTTTACTGTTGGAACGCTTGCTACCAGTGTTTTGTGTCCACACTGTAGTATTCACTTGGCCATTGCACGAACCCAGCGTCCTAACAGGGCCAAACCACTCCTAGTGAGGGCAGGCACTTACTGGAACGCTGGGCATCGTGGCAAGTCTCTTTCTGCAACCATTTCCACCCCTCCTCCCCGATCACCAAGTCAGACACGATAACTTAATTTAAATGGCTTAATTTAGCACACAAGGAGTAAACTGCTGTACTGGGTGGAGCGGAGGTGTGCACCTCCGGTAAACTGTCACCAAACCCCGTAGCAGCTTTGCAGAACAATCTAACTTTTTCTTTTTTTTTTCATTATATTTTTATTGCCTTTTGGCCCTATGAGCCACAGTCAGGAAGGGAGGTGTTGGGTGGCATTTCCCTGACATCATTACAGTGGGGAGCACAGGGGTTGGCGACGTCAGCCTGGTTTCCAATCGGGAGAGTGGGGGGTGGAGAGAAAAAGATGCTGTTCTCCCGTGCAGGGGTTTTGCGCAGTTTGCATGGGAATACCCATAGTCGAATTGAACCTGCGTTATCAGCAAATGCATGGGGACAACTCAATTTGTATTCAGCCCTGCAATTGGATTAAAATTTTTCCAATCCACACTAAAGGAAGTGCATGAGGACATGGCCTAGGTAGCTTTTTCTCTATAATCAGATGGAAAGCTCCTGTTATGAGACAGTAAAAGATCCAGTATGCCAAAGTAGCTTCCCTCATACCTCTGGAGATAAGCAAGATGTGTTTCGTGCATCCAAAAAACTAAAAAAAAAATGTTATCCACACAAGAGATGTCCTTTGGTTTGATCAGTAAAGTAACCTGGAATTTCAAAATGTCCTTATTCCAAAACAGTGCATTATCAATATAAATGCACCAATAGCTGCCAAGGATTTCAGAAAGCCTCATTTACTTAAATGTTGCCAAACACCTAGAAGAGATGAGAATCTGGAGATGTAAGATCACTGGAGATATAAGATCTTTCGCTATAATAGCAGCAAATCTCAACCTACTATTTTTTTCCTCCAGTGAAGAGACACACTCACATCATAAACCAATATGCAAATTTCATATTTCCCTGAAGATAATTGGAAGACGCATCACGCTGTGACTGCAATTTGCTATTAATTTCACACAAGGGAAAGAGTATTAAAACTGTCACCTCTTGCTGAGGTATTGTCAGTTCCAGTTCTATGATCATTCTTTTGACCTGAATAAGAGGTGGCTTCCCCATATCAGACCTTTAGCTTCAACGCAAACATTACCAAGGCCAGACATTAGCTGTTTTATCATCATTAAAAAAAAGAAAAGAAAGATAGGCAGATAGGTAGGTAGATAAAAGACTGTAGCTTTTTCACACATGAGTCTTTAAACTAACAAAACATAAGGAAGCATTATTAAAGCATTACATTAAACTAACAATAGACATTATGAATAACTTGCTTACTCTATGCAATATGCAACAGTCCCCTAAGCCACTAATGAGGTATATATGCAATTGCTCCTTTGAGATTAATACATACTTCCTCCATATCTGAAGAAATTTCATTTCTAACAATGGAGATGACTGTTTTTATCAAGACTGGGGAAAGTTGTGATCCTCCATATACCAATGCCAAATTAGACGTGCAGGAATGAAAAGAGGTAGAGTTTAACATCATCAGAAATACTGTAGATTTAATCACCCTTGCTTTTTTAAAATTAGTGTTTGTCCTGCTTTTACGCCCAGGGGTATTTAGGAAGACTAACAGTGTAGTATCAAAAATTAATTAATTATGTCACCAACCAATGGTGGGGAGCTGCATGAAGCACAGAACTATGTTGGAGGGTCACTCATCTAGCCAGAGGGGGAAATGTGTCCTAAACCTTTAAATATGCTAAGAACCAGCAAAATGAAAGCTCGACCTGACTGTTCTTAATCTGGGTCAAAAACAAGTGTGTCAGGTGTCAGTGGATCACAGTGGATTTTAGCTGAGCAACCAGGGCTAACTGCATGGCTACTGGAAGAATAAATTTGATGACAAGCACACACTTACAGAAAACCAAGGAATTATCTGTTATTTCAAAACCAAATTTATCAAAACATAGATACTAGAAAAGAATATATGAAATTTACAAGGAAACATATCCAGGGTCTGAAATGACCAATCAAATAAATCAGTGTCATTTCTTCACTGGCACAGAATTGGAGAAATTATAACATCCAGTCTGAACTCAAGTTGCCAGAAGGTAGCCAGGGAGCCCACAGAGAAGCAGTGGAAGAACAAATTGCATTAAAAACCAAACCAAAAATAGCACACAGTCAAGGTAACTACCATTACAATGCCAACAACTGACTGAAAAAGAAATATCTGAAACTCAAGTTCATTAAACACATGAAAGAAAAAGATAGCAACAATTGCCTCTACTGAAGATAAGCACAATAATCAAAAGATCTGAAAAATAGCAGATATTAGGCCCATAACATGATAGGAAACCAATCAGCTCATGTACAGTGCAGCAGCAGTAAGGAACTTGGCTGCAAATTCAGAAAGCCAGACCAGAAACAAGAAATACATCACAGGAATAGAAGATCAGACTGGTGAATAAGATCAATCTGGTCAAATATAAAAGCTATGAAAGAGAAGTTGAAAACTGAAAAAAAATTAAGGAACAATTAGTAAATAAATACCTCCTTGATTCAAGAAAATTCTGATAAGTTTTAGAAATACTGAAGCAGAAAATCACAGCAACATCAAAGAAAATAATTCAAAACCAAACCCATGCAGCATAATTTAAACAGACTGTCCTTTTCAAGACAAACCAACTGTGGCGATATCAAACTATGAATGGAGAAAGTGTGAAGTACACTGCACTACCTAATAAACAGGAAGCTCTTAGGTTTGGGAAATAATACAGTATGTATTCAAGAAGGGGAAGTTGAACTAAGTGGAAGTCACATGAAAGATCCGATAACATCATCAGAATTAGTTGAGAAACAGAGAGAGAACTGGACAGCAGCAATGAAGTATGATTAACTACATGGTTTCTATCCATTGATGGCCACATGAGTGTTGATGACTGCCTGGCAGATATTTGGATGGTATGGTATTTGGGGAACAGAAGAGGAAAACGTGGAGGAACAAGTTTGTAATATTTATGAATGTATTTATGCTTTTTCAACATTTCCAGTGATTATGGAAACGTATTTTACACATGCTTGCTAATAGAATCGATCAGATTGAATATTCATGCAGGTTAGACTGTAGTTTTTCTCAAAACAGAATTTTAAATTTGTCGAAGAGCCTAAACTACAGTGTGGAGCTAAGCCCATTCTGTGATTCTCCAATGAAGCACTTAAAATGCTTTTTTCTTCATAAGTCACCAACTTTCTTCTTCCTATCTGGCATCCTAACAGTATTACAGCTTGGTCTAATTCCAAGAAAACAATAAGTAGAGGGGGTGAGGAAATCCTTGAGCTTCTAAGCTCTTTAAGATCATAACTGTAGTTAACATGTAGGCAAGGGACATGTGCTATTGATGAAATCGTCTTTTTCGAAGAGAAAATGTATTTCGAAACAAAGGGTTAAATGCTGAAGTTAACCACATACCATGACTTGTTTTACACAAAGAAAAGGCAAGCATTCCTAACAACATAAAGTTACTTTTTAATCAAACCTCTCTACCACTTCCTCTGTCTCAGTCTCCTTTGAAGACAAGGGCTCTCAACTGCTACCAAAATAAGCTCTGTCCACATACCTAGAGGTTAACTAAAAATCAGAGCCTTTACAAGAAAATGATCTAATTAAAACTAATGTCACCATAATCAGAGTATCATGTAAGCATTTCAGAGTTGAACTTTCCATAGCCAGAATCTCAAGGATATGGGCATATGTTGTTAAGGTAGCAACTACAATTTTTATTCACAAGCATGTACTCTGTCTGCAATCTTACAGACCTTTAAGGACGACCCTAGGATGGGTGCTATGGTTCCTCGACTACAGAATGTTTCATTTTGCTCTAATTCATTCTATTACTAAATTCAGCTTTGATGTATTGGTCTTGACAAGTGCTTCATGCTGACTGTATTGTGTATGATGCTATAATCACTCCCCATGCATTTCACACTAGCTGGCTGATTAATGCAATAGATTACCTGCACCACTGAAGGCAAAGAGGAATTATGGACCTTCCACAAGCTTCATTCTGTGAAAAGTGGTGGAGGGCAACAGCACAGATACTATCTTAGAAGCTCTTCTTTCATTCAGACAGAGGGCTTTGCATCCTAAAGCTGGTCTCAGTGTCAATAAGGGAATGAAACTGTAATACAGATCATGGGATCTATTCAATATGATTTAAGTATAGTGCGATAACAGGTCTATCCCTATTTTTTATCTCCAAACTTACATCCTCCAATGAGTTAAATACCAGTAATCATAAATTTATACCAACAGTTCAAGACATAATCACCAGACAATAATTCTCCAAAATTGTTGTTGGTATCATTCTGTCTGGAAAGTCAATGGGAAGAGCCTGGACATGAATGTAGGGAAGCTCTGAGTTGCCTGAGCATTAAGAGTTTTCCTTCTTGGCCTCACTAAGGTGATCCAAAGAACTGAGAACATCACATGCGGCACCAGATTGGCATGGCTCATCTAACAAATTTAGGGACTCCACTCTGGATTTTTTTACAGAATTTACTCCCATATTCTTGTCTTTCCCAGGACATTCACAGGACAGTGATGCTATTTTACCCATAGCCAGGAAGACCCAGGAGCTTCCATTCAAACTGGGACGCTCCTGGGCTCTTGTCTAGTCCTCTAAATCATTGCACTATTAAAAGGCCAAGATTAGGGGTGTGAAAATCCAGATGAACTTTTTTCACAGATCAAAGGAAACACAATGACATTTCAATCTTACCCTAAGTATCAAACTTGAAAAAATTATTTGCACTTGATTAAGACAGGAAGAAAATAGCAAGGCTTAAATTAGGGGAGTTCTTGCCTGATGCCTGCTCCTTTCAGTATTACAGCTCTAACCCATAGGATATCCACATCTGCTCAAACAGCTAAAAGAACAGCTCCACACATAGAGGCTTGCCTAAGATATTCTGTGCCATCCCCTTCAGAAGTTAAGAGCGTGGAGGCATGTGGGAGCACATTATTGATAATTGCCTCCAGACTGTACAGTAGAACATCTTCCCCTCTGAGATCCATCAGGCACCTTCATTGTATATATTCAGACATCTGGTGAAAAGACACCTCTTTACCCTGGCCCTCAGCAGAGATTACAACAATTTCTTCCCATACGGGCACAGGTACTGTTTAGATGGGTGATGGCCAACCTATGACACGTCAAGCCCTTTTGGGTGACACACATGGCCAGCCTGGCACCTGGGCATGTAGTGCTTGCTTGTTCTTGAAGTGTATGAAATACTAACTTTCAATTGAAGATTTAGCAACAAAAGTCACTAATGTAAAGAATTATTTGTTTTTGCTTTTAATAAAATACATATATAAAAAATATAACTTTTTTACTAGAGCTACAAATATCACAAAATTATGGATATTTCTAGATGTGACACAGCACCCAAGTTAAGCTAGGTTTTCTTGCAAATTTTGACACACCGAGCTCAAAAGGTTCGCCATCACTGGTTTAGATATTCTATTTTATCTGTTTTTATAGGGATTTTCTTGTGGCCCATCCTGAAACCTTCAGCTATAGGTCAGGAAAGAAATATAAATAAACCCTTCACAATTAGTTGCACAGTAATAATTTATGTGGTTCCTACTACCAAATGCTCTTCTCAGCCTTTTTAGAATTTCTTTTTAAAGCTTATAATTTATGTTAATATTTATCCTCTGTATTCAAGCAAACAGGAAACTGGTCTTCAACTTTTAAGCTAGCCACTGGGGAATGGTATTTAAGCAATGATTAAGTGACTTCAAGTTTTCATAAATAATCATACACAAACAGGAAATACTTATGCCAACCAGTTCAGACAAGCCAGAAATAGCTATCTACAAATATTTATAAGGTAAATAGGGTGGGAAGAAATAGCCAAAGAAAATCCTATCTAACTTGATTAGGCTATTAGACTATTTACATTTATATCCCTCATCTCTTCCCAGTAAGTAACTAAAATGAGTCTTAGGCTGTCTCTCACCCAATTATTCACTTAACTTATTTTGCATTAATAAAGTTCTACTCACACTTCTCTTGAAACTCTGCAGCAATTCCTTCTGCATGTAAGCCCTAACCCATATCAGAAGTTTGATGAGAGGATCATCATGCAAAGGAGGTTTTTCACTAATGATTAAGAGCAAATCATGTGAAGTGCTCAATTTTTTTTTTTTTTAAGGCTTGATAAAATTGGAGTGTTGGGTACTGGTTGTAGAAATGGGCAATTTGTGTATACTGATGTCAGTGACATGAACTTTGCAGAAGTAAGAAAACTGTAAATTGTGGCTACCTGTTGCAGAGTTCTGCATACTTTGAGATTATTTTCAATCATTTAATACTACTAACAACCTTCAGTTATTTTTAAGGGGTAACAGACATTATGCACAAGCTAAAGAAGTATAACTGTGGCATGAAATAGAAATGCATTTAAGAAGAGATACAAAGTCTCCAGAGTTGTATTATTACAATTACTATTATTATGATTACTATTATAGAGAGAAAATGAAAGCTGCAGAGCTTTGACATCTATTATTTCACTTGAAGGACAACAAATCTGTGTTTTAAAATCTTGCAAAGAGGTTGAGTTAAAAAAAGTCAATTCTGTATAACTTCTACTTGCCAGGATTAAATGGGGACTTTATAAGAGCAATTAAATATCATTTACATGCCATTTATATGCACTAATATAGATGAGAGTTGCTCTCAAAGTACTCTTGTGCAGCACAATTTCTCTGTCCTTAAATTATTTTTACCTCCTCTTTAAGTCAAACTTCCAGAATACTTCATTGTATTTAATGTATTCAAACACTTAAAACAAAAATGAACTTGCTTTTAACAAAGTACATCTATCAAATAAAACCACCTAGCAAATAATTAGTTTCAGCCTTTCTAACTTAAACTGTGGTTCCCAAATTTGATTTCAACTGTAACTACAGTTACCCTGGTTTGTTTGTTTACTTTATGGTTTGTAGCCCAGAAACAGCTGAGAACCCCAGATTCAGAAGCCACTGGGACAAAAAGATGTACTAGAGTTCTAACATAAAGAATATTTTTCATGCTTCCTGTGCAAGATGAGGTTGAACCCTCATGGGCAGGAAGTACCAAGGTGATTTTACCTGTTCTAGATGGGGTTGCACTACCTCAAAGGAACAAGTATGGAGTTTAGGCATGCTTCTGAAGTTGTCTTTCACCACGGAGGCTCAGGTGACCTCTGTGGTCCCAAAGGTGTATTACCATCTTCAGCTAATACATCAATTGTATCCTCACCTGGACAGGGATAACTTGGGCACTACTTTTCATGCCCTGGTAACCTCACGTTTACACTACTATAATGTGCTCTGTTTGAGTATACCTATGTAGCTGCTCCAGATACAGAGTGAAAAACATGGCAGCAAATTGTTGAGTGAGGTGCCTGGTTGGGTATATACCTCAGCTTAAGCAAGTTTACCAATTGCCATTTAGCTACTGGGCAAGATTCAAGGTTCTGTGCCTAGCATATAAAGCCATACAGACCTTGAAACCATGTTTTTTAAAGAACACCCCGCACATTACAATGATGGAAGATCCGTGGGATCATCCAGAGGGTTCTTACTGCAGGGGCCACAAAGTACAGAGTGCCATTCTAGGATAGCCTGCCATTGGGCTTCTTCTGTAGTAGCTTCTTCCTTATGAAATTCCTTCTCTTCTGCTACTCAGGAGGCTCCTACATTTAGAGCTTCAATGTGCCTATTAAAGAACTCTCTTTTATCTTGCCATTCCCTGTGTGAATTGTTTGTTATCATTCCTGATCCACCCAGTTTTTACTGTGCTGTTAATTGCTGGTATGGGTTTAGTCTTATTTTTATCTTTCCTGTAAACCATTTAAAATGATTTTTTTTTTCATGAAAAATAGTATACAAATATTTTAAATAAAATAAATAATAAAATTAAATAAGCATGTACAATAATATGCCTATCAGACTTCAGTTTCAAACTACTGTAATTTGAAATTGTTTGGCTAGATCCAGGACTACTTTGCCAAGATGGACACAGATACAAGGGATATTGTGGCACTGAAATATCTTGCCTTAGGGAAACAGAAAAGAGACAAGAGGCTAGGGAACCTTTACCTGCATTTGATTTTATTGTGACTAGTCCAGAGACCTTCAGATATATGGCAGGATATACATATGAATAAATGCACATTCAATTCAATCACAGCAACATTAGGATTGTTTTCCTTTTGATTTCATGACAAATTAAACATAAAAAAGATACTATTCTTTCTAAAGTCTTGATCTTTAAAAACTGTCAGAAGTAAGAATTTAGAAGGTAAGGAGGAAACCAACCAGAAACATCTGCATGTGGGCAGAAATAATCATGGTTTTTACTCGGACTGTGGGGAGGGGGTGGAAACAGCAGAACCAATGAGCAATGGGAAAACTAAACTTGAGGATCCATTCAAAACTGCTCATGCAGGGCTCTTGATAACCTCTCTGGGCAAACTTCTGTTGGGAATTTAGCAAATGAGGATTGTGACTGGAATGTAAAGAATAATTCCACTCATTTGCCTTCATTTTGCTCTATGCTCATTTTGTCAAATTTCTCTTCCATGCCCCTTTCTCAAGTAGATCGGAAAGTTGTCTTACCTTACGTGAGCTTCCGTTCCTGACGGATGGACGCAGACTCACTGTGGGTCATCTCCGTCGGCTGCAGCTGACCACGACCGCAAAAGAAAGAGCCCTGTAGAATTTTCAGTCACCAACTGCCAACGGCTACTACAGGGCTCCTCAGTTCTTACGCCGGGAGTGAAGCTGGATCAGAAGAGGAACTTATCTAGCAATATAAAAATGAAAATCATTAAAGCATAAAAGTACAGGGAGGGTTGAGTCTGCGTCCATCCGTCAGGAACGGAAGCTCACGTAAGGTAAGACAACTTTCCGTTCCCCGACGGATGGAGCAGACTCACTGTGGGATGTACCAAAGCTTCCCTCATGGGCGGGTTTTTAGGCAACAGAAGGTATAGAATTACTACATACCGTCCGAGGAACAACGTGCTGCAACACTCTGCGGCCAAAAGCCGCCTCGGCAGACCTGTACACATCCATCTTGTAGTGACGTGTGAAGGTGGACGGTGTTGCCCAAGCAGCTGCTCTACATATTTCTTGCAAACTAGCCTTAGAAGCAAAAGCCGCCGTAGTGGCCGCACTACGCATTGAATGGGCCTGAATACCCGGTGGAGGTTCCATATTCCGGATCTTATATGCTAAAGAAATAGCCGCTCTGATCCAAGAAGCCAACACCTTAGGGGAAGCCCTCTTTCCTAAATGTGCGGGATGGAAGCACACAAACAATGAGGATGTTCTCCTAAGGTCCTTGGTTCTTTCCAAATACACCCTAAGTGCTCTTTTAACATCCAGACAATGCCATTTCTCTTCTAAACGATGCTTGGGCCTCGGACAAAGAGAAGGAAGATGAACCTCTAGCGACCTATGAAAAGAAGAGTCCACCTTTGGCCTGAAGGCTGGATCCAGGCGTAAAATCACGGAGTCAGGCGTGAATTCACAAAGTGGTGTTTCTGCGGAGAAAGCTGCAATATCAGACACCCTCCGAGCAGATGTCATGGCTACTAGAAAAAGTACCTTATAAGATAGTAACTTCAAAGAGATTGACTTTATTGGTTCAAATGGTTCACCAGACATAACAGCCAAAACCAAGTCGAAGTCCCAGGTTGGATACCTATGAACAACTGGAGGACATTTAGCCTTGACCCCAAGTAGGAAAGATTTTACATCCCTGTTTGAAGGTAGGTAAGCCCCATCATCCACTTCGGTAATAGCAGAAAGTGCAAACACCTGTTTTCGAATGGTGTTGTATCCAAAACCCTTAAGTACACCGTCCTGAAGGAAGGATAAGACACTATTTACCGAAGGACACATGGGGTCCACTCTCTTAGAATAACACCACCTACAGAAAGCCCGCCAAGTGGCGTTATAAATTCTCCATGTTGAAGCCCTCCGTGATGCAAGGATGGTTTCAATTACTGGGGCCGAATAACCTGCTTTCTTCAAGAAGATCCGTCGAGCATCCAAGCCGCTAAGGCCAACCATTGGGGGTCTGGATGACGCACACCCTCCTGAAGAAGCAGGTCTGGACGTTGCGGTAAGAGTATCGGTTCGTAAATCGCCAGAGATCTCAGTAGAGTGTACCAAGCGCGCCTCGGCCAATACGGAGCGATGAAGATCACTCTGGCCCTGCGAACCCGTATCCTCCGAAGGACCCGTGGTATGAGAGGAAAAGGTGGGAAAGCGTAGAGAAGCTTGGCAGGCCACGGAGCAGACAGGCCGTCGATCGCTAGTGCCTCCGGTTCTGGATGGCGAGCATAATACTTCTGAACTTGCCTGTTGGAAACTGTGGCGAACAGGTCCACTGCTGGGAAACCCCACTTCTTCGCGATGGATCTGAAAACATCCCTGTTCAGCATCCACTCTGCGTTCGAAAACTGTCTGCTCAGTGTGTCTGCTCTCGTATTCAAATCCCCCTTAAGATGAACAGCGGATAAAGACAGAAGATTATTCTCTGCCCAGCTCAAAATCTCCGCAGATAAGGACATAAGTTCTTTGGATCTAGAACCCCCCTGGCGTACTATGTGTGACTTTGCAGTTGTGTTATCTGTCATTACCAGCACATGTTTCCCTTGTAAAAGGCCAGAGAAAGCTCTGATTGCATTAAAAATTGCCTTCAATTCCAACCAATTTATATGACAGGTTTTCTCCTTTTTGGACCACCTACCCTGAGCTGTATGTTCACTCAGAGTGGCACCCCAACCTAAGAGACTTGCATCCGTATTAATAACAATTGGTTCAGGTTTAATAATAGGAACACCCTGTGCTAGGTTCGAATATTTCATCCACCAAGCAATGGAAGCTCTGGTCTCAGCATCCAGTATGACATCAGTCTCCTGGTTCCTAACAATCTGTTGTACATAAGGACGCAAGGCCCACTGAAGCGGTCTAGAATGGAAACGAGCCCACTGATGAAGGTCGATTACAGAAATGAACCTCCCCAACAAAGACGCCAAAGCGGATAACCTCGAAACTCGTTTTTTAACAATCCTGGAGGCCAAATCCGTAATCTTTTCGATCCTATCATCAGAAGGCCGTATCGTGAATGATCTTGAATCAATAAAAGCGCCCAAATGAACAATAGTTTGGGAAGGTGTTAGAGAACTCTTCTCATAATTAATCAGAAAACCGAAAGATCCCAAAATATGCATCGTTAATCTGAGGTCTGCTTCCAATTGAGCCCTGGATTTCGAGACTAAAAGGAGGTCATCCAAATAGGGAAAAATCGCTACTCCCTGGAGCCTCAAAATTTCTACTGGACACAGCAAAATCTTTGAAAAAACGCGAGGAGAAGCTGACAAACCAAAAGGGAGTGCGCGATACTGGAAATGCCTCCCATTGATCTCGAAACGTAAAAACTTTCTATCATTAGGGTGTACTGGAATGTGGAGGAAAGCATTGGTTAAATCCAAAGAAACCATATAACATTCCTCCTCCAACTGAGACCTGATAGTATTTAGAGACTCAACCTTAAAATAAATTTTCTTCATAAATTTATTCAAATATCTGAGATCTAACACAGCTCTAAATTTTCCCCCTTTTTTAGTAACCAGAAAAACGATGGAATAAACACCAATTCGAAACTGACAAACCGGAACGGGTTCAATAGCCCCCATAAGTAATAACTCCTGTATGGCATCTTCCAAAGCCTTGAACTTAGCTTTGGAAGATGGCAAAGGTGTAGCAATAAACCTAGATCTTGGTGAACAACTAAACTGTAAGGAATAACCACGTACCACAGTACTAAGCACCCACACATCAGAAACATTCTTCACCCAAGTATCAGCGAAATCTTGCAACCTACCACCCATCTTCTGTGGAGCAGGGTGCTCAAGCAACCCCTCGTTACTTGCCCCGGCCACGGCCAAGGGGCTGCTTATTCGCGGACTGTTGGCGTCCCCAGGAACCGCGTCCCCCTGAGGACCTATTGCGAAAGGGTTGTTTCTTAAAATAATTTGAATAGGGCCTCTTGTTGTAGGTAAACCTACCCTTGCTTTGCTGATTAGCTCGATTTGTAGAAGTGGCCGAGGATGTGGAAGAGGAAGGTAAGACTTTCTTCTTATTCCGTTCAATTAACACATCTTTCAAAGCTTCCTCCCCAAAGAGATGTTTCCCTTTAAATGGAGCCCCGATGATCTGGAGCTTGGACGAAACATCCACGCCCCAGGACTTCAGCCAAACTGCCCGTCTAGCGCCAATCGCGCTAGATGCAGACCGAGCAGCCAGCTGAAAGGCATCCATGTTCGCATCGGCAGCAAAAGCCACCACCCTCTTAATCTCTGACAACTTAGACTGCACCTCCGAAGACAATGTAGCATTAGGCAGTAGCTCATCCAACCATTTAAGTACAGCTCTACAAGCCAAAGATGCAGAAGCAGAAACCCTGGTACATAAAGAGTCTAAATCAAAAGTTCTCTTCATTAAAACCTCTAGCTTCTTATCAATTGAATCCCGAAGTTCGACTTCCGAATCTCTTGGCAGAAGGTGGGTCGAAGAGAGTTGAAGGACAGGTACATCCACAGTAGGAGTGGCCCAAATGGATGATGCATGGTCAGAAGGTAGAAACAACTTCTTGATCAAAGAAGGCACCCTCTTGTTGGATAAAGGCTCCGACCATTCAGCCAATAAAATCTCCTGCATCAAAGATGGGATTGGAAGGACGCACTCTTGCGGAGGAGGGTTCATGAGCAAATCCTTTGCTTGACGAGCTTTCTCCTCCGACGGCTTAGAATCAACTGTAATATTTAATGCTGATGTAATAGCAGCTATCACCTGTGAAATATGCTCGTATGCAAGCAGTCTTGCCGTTTGATGTACTGTTGAGGATGTGGATTGGAGCACATCCACTTCCTCCCCAGAAACCTGCACTTCCTCAGGTTGAGCAGGCGATGGTCGAGGTGCGCAATCTTTAGCAGGTCTGGAAGCAACTTGAGTAGCTGTAGATTGCGGCACTGGTGCCCCCTGTACACTGGTAATCTGCTTAGCCTTCTTCCTCTTAGCCCGCTTTTTGGCCAAGGTAGCTGCCAAACGCAGGAGCAAGTCACCCTCAGAAGAGGAGGAGTCTCCAGACTCCATGTCAGAACAGGCATCAGGCTCAACAGGAGAACAGCTCTTACTCCTGAGCACATCCTCTCTATAATGCTTGTAAAGATTAGATTTGTTTCCTTTCTCCTTCATCTCTAAAGATCTAACCCCTCCAGAGGTAAGATCAGTAGTGGTAACACAGGCAGATCCTCTCGGTTCCATCGCATAAGTTTTTGAGGCAGTGTCCCTGCCTGAGGTAAGAAAACCAGTAGCAGCACCGGCTGATCTACATACGGGTATTTTCTTGCTACTTCCTGGATACCGCTCTGGGCGCCGGTCTCTATGGCGCCCTGAGCCAGAAGCCGGCAATCGCAAAGGAGAACTAGAGCGATCACCTTGCCGGTGACGTTCCCGGCTATCGGACCTGCTGCGGCTGCTTTCCTCGCCTGCCTGAGATCTGGCAGGCGTCCTAGAACGGCCGCGGCTGCGGCGAAAAACGCCGTACTGCCGCCGGCGTGCCTCCGACCGTCCACGCGGTAAGCCGGTTGCCGGGCTACGGCTTCCAGCGCGTGCTGCCTCAGCGTTCCTCGGCGCGCGAGGAGACGCCGAGGACTGCTCACGCGCCCGTGCGCGAGGCGAAGGAGTTCGGCTGGCGCGCCTCCGTCGCTTGCCTGCTGGGGCGCGCGGAGACCAGCCGCGGCCGCCATTATGGCGGCCCGAACAGACGTTGGAGGGGGAAGAGCGCTTCCCCAACACACGCCCCGACCTAGGCGGACTGGGCGAAATAGACCAAAAAGCGCGGCGATTTCCGCGCCGAGCCTCCACTGCCAGATGGAGGTCCGATCCTGCCGGGGAGCGGGAAGACATAGATGCCTCACTCACCTCCCCAGACTCTGGATCTAAGGGAAAGACAAAGGGAAAATACACTAAATATGTTTTTATTAAAGGGAAAAGGATGGGAGGGGGGGGGGTTGGGGAAACCTTACCTGAAACCTCCCTCCTAGCACTGGCCTGCTCCTGGCTGTTTAAGGATAGAGCTAAGCCAGGCGGGCTTGGGGATAAAGGGAAACCTCCGAAGGAGCTTACGGAGGTCCCCAGGAAAATCCCTCGGAGGCAGTTTTCAGAGGCATCCCATCCCAAGGGCCTGCCAGTCTTAAGAGAGCCCAGGGGGGAGGTCAGGGACGCTGTATTTGCGTCCCAAATCTCCGAAGAAAAGTCCTCACCAGAATAAAATTCAGACATGCCGGCAGACGATGTGGAAGACGGTGTGGCCAGCTGAACGACCGCGAAAGAACTGAGGAGCCCTGTAGTAGCCGTTGGCAGTTGGTGACTGAAAATTCTACAGGGCTCTTTCTTTTGCGGTCGTGGTCAGCTGCAGCCGACGGAGATGACCCACAGTGAGTCTGCTCCATCCGTCGGGGAACTACTGGAACTGATCAGGGGGAGGCATGGGCTGGATCAATGCTGTCTGCACTGATCTTGTCCAGGTCTCCCTCAGGCTGTGAAGCTCACGCATTTCATAGCACCTTGTAGCATGTGTGTGTGTGTTTTTCTGTGACTTGCTATGGTGCGTCACTGAATAGCAGGCATCCTACACCACCAAAGGTTCCTAACTTTTGCTCCTGGCCACTGGGACTGGGGGGTGGGGGGTGGGCTTGTTATTCAGCAGCACACCATACCACAGAAAAATGTCTCCCCATGTCTCGAAGCTAGAAATTATGGTGCATGCTAAACAGCACTCCCTGGTAATTCTGGATCATGGAAACAAGTCTTAGGCCAGTTGTAGACCTGATTTATCAGATCTATTAGATTAAAGGCCTCTCAATCCAGACCTGGCTCCATCTTGTTCAGACAAAGCCAGACTAATGGGACGTGGGGTGGATAAGGAGGCCCAGGATCTGGGCCAGAGTCCCTTTGGTCCAGATAGACAGGTAAGTGCAGAAAGAGCTGATATCTCAATAGCAGAGCTGTTGCTTTCCTTTCTGCTTCTTATGTCTGTCTTCTTCTGCCCACCTTACTACATAGTAGGAATGGACTGAAATTCTTTTCTTTGTACAAATATATTTCCATCAGAGCAAGTTGCTACCTGAACTTAACTGAGGAAAGTTAAAACAACTTTAGTTCTAGATTTCCAATGTGTACAACAAATAGCTGTAGTACAAGCTCACAATTTCCTCCCCTTCCTAAAGTCCAACATTTGTCATGATATACCTAGATTCTGTAAATACAAAAACTGGAGAAAAAACTGGATACAAGTGTGTGCAATGCTCAATCAGTGAACAACCGATGCAAGGGGAATTTCAAAGGAATGGTAATTAAAATTGCTTTGTCTAATTATTGGAGATATAATGGAACCAATGGTTCATTACAGCATATGCTATGCAATTGGCCCAAAGTGATGTTAGGAGAGAATGAAGTGATCAGATATACAGTCTTTGACATATAACTTCTGAACTGCAGGTGGGAGTGGGTCATCATTAATCTTTTCAATGTTCCTGTACTATTAAACTGCAAAATAATTTCTGGGTCTTCAAAAGAGGTAAAAGATTCATACGGTCTCCCTTCCTTATACACTTCTTAGTACTCAGTTTTGACCATATGGAGGAAATTGTGGTATCCTTCCCTATACCCTGGTCAACAGTTTTCCTTCTACATGGTTGACACCAAAGCATTCCATTTTTTGCAAGAAGCCATTTCCCCATTTATCTTTCTACAGTGCTAATTTTTAGGGGAGGGTGCTAAGATGTGATGCAGGCAAAATCCATTCCAGTTCAGAGGCATGGTATTGGGAGACACTGGATAAGATGGCTCTCATGTATTGTAGGTCAAGCCAGCCCATGGCAGTACACTCTATGGGAGAAGTTAAATTGGGGAGGTCACCGTACAGCACTTGTACCCTTGCAGCTTTCCTCCACTGACTTACACTGAGAGACCAACTCTCTATTTAAGACAACGGAACTAAAGAAAATTAAAGTCAGCTCTTGTTATACATGGTGAGCCAGTTTAGTCTAGTGGTTAGGGAGCCAGACTCTTATCTGGGAATACCAGGTTTGATTCTGCACTCCTCCATGAAGCCAGCTGGGTGGCCTTGAGCTAGTCATAGCTCTCTTCTGAGCTCTCTCAGCCCCACCTACCTCACAGGGTGTTCTGTTGTGGGGAGAAGAACAGAAAGCTTTGTCAGCCACTTTGAGTCCCCTTAAATGGGTGAGAAAAGTGGGGTAAAAAAGCAAACTCTTCTTCTATTTTGTAGAAACTGAACTATAGGCTATATTGACCATTATTACTGTTTTTAGCCATTTATACATAACCCACATTATCTATACAAGTCTCCTACAAAATACTTTATACAAAGATCAAATGAATGAATTCGCATTGACTAGCAAATTAATTCCTTGTGAAAAATGTGAAAAACTGAAATAATCAGGTAGCAAACAGGGCTAAATCTCAACTAGGTCAATACTAGCAAACAAACTAGCTCATAACTCTCAAAGCAGAGTTATCACTATGCCAAACACCCACAGTGATTCTTAAGACAGTTAGTGAATGCTGGATCCATGCTTTATTTAATATTTTTTAAAAAATATTTATACAGATGTCGTTCAGTAGGTGGGAAGGAAACAGAAACACTTGTTTTGAAACAGAAGATTTGTGTTTGATTTTCACATGCTTAAACTAAAAGAAAAGGTAGGAAGTGATAATGGATTATCAGAGATCAGAGTATCTATCTGATCATGCAATCTATGTGTTGACAAGTTGTTGGGCACTATCACTCCACCAAGCGTAGATCCTCTTCTCGGATTCATCTTCTTGACTACTCTCATAAGATAAAACATCAGAGATTTAATTTAACAGTTTTAGCTTTATTAAGTTGTCACAAGAGCAGCCCCACTTTGATAACAGCTGTGCCAATTATGGCTGGGTTTAGGGTTGACAAGTACAATGATTTATTCGTGGCACATGAGAAGCAATAAAAGATTGTTTTGCATTACAACTTTTGGGGGGAACGTAGACAATTTTTTTCATTTAATTTGTCACTTAGCTTTTGCTAAGAGGACATTTAAATTGCAGTTAAAAGGCAAATGGGGCTTTTAGTTTAAAAATGTAATACCCTATATTTAAATGATTGGTAATGGAGCAGCATTCAAGTGGGAAACGCTATTGTTTCTCAGTGGGCCTTGATGGCAACATGTGACATTTGTATTCAGGGCTTGCATTATCCATGTGGCTAAAGGGCTTCCAATTTTATATCACAGCTAGGAGCCTGTAGAAAACACCAATTAACTTGCAGATCCCATTTGCTGACAATTCTTAGTCTTTTCTCAACGTCTGGCAACTGGTGTACTCAGCACTTAATTCCAAAACACAGCCTTGCAGCAAATGTGAACTATATATAAGGGTACAAAGTCCTATCTTTCATATGTTGCCACTAACTGCTGAAGAAACTTCTAATTTGTATTGTCTGTACAGGGATTGTTGAAGATGTAATTCTTTGACATCCAATGATTTCAAGCACCATATACACTGCCATGGTCACTACAGGCATCTATAAATATGCAATCAGAGAAGGTCATTTTCAAAGTTTGAACATATATTAGTCTAAATTCCTTTAGACATTTAAAACTGATGGTCTACCAATTATTTAAGATGGTACTCTGAGAACCTCTAATGGAAGTACTAAATTTGGATGCAGTCATCTTTAAACTTAGCCTGTACTCCTACTACAGCAGAGGCAAGTTTTCCAAATTGCATGCATAGCATGACAAGTTAATAGATACTAATTCCAGGAAATTCTAAAATAATCACCACCAGCTCAGGGTGATCTGGACATGAATTGTTTAGTATGTTTTTAAGATGTAAATAAGGACATAAGGAATGTCACACTGGATTGGACTCATGGCTCATCTAATCCAGCAGTCTGCTCTCGCAGTGACTCTGCCAGCAAATCTCCCAGCATCAGGCCCTTGAAGACATAGCACCTTCTAGTACCACTGAAGCTAAGAGTCATTGATAGACCTGGCTTCCACAAATTGGTCCAAATCATTGTTGAATCCATCCAAGCTGGGAGCAAGTAAACACTGTCAAGCACTGGCCATCCTTGAGCCAGTTTGGTCTAGTGGTTAGGGAGCTGGACTCTTTATCTGGGAATACTGAGTTTGATTCCGCTCTCTCTCATGAAGGTAGCTGGGTGACCTTGGGCTAGTCACAGCTCTCTTCTGAGCTCTCACAGCCCCACCTACCTCACAGGGTGTTCTGCTGCGGGGAGGAGAATAGAAAAGCTTTGTCAGTCGCTTTGACTCCCCTTAAATGGGTGAGAAAAGCGGGGTATAAAAGCTCCTCCTCCTCCTCTTCCTCAGGACCTCTAGTCTTAGGGTGAAGTTAAATGTAGCCAGTTAAATGTGGGCAGTTGCTATTTATACTGCAGCCAACATCTTGTTGCCAAATCAGACTTTCCTTGGAAGTTGGCTGTAGGTGTGTGATTGACTGAAGGCACTGTGGGCTTGGTCACCCGTGACTGGCTGATAAACCTTCATGACCCAAAAAACAGTGCCACCTTCCCCACCAATCTGCCCAGCATGGCAGGATTTTCTTCTCCTTTAAATCAGATCCTTGAGTATTGGGCAAAAATGAAGGGGGAATTCTGAGTGAAACACATTCAAGAACCTAAAATTATTAATACATAAAATAAAATCTGAGGACAATATTCTCAGAATACAATCAAAGCAAACAGCAACAAAATCAAAATATTCACTTTGCTTTTTTTTTTCTTCTGTCTCTATAAATACAGAGTCTTGAATAATTTACTAGAGGATATATACAAACTAGTTACAATGGCTGCCTCCAGACAGCAGACTTAAAATTTGCAGCTTAAGGATACTCCGAAGTATCCTTAGTGGAAAGGGAAAGTCAATCATCCTCACAGATGATTAACATCACCATTTCCTCATCAAGGGAACGGGATTTCAGGCTCCGTGTGCTCTCTCCAATCACATGAGGGGTCCTGGAGCCAATCACATTCCAAGCAGAACTTCCAGGTTTTGCAAGTTCCTGTTACTGCTTCCCATGCTTCTGTCTCCACTGACAGAATACATCACTCCAAGCCAATACTGCACAGGAAGAGTTCTTTATCCTACACTAAGGAAAATTTGGATAGAAAGCTCCAGAGCGACAAAGGAAAATTGTGATTATGGTACGATGGCATGATCTGGAGTGCAAGTGGAGTACGCCGTTTAGAAAGTGACTGGAAGCACCCAATGTTTCTAAATGATCCTTATGCGTTTAGTACGGCAGAAAATCAAGAGCACACAAATGTGGAACCATAATAAATCCATAAGGAAGGGTTAGAAACATTGTAGCTAGTCCGACTCCAGCAAATCATTTAGGCCTCTGGCTTTTTGTCTTAGAAAAATCTAAGCACCCTAATAAAAAGACAATTTTGGTCATGTCTATAAGCTCCCATATTTAGCTACTGCAGGAAGACTAGAAAACCCAGTTCATAAGCTCTAAATCAAGTATCAATCTATCAAACAAGACAGAGGATTCGTCAAACAAGTATCATTCCCTTCCTGTCCCATTTAGAAACCAGATTTGCAATCACTGGGGTTTACTGCAATTAGGAACAGCCAGAGCTCCTATGGAAAAAGATAGAGCTCCAGTAATTAAAGGAACCTCAAAGTGATGTTGAATTCTTGTGCAATGAAATAGGCTTTGTGTTCTCAATACGGTTTCTCAAACTGATCACCTGAAGAACATACCTAAAGTCCTGGGCTGGAATACCAAAAATGAATCAACCTAATATCACAGTATATACTTTCCAAAATGGAACTGAATTCAAATTCTGATCAAAGGAGTGGATGGAACTCTTAGGAACTGAATCAATTTCCCTTTCTTCAACCAAGCCCCAAATATCCTTACATGCTGTATCAGATCCAAATAGCAACTCCTCTTTAGCAGCTAGGCACCCCCACTCAGAGCATATAAGCTCATTATTAAATATAGTACATCCAGAAGAATGCCAATGGAATGTGTGGCAAGGACTCCCTCACTGATTACTTGTCAATGCAGAAGATAAACTGAAATAGCTGCAGCTTGTAATTCACACCTCTGGACCTTTCAGTATTATATTCATTTCATCCTGTGGTATGTAAAAAAATATTGCATGGCTATTCTAAAATACAAGACACACCAAAATAACATTAGGTGTGAATTACAACTATGGCATTTATTTCAGTTCCAGTTTCCATTAAGGTAGATTAACCTAATCACACATGCCCTCCTCTTTTTTAAAAAAGAGATTGTTCCAGCTTTACAGTTTTTTGAAATTCAAATGGACAATCACGCTTGCCTCAGGACAAAATTTACTATGAAATTTAGCAGCTACTATCTGCCAGAGTCAAGAACTACTATAATCTTTGTCCTAAAGATCCCTAACATACATACATAAAACACAAAAGTTCGAAAAGAATGTGATTAACGTGTTCAGTATGTTGGCTCATCTGGAAAATGACCCACCACTATTCCAGTTCAATCCAACCTGTTTTCATCTGCTTGTCTTCACAGCCCAAAAACTCACATACAGCACCAAAAAAAAGGAAGCGTATTATATTTAAGTCCATGTAAACATGCCGATTTGACTGAACTGTGAACTCAGAGACCCGGGCATACACTATACCATCTGTCAAGTTTAAACAGAGGGCCACACAAATTTCCACACCAAGTGAAAACTGATTACGAAAGCAGTATGTCCTTTCATAGACATCTTGGAATCAAAAGATAGGCAGACCTAAGTACAAAGGTAAACATTTACTATTAATAACTACAGACCTAGCCCTTGTTAATACAATGGATTACTTATTACCTAGGAAGTGTTTATATTCCTGCTCCTACTATTAAACATGCCATGTAATAGTTATTTTTGGCTGCACGTCCTTGGCTTTAGCAAAAATGCACTGTTTTTGCCCATCAAAACAAAGTGCCCAGTTCACCACATTTAGCATAGGCTGGCAACTGTTCCAGCCTTCTTTTACAAGAGCCAACACTTCAATCTACCTAAAAGCTGTCTTCAAAAATCTGAAGCACATTTACCTAGTTCATCCCAGAGCTGCCTATACTTGTCAGTCATTGCAGTTCCTTGTTGCCTCCAAAGGGACAGACGAGGGTCCGCCATGAACTGTTCCGTTATCAGGGTCAGCATTCGAGCACCATTCGAATCTCGCATTTTTAACATTTCTCGGACCTAGGATATCAAGGCAACAAACAAATTGCACACATTAGCCCCAAAATGCAACATGCTGATATATGTCTATATATAGGAAAGAGGGGAAAAACATACTTTACAATGAGGAGCCAATATAAGGGATCCTGAATGTATGAGCTTATTTACTGAATAACGAATAGTGACAATTTGTACCAATTAGAAAAGTCTCTGCTTGCCAACTAAATTAATAGTATGCAATACCCTAAAAAGTGAGCAAAATATATAACAGGCAGTTGAGCTTGCTGAAAATAACAGGGAATAATTTTGTTGCATTTGCAGGAGATTTGCCCCATACTGGGAGACTGAAAATGGGTTTAGGTTATGTCAAAGTGATCCTCTCTTCTATAAATATGGTGCTTGAACGACACATAAAGGAAGCCAATGAGGAGCTAAACAATGCCATTTTTAACAATATAGCAATTACCAGATTAATGTCCTACAACATACAAAAAAGTAATTCAAAATGCCACATGTAAGAGGAAAGATTCTAGACCATGAATATGTCTAACACAGAACTAATTCAGTGAACTAATACGATTGTTCATGAATACTGGAATAAAAAGAACACTACAGTTTAAATTTAAAATGTAGATATCCCTACGCCAGAAAGTCTCTCTTCATGCAATTGTTCTGTATAGATTATGTACAGATGTGTAGTCTGAATATGAGAAATAAAGAAGTGATAAATGCATGCAGCACTGGAAGAAATTCATGCCTTCTCATATTGTCTCAAGAGATGTGTTTTTTAAGAACCATTCCATGAGAGAACCTAACAGATAAACTTTATTTTTCTCCTACAGCAAAACACTTCGTGTTACCAGCATACCATTAAGAAATAGGCTTTTTTAAAACAACAACAACCCACAGCATGCATTAGTTAAAGCCACCCTATAGGATGGAAAGTTTGCTGACATTTATACAGAATGGATTGAAAGAAAATGCAAGTCAAATAACACTACTGTTAGAAAACTGTTCAGTAGTATGAAAACTCTTTCATCCAACACTTGAAATGCAAACTCAGCCCTCATGTGCTTGTGCCTGGTTTTGATTTGTCCACCAGATACAACTATTAAGGTAGTCTGTTCAACATGACAGGCAGACAACCTGTTTTGGTTGCAAGGAATATGCTGATCTGGAAACATTTACTGCCTCCACTCTGGCTTCATCTTGGTTCGTTCTGAAGCCAGGAACTTGCACTTTTAACTATTCTAGCTGCCTGCAAATAATTGGCTTAGATTACAGGTTCCTATTCTGCTCTTGACTCCTCGTTTCAACATGTCCAGTTTTAACCATGTTGACCTGCCAGCTTCCTGCTTAATTACAAATGTCTTTTTTTTTTCATTTCCATTTCTGCCACATATACAGAAAAGAAAATGCTGTTTGGGGATAGCTCTGTTAATAAAAGATAATGAAAAGATACAGCAAATTGTGTCAATTTCAATGTCCCTCAAAACTGCCACTATATCAGCCACTGCCAACCTCATGGCCTTCAGAAGTTTTGAGCTTCGGCTTCTATCAGATACAGTCATTTTGTCCATGCTATCTGGAGTTCATAGGATTTGTAATGGTTCCCAAGGTAGAACTCCATTCTCAATATTCCCCAGTTCAACTCGAAACTTTCTCATACTGAACTGACTGACCAGGAGCCTCAGAGCAAGTACCATTGGACCTGAGCCACTGTTTTCAACATCTTTCCCCCTGAAATCCAGAATAAAAAATGAAGAAAAAACATTCTGAATTCAGGTGCCACTTTCTTTTAAAAAATAATTCACTTGACAACACTAATTATTCAGTGCAAGCACAAATGCATGCAAAATTCACAAGCCAATGTTCAGCGCAACAAGCTTAAAGCAAATAGACTTGTTTTGATTGCTGTAACCCAACCTGAGACTTTCAGGTACAGGGTGGGACAAAATGCAAATAAATAAATAAAAACAAATCCGGATGACTTCAGTAACCACAGAGAATGGGACCTTATTTCTGAAAGCCCTTTTATCCCTCATTTAACTGCTGAAGACTTTAAATCAGTAGAAACCTAAAAAGCTTTGTTCTCCCACAGGACACTGTCTACTGGGATGACCAAGCATTGCTGCAAAAAGGAATCAGTAGCATTATTTTTTAAAAGCAGCTGGTCACTTCTGAGCCAGCTTGAAAACAGTACAAAGAAAAGCATTAATGGCACCACAGAAATTCCTACCTACCTACCTTTGCAAAGAGCAAATTGAGCTGTTTTCCTGATCCATGGTATCCACCCTGGGAGAGAAAAAGCTTAACCTGTTCTTGAACTTGTTCTTCATCCAGATGCCAACAATTTTCATCATCTATGCTAGCACCTGCTGTTGGGTCAGGGGCACCTAAAGGTACAGCAGAAGAAAATAATTATATATATTTATATTTCCACAATACATATATTGATTATCTTGATTTATAAAGACAAAGCTGCACCTGCTCAACATTTCATGTTTTGTTTTACAAGTTCTATTATAGCTACAGTTTGTGTGTTAAATTCTAGGTGTTCACCAAGGTCTGCACTAAGACTGGTACTCACAGGCTGAAAGTAGATGCAAGAATTACAAGCACATTGACTTCGAAGGATTCCTTGCAAGAAGTGGGTAGTGGTGTATCAGTCATCACTTTAAGAGGTTCAGCCTGGATTATCATCTGTCAGAATACCAGCAGTTTCTACAGAAGCCATAGGCAACACATGAATCCACTTTTCTTTCTAATTAAGACGAAGGTACAAATTAAGAAGACCTTAACTTCTATGAAGTGCATATTTGGACAAAAGGCCTTTTATAGAATTGACTTAACAGAGGCACCATTTTCACAGGTTTGCCTATGTTACAGCAACATGGAAAGACTAAGCATCTTCCAAGGACCTTTTTGTCTTTTCTAGGAATTTCAATTTAAAAATGTACTTTTGAGATTGCTCCTATTACTTTGGCAGTGCTGATAGTATTATTGTCTCTATGTCAACACTTCTGTTTTATTATACTTTTACAGTGCCTTGTCTCTTTTAGTATAAACTGCTCAGAGAACCTCTGCCATTCTAGGGAGGTGGATCAGCCTGAGTATGTGT
Organism: Aspidoscelis tigris stejnegeri; assembly: GCA_023333525.1. Taxonomy (NCBI): domain Eukaryota; kingdom Metazoa; phylum Chordata; class Lepidosauria; order Squamata; family Teiidae; genus Aspidoscelis; species Aspidoscelis tigris. Next base: position 27,802,297 of record JALMGA010000007.1, on the reverse strand, counting down.
GTCTGGCAAGCCCTGCAAAACTGAATGAGATTTATGGCTGGGTGTAGACTGGAACCTGGATCTCCCTGTCCTAGCATAATGTTCTCCATCACAGAGAAACAAACTGCATAAAAACATAAATTCTTTTAAAAGCGTCACCAGCATAGCTTCCATAAAAGCAAAAGAACACTATTTTTTAGATATCTCCAGAGTTAACTATTGCAGTTGTTGTGCTTTGGGAAGAAGAAAAGGCGATGCCACTGGAGTATTTGGGACATTTTGAGGTTTCATGTTTTTCACCACCCCCATGCTTGACGTACAATTAACCTTGTCCTCAACAATGACGCTTCAATTTAAAAACTCAAACAGTTTCTCCTAATGACATTGTAAATACACTCCATTTGCTCACTCCAGAACCTTCCTTTCACTTTCTTTTCAATACCAAACACAGCCATTTAAAATAAATAATTCAGGATTTTTTCCCAAGTTTTCAGATTTAAGATTCTTCCTCTCCAATTATGTACATCAATGTCTGCTCCCTAGCACCTTGCTCAGCTGGCAACGATTAAGTGAAGTCACATGATGAATCAATGTAACAAATGACTAATTTGTCCAACAAGAACAAGAATAACAATTGGTGAAACAAGTACATAAGAATAATTCTCATTCTGTAGCATGCTGATTATGATCAGAGATAGCAATAATCATGCTGGTGGTGGGTGGTTAGTTGTGCTAAATTCCAGTAGTTCCTTCCTTTCAAACATCTCAAAATGGCAGAAGTGGTTTTCCTGCTAGGACTGTGTAAAATTTGATTTGCATTTGCAAATTCAAATGAATAGTTTTCATTCGTAGATATTTGCATCAAAACAAAAAATTTTTTGCATATCCAAAACTTTGATTGAAACAATCCTGTCTGCCACCTGCAAAAATAAACAATTTAACCGAACATTCGTGTTTCAGGTATGTTTTTGGTCACATGTAGGGCTTTTTCCAATGGAAAAAAATGACATTTTTCTTTGTGAGAAAGTGCAAAACCGAATGAGAATAATTTTTATTAAACAATTTGACAACAAAACAAGCTAATGGGTTTTTACTTTGATGATGAAATAAAACATGCACTTTTTTCCTGCAAATCCCTATTTCCTGCATCTTCATGCAGGCCAAGACTTGCTCAGCTTCAAACTGAGAACTATTACAACTGCCTTCGTAGTACAGTCCAATTAAATGATAGTTCATACATATTTGGAATCAGTGTGCAGTGGGAAGCACAGTTATAGCAGATATAGCACAACTTCAGGGTTTTGTACAGAGAGCTATTTTTAGAAAGCCTCATTCTACAGCCCTTCCTTCAAAAGAATAGATTTTACTCAGCATTCTAGAATCTCTATACATTATAAAAGGTAATAAAACATATTCACAGACCATGGTATGGAATTGCATCCTTACTACTTATTTACTTTCTACACCCATAAACCTATAATGGGTTTTCTGCACAACAGGGACTCAGGTGTTCTTTAAGGCCACTTTCTGAACAATGACTGTGGAAAATCCTGAAAAGATAAATCATTTCCATCAGAGTACCTCCAGGCTTTGCAACCACTAATTTTTACAATTCTTAGATAGAGAGTTACAAACAGTGGTAGCGAGCAATAAGTTATTTTAAGTTTGTTTGAGTCCCACTGTAGATAGGATTTGAGGCTGAGAAATGATGTAACTATATCATTAGATTACAGCAAGAACTCAGCTAGGGCAGTATTCTCTTTCTAACTATGGAAGCTCAGATGCTTCCTAGAAGCCCCAAGACAACCAAGACGCTGTCAGGATCCCTAAAGGTTTTGCCTACAGGCCTTTCTTCCCTCAGTTCCTCTGTGCTAGTCACCATGGCTCAGGGAAACAAACATACATTCCCAAGAGTTGGGAGTTGACTGCACTGTGAGCAGACACCCATGAATTTTGCCCTTGGGACTGTCAGTCATACATGAGACACGCTATGAGAAACACTGGTTATCCTTCACATCCCCCCTTTGCTTTTCTAGCTTCTAGACTGGGTGTGTCTAACATTTCATGGAAGCACTTTTAAAAAGATAGCATTGTGAAGCTATTGTGGCTACTTGCCTAAAGCTTCTTAAGTGAGTTCATACACTCAATGTGGTACACAGAAAATACTTTAATATTATATATAAAACTACATTGTTAAAACTCAATTACATCCCTTTGACGTGAGCAGTAAGTCTAAAGAACATCAATTAATAAGAAGCAAACTAAAGTAAAAACTCATCTTAAGTGCTACATTAGCTGGAGATTTCTTGCCAAGGTATTAGAATGACAAGGCTAATACGTGCATGAATGCAAAAAGGGCAGTTTGGTTCTTAACAAACAATTTGAACCCAAATTGACCAGTGGACAAACTATTTGAAACCAAACCTTGAATAAGCTAATGGATTAAGTCAACAGTTCATGTACCCTCCAAATTGCAATTCCATTTCTTCATCATGCCCATTACTTCCTCAGATTACATTACAACATCCTCCCTTCTCTTGGATCACATTCCAGTCTCTTTCCCTTTCCCCAATCATGCCACACCACCCCTGGGTGATGCTCTGTCCTCCTCCTCTTTGATTGTGGCCAGCCAAGCTCCAGGCCCTAACCTGCCATCCCCCCACCACATCTGCAGAATCTTACTTGATCCCCATGGGCCCATGCTGCTCAATCTAGGAAAAAGCTCAGCTAGCATCTAGCCTTTTGGCCCACAAGACCATTTGGAGTTAGAGGACTACAAGGAAGTACATCTACTGTATTCAAGACTTTTGATGGAAATGGACATGGATGTCCTTTTGCTAGGCCTTCAAGGATTTTTCCACAGAATGCCAGCCAGTTTTTCCTTCACGGTTGGTGACAGAAGAGTGGCACAGGCCCATGAAGATAAGACTCTAAGGACTCAATGGGAGGATGGCAAGGTGTGCTCCAGGGCTTGGTGGTGCGTGATCAAGGAAGGGACAGCCAGTGGGGCACAACCTTGGGGAAGTCAGGCAAATTGTAGAGTAGATTAGGCTGAAAGGAACCGAGTGCTTCAGGATCTATTCTGGCACACTACTGGTCACCATGCTACAAACAGCAACATATGACATGACCTGGGGGCATTTCCAGTGACAGTGGACACCACTACATTTTCTTTTCATAACTGAAAAGAAAAGGATCAATCAAAGCAAATGTCATCCTTATTAGCATCTTGCCCTTAATTACTTTGCAAAAAGGATGTTACAAGGGCTACAAATGCTATTTGAATCTGTAACAGAAATTGTATCAAGTCATTTTTCTAACCAGTATTCTATAACTTTTCCAGCAGATGTTCCTTAAGCCTTGTTTATAACCCCAGTTTGTGAATGGAAAAGTCCGTATGAAAAGAAGCTCTCCATTTTGTACGCAGTTGAGCAGAACTCTGCGTAACTATCAGATTACTGTGCTTTGGGAGCAAGCCTAGAAACGGGCTTGTACTGAACTTTTGTTCAACATGTCCAAGCCAAGTTAGAGAGGCCATTGGCTGTTGGACACTTCCAGCAACAAGCTTGACTTCTCTACCATAGATGAGTTCTGGGGAAACTAAGCAAGGGGACACAACTGCACAACCTCCTTGCAGTGACTGCCATTTCTGGCCCATTGATGGGTGGAGTTGAAGTGCAACATGAGCACACGGGTGCCAAGAGCCAAACCATAATTTATAAATATTTTTTAAAAATCTATCAAAATTTCCAAAATAACTCAGGGGTCTCAAAGGTGCCACAATTTATAGAAACTGTAAAAGGCTTTTTTGTTGTTCTCAATTATACAAATTTAACATAAATGCTATAGAAATTAATCATACAGGGCTAATTTGCTAGATCTACTGTACAAAAATGGTTGATTCTTCCTTAAAAAGAATCTTAAGAAATGCAAAGTGACAAAACTGAGCTTTCTGGAACAGACCAGGGTTCTGGTGAACACCTCAATGAAGGGATTAACACAGTTTGCAGTATCAGTGGAAAAAGCAAATTCAATGCTAGGGGTAATGCTAGAAAGGGAACAGAAAATAAGTCAGCAAGTGTCATTGTGCCTCTCTATAACTCTATGGTGAGGTCACATTTGGAATATTGCACACTTCTGGTCACCACAACTCAGAAAGAATATTGTGGAATTGGAAAAGGTGCAGAAAAGGGCAACCTGAAAAGCTTCCTTACAAAACCAGGCTGCAACATTTAGGGTCCTTTCCACACTTGGCCTTATTCTGAAAGACAGGCTAATACAGACTATAGTAGGCCTCACGTGGGACCTGCTATCTTTTGCACTAGTATGCAGACAGCAGGCCCCTATGCCAAGATCACTTCCAGAATAAGGCCAAGTGCAAAAAGACGCTCAGTCTCTTCGGCCTTGAAAGACTGTATTTAAGAGGTGACCTGACTGAAGTATATAAAAAACAATAAATAGAGAGGAAAAAAATCTCCATTGCACAGCACAAGAATCAGGGGGCACTTTATGAAGCTGATGCGCAGGACAGAAATGAGGGGAAACGTTTTTCACAGAGAGGATAATCACAGTCTATGGAATTTATGACCAGAAGAGATTGTGACAACAATCAGCCTGAATTGCTGTGAAGAAGGATTAGACAAGTTCAAGGAGGTCAGTATCATTGTATCAATGGTTACTAAAATTAATGAGTAGGCACTACAGGCTGGAGAGACAGGTATGATGTTTCTAAAAGCCATTTGCAAGGAGTGGAGAGCAGATTAAAGTCTTCTGCTTGAGGATGCCCGTTGATGGGGCACTGTGTGGGACCAGATGCTGGACTAAATGAGTGGTGGCCCAATGCAGCAAGGCTCCTCTTATGATTTTATGAAAGGAAAAGAAACTACCACATAATCATGCAAGTGCCTTCAACTACAAGTACTTTCAGACGTTACTGCATATTTTACATCATTGTCTCTTTGATGCAAAGGGCATTTGATAAATTTGCAAATTGTGCTGCTTGTTCTTATACTTTCTGCACTCCTTAAAACTCAAGATATCCAAGTTTATAGGAAACAGTAGGATAGGGTGTTGCTGGCTGACTGTCAATTGTTGCCAATTCATCTACTTTTGTTTTACTATGTAAAAAGCAGTTTCTCATTATGTGTGGGGTTATTACTCATGCATTTTGAACATCTGAGGGAGAGCATTTGTGGTGCTCCCCCATAACAACTAAAAAAGTCCCTTATCTACAAATTAGCCCTGAAAAGCAAAGCATTCTCAAGGTTTTTACTACCCAGGTGGGCTGGAAATTGACTGTTCCTGTTGTCTCTCATTATCTGCCAGTTTTGATTTAGACATCATTACAATAAAAACAAAATTCTTGTGAATAACAAGGGATAGCTGTACATGGTTTAGGCTCATATTTTTTAAAATTAAGGTAGGAGGTTCTGTTCTTCCTTCACATTATCAAAGACCCCAACAAGGCCCCAAGAGCCTACATTTCAATATAAATAGATGAGTCAATGTAAACAGATGAGTTACTGGTTGTTTTCTATTATCATAGCAATTTTTGTTCATTATTAAACTGCTTGTTGTCGGAGCACTCACCTTCACTTTAATCCTTCGTCTGTCTTCACACCCAACACTCAGATCATTTTAGAGGAAAAGAGTTGGCTTTTCTACCCCACTTTTCTCACCCATTTAAGGGGGCTCAAAATGGCTGACAAAGCTTTGTATTCTTCTCCCCACAACAGATCAGCCTGTGAGGTAGCTGGGGCTGTGAGAGTTCAGAAGAAAGCTGTGACTAGCCCAAGGTCACCCAGCTGCCTTTATGTAGGAGTGAAGAATCAAGCCCGGTATTCCCAGATAAGAGTCCAGCTCCCTAGTCCTATCTGTTTTATTTGTGGATGTTCTTCCCTTCAATAGTACTTTCCTGAGTCCCCATTTTTACACATCTCAAGCCATTATAGATTATTAACCCGTTTTCATCTTGGGTGTGTGACTGGGGAACAGGACTAAAGGGGGCTGAACCATACTACAGCGGATGGATACTGCGGCCGTGTCTTCACGGCAACCTTATCTCAGATTAAAAACGTTTTCAATCCTCAGAGTCCGCACGGCAGTTTAGCTTAACACACTTTCTCCGTGTTAAGCCACCCCAAAGAGTGGTGAATCTCAATCCTGATTTCAACAGGTCTCACTCCGGATCGTGTGCTTGAAACGTTTTACATTTTTTTACTGTGGGGACCATACCGTGTTAAGGGATGAGAATCCATGTTTAGGGTTTCCCTCCCCCAACAGCTTGCTTCCAAAGATAGATTTCATTGAAAAAATCCACCCTCAAAACAGCCACTATAAAAATCCAGTCCTTAAAGCTACACTGTAGCGATCTAGCCTCTTCACACCTTAATAACAATGTTGCAGTTTTGCGCAATTCTAGCTCTTTGAAAGTTCTGACCTTTAAAAAAGGGAAAGGAAAGGAAAGTCCTGGAGGTTCTGTTTTAAAGGCTGTGGCTGTGAAGGGGGTTTGAGTTGCTGCTGCTGCTGCTGTGTGGGCCTGGGAAATGGGGAGAGGAGGGGAAAGAATCACTGGCTGACGGTGCCTGTTTTTCATCCTGATTGAAGTATATAAAATTATGCATGGTATAGAAAGGGTGGATAGAGAAAAGGCACTCTATGAAGCTGATGGGTAGGAGAATAAGGTCTGACAGGGGGAAGTATTTCTTCACCCAGAGGGTCATCGGCTTATGGAATGTGCTGCCGGAAGAGGTGGTGACAGCTACCAGTCTGGATGGCTTTAAGGTAGGGCTAGACAAATTTATGGATGACAGATGTATCAATGGCTACTAGAACGAATGCCTAGGTGCATCCTTCAGGCTGAGGGGGGGGGAACTGGGGCACTTCTAAGGCCATCTGCTGGGACTCGAGAGCAGGAGGTTTGTCCTTGTCTCTGCTTGAGATGCCCGTGAGCATTTGGTGGGCCACTGTGTGCGACAGGATGCTGGACTAGATGGACTGTGGCCTGATCCAGCAAGGCTTCTCTTATGTTCTTATGTTCTTATCCATCCAGGCAAACGGCAGCCACCCAGCTAGGCTCCGTGAAGGCCTCTGTTATGGGTGGCACGTCCATGCCAGGAGGAAGAGGGCAGGGCAGCCCTGCAAAGCAGCTTTTAAAAAGTAGCCACTTGAGTCCCCCCTTGAGTCACATACGCCACGTACGATCCTCAGAATCTGGATCAAACGCAATTAAGTTAAAAGTAATGGGAACAGGCAAATTCGCGTTTGCATCCGGTTCTATTATTTTGGTTTAGGGAAAGCGAAATAAGCTTGCTGTGGGATCCCCCAGCATGAATTTGCCTTCCCTTTCACCCAATGTGTGATTACATGATGTTGAGTCACAGAACCTTTATCCTATCAAGAGCGCAGGGGGTTCTATGACTATGGAGAGGGGTGGAGATCTAAACAAAAAGTCTCATAAAAGAGTCTCAGGATGGCAACACAAAGGTGTCACATAGCAACCCAAACTGAGGACTGTCTGAGGAAATATGAGCAGTTATTTGGTGTGACTGGAGTTGGTGCATTTTCAGACCCACTTTTTAATAAGATGGACTATTTCAGCAAGGTGTGACCATGGCCCAAAACACAAACAAATATAGGTTGATGGCCATTTCTTTTCAATCTTACAAGTTTTAGCTACGTGCAACTATAAATCAGATTAAGACCCTTGCTACCTTGAGCAAACAGGACATCAAACAAATCTTTTGGAAAATATTTTCCAGTCTTCAGAGAAAAGACAGTCAAGCAAACCCCATTCCAGCCTACTTTGGATCATCTGAGGAAGTCCTGTATGATTACTGACCACAAATACTCGTCAAATCTGAATCTCTCCATCCACTCCAAATGAGATAACGCAAACTGGCTCATCCAGTTTTATTATGTGTTCATTCTCTGTGTTTTTAACTTTGTTTCTAACGTTTCTTGTAAACTGCTTTGAGATATTTAAAAAGAACATGTAGTACATAAATGCCTTAAATAAATTATAAAGCATTTTGAGGAGGCACTAGGAGAAGCCCTCAGGAAAACCACTGCATCCTGGTTTTAGACAAAAGAAGTTAATAGTTCCATGAGATTTGTATCATGTTCTTCTCATTTATAAATCTATAAATGTACAATTATTCTCTGTACAGTATCTAGAATACCACGGAACAAAGAATGAAATGATATCCAGATGCTATTCAACTACACATCCCATTATCTCCAACTATGGCCCATGATGTGTCACTGATGAGAGCTGGAGGAATCCAACAGTATTTGTGGAAAGCACTACACAGCCTGGGGAATGCAGGTGAAAATAGATGCAGGAAGGTAGCTGCTCCCCTCTCCCTCCCAGGATCCTAGTAAACGCACACTAGTACACGCAGGCATCAAATTTCTTGATAACAAACATGGGGGTCTTTTGAAATACAGCTGCAACCCCATATCCACTGACCCAGTATCCGCAGTTTCTATTATCTGCAGTGACTTGACCAGCCTTGCCCCCCAGCTTCCCCCACCCCAGCTTCTGGAGGCAAAATTACATAAGATTTCCCATGATTCCTGTGAAATCTCACAGGATTTCATAGGAATCATGGACACTTGAGTGCAATTTCCTACTGTCTGAAATATCCACGTTTTTCAGTAGCAACAGGAAGGCCTGGAATCCATCTCCCATGGATATGGGGGTCCAACTATATTTTAAAAATCCTTCTTCACTCTTCTGGAAAGGAAAAAGATTCTAGAGGGCCAAAAGGAGAAAATAACTCACCATGAACCTGATTGATCTCTGAATTTTGAGAAAGGATTTCATCTGCTAATTTCTGAGCTGTTGGCAAAACTTCTGTATGGTGCACTGTTATCAAATACTGTACAAATTTCTGTAGTTGGTCTCTGTTCATTTGAAAGAGTGTCTCTGAAATGGGAAGATGCAGTTTGACCTGATCTGGCTTGCGGATTCGGTACAATGAGAGAGCCACGACATGGGCACAGTAAAATATGTCTTTGTTTCCACAGCTACAGGTCACTGAGGTAATCTTGCAACGATCAAAGCTGATAGCTACATTGCAAACCGTTTCTGGCTCTGATTGAATTGCAGGTTCGGTCACTGTGCCGCTCAGGTGGAAACCTGTTAAATGAAAAAAGAATGGAGAGAGGAAAAAAAGACAATTCAGTATAGTGTTCTATGATTGCCATTTTAAGTCAGCAAAGTTGTTCAACCTGACAAGTAAAATAGAGTTTTAAAAACAGAGACAGCAACTGAGACAGCAACTGTGGTCTTCACCAGCAGTCACTAAAAGTCACCCAAAGAACACTGTGTATATAAATAGCTTCCGACACACAAAGTGGTCATTGTGGTAAACGATGACTACAGAAAAAAACAGGAAATAGACTGAGCAGGCCAGTGTGCTAATCTTCCATTACTTTAGAATTCACTCAGAGTACATTTTCCAGCTCCACAGACTGCAAACACTTATTGGAACCTTCCATCAGTGGAATATGGCAAGATGTCTCTAGTTTTAAATAAACAGTCCACACAAACAAGTTGAAACAATATTCAATAGCACTGCAAGATGGCCTTTTTGTACAATTTATCCACATCAGGAGTCAGTTTGCCAGACATTAACTAGTAAGTTACTAGTGAATGAATAAGAATACTGGATCTGCCCTGCTGGATCTAATCAGCGGCTGATCAGAGTCTAACAGTCCACCAGCAACTAGCTGCATATGGAGGCCCATAAATAGGACCCAAGCACACATGTTGCACTCTCTGCAAGAGTCTTTCAGATTCTGGCCTTTAAAGATCACATCAAAGACCTCCCATGTCAGAGGAAGTCCAGTCTAGTAGTTGTCCACTATGAAGTGGTCCAAATCCTTTTAGAAACCTTCTAAGCTGATCGCCAGCCCTACAGGTTGCAGTAGTGAATTGTGAACATTGTTTTACTGAATGGGGGGCAGGGGGAGATTTTTGTGTGTCTTGATTCTTGGATTGCGATTGATTCTTCAGAGAAGCAGCTTTAGTATATTATGAATATTATGTGAACCGGAAAGACTCTGTCCATCTACATGTTGAATTACTATACGTCAAGTATCCATAAATTCTCACCCAAATTGCTGAAACGGGTAGATTACGGTTAGATCTTTGTGCCACAGCACTCTTATTTGTCTGACACAATTTTGCAGTTTTTATTTTCAAATAAAAAGACATGCTCCCTCATCAAAATCATATGAAGTTATCTCTTGCTTTTGAACATACATCTCAATGGGAAAGATCACCATAATTTTGAATAGTCCTCCCTGAACAATACTCCATGCATATAGAAAGGAAGTATGCAAGGAATTAGGTACTGAGTCTATACTTCTGTAGTATTGGCTGTGGCTCAGTGGTAGGGCAAACTCCCAAGAAAGCAGAGAGTTGCAGATTCAGTCTCAGCCTCCTTCTGAATGGGAAACCTTTCTATAAAGTATTTTAATGTTCATAAACTACCAAAAAAAGATTCCTTTTTCAACACGGGTAACTCACTTTTGAAAGGTCATCTGCCCATGAGCAAATATAAGTCTGAACAATCCAAGATTATCATAAGCGGAATCACACGTGCTAATATATGTAAATATGGTAAAGCAAAGCACTGGAAATAAGACACTCCAGGAAGGATTATGAAGTAGGCATACCTCTTGGAGTGAAACCATTAAAGAATGCTGAAGTGCCACCAAATCAATCAAAATCAATACATGTAGTTCTCACGGCAATAATTCAATTCCAGTGCCTTATTTTGGGATACTGTTCAACTCCCTGGTCCAGAATGCAAATGCTAATAATGCTCATTTAGCAGCAATCCATATCAGGAATATAAGGGCAGCAATGGAGGTGTGAAACTAAAAAAAAAAATCCCTCTGATGACCCTGATTAGAGTTTGATCTAGTGATTAAAATCTGTTTTGTGGGAGATCAAAGGCAGACTTTCAGTTGGAGCCTTATCCATTTTGTATTGCCCTTAAGGAAGTGTTTAGTAAAAGGTTGAATTGGTAACTGTCATGAACGCTTGTCCTCGGTAGGTGTAGCGCCAGAGGACCCACCCACAGTGGGATTAGCTCTGCATGTAGAGTTTCCACGGCACAGGAGCTCATGGAGCTCATAAATCCACTATTTTGACATTTACTCTCCAGTTTTTTTTCCTCTGCCAAGTGGAATTGTACAGGAAAGAGTCTCTCTCTTCTTCTGGCACCAACTGATGCAGCTGATTACTACTCATTTACTCACTCCAAATTACTAACAAAGATCCAGACTGGAGGAATGCTTCTCTCCCATGACCCCTGACACATCCAATGAGGTTTCAGGGCAATCTAAATCCAATCCTGTCACTTTGTGACACTTAGTTACTCTATGAAAGGATTGGAAGGATACCTCAAGATGAGACAAGATTGTCAAAGAACAGCTCAGATGCTGGACCTGCCCACGAGCGCCACATCCATTTCCCAAACGATTTTAATCAAGTAATCCATGTTCAGTGTATCTATATCGTATGTTTCTTTCAAAGGAAAAACTATACAATAAGTGTAAGCAAAAAAGTTTTTAATCATTTGTCACTAGAAAAATCAATTAACAAAAAGTTTTTATAAAGTTTACACATTTGCTATGGAATATAACCCCTGCATTCACACATCTACCTGGAGTTTGTACACAGTGGGTACTCCAAGTTGAGAGGTCACCAGTTTTCCTACTGTCAAAGAAAGAGGGGCTCCTTCTGTTTGAGCAAAAGTCTTTAATCAGCAAGGTGGTTGCTGACAATTTCCGCTTAGTCCTTCCATCCTCCTCATTACTGCTCACATGGTTGTGAAACAGATGGGGTTGGAAGAGGAGGGGGGAAGATTGCGCTGCCTTCCATTTTAACTGTAGCCAGCAGCCAGACATATCTGGCGACCATTCCAGAGTTTCCAGCTACGGCTATTTTGCAGACTTGCAGGGACTGTGCATTATAGTGCATAGTGCATATCACTGATGCAATATACTGTTGTCCTTCATTATTCAGTCTTAAAATTTAGACATTTTGTGCATTTGTGACTGAAAGATTATACAGTGTTTGGGAATCTATGACTTGCACATTCATGAACTAAACCAAGCACTGGTAATTCACCAATTCTTTTATGTGATGGGGAGTGGGTAGACATTGCTTGGCTCCTCACACCTTTGGAGTTTTTAAGTGTAGCTTCTCTGAATGCCCACATTTCCACAAACACAATGATTTAATATTTGTATATATAAAATTCATGAGTTATTCTAAGAATCTAACTGTAGAGAATAATACATGACTATTGTATATATAAGAAATTAATGTCTCTCTTTAGAAAAATCTGGAGTGCAGCCTGTAGCAGTTGCTAAGTAGAGACATGACAGTGAGCAGGAAGATACCCAAATGACCCACAGAAATATTAAGCCCATTTGGAATTTACTTTGCATTATGGAAAGAAACACTACATCATCATTTTTCTCCAGGCCATTCCTCTTTTTGCTCCAGTTGAATTTACAGTAAAAAAAATATATATAATGTCACGTAAGAAGTGCACGAATTTCCAGTCAAGGCAGCAATAAACCGCCACAGAAAACCACAGCAGTGAACAGTTCCAGGATGAGGAGATAGGATGGTCAAACTAAATGAAGTCCAACCTCAAGATTCCAACTGTCTGGAAACAGATCCACTCAGTCAACAGCCTAACATTGTGGTTAAGCAACTCCTTAACACAGCTCTGAAGAAATACAAGTGCTGAACACCACAAACCAGGAGCACACATGATAGTGGCTAGGCAGCCAAAGGAAACAAGTGAAAATATATCTAAGTTTTAAATGAGATTTTTATTTTTCTAAAGAAAACAGAATCCTTGCCTCCATTACTACTCAGCCACATATCTAATGGAGTTATACAGAAAGCCAAATAACCTCAGAACTCACATTCTATTTTGCTACTAGCCTATAGAGATGTTCATGAAAATGGTTTGTTTCAACTGATATGCAACCCCCCAAATTTTCATATCCATCACAATATATGCAAATGCAAATTGCATTTTAGATATCCCTACACCGATAACCGTCTCATAAACTTTATGTCGAATAACTGGTGTATTCTTTTAGAAGGCCCTGCAAACTTAACCACACACTCAAAAAGACACCAGAAAATGCACCAAGTATTGAGCTTGTATTTTCAGATCTGACACTGCAATGGAAGAATAAATTCTAAAATGCAGTTATGCTTATCTGAATCTAGAGATATCATACAAGCTTGGAAAATTTTACATACAGAATAAGAGGACGTTTATGATATTAGGGTGTTAGATCTGCCAACAAACATTACACACACTTAGTCAAAAAGTTTTTCATCTTCAAACAGTGCTTGCTGTTTAAAAACGTCACGCTGAAGCAGAAGCCAGCTCAAGCAAGAGAGCACTGCTGCCTTTTCTGGAAAGGCTGGTCAGAAGGACAAAACTTGCACAGCTAGAATCATAAAATACTGAGATCTGGAAGTGAGAGTTGCATAACACAGCATTTCTTCACTTTCTAGTTTTCAAGAAAAAATTATCACAAATTTTGGAGGAGGGGCAGGATTTGAGGTAATAGATACAGCTTCCTATTTTCTATTAGCCCTGCTTAAACAGTCCACTGGCTTCCAAGATTAAGTAAAAACATTAGCTGTTTTTGTCTGGACTGGCTTCTTTACTGGCTATCTTAGGGAGCAGTGGCTTAAGAAAAATGGGCTTTGTCTTACCTGAGGAAAAGTAGGTTAAACCAAGGTGATAATAAACCTTAATGGTTATGACTATGCTATTCTGGAAAGATCAGAAAGATCAAAACCAACACCTCTACGTCAATGTGGCTGCATCTAGACAAGTTCTAACAAATGGAATTATCTCAAGGCTATATTGGGATTGCCAGACATATGCCTGGCAATCCCAGCATAGCCCCAGGGTACAAAGGGGAAATCCTGCAGTATCACTAATTCAAGAAGAACTCCTAAGAACAGCAGTACAGGACACTTGCTCCTGGGAGCCGCCATCTTGAAAATGGCTACAGCGCATGTGCAGGGCCAAAACTGAGCCAAAAATGGCAACAGCACATGCGTGTAGGGTGAAGCAACTGTACCCTTCTAGATATTTCGTGCCATCACAGTACCCGTAAGCACGTGCCACAGCATTGCAGAAGCAAGCACCCAGATAGATAAGAGCCTGGCAGGAATGGCAAGAGGAAAATGTGGGATCTAAAAAGATCCTGTGTTTTCCTCTTGCCATCTGGAGGCAGTCTGTGAAATCGGCTCTTCAAAATGAATTAAGGTTCAAAACCAATAGTAGCGAAGGGAACAGTTCCTCACCACAGACTCTGTTAGAATAGGAAGAAACTGGAAAGCAATGTTTTTTTGTAGCCCCTTAATCATCTCATGCAGAGCAAACCCCAGAGTTAATGAGGTCTCTGGCACAACATCCATTGAAAATTCTCCTGTGTAAACAGCATTTAAAGCTTTGTTGTTTTTTAAGTATGGGTGAAGTAACAACCCAAGTCTTCATGTAAACCTGACCTATTATGGATCGACCCAGACCAGCTGTTCTGAAAAATAGAGGGGCTGCCTTCTGTTCACAGGGTATATAGAGATGTAGCAGGGGATAGTTATGGCCATTTCTTCTTCTCTTTAACCTGCCAAGCCGAAATAAAAGGTGAGAATTGCCTCTCCTTGCCTCCTTTGGTATGAGCAAAATTTTATGCACAAGTCCAGAGCCGACTCAATACATTCACTGAGTGTGGTTTATTTCAAAACAGGCGCCACTCTATTAGGGGGTGGAGACAGCTGTTCCTGAGTGCTGAATACTTAAAAAAAAATCAGTATCTCCTTCTGCTTCTGCATACTAGTCACCCACCTATCCGTGTATCTGTCCAAAGCCTCCAGTCTGCAGGAAAAGGCAACTGGCAGTGCTCATATGGCCCTCAACTTGATTAGATGGATTCAGCCATCCCTTGATTTACACAGGTGATTTGGTCAATGCAAAGCATCACATAGTTAAAATCTGCACTGTCCAAAAAATTCCCACGTAAGGAAAATTAGAGGTTAAGAGAACCATAGTTGAAAATCCAGTTGAATGACAGTGGCAGACTGGGCTTTTTTCCACTGGGGGCTAGTTTACCAATGTCAGTCAATGGAGTCAATAAGGAAACAGGGATCCGATAGCCATGTACAGTTCAAGCTCACAGACAAATGCAGACTTTCTTTTCTTGGCCCAACTGTCATCTATCTAGCACTAATGATCTGCCAGGAAAAACATATACAGGAATTGTGGATCTAAATAACCAAGCCCACTCATTTCCAAATGCAAGGAGACTTAAGGCAATAATGGGAAAGATTCAACTACCTTGCAAAACCAATCTCACGCTGCACAATTCTGAAAAGCACTGGTTCGAATCCATTTCTGTTACTTTTTATTTTGTTCCCCATGTAACAAAGGCAGCTTCTTTGTATACATTTACACTGGATTTCTGCCCCTACATCCACTCAACTGCAAGGGGCTTGAATTCAGTTAATCCCTTAGTTGGTAGAGCCACACCAACAGCTCTGAGACAGACACACACAAGTCCAGCCAGCCATTAATTCTGATCAGAGCCACTTCTGCTAGCAACACCAGAAACAAGATACAAGATAAGGAAAGCCTAGATTTCTTTAGCCTGGAATGTGCTTCTTTTTTTCAGCTTCTTTCTTGCTGAAGGATTTGCAGAGGCAGAGCATGAAACTGGAGGGTTAACTGTTAAAACAGGCCCTTTTAAAGGCTCTGGAAATTCTGTCATGGAAATTCCACAAGCAAGTCCTGTCACAATTGTCACGAGGCCTCTGGAGCAGACATCCACAGAGAAAGGAGAGGCTTCCTTAGGCTGGAATATTGTTCTTTTTATTAATATTTTCCCCAAGCCAACAGTAGCATTCTCTTTTTCTGGCCCAAAAGAAATTTGGAGATGCTGCCAAGGTTAAGATTATGCTACTAGATTAGCTGTACAGAATGCTTTCACAGAGTACACAGTATTGACTTTTGGTTCCAAAATAGAATATCATACTTATAAAAACACTGATTTTTGCCCTAATCAAAGGGCAGATAAGGAAAGAAACACTGTGACTTGTAAAGAACTTCTTGCTGACTTCTTGTTTTACTACAAGCAAGGAATTTTACAATAGATATTTTTCGTTCCCTAAAACCTCAATTATGATCCCAGATCATATAGTACAAATAAGTTTGGCACCTCAGTGAGGCCATACTCTAACAGAGACTTGTACATATGTTGCTTTAATAAACTTTCACCTCACACTTCCTATTTATGTTTTTGAAGATAGTTTGCTTTGACCAATAAGCATCCCAAATGGCATCAACAACCTTGTACAACTCCTCTTGTTTTCTTCTTCTGGATTCACTATTACAAAATTCTAACAGGTTTTATTTAAAAATTTCTTATCCTCCAAGAAGTGGAGAAAGAGTTGTACCTGAAATGCTGTGATGAGCTTATTATGCCAGCATTTCTTCTCCCAATCCATCTTGCACACAAAAAAGATTAGTTAAAATGACCTCTATAAATGGTCAGTGACTGGACAACAACCCACAAGAATCACAGAATGGTATGGAAGAGAAAACTGAGCCACTTCCAGGTCAAATTCCACAGCAGACAGTTCCTTACAGTTTTTCTTACTGTAAACATGAGCAAACATCATGTTGTCCCCTGCCTGTAAAATAATTCCTGAACTGTAAAAATCTGATTGGGCTGACTGGAAAGGTCTTTACTTAGTGGTTTCAAAAGTAAATTGATGGGCATTTATGATTCTGGGAGTTGTAGATAAGCATATAGGATATACTGTGTGCAGTGGAGTCCATTGAAGCAGGTCTGTTGAGTTGGATGGTTAGCTATGGATGATTTACACATGGTAATAAGGCACAAGAAGATGCTGAATTGTTCTGTTCTCTCTTGTTATGCATATAATAGGAGTGGAAATTCTTTATAATCTTGTAATAAAAAGTTTAAAAACAACCCAAACAAACATCTGCCTGTCCATTTGTAAAAGTAATTTGAATTCAATACAAGGTGATACGCAAGCATTCAGCTCCATGCCACCAGCAAACAAAAGTTCTTGAATGTGCTTCCACATTAAATGCACATCCCAGCACATCCTGCTGGTCTCAGTTGCCAGAACCTCCTCCGCTCTTCCTTCTTCAATCGCTCTTGGACTCCACAGCATACATTAACTATTCATTTCATGTGAAGGAGTCACAGATAGTGCTGTACCCTGCTGAGCAAGACTGCTACTTTACATGTCAATTTCAAAACGAAAGCATCTGTTACCTTACTAATATGTATATTTAAGGCTGCCGCACAACGTGGAGATTATATGCTGTTCATCGCCTATTTATTCAGATATTATAAACTCCTAAGCGGCATTGCTCATAATTATTCCCTTTGAGGGCTCCATTTCCTGGCATTTCTTTGCAACAGATCCCTTCTACCCCCAAACCAAATACTTCATGTGTCCTCTTCTCTTTTATATAGATACAGAGATACAGAGATATATTTAGAATAAAAGGCAACAAATTTTAACTCTTTCTAATCAACTATTGCTTATATAAAAGCTTAAGATCAGTATCTGGAAAAAGCTTAAAAGTGAAAAGACATTTCAAAGACATGAACAACTGTAAATAGAGTTATTCATCAAGGGCCATATGAAAAATATAATATACAAGCATATGGTAATTCATACACTAATCAGACACTCACCTTACAGCGCTGCTATGATGGGGCCACCTCCTGTATTGTAGGCGACCCCACCACGGCTCTGCTTTTTCCTCCTTAAAAAATGCAAAACACTACTGCTGGAAAACCCACAGCTGGTCATAAATTTTTCAGCAAGAGCAAAAATTTTCAGCCACTTACCTTCTGGATGGAGCTGCCATCACAGCTCCATCCAGTGCAGGTGCATGGAAGCTGAAACAGCCAGTCATGTGTGCATCTGGGACTTCGACTGCAGCCATATTACCACAGTGCTGTCCAGGTAGGAAACAATCATGGTAAGGGAGCCCTTCCCTGCATGATTCCTTCCTACCACTATATCAGACAGCCATCATAGGCAGCCTTAGGTTTGCCATCTTCCTACTACAGAAGCAAGGCAGCCTTGCACGTAGAGGCAGAGACTTCAGTGCATCTAGCCTTCTAAATATTTATTGGTAGTATGAAAAAAAAATCTCATCCTATTTTAAAACTTACTAATTTGTGTTTTTAAAGAAGCAGCACTAAAGACAAAAAACTTACCTGGAGAAATTCAGGGAAACAGGAGTTCAGGTATCTAGTCCTCCGGAGTAAACTAGAAAACAATTTAGCAAACTATGCCACCATCACAGAGCCAGTCAGAATCAGTGCACAAAAGTGTCTTGGGTTTAATTGTTCCACCATGGTATTGTGCAGTTACAGTTCTACACAGCTGCACATACCATTTAAATGAGCACTTTAGCCCTTAGTTAATACACATGTAGAGCTATCAGAAGTTCATTATTTAGAAATTTTTGGCCGTTTTATATCTCTAGCTCACTAAGTTTAGCGGGGCTTCAAGTTAGTAAATTTAACACTGATTTAAGTCTTTCAAAAGAGCAATACACAAATCCATTCATGAAGCCAGAGTGACTTAAAATGCAGCATTTAACAGTTACTTAATTCTTGTACATGTGCACACATACATAACTAAGTTTTAAGTAATTATATGGACTTTGAAACTCTTGAAAGTAAGAAAACTGTTTCCTAGGCCAAAGTCAGGATAAGTAAGTGCAGCTTCATCAGTTTTTTAAACTTTTATAATGACCATGCTTAGAACATCTCAGGGAAAAAAATATACCATAGTCTGGGCGCTACCAATGATAAGGCCCTGTGCTAGGTCTCCACTTCTTTAAATACTGAAGATGGTAGTACAACCAAGAGCAACTCCCCTAATGATCTTAAGCCACAGGCAGATTGACATAGAAAAAGATGTTCCTTTAGATATTTGAGGCCCATTTAGGAATTTACAGATTAAAATTAATATCTTGAATTGACAGCCATCCATCTCCTTTAAGAACATGTGATGTGCAGCTGGTTAGATGTTTCAGTTAGTAGTTGAAATGCTGCATTTTGCACCAGCTGCAGCTTCTGAACCATTAAGAATAGTCTAATCTGATATAATTTTTTTTAAAAAAATAGTCTAATCTGCAAGTTTCCAGAAAGGAGAGTAGCTGGCAAACCAGATGGAACTATAAGTAGATGTTCTTGAACACTGCCTCCACCTGAGGTTCATGTGTCAGCACAAACTCTAAGAACACCGATTTTGCACCTGTCCTACCAAGGAAAATACAACCCCACTGAGAACAGAGTCTCCCTATTTCATGGACCTATGATCCTGTGACACACATCACATCCGTTTTGTCTGGATTCAGTTTTTAGGCAGCCACCCTCCCTATTACTGCCTCAAGCACTTCAACCACCTTTCCAGATTCAGGTAGCACACAGAGATAGAGCTGGGCATCATCTGGGTGTTGATGGATTTCACCCTCTCCCAGAAGCTTCATATAACTATGAAGAAGAGGAGGAGGCTTTTATGCTTCACTTTTCTCACCCACTTAAAGGGACTTAAAGCAGCTGACAGGGCTTTTCTTCTCCCCACAACAGACACCCTGTGAGGTAGGTGGGGATGTGAGAGCTCAGAAAAGAGCTATGACTATCCCAAGGTCACCCAACTGATTTCACAGAGGAGTGAGGAATCAAACCCTGTGACTGCAAGATATGAGTCTGGCACTCTAACCACAAGACCAAAGAGCAAGAATCTTCCACAACCATTCTCTGGCATCAGCCTTAGAGACAGGAACAGAACGATTGCAATCAAGTGCCTCTAACTCCCAAATTACAATGCCTTTCCAGAAGGATACCATGGTGAATGGCATAAAAAGCCACCAAGGGATAGAGGAGAAACAAAAGGATTGCACTTCTCCTGTCTTTCTCTCAGAGGTGGTCATCAACCAGGACAAAAAATGTGGTTTCATTGACATAACCAAGCTTGAAGCCAGAGTGAAATGGGTCCAGATAATAAGCTGCTTCTCAACATGCCTGCAGTTGAACAGCCTCGGCCATCCAGTACTTTGCCCTCGAAAAGAGTATGAGGCATTGGACAACAGTTGTTTAAATCTTCTAGCCCCAGGGAAAACCTCTTGAGGAAGGCGTGTGCCACCCTATCTCAAAGACGCATTTAGCACTCCCTGGACTCTACTGGAAGCATTAAGGTGCTTGAGGTCACAAAGTGTAGTACACTCCACTGGAAAGTACTCCAACCAGATCATTTTGTGTTAAATATTACTAAATTTGGAGATACCCATTCACAAAAACACTAGCTTTGCAAAAACTTCCAAAAATTACACCAGGCTTCATTAGTTTCAGCTACTGACACCCTACAGGAGCAACACAGCTATTTAATTGGTCTAAGCCATGTTCTGTTTCCACCAAAAATATGAAGAACCCAAAACAGTTCAGTTCCACTACTATAACGGCAGAGAAGCAGGAGTAGCCTTGAATATTTTCCCCAGTGTTCATTCATCCTTCCTCACTATCCCCTTTTTCATAAGGTGAAAATTTCAGTGCTGAAAGAAGAAGCAGTGGAAAGAGCTTTAATTCATTGCTGAAATTGTATAATTTTGATCACACACACACACACACATTCATGGTCACAAATCTTAGTAATTCAAATTTTTGTTGATAACAAAGAGAGAAATTGAGTGTGCATGAGGCAGAGAATATGCATATTCTTTTCTTTTAGGAAAAAGCAGCAAATGGCAAAAATCACCTTACACGTCTGAAATAGCAAAAACAGAGCCAAGTGATTTACATCTCGCAGATGCATGCATCACCAACATTAGGATAAACAGATTAGGATAAGCAATAAGATATTCAACATCCCGTTTTCCTCAGTGAAACCTAAGCAACTGAGTTTCATTTTATTTCTAAGCTAACTTTATAGTGCATTACTTAGGTAGTGGTTCAAAATAAAATCAAAGAGAATACTGCTGCCATTTTTGAGCAAGGTGGTTGAGAGGGCGGTCGCTTTTCAGCTCCAAGCTATCTTGGATGAAGCCGATTATCTTAGACCCATTTCAAACCGGCTTTAGGACAGGCTTTGGGGTTGAGACTGCTATGGTTGCCTTGACCGACGATCTACTCCTGAGCATCGACAGGGGTAGTGTGACCCTGTTGGTGCTTTTGGACCTCTCAGCGGCTTTCGATACTTTAGATCATGGCATCCTCTTGGACCGCCTGAGGGGGTTAGGTATCGGAGGCACTGCTTTGCAGTGGTTCCGGTCCTTCCTCTCGGGTCGGTCCCAGAGGGTGCTGCTCGGGGACTGTAGCTCCAGTAAGAGGATCCTCACTTGTGGGGTTCCTCAGGGGGCTATTCTGTCCCCGATGTTATTCAACATCTATATGAAGCCGCTAGGTGAGATAATACGGAGTTATGGTCCTGGGTGTTATCAGTACGCTGATGACACCCAAATCTATTTCTCCATGTCTCGCTCGTCGGCCTCGAGTTCCAATGGCATCTCTTCGCTCAATGAATGTCTTCAAGCGGTAATGGGCTGGATGAGGAAAAACAGATTGAAACTGAATCCGGACAAGACGGAGGTGCTCACGGTAGCGGCCCCGAAACCAAGATTTGGGTTACAACCTCCAGTCCTGGATGGAGTCACACTCTCCTCCAGTGACTGCGTTCGCAGCCTGGGGGTGCTCCTTGACTCGTCACTCCTGATGGCAAATCAGGTAAATGCGACGGTCAGGAGCGCCTGCTATCAGCTTCGGCTGATACGTCAACTTCGCCCTTTTCTGGAAGTAAGGGACCTCGAAACTGTTGTACACGCACTGGTAACCTCACGCCTGGACTTCTGTAACTCGCTCTACTTGGGGCTACCTCTGTACTTGGTTCAGAAGCTTCAGCTGGTACAAAATATGGCAGCCAGGCTTGTTTCTGGTATATCTAGGAGGGACCACATTACTCCGGTTCTGAGGTCCTTACACTGGCTGCCTATTAGCTTCCGGTCCCGGTACAAGGTGTTGGTTATTACCTTTAAATCCCTAAATGGCTTGGGTCCAAACTATCTCAGGGACCGCCTTCTCCCGTACAATCCTCCCCGCGCTCTCCGCTCCTCTGGGTGGAACTTACTTCAGCCTTTAAAATCTAGGCTTGTGGCTACCTCCCAGAGGGCGTTCTCTGTTGTCGCCCCCAAACTCTGGAACGACCTGCCGGATGAGATCCGTCAGTTGACATCATTAGACAGCTTTAAAAAAGCTGTCAAGACGGACCTCTTCCGGCAGGCCTTTCCAGATTAACTTTTCCAGATTACTCATCCCAGCTCGGCCTCTCTGACCCTCTCATTCCTCTCGTGGCCCCATCTTTAGTGATGGTTGAGGTGCTCGAGAGGGTCACTAGGGCTATTAGTCCTTTTAATTAAGTTTATTTTTTTGATACTGTATTTTAATTTGCCATATTGTTTAATACTTTTTAAGGGGGGGAGGGACTATAATGTTTTATTCTTATGTTTTTATTATATTGATTGTTGTTAACCGCCCGGATTGGTTCGCCACAGGGGGGTATACAAATAAATATTATTATTATTATTATTATTATTATTATTATTATTATTATTATTATTATTATTATTATTATTATTATTACTTTCCTAGCCCCAAAAGGGCATGAATAAAAAAACTACAGAGGCACTTCAAAAATTATTATAATTTCATTGTTAAGAGGGCCACAAAAATCTAACTACTGGCCAGCATTGTCTTTCAATGATCACCCAAGTCTCCCATGCAATTCTCAGCAAAATTCTACCAAGCAAGAAAGCTTATCTGGTAGGAGGTTTTGAAACACTTAGCAACAAAGTAACCTCTTATATCTAGTATTTTTGGGGATCTGTGTAGAAATCGAGCAAGTGTCTGCCATGAACAAAGAGAACTATCTATGTAGAAATGCAGTATGTTTAGGAACTGACAGCTCAAATAACGGCATATTTTTTGAGTTCACTAGCCAGTGAACAATTATGCCAGTCCTATACACAAATGGAAAAGCAGGCCTTTAGTAGCTTTAGAAATTAAAAGCAATTTTGTTGAATTCTAAATGACTCAGAAAAAATTAATATGGACATTCCTCACTGGTTCCCACCTTGTATTTATTTAAAGTTTGTTGTTGTTACTGCACAGTACTGATCTCCATATGCTTATTATTACAGGGGAAAAATTACAAGAAAGGAATAGCCAATGTTTGTGAGGCTGTGGTCACACTTAAGGTTTAATCCAGCTTCAGTCAACTTGCAGAGTAAGAAAACACATCAGCAAAGTGGCAAGCTGTTTTCTTTCAGTGTCAAGTAAATCAGAAAATTCACCTTTGGGATAGATAATGTAGAAAGAAAATTACTTGTCACTTTGCTGATGTGTCCTCTTGCTCTGAAGCTGGATTAAACCTTAGTTGTGACCACAGCCTTAGTGCCACATGAAATTCATTTTATTATAGTTACATCCACTGCCACTTTTCCAATAACACTTGAAGTTGAATAGTAAATGACAGAAAAGTTGCACTGGCAACAGCTTGACTATGAAGAGTGAAGAATCCTGATGCATATGAATTAAACAAAAATAGAAAGGCAGGTATTAATGTGATGTACATTTAAAAGTAAGGACAACAGATAATGGAAGAAAGGATTAGATAAATTAATGCAGAACAGGTGTATCAATGGCTACTAGATATTGCCTCCAAGGTGGACAGGCAGGCAGGAAGCCTCTAAAAACCACATGCAGGGAGTCAAGAGTTTTGCCTTTTTGCTTAAGAAAGCTCAGAAACAATTGATGGGCCACTGTGTGAGATAGGATGCCTGACTAGATGGGCTGTGGCCTGATACAAGGTTCCTCTTACGTTCTAGACAAACTTTGTTTGTTGGCTTCCTTATTAACTTTGCTTTGATTTCTGCTGTCTGTCCAACCTTATTAGGAGTTTTTGAATATCTGAACATAGCTCTGAACATATAAATCAGATTTAGAAAGAGACACTGTGGAAAATTAGAGATATTAATTAATCAATTTTATTTATTTATTTCTATTTCTATCCCTCCCTATACCCATAGGTCTCGGGGGGGGGGGGGGACAGACAAAATTCAGCGCATTAAACAAAACAGTAATATCTACATTTAAAAGCCAACATGTTAAAACAAAACAAATATATATTAAAAAACAGTACTACCTACAAGTGGGGGGGGGAGTGTAACCATATTTAGCCAAAGGCCAGGGCAAAGAGGTGTGTCTTTACCGCCTTCCTAAACATATACAGAGAAGGAGCCTGATGCACCTCAAGGGGAAGACTATTCCATAGCCTGGGGGCATTACTGAGAAGGCCCTCTCCCAGGTGCCCGCCCATTTCACTATTGAGGGTGGTGGGACAGCCAGGAGGGCCTCCCCACCAGATCTTAAGACACGGGCAGGTCAATATGGGAGAAGGCATTCCTTTATTAATTAATAAGATTAATTAAAGAAGTTGGATATGAAATTAATTCATTGTTGGTATAGAGCAGTGATGGCTAACCTTTTGAGCTCGGTGTGTCAAAATTCACAAGAAAACCTAGCTTAACTCAGGTGCTGTGTCACATCTAGGAATATCCATAATTTTATGATATTTGTAGCTCTAGTAAAAAAGTTATATTTTTGATATATATATTAAAAGCAAAAACAAATAATTCTTTATATTAGTGACTTTTGTTGCTGAATTTCATTTGCTACATCTTCAATTGAAAGTTGGCATTTCGTACACTTCAAGACCAAGCAAGCACTGCATGCCCAGGTGCCAGGGTGACCAGGTGTGTCACCCAAAAGGGCTTGGCGTGTCACCTGTGACACGCGTGTCATAGGTTGGCCATCACTGGTATAGAGCATGAGCCTAGTTGTTACATACAGCACCTACAATCTTTTCCAAGTGTTGCCATTTATGTGGGATGAAAGGAATATATATACACATATGTGCTAGCTGTGCCCATAGGTAACTCAATTTTGGAATAATTTATCACAAATTCAAGAAATGCTAAATATTAATATATGGAATTATCTGGAGCTATGTCTATTGCAAACATATAATGTACAGAATACTGGAGATAATAATCAATATGTGTTTAATCAACTGTTTTGGGCTGCACTATCAACTGTAGTAGTGGAGTGGAAAGATACAATTAACTGAATCATATATGGGAGAAGAATCTCAACAAAATGTACAAGATGATTGGAAAGCAATGTTGCTGTATGTAACTAGATTAAATACTCTGAACCAGTTAAAACAAGGTCTAATGAAGTTGAGTAAGCTGCTTATAATTTTGTTTGCACTTGAGGAAGGGGGGTTATACAGAGTAAGAAGACCAGAAGAATGACGTGTCTGTATTTCTGTTGATTTTTTTTTTTTGTGTGTGTGTAGATGGATTTATGTTGTCATTCCTTTATACATACATGAATGCACACTTCCCAAAATGGAAGAATAGAAGTAGTGAAGCTCCAAAGGCCGTATACTGATATTAATAAACTAAAAACCACTAACAATTGATCTGAAGTCATGGATAATCTGTTTACCAAATGTGTTCAAAATAGAACAAACAAAAAGAGATTGCAAAGAGGTCCAAAAAAGCTCTCTGTCCAAACCAGGAAAAACAGTATGCAGTTCAGTAGAAGAAAGCATAAATGGACAGATGTCTGAGTAAAAAAGTCCAAGTCTCCTCATCCTGCGGCATCAGAAATCAAGGCTTGTTACTTTAATTCTCAACAAAATCAAATGTGCACATTATCAGACCATCAGTACTGTAGTTTCAACAAGTAATGCACCCAAGGCAAAAAGAAATCTTTGCTGAACTTAAATCAGAAAAGACCATACCACTTATAGGACTGACCTACTTGCAACTTTCCGCAGCAACATATATTCTGGGCACAAGGACAGGAAATTAATGAGATAACTGAAACCTTGAAAACAGATTATTTTCTCTAGTTTAATACTTGGTTCTTCAAAGGTATGCTTTGATATAACTATTTGATAGCGGAGAAACTATATCTAGGTTAGGCAGGCAAAGAGTGGTACACTGTGCTTATCTTCCAGATGAGCTTGGAGTACAGCCCAAAATGGTTTTATTTGCCAAACATATCCGAATTTTATTGTCAGCGAACCAGTGACACACATACAGCCAACATTTCTCTTCCCAAACTCCAAGCACTGCCTAGGCCAAAGTTTCCTTTAATGTTGTTGAGAAGGGGGAGGCAACATTGCCTTGAAATTCTCTCAGAGAAGCAAGCTGTTGTATTAGAACAAACAGCAGCTTGTTTCTATCGCTTCTTTGTTTGACAAGTTTGAGCTGGCTAGAAAGGTCATTTATGCCTCAAAGCATCAAATTAACATTTGGAGGACATGAATTTTAAAAATGGCCATTTGGTTCTGCTTTCTGAATTCCTAATCTACTTTTGTTTTAAAAAATAAAGACTAAGACTGGACCCAAAAGAAATGCAGTCTTTCCTCAAGCAAAATAAGCATCGATTTTATGTCTATGTCAGCACATGCAGTGTGTATCTTAATTAAACCTCATTTTAAAGCACAAGATTTAAGCCAAGCCCATGGAACAGTATGGAAGGAAAATTACTGTTTAATTACCACAGGAGGGCCCCTTTTCTGTTGATGCAGAACATTAATAAGTGGCTTTATCCTTTCAGACAGGTAGCAAGCCTTACAGTGGGGAATCCTTCCCTACTGACAAGAGTTAAAATGAGTTAGGAGTTAATGAGTTACCAAGTAACAAGTGAAACCTATAGTCTATCCCTCCAGACTGGTCTCAGGCAAAGTCACAATGAAAATCTCTCAATATGTTCTGCCTACCAACCCTCTCCTCAAGATCTAAGCAGTTTGCCACAGACCTCCTGTGCTCTAGACTTACAGGCAGCATGAAAGAATAAAAACAAGAGATCAAAAATGAAAACAATCCTGTAAAAACTGCAGGATTTTGGAACCCAGATAGAGCAAAAAGAAACCACAAGAGAAAGCATAAAGGATAAATCCAACTGATCTTTAAAACCTTGCAGAATGCCAAATTTGTATCTAACATCCAAAGCAAAAAGTGGGGCCAGTCTCTCAAGAAACATGGATGCCACAAACAAAAAGACCAGGTTCCTAACATAATTACCAAGCATCACTGCTGACAAAAGTTGCAGAAGGTCACTAATGAAGCTGAATTTTGGAAGGATCAGGACAAACAACCACCAGCAGTATTTATTCACACAGTACCTGGTTAAAGAATAGTAATTACTACTGCAAGATGCAATGTTAGCCACTAATTTAAATGACTTCACAAATGTGTGAATGCATTCACAGAAGACAGAGCTATCAGCAGCTGATGGC
Source organism: Aspidoscelis tigris stejnegeri (assembly GCA_023333525.1). Taxonomy (NCBI): domain Eukaryota; kingdom Metazoa; phylum Chordata; class Lepidosauria; order Squamata; family Teiidae; genus Aspidoscelis; species Aspidoscelis tigris. The sequence goes on along the minus strand of JALMGA010000007.1, from coordinate 27,774,834 downwards.
TGTATGGCTTTCTTAGGCATAAGAGGTAACATACCAGGTGCGGAGAAACTGTGGACTTCCAAATGCAACTGTTTAACCACAGGCTGATGGACCATCCAGCAGGACACTTTGTATGTCCTTATAACATTAACTGGCTAGTTGCAAACATGGGGAAAGCAAAGGCTGTTCTTTTTTGACAAATTCCTAAAAAAGAAGTGTAGACTTTTTAAACCAGTTTTAAAGTGCAAAATATCAAATCCAGTACCTACCCCAATATTGATCAATTCAACCCACTTTATACCTTTTTTTCCCGTTTTGTTCTGGTGTCCTTGTCATTTTCGATTTCTCTTAAAAATAGCAATCACTAAAGATAGAACTTTTAAGCTCTATCTTTTTTATTATTTGGTTCATTTCTATGCCATCCTTCAGCCTAGAAAGACTCTTAGAACTGCTCACAATATGTAATTTCAAACAAGTCCCTGCCCTCAGGCTCCCAACCTAAAAAAGGCACGACACACAAGGGGTGCCTCCAGACATAAATTAAAAATGCAAAGTTTACCTCTACTGCAAAGTAAAGTAACTTCACAGGGAGAATGGATCATCCCCACATTCTCCCAATCCTCCAAAGCAGCAGGGAGGCTCTTCTGCTATGTGGTCAGCCCCACCATCTCTGTCAAGCCTTCTGCCTCTCTGAGAGGTCTGCTGCTTCCTGGGTGAAGGCAAATTCTTCCAAGATCTCACCAAAACATCTAGCAAAATGTGAAGGGAAGGGAAACTCCACAGCCGATGCTCATGCAAGCATTATTTGTTTTTACTTCACAGCATCAGGCTTCATTTTGCAGGGACTGTTCAGCATTATAAAACTTGGTGGGCATTTCAACAACTGAAGAATTCCATTTTTCTTCAAGAGTGAAGAAAAATGGTGACAAATATCAGTGCTAATTTGAGAAACATCCCATTTCCTAGAAAGGAAAATGAAGGGCTCACTATGCCCATTTCCTCTTAATATTGGCATAGACAACTAAGCTAATCAATTTACTCCTGACTGTAAGACCAAGTGGTAGCCAAGATATGTCTTCCTCTGTACTTGCCAGATATAGCTGCATCTCAGCAAGAGGAGACAGGGCAATTTATCAGAACTATCCACAGGATCCTTCCTAATCCACAAATATTAACATAGCAGAGCCGGCCAAGCAATGGACCTGCTGAGGTGACTGAACTGCAGTCTCATGAACACCAGTCAAATTAACATCAGAAAGGCTAAAAGTCTGACAATTAGATAGGGTTCTTCATACCTCTTATTGAAATATATGGTCATTTGTCACTTCCAGCAATGATGGAGATAAGGCCTCCTTTTGGTCATCAGCCACTCAGCCTCAAATCTTTTTCACAGATTATCATCTGGCTTTCAAGATTTCTCCTGCATGAAAGCCTAAATTTTTAAAATTTTGTAGACCCTTCATACGCTGCCTAGCAAGAGGACAAACCAGTCTCCTAATAGGTTTTAAGGTTTCATACAAAGCAAACGTTTTAAAAACTCTCTTGGCTAAATACAGATGATAAAATAGATTCTTCCCAAGTTTTTTCACCCTTTTACCAGTTTTGAAAAGTATACACAAACAGGATGGTATAAACAGACCGAGAAATGCTTTATTGTAAAGAAGGATAAAGCAACACTCAGGTAAAGCATAACTCAGAATTAGCTTCCTCTTCTCAAAATTTCTATACTTGCTGATATGGGTTCCTCTGCTTGTTGTTGAACTACAACTCCTATCATCCTTAGAATCATTAGTGAACACTGGCCACACTGAATCCGAGAGATTGGAGCTGCGGTGGGAAACAATGACTTAAGGAGTCAGATAATCTCTCTTGCATTAGAGTCTGATTCAAGAGCTAACTCCCACTTTCTCTTCTTTTATTCAGCCCTTAGCATAGAAAAGGGGGGGAGCACTGCAAAGATTGCTGAGAGTTTGGGAGACGCAAAGTACTTTCTGTTGCATTCTTAAATGCAAACACAGGAATCTGCCCTGCTTTCTCTATAACCTAGCACAAATTAAATTCTAGGATCTCTTTATACAAAAGAGAATCAATGGCAGTAAAAAACCTTATTGAAAATCTGATGTTTCTGCAGCTCGTTTGTTGATTATGTCATAGTTTATTGGTTTTGTTAGTATAACACTGTTAACATTGTTACTTTTTACCTATTCAATAAAAGAAAAAAGAGACTGGCTGACTAATAAGCAGATGAGTGTCGGCAGACCCTAAGTCATGTAACTCTTTTTAAAGCAATCCTGTATTCAGGAAAAAGCTACGTAATGTACTTTAAAAATACATACATAAAACGGCCATAGCATGAAGTTAAGTCCGGATATACCAAAGCAGTTTGCACTAACATGCATTCTATTTTCTCTCACAGGAAACCTCAGAAATGATGGTTGATAGATTCAGGGCCAGGAAAGGCCAGTCTAGAAAGCCTACTTCAAAATTAAACTTGAAAACAAAACCAGGATGTAAGACTGTAATATGCTTGTTCACACATAATCAGAAGCAATGGCTAGTTACTGAATCCTGAACTTTCTTCTCACATGAAGGAGAAGAGAAAAGGGAAGCACCATTGCTTATGAAATCAGGATTTTTGGCTTCACAGTCACCAGGAAGCATTGTTTAGCTTCTCTTACCCCTACTTCTCAATTATCTCTTGTCGTGAAACAGGTAACAAATATAAGCAGTCTGAAAGGTGAGAAAGATCTACAGACGGAGAGACTATGGCCCTTTCCACACTGGCTCTAAAAACGGATTTAGAGCCAGATTGGAGAGGAATTTAGACGCAGCCACATAGGGAACCCAATTAGGGACCCTTTGAGGAAGCTGCATCCGCATTTCGGTGTGCAAGACTGGTTTCTTAAACCAGTTTTGCTCCTGAAATCCAGCCCTGACGTAAGACCTAAAAAATTAGGTCTTACATCCAGCTCTTCCCCTGAAATCATTTCAGAAGCAGGAGGCTTCCGCAAAGGGCAGAGGAAGAGCCAGATTCCCAGTGCATGCCCAGCTGTCAAAGAGCGCACACTCTCCCTCTTTGACAGCTGGGCCCTCCCCCCGGCCTCCCTGACTGGCTCCATTGGAGCCAGCACTGTCAGCCAGCTTCCCCCTCACTTGAGAAGGTGCGATCATGCCTTCTTGGGTGAGGGGAACACGCAGCCTACCCCCCCCCCACCCTGCCTGGGGTCACGTGCACGCAATCCGCTGCTTACCTGATTGCTGCCGGGCCGCTTCTGGCAGCAGGAGTGCCGCGGCTTCCCACTGGCCAGCCACCCTCAATGGCTGAGGTTGGCAGGAGGGCCTTCGGAGGCCGGATTGGGGTGGGTGCTGGCACGTCTGCACAGCACCCACCCCAATCTGTTTCGCCAATCAGGCCTTGCAGACATGTGGGAACTCAAGGATCTGTCCCTATTTGGGACAGATCCTCGGAAAAAACGGTTCACCAGAAAACAAATCTTTATAGATCCATTTTCTGGTGGTAAGTGCAGAAAGGCCCTATACGAACAGCCAATTTATCTTTACAACTCTATTTTCAGAATCTACCTGGCTTACATTATATCCAATTCAACACTTTGAAACTGCCACAACTCCCACGTCATTCATTCACTATACAGGTTTAAACTAATTTTGGGCAGCCACGCATCCGAGACCTTTGACACATGAAACCAAAGGGCAAAATTCATCTATTTATAAATATACTGATATCTGCTGAGATATGTGGAATCTTTCAGGTTTGGAAACATCTTGGGAAATGGCTTTGGAATGCTTTGACTATGTTAATTACAAGAAAAGCAAGGCAGGCCTTGAGCCAAGTTTAAATCCTTGTGACTACATAGAAACATCTAAGCAGTTTTGTTGCCAACAAAATGCAAATGTCTTGCCATTGCCTACTTTGGGGACATTTCTTTTCCAGCATCCCAGTCTAGTATATAGCTTTGGGAGCTTCCAGCTATCTACTATCTACATAGTAACTGGAGCTGACCCTGCTCAGCTTTTGAGATCATTTAAGGTTGGCTAGGTGCTAATAGATTTATTTATATTATTTATATTTACATTTCTATCCTCCCCTATACCCTAAGGTCTCAAGAGACATTTAAAAAGAGACATATTTAAAATAGAACCATATATATGTAAAACAGATTGTTTTACAAGACCGAGTCCCTCCATTTTTTCTTCATTAAGTTGAAGGAATAATTGTCTACATTACTATGCCAATGGCAACTCATCCCACTGGGACTGTTCCACATGTAAGTTAGAGTTACCTATTGATGAGGACAAACATACAAGTGCATACCTTTATAAGCTATCTTTCTAAACTAGGGGAAATTATGCAAGGTTAACTCATTACCCTTTTAGCACTTCAGTTGGTTCTCCAATTTTAACTATATTTTAGGATCACAAAGTAGTTTTACGCAGAAGATCATTATCTTATGAGTTACAGCATGCAGAGACATTCTATGTTTCTGAATTTTTGTTGCCTACAAAACTGGTTTTTCAGGGCTTCCATCCCACCTTTCAACAAAATAAATCCACTATACTCAATTATTCAGAGGCACGTTTTCACACTTCTGGTGCATTTCCATCTATCTCCTAAATATACAAGAAACCATCTGTTCCCAAGCCCACTTCTAGCTTATTTGTTGTTTTTGAAATACAGTCTGAACTGCTTATTTTAATGTTGTTGGGGGTTTTTTAACCTTATTCTGGCTTCTCTTCTACCTACACTTGATGCTACACATCCTATCCTCTGGCCCTAACACTGTGAATGTCATGATAGGAAGAAGATGAAAGCACTCAGTTTTTCCTAGGAACCAGTAAGTTAGTATCTAACCTAAGCTAGCAGGTACCTTGATTGGACTTGAAGGCAAACTTCTAAGAATATCTACAACATAGACAATGTTGTTCCATGTTCTGTGCCACTCACAAGTACACCCAAATCTAATTTTCCCTCCCACAGAATAATATGAATGCTATAGGGTGAACAGTGCCATCTTGGTTTACTTCCAGGCAATCTGATTACCTTGCCTTAGACAAGCACTCTCAAAGAGGTCTGGGCTGCCCTGTAGTAGAAAAAGCTCTTTATACTTCTAAGCCTGACTCAAAAGATACTGCTCAAGTTTCAAAGATCACAGCTGTGATCCTCTCATTTACCAACACATGAACATTTGTTAAGATCAGTAATCACTTCTTATCCTCCACTACACCCTTTAATGGGCTTAACAGAGAAGATCTGTTGTTCAGGATTCCAATACCAGTTTTTAAATTAGTATAATGTGTTTTCCCTTGCTTCTAATGAAAAGCGGACACCTGTTTCCTCAAGAGCCTGAAAGATCATTGGGTTTGACTCACTGTGACAAACAGACTTGTGTTGTGGGTAAATGATACTTGATACTACAAGAAGTTATCCCTCCACACACAGATGTCATTTTAAAAACAGAGAAAGAATTTCAAGTTTCCCATCTTGGTAACAGCTGGAGAAATAGCCATCACAATATGACTAGTGGAGAAATGAAAGAGTAGACAAGATCACTTTGTTGTGAGAAAAAGTTAAAACTGTGTTTTGCTAGGTAAGTCTAGTGGGGAAAAAGCTCTCAGACAAGACAATATGGGTCCTAGTTTACAAACTTCCAAATGCATGGAAATCAAGTCTTCATCTGTGTCTAACTGAATTAACATATTTCATTGCAGTCCTGTTGAGTAATTTTGTTGAAAGAACTTCACTACTCACTAGCAGAGTATGCACCCTTGATGGAATTTTTACAAGAAGAGGTGGTGACAGCAACCAGCCTAGGGAGCTTTAAGAAACTGTTAGACAAATTCATGGAGGACATCAACAGCTACTAGAATGGATACCTAGGCCCTGTCTCCAGGTTAGAAGAACAGGCAGGATGCCTCTACATGCCATTTCCAGGCAATCAAAAGTAGGTCATGGTTTTGCCTTTTGCTTAAGAATGCCCTGAAGCAATGGACCACTGTGTGAGACAGGATGCTGGATTAGATGGGGTGTGCATGATTCAGCAGGGCTCCTCTTATGTTCTTGTATTCAATGAATCTGAAGTTAATTGAGGGATGAGGCATAAAACTGAAAACAAAAAATTACCTTCCATTTGTTTTTATACTCTTAAAATGTTTCTATGTATGAGATTTATTATTTTAGTACCAAAATGCAAAGCATGCATTTCTAAAATCAAGATAATTCTTAGGGAAATCATCAAAATAATCCGGGGACTCAAGACTCAACTTCCTGGCAATATGGGTCCCCAGAATTTCCATGTATATTTATTGCATTTGCTTGTTTCATAATCTACAACAAAACTATCAAGCCCCTGAATCTTTTGGAAATATGGAGATAAGCTATATGTTGATGGACACCTACTCCCATGAGCTCAATCCACTATAGCCAGTGCTATGAATTTATTCATTATTCATTCAGTTCTCCAGGCAAACGATGCGGACATGTGAGTCATGCATCAGCTGCTTGTGCACTGATAAAGGAAACTTGCATTAACATATTTGAAGTCTTTTCTTATTAATAAAAGTTCCTTAGAGGATAGGCACAGCAACAGAGACTGTGGAGTATACTAACATGAACAGGAATAAAATACAACATTAAGTCCAAAAACTGTTTAGTATCAGAAAACTGAATAATTTCTATACTATGTATGTTGATTGGTCTATGTGTACATCACTGCTTGAGATGTATGGACTTTATCCAGGCCCATATTCCCATCATCAGAGAATCTCTAGGCATCATGACTGGGGACAATGCAACTTCTGCTATGCCTATATGCCTATATCCCATTCATTAATGTGATTGCCCAAAGGCAGAGACCTCTAAGCCAGATGTTTGACAACACCTGCTTTCCAATGTTATGTCTATAAAAGTCAGTCAACACAAGTTAGGAGATAGCCAAATCCCCATGCTCCATTATAATGAGTTACAAAAAAATCACCACAGTTTGTTTAACCCCATCCCTATTTCACCATATCTCACACTTCCAGTAGCACAGAGAAACCTAAATTGGCCTTCCAAATGTCCCTGAAGCCCTCTTCCATGTTTTCAACATTTATTTGGTAGAGGAAATGGAAGGTGCTTATCTCCATTGTGCTTCACAACACTGACCTTTTAGTGTTAACCTATTAGTGAGGGCCATGGACAAATTGACTCTGCTGCCTACCATAATGGTAGCTATAAGGAGAGCTGATGAAATCCATTATGAAAACAACCTTTAGATATTGTTTTATTTTATGTTGCAACCTCTCATTGAAGGATGGGATTCAAATGTTATAGATATTTATAAACTTATGGAAAACTGGATTTCATCCCAATCTTCCCTCTGTTGGTCATACTAAGACACAGCTGGTGGACTGTTCCGAGCTTAGAGCAGAGGTTCTCAACCTGTGGGTCAGGACCCCTCTGGGGGTTGAACTACCCTTTCAGAGGGGTCGCGACGAGCCTCCTGCCACCCCTCCCAGCTGCCCCACCCCCATGACTGGGGGTGTCAACAACCTGAGGAAATTCATTAAGGGGTCGCAGCATTAGGAAGGTTGAGAACCGCTCGCTTAGAGAGTCCATGTAGGCCACAGAAGCTTACATTCTACATACATGTGACTTCTAGGGCTACAGTGAAACATTTTGTAATGCTAAGAGATATTCTATTTGACAGTAGTTCTTGAATAGCAACATACATTTATGTACCATTTATATCTTACCTCTGAAATAATTTTCAGTTAACTGCCCTTTCTTTTTTAAAGCTGTGCAATGAAGCATGAATATAAATCTGGGTCACAAAGATGAAAGGAACTTGATTAACTATTCATGTTTAAAATTGACAAGCAAAGCAAAGTTTACTTCACCAGTGAAACAAATCCTGATTTTGATGCTGGTAGTTTTCATACAAATGTCTTATTTGTACCACTGGTATTTTGCTACATAATGTGCAGTTAATCAAATTAGAAAATGACAAGTGAGATTAAATCATGACAGCATGCTTCTTTTCTTAAAGCTAGAATCTATTCTGGAAGAGACAATTTCAGAAGCCTGTTTTACCAAAGCTCAAGCAAGCATAATCTAGGTTGTTGCCTGTCAGAAACATCTGCAGCAGTAACACCGGGGGGTCAGTGGGAATGCAAAACAGCACATTATGTTCTACCCAAAATGTAAACACTTGACACACAAACAGAAAAATTCCCCGATCCAGTAGAGGCGCATACCTTTGCTATAACTGAATAAAGCTTCTTGATTATGAGTGACTTTATCTTTAGCCCATGCTTCATCCTCTCCCCATACCCCTAAACCACATCCTAACACAAAAGTAAAAAAAAAAAATCAGGAATGGACACATATGTTCAGGAAGAAAAGACTGAAAGTGCTACATTAATAAGACATCTCCACGGAAAAGCCATCAGTAAATGGAGTTGCCAACATCTCTGAATTCAGTTACACCAGAGAGAACTTCATGCTCACATCTCCTGCCATGTCCTGTGCATGTTTGTGCACTGTGATACACAGAGAGAGCTAGAGACGTAGAGAGAGACTACACAATACCCCTCCCATCCAAACTGTCAGCCAGGCCTGGCCCTCAACTGAACTGCTTGTGCTGACGTCAGCTGGCGACTGAGGCAGCATTCCTAAACAGTTCAGATAAACCCACTGGTGGGAAGCTTAGAAAGCCCTCAGCTGTAGTGAAGAAAGCAAGGGGTTGGCTGGAAGCCAGACTACTGAGCTCAGCATTTTGTAATGCACTTCCTTTTTGCTTCAAGGCTTGCATAATGCCTCTGCCAATTCCACCTTTAACCCGCTCCTTACCTAACCTAAAAAAAATTATCAAGGGCTTTATTTACATCAGAGAACCAGACACAGTGAGAAGCAGAAGGATCTGACCTTAGTTAAAGCACTTCCAATATGCACTAATTCTAAAAGGGGAACATTAAAGGACACACCAAGCTACTGTGTTTTTTATAAGGGCTTCTAAGCCTACAGTGAAACACATGATCAAACTGCTGCACTTCTAAGTGACAAGACAATAACACAAAGATATATGTAGTGAATGCAGCAACATATATACAGAAACATTTGCTTCAAAAATTAAAAAAAATCAGTAATTACAGATAATGGTGTAGTAAAGAAAGATGTCTCTGCTAAGGCAGTTGTAGTTCAAGGGCAAAACAATTTGCATGGAGAGCAGAAGGTCACAGGTCTGAACCTCAGTATCTTTTCAGAAGCAATTACGGAAAATATTTCTGTATCTCTGCCATACAGTTTGCAAATCTTTTTTTCTACCACTCTACTATGACACTAATTTTACTGTATTCTGGAGTAGATGGATATTGCATTTGTTTATATATTCTCAGGCCAGATTTCAAAGAAAACACATAAAAACAAGACTTTAAAGCAGTTTTAAAAAGTACTGTACCCAGGAAGAGGAGAAGAGGCGGGGTCTTCATCCAAATGGATCTTTGCCTACCTCCTAAATTTGTGGAGAGAGTGCTTCAGAAGGGAAGCCACTCCACACCTGGGACATAACACAGATGAGCCCCCTTATGAATGTTCTTTTAGCTCCTGATGGTAGTGGCATTGCTAAGAAGGGTTTCCAGCTGATCTTACTATAGTGGCATATCTGTATAGGATAGTGCACACCTTGAGATATTTGTGGCACAAGTCATTTAGGAATGCATAAATCAAAGTCAAAACTCTAAATTGGACTTGACAACAAATATTCAAGTAGTACAGTCCATTTAAAATCAGCAAAATGCTGCATCTGTTGAAGTTTCTGTTCTGTATTCGAGGGTAGCTCCAAGGAGAGCACATTACGGCAGTGATCACACCTGGCTGAACTAGGTCGTACCATTAAGAAATTGAACTGAAGCTGTCCTAATCCTATTCACACCCAGTATCCAATAATCAGTCCTCAGACTGTCCTCAATTCAGGCTGCTGTGCTCACACCTTTTCTGTTATCTCCCTGAGTCTCCTTTACATGACTCTTTAGTTCTCCACCCCTACTGATTGCATCAACAGCACCTGCATTCTGATAGGATAAAGTTCTGCCAATCAGTAGTGGCAACAGGGTACGTTTGGAGTTGGGTAGTGCTGATGGCAAACTCAATGCTAACCCAAAGTACTACTGGGATGAGGCCACTGTGCCCCCAAACAGATGCAATTGAGGCATATCCCAGACAGCATGCACCTCCACCTCCTCAGCCATTCCGGTAGAAAAAGGCGAGGCTGTAATCTGCCTTTTTCCCTAAAGATGCTGAAGAACTTTCATTTCTCAGTCCCTTTCACAGCAATGAAACCTTGTTTCCCTTGCACATTGCTGAAGGGAAATGGAAGCTATATTGTCTTTAGAATTGTATAATTTCTACTCTTGCTCCATGTTTTCCCTCTCCCCCTCCCACCAGTGCTTTTCTAACCATTTATTTTTTAAATCCCTCCCTGTTTTTCAGGGGGAAAAATGCATTAACAGTCTAGCACGATATAGATTTCTATTTTTTTAAAATGATGGACAGAGTCTGAAAGCTTGCAATCAAAACAAAGTGGAATGGGGGGGCAGGATGGAAGTGGGGGCAATCCTAGGAATGATGACAAGCAAAGTGCAAACTACTTAGCAAGCAAAGAAGAAACTACCCCCGTGATCACAGCTTTCTGCCAATCCTCCCCTCCCTCAAAAATATGAACCTCCTGGGAGTTCAGCAGAAGTGGAAAGGGATGCAAGGAAGGGAGATCATACGTGCGCCACCCACACCCAGGCACTGGGTGGGAGGGAAGGCTGGATCCACCCCTCCCAGAGCAGTTCAGCCCTCTCTAGCCCGGTTCTGTGCTCACACGGGGTAAGTGAAAATGGATTGGCTCCCCAAGACAGCTTGAGTCCTCTGTAAAAGTGGCCTCCAGAGAAGCCAGTTTGAGGAGGAGCAGCCAGCTCCCAAGACTATGCCAGGGAGAAAAAAAATCTGAGCAATACAATGAGAAGATGACCAGAAGATGAACTATGGGTGTGATCATGGCCTATAGCTGCCCAGCCAGGAAGGTACCGGAACATGGATTAGTGTGGCCAAATGGTCTCTGTCTAGAAACAGTCATAGCTGGTGAACCAGTCAGAACTTGAAGTCATTCCTGCCATAACAGAAATGAATTCAAGATTACACATCAGTCCCTTCCAGAAGAGTGTAACCCCATTAATAACAGATCTCCTTTGTTGACTCGAAAGTAAAGGGCAGCAGGCAGGACTGTGGCATTGGTACACAATACCTTTAACTCCAGCTCTATTTGTATTAGACTAACGTGTGGATGCTTCTTGTATGGCATAAACAGAATTGCTCAATAAGAAGAAGGATCCATGTGGCCCTGAAGCAACTTTTAATTCAGACCCCAAGGGTCATCACTGATAAAGGCATCTTCTTAGGGAATTTTAAAAAAACACATATTACAATTTCCGTTTTCACTATTTCTCACTACACTAACCCAGTAACTGCTTCTGACTCCAACTCCACTGCCCTGGCTGAAGATACAATCAACTTCTACATATCTTTGCCAACAAAACTGCATGAATATATCTGTGCAGATGCCATAGATATGTAGAAACTGGTTTCTTGCCCCAATCACCGTCTCTGTCATTTTTCATGGGACATACACCAGTGAAATCCTCTCTACATCATGTTGTCACAAAAGAAAGACAGTTAAGGGCAGAGGCGTCACCATTATCAGAGTGTAACTGCTACTTGACAAGGGCCATTTTAATCCAGCATTCCATGTGCCAAAACATGTGCCAAAAATGCTCTGTGGAGGTTGAACATGAAAACAGTAGGCATTTCTTGTAGCTCCAGTCTGTAAACCATGACTGTAATCTTGATATAAGCCTAGAAGAATAGAAAGCTTTGTCAGCCGCTTTGAGTCCCCTTAAATGAGTGAGAAAAGCTGGGTAGAAAAGCCAACTCTTCTTCTTCGTCGTCCTGGTTAAGTGACTTCCTGGTTAAGTGACTAGGCTATACCTAGTCACTTAACCAGGAAGTGGTTTCCCTTTCTTTTCTTCTTTTCCTGTCTCCCTGGTTAGATAAAGCCAATGAAACTGATTGCATAGGCAGTTAATTGCCCATATACAGTTCCCCAACTTGGGCCAAGATGAGAAACTGATGCCCCACAAAATAGGGTTTATTCTTACTCTCTTTACCGATTTGAAGTTCAAACATGCCCAACCAGGCAACAGAAAGCCCATGTGGTAGAGGCAAATTTCTCAGTGCAATGCAGAACAATGGGAAACCTCAGAGGACCCTGCATTCGCCCGCTCAAGTTTAGCCAACATGTCTTACTCATCCTAATCTCTTCATGCCTTCCTTTATTTCACTACAGTATTGTTGCAAGCTCTCCATCCCTTTCATTTGTGCTTGAAGAATAAGCAGTTTAGAACAGTTTCCCAAAACCCAGCCCGCAGCCTTGGTGGGCCACAATGAAATAAGCAGCAAAAAACTAACATTTCAGTGGTGCTTGAAAGGAGCCAAGAAGCAGTACCTCTGCCTGCACAAAGCTGTCCAGATATCTACCACCACTGCTACCCCATCCAACAAACAAAACAGTGTTCCACAAGCAGAGAGTGAGACTACCCTACTGTAGACATCCACAGCTTTACTACCTTAGTCCCCACCAGCCTAATCTTTAGATCGCTGTTTTTAAAGGGTCACAAATCACTGAATTTTGTGATACCATGGTTGAGTATTGCTTTTGCTGCTGCTATACTTTTGAGTAAATGTGTTGAGTAAATTCCTCTGGTTATTAAAATGTCCCCAACAGTTAAATTTGTGATTTCATGTCTCTTTCCCTTCTAACTCTCAATCAAGGTTACTGCTCATTGTTGTTTGGTTCAGCTCTCTAGTCCTACCTGTTTTAAATCCTCAGTTGCAAAATAAAAATAAAAAAAATCCCCAAGTACTTAGTGTGCTCCTGGGCATCAGTAGAATGCTAGACAGTGATGGTCTGTAGGTTTCTGGTGCCTCCTCTGCCAGTGTTCACCTGGCACGCTCTGCACCCACCCAGATCCATAAAGTCATGGGCTGCTATTGGTGCTAGATGACCATTTTGAACATCTCTTATTGCAAGTTCTGAAGGAAAAAGCTTTCCGTGCATTTAGAAGCTATTACTACATGCTTCAACAATGCAAAATGCCAGTAGAAAACCAAGCCGCTGAAAGCAGTCTCTATAATCTTCTAGGAATTCTGTTTTGATTAGCAGAAACTGATTTTGAGAAACAGAAGTCACACAGTAGTTTTGAAAAAATGGCTCATTTTAATGCTTCAAGACACTCAGAGCCATTACTCTGAACACGTTTTCCCCACAGATATAACAGTTACATACATCTATTAATCCCTGGGATTCAGTATATTCAAGACATGATATGTATCAGACAGTGTTATGGTCCCCATAGCAAACATAACTTTCAGATTTTGACTTGTGGCCTCCAATATAAACAGAGTTAGGCAAACCTTTCACATTAAAGAGGAAGAACAGAAACAGTTATTCTACAAGTTCTCTCTACATAAGTAGCGCCAACAGCCATTTACGTAGATTGACCCAACAGTCCATGGTAAGGAGCAGCTATCTTCACTACTGCTGGTTTTGAATCTTAATTCACTTTTTTCTGGTTTCACATCTTTCCTTCTTTCCAGCCTGGATGTCATTTTGCTCTTCTTTCTAGCTGTCCAGCGTTGACTCAATCACAACAAAATGAACCTTAGTTGTCATACTGGATTTACTAACCCTTTCTAGATAGGTGCTGAGGCTTTAGTCTTCTGGGTACCTGTGCCATCACCTCCAAAATACAAGGCTATCATAAGATACCTTTAGTTTCCATATAGAAATAACTTGCTTTTCATGAAGTACAGTTCAGAAAGTCTAGCTGGATATTTACTATGAACAGTCTTTCCTGGTGAATACAGCACCAGAGATCTCAACTCTCCTGTGTTGAGGCTCAGCTGGGGTTTCATTGGCAGAGAAGAGAGGAACAAAGGCATGTATCAATTAACTGGCTACTGTTTCCAGTTTTCTGCAAAGCTAACATCTGAATTTCTGAGTTAAAGCTGATGAAATTCTGAAGCAATACATATTAGAGTAGGGGGGAAAGGAGGAAAGCAGGAATACAATAACCTCACAGTAACAAGAACTTTAGTCCTCACCTTCTGAAGATATGAGTCCTCTAGTGTCACAGTTTATCCACTGACAGACTGTTCACTTTAAGCATTCAACATTGTTTTGGTGAGCAGATCATGGAGGTCCTGTCTATTTGAGATGTACCAAAGCTTAAAGACCTCTAGGGTGGATATTAGGTTAAATCAAATTGACTAGTATCTGCTATAGAACCAGTTTGCCAAAGGCAGCATCTGCAAACATAAAGAGGTCAAGCCTCTAGAGTACCGCCTCTGTGAAGGTCTCTCGAATAGAAACATTGTTGGAGAACACTGCTGAACTCACGTCAGATCCAGTGAAATGTTCCTTGATACTTAGTGGAATAGGATGCCCTTGCTAAGCAATAGGGATGTGCAAAGTTCTGTTCACGTTCAAAAATTCAATAAAACAGAATGTTCACATTGAACTAAGCATACAGTTATTTGGATATACAGAAATGCAATCAAACCAACCCAGTCTCTCATTGTGAACACAAATAAATCAAGCAATTTGTGTTCACTGTGTTTTTGCCATTGAAAAGGGGCTTTTTTAATGGGGAAATTGATTTTTTTTCCAAACAAGTTTGGAAATGAATGTGAACAATCATATATTTGATTAATAGGCTTGCTATTGAACATGCAATATTCATGCATGCACATCTCTACTAAGCAACACATGCATTGTTCCAACACATACATTGTTCCAACACATGCATTGTTCCAACACATACATTGTTCCAACACATACATTGTTCCAGATGTCTAGGACAAATTACCAGGAAAGGGACCTACATAGTCATCATCCTGCGACTTTACTGCATTGGTTAGAATTAACTCTCATTTTAAAAATTTAGTAGCATATAAAAAGATATAATCCTTAAACCTGCTTGATGTTGATATTATTGCTGAATATTTTAATTGAATTTGGCCAGGCTGCAGAAAGGAACCATAACATTGACTTTCTCAGCTAATTAACACTGACTTTCTCAGCCAGTTTGGTCTCGTGATTAAGGAGCCAGACTCTTATCTGGGAACACCGGGTTTGATTCCACCCTCCTACATGAAGCCATCTGGGTGACCTTGGGCTAGTCACAGCTCTCTTCTGAGCTCTCACGGCCCCACCTACCTCACAGGGTGTTATGTTGTGGAGAGAAGAACAGAAAGCTTTGTCAGCTACTTTGATCCCCCTTAAAAGGGTGATAAAAGCAGGATAGAAAAGTCAACTCTTTTTCTTCAAATGATAAGAGTAATTTTAAGAAATCAGTGGTCAGAGCTCCTGTGGGCACACATGTATTCCATTTTAGCTCAAATGGTGATTATTAATCTTTGGTCTGTAATCTCAGAGGCATGTAGATATAAGGACACCACAAGAGACATCCCAGAGACTGAGATCCTCAAATTTCAATCATTGTCATAAGTGGCTTTGGTTCCAGGGAACAAAATAGCTGGGATACAAGACCACATTATGTTCATCTGCAATGAGAGTACAGCATTATGCTGTCTTTCCCCACGTTAAATATATCTCACAGGAACAGGAAAGCTCCTCTACACTGGTGGTCTTGAAGAACAAGGCTGGACAGCCATCTGTCTGGGATGGTTTAGTGACTCCTACATTAAGCCAAGCATTGGACTTGATTTCTCTGAAGATCTCTTCCAAGTCTATGGATCTATGATTGTATTTACTTCCTCCAATGGTTTCAAAGCAGTACAAACTAGGATAGTCAGTCTTGGAAGTCACCTTCAAAAAGGATTTACATACCATCTCATTTTTCACATCTAGTCAATCCCCTGAAAGCATATTTAACTCTTTCCTGGCACTGACAAAATGTGTTATAAATCTACACCACAACTGCAATTACACATTACAACATCTCTAGGGTGTTAAATTTCTATGAGGCCAGATGAAGGTTACCAACAGTATGATCAGCCACTTGCAGACAAGATTGCAGCCAACATAAAACATTATTTCCATGTGGGATTAACAGGCTTCGGACTTGGCACATCCCCCCCCCCACACACACACACACTTTTAAGTAGTACTGTTTTTAATACATATTTGGCTTGTTTTAACATTCTGGATTCTAAATGTTGCTGTAGGTATTAACTGTTTAATATATATTGTTATGTTTTAATGTTTGGAATTTTTAAAGCATTGTTATCCGCCCTGAGACCTTTGGGTATAGGGCGAGATAGAATTAAATAAATAAATAAATCCAGCCTTTGAAATAGTGTTCACGTGGGTCATCACTGCATTTCCTCCCAAGATCAATTCGAATTCATTTTAGAACTCTTCACTCCATCTTTATAATAACACTAACTGAGAAGCACAACTGTTGAGGATTCAGCATACTGAAAATTAATTATGGACTGCTGTTTTTAAAAAGATAATTAAAGGAAGCATGTTTTGGAAAGATAATACCACGATGAAAGAGACTAAATTCCTACATTGCCTTGAAACTTACAACCCTGTATATGTCTAAATTGCAACCACTAAACTCTCCAGACGTTTTAGGATTTAAAAGCCCAACAACAAAAGCCATGAGTCACAATTAATCTCCCACAGTTTAAAAGTTATTTCTAGCTGGAATTATTAGTGGCCCTTCCATGGGTGCTGTTTGGGACAAAAGAGGATCTGGGAAGGGAAACAAGATCATACTCATTAAATACAGCTCAACAGAAAGGCTGAGTATGTATGATCCATTTAAATTAACCATGCCTGTTCCTATTGCCCAAAAGTGAAGAAAAGGTGTCAGTTAAGATTTTTGCTTGAGTGTTGTCTTCCCAAAATGCCTTCGCTTGCCCCCATTATACACACTGTTGTACTGTGGGGCACTAAAGTTTTTTTTTCTTTTGAAGCTCAAGTATCTGTTTATTGTTTGGTGCTCAGAAAGGAACATTCGCCATTATTATAATTTTTATCCTGATTTTCAACAATATAGAATCAGACAGTTGTTAAAAAGGCAAGTTGGATTATCTCTCTTGCCTTCTTTTCCCACTCTAAAAATGAACATGCTTAGAACCAACAATTGGAATTACAGCAATAGCTTCGCATGCAAAAAGTCCCTGGTTTCATTCTGCCATCCCAAAGTCAGAAATAAAATGTCACTTTCTTGGAATTTTAGAATACCATTGCCAACCATGAACTGGACAGACAGATGTCAAACTGACTCAGAATATTATAGGGGTTTTTTTTCCAAAAAATATTTAAATTAATATAAAATAACCAACAGTAAAACAACAAAACTGCAATATTACAAACCATCCAAACCATGAACAATGGAACAGACTGCTCAAAAAAGTATAGGGTACCAATATTACATTAACCTAGAATTAAGTTCAAAGCAACTATTGAGGCGAAGTACTCAGAACCGAGGATCTGTTCATAATCAACCAATCAGATCAAATCTGAATTAAACTGTGAATCACCAAATTTAAAAGACTCTTATGTGTAAGTTTAGAACTTACATATCAGATGTTTAAATACTTCTACAGCACACTATAGAGATTAGAAGACAAAAGGGATGGATGGGTGAAAGGAAAGGAGGATATATTTTTATCCCACTTACAGTGAAGTTCTCAGGGTAGGTTGCAGCAATAAAAACTAAATACTAAATGAAAATACCAAAAACAATAATGGTGCCTGAAAGAGGGGAGGGAAAGCTGGTTCCTCAGCCAAAAGCCAGATACAGATATAGAGATGATACAGGCTTTGAATCTTAGATGTGTAGAATCAAGAGAATGGTATTATTTCTTTCAGGCACCATAGTTGTATTTGTCTGTCATATCATCTTTTTTTCCCTTTGTTACCTGCCCTGGGATCTTCTGATGAAGGAAGCATTACATACATATGAAAGGAAAATATAAGGTTGCTACAGGGGTGGCCGATTATCACTGTTTTAAATGTACAGAGAAGGGGACTTGAAGGAAAGGGGTTTGTGGCAATTCATGTTATATATTTATTGCTAGCAGCACGAGAAAGAAAGAAAGAAGAGAGAGAGAGAGAGAAAGAAAGAAAGAAAGAAAGAAAGAAAGAAAGAAAGAAAGAAAGAGAGAAAGAAAGAGAGAGAAAGAGAGAGAGAAAGAGAGAGAGAAAGAAAGAAAGAAAGAAAGAAAGAAAGAAAGAAAGAAAGAAAGAAAGAAAGAAAGAAAGCTATTGATACCCAGTCATTTGAAGCTTTCTGACCGCATGGGGTATCAGATATCATGGATGCAAGGATGCCTGTCCACATAGCATCTGCACATTTTGCCCAAAGACTAGGAGTTTAAGGTTAAATGTTTCATATACTGTACACTCAGTCATGAATACATAAACCCCTAGCACTGTAATTTAAACCAGACAGCCAGTCTTTAGAACCAGTCACCTTTACCAAGTTAAGGTTTTACTTGTTCAGAACTTACTGACATTATGCCCAGATAGATTTTTCGCCTCTATTATTTCATTATAATTATACAGCGGCCTTCTTTTTGCAGACCAGGCCTCTGATCTAGTCAAGCTCCAAAGGAGGGAGTAGGGAGAAGAAAGGAAAGGAAAATATTTCCAGCTCCAAGGCCCTAAACTCAAGTTACAAGAAGTATGGAATTAATCCAAACGTAGCTAAAGGACCAGCTCATTTTACCCTTTGAGCCTGAAACTAGGAAATTTTGTCAGCTGCTCTGAAATAAACAGCTGACTGATTCAGTAGAAAATCCTTTCATGCTGACTCAAGTGGGAGGCATATTTTGCTTTTAAAAAAACCCTGTGTTGCTATCAGGGTGAAGATTAATAATTCCAAGTGTTCAATAACATGAGTCAGATCTGAAATTATCTACAGTGCTGCAGCCAGCAAAAATTCCAAATTGGAATCCAAAACAGAAAGGCTGGGGTTGAGTGTTTAAACTTTCAGCAACAAAATATAAACATGAAGTTATTCATTTGTTGGAACCCTAAACATGCTTGAAACTATATTTGAGAACCTATACTTCAACCACAGCCTCAAGAGACAGTTGTGTATATATTGATGTTGAATACTTCCCAGGCATGGATTATTCCTGGTTAATTGCATGGACACCTCCATGCAGTTTTCTTGGCCAAGACACAGAAGTGGTTTTACCATTGCCTACTTCTGAGAAGAGGCTGGGGATTGAACCTGCAGTTTGCTCTATAGCACTGAACTATAGTCATTCCCAAAGCATACGGTGCTCTGATGCCAAAAAAAGAGGAAAATCTTCATTGATTTCAAGAAGGCTCATCATTAATCTAAGTTTTATACACGTGACAAGTCTTGATTTTACCCAATAGACCCTTGAGATCCTCAACCATCAAAAGAACTTACTACTGAGTTATGAATTTGCTTAAATTGCCTATAATTAGCTGTGCTCCCCATGGTTCTCCATCATTATTAACTGCACTTTGTCTACAGTGTGGAACAATCTCTCCTCTGGCATTCATGTAACAACCACAATCATCTCTTCTGGACATTCCTTGAAGGCATACTTTTTTCACCAGACCTTTCCAATGTAAACGATTTTTGTCTGATCCTATCTGTTCTTTTTCATTATAGTTTTATATACAGCGACTGTTCAGCTGTTTTTGTGTAGTCATTCAAGCTGTGTATGAAAAATACTAGGCAAAATTTTTAAATTAAAAAAACTAATACCCCTGACTCAGGATGAATAAATTGTTTAAAAATATCTTTGAAAAAACAGAAAAAGTAGCCTTATCATTACCAGGGAAAACAGTTTAAAGGCCCAAACCACCCATTTAAAATAGCATGTAGCAAAATATATCATTGTATTGAACACTGAAGTTTATATTTCAGATTTCAAAATAATAGTGTTATGTTTTTTTCTTCAAATATAGTCATTTTAGACCATAAAATCTCTGGCCTGCCTGACACCAGAAATCGGGGCCAGAAAAACAGCCTTTTCAGTGGTGGCCTCTGGTCCCTCGAATTGTTTTCTGAGATCTGCATAGCACCCTCACTCATGCCATTCAAAAAATATGTAAAAACCTATTTCTTCACTCACACTTTAGGAACTGTTCAGCAAGGTGACCATGATTGATTCAGTTTTTTTAAAAAATATTGTCATTTCAGTTATTGTCTAACTTGTATACCACACAGAATTGCTATATAAGCTAAACAAATAAGTTTTGTAGGGCTGGTCCTCTATATCTGCCTTGTTCCATCCATCATGAAGAAGCAGCAAAATCCATTAGCAACAATCAGAAGTAATTTTTTGAGGGTTTTTCTTTTTCACAATTTTCCATCACTTAAAGAGAACAGAAATTACTTTTGAATAAATATCACAGATGAGGAAAACATTTCATGAAATTCTCATTAGTAGGGTGCAGAAACTTACTTTCAAAGTGGTCAAAAGGAATCTGAGAGTTTCTCTTTCATCCTACAAGTCATGCCTCTGGTAAGTGCATGAAGGCAGAGACGGCGTCTCTTGGCACATCCAAGAGCTGTGTGTTCCCTTTTAAAGCATTGTTACTTTAAAAAAGAAAGTGGAGAAAGGCAAAGTAAGGACTTCTTTGGTAAACAAAGTCAATGAGTGCATCTATCTCAGGCATTCCAAAGCCAGCCTCTCTGGCTTCCCACACTTCAATTAAAGCCCATGGGAAGGAACCATGAAGTAACTCCTCTCAAGGGGTTTCTTGAGTTCAGGATGCCTAGGTAGTCATGGAGACTAAAGAATACTACCAGAATCGTTTAATGGAAAGAAAACCACACAAATTTACACATGACCGCTTCACAACAACAAAGCAAACTCAGTTCCGCACGCACCAACATTCTGAGGTGATTTTTAAAAAGCTCTTCTCTCTTCCTCAAAGGAAGAAGAACTCTACATCATGAATTTCATTTCTCAGAGATGTGATTACATGCTTAAATACCACTTACTGTAGTAGTTAAAAGAAAGAGACAGGAACACCCACATGGCAGATCTGAGTACATCTGAACACCCACACACCATATGTGCTTTCCCTTTTGCACTGTCCAGCCAAAGGTAAGCATTTAACTCCCACGGATTATAAATGGAACAGATTTGAGCATGTGCTTAATCTTTCCATTGAGATCAACAGTACATTAAAGTGCTTAAGTTGGCTGGATTGTGCTCTTCATAATTTCTAAAGTTAGACAGTTACATCAACCAACATGCTACTTCAGGTACACTCCACAAGATTCAGAAGTATCTGAATTGACTTTAAGTGCTGGTTTCAAGTTGCACTGACCTCTGAAAATTGAGACAATAAGACTGAGGTCATTTTATTGGAGCCCAAAACCTCTCTAAACCAAGCGGAGGCCATAACCATCACAGAAAAGAAAAGCAGTGTGTTTGTCCAATCTCTGTAAGACATCTGAGAGTTTTTAATAACTTGCTATACCTTATTCATAGCACAACGCTGACAAATTCATATCACTAATCTAACATTTGAAAAGGCATGGTTTAAGAAGTCACCAAATATTTAATAAACCAGATTAAAGTTTCTTGAGCAACACATGATACAAAAGTTAAAAGTCAGTCTAATTATTAACAGCAAAAATTAAAAGTCTGAAAGAATTAAGTTTTCAACCTGAAGCTGGCCAGAGACCTTTTAAAAATTAAAACCAAAAAAGAAAGCAAACCTTAACTGGCCACTCAGAGTTTTCAAGCAGAAGCCAGATTTTGAATGGGATTTAAATGGGTCTGCTACTGTTCAACACACTTATTAGCAAGTAGAATAACAAAACATCCTACTGTAAAGCCAAAATTCAAATGACAAATTAACGAATTGGGCCAAAATTAATCAACTAAAATTCAACAGAGACAAATGCAAAGTGCCTCATATAAAACAAAAAAATCAATTGACAGCGGTCTTTGCTAGGATTTACAATTTGTACATGTAAGAAGATTTTAGAATTTTAGAAAAATACAAATTGAAGCTCTAACTGGTTATGACAAAGCATTGCATTGGAGGAGCAGAACAGGAAAAAGCAGTTCTGGACTGCATCAACATTAATGCTCAAATATAATGGGGGGGGAAGAGGAAGAGGAAGAGAAAGAGGAAGAGGAAGAAGAAGAGTTGGCTTTTCTACCCCGCTTTTCTCACCCATTTAAGGGGACTAAAAGCAGCTGACAAAGCTTTTCTATTCTTCTCCCCACAACAGACACCCTGTGAGGTAGGTGGAGCTGTGAGAGCTCAGAAGAGAGCTGTGACTAGCCCAAGGTCACCCAACTGGCTTCATGGGGGAGGGCAGAATCAAACCCAGTATTCCCAGATGAGAGTTTGGCTTCCTAACCACTAGATAAAACTGACTAGTAAACTGGGAAGTAATAGTTCAACTTTATTTGTTATTGGTTACACTCTACCTTGACTGTTTAGCCCAATTCTAAACAGTTCACTTTAAGAACAACCCAAACTGGAACAGGTTTTGACAATGGCTATGAAGGTTATCAGGTGGGCTCTGTGTTTTAACAATGCCAGTGAAGGTTATCAGGTGAGTTATGTGATGAGAAGGTAAGACAACTGGGAAGATTAAACAATGAGAAATACAAGGAGTGGAATAGAACAGGCCCCTTCAAATATCAGAAAAGATGCCACAAAGGAGATGGTCACAATCTGTTCTCTATTATTCCTGAACAAGCAACAGTGGACTTCTATAACGGAATAAGCTTCCCCAGTGTAACATGCTCTGTACACTGCATCACCTCCATACCCTCTGCTTTATGTTGCAGCATCAGAAGTGAGAAGGTTGGCTTCCTGTGTCAACCAAGCTGAAAGAGTTTTCAGGTTCACAAAAGTAGCAGAGTGTGAAGGTGGGCCAGGAAAATTAGGTTAAGAAAAAATCCTTAGCCATCTTTGGTTCCTTTTGACCTTTTTCTTGTTTGACACCCTCCATTTTAGTCAAAGGTTCCTCTTGCATCAGACTTTGTTGATGTAATCCCAATAAGCTTTATTTCAGCACATTTAAACTGTGTAGAGCATGACCAAGTAGCTTTACACATTTTTTTCAAACTGTGGAGCAATCCTGCCTAGACATCATTCAGCCAAGACAGAAAACCCCTGGACAAGTATTCATTCCCTGGGTTTACAAACCCTTTCACAGAATACTAAGAAGGAAACAAAAATTGTGGGGTTTTGAACCAAAACTGGTAGGTTGCCAATTTCAGGGCCAGATTCATCATCATGGGCTAGTTGGTTCTGGGAATCACAGAACAGAGAGAAGGGAAAGATATTGGCAAATTCATGGTCAGGAAAGATTCGGGAAAATTCATTTTGATCAACCATCCTACAGAATGCCTATGGCAAGCAGAATATAACAGCATTCACACAGTCCTTCACATCTACTCTTTACAACTACTGTCTCCAATACAGAAGAGGTCCAGTATTGAAAATTCCTACAGTGCAACACTCTAGGTCTGAGCTACTAGTTTTCACAAGTATAGCAAAATTTCTATCATATCCACATTGCTCACTGTTTTTTTTCTGTCCAGAGAAGTTCCAAGCACACAACAACAAAAAATGGACACAACAGATACATAAAACCAAAGTATTCTGTGCAAAGGTTGACCATCAATTTGTACAAAGGCATTATAAGGTAACTAGTACTGACAAGAAGAATATTCTGTTGGTAATCACATCTTCAAGCCCTTAAAAAGATTTCCAGTCCATTAAACCAAGGGACCCCATTTATATACACATACAAATTTGTTCTGACATCAGCAACTTCCTTATTCACTGTATTATCCCATGTTAGAAAGGAAGAAAAATGCCATTAGCAAATCCATCACTAAAGCCACATGAGAAGCTATTCAAGAGAGTGATGGTGGATCAGCTTAAGGTGTTCTTAGAAGATCCTAGTACGTGGGCCCATTTCAGTCCAGGTCACTCTTAGTTCTGCAATTAAATCTGATTTAATAAACCTGGGAAAGGAATGGGATGTGGGTACTGTTAAGTTGTAGTCAATTATAAGCTGGTGTCTGCTTAAAATTAGAGCATAAGGTTTATTCAGTTTTGTGGATTTTTACCAGATGAGGGGCAGGTTATATATGCAACAAATTGACCCGCTCGACATTTTTTATTGTGCTGGTTGTGCTAACTGGGCTTATTCTGTGAGATGAGAGTAAGAGAAATCCTACTGTACTGGTTTAGCTGCAAAATTGCTTTCAAACAGTGCCACTGGCACATTAAACTCCTCAGTTCCCTAGCAGAGCCTCAGGGCTCCATTCTGTTAGCAGTGCTATTTCACATCTACGGGAAAGCCCTGGGAGTGGTTATTAAGAAATACAAGGCACAATTTCAACAACATGCAGGTAACACCCAGTTCTATTTCTCTATTCTATCTAAGATGAGGTCATCAAGTTCTGGACTGCTGCCTGAATTCAATGATGGTGGTGGATGAAGGCCAATATACTAAATCCTGACAAGACAGAAACTTTCCAGTGTTTCCTATGTCTGAGAATTGGGTAGGTTGCCTGTTCATGACAGCAGTGCGATACTCCTGAAGAAGAAGAGTTGGCTTTTCTACGCCGCTTTTCCCACCCATTTAAGGGGACTCAAAGCGGCTGACAAAGCTTCTGTTCTTCTTCCCACAACAGACACCCTGTGAGGTAGGTGGGGCTGTGAGAGCTCAGAAGAGAGCTGTGACTAGCCCAAGGTCACCCAGCTGGCTTCATGGGGGAGGGCAGAATCAAACCCAGTATTCCCAGATAAAGAGTTCGACCCCCTAACCACTAGACCAAACTGGCTCACTGAAGGAAAATCTATATATGCTAAAGATTTTTCTAGACACACCACTGTCACTTGTGGCTCAGAAGAAAATGCCTTTTACCACCTTTTTTTGGTGCAACAACTGTTCCTGCTTCTGTGCATGGACTGGTTGGTACAATGACCCATGTGCTTGTAATACTGTGACTGTGTAATACTGAGACTCTACCTCTTCAGTCTCCAAGAGACCTAAGTAGAGCTGCCTGCTGAGAAATGTGATAACTTTTCTGCCCCCCAGTTGCCTGTTAAGGCAAGTTTATCATTTTGCTAGTAAGATGAAAATTCCTAAACAACTGGGATCAAGTCTATGTGAAAACCCATTTCCTGCCATAGACTCAATCCCCGAGATATTTAGATTAGCCTTTCCTTGCTATGCTACCAGTGGCAAAGGTTCATTGAACAACAACAGAAGACTCTTTCTATTGTGATGCACATATTTCAAAATTATCTGCTGCCTGAGAGAAAGGACAAACCAGGTTTGAATTTTCAGTAGTGGTGCAAAATATTTGTGAACCTACTGGTATATACAACTCTTTACTCAAGAATGATATAGTGATATTATAAACAAAAGTTGTTCTGATAGGCTTGTTTTTTGTAGCAGAGACAATTGTATTTAGCATGTAACCCCAACGTCAGTCAACGTTTGCTCTTTCTTAAAATATAGAAATTCTTTTAAGAGACATTCATCTATACTAATTGTTACACATTTATCAGTTCAGCTACCAGTTGCTTATATTGTAAGGAAGTGTTTCCTACTTCTAAGATCTCTATCAGGGCAACACAATTATTAGGTAAAAGTCAGGATACCTTCAGTTCCAGTTACCTCTTGGTGACTTATACAGTCATATCCATGCAACTTTCTTGTTAAGGACCACAGGGATCAAACCTGAGACCTTCTGCGTGTAAAGCCACTTGGTCTCCTACTGAACTACAACAATAACCAAAACATTATAAAAGCACTTTCAAGAGCTCAGCTTCTCCAGAACTCGTTTATCAAATTCAGTGATACAGAAAGGTTGACAAAGAACTGGCTGGCTATGAGATGACACATGCGCTTGTACCTGGTGAGAGTCTTACAGATGTGTGGGAGCAGGCAGCAGACACTCTGCATTTTTCAGGTGCTCTAACATCTGATGGGAAGAAGGCAGATATAATGACTTATTACCTATTCATGTAAAAAGGAAAAACTAGTTTTAATCCACATCTCCCAACATTTTCTTTTTCTAATTACTGACCGTTAGCTTTATGCTAGTGACCTACTCATTTGAAGATGTAACCAGTGCTAGGAGCTAAGGTTCTTCTAATGTATATGCCATGGGTATGCTTTTCTAGAAAAACATATATTTAAACTGCTGCTTCATGTGAGTGCTCCAAAATTATTCTGAGCCTAGACATTTGATTCTTGCAACTCATCCTGAGATATTTACAAATACTGCAATGATACCAACACGTTGGACATATACAGAACATATACGAGGAAGGTTATGCTGTGGAAAGATGACATGGATATACATTGTGTTTCTGACCATAAATTCCAATATTGCTGATATGAAGTGCTCTTGTCAGAGAAAGCTATACATATAGCATACAAAGTTTAAAGTTTTTAATAACAGTAGATTAAACATTTACATAGCTCATTAATACTTGTATTTCACAATTTAGGTAAGTTATTTAATCCAGTTTACACGTTATTGCTCAAGCAAAATACATGAGTAGACATACTCTGCATTAATACTAGCCAGCATTCTGGTATTACCTTAGCAAGCCTACCATTATCTATGCCTTGGTAACCCCAAGACAAGATTAATGCAACACAAATACTTGCAGAGTTACTTCTAAAGAGTACCTGAACATTTCGACCGCTTTTGACTCCGGTGGTCGTGGTGTTCTAAAGTCATGAACATATTATTTATATGCTAAAAGATCTTCATTAGCATTTAGTATCTTACCATACAGACTTCAAATTGCTGATTGTTGACTAATGAAGCCCAAAGGCCAAGGTGTGACCATCTTCTCCACCTTCTCCCAGGAGCCTGACTTGTGCAAAGATTATTATCAGAAATCCTGCTCTGGGTGCTTCATCATCAAAGGCAAATCAGATGCCTAATGAAGACAGAGCTTCTTGCTACTGCTTGAAGAAATCTCTCCTGAGCCACTTTGCATAGCACAACCAGGCTGAGAAGAGGAACTCAGCATAGTAACCCTTGGGCTTGTTCATCTTCGTGTCTTTGCTTCCACCCAACAAGGCATCATCTATAGGAATTGCCTCCGATGAATGTGGGGGACCCCAGCAACCAGAAACACAATGTGAAAGTTATGCCTAGACAATTCTTCTAGAGGGTTATGCACACCTGCATTATACAATTTTGCCTCTGAGTTTACATAATTCTGCATTTTATTGCAATATATAGACTAATACCTTTTTTGCACATGCTATAACATGCCCTAGTATTTTTGTAAAAGTAATAAAATGGGTAATTAAACATGAAAATTGAAAGAGATTTTACAAAAATCAGACAGAAGGTAGTTTTGTACCCTGCACAGAGCTTCCACTACTAAAATGCAGTAATTATTTGAGTTTCTTCTTTAGTATACCATCGGTGAATTACAGTTCTAAGATCCAGTTCCTTTTCTTTAATTCTCTTTTGATTTCCATGTTTTCTTTAAGCTAATTTAAATTCAAATATACTTTTACCGAATTACAAACACAAAATTACCACACAACAAAACCTAATTATACATATCTAACAACAAGCCCTAGCATTAACTTTGATTATGTTATCTTACTTTCAACTGAATAAGATTTCAGATCCATAGCTTAGCAAGAGGAATAGAATCATACTAGAATAAAACAGTATTTGTTCAGAATTTAACATGACTTGGCTATGATTTTCTTACATTGTGGTAAAACAAAGCATGCCTTGCTAGTTGCAAGGAAAGTGGGCTGTGGACCCATTCAGATAGCTTTCCCAGTCATGGCAACAGTTTATTATTCTGTCATTATTGTCTCTTCTGTAAAGAGAGACCTACAATGCTCTCCTACCTATACTTACTCAAAACTAAATCCCTCATTTATCAATGGAGCTTACTCTCAGTAATGTTAAATCTAGTCACCTAAGCTGAAGTACAACAGGATGGATATCTTTCCACCATGAAAGAAATTAATTGATGTGCTGTGCTGTGCTAAAAGATAATGGTGTAGAAGTAAATTGTAGAATTGCATTCTGCCCTGAGCCCTCTGGGTATAGGGTGGGCTAGAAATATAAACACAACATAATAAAATAAAGCAACTTGAAGACTTTAGTATTGTGAAAGATATGGTACATTTTTTGCTCTGTTAATGCTGGCCTGACATTGCGTGGACTGAATTTAGCCTTTGTTTCTACTGGGAATTTGTGTTACAAAAGATAAAGGCAAAGAACATAAGCCATCCAGAGACCTCTTTACATGAAGCAATGTATAAATAAAGCAACTGTAATTCAAATTAATTATGCCATATGAAGTACAAGGCCATACTTGCAACTCATATGAGAAACAGGGCTTGTTTCTTTAATTTACTCCTTCCATTATAAGAAGAGGGGAGTGTGCAATTTTCTATGAAACTAGAACTATAAGAGGAGAAAGAAAGTTCTATTCCTTTCCAGAAGCTTTGCTCAGGCCACATGCAGCTACAAAGCTTTAACAGGGCTCCTATCTCCAATACCAAGATATAGGGATTGAGCAGGATGCCTCTAAAGGCTAGGGGTGTGCACAAATGTTTTTCTGCGTTTGAATTCAAGTCGAATAGAATATCCAAACATTCTATTCAATTCAAATGTTTAAAATCCAAATGTCTGAAAATCGGATTCGAATCCATAACATTTGAATCTATTTGTTTCAATGTTAGATTCGTATTTAAAGATATGAATGTCGACAACATTCATATCTGTTATACTTATCTGTGGGCATTCTGTATGCATCCCCTTTTCATCCCACATTATAAGCGCAAATACACATAATTTTGCACAGATACATATGTAATGGATACGAATCTGTACATTTGAATCATTAGAATATTCAAACAAATGTTTCAGAAAATCCAAAATCCATTCAAATGTCTAAATTTGAATGTTATTAAATCCGATTCAAATGCGAATGTCGATATTCATCAGATTTGAATTGGATTTTTGAATATTATAGAATCATAGAATGGTAGAGTTGGAGGGGACCTCCTGGGTCATCGAGTCCAACCCCCTGCTCAAGGAAGGATCTCCTAAACCATCTCAGGCAGATGGCTGTCCAGTCTCTGCTTGAAGACCTCCATCGAAGGGGAACCAACCACCTCCCGTGGCAGCCTGTTCCACTGGTTGATCACTCTTACTGTTAGAAATTTTTTCCTAACATCTAAACTAAATCTTTTCCCCTGCACATACTAAAGGCCATCTGGAAGGATTCCAGAGCAGGTGAAGTTTTTGCCTTTGTCTTCTTGAGAAAGCCCAGAAGCACCTTGTTTGCCACAGTGAGAGACAGGGCTATGGCCTGATCCAGCAGGGGTCCTCTTATGTAATAAAGCAGAGTCAAGGGAGCTTCCCTTGAGACCGATGGGAGCTTCAAATGTAAAGTTTCCTGGGTGCAAACAGAGAGGCTTGTTTTCTTCTTCTCTGAGATAAGAGCTACAGAAGAAGCAGAAAGAACTTTTTCTTCTTTCAACTCCTCCTCTACTGCAGCAGTATAAAATGGATTCAAGACTTTAAGACCCTACGCCTAGAAGGAGGAGAGTATGGAAAGCAAAAACATTTTGTCGGCCAGCAAAGCCAGCCAGAATTTTTAGATCCCTGGGGAAATGTTCATGCAGCAACCACATTTCATATGTAATCATTCACTCTAATACCATACTACAGTTTCACTGCCTTTTCTAAAAGATGGGGAGTGTCTTCCAGGAAGAAATCTCTATAAACAGCACAGAAGTGCTGCCAAGTACATTTTAAATGTGACACACCAACCTAGTTACCATATACCAACTTCCCTAAAGCACAAGCAAAGACAAGACCATGTCCAAACTTGAAGCCCCTAACTCAGACTAGGTTATCAAGAGTCTTTATAATACCTCTTGAATTAATTCAAGCCAAGCTCCAAAGATTGCCCATTTCAAACACTAATACATCTCACACTATGGTGGGCAAAGATGGATTCCAAGAAATCACTATGACCTAATTTTTAACTGTGAGAGGCAGTTTAGCAGACCTCCTCCCTGTGTCTTTCAAAAACACTGAAACACTAGTTTTCCATGAAGGAGATGCCTATTAATCTGTGCCTTCTCCTACCAAGATGGAGTGAGTTGTTAGCAGGCAAGATTCCAGCATAAGAAGACATCAAATGTGATATTTAAAGTAGCCGTTCAAAGGCTACGGTGGTTGCCAAGCATGTCTGTCTATTTCTTGGTGGTTGCAGCAAAAGGGGACTCAATTTGTGCGGCCATCACATCAGCAGATTGCAAGTTTTCAGGCACAATTCACTGAAGTTATTTCACATCATAATCAATTTTAACTTATGACGCCATATGAAGTTCTTTCTTGTGAGCCAGTTTGGTTTTGTAGTTAGAGTGCCAGGCTCATATCTCATAGTCATGGGGTTTGATTCTACACTCCTCCATGAAACCAGCTGGGTGACCTTGAGCTAATCACAACTCTCTTTCTGAGCTCTCACAGCCCCACATACCTCACACGGTGTTCTGTTGTGGGGAGAAGAACAGAAAGCTTTGTCAGCCACTTTGAGTCCCTTTAAATGGGCGGGAAAAGCAGGGTATAAAAGCCAACTGTTCTTGTTGTTATAGCCATTATGTTCTTATCAGCCTAGCAAACATTTTCTCATCGTACCCTCACATATCTATTCAGCCCAAAGTCCAAACACCACCAATCCATAAAAAGGGAAGTCTGTATCCAGCAATCAAATCACCATGTTTATTTATGGCATGCCATATTTCTTCTACATAACCCAAAGGTACACTAATTCTTTCCACAATAAAAGAATGACTATAGCACATTTTAAACAAAAATGGACTGCATGCAAATCAGTCAAATGAGAAAGCAACAACTTTCAAGTGGTACAAACTAAGAATTAAGAAGTGGTTCTAATATTCAGTCTAGAAACTCCACTGACTGAATACTTAGCATTAAGCAAGTTCTCCTTGCAGTACAAAATAGAAGCCAGCATTGTAAGCCTACAAGTCAGCAAAAGTAGTCTGCAACTACGATAGTACTCAGTTACTGTAAGAAAAATCCTCTCTCAGAAATCTTTCATTTGTTCCATACACAAAGACACTACAGTAAAAAGCAAAACTGCCCAAAGAAAAAGAACTGGACAAAGGAAGAATCCGAAAAACAGCAGCTGTGTCTTACTTTGCCCCTCCTCCATATTTTTCCTTGGATCTTATTAACATTTGTAGATCTGACACCAATTAACAAAAAAGAGGATTTTATGAAAACAGGCAGGCTGCTAACACAAGACAAGAGGTAAATCACCTGGATCTTCAACACATTAATTCAGTGAATGTGCTTCCAGTGAATCTGATCAACTCGCTCCAGTAGCAAGAATTTAAACTTACTGACAGCTTCTACTGCATCTTCCCAATTAATGTCAGACCTCCTCAGCCATTGCCCATACACAACTTCCAGCTATTTCAAATACTGTCAAAGGCACTCGCTTGCAACAAGAAAACAATATTCGTACAAAACTCTTCACCGGTGCACTGGTGCATATTACATCACAGTTCTCTAACATTCAAATAGCCATTGTTCTTCATTCTTTATGCACTTGCAACTCAAAACTGAAATGCTATTACATGGAGGAAGAACCTCCCATTGTGCTTGAAATCCTACCAGCATTAAGAGGTAACTGGTGCAACCTTACCAAACAGTAAGGTGTTCTAGGGGCCACCTTGGGTTAAAACATAGTCAAGATCATATTGCATTAAAAAAAGAACCAGAATAAAACAGTGGCATCTCTGGAGTTTTTTTATAAAAAAAATCAGAATTACTTTGTTTACAACTCTTTTTTATTTTACTACTTTTAAATCTAGATGGATATACAGTAACTCCAGCATTATGCCTACTACTAGGAAATACTCAAATTTTTAGATTGCAAAAGGGCCTGTCTACACCTTTGTTTTAACCCAACTTCAGTCCACTGTGAGAGAACCCATCAGCAAAGTGAAGAGTCATTTTCTTTCCAACTTATTTAACTTTGCTGATGGATTTTCTCACCCTGAAAGCGGACTGAAGCTGAATTAAAGCCTAGCTGAAGATGGGCCCCAACTGTTAAAGTGGTTCTCAACCTGGGGGTCGGGACCCCTTTGGGGGTCGAATTACCCTTCCAGAGGGGTCGCAACGAGTCTCCCTCCACCCTTCCCTCCCACCTCCCAGCTACTCCGCCCCTGTGGTTGGGGGTCTCCACAACATGAGGAACTCCATTAAGGGGTCGTGGCATTAGGAAGGTTGAGAACCACTGCTATAAATAAACAACACACTGGCATATGAACATGAAAAAAACCCAAATGCCTTATAAGAGCATTCTACAGATAGCATCCCCCTGGGCACATTCACAATTCTGAGAGCATAATGCATGCACCATACTTTCTGTAAGCCCTTCCTCCTAGACCATAGGGTAATGGGATTGTTCAGAAGCTGTGTGGGTACCAGGGAAAATCCTGGCAAACCCTGTCAAGACTGTCACCACTACAGCACCTAACCAGTCTGCAATATAAAGCAACCATGCCTACTTGCAACCTTACCATAATTGACAGAAAAGGAATAGGGGAGAGGAAAGAAATGACAGTAACATGATACAACTTACTTTACATGATCACCCATGTGCATATTGCTTTTTGTTGAGAGACAGGGTAAGTGCTAAATACAAGGGGAATAGTAGTCTGGATACAGATAAGGTATCTTATAGACAGAGATGTAAGTTTAAGAAAGTATGTCTGACACTAATACATAACATGAACTATCTAACATTGGAATCTCACTTGCAACCAAAAGCAATAATTAATGTAACACAGCAATGACCTAGGCTTTCCTGCTATAATCAAGAGATGACTGTATCAGTAGCCTATAAGCTAAGGAAGGGTGCTGTGTTCTTTAGGGTCCTGTTAATATGAAACACTAAGCAAATACGATGTTATCATCAGGTAAGCAGAAAGCAGATGGAATGTCACAGAAACCTGTGGAGGAGGTACAGTGAACCAGTGAAAAGTGCCCTGTCTATCTCATGTATATATTTTCCGTCTAAATTCCAATAAGTTTTTTCAGACATCTAGCTCTTTGCCAACAGCAGACTCGGAATATGGAACAGCAGGGGATTTGACCTTTGTGCCACTATCAAGCTCTTTTCTAAAGTAGGAAGTAATCCAGCCAGAAAATACAGTACAACCAGGAGGCCAGATGTCTAAATAAAGCTTTCAGATATACTTGCAACTGGCCTCAATATTTCAAGGGACAGAGATCTTGCTAATAACCTTATCGACTAGGACAGTCATCCTAGCTAATAACTCAATAGGCACCGTTTCCTTGCATTGTTTCTACAATTGATTTAGTACTAGACCACCAACACGAGGTTCACTATGGATAAGAAGAACAAGAAGAGTTGGCTTTTCTACCCCACTCCACACCCATTTAAGGGGACTCAAAGCGGCTGACAAAGCTTTCTGTTCCTCACACCACATGAGTTGGCCTGGCTACAGATGATTCTCAGTGCTGCAGTATTGTTACATTTGGGGGGGGGGGGGAATCTGACTTAGAGGAGTCCAGTGATAATCCCACAGGCAGTAGCTTTGCCCCAGTAGCTCCACAGCCAATAACAGACTCCAAATGTTTGAGTACCTTCCAGTATAATCTCTGGTATGTTTTAGTTTTAAGCTACACAGTGGTTTTGTTTTGGTATATTAAGTCCAATAAATATCCTTCCTCTTCCTCCTGAACTCCATCCCCTTTACTTAGGAAGAGCTATTTACTATTCTATCCACTTATAAGTTGGACTACCTTTCCCCTATCCTAGTGGCTGCCAACATTTCCAGAAGATGAGAGGAACAACAGTACACAGCTTGTCAAGGAAATTTAAAGTCACCAGGACCTTTCCAAGACAGCAGCTGGTGTCAGATTGTCCTGCGTTCGGAGAAGACAATGTAGCTGGAACAGGAGGAGTTTTGGGTTCCTTATTGCTGTCCTTCCTTCTTGTCCCATGACCTTTCACTGCCAACTAACCCATGTTAAGAACCCAAAGTTCTTCCTGTTCAAGCTGCAGTGTCTGTTCCTATCACAGGCTCATCCACCGCCAGCTATCCTCTTGGAATGGTCTCAGTGATGTGACACATACTGATATTGCTTACTGACATTCCTTCTGGAGCTTCTTCAAAAGCTGTATAGCCTAGAAGGAAAAACTGTAAATAAATGTAGCAGCAGCAACAGGAGAAGAGTACTCAGTGAGATAAAAGCTGAGTGTGTTTTATCAAAAACTACTCTCATTCCTCACTATTTGAGAGTCAGATACTATCTTAAAATTGAAATAGGGGCTATCTAGCCATTTAATAAGCATCTCCTTTTTGGGCTGGTAGCTAGTTCCTTCTCCAGATCTGATCTGGAGAATAAGAGGGCCAAACACACTTGTTTCCTCCAATATGTGCCAACAACACACTAGCATAGTACAGTACTGGGCTAGCTCATGCTAATTTATTCTTGGCATCAAAACTTGATTAACTAGTAGGTGAAAGTCAAACCAGCACACCCCCTTGAAGCATTTTAAATTGTGCAACAGAAAATGGTTTACTCAGCATCAGTAGTCTCTGAGACTGCTGATTTCATACAAGTTCAGGGTGAGGCTTATGAGGCCTCTAAACAGTAGTTCCAAATATATGCATAACTGTGACATTATCATTGAACAGACATGTAAAACAGTTGCAGAATGTGAGCAAAATGCATTTGTTTCTACACCCTTTTGATTTCTATCAACCCGAAATACACTGTTACATTTTCCATAGCAGCTCATTCATGAATCTTCTAGAGATGAGGACATCACCAGAGGTAAAGCTGAATTACATAACATAACAATCATGATACAGACTGCAGGCTTATTTAATAAACCAGTGAAGGCAAGGCATGTTCACACAGGCACTAGGGAACAAAAGAACTTTGCTCTATCCCTCACAATGGCATTAAAACCCACTACTTGCCCTATTAGGAGATTTTGAGTATCTCTTTATCAGTCAGCAAGTTGTTGTTCCTTCCCTAGTGGAACAAGGCCTTGTGGCTGACTGCAGCACCTGAAAAAAAACCACAGCTGTTAAGGCCAACTGGACAATTCTGCACATATAGTTGCTGCCCCCAGTTCACAAGCCAATGGTTTAAGAACTCTAAGCTGCATCAAATATTGCAACCAAACAGAATGAAACACTGTGAGCAGATAGAATGGAAATGTCCCTTAGGAAAATCTATACCATAGAAAGTAATCTACTATAATGACAGCAGAAAAACGAGAAGGTATATCAGGCTTGGTTGGGAACAGAATTATTTACCAATTTTAAGATCAGGAAACAAGCTGAAAGAATGACATGACCTGGCTGTTTTAGGGTTTATCCAGAACAGCAGCAATGAGCTTTCCTGTTACGCTGAAGCCCTTCCCCAAATTGTCTAAATCTGCTCCAGAGGAATGGGACAACCACTAGTGTGGGTCTGATTAACAGAACAGAAGGTTACAGTCTTCTGAATGAGTGGATTCCCACGTGTGCAATACTGGATTCTGTCCTTGGGATTTAATGTAGAGCCTGACATTTGAAGCACAGACAGGAGGAATCCCACAGAGAACAGCGAAGGTTGACCATAGAAGACTGCTTGTTAAGTGCAGCAGCAGAGTCTTATCCTTGCTGTTTCTCTATCCTCACTCCATACTAGATGGTATCAGAAATCTGCCGTGCTCTTTCAAACTCCAGGCATTTATTGTCACAGCTGCACAAATAAAGTACAGCCTGGATTGGCATAGCACAGTTTGTTCTTTGGTAGAAAGACACAAAAATCCATCCCCCTATCTTCATTACTGAAACAGCATAAATATTAACATGGGACACAACCCTAACCAGTTATTACAAATGGCAAACCCAAAATACTTAAAAGTAGTGAAAAGGCCCAATATACATAACCAGGTATGCATATCTCACAAGACAGAAAGTCTCTGCTCTCTAGAACACATAAAAAGTAGCTCCAACATCCATCAAGGCAAATGAACTACTGATGTGGTTAATTCCACTGAAGGCCAGCTCACATATACCTTTCGGATCGTCTCTGTTTATAGGAAATACGTGAGGCGGGAGGGGAATCCCTCAACTCCATCTGTAAATAAATGAATATTCCATGTGTACTGAACTAAACATACAGCACAAAGGAACAACAAATTCTCTGATTCAATGTGACTGAAAACACCATCATCCTTATAAATGTTACTGAAAGACAGGTCTACTTGAAATTGTATACTCCAAATTCTTGTGCAGCCAATAAAAAAGGACTGCGTCAATTTTAAGAGACCTAAAGAGATGCATCTTGATTTCTGGTATCCAATATTTCATTATAGATATAAACTCTCTTCTCATTATTACACTGCAACTTGGACCATGGAACTTTTCCTTCTCTCCTCACTTCTGCAGACCCATTATATGGCCCTAAAATCTCTTCTAGTAGATTAGGGGACTATGTAGAACTACAGGAATAAAAAATAAAATGAAGTTCCACTAGTCAGCTGGGTTTCTGTCAAAGCAATCTCTTCTTCCTGGAGATTAATGTTAAAGAGTACAGATAGATGTTTTTTTAAAAAAAAAAGTCTCCAGTAGCTACTTACAATAGCATACTATTTTATAAAGTGCATTCCTAAGCGTATTTTTTAGAGGTCATGGCTCTCATAGCTTATTTGAGAGGCACAAAGTGGCAAAATGCTTAAAACCTTGGTATCAAACTATTTCATACTCATACTGACTTAAGTCCATTACTTTTGTTAGATCTTTTCACTTAAGTATCATTCTTTGTCTTTCAGATTTAGGATCCCTAGGGAGTAAACAAATATGATTATGGTTGACCCTGTCAGCTGAATTAGCAGTCATTTAGGAAAGTCAAGCAAACTGCTTAGATTAGAATAATCTTGACAGATAAATGTTAAAAGTTTTTCTGCATAACGTTTTCACAAACTCAAATGAAATGTTTGGAACTATCTTCGTCAGTATTTGGGGTTTCTGCAGAACCATAAAAAAAGACTTTTGAAATTAAAGATGCAACAGACAGTTACAGCAGTATACAGAGAGGAAGCAATGTCATCACAAAAAGGGAGGAGGCATAACTCCTTGGTTTAGAGCTGATGCTTAGGATCTAAAAAGATTTACCTTCTCTCCCTAGCAACAGCAGGTAAAGCTGGGAAACTCCACTATTTGATGCTCGGGGTCATTTACAATTGCCAGAATTTCAATGTTCCAGTCTGATGTAAGACAGTCTCCTTCACTTCTATTTTCAATGGATTCATTTAGCATCTCTCACAAGATTAGGGAAAGACAGTGTAGCTCATACACAGATACCAGTTCAACAAGCTCTTTGTTAGCATCAAAAGGAATATTACCAATTACAGTTCTTTCTAAGTTTATATCCTGATTCACCCCAGTAGCTCATGGTAGCTGACACATCTCCTTCAAAATATTTTACCTGTATACAATATGTGAAGCTATACATGGTCCAGGGTCATTCAGTAAGTTTCACAGCTGAGCGAAGATCTGAACCTAAATTAGATTTGCAGCACTACAGTTTGATTTAGAAAGAGCAACAGAAAACACAGATATGAAGAATATTACAGAATGCCTGTGCAAGTATGGTCATTCACTATACACTCATATTTTTATCTTTTCTCTCACCTACTCGATCCACAACAGCAAGCTTTACAGCAGCAAAATTTGCAAATCTGACTTTCAAAACCAATTATCTAAAATTACTAAAAGCCGAGTCCCACCCAATACCATGGGAGAGGGTCTATTCACAATGCTGTAACACCTAAGAAGCTTACCTCATTTGCAGTTTTTGCCCCCTATGTAAAACCCTTCATGAATGTCAATGAGAACAGCATTCACAGTAGGAAAATATCTGTGATTTGGAAACCATCAGCATCTGTTACACTCTTCTTTCACCACACCCCGCATAAAGTCACATTTTAACACCACTGTGAAATGCAAAGTTTCCATACATTAATAGCCTGGAGATTTTCCAAAAGGATCATGTCAGGAAGAAATGAAAGAGTACTTCCAGGGTGTAAGCATTTATTGCATGTTTATTTAAGTGTTCCAGGAGCAGCAGCAGCGGACACAAGTTCTATTTATGCATATTTTCCTCTGTTCACATTGACCTTTGCCAACATCGCTCAAGTTCCCCTTTTCGAATCAGCGCAAGTTGTTTTTCCCCTCCTTTCAGGAGTTTTCAATGAGGCCTCTTCTCAGTGCTGTAAGCAAAGCAAAGCTGAGCCCATGCTGAGCGCCTGTCTCCCAGAGAAGATTGCATCTTTTATTTATCACCCTTTGGCTTTATTTTCACAGTGAATTCCTAGCTGAACTGTAATCAGCTAAGAAACTCACCAAGTATGCCCTCCTGTCATTCCTCACCCCTTGCAAGTGGAGACAAACCAAACCAAAAATAACCCCAAAACCTTTCAGAAACACTAACCAAACCAAAAGAGGCTCAGTTTGGGTGGTACCACCCCAAGAGAGGGCGATTCCTCAAACCCCTGTTAAAAGGCAGATTCCCCAGACTCGGGGAATGTCAATTAGAACAAATGCCCAAAGCAAAATCATTGCAGACATCTTGATGAGAAGGAAGTCAGCCTCATAATTCAGCAACTGCTTTCTTTCTTAATTCAAGCTGGCTTCAAGCATTTATTTTAAATGTTTGCCATCCAATGCTAGATAGAGAGAAACCCCAGAACTACAGAAGACAGAGGTACGGCTATATTTTAATCTAAATTGTTTAGAAGCAGTGGTCTTGTGAAAGGAGAACTCCGAGGTTCACCTTTCTGGATTTCAGCCCACCTCAAGGAGTCATCTCACTTATATACAAAACCCTGGCAGGCAAAAAGAGGGGGAAAGTCCATCGCTTATATTTGTGTTTCAGCTTCACATTAAAGGAAATCAAGCAAAAATAGCAGAGGTAAAAAACTGAGCTAGGCAGTTCCTTTGCTCCTTTGTCAAATCCTTGCTATTTTGCAGGCAGTAGTAGAAAGAAGCAATGAAAGAAGCCCTGTTGTTTGCTCCCTCCTTTCACTGGCTGAAAGGGGGAGGAGACCCTGTAAAGGACACAAATATTAAAATGAGAGACAGACCGATCCTACTCCAGAGGAAATTTCCTAAAGGCATTAGGGACGCTCAGTCAAAACGCAACCCTCTCAAAACTGCAATAAAAGACCTAACTCAACTGAGAACCTCACCCTTTGCAGGAAGTTTTAAGAGAGAAATAGCCAATGATCCGCCTGCCTCTCCAAGTACGGAACTCTGGAGCCAGATACCAGAAAGGGCTCAACCAGGAGCAAGCAGACATTACAGAACACCCCTTTAGTGACAGACACAAATCTTCCTCCACTGACCAAAACACTGAGGGGGAACCATTGCCTCTGGTTTGAACAAGGGGGGAGGAGTTAAGGAGAGTAGGAGCTCCCCCGCCCACCCCAGCAGAACGCGATCAGCATAAAGAGTCAGTTCTTTTCAAGGGAGAGCAGAGGAATGCCCCCATTTTCCGCTGTTACTAAAAGAGAAAGAAAAACCTGCTACATCCTAAAGCTATTTGGCAGCATTAGAAGCCGGATCCGCCTTCTTACAGAGCAGTCACCCCAGGCAGGCAGGCAGCCAGCCAGCCTCTCCTTGCCACCCCATCTGAGACAGCCCAGTCCTTTCAGCCTCAGTTTCATCAGCAATCTGACAGCTTCACAACCCAATGACCTATCCCTAGCACCACCCATTAAAAAAAAATCCTAGAAAAGGGACACGGATGCTAAGCACAGTAGCCTGGGCGAAAGAGAGCCAGCGGTGAATTCCATTCCATTCCATCCCATCCCCTTCTCCAGCGCAGCTGTCCTAGAAATGTCTTTGTTTAGACTCCGGCGTCTCCTGACAAATCCGCAAGATAAGGAGGAATTCGCCTGCTCCCAACGCACCCCGTTTCCCCAGGGGATCGTAACTGCTGATTCACTTCCATTCACACTCCCCGCTGCCGGAGCGGTGAAACAGCGATGGATTGGGGGGGGGGGGGAGAGGAACTAAGCATATACATTGCGATTGGAGATCACGCTGGTCACAGAGGCGGTGGCGAGCGCACGAGAAGGAATGCGCAAGGTAAAATTATGACCACGATCTCGGATTAAGGAAGGCAGAGTTTTCCAAAGGGCATAACTGAACCGAAGGGAAGAGGCTCCCGGTTGTGTCTGGATGCCAGAGAGAGGTAGAGAATTCCACCTAGAGGAGAGACTGGCTAAGGGTACCTGTGCATGGAGGCGCTGCTGTCTGGGGGCAGAGGAGGGGAGTTGGACAGCGACAAATTAGGGCAGATCGGAAAATGAGAGTTTGGACATTTTCTTTACAATGAATGAACAGCGAAGCGGGACCGCTCAGGTGGACGGACGGACGGACGGAGGGGGAGGCGGGGACGCTTAAGGGAGCCCCGGGGAAAGGGAGGCGGCGGCGTCCCGTCGCGCAGGAACGGAAAGGCGGCCGCGAGGGAGAGGGGACCCGCCCGCGCCCGCCACTCACCGACTTGCAGGACGT
The DNA here is from genome assembly GCA_023333525.1 of Aspidoscelis tigris stejnegeri. Taxonomy (NCBI): domain Eukaryota; kingdom Metazoa; phylum Chordata; class Lepidosauria; order Squamata; family Teiidae; genus Aspidoscelis; species Aspidoscelis tigris. The sequence continues at coordinate 27,734,136 of JALMGA010000007.1, read as the reverse complement.
TGTCCACGCAGCCGCCCTCGAGCAGCGCGATGCCCCTGCGGAAAGGCAGCCGGTTCTCGTCCGCAGCGGCATCCGCGGCTCCGCCGCCTCCGAGCGCGGCGAGGTTGCTCGCGCCGCCCCCGCCGCCGCCGCCGCCGCCGCTGTGGGACGCGCCGGCGGCGGCCGAGGCGGTTCCCCCGGCGGTGCCCGTAGAGCCAACGGCGGTTGAGCCGCCACCTCCAGGCGCGGCGGCGTTGCCGGCGGCGGCCGAGGCGTTGCCGCCAGCGGCGGCGGCCGAGGCGGCCGAGGCGGAGTCCTCGGCGGCGGCGCCGGCGTTAAAAGAGGAGTACATGCAGATCTCCCTCTCGCTGCGCGGGAAGGACCAGTAGACGATGCGCCGCTGCACCGGCTCCGGGATGCGCTCGAACCGCTCCTCCACCCGCTGGAACGGCCACTTCTCCGCCACCCGCCGCGCCGCGATGTCCAGCAGCGACTCCGGGCTCTGCGTCTTCCCCAACGGCAGCACTCCCAGCGCGGCGTAGGCGGCGGCCAAGGCGGGGGGGAACGCCGCGGCGGCGGCGGCGGTGGAGGAAGCGGCGACGGCGGCCGCGGCCGCGGCTGCGGCGGCCGCCGACGAAGGTCCTGCCACGCATAGCGCCCCGCCGCCGCCGAGGCTTCCTTCCACGCCGAGGCCGCCGCCGCCGCCGCCACCCGCCCGCTGGCCCGGCCTGCAGCCGGCACCGTAGCCCGGTCTGCAGCAGAGGCGCTTGGCGGGGGGAGGGAGCTGTCCGCGCTCCGCCATGATCGCGCCGCTTCTAAGCAGACGGCGGAAGTGGCCGTACTCTATAAACGGCGCGGAGGAGGAGAAGCCTGCGCGAGGCGGGCAGCCTGACGCGGAGGCCACGCCCACGCGGGCCATATACGGGCACAAGGGGCGGGCCCATCCGCCTGACCCACAGAGGGAGGGGCGGAGACATGCAAACGAGCCCTCTCCAAACATAAATAGATCGGGGCCTGCGGCCGTGTGCTCGACGCGTCAGCTGTGACGAGGGGGTAGCGGCGCTGTCGAAACGTAGCGGGCTGTCTGTGGGCGGGAGCGAGCCGGAGGCTGAAGCGGAGAGAAGACAGCAATTCGCCCAAGGGGAGGGACCAGCCTGACACACCTCTCTCCCTCTGTTTGTTTGTCCGCCTGTCTGTCTGGTTTCCGCTGACCCCTCCCCCACTTCGGGGTTTGCGGCGTATTTATATATGTATCTTCGTACACCCCATCCCCACCCCGGCGGTATACGCTACTACACTCCGTCACGAGACGTGTCCTTCGGTGGGAAAAGGGGACGGTCCTGTCGGCTCCTTCAGAGGCACCATTTAGGGACTGGAATGTGGAGGCGGAGGAGGCGGAGCCGATACCAGGGCGGTTGCGGAGTTCCTCCCTCCCTCCCACCCTCCCTCCCTCGAGCCGCTCCTCCTCCTCCTCCTGTCAAAGTCCGCGGGAGAATCATTGAAAGGCAGGATAAATAAAGCGGGTGGGAGGGGAGAAGGCGGGTAGGAAGCACCAGGACCTGGAAGTCTCCTCAGCAGCCGCCGCCGCCGCCCGTCGCGGGGCCGTTGCTGCTCCCCATCACGCGCCTGCGTCTGCCTGACGCTCGCGGCGCTGTCAGGCAGCGGGCGCGCGGCTGCGCCCGGCCGGCACTTTCCTCCTCAGCCGCTCCTCAGGGTCTCCTGAGGGAAACGGAGAGCGAAGTGAGCGGAGGTGGGAAGTTGTCCGTCCTCGGCCTCGCTCTGTAGAAGGGGTGTGGGGGGGAGGGTGGGAAAGGCAATTTCATACCGCAGCTTTTCTTTCCCGTGTGGTTCAGCGGCGTCCTGCTGTGAGGGGAAAAGCTCGACTGTCCAGCGCGACCTTCCGGTCTCCCCGCGTTAAGGGCTCCCTGAGGGGAGAGAAACTTCGCTGAGTTTCAGGACCCTGGTCAGTCGGGGAAAGGGACGAGGTCGACATCTCTAGGCAGAATTAACCTCCAGCTTTTACACCCGAAACTTGAGGGAAGGAGGAAGGGGTTCCTCATGAGGTGATTTTCCTAAAGGAGCCTATTCCGAAGTAAGCCCCAAAGGTTCCGTGTGGGTGCATTCCCAGTGAAGTTTTAGGGTGTTTTTCCACTGTCGCTAGAAGTACCCATTAAGTACCCATTAATGGGTACAAAAATGCCATTACGTACCCATTAATGGGTACTTAATGGGTACTTTTAGTGACAGTGGAAAAACACCCTTAAAGAGCTCTGAATTGTCAAAGCTGAGCATTCCCAAAGGACCAGAGGAATCCGCAGTTTCTGGGGATTAAAGGTCCCAAAACGCAGATTATTTGTATTCTGATAAAAACTCTAGCTGCAGGATTTAGAAATAATCCTCCTTTTTTTTTTCAAATGGGAACGCAAGAGGTTTTTTAGGGGTGTCCTCAGTTTCCCCAGAGTCAGTGAGAAGGCGGGATTACTGGCTAAGCAAGCAGCGGTTCTCAACTTTCCTAATGGCACGACCCCTTAATGCGGTTCCTCATGTAGTGGGGACCCCCAACCACGGGGATGGGCAGCAGCTCCGCTGAGGATGGGGCGGAAAGGCGGGAGACTTGTCGTGACCCCTCTGAAAGGGTAGTTCGACCCCCAAAGGGGTCACGAGCCACAGGCTGAGAACCACTGGTAAGGGAATCTTCTGCAGATCAAAAGGAATGGGTCAGAGGGGAAGAATGAACAGCCTGCAGTTGTAACAAAAGATCACATGTATAGGACTATGATTTTACATATTTTCCATTAAATTTCTCCATTTGACCCAATCTCCTCCCCCTGCTCCCTAAAGGGAGATTCCAGCTTCCTGTTGCAAAGGAGTGGGGAAAACTGATCACACTCTTGCGCACGCACATGCCTAGCAGTTCCAAATCTTCCTACTCACCTCCCCTAAAAAAAGAGAGAAAAGGCAGGCAGGTAGGTAGATACTGTACTGTATCTATGACCGACCTTGGACCTGTTTCTGAAAAGCCAAAGGAAATGAATGCTGCTGTAATAGTTATTTTGACAGTTATTTGAGAGCAGCTTAGAATGAAAAATGCCCTCCTGTCATATTCTGGCACACTGGACTTTATTCACACCTACATTTAATCCAGCTTCAGTCCACTTTCAAAGTGAGATAATGCACTGGCAAAGTGACAAGTTATTGGCTTTTGGCTTTATCCAAGAAAATCCACCTTTGGTTTAGATAAATGTGGAAAGAAAATGACAAGCCACTTTGCTGATCTGTTCTTTCACTATGAAGGTGGGCTGAAACTGGATTAAAAATGAATGTAGCATTGTTGTTGTTGGGTACCATGCTATCTTGCCAAAGATACAGAAGTGAATGTAATTCAGTGGTTAAGAAAAATACACAGAAAGCAGAGATTAGTGGGTTCAATCCCCTGCCTCTTACCAGAATAAGCAGTGACAAACAATTTATATTTGTCAAGAAAACTTCTTAAAGATGTCAGTAGAGGCACCCACTGGTCAGCCACAGTCCAACTCAGTCATACCGAACAAGTATACTGAAGGCATTTTAAAAAATCCCCTCTGATAAATGTGAAGAAAAACAATAAGCTGAGATGTGAAAGTATCCCACATCAGCTAAGATGAGGGACAGGGACCAGCATTCACATTGTGAGTGCTGTCCCAAACTTTAACCAGACCTACCTGGGTCTTGGTGAAGTGCAGACAGCCCCATTCCCCAAGGTTCAGTATTGGGACCAGTGCTTTTTAATTTATTCATCAATGATCTAGAAGAAAGGGTACATAGTAAAATAGCAAAGTTTGCTGATGATACTAAATTATTCAGGACAATAAAAATGGAACAAGATTGTGAAGAGCTCCAGAGGGATCTCTTAGCATTGAGTGAATGGGCAACCAAGTGGCAAATGAGCTTTAATCTTAATAAATGCAAAGTAATGCACATTGGTGCCAAGAATTATGTCTATAAACTGATGGGAGCTGAGCTTCTTGCATTACACCAGGAAAGGGATCTTGGGGTTCTGGTGGACAGGTCAATGAAGGAGTCAGTCCAGTGTGCAGCAGTGGCAAAAAAAAAAAAAACCCACAACCTAATTCAATGCTGGGGAAAATTAGGAAAGGAATAGAAAACAAGCCATTTTGCCTCTTTATAAATATATGGTGAGGCCACATTTGGAATATTGTGTACAGTTCTGGTCACCACACCTCAAAAAGGATATTGTGGAACTGGAAAGGGGGCAGAAAGGGCAATCTTAATGATTAAGAAGCTGAAACACCTCCCGGACTGCAATGTCTAGGCCTCTTTGCCTCGAAAGACAGCATTTAAGAGGGGACTCTATGAAGCTGATGGTAGGAGAATTGGATCAAACAAGGGAAAGTATTTCTTCACCCAGATGGTCATTGGTTTATGGAATTTGCTGCCAGAAGAGGTGGTAACATTAACAAGTCTAAATGGCTTTAAGGAAGGGTTAGACAAATTTATGGATGGCAGATGTATGAATGGATGCTAGAATGGATGCCTAAGTACATCTTTCAGCCTGAGGGGACAAACAGGATGTCTCTAAGGTGATTTGCTGGGATTCGAGAGCAGGAGGTTTGTCCTTGTCTCTGCTTGAGATGTCCATGGGCAATTGGTGGACCACTGTATGAGACAGGATGCTGAACTAGATGGGCTGTGACTTGATCCAGCAGGACTCCTCTTAAGTTCTTATGTTCTCTTATATTCTTATGTGCTATGTTAAACATTTCCTTTTTAAAATGAGCCAAAATTTTATTGTCATTTTCCATGGCACACTTATCTAAGAAGCCAAGGGTGAATTCCCATTCAAGGAATAAAACGCAATATACAAGGCAATTTACAGCGCTATTTACAGTGCTATCTAAAACAAATTAAAATGAAGTAAAGGAGCATCTGGCAATCGGATTCAACCCCGATTTTGTGTCCCCACACTTAAACCACTTCCAAAAACAGATTGGGGAAAGCAATTCTTTCCTCTTCTCTGCCTTTTCCCACCCCTTTCTCCCCAATGCCCAGGGCACAAGGTGATGGCGGCAACTCAAGCCCCGTTCACCCACTCCACCTCCAGACCCACCATCCCCAGCAGGGGTTCCTCTTGAAAAAAAGCACCCTGGCTGGCTGGCTCGCTCTGCTGCCGCCGCCACCTGCACACACACACTTAAACATACATACATCTCCCAGTTCCTGCAGCAGCTTCCCCTGAAAAAAGCACCCTGGCTGGCTGGCTTGCTCTGCTGCCCACCGCCAGCTACATACACACACTTAAACATACAGTACATCTCCCAGTTCCTGCAGCAGCTTCCCCCCTTTCCCCTTTTATAGATCAAGGAAGGAGGGAAACAGCCAGAATTGTGCAGGATTGCCTCTTTCAATCTTTAGGCTTGCATGGGTGGGAAAGGAAACATTGTTTTAAGGTGTGATGTGGCTGAATTGTTACAATGAAACAGTCTGCGTTCCCACAGCAATAAGGAAGAAGCATTTTAAAAGCAAAAGCGGAAAATAACACCTCAAAAAACAGGTGTTTATTTATTCTGTTTTTAAGCCAAATAATCCTCAAAATACCCCTGAAACTGATTGGGAGTGGGAACAAAGAGGATCCAAACCATTTTGAAACTGCTTTAAATGATTGGGAGTGGGGACAAAGAGGATCAAAACCATTCTGAAACAGTTTTATTCCTTGAGTGGGAATTCACCTCAATTGTCCAACAAGAAAAAGAATTTGTTTAAAAAAGTAATGGACTTGTATTTAACTGGCATACTTTTTCCCTGGCCAAAAAAAATTGCATAAAACTCAGTTCTACATAAAATGTAGGGTGAGAAAGAAAATTATTTCACCTATTCTTGTTCTGGAGCTTTCAGATGTAACTTGAGTGCTACATGATTCCATTTATAGAGTGTTATAGATGCACATGAAAAAGTAAAGATGCATCTGTGCTGAGTTGGACTCCTGGTGACAAGATGGACATGTCCACATGGTTTTGCTGTCTAGGGACATTCTGGGAATAGAAACTGGGACTTTACGCAAAGCACATGCTTTTTTACCAAAAAATTGTAAGAGACAAAGAATACATCCAATATGTGCAGCTATCTGGAGCCAACTATAATATTTAATCTTAGGGGCTATATTTTTCTCCCCCACAAGTACTGTGGAAGAAAATTGGAAACATTTGATAAGATACGCTAATAGACAAAACTGGTCTCCCCAGTTAAAGATATGTAGCTCCTGAAGAGGGTGGGGGGAGGGGTGGGATGTTGCTATGTTATATATTATGAAAATGTTATGAGTTAATGGGTATGTTGTTCAATGTATATATTATAAATATCAATAAAAGTTTAAAAAGGAAAAAAACATAGGGCTGTGTGTTAAATTTTTGGAAGAATTATTTGGAAAGCAGAGGGTCACAGATTTGATCACTTCCATCTCTCTGATGCCTTTGCTGAGAAAACTTAATGGATATATCTAGAAGTTAAGCTCAGCATGAGAAGTTTTGAGAAATAGTGCCAGTACAACTCAATTTCTATTCTTAAAAAACCCAAGGAAGAGATTCTTAGTTATGTGGATACCTCTTCAACCAAGTGTGGTGCAGGTTAAGGAAGGAAAATTAAGTTTGGAAGAATCATATACAATACACGTCCTGAACCGAAAACCCACAAGACAGTAGCTGTGCTAACCCAATGGTGCCTCATTCCCATGCAGAGCAGTTGGTATTAGGTGATTTATTTGTTTAAAATATTTCTATACTGCTTCCTATTTTGTGAACATGAAGCAATTCATAGTATCAAAAAAAGAAGAAGAAGAAACAGGTGGACATCTCACTCCCACTTCCACTCACTGAGTTCATTAAAAATATGTTTGATTAAAAAGTGTAGTCCTCCACTCTCTTGTACTGAACCTAGTGGGAATTACTGTATATCAGCAAGGACTTACATAGAACATCCTAATGACACCTCTTTCTCAGTGTATTCCAAGTGTATTCCTTCTCTGTTGTAGCCTTCGATCTAGGCTTTGACTGAAGAGATAGCTTGCCCTCCTCTTTCAAATACTGGTATCTATTGTTTTAGGAGGCTCAAGTTTTAACTGTTGTTTTAATATTGGCTTTATTGTAACCTGCCCTACTATTTTAAGATTTAGGGCAGGATACAAGTATGAACACCCTGTAAGTAATTCATTCTGGCTTTAGTTGTTTAGTCACCAAATAAAAATTTCTGGCCCATAATAAGGACAGGGGAGGAAAAAGTACTCATACAAGTAAGGAAAGGGTGATGGCAGGAATGGAGAACTAAAAATGCAGTTATTTCCATGTATCATCCAGTGATCAAGTCTAGGAAACTTGCCCATTTCTCAATCGTCCCGTGTTTAAAGGAATAAAGGCTTTGGATTGGAATGATTTAGTAAGGAATTTGGGACCTAAAGTGAGTGCGCAGATGTGGAACAAAGATCGGAAGAACATTTTGTTATTAATCCTTTTTCCTTCTAATGTAGGAGGTGGCCATTGCTCAGTAGCACAGCAAACAATTGCACGGGAAGCAGAAGGACACAAGCTTAATCCCCTGGATCTCCCCTGAGATTTAGCAAGCAATTTCCTTATCTTTGTTAAGAGAAATAAGTGAATGTGTACATGCAGGCAGCCAATGTTCAGCTTTGGTCAATTTCCTTCTAAAGTTATTCCATCTTCATACACCTCCCAACATTAATCTTGCTTTTAACAATTTAAAATAGATAAGATTCTGTAGAAGATCCTGTACTCAAAAACATCAAATAGGATAAATTCTAACTAGTACGATGACCCTGGCTTTTAGATAAGCAACTCAGGGAGGCAACAAAAGAAAAGAGAAAAAGAAAAGAGAGCAGAACAGCATAGCAAAACGTATGCCCAATATTTTTTTTAATTTATGTTTATATCCCGCCTTACACCTTGAAGTCATTATAGTGTATTACAACAATTAAAACACCTAAGAACAAAATTAAAATTTTAATATCACTGCAAAGGTGCATAAAAATACCAAGAGACCACATCTCTGCAGTTTCTGGCAGATCAGATTTTCTGTTGGGCTCAGGTCCACTTAAGAATCAAATACAGAATGTCATATGAAAGAGAGAGAACTCTGTGGCAGATGCTTTGAGCAGGGAAAACTGGACCAAACATAATACTTTCTCTCAAGTGTATCATCAGTTTCAAGACAAAGAAGGGAGGGTACTACTGATTATGTCCCACCTAGTACAGCTGCAAGATTAAATCCTTTCTGTCAAGATACAGAAGCTGCAGGAATGGATGCAAGAATGGATGCTTTGACACAGCTCTGGCTAAAAGGCCTATTATACACTTTGGTCAAGGAGACCATGGTTCTCTCTTCTTTGTGGCATGTTCCTCCAGGAGCCACAAAACTTTCCAGTTCTGTAGGTCTTACTAATGCGGGATAGTATGGTTCATCCAGATCCTACTTGGTTGATCCTGATTACTTAGCCCTTGAATCTTTCTGTGTAGTAGGACGTCATCGGAGGTTGTTAGTATATATCCCATGTATATTAAATTGTGTAGAATTAAAGGAGTGTATCCAGCTTCCCCATCCATTTCTAGTATTTTGGAATTTCTATAGCAGAGATTACCTTCACGGCCCAGATTTAACACACTTAGTTGCTAGGTAGCAGTTCTATCTTCTGTTCTTGATGTTGTAGAAGAGTTCCAACCAATTGTTTGACATTTTCAAAGGTGGAATGTGTGACCTATTTTACAACAAACTGTGCATCAGTTTCCCTTGTAGAGGTTAAATTGAGTTTTAAAGGTGCTACATGAGACTCTTTTTGAATTCTCAGACAAGGTCCACCAAGAACAGCTTACCATGACTGATCATTCTTAGCACAATTTCCACCCTGATTTGGAAAATAGAATGGCAGGCTGATGAGGGGACATATGGTTATACTTTTTTTCTCGTTTCTTTTTATCTTTTTGTTTGTTTGTTTTAGCTTCATGAGCATTGTCAGATGGAGCTACATTGCTTCTCACGTGGAAGATGTTGCCAGATTTGGAGGAACCTGGGAAACAACAGCAAAGCAGCATTCTTCTATAGTATTGTCCCTATTCTTCTTCTAAGAAAAAAAAATTGGGCTGAGCCTCACTTAGTGATTCCTGATGAATACCCAATTTGGCCATTTGAAAAATTATTGCTGCCATAAAATGATTTCCCTTCCTAAATTTTACTTGTATTGTTTATTTATATATCTTGCCAGAGAGTCTACATTATAACTAAAAAACTTCCAATAAAATAGACTATTATTGTTTTAATCTGTTGTTTTAAAACTTGTAACCCTCCCTGAGATCTATGGATATAGGGCAGGATATAATATAAATAATAAATAAATATACCAAAAAAAAGGTTAATAGTGTGTATTGTTATGCTGCCATTTGTTAGAATATGAGAATTCTAGGGCCCTTTTTGCACATGCAATGAAGACTCCATTAGGAACCTAATAGGTATGCAATTGGTAAAGATTAGTTACGTACCTTCTGCACGCACAACCCCTTAAGGACCCCATTAGGACCCCGTTCTGAATGCATTGTCTACACAAATCCAGATTAATGCAAGACCCCTTTAATGGTGTCTTGAGTCTGGTCTTCCGCCATGAGATCAGAGACCACAATTCTGCATGTATACTGGGCAATGGGGTCCTGGGATTTGCCTACAAGCCACCATTTGCAATGGGGCAGCTTCAGCTCCGCCCCTCAACATACACGCTACATAGGCCAACATGTCCTTTGTAGTGGTCTATGAAGCTGAGCACAAGCTTTGTAGCAGCTACATAGTCAGCTACAAAGCCGTGTCTCTCTGCCATGCCCACTGTAACGGGAACTGCCCCCTGACTGACCACGACGCAGGCCAATTGCTCAGGCCTAATCAGTTCTAGTAGGAGCCTCAGGATGGGTGCTATGGCATCTGCACGGCAGCCCAGTTTAGCACCCATTGCCATTGGGTGCTTGACAGCCTGTGCAGATGCATGGGGCCCTCGCCATGATGCAGAACTACTTGGACTGGATTCCAAGAGGACTGGATACCAAAGATCCAGACCTTCTTGATCCAGATTAAGAGAGGTATGTGCAAAAATGCCCTAGATTAGTTCTGATTCATCTGTGTGGCAGCTAGAAAAATCTATGTTAAATCATTAGAAATGGTTTAAAAATTTGCAAGTACTGCTATGATTCTTAAAATACTATTTATGGTTCTGATGCAATTACACAATTTAGAAAAAAGTAAGGGCAGACATCAGATTATTAAATTATGAAGGAATTAGGTAAAATGTTTTTTTATGCAACAAAAAATTAAATTATAACATTCACTAATACAAATAGTAGTGATCATCTCTAAATGACTTTAAAGCGAGACAGACAATATAATCAGGGATTGCCAGCCATGATGTTCCTGTAAAGACCCACTGCTGTGAACATCATTACAGAGAGTTCTACTTGCATTTGTGTTTCATTGGCTACTGTGAGGATAGACTGCTATTGATCCAGTCTAGCAATGTCCTGATGGTTCCAGTGTTTTTATACTAAACTTTACTGTTCAAATATGCTGTACATTTATAACAGTGTTTGAAATGCATTACCCCTAATTAAGTTAGATAATAACATCACATTTTAGAATAAACCAAACTTAATTATCCTTCTGGAGGTTCCTTTGGTCATGCCCAGTATCTCCTGTGGTAAATTCTGGTCTAGGAATGTTTATGGGGAGAAGAATAGAGGAATGCATCAATTTAAACTTTTATGTACTAAATCCCCCTGATGTGTATAGTAAAGAAACTTGGCAAGCGAACTTTGGTTCTAATTACTTATTGCAGGCAATACAACTTTGCTTATTACTTGTTGGCAATGAGAAGGCATTGAGGAACTTTTAATGAGAAAATGTAGTATGTATGATTGATCTAGTACTGGAGCTGTTGAAGCAGTAGTAATTGTTATATTTAAAACCCTTTACCCTACTTATTTATGGAATAACTAATGCAATAGATTTTTTGCCAAAAGGCAAGGAAAATTATTTATATACTAAAGTTCCCATGAATGCATTTGTGCTCTAAACAATTCACATGAAAGAAAAGAAAATAAGTTTGGAGAACATAAAGGCAGAGATTCTTAAAGATTAACTGGATGTGTGACTAGGATTTTTTTTTTTAAATGAAGAAGACTAGTAAAGACATCCCTCTTTCTCTAACGACAAATATAAAGAATATGAGCTTGATGAAATGGAAGTTCTTGAGTTTTGTGACAAGCTGGTTTGGGTTGTCCTGAGAAAGAAAAGGGGCATGATATTGCTGATCCTGCTTGAATCCCTATGGCTTTTCATACAGTGAGATATAAAAGTAGAATGCCTCTTAAAGGCGAGAATGGAGAGATTACATTATTGTGATTCTCTTCTTAATTTCAAGGCGGGGGGGGGGTTCTACCTCTGTACTCAGAAGTATTCAACATTCAGATTAAGTCACTGAGAATGGCCATCAGGGAGGATTTACTGAAATGATGACAGATTGATTTCTCCATAACATCTCAATTGAGATTGGCAAGGGCTTGTACAAAGTTCCAGCAAACTCAGGGTCACAACTGGAAGTATTGTGATGTCACTGCAGTGGCATGCAAAACTCTGCCCTCTTCAAGCTACAGATTCTACTGGGAGGGAAAGCAGAGAGGGAGGGAAAGGCAACAGAGGAAGATGAGTTACCTTTCATTCTAGTAAATGCTTGTTGAGGACCAGATTTGCAAGGCATCAGAAGTTGCAAACCTGGCCATCTTCAGCGAGTTATGTATACTGCAAACAGCATAACAAACTCATTCATGCACATTCCTAGCATAGTCATTTGAAATATGTAGTACAAAAACCTAATGTAAACTTATTTGGGAGAGTAGCAAGCTTGGGATTATATATATATATTTAAAAATCTAATGTATGAAAGTTAAAAATACAAAAGAACTTAATCCTATTTCCATCAGTACGCATATATGATCCAATGTGAAGAACTGGGATTTGATAAATGTGTGGTTTAAAATATAATATTGATGCCACAAATTTTAAAAACTGCATCCTGTGCATTACTGGATCTAATACTAATAGCACCTAATGAATTAGTGTGGGTGAACTAACACTTGATTGCCAAAATTGATCAAATTTTAAGTAAGTTTCAGTAGCTCAGATTACAGATTACTAGATCCCATTATATGCCACCACCTTCCTAGCAACAATCCCCATCAATAGCTTTCTTTTTTCCATTGGGAAATCAAAATAATAATAAATTGGATTTTTCTGACCATATATAACAGTTGATTATTAATTTTAGGGTGGCACAACTGTAGTGCCTCAAGGAAAATCAAATTGGTGCCAGACAAGTGAAGGGACAGTTCCTTCTGATCCGATGTGCTTACTAGGCTATAGCATTAAAATTAAAGCATTACTGGCTTTGTCATGGAATTCTCTAGAAAACACTGAGAATTCTTGAGCAAGGATGAATGTGTGAATTTCAAATGGGATCTCCCTCTAAAGAGCTCTTGGTTGCCTGAATTGAGCAACATGTAATTTGGTTGTATAGTCACTTTGTCTGCCTAGATGAAGGAGAAGCAAATAAAATCAGTCAAATCCATAGTGGACAATACAATGTGTTCTTTCTTTAGTTAATAGGTCCAGCTGGATAATCATTCAAAATGAATCATCATCATCACCATCCCAGTTGCCACAAGTTTCCAACAAAAAGTGAGAAAGTCATCACTTGGGAACAATGCCTAGACTTTGCTGCATGCTTAAAATATAGGATCAGTTTTATGAAGCTATGCAGTCCTTGCCCAAAGATGAGACCAAAACATAAAATGGACCATGCCTCTCAGATTCATGAGGAGAAAAACTTTTTTTTTTTGTTTCAAATCCTCACGATTGTGTTGCCATGATGTGGAGACCGCTAGGACCCCTCAACCCCAAAATTAAGTTATTTTGGTTTAAAATGCAAAGTGTGGCGAACATGGTAAGTCCAGACATTTAAAAGTGTCGCCAAAGCGTTTTTTGTCAAGGGTAAGTAGCCTAAGGGAGGGGCTAGTTGAGCACTCCAAGGGGAGGGGTGAAATAGAATGCTGGAGGAGCTCAGCCAATCAGGGCGAAGCAAGCCAGCCAGGCCCATATAAAAGGAAGCCTGAGGGGATAATTTGGGTTCTCTGCCTTTGGTTGTTAAACTTGGAGGGTGTTTAACTAGGGGAGAAACGGGCTCTAAGCCGTCCTGAGGGAAGCTGGGGAATAGAGTCCTGAGTTAATAGTGAATTACAGTGTTTAGAAAGTAAAAGAACTGAAGTGGTTATAAGTTATTTGTGCTGTTGGCATTGATCTGAAAAGGATTGAAGTCTTTAGGCTTAGTGAGGAAGCTAAAGACCTAACTGTTGATATTTAAAGTAACAAAGTGCAACTTTAAGAAGAAACTTGAATTGTAAACAATAAACTTGTTTTCTGGTTATTTTAAAGAAGCTTCGTGTTCTCTGTTTTCAAAGTGAGCCAAGACAGGCTGGAATTCTAACAGATACTGTAACCCACTGCTGGCTAGGCAGAGTGGGGGAAGGGCTGTCTGCCGCAGCACCAAGAAGGAGGCAACATTATTATCAAACTTAATAGCAGAGAAAGGAAAATGAAAGGTGTGCCTCTTGGAAGAGAATTAACAGAGTCTAAATATAAAATGTAAAATACACGCTACTACACTACCAAGTCAGGAAATATACAAAGCGCTACCCTGACCGAGAGCTGGCCTTTACATTTGGTGGCAGAGGTGGGATAAATAGCGGTGACCCACTGACCACCAGGAAAGTGAAATAGAAACGTGGGGATATAAGTATTTGAGTATTTGAGATTTTTTCTTTGGTCTTCACACATGATCTAGTGTCTATTTCACACCATTTATTAAACAAAGATTATGACTATGGCAACCACGTCATCACATGCCACACTGGAATTGCTAGAGAAAAGAGTTGCCTTTCTTCAAAATGAGTTTGTGTTTCTTCAGTTGCCTTAAGAGTCTAGTAACTTTCAAGGATGAACCAAAATGTTGCAGATAAATGTTTATAATCAGTGGTATGGAAAGTAGGCTTTTTAAAAAATATTTTTATTAACGATGTTTAAAGAGTAGCAACATATAATCTCCAAGTTCCCATGTTTTTTGTTTTCCTTATTCTTCTTGTAGAGTTCACTTGTCCAGGACAACACACAGAGGAAGCTTAACAACTGCCGTTCTTTCCAACCTGGAGATGGTATCTAGGCATCAATTCTAGCAGCCTTTGATCTACCTAACCTCCATAAATTTGTCTAATTCTTTCCCAAATCCATCCAAGCTAGTGGCCAATACCATGGCCAAGTATCCCCTCGTCTAAAGGATCCTGTGAAGCCAACCCTTGAGAGGAGGAAGGGACACCTTCTTCTACAATCTTCAGAATACCCAAGGTCTTCTCTGTTGCTCTTTGTGTCAGGTATTCCCTAAGGAAATGTGGTGTTCCTGATGTTGCAGGCTGTGTGTTTAAACATGAACACCCCTTTAACGCGTTTGGGTTTTTTCTCGGCTCATTGCTCATCTCTCCTCCCTGCCTTAAACAACCTTTGCACAGAAACCCAGACAGCAAATATTTAACCTCCAGTGCAAGGTAGCTTAAGTTTTCTGGGAGCCAGTCATCTAATTCCATGGTTTTCTAGCTTCTGTTTTAAGTTTCCAGCAGATTACACAGTATACAGTACTATGGGAATGTGAAGCTGAGGTCCTGCACTGCTGCACCTTGATTTGACACAACTGCAAAAAAAAGACTTTCTAGCCTTCCATCTGAGAACTATGAGCCAGCCTCTCAAAATGAACTTGACAAACACAAAAAAACCAGCAACTCACTTCAGAGTTAAAGATGCATTCTAAGTGGCTTTTATCTGTCTTTCAAAAGACATGCCTTTGGGTGGATCATGAGGAAGCAGAGCCCTCTGTCGTTCAGCTGATGTGATCTCTTCACTCTGAAGATTGCTTGAAGATGGGCACAATCTTGGGTGCTGTTGTCTATATCGCCAGGTTTGCACTTACCAGTTTAGTTGCAGTGCAGTGATGGCCATTTGCATTAGGCAACCTGGACAAGCCCGTATCTGTCCAGCAACACTTGCAGTGTGAATGGATGGCCATAATTCCCATAGCAAACTCCAAACTGGCATTCACCACAAAGTTGGATGGTGCCATGGTGATCTGGATACTGTCAACAATTGCGCAAGGTCACACAGCACACAGCCCACACCTGTCGTGTCCAGAGCAGGTGGCAACAGCAAAGTACTCGTAATCGTAATCATACACGCACGCCCCCAGCTAGCGACAGCAAGACATCAAGTCAGTTACCAGAGTTCTTGTGGATATGGAGTATATGGAGTCAGACAGGCCAAGCGTTGGGGTACCAGAGAATCATCTTAAGTTCAGGAAGTCAGTTAAGAGTCAAGAATCAGGGTTCACACAAGTCAGGGTTACCAAGGAGATTCTTTGTTTGCAACAATGGGTGCAGAGTTGGGCATTACTTAAGTAGGACAGTGTCATCACCTGTCCTGTCAGCCCAGCCAAGGACGAAGGAGAGGTGCCAGTCACCCAGCAAACCGAGCAGCAAGCTGAGTACAGCAGCTTGGACATTGAGGGCCAGGGGCCAGATCTGGGGACACAGTCAGGAAGCTCTGAGGAAGAGAGCTCAGATGCCAAGGCTCAGGCATGCCCTTCCCCCAGTCTGCTCAGGCAAGAGAAGCAACAGCTGAGGAGACCTTGGTGTCTCGCACACCTGAGCTGAAAAGGGCCTGGGGCTAAGTTGCCTACTTAAGATCCACCCTTGCTGGCCTCAGTGTTGCAAACAATGACAGTTCACCCGTGCAAGCCCCATCTGTGCATTGCCTGTGAAACCAGATTCCTGGACTTTGTTATTTGACCCTGCTGAACTTCTGGATTCCTCTGACCTTGGACTGTTAGACGTTGCCTTCTCTTGAGCCTCTACAGACTGCTGTGAGTGAGCGTGCGCATTTGCATCGCCGACCCAGGCTGCCTGAGACACAACAGACATGAAGAGTCACACCCTCAGCAGCACAGTTCTTTTGCATGGAGGCAAGGCGAGCAGCGCAGTTGTTGTCCTTCTCTCCAGAGACAACTCAGCTCCAGGCATTCTGTATCGCCTGAGACCAAACTATCCCCATCTGGAAGGACAGAAGCAGTTTCCAAGTTTAGCCCCTGAGGTGCACCTCCCTCACTTTGGCTGGCAGGAGCGGGACCTTCCTCCAAAGAGCTGGAGAGGATATGAAACATGACCACAACCCTCACCATTCAGCATCCAGAAAAGGTGCTGAACTACCGTTCCAGGAGCAATCCATCTGCTGCTGGTCAGCCTGTGAAGTGCTTTTCAGTTGTCCACTGCTAGATTGCTCTGGGGCAGGCTGAGGCAGCTCGGGGCAAGTTGCAGTGGCAGCCAGGTATACGAGGAGTGATCTAGCAAGAAGCATGGAATGGATTGCTCCTCCAGCCAAGTGTGAAAAAGTACACAAATCTGAAATGAGAAATATTTTATTACATTAATAAAATTATGTATGGATTCTTCATAGATCATTGCTGTGTTCAGCAGAAGCTATATTATTAGAACTTGTTTGCTCGATGTTTTTCTTTAATACAGTAAACTCACACTGCTGTAACAATTCTGTGTGGATACATTTTGCGTGTTACTAAAATAATTATAGAAAAAATGCTGTCCTCAAACTTTTCTATTGGCTCCTGTTAGCTTAGTGTGCATTTTATTTTCTTAGTAACAGGAGCAAGAAAAAATTAATATTTTTTTAGATATTAAATTTATATATGCAAAACTATTTGTGATTAACCCTTAAACAGAGAAAAGCTTTGCAGGAATTTATTGATCCCCAAAGAACTCTGCTAAATCAGGGGAAAGAAAATCTACAAGGGTAAAGATATTTTCATGCACATGATGTTTTTGTTAGTTTGCTGATACATTCCACTAATGAAGTAAATTCTAATTCAGCTAAATTTCTGGTTGCAGTTGTATGTTTTCAAACATCCAAGTCTGTTTGTTTATTTTACTTTCTATTTCTATCCCACCTTATACCCAAAGGTCTCAGGGCGGGTAACAACCTTAAAATCCAGCATATCAAAAAAACCTATATTAAAACAATAATAACCATCATAACATTTAAAATCCAACATGTTAAAAACAATGCAATATCAGTTAAAACAGTACTGTTTGCAGTGAGGGAAAACATAAGCAACATTTAGGGGAAGGCCTGAGCAAAGAGGTGCGTCTTCACCATCCGCCTGAACATAATCAGAGAAGGAGCCTGATGTTCCTCCAGGGGGAGACTATTCCATAGCCTGGGCGCCATTACTGAGAAGGCCCTCTCCCAGCTGCCCACCCACCTCACTACTGAAAGTGGTGGGACAACCAGGAGGGCCTCCCATCCGGATCTTAAGGCATGGGCAGGTCAGTATGAGAGAAGGCATTCCTTTACCCTATGGCATCTTCCTTCCTTCCTTCCTTCCTTCCTTCCTTCCTTCCTTCCTTCCTTCCTTCCTTCCTTCCTTCCTTCCTTCCTCCTTCCTTCCTTCCTTCCTTCCTTCCTTCCTTATGTTGTCCTTCACCCAAAGATCCCAGGACAGGTAACAACAATTTAAAAAACAACAACAACCAACCATAAACAGTATAAAACATGCATTAAAATATAACCGTCCATCTCTGTCAGGACAACACTGAAGAGGAAGCTAAACATCAAAGGCCTTTATTCTATCTTGAATCCAACCAGTGAGAAAATCAATGGAGATAAAGAATGCCAGACTGATTCGTAATTTTTAGTTCTTTAGAAATTAATATGTTTTTATAAGTTTACTACACTTGTTCAGTTAAGTCAGGACCTCATGGACCCTAACACACCAGGAGACACTGTTCTCCACTGTCCAAGCTCATATTTATTGCTTCTATGATATTATGTATCCACCTCACCCTCTGCCATCCCCTTCTCCTTTAGCCTTCTGCCTTCAGTCTTTCCCAGTGTTAGGGTCATTTCCAATGAGTCCTTTCTTCTCATTACGTGGTTGATGTTTTTAGGCTTCAAATTCAGGATTTGTCCTTCCAATTAACAGAGTTTATTTTGTTTAGCATTACTATGCTATAGACTACCTTTTCAGTTTCTTATTAATTTGACATTTTATATTGTAATACTGACTGATTACGCCAGGTTAGGAGTCTGTTACCTACGGAGGAGGACTGGATAATTAAATTGATCGAAATGGCTGAAATGGATAAACTGACAAACTTACTAAAGGACAAAACAGTGAATAAGTTTTTGGAAGACTGGAGTCCCCTTATTGAATATCTACAGGACTTGGAGGTGATGACGGAGGGTTTTGGCTAACGCATATGGAAAAGTATAAAAGGCATATAAGGGGAGCATAGAATTAAACGATTATAAGAAGAGGAGTCGGAAGAACAGAGGAAGTAACAGAAAATATCAAAGCACTGTAACAATGGGAAGTGGGGAATATTGTTGTTGAAATGATTGGAAAACGCTTTGGAAAAATAAAAAAATTATATGCAAAAAAAATTAGTTTGGGCTTTTTTAAAAGCAAGGTTGCTCTTTGTTTTGCATTTTTACTTAGAGTTGTTCAATGTTTTCAGGATATATAACTCCCTGTGCTTATCTGCATTTTCCTGAATATTCAGGATATGAGAAAGCATTCATTACAAGTTATCACAGCAGTTTTATCTTTTTATCAACGAAGAACACAAGACTTCTGGTTGGAGATTTATTTTTATTTGTTTTGGTACGGGAAAATGAGCATGTCAGTTTCTTGCATAAAATCTCAAGGTGGCTCATCTCAGCCATTAATTTGTTATAGTTTGGCTCAGATATTCGAAATTAATGTGAATTCAGCTAACTACTGCTGAAGAAACATTGCAGTTGCTTGAATCTGAGGAATATCTGCAAAATAATAACATGCTCTACACTTTCAGCTTTAATTAAACATGATTCAACTGATATACAAGAAAAGAAGCAGATGTTGAGAGAAAAGTACAGAACTTCTGCTTTTGTTTTCCTTTCTCCCACTTCCTGATCAGTTATCACTCTCTTTTTTGTGTGTGGTAGTGATGGTGCTCTGTAGAAATTGCAAAATAACAGCACACAATTGATCTCTCAGTAATACATTGTTGTTCCTCTGGCAACTCTGAACTGATGAGGGCCCATTTGATGCCTGTGTGCATGAAAGCAAGACTCAAATAAACATTTGACAGTTTATTTGCATTTTTATCCCACCCTATATCTAAAGATCTGAGGGAAGGTATCAGCAACAGAAGCATAATACAAAATGAACATATCAAAATAATAACATACTAAAATAATAACTGAATGTGAGGAGGGGAAGATGTTTCCTTATTTTAGTCAAAGGCCAGGGTTTATAAGTAAGTAAGTAAAAGTATGTATGTATGTATGTATGTATGTATGTATGTATGTATGTATGTATGTATGTATGTATGTATGTATGTATGTATGTATGTATGTATGTATGTATGTATGTATGTATGTATGTATGTATGTATGTACGTATGTACGTATGTACGTATGTACGTATGTACGTATGCACATTTCTATCCTGCCCCATACCCGAAGGTCTCTGGGCGGTTAACAATGGATTAAACAACAGATTAAAAACAGGATACAAATTAAAACAAGATACAGATTAAAACAAGATGCACATTTAAAAACACCTTTAAAATTCAACAAACTTAAAACCATGCACTCCCTAGTTCATTAATAGTGACTGTAACTGTAACTGGGAGGGAGAATAAATCAACCTCAGCCAAAGGCCAAGGCAAAGAGGTATGTCTTTACTGCCTTCATAAATAAATACAAGGAAGGGGCATGGGCCACGTCGAGGGGGAGACCATTCCACAATCTGGGGGCCTAAAGGTGGTGGGACGACCAGGAGGGCCTCATCATTGGATCTTAGGGCACGGGCAGGTCAGTATGGGAGAAAGCATTCCTTTAGATATTTGGGGCACAAGTCTTTTAGGCCCTGATAAATCAGAGTTAACACCTTGAATTGGGCCCAGTAGTAAATTGCCAGCCAATGCAATTCTTTTAAAACCGGTGTGATGTGTGTCTGACTAGCTGTTCCGGTCAGCACTCTGGCAGCTGCAACTTCTGGACCGTCTTCAAGGGCAGCCCCATGTAGAGTGCATTACAATAGTCCAATCTAGTGCCCAATTGGGGTTGTGCCAGCTGCCAGGGACCCCTAGGTGCCCACTTGCACCCAGGGGTCCATGCCATCCACCCCCCAACCCCCTGTGATCCACTTACCTTGTTGGGCAATTTTCCATTCTCTGCACAGGCATGCGCTTCCGGAGCTCGGCCCCACACTGACCTGACATGATGAGTGTCAGGTCAGTGAGGGAGCAATCTGTGGGAGTGCATGCCTGCACACAGATTAGCAGATCATTCTGACAGGCCACACAAAGACCACATCGGACCCAAGGCCTGACAAGGCAAGTGGATCATGCAGGTGGCATGAACTTCTGGGTTGGGGGGGCACCGAATGGGGCCATGTGGGCTGCTGCAGTCCAATTAGGATTGCAACAGCAGGCATGGCAACGGGGCAGGTTGGCTTGCTCCTGCCCCACCCTGACATGGCCTGCCAGCTGTTGGGCTGAAATCTGCCCAATGGTGGAGGCCAGGGGGCAGAGCCCACAGCTGTCTGGCATGGAGTGTGTGAATGCTGTCCTTGCCGGACAGCTGTAGGATGGCTGGGAATGGCCAGGGCCAGCTGGGGCCGGGTGTAGAGCACAATTTCATGCTTTACACCCGGAATGCAATTAGGCCATCCTGGGATGGGCTGGGATGGTTCTGGATGGAACCGCCTGCCCAGTAGAGTGAATGCTCTGTCCCAGGGCTTGCCTAATTGCGTTTCACCAGCCCTAGTGTGAATAGACCTCTTGAATTGGGTTTGGTAGTGAATCAGCAGCCAGTGCAGTTCTTTTAAGACCAGTATAATGTGCATCCATCCATCCATTCTGGTCAGCAGGCTAGCTGTTGCATTCTTCATCAGCTGCAGCTGTTTACACTAAGTTCTTGGGATTTAAATTATCCTAGATGTTTCAGGATGCTTTTCTTGTTCTATGTTCCTAGTTCTTGTTCTCTGATAATGTTATAATTTTGCTGTAACCCTCAGGCCCATTGAGGAGAAGGATGAGATAAAAATTTGATGTAACAAGTTAGTTGAAGAATACCAGTTTTGAGATACGTACAGCCTTTAATTTATACCTTTTTTCATATAATCATTACATATTGGTACACTTATTTTGTCATTACATCTCTCTCCCTCTGGTAGCTTCATTTTATAAGATACTGTGGCCAAATGTGAGCATGGATGGCAACTCAAGACTTCTAGATCCCCACCTGTGTTAGATAATATAGAGTTCTAATGAAGAGAGCTTATTGACACCCCCCCCAATTCATTATATGGACATTCCAGCATACACACATAGGCCCTGTCCAGATGGAGAAAATATAGATCCATTATGGCTGTGCTGGCAATCACACCATAGCTCCACTATATCCCCCCCTCAATAGCGTGATAGCTTACTGCAGGTTTTCCAGCAATAGTGCTATTATCTTCTGGAGGAAGCCACCATTGTAGCTCTGGTCACCGGATGTGTGGGGGTGAAAAAGACAGCTGTGCATGCATGATGGTGGCAACACATGCTTCTGAATATTCCACACTGGCCAAATACCCAGATGTGTGCATCACAAAAATTCACAAAGACAACACTGGCCCACAGCATCTTCTAGCTAGCAAGCAATAATGCCAGAGGGGCAATACTCCAGGTTATCGCTTGCTAGTGGAATATGCAGCCAACATCTGGAGAAAGCCATAATGTGGGCTATATCTGCACATGGTATTTGAGGGTATATAGAGACAACCACAGGTGTTCTTATCAAGTATAATTAAAAATGGTGTGTCGTGCAACCCCCTCAGCAATCAGAGAAAGAATCTTTTCAGAGGATAAACAACTCTGATGGTGTGTCTGTGAAACTGTGCACAGCAAGGTCACTGTATACACTTGCCAGTCATTTCCTTCTGAGGATGGACTTGCCTGACATCATGGAAAGCCAGAAGGAAACATGCACATTATAACTTATGCAAGTATCTGATCTAAAAGAACAACACAGTAAAAGGAGTTTGTTTCTGAATAGCTGATATCAAGCAACCCAGTATATTGAGTAGCTTGGCCTAAAATTCAAGTTTGAGAAAGGAGAATAGATGGTAATATTTATATGATGCAGAGGATGGACTTGCAGAGGAGGATCAACCAATCTTTAGTCAAAGGAAATGGAGTCTTGTTTTTAGAATTGTTTTCCTTACGTTGTCTCCTGTTTACTTCCCTATCTTAACCCACTAACAGCAACGTCAAATGCCAGTCTAGTTGGCTTCCTGGATATTTAGTCATAATAGGTTTAAGTAGTTTGGGTCTAGTACACCATTAAAAAGAAGAAATGAAAGAATGCTGTATGAAGATTTCAGCACTATTTTTCCCTTGCTACTGCCAAAATTATTGGAATCTACAGAAGAGGAAAATTTTGCTTGGAGGACCACATAGGGCCCTTGAACAGCTGGCAATGAGGGATGTGCACAAATATTTGTAACGTTCAAAATTTGTACGAATTCATACAAATTCGGACATTCAAATTTGAATCAAATGTTCTGATACATTCGTCCGAAGCTTCATATGGGATTTTTATGGGATTCGTTGGCAAATTTGAATTGAATTCGCACTGAACATTCATATCAAATTTGAATCCTACTACCTTCAAAGGGGATCTATTTGAATATATACAAATTTTGTATTCGATTCAATACGAATTTGTGCACATTCCCATTGGCAACCCCTTGTATAGACTATGGAATAAAGAGCTACTTCATCAAACAGCTGTTATATAATGCAGTGTTTAGTATGCTATTGTATAGATGGCTGTGAATGAAATGGAAGCTACTTTCCATTCTTTTTCTAGTTACATTTACTCGGATAGGCACAAGACCTTAGTTCCTTTGCTGTTGTTTTTCTGCCATTATTAATATAGTAATCTTAATTTTTGAACAAGAAACCTGGCAGTTGCCTGGCCTCTTGAAATCCATCATCTGGGGGCAAGTTGTTACGAGAACCTGAAAAAATGACCTTAAATGGAAACAATTAAGTGTGAGCTTTCCTCTTGTAAAACTCTTGCATTTTCTGTGGAAGCATATAGTTTACGTTCCTAGTGTTTGAACCCACTTATTTGCCATCTGCTGCCAATCTTTCTCTGGCCTGAAGCAGCAGCAGTGTGCATAAAAGGCTTCAGTGGGAAAATACTCAACTTTCTAAAGAAGTACCAAGGACTTAACATTACAACAGTTAAAAATCCAAATAATATTTATCGTTATGGTATCCTAAAGATTTACATTTTGAGACACTTAGTTTACCAGAGGCATTAGGGATGAAGTGAATAATTTTAATTTTTTAATATAAAATCTAGAGAACTGTTATTTTCTACTTCATATTTTGAAAGAGGACTGCTAAAACAATTCAGTGCTGCTTTCAATTCAGGAGACTTTAGGAAATCATTTCCTCTGTTGCTCTCATCTTGAGTATTATAATCTTTGCTGTTAACAATTCTTTGCAGATTAGTGGGATAATTATACTTAACCTTTAATCAGTGGTGTTTACCTGTGGACCTTTGGAGAGAAGTTCGGGATTCTGAGCTACCAAAAGATTGGGCATAAGGGTCACAGTGCCCTTGCCTTGCACTCTTCTCTTTCACCTTTAAAATGTGAGATGTGGTTGGTAGATGTATATATCACACACACACACACACACACACGTCATTAAAAAGCAATAACAAGCTACATCCAAGAAGTCTGTGTCTCTTTAAAAAGAAAAAGTATAATGTGCTGCTTTCGCCCAGCAGCTACTTGTCACTCAATTAGCATGACAGCTGTTTTAGAAAGAAGAGCAACTTCTCTCCCCTTGAGGTTTTCACCAAACCCTCATTCCCCATTTTTATTTACATCACCTTGAATTGTATATTAGTGAATTTTTTCAGCTGCATTTGGCATTAAAAATTAGTTCTTTCATATGCTTTCCATCTGCTGGAAGCCCCTCAGAACTCCTTTATGGAACTTGGCCTAAGGGCTTCTTTTATATGAAAGTCAGCCATCATATTATAAATTTCTTGTTAAGGAGGTATAAACTTCTCTTCGTTGAGCCTTACATTTTAAAGTTGAAATAGAAGAAGTTTCTTGTGGAGGCCGAGAGGTGGAAGCTACTAAGTACCACTAACCCCAGTGACCAACATGAAAAAGTGCTCAGCTCACCAGGGGAAATTTGGATTCCAGTACTACTGTAAGCATAGAACCCAAATTATTTGGCTCTAATTATTAGAAATATATGGTTTTTACAAGTTTTCTATCGCTTGCTGTTATTTGATATTTGAAGTTTTTATAACAATATGACCTTTTGAATTGTGTGTTTTATTGTATTTGATTGTGAACTCTTGTGTGCAGCTTTGAGTCCCTTCGGGGAAAAGGCGGGATATAAATAAAAGTATCTATCTATCTAGGGCAGAACTATGTATCCAGATATATATGGCAAAGCTTGCCTATCATTCATTTGTATTTCTACCCTCCTATCTACCCTGATGCCTAAGGGCAGGTCACAATGAAACAAACACAATTTTTAAAAAAGGACCTGACTAAAGCAACCGTTCCTGAAAGGGGAGAGGAGAGTTTTATTTATGTATTTTTCATAAAATGTTACTTTCTGGCATATTAACAATTCCCTCGGGCAACTAACTGTTATTTGGAACCTTGTAAAGTCACACATTGACTGTGTTTTTATTGGCTTGAAAGTCTTGGGGTTTTTTTACACATCCACGCTGAGGTGCCTTGAGATGCCAAAAGCTCACTATTGGGATGAGTGAAAGAAAAGATACCTCCAAATCATGGAATTTCTACACTGAAGTTGCCTCTTTGGAAAGAGGTGGCTTCACAGGACTGTGCCATCAGGAAAACCCATTACCTGCACTCTTCTGCCATCCCCTGGACAGCATTTGCCCGCACAGGGGAAGGTAGGGTTCCTGGCAAGAGGGCTCAAATGGGGCTACATTTTCATCACAGCCACTTATCACTATTTGGGCAAACAAGCTCACTGGAACCCTTCCTTTCAGACTTTTTATTATTATTATTATTAGCTGAAAGAAGGAGAGGGATGGACAAAAGAATTCTGATCTCTTTCCCACCTCCCATCAAGTCTCTTGAGTGGACTGGAAATCTACCTTGTGCAGGTAATTCTGCTGCTTTTCAACAAGGATGGCTGGAAGGTAGGGATTTGCATGAATTGTTTTTGGACATTTGATTTGTAACAAATTGAATGTTAGAAAATTCATATTCGTTCAAATAGATCCCCTTCAAATGTGGCATGATTCTATTTGATACGAATGTCTTCGTACTAATTGGTACAAATATCTGATACATATCCGATACAAATACGTATCCAATACGAACGAATACATATCCAATACGTATCCGATATATATCCTGTAATGTATCTGCTCTGAAAGCGCCAAATCCACCCTGAATCCACTTTTAATCTGCTCTAAATCCATGTCAAACTCACCCTCGATCCATTGCAGATGTGACTGGTGCGGCCGCTTTCCCACATCCCCAGCTTAACGGATATCCGAACTATTCGTATGAATTATGGAAACATTTGTATTTGTACGAATGTCAATGTATGAATGTCATAACATTCGATTCATGTCGGAATGTCCGAATTAGTATAAATTTGTACGAATAACAAATGTTATGAATATTTGTGCACACCACTACTGGAAGGTGACCTTGTGTACCTGTGCCTTTTGTAAGCTAATAGGATAACAAATAGAACTTTCTGAAAATTATACCAACAAGATTCAGTAATACAGATTCCCAATCAAATGCTTTAGGACAGGATTGTATTTTTTTAAAATTTGCAGTCAAGCCTAAAAACTCAGAATAGAATAAATGGTTTTAAATTTGTTACTGCAATCCCTCCTTTTCTAGACTTTAACAATCTAGGAAGTTGTGTCTTTTATCAGTTATTATTAAGATAAAGATGAATGAATCTTGTTTCTTCATAGTTCTATAAAATGTTATTACAATGGAAAACAGCAGCTCTTATTTTCCATGGAGCAATGGACAAATTATCAGAAAAAGGGTTAATAATACTACTATTATAATTAGTACCAAGAACCAAATGTTTGGTAAGTTGTATTATGGGGTGAGGCAGACTGATAGGGAAGTCATTCACCTGTGTGGAGTGAACGCTGACAAATAAAAATGTGTGATTTAAGGCTGAAAAACCGTAGAGCTCTTATATCCTTCAAACTAATCCTGCATGAGCTAGGGATGAACATATTCCTTTGCTCCAAGGGCAGTTCTAATTTCATTTTGCTGCGGGAGAAGGAAGAAGATGATGATCATTCTAGCACTGCTGCCTTAGCCTGAAGGCAGAACAGGTGCAGAAGCCTGAAGGAGGTGGCCAAGATTTTCCTATGCCACCCTTGCTGCAGGCCTTGTACACAAGTGATTCATTTGGGTGGAGAAGACAAATAATGCTTTTAGGGAAGGAGTGGAGAAAGTACATTTGATGAGCATACAAGTGCTGCTAGGAGAGAAAAAGACTAAGGCCTTTTCAGCACTGGGCATTATTGTGAGTTATATCACAGAACAAAGGTCTGCCATACACTGGTGCAGACTATGGTGGGACCTACCTACCCAGCATTTGATGAACTCTAAGAACATAAGAAGAACCCTGCTGGATCAGGCCACAGCCCATCTAGTGCAGCATCCTGTCACAAATTACTTCTGGCATTCTCAAGCAGAAGACAGCCTCCACCTGCTCTCACATCCCTGCAAATGGAGTTAGAGGCATCCTACTTCTCTCTCCTACCTAGGGCCCTATTGCACTTAGCCTAGTGCACATTGGGGTAACTTCTGGGAGGCACCATCTGCGCTTGCAGGAAGCAAGCTATCCCAGAAGCTATCCCAGCATCCACTAGCGGTGGTGCACAAAATGGTTCACCGCACGCATCCGAAACCTTACTGTCATTCTGGCAAGTTTCTGGCTGCATTTGCGGGGGGGGGGGGGGATGGCATGTACTAGCATTCGCGAGAAAGCCCCCTGGAGGCAGTTCCAAGGCATCCATTGATAAGAACACAGAGACTGGCATGCTGACAGCAGGCCCCTATTCCAAGACACAATCCAGAATAAGACCCAGTGCAGAAAGGGCCATTTGTCATTCCTTCATATTTGTTAGAGTCAGCTTCTGCCAAATGCTTATGAATGGCAAATTCACGAATTATAAAGTTTTAGAGGAATAATTCTTCAATATTCTCTCTCTTCACCTACCCACCCCAGTCTTGTGGTTCTTGAACTGGAAAAGAGACGTGCAGGGAGGTAGGGGAGAAAATCCAGCATAGCAGCAATCTAGAAGGAAGGATATTTTCAGGGGAGGTGTCTTTCAGAGAGAAGTAAAAGAACAAGGTTTCTTACTTACAGGCAACAAGGGAGCATCACAATGCTGCACTCTCAGGTGCATGAAATGTATGAACAACAAACTTACTAGTTACAAGGAGGACAAATGTATATAACCCAAAGAAAAGAAAAATAAAGA
The DNA here is from genome assembly GCA_023333525.1 of Aspidoscelis tigris stejnegeri. Lineage (NCBI taxonomy): Eukaryota > Metazoa > Chordata > Lepidosauria > Squamata > Teiidae > Aspidoscelis > Aspidoscelis tigris. The sequence continues at coordinate 27,706,377 of JALMGA010000007.1, read as the reverse complement.
AGGCTGAAGATAAGCTGCTGCCTCAAAGGACTGCACCATGTAGTCTCTTCAAATGTCACAGAAGATACCAAGGTACCCTTCTTCGAACGGACTGCTGCTTTTAGGCTCCTCCTAAAATAGTATCACATAACAGATTCCATCCTGAAGGAAAATACTGGGAAAAGCAACAACTAAAATTAATGTCAAATCAACTGTGTACTAGGAGTCTTGCCCCTCCCCAGTCACGGAAAGTTATGCTAATAGGGGGTTATAACACCAATTTTTTTTTAAAGAATTGGAGGGCAGTGTTCAATTAACTTATTTCATGATGTAAGACGTGTGTATAATTCAGAACTCTGGCAGTCCACTTCCCTACAGAGCTGCTGCATCAGAGTAACACTTCTTAAGAACTACCTAGGATTAAAACAAACTATGGCCCCTTTTCTACTAGGGATTGGAACCCTTCTAAGACCCCATTAGTACGTGACTGGTACCCTGTCCCCACCTGGACCCCACTGAAGGCCCCATCTGCAAGGGCCTGTCCCCACGAGGGCAGGGAAAATCTGGATTTCATGGGTCCTTCAGGCCCTTAAATCTGGATTTCATGTGGACCTGATTAAAGATGTCCACAATGGGGTCTTCAGGCATCTTCTGGATCTCCAGGAGGACCCCACCTCAAAAGTCTGGATCTTGAAGACCTGGATCTTTATGTGTGGAAAAAGGGGGCATAGATACGCACATGGAAGTCCTTATGTTCACTTCCTGCAAATACCTCAAGCTAACCAGTTATTACATTTGAGACCTTTGCAGTATGTGGAAATACAACACATCCACATGCTAGGCTTTCTGAGACGACATTTAGTTCTCCAGAAGGCCTTGTAGGCCAAATGTGTACAGTCCTTTGAGAGAGGTTCAAGAGCACAATGGTCTCTTTTGTGACTGTAAGGCAATGTTTGGAATAAACAAGTTGTTGGTCTTATAGAATTCAATTGAGGATTCTCTTGCTTCACTTGTACCACCAAGCCTCTTATTTTCTAACCATTTGGCCTTCTCAGTTTCCTACTGTGAAGGCCAGTCACACATAAATATCAATACATCTTGTTTGCATGTTCTGGCAATCATAGCTTGAACTTGTTCACATACAGTAATTTGTCTGTTATATGTACATCTTTTTTTTATTTCTGAGGAGCCCAAGGTGGGCGGGCATCATTCTCCACCTCTCCATTTTATCCCTACAGCAACTATGTGAGAACTTAAATCAACTTCCTTTTATTTGGTGAATAACTGGATGATAGACATTCCCTGTGAACAAAGAGAGCTTAAATGTTCACTGACTGCACTGTATCTCATTTCTTTTCACTGATAATATATAATTTCATTCTTTACTACATCCAGCTTATCTTGGTACATGCTTCTTACATTCCATGGCCCAATATACAATACATCTCTGCAGCATCCAACATTCACAATATCATTAGAAGTCAGAGAGCCTCCATTCCAACCCCATTATAAATGCTGGTTTTACTTTAAAGAGCCGTAAGCCTTCCCCAATGGCTCATTGTGTCCACTAACTTGAGAGCACAGTCAGACATTGTAAGTATAATCCATATTGCAAGGGCATGAGAACTGAGGGTGTGTTGCAGATCATTCCTGGATTTGTATTATAACACTGACTCAGACTTGCTTGTTCTTGCTCTTCATTTTTCCTGCACTCAGCAAGGGGAAACTGCATCATTCTCTCCCACCAAATTCCTCTCCCTATGCATTCAGCACTTGCATGTAGTCCCAGCATTCAAATCTTCTACCTTTTTCCTCCTGGAGATCTGGAGCTTGAAGATGCTTGATGACTCCACTGTGGACACCTTTAATCAGGTCCACACGAAATCCAGTTTTAAGGGCCTGAAGGATTTATTAAAGCTGGATTTCCCCTGCCCTCGTGCAGATGGGGCGTTTAATGAGGTCCAGGTGGGGACAGGGCCTTCCTGATTGGTACCAATCTGGTACCAATCAGGTTCCTAATGGGGTCTTAGAAGGGTTCAAAGCCCTAGTGAAAAAAGGCCCACAGACTTCACAAGGGCAGGAATGTCAAATTCCAGCCTCCACATTTCCTTGCTGCCGCAGCAGGATATAAATTCCCTTGGCAGTATTACTTGTCATTCACCATTTGTTGCTTCTCCCCATGAAGCCTGGAAATGCTAACTGATCTAGAATTGGGGCAAAAGCCTGGGACTGGAGATTTTGAACCCACTGTGCCCATGCTTCATTAGCTAGTCTGTTTCCAGATTAAAGGTAAGAACTGGCATTTTCACTTTGAAACCCTTTTTGGCTTGTGACCAGGTTACCTAAATAAACACCTTATACTATATTTCCCTACTCATGGCCTTAATTCAGCAACAGAAGTCCTGCTGTATCTGTTGTAAAGTGGCTAGCTGAAAGGACAGTTAACTCTGAGGAGCTCTGGAAGAGCCTCCTCAGAGAGTTTCATCTGGCACATTTACTTATAGGCACCAGATGAAGACAATAGTCATATGTAGGCTTTCACAGCTGGATACAATCTCATTTTTAGCGGTTTTTGGACTGTTATGCCGTGTTCCAGGATTCTTCTGTGAACCTAAGCTTTCATATATGGATATTGCATATCGCAGCTATTTTGCAGATATAATAGCTATATCGCAGCTGCTCAGATGGATATCACAGCTATATCTGAAAGGTTAGCTTCTCAGAAGAAACCAGAACACAACATAACTGCCCAAAAACTGCTACAAATGAGACCAGGCTTTTTATTCACCCAGACATTTTAGCAATCTGTTTAGCTGCACTGGTTTAAATTTTATCTTTATACCTTGATTTTACATTTGTATATTTTAATATTAGCTGCCCAGAGAACCTGTGGTTATTGGGCAGCTGTAGAAATTTAATAAGGAAAGAAATACTCCCTCTTGTGGCCTGTCAGAGTAATTAGGCACTGAGAACAAAGCAAAGTGATTATGGATTCCGTTGAAAAAGAAAAGCAAGACTTTGGACAATGTATGGCAAGAAATTAACTGAGCTTCTATTATCTCTGAATACAGAATTGTTTTAATACCTAAATATGCCTTTTTTAGATTGCTAATTCATGCATGCACTTTCTAGTGTCAGCCCATACCGGCTGACTGGAAATAGATATTCTTACTATTAGTGGATGACTTTATTATTTCTCCCTTTTATTAATGCCACTGTTATCTTATCAGAAATCAGAAAACTGATTTGAGTAATGTAATTAAGAGAACATGAGAACATAAGAGAAGCCCTGCAACAACCCATCCAGTCCAGCACCCTGTCTCACAGAAGCTGTGTCCCCATGCTAGCCGTTTGGCACTCTTTGGGTGCTGTTTGGGCATGCATGGGCTGGGCGCAGAACCGGGAATGCATCTTGGGCGTCCCCATGTCATTCTCAGCAATGCAGGACAGGTACTCTTTGGGTCCCCATGAGAACCATGCCGAACCCTGGTATGGGGGAGCAGCGCCCCCTCCTCTCCGCCCCCTCTGTCCTCATTGGAAGCTGGATTGATGTCAGCCCACCCCTGTGCCGCATTCCCCCCCCCCCTCAGCAGCACTGAAAGCCAGGACTGGGGTGGGAGGCACGGAAACAAGTTAAAATAAAGCTGAATTCATAATAATAACTGCTTCTGTTCATTCTCAAGCAAAATACAAAGGCAAAAATCCTTACTTGCTCCCGACTCCTTGCAAATGGTCTTTAGAAACATTTTCCTGTCTTTCCAACCACAAGGCAGTATCAAGGAATCCAATAAGAACAAAAATATTATTTGATGTATACATCATCTTTGAATGCACTAGCTTCACTTTATACATCTCTGCTATAATTTGCCCCTCACTTAAGTAGGAAAGGAACTATTATTTACAATTTAGCATCTTCCCTGACAGTTAATTAAAAATGTGTTCTCTCTAGCATGTATTACAAGTTGTGTCTATTGCAAGTATTGCAACAATTTCCTCTTTAAAAGGACTGATTGCAGTAACAAGGACCACATCTGCTAAATGCACAGTTTCAAAATATTAAATTACTTAAGTTTTCAGTATTCCGACAACAAAGTTATAGAGCAAAATATATTAGTGCTCCTATGCAATTCTATAAATTTTAAAACCCAAGAGCAGGAAGAGGCTAGACTTGGGTCCACTGAGAAATGATTGGCTGCACCATCATTGCATCCCTGGAATATCTGTCTGAAGCAGGCAGAAGCAGTGAAGGACATGCACACACATGGGCAAGACTAGCAGTAGCAAGGAGCCAAGAGTTAGTCAGGATATGCAGTCAGACAAGCCAACGGTCAGGTAACCAAGATTTGTCCTCAGTCAGTCAAGGGTCAGGAATCCAAGGGTTAACATGAGCTGGGAGTTGCCAAGAAAATCCTTTGTTTGTAATGGTGGCTGTTGGGTGGGACTTCCTTATGAAGGGCTCAGACTGTCTGTCCCCCTCTGGCGCAGCTATTTGTCATGGAGAAGTGAGGAGCTATGCAGGTGTTCTCTCTCTGTCCGGAGAGAACTTGGCTCTGGACACAGCTCAGCGTCAGAGTCCAAACCATCTGCATCTGGGGAGACAGAACCAGTTTCCGGGGCAGACCCCTGAGGTGCTGGTCCCCTGTCGTGGCTGGCATGGGCAGGGACCTCATCACCCAGAGAGTCAGAGACAGCACAAGGCATGACAATATCCATGTTCAGCTTCTACAGATGTGTGATTGGGCGTACCTAAAAACATTCCTTGGAAGAACAAAGATGCTTTCCATGCAGGAAACAGTATTCTGCAGGAAAAAAAAAGATTTCCAGGTAAATTCTACACATTGGACACAAGGGGTGTTTTCCCACTTAGCACTAGAGAACCCATTAAGGGTCCTTAATGGGTCCTTAATGGGTACTCTAGTGCTAGTGGGAAAACACCCAATATCTCATATTTTGGTTTGATTTCCCCAGAACAGAATCTGGTTTAATTTAATAAAATTTACAAGTGTAACTAGGTACTTTAGATTAGTGAGAACAACTGTAGATTTTAAAAATCCTGTACAATCCTTGAAGTCTACCAGCTAATTTTGGCATGTAAAAGATTGCTATCAAAATTCAGACACATTAGTCATGTCTCCATGACGGAGTTGGAATTTGAAACCAAAATATCCTAAGTTCTAGACTATATCCACACATGATATATATTAAAAGCGGCTCAAAAACATCTTAGAGGTTGTAGTATCCGCATGCTACCTTTCCTTTTTAAAAATGTGTTATATGTCCTTTAACGTGGATGAAAGGTGGAATGAGAACCCTAGCATCCTCATGTCACCCCCTCTAAGCTGCTTTTGACTATTTTTTAAATGTGTGAGTGCAGCCTAGTTCAGCCTTCTTGTTACTGTACTACACTTGTTCTCCATATAAGAACACTTAGGCCATGTCTTCACGGCAACCTTATCTCGGATTCAAAACGTTTTCAATCCTCGGAGTCTGCACGGCAGTTTGGCTTAACACGCTTTCCCCATGTTAAACCACCCCAAAGCGTGGTGAATCTCAATCCTGATTTCAACAGGTCTCACTCCGGATCGTGTGCTTGAAACGTTTTACATTTTTTACTGTGTGGACAGTACCATTTTAAGAGATGAGAATCCATGTTTAGGTTTTCCCTCTCCCAATAGCTTGCTTCCAAAGACAGTGATTTCAGTATAAAAATCCACTTAACAGGGATTGCTACACTGTAGCGATGGAACCAGTTCACACCTTGATGGTTGGAATAACAATGTTGCAATTTTGCACAATTCTAGCTCTTTGGAGTTCTGACTTTAGAAAGGGAAAGGGAGGAAAGCAGCTGAATGTGAATGTTTAAAGCAAAGGGGCTTTAGTTGCCGCTGCTGCTGTGTGCCCTGAGCAATGGGGAGAGGAGGGGAAAGAATCGCTGGCTGCCCGCTGCCATTTTTCCTCCATCCATGGAAGCGGCAGCCACCCAGCCACCCAGTTAGGCTCGGTGAAGGTGTCCCTTATGGGTGGCACGTCCATGCCAGGAGGAAGAGGGCAGGGCAGCCCCAAAAAGCGGCTTTTAAAAAGTAGCCACTTGAGTCCCACCTTGAGTCACGTACGCCACGTACAATCCTCAGAATCCGGATCCAATGCGATTAAGTTAAAAGTAATGGGAACAGGCAAATTTGCGTTTGCATCCGGTTCTATTATTTCAGTTTAGGGAAAGCAAAATAAGCTTGCTGTGGGGATTCACCATTAATTTAGACAGGCACCCCAGTTTTTATATGTGTATTTCCTAAAAGTGAGAGTATCATGAATACTGTCATGGCTTTCCAATGCTATGAACTGGAAAAGTAGAAAACTAGAAATAACAGCACTTGTCCATAAGATCTGTCTATCTACCTAGTTGTGAGGCCTTATCTGAAGGACCTCACTTGGTCTGCTAGCATTCACATTTAAACAGGAAGAGGGAAAGAGAGTTAACAAACCAGACCTACAGCATGGTGCTGGAGTTCTGATTTTCTAATGAAGACATGAACCATAATTAGATTTGCTATAATGGGCAGACAAGCCCCCTGATGCATCTTGTTCTGTCACTATTAGTTTAATTGTTTTTTGTTTTGTTTATGATTGCTTCTCTATATGCATCGGATTTATACAGACCGTGAAACTGTACAACTATTGTGGGAACTTTCTGATTTCAGTAATTGATTTCTCAGTGTTAGCAAACATTCTAAATTTCCAATTAACTGTAGAAATCTAAACTTGATTCCTTGCCTTAGAGTTATACCTTAAGGCTGTCATTAGTAGAGTTCTGTATTACACCTGTCAGATTTGTTTGCAAGTAATATATAAAACAAGCTGCAGCAGATTTCAGAATGCATTTTTCTGGCAATAGCAAGCTGCCGTTTCATCAAAGCATTTTCAAATAAGAAATTTTTGGAAAACAGTTTTAATTGTCTAAAACAACCTTTCTCTTGTTATTGGACACTGGGCTCCCATTCTCCTTATCCCTCACCTGTTAATGCTGCTTGGCTTGATGCTGCACACTCCATCTCAAGGGAGCAATCTGCCTTTTGCCAGACTCAATAAAAAGTGTTCCCCTGCCTTGACTTGTCAGCTATGAATCCATGAACACCACAGACATTGGGAGAAGTCAGAATCTGCCCAGCATTCACTTTAATGCCCACCAGTACAGTTCCATGGGCAACAGCTCAAACATGTTATCCACCTGGTCTTCTAGAACCCACCATGGGTGTGGGCAGAACCATCAGCATGGTTGACATCAGGAGACATAGGGTTCCAGCAGCAGCCAGAATGCAACAAGCAGGTCTGACCCACCACCATATTGAGGTTGCTCTTTCAATGGTCCTGGTCACACCTATATGAGACAGGATGTCCTATTCATAATTCAAACTGAGGTTGTACCAGTTCTGTTCCTACCCAGATCATTATAGGTCATCCTCACACCATCCCCTTTTGGGGCTGCATCGCTCACACATTTCTCCATGATTGACCTGAGCCTCCTCCATGGAACTCTTGGCTGTCCACCCTTTTTGCTGGATCAAATCTATCTCCTTTCTTAATGAATGCCGTTGTGTCACTCAAGGAGGCGAGGGTGTGTGCTTGTGGTTCTTTTTAAAGCCTGCTCCCCCACCTCCACACCCCTCCTTCCTTTTTTATGTGCTTTTCTTCTCTGTGTGATTAAGTTTTTAAATAATAATAATAAATTTGTAGAAAAACACTAGAGAAGTACCAGACACATAAACTGAGGAGAGAAGGGAAAGTGCCTCACAAACTCTTCACATGCCACCCTCCCTTAGACATTGGACAAAAGGAAAGACTGGACCCTACCCACCACAGCATGGTTCAGGTTCCTTTAGCCCATCCCCTCACTCATACTGAGGAAGAGTAGGCAGCCTGGCATGGATGGGCTAAGTTCTGTGAAAAAGAGGACTTGGTTTAAAATGATCTGACAGGGATAAGTCGGCTTGGAAAATGAATTGAATAAAAGTAATGTGAATAAGTAAAGCAACCAGAAGACTACCTGAAGTCATCTTAAACTAAAGGTGTGACCAGGGTCAATATCACACCCATTCATGTCCACAGTGGCCCTTTCCTCTCTGTGGGTCAAACTGGCCCACAGATCTATCTAGGGCATCTGATCTCCATTAGGCCAACTATGCCTAGGGCTGTGGCCACACCTTCATTTTAAACGTAACTCAGTCCATCTTCAGATCTGATAGCTCACCTTTTAATTTCTATCCTTTTTATTTGTGGACTTTCCATTCAGGAAAGTCCAAATGGAGGGTGGGAAGTCCACAAATTGAACGGATAGAAAAGAAAAGGTGTGGTCAGTCAGACCTGAAAATGAAGAATATTTAAAGTGAAAGTGTGACCACAGCCTAGGTCTTCACCTTGGCACAATGGCTACAGTTGTATTTGTGTGAGTTCATGGGACGCATGGTGTGAATGGACCCAGGAAAGCTCTGCTCAGTTTGAATTCACTTTCTGTTGTCTCCTGACTCAACATGCTCCCTCAATTACTCCTCTTCAGCACTGTTTACTTTCAGACTTAGTGACTATTTGCCAGGAAATATCAAGAGTGAACTTTAAAGAAAGGGGAAAACTCACTAAAATTCCTGGCACTGAAAATCCTGGAGCCTGCATACTCAAAAGCTTAATGAAAGATTGATAAAGGGCACAATGACTATAATATTTGAGTCTGAGTTTATGGAAATTGTAGGCATGATCAGTTGCATACTCTTTGTACAGCATGCTCTCTTAGTGTATACCAGTGTACACATACATATAGCAACTCAGTGAGCAATGTCTTTTGTGTTGGAGTTTGAATGTGTTGCTGTTGATTAAAGGACTGAATTTGAGCCTTGGCTTTATGTGATACACTATGACAACTTTACAGCCAAGATAGATAGTGAAAATACAAAATAATATTTTGAAAAGCATCTTCAAATGCAAAGTGTAATGCTAGGGTGGGGGTGGAATTGAGATGTTTGATCCTTATACAGTGTTGTTTCCATTTCTTATGAGCAATACAATTAATGTATTCATTTAAGTGTCATTTTCTCATCATCTGCTCAAGAAAGAAATTGACATCAATGACATGTAGAAAGATTCATTAGCTTTGCAGAATTCTTTAGCAGCTCGTAAGAATTTAAGAAATGTCCTGCTGTATCAGACCAGTGGTCCATCCATCCTAGCAACCTATCTAAATATCCTAGGACACAACTGGAAAAATGCTACATAAATTTTAGATGAGATACATGCTTGAGCTAAAACGATGTACATCTATACTTCCTTTATTGCCTATGGCAAATCCAGACCACCTCATGTGAGAAGTCTCCCTGATGCTAAAATATGGGTGAACGTGCTCAACCACATACTGTAATATCTTTACAGAGTACCTATTGATCCAGACAGTCCTGCCTCTCCTTATGTCCTGAAAAGAAGCAGTTACCCAATCTGTGAAAAACTGTACTTCACCTCTGTCCTATGCTTGCAGTAATACAGTTCTGAAAGGCATTCACTGGCTGGATCTGCACAGTGTTATGGGGAAAAGAAGCCTCATTCGGAACATTCCAAAGTTTGCCTTGCATAAGCAAGATAATAAGTGGTGTTTTCCCCCTTCAAAATATAGTGTATACAGCCTGCTTGCTTAATGCTGAGAATCGTCCCTTGGAGTTATACATGTTTAAAAGATAGAATAGCACTCCTGGGCACCTAGTAACCAAGGGCAGCTAAGATATTGCAACTGTTATTAAAGAGGGGACAAACACCATATAACCTGCTGTCTATAGGGCCTGGCCATACTTTTTCATTTAATGTGCATTTTTAATTGCCATTTGCCTCCTCTTTACATCTGTATACTCTCTCTCTCTCTCTCAAGCTCTTCAGCTGAGACCATTCTTACTCATGCACCAGAACATGCAGGCATGTACCTTCTATATGCTTTCGTGATCCAGATTTCCACCAGTGACCCTTTAGATCCAGAATAGTCTCTGGCCCTTTTCACACCATCACTTCCAGGGAAGTGAAAATGAAGGATAGATCTGAGGCCCACACTTTGAGAAGCCAGATCTATCCCAAACCTTGCCAGTGCTTCTCTAATACTGGTTGTGACAGTTAAGCTGTAACAGTGGTAAGTGAGGTAAGTATTGTAGAATAAAGTTAGTTGAGAAGGGCAAGCCTGCAAGGGGCGGAGCTTACAGATCCAAAGAGAAAAGGGGGGTGAGAAAGCTCTAGCAGCTGACCAATCAGAGAAGGTAAACAGCAGGGGAGAAGGCTTAAATAGTGGGAGCAGAATGACAGTTAATGTTCATTATCTTAACTACTGAAGGGGTTAGTTTAGGATATGGACCTGGTCGCTAGGTACAGCCTTAAAGAGTGTAATTAAGGTTTGGGATCCTGAATGAGAGAAGGCAGACTGATTTTAGAGTCTCTGATTAAAGGAAGAAAGTTCGTAAGTTGCAACTGGTTATCGTGTATCAATAAATGCTTTTTTCCATCAGTGTGAGCAGACTGGTTGCCTTGGTAACGGGCCTTGACACATAGTGACTTCTAGAGCTATGACAGGAGACAGCTTATATTGACTGCTGAACACAGAGAAAGAAATCAAATCTTCTAAGTATTTTTGAAGTTGGCTCTAAGTGAAATAAAAACCCCACTGAGGCTAGTGGTATAACACCTCAGGCCAGGAAGCGTGAGACTGGTGAGGTGCAAATTGCAGTGATTGCCTCTATGGTAGAGGCAACCACAGAACCCTTGGAAAGGCACCAACAGGCATATTGGTGGTGCCATTGCTACAGTGATTAAGAGGAAAGAATGGAATGTGCTGGGCTGTCCCAGCCCAGGCTCTAGTATATCAGTGAAAACTGCTGTACCACTATATGCAAGGGGGATGTTCCTGCAGGCTTGGAGACACTTCTAGCATAGAAGTGGCTCCGGGCAGTGTGGATGCACAGTGTGGGAGTGTCCCACATCTTCATCTTTCTGCCTAGCGTGAAAAGGCCCTAAATCCGATGTAAACAAAGTGTACTACTGGTGATTGGGGCCTCCACCATACACTCCATCCATTTTGAAAGCTTTAAGAACTGTTCTGAAAGCTGTAAGATACAACTTTTAACAGCGTGGCTTCATTCAGGTCGCCTGGAACAGCTATGTATGCACCCAAGGTGATGTTTAGGAGATCAGGGGCTGTGCCACACCATGCCAAAGCATACCCCTTGTTTAGGCAGGATCTGTGCCACAGCACAACTGCGGACCAAAAGTAATAGAAGTGTGTGTGTGTGTACAGGTTTTCTTTTAACACTAAATAGTCATTGTGGATTACATGATTTGCTTGCTGGCTTATTTGTTATTTACTGACATCACTGAAGAAATTGTATTTATTAAGATTTTATGTTCCACCCTTCTTTTTATTAAAGCCTATGGAATCTTACAAAATATGTCTTCAGCCATATTCTCAGTATGTTGTTGGTTAGACTAGTTTTAAATTCTAATAGAGAGCTGAAGGAACAGCCTGAGTCTTCCATATCTTAAGAGACATGCTTTCTTCTGAGACTGTAACCACAGCTCATATATCAAATCCCTTCAGGCAGCTTTAAAATCCCTGGCCAATAAGTCCCATTTCATGTGTGCTGTGCATGCACATAGAGTATGTGTACCAAAATGCTTTAACCAGCAATCTCCTACCTATGTCTGCTTCTCTTTGTCTTCTTTTCCTTAATGCATGTCTCTGTGTTTCCCAAATCCTTGATTGCCTCAAAGCAGCTTTCCATGCCAGGCTTCCATTTTTACATTTCTAGCACAGACTGATGATGCTGCATAAGAAAACTAGTTTGAATCTTGCCTGTGCTATAAACATCTCAGATGTCAAGGTACTCCACCAGAACCAATATGGAAATAGTAATATTAACCTGTTTTCCAGGCTTGTTGTAATTAAAAAAAAAAGTACAAGAAGTGCTTTGGAAACATTCTTATTTATTATTAATGCCCTAGTCCTTTTCTGTATTAGCCTCAGGCCACTTTTACCGCAGTTCATTCCCTTTGGCTGTGAAATGTGAGTTCCACATTCAGCTCTCCATTCCATTTTTCTGTACTTATACTTCTTGTAATCCATGATGCATATTTGGAAGGGGAGACTGTGGCATCCATTTCTCTCTAAAATCACCCACTTTCTATCCATGGATAACATTCAATAATTTGTGTTGAAAATGGACGCAGTAGGAATCTGATGAGATTCCTCTTATCTATTCAGTGCTTGGCACTGAAAAGATCAGAAATGCAAGATATTTCTCTTTGTTTCAGAGGGCTGCAGAAGAACATATGTGGAGCCCCACTGGATCGAGCCTCAGCCCATCTAGTCCCGCATCCTGTCTCACACAGTGACCTGCTTCTGGGCATCTGAAGCCGATGAAAGCAATTCCTTTACTTGCTGTTAACGTCCTGCAAATGGCCTCCCTGCCTGTCTCTCCAACCTGGAGGTGGTACCTGGTGGTACCATTCTAGTAACCTGACCTCCACGAATTTCTCTCATTCTTTATTAAAGCTATCCAGACTGGTTGCTGTCACCACCTCTTGTGGTAGTAAAAGACAAATGACCTTTTGTGGATCTTAACTATCCTGCCCATCAGATTCATAGTGTGCCCCCCTGGTTCTAGTATCACGTGAGGGGGGTTTTCACATTGTGTATGATTTGATATACCTGTACTCCTATCAGGTTAAACACCATATCTGAAGGCACTCAATGGTCTCCACACACTCACACAATTTCTGCACCCTTTTAGATGCTGCCACGGAGAAAAAAAGCAACCAGATACTATGGCGTCTCTAGCAAACTCTCAAAATTCTGCATCACTCAATACATTTATCTAAGGTGGCTTCTAAGGGCTTGTTCACACTTAGAAACAGATGAAGTCTGGGGACGTTCCAAGACATAGCATCTGCATTGCACAGAGGCACTTCCATCCTGGAAGCACTTCTGCGCATCCTGGACCATTCCCCACCGGGATAGCGGTGAAGCACAAAATCATGCGCCACAGCTATGCAAGCCGTGTCTAGTATGCTCCCGCATGCACCCCTTCACACCTCTTCTGGGTGAATGGAGTGGGGCAACACAGTCATTGTGCACTGTGTCACTTGGTTACTACAGCAACAGCACTGCATATGTCCTTTGTTGCAGCAAAGCAATCAAGGTGATCAATGCTAGTTAAGCGGCGATTGTGCTTATCCAGCAAGGTACGTTTCGGATGGGGATGCCCGATGTGTGCTATCGGTTATCTGGCCTTCTCACCTAATCAAAGTGCGAAAAGGCCCTAAGTTCTCTTTAGAAAATTGTATCAATGTGTCCTGTTTAGATAGAAGAGATCTTCAAAAATATGCTCTAAAAGTCTTTGAAATGAATATTCAGTCTTTTTCCAGTTATGAAAGGATACATCTAAATCTAAAACAGTAGAGAGGAAGCAAAAAGGTCAATAATTGCAGTCAAATATGATCACTAAATGAGTGATTTTGAAAGCTAGACGTCCAATTCTATCATTTTCTGCCATGTGATCCTTGAATTACTGGCGAGCACACTGCACTAACATTTAGGGATGTGCATGAATATTCGTAACATTCAAAATTTGGCTGAATTTAGACATTTGAATTTGAATTGAAAGTTGGCACATTCAAAGATTTACATTCGAATTTGGACAGAATATTTTGATACATTCATATGAAGCTTCGTATGAAGCTCTGTATGGGATTCGTATGCTATTCATATGCATTCGCATGGGATTTGTAGGGGATTTTCATATCAAATACAAATCCTACCACATTTGAAGATCTATTAGAGTGAATACGTATTTTCTTGCATTCAATTCGATATAAACTGAATTAAAAAAACATTAATGCACATCCCTACTAACATTAAAAAATTATATAATTTTGAATTATCAGTAAAATTTTATGTGACTTTCTCCATAAATAAATACCATGAACTGGTGGCACAACTACTCATTGTATGAATCAGAACAGCTACAGCTGTCAAATCATAAGACTCAAGCTGGATATTCAAGCGTTTGAAATTTTGGAATGTGGATTTAAAAAGTTTCACACTTTTGTAATATGTCAAACTAAGCAAATTGGATTCAACAGATTTAATCCCCTGGAGAAAACCTTTCAAGTAAGGATGGTATCTATGTGAAAGATACCATGACTGGCCCATATTATTTTAGGACTCCCTAAGATTTCTCCTTGTTTGTTTTCTTGGGTTTTCATTTACATATTGTTTAATGGTGGGAAACCGCTTCGTGCATTCTAGAGGTTTAACAAAATTAAAAACTTCCAGTGTCTGGGTGTAGTTCTGGATTACACATGCCAGTTATCTTGAAGCTGCATAGCTCGTAAGAAATTACATCTTGACAGACTGACTGGTCTCTATGTACACCTTTGCAGAGGCCCAACTGCATTTCTATCTCTGGCACAACTAATTGAGGGAGATTTTTGTTTTAATTATTCCACAAACTCAAGTGCAGAAAAGTAAGGCCAGCATGAAGAAAGTGGGATTGTCAGCAAGATGGCTGGAGGGAATTGGAATACATATTACCTAAGGGAGTGGTATCCTCAGTGTTCATCTACTTTAATTCCCTCACCAGTCAGATCAAACAATAATGCTGTAGGGCTTGAAAAAATTGGGGAAAGACTGTAGGGGCAGTGGGTGGCAGGTGATGACAGGCTGTCTACATATCTGAGTGGCAGGCAACTGGGGTGGGGGGCCTCAATGCATGATTAGTGCAACCAACATATATGTGGTGATGTGTTTTTGGCTCTCCCCTTAACAAAGAAAAAAAATGATACCAAGACTGAGCTGCTTATCTGATGGTCAGTTCGGGAGAGAAAATGTACTCAGTACCATATTTCCCCCCATAGTTTAGTAAAAGAAAAGAAAGGCATGAGTTTCCCTGTTGTGTATGCATTTGTAAGTTAACTTGAAAAATGTTTAGCTTGCTTTTTTCCCATCAAGTGCCCGTTAATAGATGCAGGTTTTAAAAGCGCCATTCGCAGTCCAAACCTATTCAGAAGCTAGGCCCATTTAATTCAAAAGGTCCTAATGCCAAAGTTGTTGTTGCAGTACTTCCTCCCACCTCCCCCCCCCAAAAAAAATTAAGCTTTCTTAATAGCTGTGATACTTTTGTTTTTAATGAAAAGGAAATTGGCTGGGGACATACTATTTGGTATTATCATTACCAGCAAAAAAGATACAATGGGGATTCATAAAAAGGCTGCCTTGGACACTTTTTGAGGAACACACAGGATTTATTTGAGGTGTTTGTGATGACTAATGATAAGGGTGATCCTTATCCAGTTTCTGCTAGGTACTGCATAGATTATGTGTGTAAGAATCAGTTTTTCATTTCATTTTTCATAGTTTTTATTTGGCTGTACTTCAGTAGATAGATAGATAGATAGATAGATAGATAGATAGATAGATAGATAGATAGATTAAATAGTTATTTACATCCTGTATGTCTTTTTCCCTGCTTGACATGGCAAAATGATCCACTGAATAAAATTTTGGTATATTATAATAGTAGGCATGAGTAACTTTGCTGATCCATACATTCTTTCTGAGCGGAAACAATATTTCCTTCCTGAAGTTAGTTCTAGATTGGTGGTTCCTAACATTGGGCACACGCCCCACAGTCGGGCAATTTGATTTTTAAGGGGGGGGGCTCAAAAATGAGTTATTAACAGTGAATGTTTTGCATTTCTAGGGGCCTCATATACAGTATATAAATATATTGTGACATACAAATTTTTAAAATTAAAATCAGAATGTACAGATTTTAAAGATGTTTAGGTGGGGCATGGCCAAAAAAAGGTTGGGAACCACTGTTCTAGATGCTTTAGAACTGTAATTTTTTACCAAGCCCCTATTGAGCTTATTTCCAATTGAAGGAGGAGGATTCCTTTAAAATAGCAAAATCCCTAACACAACAATTGACATTAGATGAGCAGTTGCCTCCATAAAATTCTTAGGCAATCTCCAGGGAGCAAGAGGCAATACAGGACCTAAAAATAAACCTGTGATTGCATCTTTGGAGTGGCTGTAGCTCAGTAGTAGACCAAACTGTCTAGAAAGCAGAAGGTCATAGGTTCAGTCCCCAGCCTCTCCCTGGAAGTAGGCAATGGTAAATCACCACTTCTGTATCTGAGTCCAGAAAACTGCATGGAAGTGCCCATGTCAGCCACAAGATGATGCTGCTCAACAATTGAGTTTTGCTGCTTCTCATGAGATGCAAAGAGCAGTCCCACCTCACCCTGTGTTTGCTGGCCCATATTTTTCTCTCACATAGAGCTACCCAGAATCCATCCAAGCACCCACCCATTTCCTCTTGTTGCTTTTCCTCACATTTGGCTGGCTTTTAAGTAGCCCCAAGCAAGATGATAACAGGATGTTTTTGCAGACACCTATGTGCGCACTGCCATCATGGGAAATCCAGCATCATTGTCAGATTTTGTGTAATGTCAATATTACAGGCTATAGATAGACTAATCTGGAACTTTATTGGGAATGCTGTGATTATGTCAGGAAAATGGCAGGTTTTAAGCCGCATCTGGAATCACAGTGTGGTTACCTGAATCTTTGAATGAAATAAGAATGTAAATATTTCTCACACTGGATGCACAAATGATTATAACACTAGTCCCACAGCATCCTGGCCTCAAGATTATCCATAGGTGGTGGGAGCAACTTCATCACCAGAACACTGTGGTGCCATTGTCAAGTCACACGGTTTAGCACGAAACCTCTTTTTGACATTTTCATGATTCCCTGAAAATGGTTTTTCCACTGGTGTTGGTAACAGAGGTATGTGAACACCACAAATGGAGGATTCTCTGAGTATGCTTATAAGTTAAGCAGTGAAAGTAGGCTGATAGACACCTAGATAAATAATCCAGTTTCCACATTCCATATGTTGTCCATGGGATGTGTATCTAGTGCTGGCCTCAGACTTTTGTGATCCTCCAAGTAAGCAGCCCTATTAACAATTCCTATTTACCCAGGCTTTTGGAAACTGGTTCTGCTTTTTTTGAGGAAAGGATATTTATATTATTTCTCCCCCACCCCCTTTTTCATGATGGTGTTTATGTTGTTGTCTTTTTTTTCCTGGTAACCTTCCTGAGTTTCTGTTGTATAAAAATATTATCATCATTATTAGGACAATTGTCATCAATAACAGTAATAACAATAATAATGGGATACAAAAATGTACTTTTTCTGTTCTCTTTGCCCCTCCCACCCCACTCAGAGGTCTTTTTTTCCTACTGCATTTGGGGTTCAGGAGGGGGAGAAAGCTGCTGCTGCTCGCACATTGCTTGAGGTTCTGTCTCTATGAGCTGCGTTAATGAGCTGTTGCCTGTGGAAACTTAGGGCACACTAAAAGTATGGCAGCCTCAAAAATGCCATGTTCAGATTATGAGATGCTGCAACTGGGTTGATCTATTCCAAATCAGGCAACATCAGTGACTGTCACAAACCTTCACACATACATACCCAACAAAAACAGTAAAAATGAAGAATTTGAGTTTGCAAGTCATTTTTCTCTCCAAGAATTCTTGAAATATGACAGGCACCAATATGTTTCCAAAGATTTGACAGGCCTTAACTCAACCATATGCTAAGTGCAATGATGTTCACTGAATTCAAGGCTAAAATTGCCTGTGCCCCTTTTCCATTTGTCCTGATTTTTGAATCATCCCTATTCTGGAATATTCTTGAGTTCTTTGGCATGTCCCACTAGGTCAGAAGTCACAAAAGGCCACCTGTGCCACCTGGTCTGGGAGTTTCAAAGTGATCCACCTGACTTTGTGGAGTTAGTGGTCATGTTGACTTTTAGTGAAAATCAGTCTTCAAATGGAAGAGATATGTTTTGCCTTAATTATTTACACAGATTTTTACAAACATAAGTTAAGCAAAGCAAATACAATAATCTGAACAATCTTATTAAAACACATGAAATTACATAAGTAAAGCATTTTCTGACCCTGTTCCTGTTAGCCAAAGCAAGTAGGAGTGAGACTGTGGCTGCATTCACAAAGCCCATTTTCAGGGCCCTTGTGGTGACCAGGGGGTGGGGTGGACAAAGGATCCTGCCACCATTGACCATACTGGGAAAGTAAAGGAGAGAACTCCCACACTGCTCCCATCCTGTTACAGATGCAGCGGAAGGGCTAAGAGATGCCATGAGGGCTAACAGGGCTCCCATATTTGGAAAGGCCCAAAAATGGCTGGTCCCCACTCCTGTTTCTGATCCATCATAGTGGGTATGTCCAGAAAACTTGCTGCTAAGGCTGGCAGCTTGGCTGCAGCAGCATTTTCCTCACTATCAGAGGACCTCAGATTTGCATTCTAGCTTCATCATGCCTTTGGTTTTTTTCCCTTTATAACAGATTCTACAGCCCCCACCCCCGCCCCCACCCCGCTCATAACCCTGACTACAGCATTAAAGATACAGGTAAATACAGGAAGAAGCAAAGGAGAGGAGCAGGCATATGTAAATTCTCAAGCTGGGCAAGTATTGGGATGTTGTACACTACTTCCAGTTGGAGCTTCATAAGGTCTCTCTTCACCTTGATCCTCAAACGTTCACTTTTCTCATTGTTTATTCATGGGAAAAGAAACTTTTAATCCTTAGGAGTAGCAAGAATTGGATGAGCAGAAAAGCCCTGCTTTCCCCATCTCGACCCCTTATCGTAAGTCTGGATTTAGCCCACTATTTTTTTTTTTGAGAATAGTAAAGAAGGCTGGAGTCATTCATTGTGTGATGCAGATTGGTTGTACTTGGGAGAAAAGCCTTACCATGGAAAGGTAATTAGATGGGCTTTGCCACATTCAGTTTCAGGGTGGATGGATTTCTGCTTGTTTATGCTCAGCCGGAAAGCAGCTGCTATAACATCTGACCTCAAAGAGCTGCTCTCAAAAATGGTGGGAGTTGCACAGGCCAATATCAGACTGCTAAGAACATAAGAGTTTTCTCATGGCAACATTTTTGTGAGCTACATCAACATGGGCACCAGAATGCCCCAGGAGCACAGCCTGTGAGTACGAGACAATCTTCCATGGGGGTCAACATGAGGGCATCTGCCACCTTCAGTCGCTCGTACAGCTGCTGTTTAGACACAGGCAGCCAGGGAAGCAACTTACCTTGCCTGATCTGCCCATGCATTTTGCCATGGCCCAGCTTCACAGGTACCCTGACTTTAGAAGAAGGGGGCAAGGTATACAGCATATAGATGTTACATGCCCCATCCCTGGAACAAGAGCAAACACTCCTGGCCTTGAAGCATTTTGCCCACATTGTTATTTGGACGTTCCTGATCCAAAAGAGACTTGGCTTACAAAAAAGCACAGGCATCGTATGAGTTTTCTTTAGAAAAGTTTGCTGAGTTTAAACTATTGAGAAGCAAATGTGTTGCTTGCTTTCCTCTTCCTTCTTTTTACTCACTTTGCCCTTTTAACCAGTTGTAAAAATGCTGAAGGAAGAGGCAAGCTTTTACAATGTAAGCAACCTTCATCCAATGCACACTTTTATTAATTGCAAATGGAAGTCTCACCTCCTGCATCGATATCAGGATTTGGTATTTAATCCGAAAGACATCCTAAGGAAAGCCATTGCCAGTTTCTCCATTAACCCAGAAATTAGTTCTGCCCTTTATGAAGTTGTTTTTCCTGCTTAGTTCAAGATAGGTTTTAACAATTCAGCTGAGATGTAAATCAAATCAAATTTATTTGTACGGTCTACAAACCCGATGTAACCAATGCTAAAAAGTACAAGAATTTACAAAAAAGGTAAAAATGTTTAAAAACACATAATATATATATTATGTGTTTTTAAAAATGTTTAAAAACACATAATATATATATTATGTAATATATATATATACATATATATATTACATAATATATTACATATATATATATATGTAATATATATATATACAAATTGATAGTTTAAAACTTGTGATCATAGCATGGGTGATTTACTCTGTTACCGGTTTCATTTCCTGATTATCCCTCTTTTTGACAACTATGGCCAAAAATTTAGCCACAGCTAGGGTCATATCAGCATTTGAATCGCTGAGGAGCAACTTAAGGTATTCCGAAGCAGATCTTCCCGGAAAAGCTGAGATGTATATTTTGCAGATCTGAAAAACAAACCAGTGAGTCTCATGGAGACCACATCCAAAGACAGCTAAAAGCACAATCCTGGGTTGCCCAAGGGTTAGAGGAGGCAAGTGGCCACATTCTCAGTAGCACCTACTCCCAGGGTGCCCCTTTTCAAAGTAATCTGTGGGTTGGTATTTGGCATGCCACAATGGGCCAAAGATGCCAGAACATCCACAGTGCCAACCCTCCCTCTGGGGCTACAGTTTTGGCTCCTGCAGCTAGTCATCTGCCCACTGTTGGGTTTTGGCAACTTGGAAAGGCTAATCCAGCATTGCAGCCAGCTACAAGCTGCCCATGTGACAATTTCTAAAACTCACTGTTGTGTTTAGTAGCCTGGAATTTTGCCACAAGCATCACTTAGTGATATTTTCTGAATCCTGGACACAAAGAAGCAATCATAGGCAGTCAGCTTCCTAACTCAATCCAGTTTGGTCTAGTGGTTAGGGAACCGGACTCTTATTTGGGAATCACTGGGTTTCATTGTGCATTCCTCCCTCAAGCCAGCTGAGTGACCTCGAGCTAGTCACAGCTCTCTTTTGTGCTCTCACAGCCCCACCTACCTCACAGGGTGTTCTGTTGTGGGGAGAAGAACAGAAAGCTTTGTCAGCCACTTAAGGATGAAAAAAGTGGGTGTATAAAAGCCAACTACTCCTCCTCCTCTTCTTCTTCTTCAGTAATCATTTCTCATCAGTTGGTTCTTAGATGGCAAAATGGCCAATGTGAAAACTCAGCATATATGCTAGCAAGGGCTGTTCTCATGCCGTTGTCAATGATCACAAGCAGCATTGTCAACATCATGGCTGGAGCAGAAGTCAGATATGCAGCAGAAAAAACCCTGTTTGTGTGGTAGGAAAAGACAGTTAGCCAAAGACTTCCCTGAAATCACACTGTTGTCACATGTCATCAAGTTATTTCCAACTCCAGCAGACTGTATTCATAGAAATATGTGTACTTGTATGAGATTTCTGTTTCTTGCCAGGGATCTTGGAGCTATTGAGTCACCACAATGAACCAAACTATAATCCCTTCTGCCTCTCTCCTCTGTTCATGCTCCATTCTGCAGTTGCTGTTAGACTAAATCAATGTACTCCTTAAAAATAAGGCAATTCAGCAGACCCTGGTTGGAAACTTACACTTAAAAAATTTAAGAAGGGTTAAAGAAATGATCATTTTGCATAGTTAAGGAAAATAGTTTTTCCAAGTATAGATTGACTTCTGAAATGCCTTTGCTCTCCCTCCAAATTACAACATTGCTGATTTTATTAGTTAATCGATAAGACATGATACAGAGTATGGTTATCAGCATAATTACACCCATGAGAACTTTGAGGCTCAAAGCGATTACTTCTGGATAACAACACACATGGGAACTGCTTCATTTTGATTATGAGAAATTTTAGTGGGGGGCATGGGTACTTCTGCTGAAGAAAAATGAAGCTGGACCCTTTAAAATTAGCAGCAATTTCTGTATAGGTGATAAATTAACTTCCCCTTGCAGATCACTCAAAGTCAAACAAAAACCATCCCCCTAGTTTGAAAAGCTATAGAGGAAAAGCCATTTATATGTGACATGACTGAAAGTCACTTTTAGCTTAATATGTATGCCTTGAGGATAATTAAATTGCAAATATGAAGAGAATGTAGCAGCAACAAGATGACTGAAAGAGAGAGAGGGATGAGCACTAGAGCATTTCCTCCAAAATAAAGCTGCAGTTTTACATATCGCTTGATATACTGCAGCTGAAATACACAGCACGCTTAGAGTTGTTTATTGCTGTTTACAGCTTTTTTGTAAAAAGAAAAAGTCAGGCATAAGAGTTGAACTTTCAGTGGCATTTTATGAAAGGTCAAAAGAAAATTTCACTGAGCCAGGCGCTACACAGTTTAATAAGTTATAGTGTTTGCTGGAATTGGGGAGGTGCAGAGAATGTTCTGCAAATATGTGTTTGCAATTACAGGGTATTTTCTTTGAAATTTCATCAAATATTCACACTGTTTATTTTACAGATGTGGAATCATTGAAAGAAGCAACCCACCTGATAAAGTGCTTGCTCAATATAATAAAAGATGTAGTTTTTGAATTTGGAAGGGTTTCATTGTATTTTATAGACATGATCATATTGTGGTTGATGTGCCATATTTGCACTGATCTAGTGCTTACTAAATCTCCCAAAATGATGTGTTATTTTTTTAGTTTGACTTTCATTTTAGTAATTTAATATGTATTGAAATTACACAGGGACAAAGTTTTGTGTACCATCTTCCAATGTTTAAAGTGAAGTATTGCTTCCAGTTCTGTGTTATGGTCATTCTTGCTGCTATTCACATGTAGTTAAGTTTTCTAGGCTTTATAGATTGGTTCATTTCTATATATGACAGCGATATGCATAACTCCTTATTAAATATATTTTCTTCTTGTAATATGTTCTTGATCTCCTCTCACATTTGGAAAATAGTTGAATGTTTGGGTATTCTCACTAAAAGTGTATATAAAAATATTTTCCTCTTTGGCAATGCCTACATAGGCAATGCCTACATAGGGTAGAGTAATTAATAATATAACTCGATTTAACAAGGGTCTGTACCATCTATATATAGTTTTCAGTATGGTTTCCCTAATTATAGGTTTAGATGAACAGATACTTCAATAATCCTGGTCTGTTTCTCCAGCTGATTTTCCTATATCTGAGTCTCACACTGATTTTAATCATCTAATTGGTATTGACAAGTGATCTATTGGTTTTATATATCATCAGTTTAGATAACCCTTTCAAAGCATGAGAAGACAGCTCCTTGACCCAGAGGGTTTCCAGTTTAGAAATAATTGGAGAAACCCTATGGGGGAAAGGTGGAGAAATTAAGCCTCAACTGGAAGGGTTACAGTTTCAACCACAGAGTAACTGATTCAGTTCCAAGCTAAAAAGTAAAATAAATCATATTTAAATGAAATAAATCTTAATGTATAAGCCACTGGTAATGATTATGATATGTTTAAAAATTGGCTGTATGAGGTTATGTTACCTGATGCATGGCATTTCTTCCACTTTAACAATATACTTCATTTTCCCCTTTGCAGATTGTACCACATTAATGATTAACACAGAGATGTGATTATTTTATGCATGTCAAACAATATGAGGCAGCATTATAATTCAGTCTCCAGGGTGCTTCGCCACATCTGAGAAAGAAGGGCTGATGACACATCTCACAGGGTTGTTGTGAAGATGAAATCAACATAACAGTGAGTGGTTCTCTGAACTTTAAACAGAAGTCCAATAAAAATACCACACAAACAGTGAAACAAATTAAGTAACCATCTTAAATGTAAGCAAAGGGGTGTAATAGCACCTTAGACTAAGAAGTTGGTAGTGTGAGCTTTTGTAGACCAAGCCTACTTCATCAGATGCATGGAGTGAAGTGCCTAAGCTTAATCTATGAAAGCTCATGCTACCCAGACTAACATGGCTACATCTTTGAGTTCAGCTTCAATGTAGTCAGATTAGAAGCAATTAGAAAAGCAACTAGCTTTCTCCCAATGTCTTCTACAGGACAGGTTCACTATAATAAAAACATTGTTAAAAAAATATTCTGATGATAATTTCCAGTCTTTCAGACAGATCCCGGATAGCAAAAATTTCCAATAATCAGCAAATCTCTTAGTTGGTACAGTTTCGAGAATCAGTCTTCAACTATCAATCTACAGATGTATGCTGGAAATCAGTAAGTACTTAAACAAAAATAAGCAGTAGTAAATGTTTACATCAGCATATAAGAGTATTTGTAAGCATTTGTTTTCTTTCTTGAACTTCTGTGCAGACTTTGGTTGAATGAGCAAGCCACTGATGAACGTAAGAACATAAGAAAAGCCCTGCTGGATCAGGCTACAGGCCATCTAGTCCAGCATCCTTTCTTGTATGGTGTCCCACCATACACCATACGGGGATGTGCGTTAGTTTGCAAGGAAACAGGTTTGGCATGGAAGGGGGGGAGCATTACTGGGGAATCAGTTTATCTAGTCAAATACTTTGATCATGTGTCTCCTTATTTAATGTAAGGAATTAAAGAGCTTTATTAGGCATGATTTCCATGGATCTTTCTAATGCATGATATTGCCAATAACTCTCCTGCCATAAAGGAGCTTCAAATTATGTGCTAAGGAACTCATCAATTCTAATGATCCTACCCTGATCTTCAGTAAAAGCTACCATAGTTATTAGAGTTGTTCCTATGAAAACTTTCATAAGTATATAAGGGAAAGACACCCTCAAGTACTACACTTTACATAATATTTTATTAATGAATGTAGCCAGTGTTTCCTGGGAATAAAACACATTATTATCTAAGACTAGATATCAAGTATCCTGAGTTCTTCAGCAATAAGGGGTGTTTTTCCACTGTCACTAAAAGCACCCATTAAGTACCCATTAATGGGTACGAAATGGCATTTTCGTACCCATTAATGGGTATATATTGTTAATGGGTACTTAATGGGTACTTCTAGTGACAGTGGAAAAACACCCAAGATGTATACATTGGTATGGAATTTCTGTTCTTCTGGAGGCCTTTTCCTTAATCCTGCTATCATTCTCAATGAAGAGTTTTCTAATTTTTTTAAACTGTCTGTGATATGGTAATGGTATCCTGCCTAAGATGAAGGGTCTTTTCGTGCTTAATTTCAGTGGGATACTGCTGGCTTCTGCTCCATATTCTCCAAAATGCATCAGGCCTTTTGACAATACAAGCTTCCTTGTGACTTTCACAAATTCAAGTGGAAACCATCGAAATACTTCCTCATCATTCATAATTATAAATAATATGGTGTGCCATTTGGGTGCTCATATATTCATAAGAAATTCCTGGTACCTACATTCAGAAGAGTTTATATTCATGATAAAATGGCGGAATGGGACCCCTCCGTGTGCTGAAAGATATGTAAGACAATTTTTCAAGAAGAATTTATAAACAAAACAAAAATATCTATACCTTAAAATGTCACCCTCTAATCTATGAAGTGGCTTCCAGTCCAGAAATACTTCACAACTAAGTTTCTTTCATGCATTCAGTACAGATTTTGCTGTGCTGTATGATTGGAAATTGGGCTGGCAATTCCAGTCTTCATTCCTACTAGTGATAAATGAGAGCTGAAACCTTTTAAAAAAGAAAAGAGAAAGAAAAGATCATTAGCCTGCAGGCACATCATCTTCTGCTGTGATCTCTTACAGAGGTGGGATGGAGGTCAGTTGAGGGCCAGGTGTACTCCATGTCAGGTAGTCAATGTATAAAGACAGAGTTCAAAAACACTACACAAGAATTCACCCTGTGCTTAATGCAGGAGATAAGGGAAGATTATTGCTTGAAGCAATGTGCCTTCAGGCTAATGATTTTGGTCTCAAACATCCTTTCATTCAACAATGAATGTAACAAAAAGAAGAATTAGAAGATTAATAGCACACATAGGATATCTGTAAATACTGTATCGCCATCTTTTTTTTTTGAAACTTCTAAATTATTAAGCAGAATTAGGACACAACAATAAAAAATAAAATTTCAAATTATTTTTGTCAATGAATGGCATGTCCTGGGGAAGGATGAATGTTGGCTTAATACGGTGCATGTTAAATCTATAATCATTCATATGTTGTTGACATTTATAGCTCCTAAATGACCAGACAGCACAGTCAATGGGAAACAATAATGAAAGATGGCCACTCATTGTGAAGAGCCACTGATTATCCATCCCTGGTTTAATGCATAACTTAGAGTAGCTAAATGGCTATATCCAAACTCCATAATTAAACTCAGTGTATTACTAAGCTTTAGAAGAGAAGAGTTAGTTTAGTTTAACTGAATCACCTGTGTCCTGGGTCCATCAACCTGTACACTTTATATAGATTCTGAATCTATAATACAAGAGGCTTTTATTTTTCCATGTAAATATAGTGGCTCAAGAAGCAGCACTGAAAACCAGTGTGTCAAAAGCACCTGTGATCATTCATTCATTCATTCATTCATTCATTCATTCATTCATTCATTCATTCATTCATTCATTTAATTTCTCTCCACCCACAGGTCTCAGATCAGGTCTCAAGCACTGAAACATAAGTTTATAACAATTAACATGTATGTAACCACCCCAAAACTCCAGGACAACATATGGGAGGAGATTTAAATGCCAAAAGACTTGGTGAAGAAGTATGTCTCAGTCATGCACAAAAGGGGTACAATTTTGTTACCTGGTTATTCTATTGGCTGAAGGCCATTTTAAAGAAGCCTTCTCTCCTTCTGAGGAGGGGAAGGGGCAGCTGCCCCAGGAAAGATACCACTTTAAGGTTTTCAGTGTTGCTTCTTGAAAAGTACCATAAGGAAACAGAAAACTAAGGAGGCAGGGGTTACAATGTGAAGGAAAGCAAAAGCATAGAGAAGCCTCTCTGGAAGCTCATCTTGATTGAGTGGATTACAAAGACCCTTCAGAGTTGCCTCACCTGATGCCTGTTCTTTCCGCTCCCTTCTTAACAGGCAGAGTGTGAGGCAACCATGAAGGATTCTCACTGTTCCATTTCACTCACAATGAGTCTTTCCAGCAAGTGAGCTCTGGGATCTCTTTGCCTGTGCTTCCTCCAAACTGTAATTGTTGCTGCCTTTTTCTGCATCTTCTTGGAACTGTTTCTAAGGCAAAATCCTTCCAGGGCAGCTGCCCCTTCTGTCAGTTGTCCACCTCTGCCCCTCCCTGCCCTCAGATTCAGTCTTGAAATAAGCAATAGTGAAAAAAAATAGTACAGTTGGGACAGTAGCAGGCCTGGAAACAGCATGCTGGTCCTTAGGAAAGTGTTACCAAAGTTATAGCACTGCCAGAAATAGCTTGTGCAGTTCCTGCCATAATCAGCATTCAACATAGCAATCAGCAAGCAAACGTCTTTAAAAATGCTACCAGTATTTACAGCCACTATAATCTGTCCCTAAAGAACACTGAAAATGGGGTGAGAATGATAAATAATAGCATTATATGTGGCTGAGAATCAGGCAAAGGCTTAAAAGATTAGGATGTTTAACTTTCGGAAGTTAAACAAACTTGCTGCAACATATTCACCCTTTTCTTTTCTCAGTGGGGCACTTGGTGGCTATAAATCACCTGGCTTAGAACACACTAGAGGCCTTTTGATACTGGGAATGTACCACACAGTTGCTGGGGAAACTGCAATTATTTTCCTATGTTAGAATTATTTCTATTATTACTTCTAGATCTAGAATCTACAACTTTAAAGAAACTACAGTCTCCATCTCTTGTCAAAATATCAGTAAGAACACGGGGATTTTGTGTATCGAGTTTTCCAATAGTGTGTGGGCACCAATTTTTGGTGGTGTGAATAGGCCCATGATATTAATGCTAATAAGCTCTCGATCGTGAGAAGTAGCCATTTACTCTTGTCCTCTTTTGTCTGGATTTGGCCTTTAATTATGTGGTTGTTTTGTTTACTGAGATGTGTTTGATGAGTGACTTTATCCAAAGCTTTTTGGAAGTAAAAGTATACAGTGTCCACCGGGTCACTTTTATTTTGTTGATGCCTTTCAGAAAAACTCTAAAATACTAGAGCATTTCTGTCCAGAAAGCTTGAGCTTCTAAATGCTTGATAATTTTTATCTTTAATACTGGTTTTGCAATTTTCCTTAGGACAGATGTTAAGCTGATAGGCCTATTATTTCCTTGATTTCATTGAGCTGAGCAGCAAATGGTACAATTTCATTAAAATGTCTGCAATTTCTCCTTTATTTAATAGCTCTTGAATGAATGCCATCCAAACACAGTGATTTGATGATCTTTAATTCATCAGTAAGTCCTACAACTTCTTCCCTTGCTAGCTCTATTGCCATTAATTCACAGGTCTTTTTTATTTTATTTCATAATTTCATTTAACCATTCATTTTGAATACCATTAATTTAGGGTCTTTGTGCACTTGACTTTGCAGTCCGCACCTCACAGAGTTGTTTCTTAAGCAGAAATGGCCCCATGCATCCTGAAGCATCCTCCAAGCACTATAAGCGTGGAACACCTAATAGTGCTCCACACTTATACCAGTGGTGGAACCAATAAGGCTCTGTATGTCCTCCTCTTCGAAGACGTATAGGAGGAGCACGTGACTGGTGGTACAGGTGGTACATGATGCATCACCAGGTTAACCCAGTGTTGGTGCCTTGCAAGTGTCCAGGTGCTGTCACAAGAGCTCTGTGGTGCAGTGCGTCCCATGTCTTTTTCTTTCACTGTTTATTATTTTCCCTCAATTAATGGCCACTGCTGCATATTTGTCTAATAAGAAATGAACTGAAGAATTGGATCAGAAGACCTCAAGTGCTTGCTTTTTGCTGTTCCCTGTTCCCTCCCACACCATTTTCCTTTTGTTTCTTGTCTCTTTAGATTGTAGACCTGAGGGCAGGGACATGTCTAAGATTAATATAATATTGTAACCCACCCTGAGACCTTCGGGTATAGGACGGGATAGAAATACAAATAAGTAAATAAATAAATAATCCCAATTCCATTGCAATATCATTACTATATATTTGGACTAAGGAACAGCAATTATACTTCACGTGCTAAGAGTTTCAGATCATCCATATAAAGAAGATATGAAAGTTTTTGTATTGTTTGGAAGCTTGATATTCTTAGTCTGTTCCCCTGCTCCCAAATCACTGACAGTTGCAGCAGACAGAGATATAATATACAGTAATAGAGATAGTGCATCGCCCTGAAATACACTGCTTTAGGTGTTGACCTGGCCTATCACCTCACCATTCACTATCAGGTTGGCCTTCTATTCCTTAATTGCCTTTTTAAAAAACATTTTGATTTTGTCACTTATTCCTGTCATCGCTAAATATTTGAAGTTCCATGTATGTAGTAATGAGTCAAGTTCTTTTTAAAATCAGTATAAGCAGCATATAAATTGTTTTCCCTTGATTTATAATTCTCGAAAATAACTTTATCTATTAGCAGTTGAACTTTTGTATCTTTTGTTTTCTAATGACTTCCCTTCTGCTCTGCTGGTATCCCAAAGTGACTTTGCATTGCATCCAATTAATATTGTCTGAAGTTTAAACATTTTATTAGCCAGTACCTGCTTCGTACTGCACATTTTAATTGTCTTTCATTATAAGTTTTGCTAGCTGTTAGCCCATTCAACAATTTTTTCTCTTTACAGCATCACATTAATTGACTAGTGAAGAGTTTGTAAGAGCCAATGTGCCTCCATCTTTGGTTCTCACCAAAGCACAGCCCTGTTTACTGGCATTCCAGCTTGACCCAGTTTTCCCATGAATGTTTCCGTAGTGTTATCATGTCTTTCTCATACCACAGTGGCCTTGACAAGGAGGGGGACTCCATGGGAACCCACTGTGCTCGCAATGCCTATGGCCTTTGTCTTCTGCTATTAACCTAATAACAGAAGAACCTTTTGCTGCAGTCTTGTGTATGCCTGACATTCTTGTCTAGTTTGGTGGTTTGAGTTGCTGATAGGTGATTCTGACATTGTGCTAGAAACAATATGCCTTGTAACTACCTGGCAATGTCCCGTTCTTTATCCTCTTGACTGACTTTCCAACTAATTTTGTTATTACCAAAACCTTCATGTGGCTTCCAGTTAGATCAGTTTCCAATTCTTCAATCCAAATTGCATTCTTATTGTATTTCCATGGTTCGTCCCAGAGGTCTTTTCAAAACCTAACAGTTTCTACTTTATTTGACAAGATAAGGGGCTTACATGTTACAGTGAAGCTATGTTAGAAGACCACTCGAACCAAAGAAGTCCTCTGTGGAGAAGTCAGACAAAATGTCTCCCATATACATTAAATATGTTAAAAACAGGAAGTGGCGGGATAACCAGAAAAATGTTATTAGGAACAGAAAAAAAGTTCTGTATCAGAACAGTCATGACCCAATCTGGTCCAGTGTCTGGATACCTGATGTCCAGTCACACTGTATTAGTGCATTATAGTGTTTAGAACCTTGATGATGAGTTGCAAGGCTCACTTATCTTCAGTTCTGCAACTCAGAGCTGAAGGTTGCAGGGCAGCTGCGATGATAAGCACTGATGTGCCCGTTATGTTCATAATCACCCGCATCTGCCTTCAATTTGCCTCTTCATTTGGGTAGGCATTTTACATATCACAAGTGACCCAAATCTGCATAAAACATACTTATGGAAATATAAAAATAGTACCAAGTATGAATAGAAATATATAAATAAATGCCAGGTAAGACTGAGGTCATGACCCAATATATCTGCTGTCCACGTGCTGACTGCTGCTGCTCTCCTTCAATTATCAGATGTTCAAACCGAAGACGCATTCCAACAAAGGAAAACCAAAGGATAGCCTTCAAAACTGACCTGCTCTTCTTCTAGTCTTTCCTCCAAAGAACTGAAGATATCTAACATTCTCCTCCTGTCCATTTTATCCTTCCAGCAAATGACTGCGCACAGTAGATTAGGTTCAGAGTAGGGATGTGCACAAATGGGTTTTTTGACATCCAATTAGTAATGAATCAAATGTTAGAAAATTAATATTTATTTGAATAGATCCCCTTCGAATTTGGTAGGATTTTATTTGATATGAATGTATTCATACACATTTGTATGAATATCTGATATTAGCCCTAAAGCCAACAACATCTTTTAGTCCTCAATCAATCCACTTTCAAAGTGAGAGAATGAATCAGCAATGGGATAATCTTCCTTCCCTGTTATTTAATGCAGAAAATCCACCATTGAGTAAGATAATGCAGAAAGAATACAGCCAATCACTTTGCTGATGTGTTTTCTCATTCTGATGGGGGATTAAAACTTATGTGTGGCTGGACCCCTAGTCAGAAATTATGACCACTACAGGAAGGTGGAGCCATGAGTGCAGAAGACAAATCAAGAAGCAATGGACAAGGATAAGATGTGAGGTTGATCCAGTCAAGATGGATCAATCTATAAACTCATCATACTCTGGAATTAAGGCAGGCTGAGCAAAATTTAAGTCAATTGGGACTTTATTGAGTTGTTTCCTTGAAGCTCTTCCAGTCTTGCCTCGTGGTCTTGGGTGTTTTGTGTGTTCATTTTCAAGGTCAGAACGAATGCTGCTCGTTTAATTAAATCAGAGTGTTTCAGTTCAGCTGAGTTATTCTCAGCCCTGTCGTGCATTTGGAGACATTAACCAACATTAAGCAATATTACTGTTTATTCTACAAGCTGTGTAACAAACAGGATGTTGTGATTCTCAAAGAAAAGTTTCAGCTCCCAATGTCAAAACAAGTTCAGATGGTTCTGTTCAATTATAAGAAATATCACCTCTTGGTGTGCAAATGCTGCAGATATGACATGCATGGCTGGCAAAGTGCTGATGGAGCAGTCTTTTACAAGATAGGGAAAAAGCACAAGAGAAATTTAATTTTCATGGCCCTTTAGAAAACACCAGTGTGCATTCGTAGGGGGAGCTGCATAATTCATCTAGAAACAAGGGGGATATTATATGGCAGGTGGAACAGACAAGACTCCAGACGTTATGCAAGATAAACAGTTCATGAAAAAGCGTAAAGGAAGAATTCAGCCTTGGGGTGGAACTTTATAGTTGCAATAGCCAAAAATTCACAGATTATATAATTCCACTAAACTCACTTGCCCAATCCTTGGGATTAATTTATAGTAGAAAGGTGCCTTAATAATCTTACATACATCAGATTTAAATCATAGAGAAATTGGGTGACAGTGAATAAATTGAAAATCTGTTTTTTCTTTGGGTTTTTTTTTAGCTATATCATCAGTCTTTCTCATCACTGTTTCAAGATAAAAGCATTGCTTCCAGAGTAAAATTCTGAAGTTTTCTTCTTTAAATCAAATGTTTGCATTCTGAACGCACTGAACAAGACACAGGATGAAAATATTTCCTGCAGTGTAAAATCCACGGAAATGATGAACTGTATTTTGGTTCTTTTGCCTGCCTAATTCTACTGTACACTTCATGGTGTTTGAATACCTTGTGCATTTGATACAAGATGATTTTTAAAATGCTGGTTTTGTAATTTTGGATTTTAAAGTGTTGCCAATAAAATAGAAAACTTGCTTGCCAAGCTATTTAAAAATGGCATGTGTGTGAAAAGGACTCTGCACAAAATTGGTTGTTTTCAGATCAGTATGATTTGGAGTAGGCTTTTTTCTTCTGTGGTATTCTTGTCACATCTTATAATATGACAGTAGAGATGTGCTTTTGTTGTGAAATTTTAGAACAGCAGCAATGTCACGATGGTCATCACATTACCACTTAGTTTGGGAGGGTGAAAGCAAGGGTGAAAATCAGTTGGACAGCATGAATGGTCCATCAATGTTTATGTCATGCAGGGGACAACTGAAGGTGTTACACAGGAAAAGGTGCAAGGAGAGAGAAATCTTAAAGAAGTATGCATGTTGAGCTCAGGCACTGTTTATCTGCAGATTTTCATGCAGAGGTATTTTGTCAATAGAGACTGCATGGGCTTTCCTGCCACGAGATTTCCTGCCTTCCAAGACAGACAAAGGTCATGAACCTGCAGTTCCGAATTACCTTAAATTACTTTACACACTGCTGTATTTTTATTTTTTTTAAAAAAACTTTTCTAAGGAACAACTGTGTTCTTACATTTTGTGAAATTTGAAAGTCTTGAAATTTGAGAATCTGAAGGACTGGCCCATTGCAGAGATAGGTTCAAAACCGAAAAAAGCAAAAATCAACCAGATTTTGTGAAATTTAATACCAGAATTCTAAGATTTTTAGAATTTTGTAGACTTGTCCTCACTGTTGACAACCTTAGCAAGGGATACACGAGGAGACAAGCCTGCAGAGGCCATGAATAGTCCCCACTGAACCCCCATACAGGACAGGGCTCACTAGCAGAATTTTCAGCAAATCCTTGCTATCAAATATATGGGGCAGGCATGTATAGAAAAATTTGCAGTAGTGCATTAGCTGGCCACCAGGTATGGTGGCCGTTTCTATGGGAGGAGTCTGTCTCAAGAAAGGCAAGCTTGAACTGAGAGTCCTCTTATAAAGAAAAACTATTATCAAATTCATATTTCAGCAGCCACAGCATTAAGCCAAACAGTACAGTTTGTGATTGATTTTTAATATTAAGTTCCAGTTGGAGACAGAGAATTGTGATATGTCAGAAACACTATGAAACAAATATTCCATGATTGTCATTTAGGGAAGGGATTTGCTGGCAGAATATAAAGGTCTCCAGAAGAACACAAATGTGTGTGGAGTAAATCTCTCTCACAGACTGCTCTTTGGAGAAAGAGAAGTGCGAAAGGATTTATTCCAGGAACAAAAGCAAAGTGAGATAACTTGTATGAGACTCCTGCAGGCTGCAAACAGGGCCGGGAGACGCCCATTCCACCCAAAACTGAACGTAAGATTGGGACCCCAAACAGTCTAGCCCCCAGAGAAGGCAGCACCTGATATCCACCTGATGCCCCTTCTTTGATTAAGGATCTCTCTCTCTCTCTCTCTCTCTCTCACACACACACACACACACACACACACGGGCCACGTCAGGGCAAAGATTAGAGGCTGCATTAATCGAAGAGGCACCTTCCTGAGAGGATGAAGGAGAGGTCAGAGCTTTCATTTCATCAACATTGGGCTTCCCTGTGAAGAGGTTGCTTCATTCACCCACCTCATCCATCTGGTTGATTGGGGCCACCACCTATTTTCTGCCGCTGCAAAACTGAGCCACCTCTTCTGGTTCAGAATCTCTGAGCTAATGCATGGCTAGGGGATCTGACACCACGTGCTCTCCCCAACTGTCCACACCCAACAGCTAAGAAATGCTGGCTGTGCTCCTCACTGACAGTACACAGAATCATACATCCAGAAAGCAGCTGCCACTTTACTATAACAGCTCCTCTTGGCTGGAAGCTCATGGCCTCAACTCCCCAAGGGTGGATCTGCCAGGTCTATTGCTTGCAGACCCATGAGGCTCTTCCATTGCATCCTGGTGGGGAACCAACTCCAGGTATGGATCCAAGTCCTCACTTTTTTAGGGGGGGGGGCTGGGCCTATTCCCTGTCACAACCTCAGGGACCTTCCATGAGGTTCTCTACCCTGCCACTTTCCTGTGCTTTGCTACATTAGCAGCTACTAATTTACTACTACAATTATGGGGGGAAAGTGTTGAATTCATGACTGCAGTAACCTATGCATCTGTCTTTTCTCTCATATGTTGTAACGAACAAAAAATAAGAGGATTGTTTAATGCTATTACATTGGAACGAGATCCTAGACTGACATGAATTTGTGATACCTTGCCACGAAGTGTATCATAGCATTGGTGAAATGGTCACTTTATCTTACCTACAAGGATAGATAAAATCAAAGAATCTGCATTAGAGAATTTGCCAACTGCAAGTATTCTTTATAGTCATGCTCTGTTGGAGTACATATTGATTTGCTAAAGTTAAAAATGATAGTATTAATCTTATTTAAATTTCTACTTTAAATAAACTGAACATATATTAAAGTTTCTTCACATATATCAACAAACTGAAAATAACTACCCAGCAGTGTGTTCAAATGTCTGGCTACTGAAATAAATGCTAGCCTACTTACACCAGGGGTGGGGTTGGGGAGAACTATGTGCCATTTCTTGTTTTGCTTTTTTTCATAAAAATGAATTATGAATGCAGGACACACACACACACACACACACACACACACACACACACACACACACACACACACAGAGTGTCTGGCTTAGATTCTCACTTAACATGTTAACAGTTCATTAAGTAAAATAAACCTCTTGGTGAGTGCATCTATTTGCAACAAAATCTTTCCGAGAAGCCATTTGAGTGTATTCACAGAAATTATTCCATTAAGTAATTACAGCACACCGTAAGTGGAATCCAGTATTACCTTTTTTGGCTCCTTCTACAGCTACTTCCATGCCTCTCAAATCTTTTTGAAGTCCCCAGAACAGTAACAACTATGCTGTTCCTTCTTACCCCAAATAAGCTAATAAAATGCATTCTCAATGTCAGGAAAAATGCAATACTGGGAAGGAAATGTTTTTTTCTAAAAAAATACATCTCCAATTTCTAATATAAATTTATTGTATGAGTAACACAGTTCATACTTGTTTCCCACAATCATTATTTATGCATTTAATTCCCAATATTTTTCAACTGGCTTATTTGTCCTGCGTCTTTTTCTGATGGGACACCCAAGAGCCAGGCTGGAAAGTATTTGCTGTACTAACAGGATCCTCAGAGGGCTCAGTCTTTCCATAGTGATGAGCTGATGCGTGGCCTTTAATCCGCGTTTGAACTGGTTCTGCCACAAGTCCCTCTTCATATTCTTTTGCTTCCAAAAGCTTGTCCTTTTCATAAACTTCTTGAATCTTCTTTTTCATCTCTTTAGAATAATTCTCTTGTTTAAGAATTTCCTGTTCAAATACATAAATAAGTGTTTTTGTAAATGAAGTTTGTTTATAATTTAAACAAACACTTTTAAGGCAGAAATAAAATATCTCCTTTTTAGAATATTTTCACTGCTTTGACAGGATTAGGTATGAAGCCAGAATTTTATTTGTCACCATGTTTTCCTACTTTGACACAGATATAAAAAAATGCCTTCTACATAAAACGATCAAGCATGAGATAGTTGTTAAGATTTGTACTTAGCAGAATGTGATCATACAGACCTTCAAGGAGACACTAAAAGAACACTACTGTACCTCCTACTAGCTTTCTTTCTAGACTAGGGGTATTTTACCACTAGCACTGAGTACCCATTGAAGGACCCATTAAGGACACATTAGGCTCAGAGTAGGATGACCCCATTTCCACTACAGACCCCATTAGAGCCACATTTGTTTCCACTAGAGGTAGGGAAATCCGGATCATATGGGTCCTTCAGGACCTATAATCCAGATATCCTGTAGACCTCATTAAAGGGGTCTGCAATGGGGTCTTCAGCCATCAAATCCGGATTTTAGGGAGCCTGTTTCCACTACAATTGGGCAATGGGGTCTAGAGGAGGCTTGGGGGGGGGTACCCATGGGGGGAGGGGTGCCCCAAACTCAAAATACAGGATCCAAAGAGAACCCCTTGCAAGAGCAATGCTGCTGTCAAAGGCTCCGGAGGATCTTTGAAGTTAGTGGCAGATCACTCTGGAGATTCTATGGAGCCGCTCCAGAGGATCTTCGAAAATTCTCCAAAGCGTCTATGGAGACTGCACCCCCTGTCCCCCAAAACACCTGCGGTGACAGGCAGACCTCTCATGGGTAGATCTGGATTTGCACATGGGTGTTCTGGTGTTTCCACAGCAGGCAGGCTAGCACCCATTGCTATAGGGTGCTAGACCACCCATGGAAACACACTGGCTACTTCCCTTAATCCTGATCTACTAGATCTGGATTAAGGGAAGTACCCATTCCTTAGATCCGGATCTTCTAAGATT
Source organism: Aspidoscelis tigris stejnegeri (assembly GCA_023333525.1). Taxonomy (NCBI): domain Eukaryota; kingdom Metazoa; phylum Chordata; class Lepidosauria; order Squamata; family Teiidae; genus Aspidoscelis; species Aspidoscelis tigris. The sequence goes on along the minus strand of JALMGA010000007.1, from coordinate 27,669,703 downwards.
CGGATTAAAGGAGCTCAGTGGAAAAACACCCTTAAAAAATTCCAAATGTTTAAAACTTTCCTTGGAAAAGATAATTTTTCCTATTGCCATATTCTTTTTGTGATGTGAAAACACAAACTACAGAGTGCTTTCTAGGTAAGATTCTTCCTTTGACTTGTACAGGGACAGTATAATACTGGGAATTATATTTTCAATATTTATTGAATATTGAATAGGAAATACTGTATTTTCTGGCATATAAGACTACTTTTTAACCCAGGAATATCTTCTCAAAAGTCAGGGGTCGTCTTATACGCCGGGTGTTGTTTCTTATATGGCGAGTATATTCCAAACTCTATATTTTAACTGGAAAGTTGGGGGTCGTCTTATACGCCCAGTCATCTTATACGCCGGAAAATATGGTAATTATTATCTAGGTTGCTATTAGCTTTTCTTTCTTTTTCACAGCTGATATATATCGGGCTCATAGCTCCATGAAACTACCCTTGTGCCAAAAAGATCTCTTTCCTGGCCAGCCCGTGTCAATTCAGATCCCATTAGCCTACAGATGTATTTTGCACATATTAACATTATCTTCATTCACGTTGAATAATACCTGTCATTCTGATGCCCCAGGGTGCAGAGATCCTTCTGAAGCTCTTCACAGTCCCTTTCTGTTTTTTACCATTCTGGTCAATTTGCTTTCGTCAGCAAACCAGTACCTTGTCTCTTCACTCCTAGCTCTAGATCATTTATGTGTATATGGAAATGCAGTGGCTGCAGTACAGACCTTGGGGCAGTCCACTTATTTCAGCTCTCCATTGTGAGAAGCGTCCATTTACTCCTCTTTCTTTAACCAGTGGCTTATCCATAAGAGTATCTCTACTTTAATTCCATAGATATTTTATTCACTGAGGATTCTTTGGTGAAGGATACTAGCCACAGGGTGGTGTTGTTGTTTGGAACTTCAATACGTAGGATTGTTTTTATCTACTATATTTGCTGGTGTTTTCTAAAAGTTCCAAAAGATTAGGCAGCCAAGATCTTCCTTTTGAGAAACTATGTTGGTTATCAATGAATTAAGTCCTGTGCTTCTATATGTTGGCAATTTTATGTTTAATAATGGTTTTAACAATCTTCCCTGTGAGAGGGGTTAAAGTGACCACCTCATAATTTCCTGGATCTCCCTTTGAGCCCTTTTTATGATAAGAATGATATTGGCAATCCTTCAATCCTCAGCTACAGTAGCTAAACTTGGTGAGAAATTTCATCTTTACTAAAAGACCTGTAACCTCATCTTTGAGTTTTTTAAATAAGTCTTGGATAAGTGCCCAGTGATTTATTGATTTTAATTTATCAGTTAAGGCCTACCAGCTCTTCTTTTCTCACCACTAGGTTTCTGTTCTGAAAAAAACAGGCTGAGGTTCAAGGATTTATCCAACTCTCTCTCCCATGGGGAAAAAAAAATCATTCTGCTTCTCTGTAATTTCCCCAATTTTATTTATTTATTTATTTGAATTTTTCTCCTACCCTATACCTGAAGGTCCCAGAGTGGGTTCAACATTAAAAAGCCCAAGTATAAAACAAGCATATTAAAACCACAAGTGGAATATGGAAAGAAAAAGCTGTTTCCTTTTTTAGCCAAAAGACAGGGCAAAGAGGGGACCTAGTGTATTTAAAGTTTGTTTGTCTGTTATCCCACTCTGCAGTTTTGGCAATATGCTCATTTTTTTCCTGTCTGCATTTTATCTTGTATGTTTGCATTTCTTTGACAAACTTTGTGTCTCCTTTTGTTTTCTTCATTAGAATGCTTTGTTGCACATAATAGGTTCCTTCACAGTGTTAGTCAAGCATGGGGACTGCTCGCCAGGTTTCAGTTCCCATCTTAATATTCAGAATACATTAGAAAGGAACACCTATTGTTGGGGGGAGGGGTTAACTTTTTTAGTTTTTCATTTTTGTTTTAATATTATACAATATTACAATAATTATAATCAATGGTACTCAAGAATAAACATAGGATTCAAATGCAGTTTAAACAGAAAATTTACAGACATGCAAAATATTGTAATTGTAAAATCATTTTACATTTTGTGGTATTCCTACTTCTTATTTAAGCAGTAGTGAAACTAGTGGTGCTGGAAGTAATTAGTGATTAATTAATTAATCATTAATTAGTGATATGGCATCAATAACAGGCTCTCATATTTGTTGGATACTCCATTTGCAATATTAATTTGACGTATTATCAATTCAAAGACTGCTGTTTTTGTTACTTTATAATACCACAATTGTATATTAAGTTGTTGATTATCTTCCCAACTTTCCATAATGATTCGTCTCCCAACTATTAACATATTTAACAAGGTTTTATGCTTAATTTATTTTCATTTTTATAAATATGGAGAAAGACAATCTCAACTGTAAAATTGCAATTCCTGTTCTTGTTGTTCTATGTACATATGTTTGTCTTGTGCAGTGACAGTATGGTTATGGTTATCTATTTTTTCTTTTGTTCATATGTATTTGAAAACTAAGGAAACAAAAGTCAAAATACAGATAGTTTTTACTTTTTTTCTTCTGGTCTGAGTGAGTGTTCTACCTTCAGCTATGATAAAAGGGAGATAAAAGAACATCCTTCAAAACCTTCACAGTTGTAGCTCTGACTTGTAAGCAGTAAAATCACTATCAGATATTCTATCATACTATCTGCTTTGGAGGTAACCTGGGAGAAACACTTGAGCTCACTTTTGAATAGAAGGTCACTTCTTGAACTTTTACATTCAGATAAATCTCAGGATGTCACATATGTTGTGAAATTTCTCCTGAATGCTAACAGAATTAGATTTGAGAAGTGACTGTTAAAAATATTCCAAGTGAAATCTATTGCATTGAATGAATGGTCTTCTGTTTTTGTTTTCTTTTAGTCAAAGATCACAGTAAAAATTGACTGACAAAAAATGTGTGTATATATAGCATGAAGCAATGAAATGATCGCACCAAAAGAGTAGGAGTTAAGTGCTGCCACACTAGGTAATCCACTTCACCAAAAAGAGTTAGCATGATGTACTGTGCACTGTTAGCATCAAAACTATCAAGATTTGCATGGGCTATATAAATTCACTGGAAATATTCAACAATCTGTGAACTTCCAGTAGTATAATATTTATAATACTTTTACACAGCACTGGCTCATGGAAAGGGGATTATAGTGCTGGTGTATAGGATCAATAGTGATGTGTTGCCTTTCCTCAAATGCATGGAATGTATTTAATATATAAAACCATAGGTTTAGAATCTTTATTCTGATACTTCTCAAGGCCAATGCTGCTTTATTTTCTGTATTTGGTGCACCTGGAATGGGCAGACTGATATAATCCCGTCTAATCCCAGGCAAGAGTAGCTGCATAATTGCTTCTGGCATCTTCTAACTGGCCATAATATGGGGACATAGCTGGTAAAGCCTACCTTTTGACCCTGAGAAAAGTACATCCCTATACTTGGCAAGGAAGTGAAGAAACATCAAGGCCTTAAAAGGTGGGAAAGACACCTGTGTGAACAAACAAGTGCAATTAATGATCTAGGCTATCTATAAAAAGGAGGCCTTAAAATAAGCCATCCTGGACTCCAACACAGACCTTACTGAGAGATGCTGTGAACCAATGACCAAACTGGGGCACGTCCACTTTCATTCTTTTGGAGTCTCTGGAGGGAGGAATAGTTAACCAAAGCCACCTCGCTTCCTTATTGCCTTAAATACAAAAAACCTCTGGCAAAGGCTGGCAAGACTGTGTGAAGCTTCAGCAGGGGCAAGACTTCATTTAGTCCCTTATTTTTTTATTGCACCAAAATGTTATTTGATGTGCATCAAAGCATGATCAAAAGTATATCACCTATCACTGGCTTGCTACTTTCCCTTCCTCATTATGACTGCTGTTGCTGACATTTCATCCCCACAAATCTGAACATATTTATTCACGATAATCTTCATCTTAACTTGAAGAGTAATGGATCAAGAGGTTAACAGCACCTGCCCAGTGTTCTCCTATCCTCCAGCCACACAGTTCCATTATTTCTGAAATCACTGACTCTCATCCAATCAAGACTTGAGTAACAAGCTGCAGCAACTGTTGGTCATGTGTTTGGGTCCCAGAATCCTGTGGGCAAACCACTGTGGGCTTGATTTGATTTGATTCTTCCCTTCCCAAAGCTTGCTATACATTAGGAATTCACAATTCCCACTGTACCACTGGAAAAGAGGTAAAGGCAAGTGAATATCTCATGTGTATCAGGGCTCTGATGACATCTTTGGACTGACTGTTTTCCTGTATCCTATACCTCACCCCACAGGTACCGATCCACCAGATGTTCAGCAGAATGCTGATATTCTGACCACCTCAAAAGCTCTTGTTGCGAGTGCTACAACTCACCATAGAGTGAATCTGTGAGAGTGTTTGCACAAGACCGCAGGAAAGGTATAAATATTCCCACTCCCTCCCTTAGCCTCTTTCAACCTCTCCTCCCCTCCCCTTCACTCTCCCCTACTTTCTACTTTTCCTGTTCAAATTATTAAGAACCAACTCCTTCAATGAAAAAGAAAGCTGTGGCTTAGTGCAGTTGTGAAAACTTTTATCCGCACCTTTTCTTTGTTCAGATGTGTAGTAGTAGTCCAATTTCACACCATTCTCCTTCTATTTTAAATCAGTTCTCCTCAGTGGACAATTCACCATATTCTCTTTTGACTTTGGACCATGCAAGAATATTTTAAATATCCTGAGTAATTCCTCCCTTTCTGTAGCATATGTTCTTAATGAACAAGTTTTATTCTTTTATTGCTAAATTCTAAACATTAGAATAATCTTACCCTCATTACCTCTACTGAATCATGTTTACCTTTATGGAAAAAACTTATGTTCATCTTGTTTATGCCCCAGATACTGAACTTTAGCATGCAGGCAGAATAAGTCAAAATATCTCACTGCAGCTGCTCCCCCAGTTCCTCTTGCATTCTTTGCTTCTGAGGTTATATCTCCCCCACCTCACCCTGCAGTTCAATGTAATGTTCTTCTAATTAAACTCTCCCTTTGTCTATAAAGCACATTATTTCTCAGTTCCTGTAAGCTACAGTCCATCTTTCACCCAGAGTACTTACTCTTAGACCATGAACTCAGAAGCCAAATCTCTCCCATGTACATGAAAGAGAGTCTACATCAAGGCACCTCAGAACTGAAAGGGATGCAGTAGTAAAATCACCTCCTTCCAACTTTGATGTGACCCTCAGACAAGCAACATGCATCTCAGGGTGCTTGAGGGCTGGCAAGTGCCCTTGAAAGCATCCTTCTCCAGAACAGGATAAAGGACTCTGAGGGTGCGAACTGTCCTCAGGTGCTCACACCGTCAACATGTAGGTACATGGAAACTACACAGCTGACTTATCTTAATCACATTTCACACAGAAATACTTTTAGTTGCTCTGAAAATGGCCAACTTCCGGCACCATTTCCAGAGTGACGAAAAAATAGGCCAATGCTGCATCTTTGAAGCTAGGGAATGTTCATTCCTCAGTTTCAAAGACAACGAGACGTTGAGATGGGTAGACATGAGGGAACCACATGTTTCACCTATGGGGCAGGAGCAATCTCCCTTTCTGGGAATGCAGCCTGGGTTGATATGACCTGACTTGTAGCTGCTTGGATTCAACATGTTTGCCTTCCTGTTTTATGCAATATTGAAAAAAATAGCTAACCTGCTAAAAAAGAAGAAAAAATCATTTACAAGTGTTTGCTTCAATGCTTTACCCAAAAGAATTTAAGATACTGACTTCACAACATTTCAATGTGTAAACTGAGAAAAAAGGGGAAAATGCATAAAGAACAATCTATACAATAATTTCACAGAAACATACATTGAGAAAAACACATTGTCCATGGATAATCAAGTGATTATTACCACGACTGAAAGGAAACCAAATTCCCATATCAAAATGAAATTGAGATTGCAGAGTAATGAATCTCCATTATCACAATATAATAAACCTAACTGTATTTTTAATGCTAGATGAAAACAATTCAATTGACTTCAATTAACTTTCTAATTTTTCAGGAACAGAAAGGTCAGGACTACAGCAAGCACAGAGAGAAGGCCTCTCCTTCGTAATATTTGGACACGCAGGGATTGATTACACAGTCAGAAAGAGAAGAATATCAATAGCTTATATATGCCATAGTAAGGAATCTTTGGTTGTAGCTTTCCTCTATTTTATCCATACAGCTTTACACTTCTCTTACTTCTGGGCTTTTGTTCACAGGAACTAAACAGAAGCATATTTCAAAAAGGTTTAGGTGTTCTTTGTTGCTGGGGTAGTGGTGGTCCAAACTTCTCCAAAGTCAGTATTTTAAATAAACACAAATTGATTGACCTAGGATTTCAGATTTATAATGCAAGAGCCAACATCATCAGAGTTACATGAGTTTAAATGTATCTCAAATAACTATATTAAGTTGTGAAGAATGGGGCATACATTGAGATCTGGATAGCTTATCAGGATCCATGCTGGAAAATGAAATAGAAGGGATCCATCTATGAGGATAAGCGGTCATTAAGGGCAACCAGGCTCTCCATGTTTTGCAATAAGCTCACTACCTAATAAGAAATAATATGATCCCTGATGTTAATGCACTGATCTCATTTTTTTATGTCACTGTTTCACTCTTCAACAATAATACGCAGAGGAATCATAATTTTATTCGTTGTGTCTTTTTTCTTTAACTGAGAACAGAATGAGAACAGCAATGGCAAACTAATTCATACATTGATGCGACACTGATTGGATTGTCTGCGGGTAACTCTTGTTGAGAATATAAACCATTCTGATGGTTCTTCGAAACACATTCTGAGCATGAGAGTTAAAGTGCTTTTGTTCTATAATTTTTTCTCAAGACCACAATCTAATGATGTGGCAGATACAAAGAATATGCATATATAGATGCCCAAAGATACAGGCATATCACCATCAACATCTGTCCTTCAAAAAACCTGCCACATTTAATATTTCTCCCCTGCTTTTTAAAAGATGTTTAAAAATACTTATCAGGAAATATCCACACACTGAGTTTCCTTTTAAAGAAGCTTCACATCAAATTATCTCAACATTCTAGCTTTATGGGCAAGCTGAACCAAATATATCTCCATTTTTTTCCCAACAGATATGTAGATTTCAAAGATGCCATCAAATGCACACTACATCTTAAAGCTTCATGGGCTGTATGGAAATTAACAATCTCTGCTCCACGATTGGAACTATTTTCTAAAAAAAATAATAGTAGTAGGCTAAAACCCCAATACAGTACATAGAACCACAATAATATAATACACTTGACAAGAATCACCATGTTCCCATTTAAGAAGTATGCTTATACCATGGCAGTGACACTAGTAGAAACAAATCCTAAAATATTCTATACCCTCAGGAATCATATGTAGAAAAGCATCCATACCCTTATTTAGTGTCTACCAGACATTATAAAGTAGTGATCTAGGAAGGGAAGGTGACAAGACATTTAGCACAATATGGATACACTCCCTTTAAAAACAGAGGTCTCAGTTCTAGTAAAAAAACTTGAAAAGTTGGATAATCAATCTACACATTGGACGGGGTGTTAGTGCTGGTTTAGCTTTACTATCATTTTGTTATTCCACCTCCTGCAACCATTTATGTATAATTAATCTATATACTGTTATAAACTGCCTAGAGAACTTGATATTAAGTGGTCTATAAATTTAAGAAATGAGTAAATAATCCATCAATTACTTTAAAAATACTATTGTGTATATTAAATATTGATCTTCTCTCATCATTACTTATTTTGAAAACATAATGACAGTCAGGAAAGCACAATATTTTTTCTTAAAAAGCAAATGTTTCTTTCCCTGAGTTTTTTATATTTATCACAGGCTAGCCACTTTGTTCATTGAAGCTATTCGTGAATAAATCGTAAGCATAAACTATGGCCTGATGGATTGATCAGTGGCTCATCAAATCCAACAGCCTGTTCTCAAAGCTGTCAACCAATTGCATACAGAAGACCATGATTTTTCCTTGCTCAGACTGCTAAAAACTGGACCAATTTCTGACTCCCTTCAGAACTAATAGAAAGCAGACAAGCTCCTGAGTATTGTCTCAATACTCAGGTTAAGCGCCTTAACCTTTGTAAACAAAAATTTTGTTCCTGTTAATGTCTTCTGAGCATTGCAAGTAAAATATGCTAACTTCTCAAAAGCCCCTCCCCAGTCCAAATTTTTGTTGAAGCGGGAACAGGATATTCACTGAAATGTTCTGAGCCAAACAGTAGTTCATTGCAGATAGATAAGATGATGAAATAGTAAGCATTTTATAATAACACTTCAATGCTCCCAGCATTGGCCCCTCCCTCCCAACTGCCGCCAGTCGGGCCATGAAGGAACCATCTTGCCTTGGGAGAGGAAGAGAGAAGGAAGCTGGGTGAGCACCTTACACCAAGCTCCCAGCATTGGCCCCTCCCTCCCAAGTGCCTCCAGACGGGCCATGAAGGAACCATCTTGCCTGTGGGGAATGGAGGAGGAAAATAAAATAAAAGTTTTTACCTTTGCAAGGACTCTGCTGCCACCAGAGCACCCCTGTTTCCTCCCACACCATTTTCCTTTTGTATCTTGTCTCTTTAGATTGTAAGCCTGAGGGCAGGGACCTGTCTAAGATTAATATAATATTGTAACCCACCCTGAGACCTTCGGGTATAGGGCGGGATAGAAATACAAATAAATAAAAAGGATTCTGTCAATGAAAGTTTTCAGCCAGTGAAAAGAACTGCACAGCTTTCTTTTATAGATGTAATGAACCACAATGCAACAAAACTGCTTCTGTTTCTGACTTAACTGCGAAGCACAGTTGTGTAACAGCTGTTTGGGGTAGGGGATTTCCTGAAGATTAGGCTTCTTTGGCCAGTGGAAACAAAGAATATGAGTGGATAATGCAGGCAGAAGATAGTTTTTTAAATTAAATTTCATTTGATACCATTAAAGGACAAAACTTCAATGACATCATTCATGTTTACACACAAAACTACGATTACAATCCCACAATTTTGTTTTTAATATCATTCTAAGTCTCGTATAACTTGCATTTTCACATTCTATTAAAAGTTTATCCCAAAACGTATCTTGTAATGAAGCTTCTTTGTCTTTTTAAATTAATCTACAAACAATTATTTACTCCCATCCCAGCCAGAACACCCCTCCAGTAAAGGCCTCTAGGCAAGACCCCTCATTCTTCATCTTCCTGTTATACCTCAACTATGAGATTAACAAAGTCTGGATTAATAAGGTCCAAGTCAGGTGTTCGGGAAGCAGGACACTCTAATGACAAGTAGTGTACCGGGACAAACGACTCAGGTACCAGACAAGAGAATGTGGGGAGGGGAAGGGAATGATTACATATGTAATGTATAGTTAAGATTGTCTACTGCTTTGAACACATTGGGTGTTTTTCCACTGTCACTAGAAGTACCCATTAAGTACCCATTAATGGGTACAAAAATGCTATTATGTACCCATTAATGCAGTGGTTCTCAACCTGGGGGTCGGGACCCCTTTGGGGGTCGAACTACCCTTTCAGAGGGGTCGCGACGGGTCTCCCACAGCCCTTCCCTCCCACCTCCCAGCTGCTTCGCCCCCGTGGTTGGGGGTCTCCACAACAGGAGGAACTCCATTAAGGGGTCGCGGCATTAGGAAGGTTGAGAACCACTGCATTAATGGGTACATAATGGGTACTTCTAGTGACAGTGGGAAAACACCCATTAATAAAGGTTTTTTAAATAAAACAGATCAGAGAACTATGGATGCTTAAGAAGGCGATCATCTACACTCAAAGACAAACTACTAATTACCCAACACTCAAATGTAATCAAGAGGAAACTACTATCAAAACTGGAGATTGACAGGCTACATGGAACATGGCTAAACTCCCAAACTGATAAAATCCTGGAAGTATAGCTCACTCCCACAGAAGGTGAAAAGGTAATCACCACCACTACCCATGCTGCAAGACAGAGCTGTTGAAATTGGTGTACTGATTATGAACAAGCTTGCTACTGTTAATCCTTACACTAGCTTGCACAAAAACACCTTTCAGACAAGATACTAGCAGAGGACAATGCAGCAATGTAAACCATCCCAACTACCACTATAAGCAAAACCAAAAAACTGGTGTAGACAACAGTAACAGTAATTCCAGAGATGTTTGATTACAAGACAAGGGATCCAATCATGACAAAAAGCATCTCCCTAGAAGGCTAAGACTGGAAGTCAAAATGATATATATGCAAGGACATCAGTAAGCTGACAAAACTCAATATGGGCATAAAGATCTAGACGCCACAAGTAACAGGAAAGAATATGGGAAACTGGAGACATAGAAGAAATTGAAAGAAGAAAGGAAACGCAAAAGTGGTCCCAGTAGTGATAACAATCTTCAAAGGAGTAACTCCCAAGTTGGAAGAATGGCTTCAACAGACATCAGGGTAAACACTGGAGATCTTTGTTCATTGTGTGCAGCCCTAGGAACAGCTATTATATTGCACAGAATCCTCAAACTTTCAGGGCTTTGGCAGAAGACTCAAAGCTAAGGTAGACATACCAACTAACTATTCCTAAGACACAAGGAAACTAATTTTTCTAACAAGGTTTTGTTTTTATATGTGGTATAAAAAGTGACTCCCCTTGTCTAATAGAATCCCCCAAACAAAGAATAAAGAGATCTGACCACCACAGCATCACTGATTAACCCTGACAGTCCAAGATCTATAAACTGATGGGGTCTGAGCTTTCTGCAACACACCAGGAAAGGGATCTTCGGTTTCTGGTGGACAGTTCAATGAAGGTGTCACCCCAATGCACAGCAGCAGCCAAAAAAGCTAATTCAATGCTGGAAATAATTAGGAATGGAATAGAAAACAAGTCAGCAAGTGTCATTTTGCCTCTTTATAAATCTACGGTGATGCCACATTTGGAATATTGTGTACAATTCTGGTCACCACACCTCAAAAAGGATATTGTGGAAAAGGTGCAGAAAAGGGCAACCAGAATTATTAAGGGGCTGGAACACCTCCCAGGCTGCAACATCTAGGCCTCTTTAGTCTGGAGAGACAGCGTTTAAGAGGGGAACTGATTGAAGTATATAAAATTATGCACAGTATTGAAACGGTGGATAGAGAAAATTTCTTTTCTCTGTCACACAACACTAGAACCAGGGGGCATTCTACGAAGCTGATAGGTAGGAGAGTCGGATCAGACAAGGGGAAGTATTTCTTCAATCCGCGGATCATCAGTTTATGGAATTTTATGCCGGAAGAGGTGTGTGACGGTTTTTGGGTGCAGGCTGCAGGCTGTTTTGCTTTCTGGCTTTGCAGGCTTCTAGCTAGCTGCAATAGCCAGCCTTGTTGCAAACCCTGGGATTTGGGCTGCAAAAAGAGCGGGAAATCCTGTGCGGGCCCTGTTGCAGTGATTGGCTGGAGTAAGGTTTTGGAGGGAAAAGCTGTCCGGGGATCTGAGTGCTGGAGGGGCTAGAGAAGGAGTTCCCACCAATCAGGCTGGAGGGACAGCAACCTCTGTTAGGAGTCTCCAGCAGCATTTTATTGCGGCTAGAGCCAATCAGGATCAGGGGTGTGTGTATAAATGAACACAGAGTACAGCAGAAGGGGTCTTCATGCTGGGACAAGACCTGAAAGGAAAAGAAGAGCTGAACCTGAAGGAACCAGACCAGTAGTTGACCAGGGGTCTTTGTGCTGGGACTGAGGCTGAAGGGAACAGAGGAGCTGATCCTGAGGGAGCTGGAACCAGTAGCTGACCAGTGGTCTTTTGGGCTGAGTGATTTCTGAAGGAGGCAATCGGGTGGATTGTAGCTCTGAGGGAGACTTCACTAGCAACTGACCAGGCTGGATGATTGGACAAGCAAGGACGGACTGGGCCTTGTGATCATCTAGGGCCATGTTCTGGTACACTGGCTTGGCTTGAGCTGTGGCAGAAGCAAGTCAGAGGGAGAGGAACGTGGAGAGGTTTGTCTTTTAAAAGGGGAACTATTTTCCTTTAGAGAAAGGGGTAGCTCCTAGCCTTAAGAGACTTGCAAATTTAAACCAACAAATACCTGAACCTTATTTTATCTTTTATAGTATTGCTTGTGTATAATAATAAACTTGTTTTAGTTTACTGTTGAAACGCTTGCTACCAGTGTTTTGTGTCCACACTGTAGTATTCACTTGGCCGTTGCACGAACCCAGCATCCTAACGGGGCCAAGCTACTCCTCAGAGAGGGCAGGCACTTTCTGGAACGCTGGGCATCGTGGCAATTTGGTGGCAGCTCGGGACGAATCTTGATTCAGTCCGCTTTGGCCAGAATACTACAGTAGCAAGCAATACTGTGTGTGATTGAGAAGGGCAGCCAGAGTTTGGCTCCTTTGTGAATGAGTCTGGTGTCTGGACACAGAGCCCTACGGTAGTGCCTGTGGGTCAGAACTCCTCCATCCCTGAAGTGTGTGTGTGCTAGACGTCAGGGAGGGCTAGTAGGTAAGGGCTAGCAGGCACAGGTCCCGAGGTAAACGCTTACGGTATTTTGTAAGGACCTGTTGTGCTGTAAGCCCTAGTATTTGGGTGAGCCTAGCCACAGTATAGTGGGGTCAGTAGGTGTGGTGGCCAGAGGTAATTGCTTTGGGTAAAAGTACGGTCACCAGCCGGACGCTGAACCACGTGGCTACACCCAAATAAGACCTGGTTCCAGAGGTAATCTGCCTGGGTAAAGTACGGAACCAGGGAGGGAATTACGTTCCCTGTGTGTTGGCTACTAATATCAGCAGCCAGCACGGTAAATCAAGTGGTGGGGAGTCCCACACTTGATGCTAACTAGGAGAGGGGCTAAGGCTGTTCCAAAGGGTCCAGGGGGACTGCCAGCTAAACGTGTTAGTGGCAAGGGTCCCAGAGCCAAACCAAGGAAAGCTATTATGGAGTCTGTGGTGGAACAGGAGGTTTCAACCCCAGAGCCAAGTGTGGGTGCAGGCCCAGGGACTCCTGAAGCTGTGCCGGGAGTGGCACAGGACAAGGGGCTCGCTGAGCTCAAACTGAGGCTCGAGTATGAGCGGGAGATGAAAAAAATGGAATTGGAACTACAACTAGCCAGGGAGAAAGCTGCCATGGCAGAGCGTGAAAAGGAAATGGAATTGGAAATGGCCAGAGAGTTAGCTGCAATGGCTCGTGTGTTAAAAGGAGTCCTAAGGAGCCTGGGACTCCAAATTCTTCTGTGGGTGATCCATCTGAGTGTCGAGTTGCGGTCATCACTGGAAGGGATCCAGGAAGCTGGTGCCAGGTCGGAAGGGCCAAGGTCTAGAGCATCCTACGCCGAGACTGGGGAGACCAACAGGACGGCATCTCCAGGCAACTGGGTCAGCAAGGAGCTGGATCCCACAGCAGGACCACTGCCAGATGGGACCAGCAAAGAACCAGACTGATTTTGGACTCAGTGGACTATTTGAGTGACTTTAGGACATTGTGTTTAGTTATAATATAGTTAGTTAAGGAAAATCTTTTACAGAGTGTGTTTATTAGATAGATTTATGTTTAGTTACACTCCTCTTTGGGAGACAAATGTCCATGGGACAGTTGTGCCCCAGGTACATTTGTCTTTTTTGGGGAAGGGAGGGGTTGTGACGGTTTTTGGGTGCAGGCTGCAGGCTGTTTTGCTTTCTGGCTTTGCAGGCTTCTAGCTAGCTGCAATAGCCAGCCTTGTTGCAAACCCTGGGATTTGGGCTGCAAAAAGAGCGGGAAATCCTGTGCGGGCCCTGTTGCAGTGATTGGCTGGAGTAAGGTTTTGGAGGGAAAAGCTGTCCGGGGATCTGAGTGCTGGAGGGGCTAGAGAAGGAGTTCCCACCAATCAGGCTGGAGGGACAGCAACCTCTGTTAGGAGTCTCCAGCAGCATTTTATTGCGGCTAGAGCCAATCAGGATCAGGGGTGTGTGTATAAATGAACACAGAGTACAGCAGAAGGGGTCTTCATGCTGGGACAAGACCTGAAAGGAAAAGAAGAGCTGAACCTGAAGGAGCCAGACCAGTAGTTGACCAGGGGTCTTCGTGCTGGGACTGAGGCTGAAGGGAACAGAGGAGCTGATCCTGAGGGAGCTGGAACCAGTAGCTTACCAGTGGTCTTTTGGGCTGAGTGATTTCTGAAGGAGGCAATCGGGTGGATTGTAGCTCTGAGGGAGACTTCACTAGCAACTGACCAGGCTGGATGATTGGACAAGCAAGGACGGACTGGGCCTTGTGATCATCTAGGGCCACGTTCTGGTACACTGGCTTGGCTTGAGCTGTGGCAGAAGCAAGTCAGAGGGAGAGGAACGTGGAGAGGTTTGTCTTTTAAAAGGGGAACTATTTTCCTTTAGAGAAAGGGGTAGCTCCTAGCCTTAAGAGACTTGCAAATTTAAACCAACAAATACCTGAACCTTATTTTATCTTTTATAGTATTGCTTGTGTATAATAATAAACTTGTTTTAGTTTACTGTTGAAACGCTTGCTACCAGTGTTTTGTGTCCACACTGTAGTATTCACTTGGCCATTGCACGAACTCAGCATCCTAACGGGGCCAAGCTTCTCCTAGAGAGGGCAGGCACTAACCGGATTGCTGGGCATCGTGGCAAGGTGGTTAACAGCTGCTAGCCTAGATGGCTTTAAGATAGGATTAGACAAATTTATGGACAACAGATGCATCAATGGCTACTAGAATTAATGCCTAAGAACATATTTCAGGCTGGGGGAGAAAGCTGGATGCTTCTGTGGTCATTTGTTGGGATTCCAGAGCAGGAAAAGGTTTATCCTTGCCTCTGCTTGAGATGCCCATGAACATTTTGGTGGGCCACTGTGTGCGACGGGACACTGGACTCGACGGCCTATGGCCTGATACAGCAGGGCTTCTCTTATGTTCTTAGGTCTCCCTTCCATGGGAGTACTGACTTGACCTGGTGGATTGGGCCTCCAAGACTTCCCTGACCTTTACTTTTCAGGAATTGGCAATTACATGCATAACTATCTTGACTACAGTAGTTTTTAAGGAACTAAGTAAGTATTCTTTTGAATTACAATAAGTGCTAGAAATTTTAGCACTAAGCTAGGAATGTGTTTGATAGGTTTACATAGCTCTCTTTTTATAAAGATATGTTTCTTCAGTATTTTGGTGCAAGTACTTTAAAACCTTTATAGAGGGCCTGAGATTTCTGAGTTTGAGTTTAATATACTAGCACTAGTGCTGTTTATACAAACAGGATAATTCAAAATCAAGCAAACTGATGTGAGGTAAAGAAAGTGGACATGTTTTATTGGTTAGTGCTTTCTAGCTGCCAGACGACAGCAAGAATAGAACAGTAAAACGTAAAGGTCATGGATGCTCAAAATCAAGCCACTTTCTGCCAGCTCAGCAGATGAATGTGGATTCAGCTTTGCCAAGTAGGAAGAGATATAGGACAGATATCCCAAAGTACAAACATGAGAAAAGCCCAGGGCAGAGCTGCTCTTGTTAATGTAGTTATTTAAACTAACTGCAGTCAGCAGTGTCAGGATTCTGCACAAGATGAGCTTTCTGTGCTTCTGGCCAATAAAAATACCTGCCAAACCAATGTCTTATTTAATTTATTAAAATTCTGCTGTAGTGAAAACAACCTTTGATAAATTACAATAATTAAACTGTGGACCAAATGCCTCTAATTTGACTCCCACCCTGACTTGTTTCTTTTGCTGTCTAGAGATTTTTGGCAGAGGGCACTTTGGCTCTCTGAAAATAAGTCAAATTCATTAACTCTTCATAAACATGCCATTTCCCCCTAAGTTTATGCCTCAAACTAGATTTCAAACTAGCAAATTAAAGATAACAGAAATTTAATTACAGATAGCCCAGATTTAAAGTCATTTGATACAGTTATTTCATTAAAACGTTGCTGCTGTGCTACTAGAATTCATCTAAGTTGGGTTTTTTTGTACAGATTAGCCACGAAGGAGGTACATCAAAAAAGAAAAGACTGTGGGCGAAAGTGAGTCATATAGTCTTTGTTCCTGTTGTCATACCACTGTGTTGGACTGCCTCCTACTAACTACATGGCCCAATCCATACAGTATTCTTGGTGGATACAGAAGCGAGGATACAGAGCTGAGACTCAAACCTGCAACCTTCTGCTTCCAAGGCACTTATGGCTACCATTGCACTATAGCTGCTCCCACTACATTTGCAGGCATGAAACAGTATCTGACAGATACTGCTCATTGTAAGGAAAGAGCCCGATGGGGAGCAACATCCACAGAGTTCATGCTGTTCTAAGTCTCCAGTGACCTCATTCAAAGGAAGTCAATGGAAGGTATGTGTCAGGCGGGGCTAGCTGCCTGCCATAATATTTGTATGTAAGATCACTGCCACGTATGGGATTCTGTATATATGTATATAATGGCTGCCTGTTGTTTTGCCTCAGTAGGAAACTGACAGTTTAGACCTCCCTCCCTGCTGAGGTCAACGGATACATTTGTGTAAGAAGGTTTGGGCGCCAAGTTTAAATTGGTTTTGAAAAATAGTTATTGTTCATTGGTTAAGGACCAAACCTCGCCCAGCTATGAAACATAAATATGCTGGGCTTTCTGTTCCAAGTTGCTCCCAACAAGAAATGTCCTAATGCTGAGCTGAAATAAATCACTGTTCATATTTTTCAAGAAAGAGTCTCATGGTCATTCTTTGCCAGCCTGACAGTATGTGTTAGAAGCTCTGGAACCTTTCACTACCAAGAGACGGGTGCATGCACAGGTATTCGTTCTGCACAGATTTTAGCTTCCCTTTCCCAAAACTCCTGGAATGTACTCAGGGAATGGGGAATTTATCAGGACCCTGATCCCCACCTTACCTTCCTCCTCCTTCTGACAGACCAAACATGTTTTAAACCAACTAATTAATCTGAACCTTATTTGTGAAGTTTATAACAAACAATTGTTATCGGCAGATTTTTTTTAATATCTATTTTTACAACCACTTTCAGAACAAGTTAGGAAGTTATCCCCTTGGAAAGGGCTCAAGTTTAGAACAACATAATGGCAGGGCCATGACCAAGCAAGGCTCCCCCTACCAAAAAACCCTGGTTTCAGGTTGCTCATAAAAATGGAATAATTTGGTTTATTAAAATAAAAAGGCAACATTTGAGCAAGTACACAAAACAGCAAAAAAGAAACAGAATTACAACAGCCCAAGTAAATAAAATTAATACATAATGCAAAACATGGGGTTCAGCTTCTATGTTCCAGAAGCATTCCAAAAAGACACAAAGTTATTCCGCTGCATAAGCAAAGTAAATCATGAAATCTATCAGGACAAAAGACTGGGGTCAAAGATGGTGCTGAGGATGAGAATAAGCTTAAGAGTGAGCTTGAGAATGGTAAGGCTAAAGCAAGCATAGCTATATCCTAATTCATGACTGCATCAGATGCCACATACTAGCCAAAGAAATACCAACAAACCCTTTGAGAAGATGAGTGAGCAACCCCTCCCATCAGATGATGTGAAGTTACCCATCCCATCACTGAAGCCAATTAGTAGTATCACCTAGGGAATGAGTTCCCAGCAGCAACTGACGGTGGACGGTACAGCTCCAAGGTCAAGCACTCTTTGCTTTTTTAGAACTTTGCACAAACACCTGCTTTCGCATGAGAAGATTTTTACTTTGAAGATGCTAACCCCCTGGCACCAAGATGCAGACAGTTAGGGTCAACGGTTAGAACAATCATGGGACTTTTCAAGGAATTTTGGTTGGATTACTGCTTTGGTGAGATTTCATGAACCTGCAATTACACCCAGAGTTAGAAGCTTCCCAGAACTTATTATGTGAACAAAGCACAGCAAATACATTCTGAGCTTTAGGTTAGTTCCACAGTTGCTGGTATACTGGATCAGCAAACATCCTAAGCACCAGTGTGGTCTAAGGGAGGGTCCAGAATGGCCCTTAGAAACAAATGTATTTACTTGTTTCCTTACATCTGCTTTATTGCAGCAGAGCAGGCAAACTTCAGGATTGTTGTATCTCTTCTTGTTTTTTCCAAAATAATATTAAATAGATCTACTGACAGTAATGATGGGAAGAGGAACAGGAAATATTTCCTACTCAGAAATGGAACACATCAGAGCAAGAGCTCAGCCTAAGAAGCTGATTTTGTATAAGGATTAAGGTTACAATCCTTGTACCGAAAAATCCAAGTTTCTGTTATTCCGGGAGCCTGATCTGATGAAAGAAAGAAAAGAAACCTTTTAAATAGCTATTTATGGTTACTGGGACTGCACAGTTTTCAAATCATGAACACACAAAACTTGCAATTAACAAAATGGTGAAGACCAAAAGATGACTGTTATGTCAATTCTGTAAAGTTGGTGCAATGGTGCCCAGCATCCTGGGATGTTTCTTACTTTTAATGAAACAGAAATGAGCATGCTGTTGATTGTAGCACCATGTATTTTAAACAAGGAGGAAAAACATTTGAGTATTATGGGAGGAACTCTTGAGTATAGGTTACTGCTGTTCTTGCTGTTAACATTTTGCTCAAGAACAGGAAACAGTATGGTAGTTGTGTTAATAATACTATTGTATTCAAGTAGTCATTAGGAGGGATGAATAAATATGTGAACTAAATGATTTTATAAAACACTGCTTATTTTTTATCCAGTTGATACTGAATTCCTCCTATCATGGGCATATGAACTTTCACTCCTGTAAATGTAAGATCTTTGACCCTACCTATCATATGCTTTGGATTGAATACAAAATCAGTTAGTGTCCTGGGAGCCTCCCTTCCACTCACTGGTGTGGTTAAAAGAAGCCCCAGGTGAGGCTGGAAACAGAGGTACCTAGTATACTTGATGGTCCAGTAAGTGTAGAATTACACATGCATCTCATCTTGCACTATCAGTATAAGATCAATGGATGAAAAACCATCGCTAATGTCACTATTTTACAATGCATAAAAAATGAGTTTGGTATTGAGGAAAGCAAGGTGCTTGTGCTCATTACAGATGTGTTGCAGGTAGAACTCCATCAGGTTACTTTTTAAATATGTACATATAACTGGAAAACTTTGTTCTTGGCCTTTTATTAGGTACTATATTACAGTTATCCTTTATTAAATGCTAGAGTTTGGTTCCCTGAAAATATCAGGAACAGCAAATTCACACATATTAAACCATTACTCGTATGGAAGAAATGAAGGTTAAGGGAAGTGGCCTCTAAAACTCCACCAGAAACAAGAAAGGAAGGAGAGAAAGCTTGACTCTAAGTGGCATGTGACTTGGTAACTGTCTCAAACTGACAATCAGTGCAACTTGCTAGTACCAAAACTCAAGCGTGCAGGAAGACAACAGGGCTGTAACTCAAGCCACATTAGTGCCAAGCGTGCCCAAAGCAATCTTACATAGGAAAATGAGATGCTGAAGTGTTAATGGAGCTGTTGAACACAATGAGAAGGGGAGGGGTGAGTTAAAAGATGCAAAATGAAAAAAAAGTCAACGCATTGGCAAAACTGCAGAAGCTACTGGGACAATAAAACCAAGCATTTATGGAAGCAGGGAAAGATGCTCAGTGCAGACAGGAGACTTCTGAAATGATAGGAAATAATAGAGGAAAAGCTACACAGGCACCTGTTACAGTTAAAACTAAGCTTTTGCAGTGGAAAAACGTGTAGAGGATCCCGGTAATTCATGAATAACTGGGTCACAGATATTAATACAATATACATTATCTCAACTGTGAATAATCAAAATTTGCACTTATTAACAACAAGAGATGAACAACACAAAGAGGGCTGTAAATGCATTAGGCAGTCAAATTGTGCAAATGGCAACACAAATTTGCATATCATTCAAAATAGGCACATACGTGTGCCTTCTTTTGTGAATAAAGGCAGCATCCTCAGCTTGTAACATCCTGCAGGCATCCCTGCCTCCACCACAATGATTGTTCCTCAAGAGAGAATCTTCTTGGCTGGCAGATGCACAACTACTCCAAGAACATTTTATTTGCAACCTAGTCTGTAATCTCACAGAAAAAGGTGTGAAATACTAGGAGCTAATTAAACAAACATCTGGGTGTAGGGTTGTCTCTAGGAAAATGATGCTTGCCTTTTTCCATTTTATAAAACATTACTCCTGATTTTGAACAACCTATGAATGAGCTGATTTTTTTCACAAAAGGCATTTACTAATTGCAATTCTGGCATTCTGAAAATAAACTATTTTTGAACTACCTTTTAATCACCAACACATTTTTAATCTACCAAAAAGCTTTTATTACAATTAATAAAGTGGCGTACCTAAACCTGAGCAAATGTTAAAAGCAAACCATCAAAGATCTAGTTTATTCTTCAAATGCATTTGAACGAACCATTTGAAGTTCTCTAAAACAGACCGTCATGACTGAAGACAGTAGTTTTCATCATGCCACTTCTGAAATAAATCTCACCATCGAATAAGGAAAGTAGGCATGCACTGGATAACTAAACATAACGTAATTATTATCTTCTAGATTGGGGGGAATAATAATTGAACCTTTATGCTTATTACTGCTCACTGAAGTACATTTTCCTCCCTTGACAAGGAGGCTGTCAAAACAGATAATTATGGAAATGCTAGAAATAGTTTGAAAGAAGACAGGAGCTGTCACAAAAAGTTTCTTCTTTTTAACATTTTACCTTGTATCCAACTGTGCAATTCAGAAGCCCATTTAGTTTTCATTACTACACAGCAAACACATAGTGCATTAGAATTGAAAAGCAGTTATTTACCACAGTTTCTCTCAAACCCACTTTCAAACTTCCCATACTAGGGAAAGGACGGTGCAAATGAACTCAATTTCATATTAAAATGTAACTCAAGAGAGTTTTAAAAGACAAACCCCAGAGTAATTTAATTTAAGAGACTCCACTGGCATTTACGGAAATATTCTTCCCTTAAGAACAAAAAAAGAGCTCTGCTGGATCAGAGAAGGCTACCTAGTTCACCAGTACATTCATCTGACAAATACAGGTAAAAGCACATGGCCACGCTGACCACGTGGTGGCAGTGGTGGCAAAGATGGCTTATTTCTCTGCCTCCATTGTATCTTCGAGTGGCCATCCAAGAATGTAGTTCTGGGTTGTTTAAGGGCTATCCAGCCACAAGGATTTCCTGCTGCCACCTTCAGAAGTCTGCTGTCATCAATTTGCAAAGCATGTTCAAGACAAAGTTGCTTGGAATTGCATGCCACAGCTGGAAGTGGCCCAATGATGGGATCTGGAGACGTGTCTGGCTCTATTAAAGTGGATCTGTTTCAATTATTGTGGTCAGAGGAGGTGGACAAGCTAATTTCAAGGCTTTGGTCAAAACCTTGTCTCCCTGATCCTCGTTTGTCATAGCTATTAAAAGCTATCCAAAGGGACATGAGTGGGTGGGCCTAGGAAGTGATAAATGCCTCTGTGGGTGAGAGGGGAGGTGCCAGCAACATTTAAGGAAGCTGAATCATGCCTCTCCTTAAGAGGTCCTTCATGGACCTATTAAATAACCACCATCCAGTTGCTAATATCCTCTTTTAGGGTAAGGTGCTGGAGTTAAGGGGGGTACCCAATTGCAGATAGATTATATGGACCCATTTCACTATGGTCTCAGGCAGGGGTTCAGCACCAAGACTGCCTTAGCCATCCTGATGGATTATCTCTATCAGGAGAGGGCAGGGGTAGAACGACCCTGCTGATTCTTCTTGTTCTTCAATATCTATATCTATATCTATATGAAGCTGTTGGGTGAGGACATCAGAAATTCTGGAGTAAGATGTCATCAGCACCACCATCCCTTCATTCTTTTTGAGTCAGGGGAGGTAGTTCAGATGTTTGATCACTGCCACATATCTTGTATGGGCTAGACGTTGACCATTAAATTGCAACAAAATCCATACAATGTTGAGGTATTGTGTGGCATGAGATCTTGAGTCAATAAAGTTAAGGTACATCTGATTCTGGATGGAGTTGCTTTTCCACAGAAAGAATGGGTATGTGATCTACTAACACAAAGGACACATTAAGGACCCATTAGGCTCAAAGCAGGAAGACCCCATTTCCGTTGCAGACCCCGTTACAGCCACATTTGTTTCCACAAATTCTAGAGAAATTCATATTGAATGGGTCCTTCAGGACCTATAATCCAGATTTCCTGTAGACCCCATTAAAGGGGTCTACAATGGGGTCATCAGGCATCAAGTCAGGATTATACAGAGCGTGTTTCCACCGTGATTGGGCAATGGGGTGTAGGGGGGTCTCCAGGGGGAAGCACACCCATTGGGGGGGGGGTGCCCTGAAACTCAAAGCTCCGAAGCCTGTGCACAATCTCTGAAGCCAGCTCCAAAGAATAGCACAGGCTCCAAAGAGGACCCCACATGAGAGCAATCCCAATCCTATGGACTTTTGGCAAACACTCCAGAGAATCTTCAAAGTTTGTGGCAGATTGCTCCGGAGAATCTTCGAAGAATCTCCGGAGTATGTATGGAGATTGCAACTCCTGTCCTCCCAAAAACCTGGGGTGACGGGCGGGCCTCACGTGGGTCGATCCGAATTTGTCACATGGGTGCTCCAGTGTTTCCACTACGGGCAGGCTAGCACCCATTGCTACTGGGTGCTGCATCCCCCGTGGGGACGCACTGGGTACCTCCCTTAATCCAAATCTACTAGATCTGGATTTGTTGAAGGACCCATTCCTTAGATCCTGATCATCTTAGATCCGGATTAAGGGAGGTAAGTGGAAAAAATTTGAGACCCACACAGCAGTAGTCATCTCCATCTCTGACTAGTTCACCAGCTTTGGCCCTTCCTGGATAGGGAAATCTTGGCCAGAGTTATCTGGTAACCACCAAACCAGCCTACTGTTAATGCACTCTATATGGACTACTCTTCAAGTCCAGAAGCTGCTGATGGAAGTTGCTGAGCAGATGAACATCACACCATTCCTGAAGGTTCTATCAAGCCTGATACAAGTTGTTGACGTTAACATATAAAGTCTTAAACTATTTGACCCCTAGTTATCTGAAGAACAGCTTCCTCCTATGTAGACCTGCCTGAGTGTTGGGGAGTGTCAGGGTTTATGTAGTCCCATCTCTTTCAGATACCCAAGCAGTGGAGACACACAAGAGAGCCTTTTCTATGGCAGCCCCAGATTTTGAAACAGCCTTCCTCTGGAGATTCACCAGACAGCAACCTTGTATGTGTTTCAGCACCTGGCTAAAAGATATCTTTTTGCCCAGATTGTTGATGCTTAGCTTCCTCTGAGGGTCGTCCTGCCAGGGTGGGAAGGAGGGTTTTATTGTTGTGACCTGCCCTGGCCCCATCAGGTAAAGGGTGTAATATAACCAATTTGAGCAAATATTCCATCTTCTGCTCCAAACCCCAGGTCATACCATATACACATATGAAAGGACAAAATACACCCTGGGAATCCTAAAAATATGTCTCAGAAATACGATTTGGATTGGAAACAGTGAGAAAGGAAAGGGTAACATTTATGTATAAGCCATCAAACTTTTGTTACATGAATCTGCACTTAACTTTTATTTAAAGCCTATGGACTGACTTAGTACCTGTTCACATTCAATGCCTGCTTTCTATGGCTTTAGTCAACATCCCGCCCTTCTAGGTATAATTCTGGAAGAATTCTGGAGGACTTGAAACCTTGTATTGTACAATTATTTGAATTCCCACTAACTTCTCTTACAGGTTTCCCACCTTCAAAAGGACAGGTTAGAGAAAGATTCAATAAAAACTGAAAGATTTGCCAGACAACAACTTCTATAAGATATATGGTCCAAAGCATTTCTCGGTTCAATAACTGTCAAAGAGCATTTACCATATCAAAACTGTTGTCAGAAGCTTCATAATACAGAAACCAAATTAATCTATCCTAGGAATGATTTCAGAGAAAATACTACACTCTTGAAAATATGAAGAAATAGAAAACTTTCAGACATACACAAGCAAAAAGGAATGAGTAATTTACTTGAAGTTCTCTTTTAAAATTTTAATCAATTATTTTATGTTTATTTTTTACTCATCAAATATAATGTAGTTCAGTGGTAAAGCAAATGCCTGGAAACCAAAGGGTTGCTGGTTTGATCCCTAGTTTTACCGTAAAGTAGGCAGCAGCAAACGACTTCTGTATCTCTGCCAAAAGAACTGCAAAGAGGTGCCCATACAGTCAACAGGAGTTGGTAATGACTTGGAAGTATCCAACAACAATTCCGTTTATCTTTTTTAGTACTTAAAACTGCATAGAGTTTTAAATTTTCAGAAGTAATTTCTTTTAATTTCCAGAAATAAGAGAAAACCTTTTTCAGAATCATAGAAAGTGGGGGTGCATAGTCTTCCCAACTCTCTCAGCACTGCTATTTCTCATTCTAAGGGTGCGATCACAGGGCTTTTTTCAAATGCTTCTTTTACAAAATGTGACCCTTGTGTACCCTGACCAAAAAATAAGCACTGAACAGGAATATCTCATGCTGCTGTTCCTTCACCTCAAAATCTCACATCTCTGTAGCAACAAGTGCTTATTATTTATTGGCTGCTGCCAGGCTGGATTTTTTTGGTCCCTGATTGGTCAACCAACCCTAGCTGCCACTTCTATTGGCTACAGAAACTTCTATAGCTTCCTACCACATCAGCCTCAAACAGGAGTTAACCCAAGATTTATTATTTCCCATTTGTGGAAGAGGCAGGTAACAGGAGGCATGGGAATGTGATATGTGGTAAATTTTTTAATTTTCTTGTCTGTTCCTTGAGTCTTAAATTCATCCTGGCCCCACCCCCTTTTAATGTTTCTTATCACAACCAAAATAAACCTTCCACAGTGACAACTCTGAGAAATGAAGGGTGATGATGGAGGTAGGACTAGATATTGACTTTTCCACTGAGTCTCACCTAAGGCATTTAAATTATGGTTTCTTGGCTTACTAAAACCAGAGGTTTTATTTTTCCCATTACCTTATCTTTTCAAAAATATTTTCTCAGTGTATCTGTAAATATATTGCTTATTTTCCAGTTTTATCTGAATTGGAACAATTTACAATAAGCATGGGAAAGCTATGTTTCATTAGCACTGTGAAATGTTAATGAAATTTACTGCTGTGATAAATTCACTGGAAACAGGCTTAGAGAACTGTATCTTAATGACAGTTATCATAAGAGGGAAAGTTATTGCCATTTATTTCTAGAATATTTTAGGAAAAAACAATTCCCTTTAAAAGCTATTAAACAAACAAATTTAATATTGATCTATTTGTACAAGGCAATTTAAAGTGAATTTTCAATACTGAGTAGCGCTTAGGAGTAGAAGACTTATCTGATGCAAAAAAGGCCATAATTCCTGTGTCTGTAAAAGAAAGAAATTTTATGCAATTCCAAAATTTTATTCCTGGCCTACACGTATGTTTAACATTTATAAACTAACAGATGCACTCAAAACAGAGCTCAAATTAACCACTTTCTGAATGAACTCTTTGAGCAAACATAATGGAGTCTGTCTTACCTCTATTGTAGGTGGATCTTTTCTTTTTTTCCTAATCCAAGCTGCAAAATATATTTAAAACAGAAGTCAAACTTTAAACAGAGAACACTTCTCATTGTTACATCAGTAATACAATGTCTCTCAAGACTAGTTAAACTAAAGAAGAGAATGCCAGAAAGCAAATGGAGGTTGGGCCATACAGCTCTTGTCATTATTGCATAGGAAAACAAAACAGTTGTTGAGAATGCCACAGAATTAGGCACAGCACAAATACACAGCCACCATATCATAAAAAGCTTACATTCGGCAACCTCTGTAGTTTTCATTTTCTGAGTCCTTATATAAGGCTACAAAATGACTGCCAAATATTGTACTCCATAGTAAAAAGTTGTGAATTAAAGGGGATGACATTCGCATCATCATTTCAGGATTCTTTTGGAAGGTATCTCTTCTCTTAGAGAGGAATGACGTTAACACTGAACAAAGGGTTCTTTGACTCCTCAAGATCCAAAGTATCTTTTTCTATCTGATCAGTTATTACTGATGTACAGCAGTGATAACTACTGTTAGTATATAACAACTAAACAATGCTGATGATGTTCCTCGACCAGCATAATGGATCTACTCATTAAGCTTCCCTCATTGTTTTGCTCTGGTTCTCTCTCAATTTATTTACATCCTTACTGTCCAGAAATGGACACATAATGTGATAAATTACATGCCAGCTCTAAGTTCACTTGTTCTTATATTCCAAATTATGCTTAATTAAAAACAAACACATTAAACATGGCGCTTAATAAGGTCTCTTTAAACTACAATTTTCAGTTTGATACAGATTACAAAACTATCCTTCAAAGCCACATAAATAATTATATAAAATAATATTAGGTAGCAATCTGGCTTATTTTGTCTGACCCAAAAAACCTATGTAAATTTCCTAGTGGAAATAAGTCTTAACATTTTCCAATGCTTTTAAAAACATTTCTTAACATATCCAACACACACCTTAAGGAAAGGCCTTCAACTAAATGGGGATATAGCCTTTTCTCCCCACTTTCAGACACTTTTATTGAACATGTTTATATTTGGTTTTAAATGTTGTTACATTCCCCCCCCCAAGACTTTTGGGGATAGGGCAGGATAAAAATACAATTAATTAACATAAATATTCCCAATGAACAAATTATGGTTCAGATATAATGAGAACTGTAGTTGCTAAATCCCATTTTTCAAGAACCAAAAATACCTGTGCCCAAGGCTCCTTCTTAGTTTCACTAACTAAAATTTCTTAATTTTAGTTAAGAATTGATCCTTTGAATAAAAAAGCAGCAGGAAAAATAAAACCAAGCAAGCAGAGATCTACAGTGAGAGAGACTCCAACAGTGAAGGTGCCACAGCTAAAAAGATCCTCTCTTGTTCTGGTTGACAAGTGCTATTCAGACTGAACCTATTTAAACCAAAAATGCAACAGCAAAATGAAACAGACATAGTGGAGAAAAAGTACTAAAATAAATTCATTAATTTATCTAATTTTCTTCTCACATACAGTCTGTATGTCATCTTTGAGCCATTATCTAAGGTAGTTAGTGAAACCACTGATTGTTCTATTATTTAACCCCTTTTTTGTTTAAATGAATGAAATAGCACATTTGTCATACTATTTCTAGTACTATGACATTTTTAGTACTATTTATTTTCCATTATTGTTTCACTAAGTTGAACTTCAAAACTTACCTCAGAATTATCAAAAATACAACATATTTCCTTCATATTATGCCTTTTTGCATACCAGAGTTTTATCTCTAGAACCCTACTGCAGTTTAGAAATGAGAAAGAACTCAGCCGTTTCTATTCCGAACAGTATAAAAAAGCCAAATACTGTATACATAGATAAATAGATGCTGTCCAATTTTCAAGGAAGCTTTTGTAAATCCACTGACTGACTACAATTCAAATTGTCTAATTACCTAGTCATCGTTAATTATATAAATATAGTGTAGTACTATATGCAGTCCCTGCTTACAATAACACTATATTGCTCTGAGTGGAATTCAGCAAGATAAACTGGACATTTTATACCTTGAGACCTTGGCATTATTTCATCAGCACTCATTTGCATCCTCATTAGTATGCATGAGATTTTCACTGAACTTTAAGACTCCTACTGGCATATAACGCGTTGTAATGAGAGTAAAAGTGAGCATGCAAATTAAAACTCCCATTAATCACTAAATGTTACCCATTAAAAAAAGAGAGAGGGGAAAAGACTAGAATAGACAGGCTGTAAAAATGCAGCATAATGCACACAAACTCCTAAACCTGCACAGACACAGAAAATGATGGATACCTTTTCATGAGGGCCAATGACATGTGTGAAAGAGGTAAATGACACCTTCTATCATCAGGTGCAGTCAGTGACCATTATTAAATGAAATGATAGAAAGGTTATCAATAGTCTGTATCCACAAGATAATGCCAATAGCAAAGCAATTTTCTTCCTTTGCTTCTTTTCCTGCAAGGGAAACCCACAGTAGCAAAAGTGATAGAAGGAATATATGGAGGAGAATCCCCTAAGTCTCTAAACATATTGCTGGTTTTGACGTGGAATATTCTGGCTTACTTCTGGGCTGTCATGGAGCTAAATAAGAGAGCCCTCTAAGAAAATCCAACATATTTTGCTTGTTTCTCAGGGCTGTGGGATTACTACTCTCTGGGATATAATATGTTAACTTTTTTTCATTTGGAATTGTTTAATTCCTACAGTTTGTGAAAAATAGTGTCCTAACTCCTCTTTATTCTTAGATTTCTATAGCAGCTAATGTCCTACCCATCACTCTATTGATAATACATTCTTGGTTCGTACCAGCCACCAAAAAGGGCAGGAGATTGACAGGGACATAGGCCCTACCCAGGGCCACAGTTGTCTGCACTAGCATGTGGACTGGAGGTCCCTATTCCAGGATATATACCATAATACGGCCCAGTGTGGAAAGGGCCATAGTCTGGGTGTGCTCCACTTCTGATCAGA
Source organism: Aspidoscelis tigris stejnegeri (assembly GCA_023333525.1). Taxonomy (NCBI): domain Eukaryota; kingdom Metazoa; phylum Chordata; class Lepidosauria; order Squamata; family Teiidae; genus Aspidoscelis; species Aspidoscelis tigris. The sequence goes on along the minus strand of JALMGA010000007.1, from coordinate 27,641,099 downwards.
GTTATGGTTCTATATTAAAAATCAAGGTATGAGTGTAACCCTACACAAACAGTAATTTAGGAATTTCTCTTTGGAGCAGTATTCATACTCCACCCCCATAAAATCCAGATACTAAGAGCCCACTTCTCTTACTCTGCCTTTATCAACTAGCTCCTAGCTCCCAAAAGCAGGCAGGTCTTGTTGCTATTAACTTAATTTAGCTTAACATAATTTGATCTGATTTTAATTAATTGGCATATTGCAAGGTAGTTTACAACAAATTACAATATAAACTACACAAAATAAAACATTATTTAATAAAACAAAACACAGAAAATACGGGAGAGTTTAAAAATGGCCATTCCATGAAAAACATGGAATAGGGCCTTTGAATGGCAGTCCAAGTAGGTATTATTAAAAAGTGCTAATTCCTAGGGGCCACTCCTAGAAAGACTACTACCAAAGCAGACAGCAGCAGCTCTACCAGTAAAAGAGGCTCCCACCCTAGCACTGCCTAGAAGCAGATGGGCCTTCCTCTTCAGCAGGGTCCAGGAACAAGTTAATGAGAGCAGTTAAAGCAGGTGTTAAGCCACAGTGCTAATTCCTGGGCCCTAGTCTTGCAAAGACTCCTGTGATAACAGCAGCAAAGTTATCAGTGGGCACCCAGGATAGAGCCTTCTAAGTGATGGTCCCCAGATTATGGAAAAGACTCCCCTCTGACAGCAATGTAGCCACACCTCTTTGCCCTGCCGTTTGGCTTCTTCTCACCACTTTCCAGCACTGTTATTGTTTTATAGTTTACATGTGATTTTTAATGTTGTAATCTGCATGGAGACATTCAGGTATAGAGCAGGATAAAAATGCAAATAAATAAAATATGGCAACACAGGCCTCATCAGTGCCGCTTGAGGTGTAGGCTCTCATCTTGGCATCATCTAGGAAGCAAATCGACCTTCTCTTGTTTCTTCAGACTTCTATAATGACGTATATAGCTCATCTAAATCACTCTCACAGGAGAGTAAAAACACCCTAAATAACCTCTAATTCACCTCTAACAGCTTTACAGTTATAAAATAGTGTAAAATGAGAAAACTTGTGACATAATTCAGTAATTACTTCCCTCTTTGAGAGGACAATCAGATCTCCTGGTGTCCACCACAAGCAGGTGATCCAAGAACCTTATTTTCCTGCTTTTTCTTAATTTCTGCTACTTAAACTTTTAAAGCTATTACTTTAGATAACTTTGCCTAAGAAGCAACCAAAAAGAGATGGCAGGAAACACTGGAGCATATTGGGCTTTGCTCAGCACCTTCTTTCAAAGTTTTACTATCTCGTTCATATCTGTTTTTATTCTGATACAGGATGGGATACACATATGAATAAAGAAAGAAAGAAAAGGACTCAAGAATCTGAGGTTATAATAAACATAAAGGTAATGCAAACAGAATGAGTCAATCAAAATAATTTTTTCTTCTTCTAATGACTCTTCTTTTCTCTGTACTGCTGTCTCCAAATGGAATGTTCCAACAGTCAAAAGGTAAACTTAAAAAAAAACCCACTTGACATTCTTTGCACTGAAGCACCAACAATTTTCTCTGTTCTGTCATAAACAAGAATACACTACACACCTCCTCTGCCCAGATAATGGATCAGGAAACAAAGCAGCCTGAACATTTTCTTTCCATTGCTTGAAAGGAACTGTGCTTAAAGAAAGGAGGAGTCTACTGCCTATTCATTACGCTTGTTATTTCCCTTCCCTTCACAAATCTTTCCAATTCAATGCTACTATAATCACAAAGAAGAAAAAATGTAATGGTAATTATAAGCATGAGCAACTGCTATGTTAAAAATGCAAATGTGGCTAATAAAAGTAGGCCTTGCCAAACATGTTTTATTTTCTGGGTTGGCAAGCCAAATATACAACCAAAAGTTGCAAATGCGTCTTTCTATACTTTTTAGGAAAACACTGGAAATGATGGTGTATGAGTATCTTGACCACAGTCACTATCAAGGCAATTCCCACACTATTTAGTATTTTTAAAGCTGAACTAACAGTTTTATACTTTGTATCCTGGGGAAATGTCATTTCTTCAGATCTTTACTTTCCCCTTTCCCTTGCTATAACCGTGCCTTTCCAGTTTGAACAATCTGCCACCAGAGAGATCCTGAAGCAAAAGCAAAGAGGAATGTAGTATGAAAGTACTAATGCCACTGGGTAAAGGAGGCCAAAGAAAAGGCTTCATTTGTGCTGGCTACTGCAGCTGCACATAGGTGACAGGAGAAGTGCTCTAAGGAGCAGGAGTGAAGACAGAAAGCCCCCTGTGATCTCCACAAACTATGATGATCCACGGGTGATCTAATAATGGCTTGAGACAACAAGAGGGCTTCTGCTGCAATCCCCAGCACAATGGAAGTGAAGACAACTTTGCCAACTGATTTCTAGCATGGAAACAGAACAGGCAGTTCTGCTGCTTATCTGTAATAATCCTCTTAGGCCCTTTCTGCACTTACCTCCTTTAGATCCAGATCAGTGAGTCCAGAAAAACCAGTCCACTGATCCGGATCACCGTAGGTGTGGGCCGCACTGGTGCCATCTGCAATACAGTGCTGATCCTTTCCCACATTTCCCTACAGCTGTGAAGCTCACACAAGCTTTAAGCTGCCCCCTCCACACCTCCAATGGCTAGGAACAACAGTTTGGGGGATGCTTTTCAGTGGTGCAGTCCCCACTAGTCCCAGAACATGGAGACATGCCAGAACAAGGCCCTTAGTTCTCTGGTAGACCCAATTAAATGGGTCTAGCAGAAATCTGCACTACGGGTCTCTGGATCCAGTACTGCCTGGAGCACATAGGCCCCTATGATCCACATTATCATGCAGAAACAAAGACCCAAGATCCAGATCTAAGGAAAGTGCAAAAAGGGCCTTACATTCATTTTTCAGCTGTTTGGGTGGCAGTTTGCTCAGGTATGAAAAGGTTGTTCCGGAAAGGAGACAGGAAACATGGAGGTAATAAAAGACTTAAAGAGTGGGAAGGCCATTCACTCAGTTCCTTGAAATGTGACATCAGACATAGCTGCCTGTAAATGTAGTCATGACGAGCAGAGATATGCTTCTCTAAGACAAAAAAAAAATCCACTACTGCACAGCTGCAAGAGTCTCCTGAGGTCCAATATTATGCTAGCTTCAAAGGCCACCAACTATCACTGTAACAATAAATTTTCTTCTGACTTCAAATTACGTGTTGTTTGCACTAATGGGGGTTTATTAGTTGTTGTCATTTGCACTTTTGCTTCAAAGTGGTTCTTTGCTTGTTTATGTATTTATATTTTCAGCTTAAATGCTATTTCCAAGTGAAAAACCTCTATTAAGTTTGAGATAGAGAAGTTAAAAAAACAGGGTGAAGTTAAGATAATGGAAGAAGATTTTAGACACAATAATGACTGGAAAAGTCATGCAGAAACAAAAGCTTAATACCAATAATTTTTAAAACAGGCATTAGGCTTAGGCCTTTGGCTGTGCCCTTTCAGTTCAACTACAGTAAATTTTGAGTTACCTCATGATACATTCCCAAAACTTCCCCCCAAAATGTATTACCTTCCCATTCTACTGGAATGAGCCCAGCTTCATATTCAGATTCCTTTATTTTGAAAGGTTCCATAAATCTTCTTTCCTTAATGATCTGTCCTAGTTGAAAAAGAAAAGGATATGTTTATTTTATTTACTTAAAAATTGATATCCTACCTCCAAAGGGTGGCAATAATAAAAAGATAAAATATATACAACATACCTAAAGTACGCTTAAAATATAGCTGTCACTCCCTCCCTGGCAGCATAACATTCACAAGAAGCTACATGTTAAAAATGTGGGCAAAGAGTCACGTGTTAATCAGTCAACGAAAACCATAACAGAAACGTCCTTCTTACATGGCCCTGATCCTTGCACCTCTGAGAGGTGCTTATATGTTAGCATCAACACCTAGAATTGGGCTTGGTAGCAAACAGGCAGCCAGTGCAGAACATTCAGGGCCAACATGTACATCCAGACAGAAACTCCCATCAGCAGTCAAGCAGCTACATTCTGTGCTAGCTCCAGTTTCCAGACTGTTTTCAAGGTAGTTCCATATAGCATGCATGGATTACTGCGGTCTAATTTGGAAGTTACCAAGTTATTCTTTTCCAATAAAGGCCAAAGCTGGCAAACTGTTTGGAGATGGTCAAAGGGACTCCTTACCACCACTGCCACAGGGATTTCGAATGATAGTGACAATTCCAGAAGTATCCCCAGGCCAAAACAGCTCTATCCAGATTTTAATGCCCCTTAACCTCTTGGATCCAGGACTGCATGACACATAGTACACTCAGTTTCAGCTTATGGTCCATATCCAACCCATTACTGCCTTCAGCCAGTGATCATGCACCCAAACTGTCTTTCCTGACTCAGAAGGAATGGAGACAGTTGGGTGTTTTCAGTGTACTCGAGGGCCAGGCATCTCATTCCAAAACTCCCGATGACCACTCCCAGTGGCTTCATATAGATATTAAAGAACATAGAAGAAAAGACATATTCCCGGGAAACTCCACAAGAACGTTCCTAGGGCATAGAATAATAGTCCCCCCATTGCTACTTTCTGTGGAGCCTACCGTAGAGATAGGAAGAGAACCACAATAACACTGCATCCAAGTCTCAGTCCCTGTAACCATTTCAAAAGAATACTACGGTCAACTAAATAGTTTTCCTCCCCACATTCAGGTATTGTTATGGTTTTAATGTTCATTTTATATGTTCACTAGTTTTTATTTATTTATTTATTTGTATTTCTATCCTGCCCTATACCTGAAGGTCTCAGGGCGGGTTACAATATTACATTAATCTTAGACAGGTCCCTGCCCTCAGGCTTACAATCTAAAGAGACAAGATACAAAAGGAAAATGGTGCAGGAAGGAACAGAGAACAGGAAAAAGCAAGCGCTTGCAGTCTTCAGTTCCAATTCTTCTGTTCATTTCTTATTGCTGGAATTTTCCTATTCTCTTTACTTTGAGTTTTCTCTTCACTGATGACTAAACCGGATGATGGTAGAGATGGACAGCTGGCGTTTTCTCAACTGGTGGATCAGCTGCCATAGTCTCTTTGCCATCTTGTGGTTTAGGGTTTTCTGGGTGTCTGTGTCGGTAGTTGAAACTGCTCGGTACCGTTGAGGTGGCTGCTGTCCCTAGACCTCCTCACCCTGGTTCTCTTCATCTTCTTCATTGTTTTGGTAGTTCTGTTGGTAGTTGCATAGAGGTCTCCAGTGCTGGGGATACCGTCTGTACTGGTTGTCGTTGCCGCACGTTTGAGTTTTAGATAGTAGCCTTGACGTGACTGCTATTTAACACCACCCAGGGAGTATGTGAGACTTAGGGAGCATCACAGATGTGAGCAGCTGTTATCCCAAAATGGCTGCCTCTTGTTAACAGTTGACAGTTCAGGCAGGGGAGAATGAGTGGAGCAGCTCTTTCTTTGGCCTGAAAAGGTTATAATACTTTCCCTCTTGTTCTCTGTTTTCTCACCATAAGCTTGCCTACTTCTTTAGATGTTATATAGAGTAAGGACTGTCTAGGTTGATGGCTGTTTTTTGTTAAGTAGGCAGTTGTAGATAACAGATGGTTAGAGTTCCTTGGCGTTCTGCCCTGTCAGCAGCCATGTTGGAATGTTCCGAATTAGAATAATGTTGTAACCTGCCATGAAACCTTTGGGTATAGCAGGGATAAAAATTCAAATAAATAAATATATCAAAAACCACTGAGAGGCTGAGGAGAACCAACAAACTTGCATTGCCCTCATCCCTCTCCTCATAAAAGCCATCCATCAGAGTGATCAAGGCAGTCTCTTTGCCAACCCCATGCCTGGGGCCTCTCTTAAACCACATCAGTGTGTGGAAGGGAGGTTTCTAGAACACTTGCTAGTTCAGTATACCAGCCAGTGCAGAACAGCCCTACAACCTATCACATCTAGTAAAGGGTTCTGGGCTGACAAGTAACACCACAGAATAATCACATCCACTCCTTAATCTCAGCCTATACTCTCAGCTGTATCTGACTGAAAGGGTTATTCTAAGAATAATTTGGGAAGAAATTGAATGCCGGCTACTTGAAGCTTTTTGGAAGACAGCTGGGATACAAATGCTAAAAAATAAACTCACATTTGAGGGAAGCTATATATGATGCCATAATTCCATTGTGCTTTCTAAACAGGCAATTATTTGGACAGTGACATATTAGGGCAGAGATCCTATTAAGGTCAGCACATATTTCAGAACAACAGCAATAAGGGATAACAGTTTATTTTTTAAATTAGTTTTTGTTATGGATCTTTTAATTAGTATTGAAATGCATCCTTTAAATGAAATTTCAAAAAAGCGAAATAGTACTTGAATGGAAGGGATAGCATTAGAGTAAGATTTTTTTAAAAAACGGAAGGCCAGGATATTGTAACAAAATATTTTAGCAGCACCTTTCCAGCTACACATCACCCTAAATATTAAAACAAAATCACAGGTGAATTACACTTTCTTCTTCAGAACCACTGCAGTTGCATCTTGCCCACTAGTGAAAACAGAACAAAGAAAAAAGTGGTATATTTCTAATTGTGTTAAAATTCAATGGCAATTCACCCTGTAGCTAAAAGCTAAAGAACCATGATGCATTTGAGCCAGAAGCCACTGGCTTCATGCCTTCAGTAAGCAGTGGGACAAATTCAAATGAACACTTTAAAGTTTAAATCCTAGGAGAACAGCTTGATAGGCATATCCATATTATACACAAATATACATACAAATCCCTTACCAATTAAATGAAATGGCTATAATCCTGAAATGTTTAACATTCCAACAGGCTTGAGATATGCAGTTTTCGGGGGGGAAACTTGGATATTAAGGGAATTCTACTCTCTAAAGGATAATAATGACAGTATTATAGCCATAAAAGATAACACCTAATAAAACATTTAACTTTTCCCTTTCACTCCATGGAAATAGAGCATTAAAACATCACACTTAACATTTTAAAATGGGAAATAAATCTATATAATTAGTTTTATTTGACTAATTGTTTTATTTGTATTAAAATGCCAGTACAGTCTTTCCTAAGTTTATAGATCCATGTTGTTTTGCTTCTCAGAAAAAGCAGTTTCAGAGCTGAGAGAAAGGAGGGTGGCGGGGGAAGGTGGTGGGCAGAACCTAATGAAGATGACCTACTTCTCTATCTGAATATCATTCATCTTCTAACATGGGAGGTTATTACAAAATAAGATTACCTGTATGATAAATCCTCTATAATTACCTGCAAGTGCCTTATTTTTCAGGCTAAGAACATTTGTGATTTGTGGTTGCATTTAGCATACTCTGCAGATGACGAAACATATATTTAGATATCAAGTCCAGACATTTTTAGTTCAAATCAATTAGGCTTGGTGGTGGTGGGAGAATCATTCCCTTCTGGCTGCCTATATCTTTCGTTTAATCCTGGTCAGTGTAAGACCTTATTACAAGTAATTTGTCATTATAAGTCTGAAGAAAAATGCTGGCCTCACAATTTTTGTCATTTCTCTCCCACACTTTCCTTCAGGCTGCAACTGTTGATGGGCTTTATGGAAATATAAATTCAATCAGCAGCTGCAAATTTCATGAGACGTCCATCTTCATGCTGAATTTGTAAGTGAGTGTCAAAACAATCTGTAGATTCCTCTCTGATGAAACACGCATTGAATTGTAAATTTCCGCAATTTTCTTACGTTTGAATTTCAGGGGCACTAAAATAGAACCAGCTCACAGAAAACATCTATCAGCTCAGGACAGGTGATTTTTTTCATTACATCTTTACTGTATTCAAAGAGTTAAGCGGTAAAAACTTATGAAAAATAATACTAAAAACTTAACTGCATATATAATTCTACTTAAAAATAATATAAAAGCTCTTCAGTGTGTTATAAAAGTTCTTTGGTAAATTGCATTTTTCTTCTCCATTGTTGTCACTGCCCATTTTACAAAACATCGTCTTATTAAAATCCAGAAATTAACTTTAATAATAATAATAATAATAATAATAATATATAAAAAAACAAGACTCAGTAGTGTTAAAATTGTCAAACATTTGAGTAGAAAAAGGGTTGTTTCCAGGAACTACAGCTACTGCCTTTTTTTTATATCTTAGCTTTAATTAAGCCTTGGTGGAATATACAAAAATGTAATATTAATCTAAATTGCTTTTTAAAAAGTGGACTGCTAGCTCAAAGCTCAAAGTCTTCATTGTTCTCTCAGGTGCTTCTAAAAATATGACAACTGATTATGCAAACTATTTCCCACAATAGATGCAAGAAAATGTGCAAGAGACAAAGTATATTAGGTCAGGTGAAATCTTTTATTTCAGCATAGTATTCTTTCCCCCCATTTTTAATTAATTTCTACTTCCACCAGCAGCTGTGCATGACTTTCAATTTTTTTTGGCCATGCTGAGGGTATTCTCAGTATTAAGCCAATTGGCTTATCTTGCAGTTGGGCTAAAAAAAGCTAAAAGGGACTGTCTAAAACCAACCACACTGAGTACTTGGGCAACTGGTTACAGGTCTGGACCGATGGACCATCAGAGGTAGGGAGCTGTTGCCTTTTCACTTAGTTTTCCTTGCTGAGGACCATAAAAGTGCCTGACCAACTCATTCAATAGTATCAGTTGATGTCACAAGAAGACACATATATTTTTTGTTTGCTTTTGCACATTTCATTTCTATTTTAACATGTCTGTTTTTAAATGCTGTTATCTGCCCTGACCCCTTAGGGCAGTGGTCCCCAACTGCCAGTCTGTGGACCAGTGCCAGGCCATAGGGCCACTATGCCCACGCCACCACACCTACACCCATGCCACACCACGCCCATCCCCATGCCCTGGAAAAGGAAGTCGGTCCCTGGCGCAAAAAGGTTGGTGACTAATCCCTATTCGGTGGGATAGAAATGTAAATATAAATAAATTTCTAATCTCTACAAGCCTATCCGGTACACATTTCCCCTAATTTCTCACATATTTCCTCTCTTTCTTTCTGCCCCCGATTTCCACCTGCTCTGATGTAGTGATAAACTTAAGGTTTTGCATCCTTCTCACTCTTCCCCCATTCACTCCCTACTATACAGAAAGTTGCAAAGAGGGCTACACTGTTATTAATATGATCAATTTTACTGTTGCATTAAAGCAAATCATTGTTCACATTCATAATTTAGATGAATGTTTTGACTGCCACTAAGTGTCTCACACATATATGCTGCTGAACGTAGGAAATGAATTGCTATGTTGTGAATTCTCCTGACCAAAGTGCTTCATTGGCTGTATATTTGCCCTTCTACTCCTTAATACAGGTCATTATTTGGGAGAAATGTGTTTTTGTCTGTCCACAGCCTTCCTTGGTCTTAGCCCCCCAGTCTAGTGACAAGCTTAAAAAGTCATTCTTAGATGGAACTGAACTAAGCAGGTGCAGAGTACCAGAGACAGCCCCAAAATGATGTAGAGTTGCCCCAGCAGCTGCTATAAAAATCTGCATTTATATTTCAGATGGAAACTAGAGCACAAGCTTACTTATAATGAAAGAGATTTCACATGAGCAAGAACCTCTTTATATGCCATTCCCTCCCCATCTCGGGAAGCAGTATCTTGGGAAGAGACAACTCTTCAAGGTGTGGACCATTCCTTCTTCACAGTTGGCAGCATCATGTAGAAATATTTGTTACCTGTATTAGGGAAGGGGAATTTGTATTGCCTTTAAAGCAGCCCCGGAGAGTAGGCACATTGCTTATGAAAGTGTAAGAATAATAATAAAGAATATCCTGCTAGTATAGAGACTCTTCTCCATTTTCTAAAAAACTGTTTATTCTTCAAATTTATTCCTTGCCCTGTCACCTTGTAGCACTCTACTTCTTCTCTTACAAGCTTCTGGCAGCAGCTATTTAATGGGGTGGGGGTGGAGGTGGGGGGTGGGCTATGTCCAGTATTCCAAGAAATTGCAAACTGTGAGTGAGGATTTTAAAAAAATATATAATATGCTATACTCGAGTAAACAAGTACAATGAGATATTTTAATTTCTAAGAGGTAATCATTAGATCTTCATCTGACTCACAATCTTTTTCATCACTGGTAAAAAAACCACTTTATAGGATTCATCATTTTAATTTAAATACATTGTACCACCAGCAAACATGCACAACTTCCAGCAATTCAATATAATTATATTATCCAGCAAACCTTTAAAAAAAACCCACTCAATTTGCAATCAAAAGATCAATTATTTTATTGTTATATGTTTCCAATGTATCAGGACATTTGTTAGATCAGCAATCCCCACCCACTAGTCCGCAGACCGGCACCGGGCCGTAGGGTTTTTTTTGCCGGCCTGTGCCTTTGCCACTGTCATGCCACACTCCTGCCCCACCACGCCCCGGAAAAGGAAACCAGTCCCTGGCGCAAAAAAAGTTGGGGACTCCACAAGATCTTTAATTTCAAAGTTAATGAGTCTCCATTCTCTGAAAGTAATCCATATATTTTTGGTCTAAATATTTATTGTAAATATTATTTTTGTATTGTAAAGATTATTTTTATATAGTAGCTGAAATGGTGTGAGGTCTCTTACAACTTTTGCTTTAACTATTGAGATTTGCAGGACTCAATTAAAAAGAAAAGGATTTGTTTCACTTTATCATTTAAAGTTATGAAGCCACTCTGCACATTTATACTGTAAACCATTTTTTCTGCCTGAACATGCCAAATCCCAAACGGAAGAAGACAAATGCAATGCATTTTGTAAGTCCTAAGGATTTACTCTTGTGGAATTTGTGCCAGAATAGACTTACAGTATAACCCCTTGCAATCAGGCATTAGTGAGACTGAACCAAATGGGATTTGCTTCCAGTTTTGCATCTTCACAGAATTTTATTCAGCAAGCCTGGATATTAAAGCTAAACTTCCTATCTCTGTGAAGAGAAATATATTCCAGAAAGATTTTTAACAGCCTAATTCACATATCTACTTCAGGAATCATATTCTCTTATGAGAGTGAGCATTAACTTTGGACACAGAATGTCAGATCTGAGCCAACTATCTGGGTTCAAAAGGCTCAACTGTCTGTGAATAATAACAATAACAATAACAATAACAATAACAAGTTGGTGAAAATGAACAGGCAAAACTACTTTGGGACTTCAAGCTTCAGACTGACTGTGGATCGTCGACATTGCTATTCCAGGTGACAGCAGAATTGAGGAGAAACAGTTGGAGAAGCTCACCAGATATGAAGACCTGACAAATGAACTTCAGTGACTGTAGCGAAAACCAGTGAAAGTGGCCCAGTCATCCTCGGCACACTGGGCACAGTGCCAAAGGATCTCAGCGGGCACCTAAAAACCATTGGCATTGATGAGATATCCATCTGCCAACTACAAAAAGCCACTTTACTGGGGTCTGCTCGCATAATTCATCAATACATCACGCAGTCCTAGGTGCTTGGGAAGTGCCCGGCTAGTGATGTAATATGAAATCCAGCATGGTGATCTCGTTTGCTGTGCGTGACTGCTGTTTTTACATAGTAGTGATAATAATAATAGCAGCTCGTGAACTACAGCAATAAGGAATGTGGTTTTAACTCTTCGGTCCTCCAAAGGAACAATTATATTTTAAAAAAAATCACACTGAAAGTTACTAATGTTGTGGGTGGAAGATCTATGCATTTGGACTTTGGTGCCTTTCAGAACAGTTGTAGATGCAGGTCCTATGACACAACTTCCTATCCCTATCCCTTGCATCATAAAGTGCTATGCAGGTTTTTTGTCTTATTTCAGTGATGGCTAACCTTTCGAACTCGGTGTGTCAAAATTCGCAAGAAAACCTAGCTTAACTCGGGTGCTGTGTCACATCTAGAAATATCCATAATTTTGTGATATTTGTAGCTCTAGTAAAAAAGTTATATTTTTGCTACCGTATATTCCGGCGTATAAGATGACCCCCAACGTTCCAGTTAAAATACAGAGTTTGGGCTATACTCACCATATAAGAAGACGACACCCGGCATATAAGACGGCCCCCGACTTTTGAGAAGATTTTCCTGGGTTAAAATGTAGTCTTATACACCAGAATATACAGTATATGTATTTTATTAAAAGCAAAAACAAATAATTCTTAACATTAGTGACTTTTGCTGCTAAATCTTGAATTGAAAGTTGGTATTTCATACACTTTAAGAACAAACAAGCACTACACGTCCAGGTGCCAGGGTGACCATGTGTGTCACCCAAAAGGGCTTGGTGTGTCACCTGTGACACGCGTGTCATAGGTTGGCCATCACCGTCTTATTTGAAGCAAGAATTTGATGTTACACTACTTATTAAAATGTCATTCATGCAGCGTTAAATATAAGTCTTGTCTGCTTTCACATCATAAGAGGGGTCTAGAACTTCAAGAAAAGAGACTTCTTTCAAAGGCAAAACCTCTTTCCCATTAACTTGCATGGCAATAAACAAATATGCAGAATTATACAATTAGAAAGGGAAGACATAACTGTACAGTAACTTTTCTCTTAGAATACAGATACTTCAGGTACTTGTGAATTTATGTATGTGGAACTTTACTTCTAGAAAAAGTGAATTACAACATAAGGAAAAGTTATTAAGCAGATCAAACGATTAACAACTTGACAGTTCATTATTTCTTGTCCAAAAGTAAATCAGTATTGACATTTCCTTCAGTCTCTCCATATGCAACCGCTGAAACTGATGCCTCTCCTCATTGTATTTTTATGTGTTTTCCTACCCAAGCTATTTCAAATGAATTTTAATGTTATTAAAAACACTCTTCTCTTGCCTGTTTCTTATAAAACATATATTGCCCAAATTAATTATCCCTGAAAAGACACAAAGAGGCAGAATATACATAAGGCTTCATAAAGGCCAACTTTCATATGGCCCTTATAGATTACCCACACACAAAAAAGATATAAAACCGGAACAGCATTCCTCAATCTGCTACTTTACCATAGCTCCCAATCATGTTTCTACACCTGTCTTTGTCTGATCCCTTGATATGCTTTATCAACTTTTCACAATTTTAATACACAGTAAAGTAATAAAGAAGTAATGCTCCTAATAATAAATGAAACTAGAAATAGCAAATCAGCAGATTTCACCACCACCACAATATTGCTTTCATGTTCAGGTACACACAACCAGTGATTGTCTGGAAAGCAACACAAACTCACTGTAGCTACCGTCAAGATTTAATGGGGTTAACTAGTGATATATCAGATTCCTGTTCTACACAGCAAAGTTTTAATATGTAAACACTTAGAAATAAACTGAGCAGTTTCAATTTTATTTGGATTTAAAATCTGCCTTTCAACTCAAAGAACCAGAGTGAGTAAACTGAAAAATTGATTTTTTTGAAAGCAACTGGCTGAATAGCTTTGTAACTTTGATATATTTATGAGTTGTTTTGTTTTTAATTCCTTTGTAAACTGTCCTGTGTTTTTTAGAAAGGTGACAAATAAGGTTAAAAAAATAAAGAAAATTACCAACAAATATGACAAGTATAATAATTAATAATAATAATGGTGAATTTATCCATCTCTTTAATTAGCCTTCTAACAACTTTTTTGTACATTTTACTACTTAAATGTTCTAATTTGCAGGTCTATTGATACTGAAATTTTTAACCCAGGCAGCCTCTGGACAGTGAGGGAAAAGTCCAAATAAGAGTAAGCCAGCTTCTTCTCCTTGCAGTGGCTCCCCCAACACGTGCAGGGCTGCCCTGGCATGTAAACCATCATGTTTGGCAAACTTCAGGGAGCTTGCCATGTACCTGTACCTGTACTTTTTTTTTTTTCATGCACAGGGTAAATGTCCAGAAATCCCTTCTGGAACTAGGCCAAACAACATTAAGTCATTTCCATGCTGACTGAATAAAAATAGTGGCATATCTCCCAGCCTTATTTTGAACTTGTTTAAGTGTTCTGGCAGTCCAGTCATGTTGACCAGATATTTGCATTTTCCCTGTGTCTAGAAGGCGCACCAATTATTTAAAATCCACGCAGTAAACTAGAAGTGCACAAGTGGACTAGGAAACATTTTCTCTACAATACATACCATGAGTCTTATTAACTACATCAATTAAAGAAGGGCAAGTGATAAGAATTATTAGTAAAACATAAGTATCAGCTTGGAAAAAAATGAATGAATGAATGAATACAGCAATCAATTCACTTCAACCAATCAACAGTAACAACAATAAATTCTTCCATAGCAACAATGCTGGAAGAAGAGAGAAGAGATGGAGGAAAGAAAATATAGAAATGGAGACAAAAATATGAATATTGGGGTAGAAAGGAATGAGAAAAGTACAGAGAACAAGAATATTAACAGTGCTTCCGCTGCATACAGCAGAGAAACTGGTTCAGAGCATTTCCATTTTGCTGTTGAGAAGGATGACAGTAATAGTCTTGAATATTGGAAAAATAAACCACCAGAAAAGCCCAACACTACCCATTAGTGGAGCCTAGCAAAATTCCATTAATTTCTCAAAGAGATGTGCTGCTTTACATATGCATTAATTCTGAGCATTTGGAGGATCCAGTCTTACTCACTAAGGAATTGCATGATCAGGAAGAAGCTAGGTGTAGGTATATTATCTCTTCTTAAGCCTATGCTGGGAATTGAGAAAAAATATCCTGGAAGTGCTATGCCTACATCTCCAGAGCTTCCCTGGAAGAAAGGAAGCCAGTGCAGGGTTGTGATGATTAATAATTTTTTCTTCCTTTATTACCCACATCCTTTTGAGAAGAGAACTGGTATCATAATGGGAAGTGCTGAAATCGGAAAATTCATCAACCAAAACTCAAAAGTTTTGGGGCTGTTTTTTTGACACTGTATACACAAACTTAGAACAATACAGAGGAGAAATTTGTTAGGCTATTTGCAGGAAAGTGAATAAAAAATAAATACAGGTTCTCAGAGTGCTTAGAAAGGCTAGAAGGCATTGTACTGTCTGTATTTCTAATGGAGTGGCATTCCAAAGTTGGAGAGAACCTACTGAGGAGGTTCCGTATCACAACACATCAGTTGCACTTCTCTTCTTGACAGCACATTGAAAAGGGCCCTTTCTATTGACTGTGTGTGACAAGCAGGATCAGCAGGAAGAAGATGAAGCACGCTGTACAAGTTTTCAACCAGAACTTAGAACTGAATGGAAAAGCAGATGTGCAGCCAATACGGTTCGTGAACTTTAGGAGATCTCTGGCAGTCGTATTCCACAAATCTAATCATGATGTTATAAGATGCCAGGTCACCCTTCTCAAAAAAATCATATTAGTATAAACAGGATCACACATTAAAGAGACTGCTCATAGCAAAGAAGAAAATATAGCTCTTTCTGATTCACCTATGCTTTAAGTTCCATTCACTTCATTTATTTCTTCAAAGTTCTTTGAGAACGCTGGGAAGGAGAAGCAAGTGGGGCAAAATATGCACCCTAAACACAGGGTCAAAACAGACCATGCCCCAAAAGGATTACAAATGTCCTCACCTACCATGACTGTTAGCCTCATTTTAATTTGTATGTAATATTATCATTAAGAGTGTCCCTGTTCCCTCCCACACCATTTTCCTTTTGTATCTTGTTTTTTAGATTGTAAGCCTGAGGGCAGGGACCTGTCTAAGATTAATATAATATTGTAACCTGCCCTGAGACCTCCGGGTATAGGGCAGGACAGACGACACCTCTGCTGCCCGCCTGAGTCACCTAAATGACCCAGGAAAATTGTGGGCACATTCCACTTGAAAGGAACTGGGAGGAAATTACTCAAAAAAGAGAGAGATAAGTTGTCCTTGGCTCACTTGTATCCAGAAGTCACATTATCCATCCTGTGAGCGACTTCTGGGATGGGGCATCCCTCCCTGCAGAAAGGTCTTTGCCCCCAGCCATATCATGGCATTTTTGTACCCATTAATGGGTACTTAATGGGTACTTCTAGTGACAGTGGAAAAACACCCATAATCTGCTGGGGAATTTCAACCTCTTCCCACAAACCTTCCAAGGAGGAAATAAAGCAGTGACAGTTCTACGGTTTTTAAGGAGCCTTTTTCCTGCTTGGTTTTGGTTAACCATGAGGAAAAAAGAGGGAGAGAGGAAGTGATTGTGTCATTTTACTTACTTACTTTCTCTCCTCTCCTCCTCCATACTTCCAAGGTTTGCCTACAGGAGTGAGTATATGGATTTAAAGTCAAAGCTGGCCAGCAGTAACTTCTCTGGCATCTCAACCTAGGCACAGCTAATCTGCTAATGACATGACACTGGAGATGTAATCAACTTGTGTCTATTGGTCGCACTGTTTCTAGAATTAATTCCTACTGCATTGATCCTTCCACAGTGTTGTAGAATGAATTGAAAATAAACTGGAATTTAGAAAAGTACACGTAGATAGATTTAAATATGAAAAACAAGGTAGACACACCAATAGGTTTTTGAAGTTATATGGTTGTTCAAAAGCATATCACAACCCAATCTCATGCTAAAAGTCTAACATTAATCAATTCAAATTTCAATGCATTAAAATTAAGGATTCCCCCCATCTCGTATAATACTGATTTAAGAGGAACAATATAAAGCAAGAGTTTCTGCCTTTGAGTTCACTGTCTTACCAGCTAGTATAGAAACATCTTGAGCAGTTGTATGATTGCAGAGCTAAAGAGGAGAAAAGATACACAAAATAGACAGCTATCCATACTTTGCTAGGCCACCAAGGCCATGCTGAAAAAAATATTTTAAAAAGAATGGGGGGAAAAGACATTTAAGATAGTTTTGTAACAATTTTATTTTCCTGCTTTTTATAAAGCACCTCCCCACAAAAGGAAGGTAGAAGATAAAGAGGAGGAACAAATAGATTAAGCTGTCAATTTAGGCATGATAATGTACTTCACAGCTGAAACATTCACTGAAGTGACAGGTGAACAGATACAATTTTTCATTTCTTATTCTTAAAAAAAGAATGAATTAAACTACCCCTTGTTCTAACAAAGCAAATTTTTCTTCTTAAAACAAATGTGGAAAACCTAACATAAATTCTACGATTAAAATTGTTATTATAGTATTCAAATGCCTGATGAATCATTACTATTAATACAAAACTTGAAACTATGCCACTAAAGCACATGGCATTTACATAGCCTTAAACCAAAAACATGTCCATTAAACATATGACATCTTGATCTCTGGTCTCTAAAATGGAGACCAGAGATCAAGAAAAGGGCATTGCAGAATTAATATTTGCATTATCCTCGGCCCTTTCTACACTAGCCTTATTTAAATCGAGATCAGTAGACTTGGATTCACAGGATCTAATGATTCAGATTATGGGGAGACATGGGCTGGATCACTGCTGTGTACTGACAGTGCTGGTCTGGTGAGGCTGCAAAGCTCACTAGAGTTTTCACAACAGATAGAAACATTTGGTCCTAGCCATTAGGGGTGTTGGGGGCTGCTATTTAGCAGCGCACCACAGCATACCCCCCCTCAAAAAAACCCCAAGACTAGGAACTTTTGCTCTTAGGACATTCCTCCATTGTCTAGATTAAGGCTCATAGTCTATTTGTAGGCCCAATTTATTGTGTCTACAGTAGATCCAGAATAAGGGCCTCTTACTCTGGATATGGATTTCTCTTGTTCAGATGGAGCTGAATGAATGGAGGTAGGGCCTCCTTGATCCACATTAATGTGTGGATGAGGAGGCCTAGGATCTGAACCAGATGCCCTTTGGTCAAGATCCATAGGTAAGTGTAGAGAGCACACTTGTCCGGAAAGTGATCAACTCCATTCTAACTGTTTAATATGGGAATCTTAAAGTGGCAAGAAATAAAGTGCCATTTGAGGACTTTCAGGCCAAAGTTTACATAATATATGAGCAACCCATGTTCTGATCCCTTTCAAGGCCCAGGGGAAATGGAAGCAATCAGCACGATCAGAAGAAAAACAACAAAGGAATCCATTTCATATACTGGTGCAAGCTTTACCATCATAAGGCCATTATCCTTGAACCCAAAGGAATTTATAATGCTGGGAAGTACAAGACTCATTCCAGTTTTTACACACAAAAGCCAAAGTGTGCAGTTGAAATGGAATGCGACCGTTTGCCTACACAGAAAATGGCGGTTAAGACCTTCAACTGCCGCTTGGTGAAACTGAAACAGAATCATCATAGGCAGGAAGAAAGTATAGCTAGGGTCGCAGTCCTGATTAATTTAGAAGCTGTCCGTGATAATGAATATCTTTGGGAAGTCATAGTGAAAGGAAGAGAAGTGAAGGCTTTGCATGATATGGGATCATTTGACACCTTAATAAAACTAGACCTAGTAAACAAAAACAAGATTGATCAAGTTAGATACTGAGATCAAACCAAAGCGTGTTCAATTGTATATGCCTAATTCAGATGTCCCATGAATTACATCCATTTTACATTTTTATTTGTAATTTCAGATTTTTTTTTAAACCCTCAAACTGAGATAACAAGCACTGTTAGAAAAGCTGCAGCTGGCAAAAAACCTAAACCAGCAACTAGTGGCATGTTCTGACTTTATGGATTAGTCAAAATTTGCCATTACTTGGATCTTATTTATGATTTTCCTACTATGCATTGGGATACAAATTTTTAAGTACAATCCCTTTATATACAGAATGTCTATCCTCTCTCATTGTTAGCTTAAAAGCACTTTAAGACACTTCCAATAATTACTTGAAGTGCTATTATAAAATATGTTGGTGTTCTTTTTAAGTATAGGTGATTCAGAACTAATTTCCAGTGTTTTTCCCAAAGTCCCATTAATGGCATCTAAATGACAAAAAATGCCATTTGGCAAGCTCTTAAAACTATATTTGAGCTTTGAATTAATTTATATCAACCCCCTAAACAATAAACATGGCTCATACCTACCAATTGCACTTGCTTATTTTCCCTAAGACTATACACAGGTTGCAGAAATCATGCAAAATTCTTTTTCAACTATAAAGTCTTCCCATTACAGGATGAAAATCTTACAACATTTCGAGGCATCCCCAGTGACAATAAAACAAAGAAATACACCACATTGTGTGCAGCATCCAATGCAAATTTTAGTCAGCAAATACAAAATCAGCAAAACAGATCTCAGTGAAAGCATCAATATATCATTCCGGTGACAGACAAATGCTAGAATTTTGGTTCCAAGGAAACTACCAAGATTAAACAGGGAAACAATCTGAGAAGAAACATTCTTTGAGCTCCCTAAAAACCCCTTCCCTACTCCCAGCCTTTTCCCCCCATAAAATAAATGTTGCCAATCAAGAATATAAGGAGAAAGAAGTTGTTTCCTTAGCTGCGACACAGCACTCGTTTTTCCCGTCCAGCCATATGATTCAAGTGCATTTAGTACGCATCTATTTATCCATGTACCAATAAGCTCTAATTCTATAAAGTATTTTAGTGCAGTTACGAATAGGTACTGCCTCAGCCTTTAGAATCAAAGCTTAACATCTCATATTGATCTGTGACACGCCCCATCCCAAAGAAGTAATTGATTAAAGCAAACTACCATCACAAACATGGAACACAGAGTTGGAAACTTAGCTGTGCACAGTTGATCTCAGTAGATGTTGCATATGCCTGGATGATGTTCTGTCCATTGGTAGAAGGAATTCTAATGAGCTAAAAACAGCTTCAAAAACTGTCATTCTCATTTTCTTTCAGAGCAACCATGATCATACCCTGTCTAAAGATCTCCACCAGAAAGAGCCTGACCGTGTACTCACAAACAGAAGATACCAGAGAGTACTGGCTATACTCCAGCTTTCTTTCAAGGCAGACTAGAAGTTCTTTGATGCAATATCCACTGGGAATAACTATCCACAGGTAAGTTCCTAACTCTGCCTTCTCAGTGGACACATTGCAGCAGAGGTCTCATTATGCCTAGGATGCACCAAAGCTGTCAAACCATGGGTGGATGGCAGGTTCACTGTTTAGAACAAGGAGGGAAGAGGAAGCAGCTGCACAGGGAGGGTGGAGTTTAACTCATGTCTGGAGGCACCTAAAAAGTGCTAGAAACTGCACAACGTTTCAACACTGATTTGGACAGGGGGAGGGGCAGCCAGAAATTCTGTTCTCCTTTCATTCAAGTAGTCTCATTTGTGAAAACATTGTCTGAAAGACTGTGATTGAAATGCTGATTACAAATTCTTGTTGGGTGAAAAAATATTTTGATTTTCTTGTGGATAAAGTTTTATTGTAGTATCTTGGGAACATAAAAATTTCACTTATATTAAAATACACTGGTAATGAATGTATGATAAATATAGCTTTGTATGCATGTGTTCGTGTGTGAATGGCTTCTTTATTCTTGGAATTAATTGGAAGAATTTGCTGCAAACACCTCACTTTCTTTCCCTACATCTTTTCTCACACCAGGCAAGAGATTTAATATTGAATTAAAAATAAGGTCTTGAATGTATGATGTTAACTTCTATCCCCTGAAAGAAAGGTAAATGATAATTGGTAACACTCTCTAAAGACAAAATCTGTACTCCTACTGTGTTTCGTTTAAGATGATTGATGGACAGTTTGAGCCTACATGTTTTAAATGAATTTACAAATGAAAGCTGCATAAAACTGCAAAAAAAATCATTTCATGGAATGCAAGTATAGTCAAAGTTATGCCTTTCTCAGTAGTAATTTATGGCTATGAAACCTGGGACTATAAGGAAGTTTGAGTACCAAAGAATTGGCACACCTAAACTGTGGTGATGGAGAAGACTTCTGAGGACGACACAGTGATCAAATACTTGAAGCTGAAGTTCAAATACTTTGGCCACATAAGTGTTGTAATACAGGCTTCCAGAATTTGTGTGCACATGAGGTATAGCGCAGCAAAATGTGCATGCTGGCAGCATCTATTGAAACAAAAGCAGGCACAGAGTTGCTTCCAAATCAAGAGGTTTTAAATTAGCTTCATGGTTGCATGTAGTTAGAAAAAAGAAATTGACATACAGCTTACATCTTGACGGTTACAGTGTGAGACAAGGTCTAATGTACATAGCATTCCAAGGCATTATATCTTGAACAGCAACTGACTCCCTTGCATAGCTCCCCATGAACACATAATTGAAGTCACCTTGACAGGAAAGAGGTGTAGGGCTAGCACACCAAATAGTTAAGACTGAATATACAAGAGAGGTAACACCTTATTCTACCTGAGTAGCTCTTAAAGAGGAAGATAGCTAGACAAGTGCTTTTGCATTAGAAAATATATCTGAACAATAAGAAGACAGGAGTCACTGGAAAAGGTCCTGATGCTGAGAAACACTGGAGATTAATGGAGAATAGGGTGGCAATGAAAGTGATGGATATACAGTGTCATGGAAGAAAAAAGAGCTTAGGCATAATAAACAGTAGAGGACAGAAGATGTGCTAGGGTCCATAGGGTCATGAGTTTAACATGACTGAATATCAGCAAAAGTAGCAAGTACAGGGGCTGCAAAACATCCTAAAGGCTGAAAATGATGTGCCAGTAATGATGATCTTGAGGCTAGCTTGATGAAGTTTGTAATATACCAAGAAGAGCTTCCATTTACAAAGAATATTCCATTTACAAGGAATATAACAGTAAACCATCAATGATCTCTCTGAATACCCTGTCAAAAAGCAAACAATATAAGCAATTATGATCAAACATAAAAAGAACAGATTGTTTCTTTTAAGGTTAAAGGAGATATTTTTCTATTTAATTTTCAATTTAAAAGAAGTGTACATGTCCTATCATCTCTCTTTTTCAAAACTGTCCTTCACTTTCCACTTATTCCTTATTACAATGAAGAAAAAAAAGCTTATGAGCAGAATTATAGTAGTGCTTCTCCAAGACAACTTTAGCTTCCAAGCTTCCAATTGAAGATCAATGTCTTTTAAAATGATGAACCAACAATCACAGGTGAAGGTTCAGCCATCTATCTGCATTACTCTGTCTGGAAGCACTTGGCCACTCTAGTAATTCCTAGTAATCATTCTTCACATTCAGAAAGGCTGACTGTGTGTCTTTATCTGCACACCAAAGTATTTTTAAATATTTATACCTATTTAGGGATAGAGAATTTTTAAACACTTTTTCATTGTGCACAATACTAGCACAGTTCAAAACTTCATGTCTCTTTTTAAAAATTAAAATAGAGAAGAGCTTATGGTCCATCAAACCTTTTTTACTCAGAGAAATAAGAGTAGTCAATTTATAATTTTCTGAAGTAATGCTGCCCTCTTCTGGGAGGACTTCACAGTGTCTGTTACACAGTATACAGGTATGTTTTCTCAATGGATGTAATTATGCTTTTCCCAAAAAAAAGGACATCTCATCAATATTTATATATTATTTTCCTCTGAAGTCAGTGTACAATCCATTTAGAGAAGGAACATTAGGTGAAAAAAGGCTGTAGGTCAAAATAAATATGCTGGATCTAACAATCTGATAAAATCAAGCTCAATGAAAATTGGAAATGGGAAGGCCAGTAAAGAAAGCATTTTTTTATTAATTGTTGGAAAACGACATTACTATGGATCAGCAGATTTGCATAAAATGTGCATTCTTACAGTTTTAAAACTGCAGAGAGTTATATGAGAAGATCACTACTGCCCTTTGCTAAACAGGTACAAAGAAACATATACCATAGGAACACAGAAATCCCCCATGGTTAGGAGGGATGCATGCAACTCAGGAAATCAAATCTCTTACTAAAAATATCAGGGTGATTCTGCACACTGGCTGATATACCGATCCAGCAAGCATATCAGGAGCCTCCCTTAGACCACAACACATGGAAGGAAAGCAAAAGGCTTTTGCTGGATGCAGGTAACTCTGGCTCAGCTGGACCAGATAAACCAGGCTGGTTCTGGCCTATAAAAGAATGCTACTTGTGACAGTAGCCTGCCACCAAAAAGGCAATGCCAAAGGGGTTTGCCCCTTTGAGGAGCTACTTCAGGGGGAATGAGAACAAAGGCTGTCCCTAGTGCCTTACCTGCTCCTATGCTTCTTTTTCCTTTTTAATTATACTTCAATTATTAATGCCTTTGGGGGCCATGGATGTTTTCAGGTGTGTTTTTTTTAATCAACACTGACCACTTCCTTTTATAGGTCAAATGGTAGGCAACCTCCTTTATGCCCTATTGGCTGCCTAAAGTGAAATGCCCAGGGGATACTCAAGGGAATAGAAGGATGATTTCCCCATTGCTCCCTATGGCTTACCTTTCTGAACCAGTTTGGTGCCACACTCTGGATTCAGATGACAAGATGAATTGCATTATCTGTATAGAGAGAACCACGAAACTTCTCTTGAATAATAATTTTGTTATTTTGGATTGGAAGGCTCTACTCTTTCAATATACTGGAAAATTATCATACAAGGCACAGAGAGAAAGAACTAAAATGGGATACTATCTGAAGTTGGATGTACAGTGAGTCATGACACAGTCTCAAAGAATCATAGTCTAGGATAGGTCACTAGCAGCATGTGCAGGCCCAAACCAGCACAATGTCCTTCTTTTTCAACATTTCACAACATGATTGACAATTACAGTCCAGCTGCTGAAATGGCAGGCAGAATTATTGCTATTGATGAAGTACCTTCTGAGACCTCAGGATGCTCTGACAAGCAACACAAATGGACAGAAGATATGGAGATGGAGGAAGTGATTCCATGCCCATTGCACCATCACTGCCATTTGATGTGGGCATGGTCTGGGCAGATCACAAAAGTTCCACAGAAAAGTTTACAAACAGGGCCTCAACCATAGGGCTGTCCACCTCACAGGGGAAATACTGGCTAATCCTTGTGGTTTGTCAGTGGCAAGATCTCCCACTACCCATCAGGATCTTCCCTTGACCTGGCAGAAGAGTCAGCTAGCTGCTACATTTTACAGAAAGTATGGATAAGGAGAGTCAGAAAAGCCTTTTATTCTGGAAAATTACTATTCAGCACCATCACTGCCCCCTATTCCCAGGGCACCACAGGCCAATCCCCAATACCATACATACCCCAAAAACTAACAAGCAGAAGGATAAAACCATCCAAAATGACCATTCTCAAGAAATAATGGCCACAGCTTGCTGCTAGAAGAATACAAATAGCTCACTACATTTTTAAAGATTGCTCCTGTATCCCTCTTGCCATAACCAACTAGCTTTCTCATTTGTCTCCACATTCTGAACTAGAGTTCCTCAGCAATTTTCAGATGGCCAGTCCAACCTAGCCTTCTGTCTTCTTCACATTCCATTAAACTACCATGGCTTAGTTTTGCTCTTGCTGAATAATGCCAATAGGGAACAACTGCAAAGGCCAAGTAATAATTATGGCAGCCATACTACTACTGTTTCTGAATCCTGAAGGGATAATAGAAGTAGTGAGGACAACTCAAAGTATTCTGTGTTTAAAGATTTGGACCTTAGACACAGGGTGGATGCTCTTGGTAACAGTCTAGTAATCTGGCATTTTTCATACATTTACATTACTGAATCAGCTTGAACTTTCCCCATTTTTTGTATGCTTAACAGCTGCTCCTGCAGCTTCTGCATGATCTCAACTAGTGAAGGGATTTAATGGTAAATGAAACATCACAGCACACAAAAAAAATGCGAGCAGGGGAAGTCAATGGTACATTCCTAAAGTCCTGGCAACCGCATCTAGAAGTACTTCTGCAATTTTAAAACGCTGGAGAAATTTTGCACTCTCAAGATGGATAAAATAAGTTCACAGTATATCAGTCTCAGGATCAGCTGTCATAGTATGCTACATGCATGTAAAATAACTACCAGTAATTGTTTCTTCCTCTTATGTTTAATACGGAGTACCTTACCTGTATGTCCTAATTAAGGATACGTTGTAAAACCTGGTGCGGGGGTATATTCTATGTAACATCTGTACATTTAAAATTTTAATGTAAAAATATTAACTGGGGAAGGTTTTGCTTTGGTTTTCTGCTTGAGAATGACCAGAAGCTATTGGTGGGCCACTATGTGAGATGGTATGCTAGATCAGGTGAGCTGTGGTCTCATCCAGCAGGACTCCTCTTATATTCTTAATTATCAGCAAAATGCAAGGTCTTTTTTTTTTCTTCAGAGCATCATCCCAAGAGCTTGAAAATGCTCTTAGTTTTAGTCATCATTTATTACCAGCTGATTTATTGTGCCCTGATCCAGTTTAAGAAAAAAACAGTGACATTTATAGTTTGGAAACATTTATTTATTTAAAGCTGTCATTTCAAATGAATATCTTTCTAGCACAGTGGTGGCTGCTAATAATTTATTTGGAAAATCAAATTTAAGTATCCAATTCCATGCCTGAATTGCTTCTATGCAAATTTTATTGTAAAACTTCCTATGTTTACTTGTACATTTTCAAAAAGGAAAAAAGAAAAAATTGTGTGTAATGCTGTGTGTGTAATATCCAGAAATGGCCTTTTTAAAAAGCACAATGCTTAAAGTGTGCATTAGAAGACATACACTAGATATTAAATGTATGACATGCCTTATGCCGCGGCATAACTCCTTCTTATTGCCATTACAAACCACTTTTGTATTTGTAACGTCAATCGAAAAGAATTATTTCACAACAAATGCATGTTATAATAAAATGTATCTACTGTACAGGGAACCTGCTTTGTAATTATTGAAATACAAATGTCTGGGAAATCAATACAGGCTGGCACAGCAAGCCAATTCATCATGCAGCAGAGCCATGCTAAAGCTCTGATAGTATGCTATACACAGTATAAATAAATAAGTTACACAGATAAATTTACCCTTTTTAGTGAAACATTTCACTGAAATAATAAAAATGAGTCATCAATCATGGCTGTTATGAGTGTCCAATCCCACCTTCCAGCTCATCTAGTTTCAAAACCGGCAAAATAACTTAGCCCAGATGTTTCTCTTGGGATAAGCATGATGGAATTGTACTATTTAATCACTGTCAAACTAATCTTTTAACAAGTTTAACTTGCTACAAAATCTGGGAATATATGTAATCATTTAGAGATATGTGAAAGAAACATTGCACTAGCAGAAACAGTCAAAAGACAGCACAATTCACATGTTTTGTTGGAGCAACCCAAGGACATTTAGAAGTCACACCTTTGCCCCAGCTCAGCTTTCCTCTTCTTGCCCACAGAATGAGCCATCCCCACTATAAGAACCTAAGATGAGCCCTGCTATGTCAGGCCACAACCCATCTAGTCCAGCATCCTGTCTCTCACAGTGGGCCACCAATTGCTTCTGCCTACCCCACTATGGACAGCATATGACACTGCCCAGGCCACCATGATAATAAGGGAGTCAAACATAAAAAAAGAAATGCATAGCAAATAACTAAAACATATTTAAAATGTAATCATCTCTCCCTGGCAGGATCTCACTCAGAGGAAGTCGGGTGCCAGGTTAGGAAGCATCTTTTCAGTCAAACAGAAGGCCATTTCCTGCTTGCATGTTTACAGTGCTGTAGTTCACAAGAACATAAGAGAAGCCCTGCTGGATGAGGCCACAACTCCACAACTCATCTAGTCCAGCATCCTGTTTCACACTTTGGCCCATACTGCATATTATTTGCTCTTCGCTGAATAGAGTTATCTCTTGCATAACATAACTGCACAACATTGTTTTGCTTTGACATGGCTGCTAAAATGTAACACTGAATGTTTAATGCAGTCCTAAAAACTTTCACTAATGTGACTGGCCTCTACAGGGTTACTGACATACAATTGTAACCTTGGACCATTCCTCCATAGCACCACTGGCAGAAAGAGAGATTTCCCCTCTGCAGCCCCTCTGATTTACATTTGTGGGCTGGTCCTCTACAGTTCTATATCCTTATTGTCCATAGATTGCAATTCCTTGCATAGCATGGTTTCATACTACACAATACTTTGTGGGAATCAAATAATACTGTCTCACGGTTGTAAAATGAAATTTTCAGCTTCTTTCCTATGGCCAATGTTACAATTGATCCCACATGAAAAATAAAACCAACTTTCCAACTGTGTCCATGTACACTGAGATGTTAGCAAAGGTATATCCGCCGCAATATTAAAATAATATTTATATGTTTTATTCATAAACAGACCATGGTGAGAAATGAGCTTCTTTCAGGAATTAAATTACCACATAAATTCCTCACAGAATACCTATCCTAGCTTCACTTTGTAGCATTCTAGAAATTTAAAGGACTATGAGATGAATCTGTCCCAAGCATCAATAGTTCAGTAATCCTGCCTAGTCATACTGAATGAAGAGGCAACTTATGTGACAATGTATTAAGGGTCCACTCTAAATCTGCAAACACCCTTAAATTGTGTAAACTGTGCAACTCTGATAAGCATTTCATTACTAATCCAGTTATGGTTCTGATTCACGTACAGGTCCCATATAATTCTCCTAAAAACAATGCATAGGAGACACTCTAGTCTGGTGACAACAAAGCATGTAAAGGTTGTCTGGATTATGGCTCCCATGGTCCTTAGTGAAGATGTCCCATCATCAGTGTAACTAGGTAGGGAAGCGAACATAAGAAATGTCCTGCTAGGTCTGACCATTTGGTACACTCTCAGATGCATAGGGAACCCTGCCGGCATGAACTGAGCACACAGGAGCTTGTTTTGTTTTCATTTTCTCAAAAGTTGGCCTGGGGGGGGGGAGGGCAATAGTTAAGAACCTGCAGCTTTCCTAGACTGCTGGATTCAGCTCAGCAATCAAGCCCAATAACAAGGGATGGGAGGAATCACACATCAAAGCTGTGGTCACATCTAAGGTTTAATCCAGCTTCAGTCCACCTTCAGAGCGAGAGAACACATAAGCAAAGGGACCAGTAATTTTCTTTCCACATTATCTATCCCAAAGGTGAATTTTCTGAATCATTTAACACTGAAAGAAAGCAGCTTGTAACTTTGCTGATGCATTCCCTGACTCTGAAAGTGGACTGAAGCTGGATTAAGCCTTAAGTGTGACCACAGCCCAACAATACCAGAACACAGAACGGTTCCCTTCTCGGGGTGACGGATGGAAATCCCAGCACGCAGTAGCAAAGGACCATGGGATTTGTAGTCTCGAAAACCGTCTCTTTCCACAGCCCTCAGCCGCCTTTTCACCGTTGCTACTCCGGTTCCCAAGTACGCCGCGCGGGAGTAAGCTGCGAAAGGCAGGCCTCCTCAGAAGGTGCCCTGAGGAAAGCCTATGATGGAGCGTCTCACCTGCCCAAGTTTTATGCTGCGGAATCCTGTAATACTGGTTCCCCGTGGGATCGGAGCCCACATACTCTTTCGCCGGCCCGAAAAACCGGCGCTTCATTGAACTCAAGAGGCGCCAGGCGACGCTCATCCTTCGCCCTCCGTCTCCTCCGCCTCCCTAGTCTCTCTCTCTCTCTCCCGCAAAGCTGCCGCGGGTGGGCGCGCGCCCTCTACAGACGGCCCGCGTGACCACAAGGGGGACGCAAGCGGAACCGCCCCCTCCCCGTGCCATTGAACAGGGGCCTGCCAGCTCGTTGAGGGCAAGCGCATGCGCATATTCTCCATTCACCACCCTCATTTAAGTGAGGCGCACGTGCACTGAACCTTCATTGACTGCTCCATATAGATACATGAAAGTATAGAACCCCTAATAAATCACTCTTTTAAAAAACAAAACAAAACAGTTTTAAGCCGTGAGACTACGGGTGAGAGTCTCATGGCTTGAACATGGAGGCACGTCTCGGGCGAAACGTTGTGGAGAACGGACAAAAAGCTCTTTCAATGCTAGAAAAAAATACTTAATCGAGTGGTAGCTCTCGGAAAAACACGAACTCCCTCAGGAACTCTCCTTCGGCGCATGCGCATTTCGAGTCCCCTCCCTCTCTCTCTTCTGGATGACGGGAGACGACGACGACGTCTCAGCAACGGTTCTGCTTACTGGGCCGTAAGGTTCGCAAATCGGATCCAGGCAGGGCGGGGGCGCTGGGTTGCTCCTCCCCCAACATGGCAGCGGTCGGGCGTCGGGTCGCCCTATGCTGCCGGCATGTTGGGTTTCATTTCTGCTCGTCAGGCAGGTTTGGACGAGCCGTTAAGGCTTCGCCGGGCTGAGTCGACGAGGAGGTACGGTGAAGTAGGTTTCCGAATAAACACAATTTCTCCTCAGTGGCAGCATTGCACACGGGTTTCACCCGACGACTCGAACGAGCAGACCCGTGATTCCCGACACCGTGGCACTGGACTCGGAGCTGAGCTTCAGTCCCTCTAGCTACCTCATTCTTGATTCGGTTCGGAGCGGAAATGGAAAGAGTCAGACTCGGGGGTCATTGGGTGTGAACTGACCGTTTGAAGACACAGCACTGTAGTGAGTGCCCCGTATAAGCTGCAGTGTGAGGAGGAGGAGGAGGAGAGCTGGCTTTTCTACCCCGCTTTTCTCACCCATTTAAGAGGACTCAAAGCGGCTGACAAAGCTTTTCTGTTCTTCTCCCCACAACAGACACTCTGTGAGGTAGGTGGGGCTGTGAGAGCTCAGAAGAGAGCTGTGACTAGCCCAAGGTCGCCCAGCTGGTTTCATGGGGGAGGGCAGAATCGAACCCGGTATTCCCAGATAAAGAGTCCGGCTCCCTAGACCAAACCGGCTCAAACAGTATCCCGGGGGGGGGGGGAAAGCCCACAAGTGACAAATCGTTTACGTTAAGTAACATTTCCACATTAGGGAGCCCTTCTGATCATTCTGTTGAGGGGAATAGCAGAACTCTGCCAGAGTCTTGCTTCAACGCCATCAGTTCTGTGAGTGGAATTGCATTAGCAACACACCAGGGGATTACATTTTACCTAGGGCTGTGGTCACACCTAAGGTTTAGTCCAGCTTCAGTCCACCTTCAGAGCGAGAGAACACATCACCAAGGTGTCCAGTAATTTTCTTTCCACATTATCGATCCCAAAGATGAATTTTCTGAGATATTTAGCACTGAAAGAAAACAGCCTGTCATTTTGCTGAGGTATTCTCTTGCTCTGAAAGTGGACTGAAGCAAAGTGTGACCACAGCCCAGGTCATGCCTACAAAGACAGGATAGCACTCAGTGATTTGTTGCATCTTATGCTCTTCCTGTGGCAAGTGTGGAAACAGCCTTTTCAGTATGCCTTCCCAGCTGAACTGTCGGAAGCATAGACCCTAGTTGTTAAATTCAACATGGTGTTGGAGATACTAATATCCAATAAATGCAGGGAGGGAAGAGACAGAAAATAGACCTCCCCAATCCTTATTAAGTTTCCCACCCTTATAGGACAAGAGAGAAATTGTGCCATCATTTGGGAACCTTGAACACCATCATTTGGCTTTCCAAATAGTTTTTTAATGTTTACAAAATAGCAGAACCAGCAGTCATCACTAAAATCTAACATTGTAAAGATTTGGTTTGGTTTTTGTATCATTATCAAGGGAAATAATGTGAATCACCGGCAAATTCATAATCACCTGAATGTTATCTGTACCTGTTAGCCATGATGGTTCTCTACTGTTTCTTGTTATGAGAATATGTATATTTAAAAGTTAGCTATTTGGGATGCAAATAGAAAAGTGTTTTCCTGGTTGTCTGTTTCCCACAGCCATTGGGTTACTTACTATGATAAAGGATTTCAGTATTCCATTATTGTAAATTCCCAATGTTTATGTATAAATAATTATAAAAAATACATTTGCATTATCTGTAATAACATGTGTGGATGTATGTATATATGCAGATATAAACGCTCTTACATATATCAAAATGAATTGAATTAATTTTCTGGAGCTGAAAAATTGAAAGTAGAATATGAAAAAAACTTGATGGGTTGGTTTGAAGGGCATGATGTCATTTTTTATAAGTGAAAAGTTATAAGACACCTTTTATTTTCTTCATTCTTAATTGCTTTCTTTTTTCTTAAAGGGTATTGAGTCTGGAATTGAACAAAGATAAAGATATTGAAAGAATCCATGGAAGTGGTGTAAATACCTTGGACATTGAACCTGTTGAAAGTCGTTAGTATGTACATAATTCTATGGTTTATTTTTAAGTGTCTTTTATTAAAGATAATTGAAAATATATTAAGACAAGGGTCTCCAACCTGTTTGATCTTTCATTTGAAATTTTGAGACGTTCCCCTGGTTGTTTATTTCTTTCAAGTCATTCTTTTTCATTCTGAAAAACAAACTCTAGGACTTTTGCTTTACCAGAATATTTATATGAAAATTAGGTTAAGTACAACTAACGTAAGTTATGATCTTTACATCTCTTTGATGGAAACCGTGAGGGCATTTAAAGTTTTGTCTACACTGAAAGCTTCTGCTTTTCAGCTTTATCAAATTTTTAAAGAGGAAAAAGCAATATTTCTTGGCATTGAATGGAAATGAGGCAGGTGATTCAGAGGATCACTTCAAATGCACCAAGAGGAACTTTTCAAATGTTTCATTAAGCCCTCACCTGACATATTGGCAATTTGTTTGTTGGATTAACAGATTTTTATCTCCATTTTTGAAAATGAAATTACTTATTTCAAATTTACATATTTTTCAGGTGAGGTATGTTGCTTGGAAATGTGTACTCACACAATTGCACTGTTTTGGAAATGTTCAGATTGTGTTGGCAGAATTTTATTCTTTCTTCTCGGCTTTAGCATAATCTTTTGTATACTTAGAAACATACCCTGTTGGTTGACTTAAGTGGAGATTACTACTAATTAAACATATATAGATTTATAGCCTTACAGAGTATCAGTCTACTTTAGAGCCAAGCTCTAGTGTCTTCCTTTCTTCTAAATAATTCTCATGGATTTTGATCACATTATGGACCCATGAGAAGCTTCCATCTCCAATCTTATGCCACCATGCTGCTGTTATGAGGTAACAATAGTGCCTTATCACTAGCTAAACTGAGAACTGTGGGCCCTGAAGAGAATGCTAAGTCACATCTTAGAAGTGACTTGGGTTACTTGGGTCTTGTGGTGTTTTTGAAAACTTAACTGTCATAATCTCATTAAAATATCCCCAGAACCTAAGAAGGTCCACTGTAAGGAATGCAGCATTGGTCTGCTTTCTCCTTTTTTCCACTAGGTTGGTCTGCAGTCTCTTATGTTTGTGACTGGTTCTCCATTAATGACCCTTTTAGGTGCTTATTTTAGTTTTATCTGTGGACTTTGTTTTATTTTGTTCTTAGTATGTAAGTCTATAAAAAACCCTAAGGGATTGGATCAGTAGATCATGAAGTCCAGCATTCTGTTCTCACAATGGCCATCAGGACAAGTAGCCTATTTGAAGCCCCTCAAGCTGGAGTCCACCTCTTCGTAGTGGATTCTGAAGTTTAAGTATGCATTGTGTGAAAAATGAATTCTTCTGTCCAAAATCCAGTTTCACTAGGTGACCTCTAGTTTTGCTGCTTTGGGACCATGCATAATGTTACCCTCTTACTTGTCTCTTAAAAAAAAAAAACACCTGACTTTTATCAGAGTCTCTTAGTCACTTTACCATTTTAATTGTCCTCTTTTAAACCTTTTCAGGTTCCGTTATATATTTTTGAGATGTGGCAACCCAAACTGTATGCAGTATTTTGGGTGCAGTCATATTAGTGTTTTGTACCTGAGCACTTTGGTACTATTTTGGTTCAAGTGGAGCCTGTCCCTTCCCTACTGGTCTGATGTATCTCAAAATGCCCTCCAGTGCCTAACAAATGTAAAACCTTCTTACCACCTCCACTAGTAATGCCTGCCCAGCTGACCCCATGTATGGAACAGGCACCCCCTCCTCAGCATTGCCTAGGAGCCTAGGTGTTTGGCATCCTCTACCTTTAAATCAGCCAGGCAAGTCACACCCATCAGCTATCTTCATTTCTAAATATTTACTTCTTACCCTGAAGGAGGGTCCTAGGTGCAATAAGAGACCTGTTCATCCTGTAAGAAGTGGGTCCCTTCTAAAGGAGCATTTTGGTCTCATTTAAATTGATATCTCCATCCCTACCCCCGATCTCCATAATAATCAGAGCTTTCACTCTGGAAATCAGAGATTCCTAGCATGTCCCTGAGGGCTTGATCCACCTGCTTCTCTGCCTTTCTCAGATGCTCCAAGTGAACTTTCTAGGCCTGTAAGGATCAAGCCTGATATCTGAGCACCAGAACCTTGTTGCATCAAGTGCATCTAGTGAGCCGACAGTCATACCTGTGGCACTCGGTGCAAAATTATCAGAATGTACCAATTCTGGCTGGGTACCTTCATGCCTATTTGTATTTGTTTATTATTCTAAAAGGCATAGGGGAGAAAACTTGAGATGAATTATGGGGAGGAGGGAAATTAAAATCTTCTTACAACTTTCCTTGCTGAACTACTGTTGGCTGTCTTATGAGTTCTTGAGAGACTAACCTTCCAGCTTCAGGTTCATTGGGGGGGGGGAGCGGTGCACTTATAAGGCCATTTACTGGGATTTGAGAGCAGGAATAGGTTTGTCCTTGTCTCTGCTTGAGATGCCCATGAGCATTTGGTGGGCCACTGTGCGCGACGGGATGCTGGACTAGATGGGCTGTGTCCTGATCCAGCAGGGCTTCTCTTATGTTCTTATGTTCCTGTTATGAGATGAGGAATGTTGCTCCACATGTTACCTACTGTTCTGTAGAGTAAATCAGCAGAGCACGTTCTCATGACTGAGCTCCAACCAGAGATACTGCAGAACCAAACTGTGAAATGCTTTTTCAGAAATGCAGGATATCAGTCCCACAAATTTACTTCATTACCAGCAGCTTCCACTCCAAATTCCCTCTGCTAGGTCCTAGACATTGTGTTTTCCTTTCCCATTATTAGGTTTAGTGAGTGATGTCTATTGTTAATACATTTAGTGCTCCGTTTCATATTTACTTGATATTGTTTTATCTATAAAAACCGTTTTAAACAGCATATGTCCAGTATCATTTGCTTTGCATTTCTGTCTCACAATATTTTTTTGTAGTTTTTGTATTTCCTTCATATTATAACTTGTATATTGATCAGTCTTCATCTCAAACACATTGTTTATACCCAGTTAATGCTTTCTAAGCCCAGAGAAGAACAGAAAGCTAATATTCAAAGTATGTGAATCCTGCCATATATAGCTTCTTCTTTTTCATTCAGCTTGAGAAAGCAATGAGTCTACCTTATTAGGTGCGTTGTTTTATTAAGCTTTCAGTGCGTACAAGTAACTTTATCTCATTTTATTCAGTTAAGGTTAAACCACGCTTAACTGAATAAAACCTTACCTGAATATCTTCCCATTAATAGTTCAAGAGGCTCTCCCCCCAGTTTTTGGCTCCTGTAAGGGGGATGATTTCAGAAGGTTCAAGTACTGAACTCAATTATTCAGTTTCCTGTTTCACTGAAACCACAATTGTGGTTAAAGAATTTAGTAACTGCTTTGCAGTTTCTTGAAAATGACCATAATTAATCCAATTTTGTCATTCTAAACAGCTAAAGAAAGTGCCTCCTGCAGATGTGACTATTACTCTAGTATATTCCTTTTAACATGATGTATTAATTTATGAAAAGTCAAATACTTGAAACGTGATAACTTTTTTGTCTCTTGAGGCCAATATATCTGAATTGTACATTGTTCTTCTTTCAGCATGTTATCAGGTGGTTCAGATGGTGTCATTGTATTGTATGATCTTGAAAATATTAGTGGAAAACCTTGCTATACCTGCAAAGCTGTTTGTTCTGTAGGAAGGTATGTATTTTTTGTTATACATATAATTGTTTTAAATATCTGGTATGGTTTGCATATTGACTGAATCCAAATTGTACAACATAAGAGAACATAAGAGGAGCCTTGCTGGATCAGGCCACAGCCCATCTAGTCCAGCAGCCCGTCTCACACAGTGGCCTACCAATTGTTTACGGCTTCTCAAGCAGGAAACAAGCACAGAACCTTCAATTGCTTTCAGATCCCAACAAAAGGCCTGTAAAGGCAACCTGCCTGTCTCCCCAGCCTGGAGGATGTACCTAGGCATCATACACCTGTCATCTATGAATTTGTCTAACCCTTTCTTAAAGCCGCCTAGGCTGGTTGTTGTTACAACCTCTTCTGGCAGCAAATTCCATAGATCAATGACCCTGTGGAAGAAAAGGAGTTCTTGGGCCAAGGATCTGGGA
Organism: Aspidoscelis tigris stejnegeri; assembly: GCA_023333525.1. Lineage (NCBI taxonomy): Eukaryota > Metazoa > Chordata > Lepidosauria > Squamata > Teiidae > Aspidoscelis > Aspidoscelis tigris. The sequence continues at coordinate 27,605,924 of JALMGA010000007.1, read as the reverse complement.
GACCTGGGTTCTGTTAACTTGCTGGAACTGAGGTTAAGTAGTAACGGCCTCTGGCAGATAAGACAGGTGGGTTATTATAGGTGGTACACATATTTTATTCCATAAAGGATCAGAAAGCAGTTAGGAGGAGCAAATGGACACTTCTCACAACAGAGAGCTTTAATAAACGAGTCCCTAAAGTACTGCACAGGGACCATTGCTTTTTAACATTTATGCAGATGATCAAAAGTCAAACAAAGGGATTATGAAGGACCTCACCAAAAGACTTCATGCATACTGGAGAAATAAACATCAGAATGTCAGATGCTTTTCAGTGTAAACAAATGTAACTGGAGGCACAATGGGGCAAAACATTCTAACTTGTACCTGCAGGCTAATAGAATATGAGTTGGTTGTGATTCACCATAAAAGCGATCTTGGTGTAATTGTATAGCACAATGAATGTATGAACCATTAGTTGTATATAAAATAGCTAATACTGTAGTGTGTTGGAAGGAATACTTTGTATCCGTACAAAGTAATGGTGTCACTTCAGCTGGAATGCTGTTTACAGTTTTGGTCGTCATTGCTCAAAGATATAGAAGAACTGGAGAAAATTCAAAGGTGAACAACTAAAATTTTAGATTTGGTAGATGGACACTTATGAGCAAAAATTGAAACAGTTACGACTTTAGTCTAGAAGGAGGGCACATCAGAGGAGACATAATAGAAGTGTATAAAATGATGCAGAGTTTGAACAGATGAGATAAGGAGAAGCTCCCTCCCCTTTTTAAAACAGCAGTACTAGGAGTCTTCCAATTAAAGAGTAGTCTTCAGATAATGCCCGTCTTTTGCCTACTTTATTTTTCTTTTATGTCCATCTAGAAACCATCCAGATGCTCATAAATTCAGTGTAGAAACAGTTCAGTGGTATCCTCATGACACTGGAATGTTTACATCAAGCTCATTTGATAAAACCCTGAAAATATGGGACACAAATACTTTACAAGTAAGTTGCATACTTAAGTATGGGATATCATATCTGTATTGTTGTGATTACAGGTAGAGAAGACAGTGATAGTCAATAGTATGATCAAAGCAGGAATAGGAGCAAATGGTATTTTGAAGAGGAAAATGGCCTCTTTTAAGGTTTGTTCTGGCTAATGGCCACCTCCCCTTTATATGACTTTTATAACATGATCTTGCACAGAGTGATTTCAGTAATGTTAATTTATATTATTCAAGAGATAACTAGCCATAGGTCTTGCTTTTAGAAACTGAAATCTTGAGAGATTCCCAAATGCTTTGGGTAAGGCTCAGTTTTCAGCTGATGTAGATAGTGTTCCTGTTGAGTTCATAACCTCACTTGGATCAGTGAGAGAGAACAGTACATCAGTCTAAGTGCTCCTGAGACTTCCATACTTCATTTTTGTTTCTAGTAAGCTTAGGATGCCAGAACTCTCAGCAGAGTTCTCGTCTTGCAGTACAAGTGTGGGTACTTGGAAAGACATAGGTCTTGCAATTTATATTGTATTTGAATTCTTAAGGTATGTAGACTTTCAAAACTACCTTTAAATTGTTGCAATGGTTTGGATCCAGGCAAATAATTTTTTACCTTTAAATTGACAGCCTGCAGATGTGTTTAATTTTGAAGGAACTGTGTACAGTCATCATATGTCTCCTGTCGCTACCAAGCATTGCTTAATTGCAGGTTTGCATTCATTTTTGTCTTTTGCATAGTTGAAACCTTTATAGTGAATGTCTTCATCTTTCTAGCTTGGCAAACAGGCTTTTAAAGACATATGTCAAATTAATGTGCTTACTTGATAGAGAGGAGGGAAAGGAATGTTTCTGCAGCTCAGCCCCAATTGATGTCTGGAGCAATTTATTATATTAAGAGGAAGGTAATTGGAATTGATCTAGCTGATCTCTGGGATTCTCTTCATTCTCAGAGGGCACCTCAACCTGCTGAACATCTGGGCTTGTTTCTTTCCCTTAAGTGACAAAATCAAATCTTCTTGAGCTCACTTGGCAACAATCTATTTGGCTCTAAATTACTTAGATGCCTCCATATAAAGGAAATCCCATTCTTCTTACCCTGAACACTGTGGAACTTGCTAAATTTTCACTTGATATTTTGTCTCACTTGTTGCTGAGAGTTTTTCTACCATTTTCCTAATTCTCACTGTTAGTTTGGTTGCTGTAATCAAATTAGTTCATTCATATTCTTGTGCTTCAGTAAAACAACAACTTTAGTATAATGAGCCTAATTGATCGGCTGTCAGTTGTGTGTCTGTCAAACCATATCTTTAATTCTAAAGATCCTGTTCGAGAGAAAGCCTAGTCCAGGTGTCTAGAGTAGTTCTCATAATAGTGCTTTGAGCAACTACTTTGCCATGTTTGAGAATGGCCAGTGGCACTGCAGAAGAGAGACCCAGTCTATCAATATTCCAGTGGTGCCATGTAAGGATGGCTCAATCTACCACATATCTCAGTGGTACCTCAGAGATTGAGTCACATTTTTATTATTTCTGGGATTGTATTAAAACAAGGAAAGTCACAATTTGCCAACTGTTTTAAAGCAAAAGCATTGACATTAAAAAGAAAGTTATATAGGAGTTAACTGTATACTTTCACTAAGTTTTCATTTAGGTTATCTTGAAGCATCTGCTTTTAAGGAAGGAGATGTTGATGTGTGCTCATGTATGATATTGTTATTGTGAATGTGTGAGCCAAAATAATTTGCTCCTTAGCGCAGGGATTATTTTAATTTATTCTTATTAAGAGTTAGTTGTGGATTTGTTAGCAGCTAGATCTTTAGGCAGTTTATAAATTTGTTTACCCTGAAATCTTGGAAGGCCTCATTAGATGTATATGAAAATTAAAATCAGGCAATGTAAGCTACAATCTTGTACATGTTTGCCAAAGAGTGAATTGCAATTAAGCCCTTGGGGACATAGGTATAAGATGTATTCATTCATTTAATGTATTTATAGCCCAACATATTCATGGCCTTGATCATGTATCCAGAAAACATGGTATGGAGCATTCTTGATCTGGTCTTTGCTACAATGAAAGGGTGGACTTAAATGTAAGTCTATTGTTGTGGATGGACCATTGTTTGGTGAAGTTTGGACTTACAGTGACAGTATAATTCAGATGATCAGCCCATAGAGACTTAGGGAATCTGAGAGATTCCTCAATGCCTTGTTCTCATTTAAGAATTATGAGAATATCAGCACTCTCAAACATGATCGCTCCCAAACATCCTCATTTATTTTCAGCAGCCTGCAAGGCACATTATTTTTCTGGGCATAGTTGGCAGCAGTGGTGGTGAAGAAAGCTTAGTTCTCTGCCACCATAGGTGTTCAGCAGAATTTTTCCTGTTGGTAGTGGAGTTAACATATGGTCAGGAGGAAAAATCCATACCAGCATAAGTTGACTGCTATAATACGTTTGCAAGGCACTTCAAGAGTGAAATTGTTTAGATTCTCATAGCATTAGTCCAGTAGAGATGTCTAGAGCACCATGTGACCCTATAAGGAAGAATATCAATTGTTGTGGTATAATGAAGTTGACAAATACTTGTTTGCCCACCCATCTGTTTACTTGACCTATATCTTCATCATGGATAGTAAGAGCTAGACAAATGTGAAATGGCTAGGTTAGTCTGTGGAGTGTTAAATGCACCATTGTGCATGTCCTGATGTTAACCTCCCTGAAGGAAGCAATGTATGCCTACTCAAAATGACCACTTGGGACCCAGGAATATTAAATAGCTATCACCCTATTGCCAGTGTCTACTTGGTGACATTGAGACAATGTGGACCAATTAATTGAAACTTAATGATGGAGACACAACTCTTCACCCAAACATTTACCTGTTAGCTTTCACCCTATGCTCTGACGCTGTGCTTTTTAGTTTTAGGATTTTAATCCTTATATTTTAAACCACTGTGAGACTGTCATGTATAGGCCAGTATAAAAATGTGAATAAGAAATAAATAACAATGATGAAATTATTAAAATTTGAAAAAAATAAAATTTGAAATTATAATTCAAGATTATATATACCAACGAGAGAGAGATCCTCTTCCCATAATTGGTGATAAGACACAAGGCTGTGGATCCCAATCTGTGAATGTCAGCCCAAGAGAAGGAACATGTTTGACTGGTTACTGACCCAGTATTTTCTGGGAAGATTGAGCAATATGCTGAGCAATGAGAAGAGAGAAAATGACATAAAGCTGCCAACGTTTATAAGAACTGAAATCTGGCAGATAGGCAAAGGCTTATAATCTTTCAGTGAACTTCTTCCAGTGGAAGAAACTGAACAGTTGGGTACCTAAGAGAACTAAATCTTGCACATATCACTGTTCAGTATCTCTTTGGCTCTCACCAAGAACCCGTGGACTGTCTCCAGAGTCCCACACACTTGGGCTGGGCAAATGTTACATAGGACAGATGTTATGTAGATAAGGGGAGGATATAAAAAGCCTCCTGTTTTTTCAGCTGTTGAAATGGTGTTATTGCTGCACCCACAGACATTTACGAGGGAGGAAGTTGCACTGATCTCAGCAGGATTTATTTTAAGTAAATTTGCAATAGTTTGGGCTATTAGTTTATTGGACGTTGTGGTACCACTTTACCAAGACACACCAACTTTATAAATGAAAATAACTTTCAAGCTTGATAGCTGAGGAGTATTACACATCATGTTGTCATTATTATTTATTCATCAACTTTCCTCAGACTCAAGGCAGTTTACAAAAATTAAAAACATAACACAAAAAACCCTTTCATTGACTTCTATCCATTAACCATTTCTCCATTTGATTGTTCTACATTTGAAACTGCCACCAGCATCCTGAAAAATGTGAGAGATGTCTGAAATTAATCTGATCCAAGCCAGTATTTAAATTATAAATTTTAAGCCTTTTTTGTAGTAGGATGCACATTCCAAATACTTTTACACAACCCTCTTGTTTGGTGTGTAACTTATAAACACTGGGCTTTTGTTTTAATCTGCAAGGCACATTATCAGGCACAGATTTGTCAGTCTATCAAGGAATGAAGGAAGATCTGTTCTCCCTGTTTTATTAATTACTATTTTCTGGAAGGTACAACTCAATGATGATGTGATACACAATTACTTGAAATGTGTTTTAGAAATGAAAAAAAAAATTTAATGTTCCCCTGGGCATTTAAATCTAACAAGAATAGTAATTCCTTGTAAACTGCAGTTTTAATGTGTGGAATGTCTCTTTTCTTTAATGTATATTTGTCCTTTTTTATTACAGTTGGTACCAAAAGCCCCAAAGTACAGCTTTGTGACTTGAAGTCTGGATCATGTTCTCACATTCTGCAGGGTATGCTTTAGTCTGAAATGTAAATATTAGACAATAACCACTTTGAGTAAACTACATAGTATAAAGAGTCATGACAGTATATCCTTTGCAAGTAACATGACAGATGTGTTTAGTAGAAATTGTTAAAATTCTGGACTGTGAGAAGTTTTCTCTTTGTATTTTACTGGCCCTCTTCTTTAGGAGAAGAAATATTAATTACCGTTCTAAGGAGTGTAGTTACTGAAAGATTCTAAAAAACTTGGAATAAAGTTAACTTAAGGACCATCTAGATTATTATTCCTTGCATGTCTTGAACGTTTGGCCAACAAGTCTAATATAAATAATGCTTTTTTCTAGCAAAGGATGAGGTAGTTAAGTATTTTTATAGTAGTTATGTCATAAACAACTAGACAGGTTCCTCCTTAGACTACCTGATGTGCAACAGAGTGCAGTGCTTTAGCTTTGTATGAATTGTTTCTCTGAGTTTTTAAAAACTCTCTTGTAATTAAAAGCCAGAATATACTACTCTCTACTGTTATGCTTCTTTTCTGTTTTCAGAGAAACATTCAGACACATTGCACTTGCAGTCTCTAGTGCTATGTAACATTTGAAGATGCTTGAACATTATTCCTCTAAATGTGTAGTAGTTCACATATCAGACGCTGCTTGTATATGAAACGACTGAACTGCTTCTGGGAGCTTTTGCTTACTTTCCCAACCTGTCTGAATATTTTCAGAAAGCTGTGAATGCTTTGGGGATTGCCGAGATTGATTTTAACAGTGTGTTCTGTGCTCTTAAGGACCAGGCGCTGAATTCTGCAGTGCATATTCATTAAGAAAGCAGCCATCCACATACACATAAAGGAAGGGCAAAGTCTGCTGCAAGAATCCCCCTCCCCTGTGTCACCTCACTTATAGTATAAATCAACACCCAGTCATGTAGTATCAGAGCAGAGCATAAAGGACAAGTCCAAGTTCCTACATCCAAGGGTCAACATTTCCCTTTGCGTGGTGCCTTACCCCTGTCAAATCTATTTCCTTTCCAACTGAACTTTCTAGGCCTTAAACATAAACAAGGCCTAGCCCTTGTGGTGCCTCTCCTTGAACTAGCTCTGCCTCTCTTTTTTTTCTGGAGGTTCATTTCTATTTCAAGAAAACTAAAGGATCCCTCTAAAAAACTGGACTCAAAAGGAATACAATACTGAAAACAAAGAATCCACTTACTAACAAGTACACTTTGCAATCCCAAAAGAAAATGTTTATTCTTATAACTGTTTCTGTTACAGTTAATGTCACACATTCTGAACTATTCCTTAAAAATAAAGTACGCATGTGTGGCGCTGCCCATCCCCCAGTGCGAGCTGCTTAACTCTCTTCACCCCTGTCTGTAAACACAGTAAGGCTAATATGTTTTCAAATCTTGGTAGCGTGTTCGGCTTTATAACTTTAGATAGCGTACTGTTTTATTTATGTTTCACGGGAAGCGGCCACCAACAATGCAGAGACTTTTCAAAGGAAAAAATAAACAGGGTTTTTATTCTTAGTAACAGGAAACACAATGAGAGCTCTGAAGATGAATACGCATCAGACAGTATTAAGCCACTCCTCTTTAGTTCTTTAACTGCCCTCTTAAATCCCTAACTGGACCTTCACTTTTCCTTCCACCCCCTTCTGGCCTATTCTCCAGCTCAGAAGATCGGGACCAATGCTTGGTTCCTTCCCTGAGGTAAAGAGACAGTCTAACCTGTCTTCTCCCCACAAAACCCAAAAGCAAGGACCTTTCTTTCCTCTAGCATGCGGGTTTTATACCCCCTCACTAGCCTTACTCGATGCCTGATTGGTAGAGTGCGCTCCTCCCCCTCCCACTATGCTAATTAGGGAGGCTCCGCCCCCTCCTTACCTGCTTAATCTGTCAGTTGGCATCACAGCATGTAAGTAAATTTAACAGTACAAAATATGCAATATGTAGAAGGGAAAAGAGTTACCTCACAATACAGGAGGCCACCAGTTTCTAGCAGATAATTTCTGCTTCAAAACCAATTTCTGGTATATGGCCAACTGTGCTCAAAGTTGCTTTTGCTTTCAGATATTGCAAACACATTTCAGTCCAATATAAGCCTTTATCAGTGGCAGTCTTCCAAAAAAGATTATTGAACATAGAATACATAACATTAGTAATTAAATGGCTATGTAACAATAGTAGTATTTACAAGATAGCATCCTATAATTAGGATTCTTCTGTCAGCAGCTGTATCCTTTATAAAGGAAGAGTGACACCACATTATCTAAATGATACGTGGATTGGTTGATCTGAGTAACTCAGCTTGTCCTACGGATAAATAGTCTTATTCTAAGTAGCTTTCAGTTTCACTTTGTATTTTTATCATTGATGTGAGTAATGATTTCTATTGATAATTTTCTAATTATTGTAGGATAAAAAGGGCTGCTTTTCCATTGGTTGGTTAGCATACTGGCATAGAAGTACCTTAATATTAGACTGCTACATTGTAAACACAATTGCTACATAATCTTTTAATTAATGTATGCAATCTCTAGATTATGTTCTATGAATCTTTTTATTGAAATTACAGACATGGTCACTGATGAAATCCTATGTTGTGCCACAATGCATCAACAATGACGATAACTTTAGCAACAGGTGGCTACAAACTAGAAGCCTGGCAACTTGGCAATAGTTGGTCATATATTAGTAAATGGTTCTGAAACAAAAGTTATCTACTGGAAACTGGTGGACTCTTGTATTTTGGGGATCATTCTATTCACTTTGGATGTTATAGATGGATTATTTTCCTATTAATAATTGTATATTGTGTACTGTTAACTTTACATATATACATATATTTTTAAGGGATATTTTATAACATTTAATATTTAATATTATTTGTAGCAGAAATAAATAAATTAGAATAAATTTTTTGATGTAGGATTGCATAGTTTACTTGTCTTTGGTTCTTCCCACTTGGGCCATGCTAGGCCTCTACCTTCCATGTGCTGCTGCAGCCTAGCAGAGGCCATGCCTCCTCCAGAATGTTTTGTGTACACTGGATAGAGTAATGGAGCAGGATACAGCACCGTATTCTGCTCCAGTGACAGAGCTATTGAAAAGTAGCCCACCAACAGACTACTTGTGGTATACGTCCCTGAACGGCATGCTAAGAGCATGCCTCATGGGTCAGTATAGTAGGTCTGGATCCTTTGCAACCAGGCACCTAGACACAAAACTGAAATTCCCAACCATTGGAGCTGGGATGAGATAGCCTCTCCATGTTGTAGACAGCCCTTGTAGCAGGCTGTCAATAGCCCAGGTCAGCTGGGCTGGTGGCCACACTGGAAAGAAAGGGCCTTTGTTTTCAGCTTTGAAATATTCCCCTAACATTGCTCAGATTCTAAGCTCTGCTGTTACAGGACATGGATCCTAACTACTACAGCACCTGCCTGATGCTGCTTGCTTTTTCCAATCCCTAATAAGCTTCACTTATGATATTCAGTGAGAAGAAAGCCTAGCAAATGGACAATATTTGGAATGAGAAGGGTAAACTACTACACAGTTGTCATTCCTTGATTTCAGAAAGGTTTTGTTTTTTTAAATATTTTTATTAGTTTTTTACAATTGCTTTAAATCCTCCCCCCCTCCCCCCAAGGGTAATACATAATTCACAGTTCTTATATTACTCATAGAAAGGGCTACGAAATTCATAATACTACATTGAGAAAACTAAACACAACTTCAATTTTCACTTTCACTCCTAAGCTTATAATCTAAATATGTTTTAACTATCATCCATTTTTGTTTACCTATCCTAACTCTATCCGAATTACCAGTATAGTTCATACGACTATTCTGTATTTCTACTGCTATCACATTAATTATATAATTATACCATTAACTAATAGACCATTTTGTTCTATCTTTCCATCCACTAAGACTATTTGAGCACATGTTAGCAATTCTTCCACTATCTCCTTCAGTTGGATAGTCAGAAGATTATTTAACTCCATATGTAACACTCCCATTCTCCCTAAATAGGGAGAGCTTGTGTATTATTTCTTTATCTTCTTCCAAATTCCGATACTATTGGGCATTCCCAGAGCATATGAAAAAACATACCTCTTTGATTACATCCATGCCAGCAATTATTACCCATATTTACAAAGAAATGTGATAATTGTGCTGGGGTTCTATACCATTTATGTAATATTTTCCTTCTTACCTCTTTGCAATTATTATACTTTACTTTTTTATGCATTTTACTTCATTCTTAATTTCCTCTCTCTCAATCCTTATGTCTGTATTCCATGTATTGTATAACTCTTCCACCACTTCATCTTTTACAGAACTTAATTGGCTATATAATCTTCCTGCAGTTTTGCTTTCTCCTTTAATACATTTTCTTATCAATTTTTCAAATAGTGTATCTTCCTCTTTAATTTTTTCTCTCATGTCTGTTTATAAATGTTCTAATTGTCATCGCTTCTAACCATTATCTCTGTCCTATTATTCCTCAAATGGCATCCCCTTCCATTGGGTTCCCTTGATTCGAATATAAATCTTCTGTTGTCTTAAATCCTCTTTCTCTCATTATACCCAATATTATCCTCAAGTTCCCATCCCCATTTTTATTTATTTTCCATATCATCGTTGTACCTTTTCAGAAAGTTTGTTTAAAGCTTTGATCTGGCAGTATGGAAGTTTGTTATATGAATTTTGCTCGATGGTTTTCAACCTTTTTTTTTCTTAACAAGCAAAAAGACACTGGAGAGCATTTACATCTTTTCTTTCAAGAATATGTTCAAGAAGAGAACAACGTACAAGGACTTAGCCTAGTAATGAACTATGAATAATTTTATGAAATTAGTCTGTATCTTGCCTTTCTAAACTGAGACGGAGTCATCTACATTTCTTTCCAGATTTCCCAGTCTTAATTTTGACAGACTAGGTGAAGATACAGGAGACATATGGGTTCTTGGCTCCCTTAGTCTGTTCTAATGCACTAGCAATGATGAGGAAATGGGACTCTCTTGTAGCTTCCAGAGCAGAATTCTGTAAAAGCTATTGGCGTCTCTAACTTTTGCTAAGGATTCTTTTTTGGCTTCACCTTTCTAGGTCATAAACAGGAAATACTGGCCGTATCTTGGTCTCCACGTCATGAGTATATTTTAGCATCTGCAAGGTAAAAGAAAGGGCCAGTAATACTGGCTGATGTAAACATTAACCATTTTCACTCTTTGTTTTCTGTACTCTCATGCTCTTTCACTGAAATATGGGGTTGCTTTTAGCTCACGTGTTGCCTTTATCCCCCTGAAATATAAAGCATATTAAGTCTCAATCGTGTGGAAAATATAATATAGCTGTAAATTCAGGTAAGGTTGGTATGAACATAAATTACAGAGACCTTAGTTTACCAGCTTGTTAGACTTGTAAAAAGCATTCTTCCACTTGAACTAAAATAAGACACCTAAATTATCTCTGTGGTTTGGCAAAGAATTAAGGGCTTCTGAAAACAACTGGCAACACATGCATGGTGGCATGGGAAAATCATAATATTTTCAGCAATACATATAGATCTAGCAGTAGCAGGAAATACTCTAGCAGTTGCAGATTATTAGAAGCTGTGATTGTTCACATGCAGCATTAATTAATTAGCAAAAGTAACAGATGCAGCAACAGAGAATGAACATTGATGCCTTGAAATAAGCAGTAAGGTCTGGTAAAATTTCCTGTCTTCATGGGTTTTGGATAAAACTTATTAATGGCTTTAGGTATAAGGATATTCAGTGCCAAATAATGTTGCTGAGCACCAACCAGGGTCTAACCTTCTGGTTGACTACATGAGTGTCACTTCTAGCCAGTTTTTTTGACAAGAATACAGAAGATGTTTGCCATTGCCTATTCCCATAGAAAAAATGGAGATCAAACTTGCATTCCTTTGCTTTCCAGTTTGATGTACCACTGAGCCATAACCACTCCCAGTGGCAAATAATAGAATTCCTTGAATTTTATGTCTTGCTGATGTTATTCTTGTTTTTCATATAAGCCTTATTTTTATTATGGTATTTCCACAGTCATAGAACTGAAGGCATCCATCTGGTTTACTTTGCTAAAACTGTAGTAGTTATCATTTTTATGGATAAATTCAGGGGCAAAGGTAGTTCTTATGCAATTTTCTTAAGACAAGTTATTCTTCATTTTTCACAATTTTATTTGTTAAACTACCTTGTATTTTTCAAAAGTGCATTGATCACCGGGTGAGAGAAGAACTTGGAAGACGTGAATTTTAATTTTTTTTTAATCAGAGCAAACTCTTAGGAGACAATCTGGAGGTGAACAGCAACTTAGAAAACCTAGTTTTTTATGTGGCTTTTAAGAAGGAAACATACACATTGGCACATTAATATTAAAAGAAAATTCTATGACATAATAAAGAATTGATGAATAGAACCTGTGTATCTTCCTCTTAAACCAGTACATTCATTTTGTTGTGTGTTGGTTCTAGTGCTGATAGTAGAGTGAAACTGTGGGATGTGAGAAGAGCATCTGCTTGCCTGATTACTCTTGATCAACATAACGGTGAAAAGTCAAAAGCTTCTTCTGAAGCAGGTAATAAGTATACTTATGTAAACATTTGTATTAGCACACCTGGACTAGTACTATGTACTTGCTTACTGTTGTTCCAATCAGATGGGTTCATCTGATCAACACTAAAAGTGGTATAGATCATTTAATCCAACAACAAAATCCCTAATACAAAACCCCAAACTGAAAACCAAAATCCAAAAGAAGAAGGTTCTGTGTGAAAACAATATAATTACTATCAGTTGCGGTGCCTTTAAGGCGCGCAGGGGTGCGCCGGACCCCTTAACGTGAGTGAAACCCCTCCCCTGATATAGAGGGAAACAGAGTTGCTCTGGCCAATAACAAAAATGGCTAAAAAATATTCTGTATTTAGATTGGAGGAGACGTGGAAAATAAGCTTGCCCTGGGTTCGGCGAACGAACCAATCGGGTGATCTAAAGTGAAAAGAAAAGCCCACGGCCCCTCCTTTCTCCACAACACGTAATGACAAAGCTTGTGGCGCCATTACTATTGCAGATGGTGTTCCGAGGAGAAGGTAAGGCGTGGGCCCTGTCCCCTCCTGCTGCATCCCAGCCTGGCCTGGCTGTTCACCCAGCGCCGTTGGCGGCGAGGTGTGGAACACTTGGACAGGGCCAGCCACGTGGTTGGCTTGAAGGGAGCACTGAGCCGGCTGGCGAGGTCAGACTCTCCCGGTGCCGTCGACAGCAGGCCCGAGGCACAAACAGGCACGATCGGAGGGAACGCCAGGGATCAGCTCGCAGTTGCAGCGAGGCTCATTCCCCTTCCCCTGGTGCCGGGGGGGGGGGGGGGCGGAGTAACACCACAGGCAGCTTCGGCCCAACCAGCAGGCCACAGCCGTTCACCAAAGCTCCTTCCTTTTTTCCTTCCTCCCTCCCTTCCCTTCTTACTTCTCAGAGCCCCTTCTACTCACGGGTTGAAGAGTAGAAGAACAAAAAACCTTTGTCAGCCGCTTTGAGTCCCGTTAAATGGGTGAGAAAATTGGGGTAGAAAAGCCCACGCCTTTCTTCCTTGCTTGCCAAAGCCAGGTTTGGGTCCCCTTAAATGGGTGAGAAAATTGGGGTAGAAAAGCCCACGCCTTTCTTCCTTGCTTGCCAAAGCCAGGTTTGGGTCCCCTTAAATGGGAGAGAAAATTGGGGTAGAAAAGCCCACGCCTTTCTTCCTTGCTTGCCAAAGCCAGGTTTGGGTCCCCTTAAATGGGAGAGAAAATTGGGGTAGAAAGCCCACGCCTTTCTTCCTTGCTTGCCAAAGCCAGGTTTGGGTCCCCTTAAATGGGAGAGAAAATTGGGGTAGAAAAGCCCACGCCTTTCTTCCTTGCTTGCCAAAGCCAGGTTTGGGTCCCCTTAAATGGGAGAGAAAATTGGGGTAGAAAAGCCCACGCCTTTCTTCCTTGCTTGCCAAAGCAGGTTTGGGTCCCCTTAAATGGGAGAGAAAATTGGGGTAGAAAAGCCCACGCCTTTCTTCCTTGCTTGCCAAAGCCAGGTTTGGGTCCCCTTAAATGGGAGAGAAAATTGGGGTAGAAAAGCCCACGCCTTTCTTCCTTGCTTGCCAAAGCCAGGTTTGGGTCCCCTTAAGTGGGAGAGAAAATTGAGGTAGAAAAGCCTACTCTTGCCTGCCTGCTTTCCTGAAGCCAGTGCCATAGGCTAGTCACACCCTCTTCTGAGCTGACTCTGAACCCACCTACCTCCCTGCATGTTGTGTGAAGAGAAGAACAGAAGGTTTGTCAGCCGCTTTGAGTCCCCTTAAATGGGTGAGAAAATTGGAGTAGAAAAGCCAACTCTTCTTCTTTTGTATAATTCCTGTCATTTGCTGTTATCATTTATTGAGATTATGAGAACCAAACAGGGAACTCAGAGGGGCTGACAAAATGTCCTGTTCTCGCTCAGCCACAGATCTCTTCCCCTTTTGTTTTAAGAGGAATAAGCTCTTCTCTTAATACTGATATTCCACTCCCCAGATAAAGTGCTAAAGAACCCACTGGGTCATTCTGTGGGTAAGGGAGGAGGACACACTGTTTTTCCCTGCAAAAATGGCCTTTAAAAGAAAATAAAAAAGCAATTTTGTCTAGTGGTTAGGGAGCTGGGCTCTTGTTATCTGTGAATACCGGCTTGGATTTCGCACTCCCCCTTGAAGCCAGCTGGGTGACCTTGGGCTAGCTCTCTTCTGAGCTCTCACAGCCCCAGCTACTTCACAGGGTTTCTGTTGTGGGGGAAGAACAGCAGGTTTTTCAGCCGCTTTGAGTTCCCTTCCCTTCAGGATTCCTAACCGGCATAAAAGTCTTATGCTGCTTTGCCATCCTTAGGGGAAGAAGGAGGCTGACAATCTGTCCTTCCTAAAACAGACACTGTGAAGCCTGTGTGGTTGTGAGAGCTAAGGAAGGGGGATGTGGATTGAAGCTGGATTAAAAATTGTGTGTAGTCTGAGGGAGAGGGGTGCTTGGACTAGTATGAGGTCAAAAGAGCGTGAGAGGAAGAACAGAGAGGAACGGAGAGAAGAAGAGGTGAAGAAACGGGGAAAAAGAGGCGGTAAGGAAGAGGGGCATTTCCATTTATGGCATTGGCCAGATTTCTGCAGGGGTTTTCTTGAGTGGCGCTTTATAAAACTAAGGTGGCAAACAGCTATATGCTTGCTAGTGCCACCCGTGCAGGAGACAGGTTAAAAAGAGAAACTTTTGAAGTCACACAAGGAACAACAGATCATATTAGTAAGCCACTTTTTCGATGATCTGATATTGTAAATGGAGCAACAAGACAACATCTTGTATGTAATGTGCTGTGGCAAAATCTTCTGCTCAGTGCATCAGACTATGGCATTGGTTTTAATCAGTTTCATCAGATGCTTGGCATATATAGCATGTCCTTCTCTTTCGTTGCTTAATGTTTTATAATATTTACAAATCAAAATAATCCGTCCGTCCTTCCCTGTGTGTGCTGATCCAAAATAAGATACTTGCATTAGGTATGTTAGCTATGTGCTATAAAATTAATGCTGCCTGTATATGATTCTGAAGCTTGTATTGTTAGATCAAAATAATTAATGAAAGGGAGATACTGATACTAGATGCTTGCTGGAGGACAGTGTTTGCTGAAATGAAGTCAAGTAACCTCTGTACTTGGCCTTATATTAAAGGACATCAATGTTGCAGATTTCCAGTCCAGTTTTTCTTTTTTCAGGGCCTCTGAGTCAGAGCATTAAATCAACCCTGACAATCCATCAGGGAACACTTACCCAGCACACTTGCTGGACAAATGTCTAGATTATGCACACAGATTTGAACCCTAGCATTGTTTGTTTGAGCTTTTTATTTTCCATGATGCCAGTATGTTGGTGATAGATAATTCTCAGTCAAAATCTCTTTTATTTAAGCATCAAGTCATTGGCTACTTGTTCTGCAGTATTTGGATATTATGGAATAAGGCGTGGACATTCAAGAGCATCTGTGGTTTATTCTGGAATATCCAAAAACAGTGGAATTCACTAACTAAAGATGGGATGTGGTACCAGTCATCCCTCTTATAATACAAAATGCACTTAGCATGGTTTCAGCTATGTGTGGGAAGCTGTGTGTACCTTTCCCTTGTATTCAATCACACAGATTGTGCTAGTCATGATTGCACTACTTCAAATTCAAGGCAAGAACTTATTTTCTTTATCTTTCTGGCCCTGGGTCCCACCCACTCATGTGACCTCACCAGCCCCGCCCATGTGACCTAATGGCCCCACCTACATGACCTTATGACCCTCACCCATGTGACCTCACCTGGCCACACCCATTTTCCCATCTTGCCTGTGAACACCCAGCCCTGAAGTCCACCAGCCGCCACTGATTACTATAAGGGTAAATTTTACCCCACTAGAGGTATAAGTATACAAAACACTTTAAAATAATTTAAAAATTATAAAACAGTGAAGCCAGACACATTTTGACCTGGAATTGCATCTGGCTTCACTATTCTACAATTTTTGAATTATTTTAAAGTGTTTTGCACACTTATATCTTTATTAAACATTTTCTTACATCTTTAGTGGTGTAAAATTTACTCTTATAGTAATTATATTATTTTCACACAGAACCTTCTTGGTTTTGGATTATGGATCATTTAATACCAGCTTGTGAAATCTTACATTGTGCAGACATGATGATTAGCAGATTAATAAATCCTAGAAGTACTATTAATTTTTTAAAAGTTGCTTACATTTGCTGTCTTTCCCCCCCACACTTTATTATCATCTTTACTACTTTACAGTACATGAAAACACATGCAAATCATACAAATAATGAACCAAAATTTAAATCCCTCTCACTGTTACATGGGCTTGAATTTTTGCTAGTCTGTCTTTCATCCTGTCTGGCAGGGAGTCCTGGTTGCTAGCCTCATACAATCTCGTCCACAAATCCTGTAGGCTCTTATTCAGTCTCTCCCCCAGGTAAAGAAGCATCAAATTTAAATATTTCAAGCACATAGTCTTGCCATTTTTCCGTCCACCATGATTTATCCCTCCACCCCCCTGCAATAACCATCAAAGATGCCCAGATCAGCCTGTCCAACATGTACCTTTCATCCTGTGCCAACCATGTACTGGGATATACCTGCATAAACATCTCTCAGGGTGTATCCCCACATTCACCCCGAACACCAACTGTATATGATCCACCAACTCTCCTCAATACATTAATATATCCAGACAATCCCACCACATATGAAAATATGTTCCCCGTCCTCCACATTCATGCCAGCATGTAGGGGCAATTGTAGGGATCATGTGTGGAAGTTGTGCAGGAGTGCAATACCAATGATACAGTAACTTTAAATTCAACTTCCATTTTACATTTTCATAAGAACATAAGAGAAGCCCTGCTGGATCAGGCCACAGCCCATCTAGTCCAGCATCCTGTCACACACAGTGGCACACCAAATGCTCATGGGCATCTCAAGGAGACAAGGACAAACCTTTGCCTGCTCTTGAATCCCAGGAAATGGCCTTAGAAGTGCCCCACTTCCACCCCCACCCTGCAGGATGCACCTAGGCATCCATTCTAGTAACCATTGATACATCTGTCATGCATAAATTTGTCTAACCCTACCTTAAAGTCATCTACACTGTTAGCTGTCACCACCTCTTCCGGCAGCACATTGCATAAGCTGATGACCCTCTTGGTGAAGAAATACTTCCCCTTGTCAGATCCGACTTTCCTACCCATCAGCTTCATAGAGTGCCCTCTGGTTCTAGTGTTGTGCGATAGAGAAATGTTCTCTGTCCACCTTTTCTATACCATGCATAATTTTATATACTTCAATCAGGTCCCCTCTTAAGCGCCGCCTCTCCAGACGGAAGAAGGCTAGACGTTGCAGCCTGATTTCGTAAGGGAGGTGTTCCAGACCCTTAATCATTCTGGTTGCCCTTTTCTGCACATTCTCTAGTCCCACAGTATCCCTTTTGAGGTGTGGTGACCAGAATTGTACACAGTATTCCAGATGTGGCCTCGCTACAGATTTATAAAGAGGCAAAATGACACTTGCTGATTTGTTTTCTATTCCCTTCCTAATTATTCCCAACATTGAGTTAGCTTTTTTCGCTGCTGCCACGCACTGGGTTGACACCTTCATTGAACTGTCCACCCAAATCCCGAGATCCCTTTCCTGGTGTGTTGCAGAAAGTTCAGACCCCATCAGTTTATAGACATAATTTGGATTTTTGGCCCCGATGTGCATTACTTTGCACTTGTAAGGATTAAAGCACATTTGCCACTTTGTTGCCCACTCACCCAATGCTAAGAGATCCCTCTGGAGCTCTTGGCAATTCCTTTTGGTTTTTACTACCCTAAATAATTTAGTATCATCAGCAAACTTTGCTATTTTACTATGTATCCCTTCTTCTAGATCATTGATGGATAAATTAAAAAGCATTGGTCCCAACACTGAGCCTCAAGGAACCCCACATTTTTCCTCTTTCCACCCTGAGAATTTGCCGTTTATTACTATTCTCTGCTTCCTGCCCTTGAGCCAGTCACAAATCCAGGACAGAACCTGTCCTTTTATTCCATGGCTGATGAGTTTACTCAGTAGCCTTTGATGTGGGACTTTGTCAAAAGCTTTCTGAAAGTCCAGATAGACAATGTCTACTGGTTCGCCTTTATCCACATGTTTACTGACACTCTCAAAGAATCCCAACAAGTTTGTGAGGCATGATTTACCTTTGCAGAAGCCATGCTGACTTTTGTTCAGCAATGCTTGCTCCTCCATGTGCACACTAATTTTCTCTTTAATGATGGTTTCTATCACCTTACATTGAACTGACGTTAAGCTAACTGGTCTGTAATTGCTTGGATCATCCCTGGATCCTTTTTTGAAGATTGGTGCTACATTGCTACCCTCCAGTGCTCAGGTACCGAGCCTGATGGTAGGAAAAGATGATATATTTTTGCTAGAAGGTCGACAATTTCGCATTTGAATTCTTTAAGGACTCTTGGATGAATACCATCTGGTCCTGGTGACTTGTTAACATTTAGTTTGTTAAGACATGCAAGGACCTCTTCCTTGGTTATTTCTGTCCAGTTTAATTCTTCAGAAAATACAGGCTCAGCTACTGCCATCTGTCCTCTGTCTTCCTCCATGAATACGGAGGCAAAGAATTGGTTTAATCTCTCTGCAATCTCCGTGTCTTCTTTAATTACCCCTTTCTGTCCTTTACCATCTAATGGTCCAACGGCTTTCCTGGTTGGATTCCTACTTCTTATATACTTATAGAAGTTCTTGCTATTTCTTTCAATGTTTTTAACAATGTGCTCCTCAAAATCTTTCTTAGCTTTCCTAATGGTCATCTTGCATTTGTGTTGCCAGTGTCTATGCTCTCTCCTGTTCTCATTCGGACAAGCCCTCCATTTTCTAAATGAACTCTTCTTGTTTTTAATGACTTCATCTACTGCACTTGTGAGCCACATTGGTTTCTTCTTGGACTTATAAGTCTCCTTTCTTCTTTTAGGTATGCATTCCAGTTGCACTTCCATTATTGTGTTTTTAAGTAGTATCCATGCATTATGAATTGATTGAACTATTCTAACTTTCCCTTTCAATTTCGTTTTTACTAATTTCCTCATTTTGGGGAAGTTTGCCTTATGAAAGTTTAAGGTCTCTGTGTTAGACTTTATTAAGAACTTACTCCATGTGTTTAAGTTGAAGGTTATAGCATTTTACAAGGTCCTGAGCATTACTTAGGTTCAAGTCTAGGACTGCCTTTCCCCTGGTTCGTTCCATGACCATTTGTTCCATGGAACAGTCATTTAGCAGGTCTAGGAATTTTCTCCCTCTTTCCTGAGTTGAACAGGAGTTCACCCAGTCTATGTGAAGATAACTGAAGTCCCCCATTATAACTACCCTGTCTTTTTGGGATACCTCCTTTACCTCCTTTTCCAATTGTTGATCTCCTTCAGGCGTTTGGTTTGGAGGATGGTAGCATGTCCCTATTGTTAGGCTTCCTTTTTGGCTTGGTAATTTTACCCACACTGCTTCTCTGGATGAGTCCAACTCACCTAGACATTCCAGTTCATAAGATTCTCTCTCGTCCTTAATATACAGGGCTACACCACCTCCATGTCACCCCTGTCTTTCCTGTACAGTTTGTAACTGGGGGTGACTGTATCCCATTCATTTTCACTGGTCCACCAGTTTTCGGTTATGCCAATAATATAAATAGTATTTTCCATAACTAAGCTTTCTCGCTCCCCTATTTTGGCTAGAAGGCTTCTGGGGGTTCCATATATATATTTATATTCACTCCTCGAGTCCAAATTCTGCCATCGAGGAACATGTGAATCCTTATACTGCCCCTTGCATTGTTCTGCTTGCATACAATTGACTAATCCCCCACTTCGCTCAGCATTATGTACATATGTCCAGCCCTCCTCACTTGAGGGTGCACTCTCCTGAACAGGATGCTGCCCAGCTCCTGTCGGCTTTCCCCAAGAGATCAGTTTAAAAGCTGCTCTGCAACCTTTTTAATATTAAGTGCCAGCAATCTGGTTCCGTCTTGGTTCAAGTATAACCCGTCCCTCTTGTACAGGTTTGGCTTGTCCCAAAATGTTCCCCAATTCCTTACAGGTCTAAACCCCTACTCCCGACACCACTGCCTCATCCACACATTGAGGCTCCTGAGCTCTGTCTGCCTGCACGCGGAATAGGTAGCATTTCTGAGAATGCAACCCTGGATGTCCTGGACTTTAGTCTTTTAGCTGACAACCTAAATTTGGCTTCTGACATGTACCATGATCACTGGCTCCTCCTCAGCATAGTCTATTAACCTATCTAAATGCCTGTCCCTCTTCCTTGGTTGATGTCCTTCCTGCCTGAGGCTTCCACTCTCCGAGGCAGCTGGAGGGATGCTTGTTCTGGAGTGGGATGGTCCTACTGCATCCCTGAAGGCCTCACCCTCAGCCCTGTTACTCTCTATCTCCTTCTCCAGCTCCGCTACCTTGGCTTGGAGGGAAGAGACACGTTCCCTGAGAGCCCAGAGGTCATTGCACCGAGCACAGATCCAGGACTTCTGCCCCATGGGCAGGTAGTCATACATACGACACTCAGGGCAAAACAACAGGAAGCCCCCCTTCCCCTGCTGGCATTCTACCTTCATTTTATTTAATGGATTTGTGTTATTTTTGAAAAATAAGCTTTAAAAGTATTAAATAATTTTACTTAAAGATAAACTTTTCTGAATTAATATTTTATGTTATGATATAGTATATTTCACACGCCAACTGCCCCAAACCCTGTAATGCCTATGCTAATATTTTCTTTGTCCCTTTTGTTATTCCTTATGTGGTCTCCCGGGGATTGACCTAGAGTAACCTGACCTGGAGGAACCAGAACTAGCTACATCCAAACTGACCTAGATTTTATCTGAGCTGGCTTCTACAGGCAGTCCCCAGAAACTGCCCCAAACCCAGAGGACTTACCTCCCAAATTTACCACAGCGCAGCAGCAGTTCTTCCAGGTTATTTTATCAAAATCCCAGTTATTTTCTGTTTAGTCTTAGGAGAGAGCTCTTTCTTCCACTAAGTTTCTTTTCAAACTTCTAACCTTCCTCCTCCACCCATAAATACATCCTCCATATATCAGTCATTGACTGTATTATATTTCTCTCTGTGGTCAAAAGCCTATAAACCATCCTTTTGACCCCTTTACGGGTCTGCAATCTCAATTGTATAATAACTTCAAATTCTTTTAACGGGGCTGTAATTACTCTTTGGATACCGTTCACCCTTACAAAGTCTCATGACTGTCTCCAAAGAAATCCTGCAAGTATCGTATCCCATTCGCCTTTAATAAATGTAATGTATGTCCATTCAACACTTCTACCCGCTCATTCCTTGTCTCTACCGGTGTAAATTGAGACCATGTGCCCAGGAACTTCTTTCTCCATCAGTTGCATACCAACATAGTAGTCTTCAGAGGACCGTACCACCTATCCATCATCCTATGTGTAGATTTCATAAACAACAGTGTTCTGTCTCTCCTGTCCAATATTTCTCTTTCCAATTCCATTTCCCTCCTCTATCATATTCCAATTCCAATAGTTTCACTATATTAATTGCTTCATAATACTTCTGAATAGCGGGAATTTTTCACTCTGCCTGTTCCATTCTTGCTTGTAAAAACTAATCCTGGGTCTTTGTCTGAAAATCCATTGCATTATTTGTTTGTTTGTTTACATTTCTATCTCACCCCATATCCAAAAGTCTCTGGGTGGGCAACAACAGATTAACCAACAGTTTAAAAGCAAGATACAGATTAAAACAAGACACAGATTATAAACACTTTAAAAATTCAACAAATTTAAAACAGTACACTCCATTATGCATTATCTTCCTGTCCCAGCTTTTCAAAGTTCTCAGTGATATTACTTCTGGCACAGTTTGAAACAAGTAAAGAACCTTTGGAATAACAATCATCTTCAATCCCCAAATTTGGGACAGAACATTAAGATACTTTCTCCTCCATCTTCCCAATTCTTTACTGATTCTTTTCCATAGTCCGTGATAATTCACTGTCCCCAATTTCTGGATATTTCTTGTCAGATACACTCCTACGTATTTCATCTTACTTGTACCTAATCTTAAACCTGACATATCCCTAATTTCATTCTGTTTCTGAGGTGGAGTATTCATAAACATAATATCTGATTTATTCATATTAATGTAAAGCGCAGACACCTATTTAGAATGCTCTACTATTTCTATTGCTCCCCCTCACCATTCTCTGCAGGTTAGCAGACACTACCATTGCGTCACCCACAAACAAATTTATCCGCAATTCCTGTCTTATATCCTTGCCAATTTACATCGCTCCTCACCCAGTTTGCCAAAGGTTCTAAAGCCATAATAAATAGTATAGGGGATAGGGGGCAACCCTGTTTAGTCTCTTGTCCAATTTCAATAATACAGGAGTTCCTGTGCATTAATTGTTTCATAAAGGAGCAAAAAAAAAATTTTTTTTTTACACTCCTACAGATTATCTGCCATTTGAATCAACTAAATCCGCATTGAGTGCCTGTGGATTAAGGGTATTACTGGGGACAAGAAGTGTTGTTCTCATACTTTTGTGTGGCAATGCCCTATTTTTAATCCATTTCCTACAGAGCAAGAGCAGATGGTTGTTTCATCATCTTCACCTGCAAAAAGGATCATGGTAAAATTAAAGCTGTATGATTTATGTGAATTGTACTTCAAATACAAACAAAGTGAAACAGCTGTAAACAAGGGGTGTTTTTCCACTGTCACTAAAAGTACCCATTAAGTACCCATTAATGGGTACGTAATGGCATTTTTGTACCCATTAATGGGTACGTAGTGGGTACGTCTAGTGACAGTGGAAAAACACCCAAGGTGGATGTGGCAACTTGACTCCACCTCCACCTCTTTAGGATTTGTTGTAGCAGAGTAATGCAGTCAAGGAACCAGCTGTGGAGCACCATGGCCCAACTGCCTGCCAATGGGCTGGTGTCAGTATATAAAGTGCCCAGACGTCCCACTTCAAAGGCTTTCTGCCAAGCCCCCACCTTGAAACAGCACTATAAATAACAGTGTAATCTAACACTAACTGTTTATTATATACAGGCTAGTAAATAGATAGATAGATAGATAGATAGATAGATAGATAGATAGATAGATAGATAGATAGATAGATAGATAGATAGATAGATAGATAGATAGAAGCAAAGATAAGGTCTGGTCAATAGTCCTTGCAAAGTCAAAAGTAAGAAGTTATTGTAAAAGAAATAAAGCTTAGCTTTCCTTCTGACAATACAATAGCCCATCTTTGAGGAAATGTCTCTCATTAATTCACCAATTGGCTCTTCTGAATTCACTTTGGCATACAACAGCTACAAAGGTGGATCAGTGCATTGTTCCACTTCAAATTGGCTGGGTTTGCTGACACTGCCATCTGCCAACACGGGTAACTCAGGTTGCTCTTGTGTAACAAACACAAGTTCTCATCCTTCACTCCATTCACCTTGGTCAAATCCCAAATGCTTGACCATCTCTACACCAGGCTGCCCATCAAGTCTTGCCAGTTGGTTCCCTACAAAGAGCGGAGTCGGTATCTCTGCACTAATGGCAAATTCAGCGTTACCGGACCACCATCCTATCTGAATGGGTAGGCTAGCCACTGGTGTGGAAAGTGCTGGTCCACCAAAACCTCTCAACGCCATTTGCTTTTCAGGGATTATGTCTCCCTCAGACACCAATTCTGGTCGGATTATGCATATTGAGGACCCCATGTCGCGAAGAGCTTTCATACTCTGGCCTTTGACCTTCACTGACCACAAGTTTTGACTCTCAGGATGTGATTCAACCTCCATCAACACTAACCCTTTAGTGATCTCAGGAAAATCAGGTTCCTGGGCCTTTGTTGTTTGCTGGGTGCATTTACATTGCTTACACCCTTCTTGTGAGATAGGAATTGCTGGCCCAACCTGTTTCTGTATATAGAAACAAGTGTGAGTTTCCTTTTTCTTATCCTTGGCCATAGTCATGGCCTTGAGGCGCTGAGGCCTAAAGTGACCTGGCTTAGAACACAGGAAACAAAATTCCTCTTCGCCAAAAGTGTCACTTGGCTTAGGCTTTGCTGAAACCGGACCACTGTTTTTCTCTGGTGCCTTGTACGTTGCTTTTTTCTCACAGGGGAAGGTATTTTAATTCTGAGGATTGTCCTTGCTAAAGAACTGTCTCCCAGTCATTCCTGACTGTTTTCCAATCCCCTCCCCTCTTCACACCAACAACTGGTCAGTGTAACAAGCTGCCTTGATCACTGTAGCACAGTCCTTGTCCTCCACAATCCACCGGATGTGGTTAGGAAGTATTTGCATAAATTCCTCCTTTAATACTAATTCAGCAAATTGCTCTATAGTCTTGACCTGGGATTCCTTCACCCAGTTCCACAAATGTCTTGTCATATGGGCTGCAACCTGCATATAGGTTTCCACTTCAGCTTTTACCACATTTCTGAAGGTTTGCCTATAATGCTCAGGTGTGAGGTTAAAGTACTATTTAACTCTCTCTTTGAACACTTTGTATGACCGGGCTTCTTCATCAGATAAAGAAGCATAAAGTTCCAAAAGCTCAGAACTTAATCTGGGCCTCTTCTCGCTTCTCGCTGCAGCCTCCGCACAGCACCCAGCAGATCCATCTTGCAGGATCTGTCCTCCCCGCAGGTGTGCGGACATGCGAGGCGTCTTCAGATCCATCCCAATTTTGGACGGATCCTCCAGGGGATGCATCGACGGGAAACAAATTTTCTTTAATCCGTTTTTCGGCGGCCAGTGCAGAAACACCCCAAAAGTCTAATCCTGGGTCTTTGTCTGAAAATCCATTGAATTATTTGTTTGTTTGTTTACATTTCTATACCCATACCTGAAGATCTCTGGGCAGGTAACAACAGATTAACCAACAGTTTAAAAACAAGATACACATTAAAACAAGATACAGATTAAAAACACTTTAAAAATTCAACAAATTTAAAACACTAAACTCCATATTGCATTATCTTCCTGTCCCAGCTTTTCAAAGTTCTCAGTGATATTACTTCTGGCACAGTTTGAAACAAGTAAAGAATCTTTGGAATAACAATCATCTTCAATCCCCAAATTTGGGACAGAACATTAAGATACTTTCTCCTCCATCTTCCCAATTCTTTACTGATTCTTTTCCATAGTCCGTGATAATTCACTGTCCCCAATTTCTGGATATTTCTTGTCAGATACACTCCTACGTATTTCATCTTACTTGTACCTAATCTTAAACCTGACATATCCCTAATTTCATTCTGTTTCTGAGGTGGAGTATTCATAAACATAATATCTGATTTATTCATATTAATGTAAAGCGCAGACACCTATTTAGAATGCTCTACTATTTCTATCGCTCCCCCTCACCATTCTCTGCAGGTTAGCAGACACTACCATTGCGCCATCCACAAACAAATTTATCCGTAATTCCTGTCTTATATCCTTGCCAATTTACATCGCTTCTCACCCAGTTTGCCAAAGGTTCTAAAGCCATAATAAATAGTATAGGGGATAGGGGGCAACCCTATTTAGTCCCTTGTCTAATTTCAATAATACAGGAGTTCCTGTGCATTAATTGTTTCATAAAGGAGCAAAAAAAAAAAATTTTTTTTACACTCCTACAGATTATCTGCCATTTGAATCAACTAAATCCGCATTGAGTGCCTGTGGATTAAGGGTATTACTGGGGACAAGAAGTGTTGTTCTCATACTTTTGTGCGGCAGTGCATTAAGGACATTACTGGGTATGAGAAGTGCAGTCCTTATATCTTTGTGTGGCAATGCCCTATTTTTAACCCTTTTCCTACAGAGCAAGAGCAGATGGTTGTTTCATCATCTCCACTTGCTAAAAGGATAATGGTAAAATTAATGCTGTATGATGTGTGAGGAACTCTTAATTGCACCTCAGGTACGTTTAAACAGCTGCAAACAAGGTGGAGCTGTAGTTGACAGTCACACCTATTCCCTTACCATCATTGTCTTTTGGACGGTTAGTCAATATGCATTTCTAGCTTAACCTAGCAGAGAGAGAGAAAGAGCAATGGAAGTAATTGTTGGATTTTTTTTCCTATTTGATAAGATTCCACTCTGTTCCTGCTTTGCCAAACGTATAAGCATATATCCTTTTCACAAACTGCAAAAGGGATTGAGCTTTAAGGTTAGCCGTACAAGTGCCAGCATTGGGGGTTGGTTTAGAGAGAGGAGGGTCTGGGATTTGAAGTCAGTGTTGGACTGTCTGTGATACCAGACAGGAACTAACATTGTGTGCATATTAGAGGAGAAGCTGTGTTCCTCAGTGATCTATTTAAGGACTCCTGTAAAACATGGCTGTAAAGTCATGAAGTCAGAAGCGATTATTGGGTTACTAGAGTCAGAGTTGGTAAAAGTATACTTACATCAACTAAGTGAAAATTATAATGTAGTGCACTTAAAATTTCCCCGAGAAAAATGACAATATCACAGATGTGCAGAGGAAGTGACACCTGTCAGAATCTGAATTGAAAGTTGTTGAGAAACATTTCTCCCCGACCACCACCACCATTAAATAGCTCTGCTGCATGGCAGTTGTAGACATTTATTGGTTACATTTCTCAGATAATGGAAATTACTATATTTTGTGGCATGTAAGACACATCATTTTGTTACCCGCCCTGAGACCTTCAGGTATAGGGCAGGATAGAAATGCAAATAATAAATCAGTACAATAATCTAATGAGTCAAAGTTTTACATATCAACTCTACAGCACTGGTGTAAAGGTTTTTTTTCCCTACTTTAAAGTTTGGGGAGCTTTTGCTAAGTAATTATTAGACCTGTTAGCCATGGAATAGTCAGCTCCAACAGCTGGGTTAATGGCAGCCAGGAGAGTATTGTGGATGCTACTCAATTCCCTCTTTTAACCCCACCAGATTTCCTCCCAAGTGAACTGCTATTGGAAGCTGTTAATGGGGGACTCTGCATCCTATTACAAAAGGAGTCCTAATGTAAAATGTAAATGGCCATTTTTTTGAACCCCCTTGCATGTTTGGCTTCCCCCATCTTCCCTCATGCATGCAGTGTCACTGCAACATCACATTTACAGCCCTTCCTTTTCCATCATCACTTATCTAACCAATCATGTTGAAGGCCTTCCAGGAAGTGGAGAAGTGCATGGCTCACTGAGAGAACCCATGGTCCCCCATTTTTGAAAGTAAAATTCATAAGCTTGCTGGCCAATAGTGTGATTCAAATTGCTTCTGCTTCTGATCAGTACCAGACCCAAACCCCTTGAATTTCAGAGGGGGTCAGTTCAGCTTGGTTGGAGACAAGTCCCTCAAACTCCCCTGAGACTATTCTGCTAATTTTTAAGTTCTAACTATGGAGCAAATTTATTAAAGATAGAACAAAGCAACAAGAAGGTTGTTTTGCTTGATTAATGATATAAGGCCACAAGGTCTGGAAGGCCCCATGACCTTTGGTATTGGCAGGACAGAAATAATGTAGAAGTTAAATAAATAGGAAGGCCTTCTAAGAGAAATTTCCCCCTATTTTGCTCAGTATTTACCAATCAGCTCTTTGTTTGGTGAAAAGAAGTGTTTGTTGCTTAAAGCCATTGTAGCAGGAAGCCCCTAAACCCCATTATAGTGTGTACATAGAGAAAAAAACCAAACCGTCTCCATTTTGGAATTTGCTAAAATAACACCTAAAATTGTGAGAGAAGCTTTGAGGTGGAATTATCTGTTCCAAACCATAAATTCTACCTAGAGTTAGAAAGCACCTCTGCCCAACCATAAATTCTGCCTGGAGCCTTAACCGTAAAATATATTCTATTGTAAGGTGTCTTATCCTGTCTGACTTTCCTTATGCTTTACTTGATACTGAACTCTGTACATGCTCGTAACTAAGGCTGTAACTCATGCTGGTGCATGAAGGAACCTTTATTTGCTGAAAGCTTTTTTTTTTTTTTTTTGGTATCTCTGCTCAACCTTTTGAATTTTCTTTAATTTTAAAATAAACCACAAAACTCCACAAAGGTTTCATGTGAAGTCGCTCGGCTCGTACCACGGAAAACACGGGGTTCCTGGAGGAGTGTGGGGGCACGCTCGGGAGCCTTGGGGCTTTCTGTCACAGCCATAAATTAGGCCCTGCTTTTACCCCCCATTGCAGATAATATTATTTTAATATTTAGGGTGTTATAATTATGCTGAATTTCAAAAATGTTTTTATGATTATTATAGTTTTTAAGACATATTGTTTTGTAATCTGTTGGTTCTTAAAGGTTGTTACCCTGAGACCTTTGGATATAGTGTGGGAGAGAAATATAAATAATAAAATAAATGAATAAACTCAATGTTTTCTGACCAAATAGGACTTGGATTCAGAACAACCCCTTTGAGTTTGCTTTATGTGCTAAGATATTACATGCTATGCCTGCCCTGCCCAGCCAATGATTCTTTGACTTGCTGTGGGAACAGCCCTCCAAATATCAGCTCTGTAAAAGATGTGATCATAGATTTATTGTGAAATAACAGTAGTCATTAAAATAATAGGTCTTAACGTAACATCAAATAAACACAAGCGTATGCTTTGATCTGTTTTTATTTCACTTTTTAACCTAAAAGGCCCCTACAGCACCTCAAAAAATGTAAGTGAGCACACTTTCCTGCACTCATAAAAGGACAGGCATAAAAAGACCACAATAGAGGCCTAAATTTTGGAAACTCAAAAAGTGGGGAGGTTTTAGTGAAATAAATTTCTCCATTAAGTTGCTCAGTCAGATATCCAGAATCCTATTTCTTTCATCCTTCTATCTTTTCATGTTTTCAAAGATCCTTTGAGAAATACAGAAGAGTGTGATGACACGGCCTCTTATATAGCCCATCTTCAGGTTTTTAGGGTCTTTCTGCACATGCTAGTGTTCTGCATCAGGAAGTGCACTAAGGATTCCCTTCCTCACATTAGTGTGGAATACAGAAGGTTTCACCCACTACAAGACAGAGGATGATCCCGATCAAGAGACCCTCAATCTGGATTGCCAATAGATCTCGATATCAAGTTCTGCTGACATACTAGAGGGCCCTAATCCAGGACAGGGAGGCATGCAGCAGATACACGCCTTTGTGTTCTAGTTGCAGGGAGATGCATTTCAGTAGCATACCTTATTGCTCTGATGTAGTAGGTCCTCCAGGGGCACAGAGGACAGGAACTTTCATTACTTACCATTGGAACTGATCCAGGCAGATTCTGAAGCTTGCACAAGTTTGGGGGCCTGTGTGGGGTTTGGGCTGTAGCATGCCATCACTGTGCAGACAGTGTTGTTCCAACCCGTAGTAATCCATTCACTACCACAGAACATACCGTATATTCCAGCGTATAAGGTGACTGGGCGTATAAGACGACCCCCAGTTTTTCCACTTAAAATGGAGATTTTGCAAAACTGGGGTGCGCAGCCTAAACGGAGCCTTGGACTTCCCGGTGCTTCGGGGACTTGGGGAGAGACGGCAGCCTTACCTGCTAATCCCAAGGGTGTGGCTTGTAGCTTTGCTTCTGGCGCTGATGCGAGGGGAAAACCTTGCTCAAGGCAAAAGGTGGTCACACCAAATACTGTTTTGATTTGGATTTCTCTTTGGTCACTCACTTTGGCTTTTGTAAATTGATAAAAGTAAACTATTAACACTTCTATTTTTGAAAGCATTCTTACTTTGCAGCATTTTTCCATACCTGCCTAAAACTTTTGCACAGGCTTATTGTGAAAAGAAAATGTAGTTTGAGAGTAAACAGCATATCCTGCCTTGACTTCCCTGAAGGGCAGATATAATATAAATATAAAAAATAAGTAAGGCTTTTTAATAATTTTAGAGTTCTATGTGTGATCACAGTGGAGCAGTGATAATTTGCTGTCAATTGTATTTTCTTAACAGCAAATACTGCCCATAATGGAAGAGTTAATGGCTTATGTTTTACAAGTGATGGACTCCACCTTTTGACAGTGGGTACAGATGACCGTATGAGGCTGTGGAACAGTTCTAATGGAGAGAACACACTGGTAATTTACTGGCTATTTGTAATCTAGAACCACTATATTTGTATATATTTTTTTCATCTGTATTTTAAAAATCTGAGTTCAGAACTATTAATAGGATCTCAAAAGATTATTAGATGATTATGCACTTGCTACAAGTCACTCAGTAGTCTGGTTTGTCATGGTTTGTTTTGTTTATCAACCAGTTTAACTTAAGTGTATGTGGGAAGATATTGGTGACAGTGTGGGAAGCAGTTTATTTAATTACTAGATTCTTACATTAAAACTAAGGAGAGATTAAGATTATACAGTAAAGATTACAGTATGCAAGTAGTTACGCTAGTGCAGTAATATTGCAAGGTTGGAATGCTTTTATTTTTGCTAACATGTGGATCCTGGATAGAACTTGAAAGATAATGACTGTCATTGTACATATTCCATCTCATGCTATCATGGCCTCCTTCTCTTAGAAGTATTTACGATCTGACCAGATGTTAAAACTTGAACACTGCATTGGAAGATATCTCATAGTAGAGATATGCTGTAGTGATACTCTTCCATCACTACGACCAGGGTAGTGATCTTCACTACTTGCTTTGTTGAGGAGCTACCTGAGAGCAGTCAAGTTCTGTCTAAGCCTTCAGTTTTCCACCCTTAGAAAAAAAGAAAACCCAAAAGCATGTCTTAAATGAACAAACAAGTCCTTTCTGCCCTTTTCTCCATATCAAATATACTTCTGCAAGTTGCAGGAAACTGTTCCTGTTTATTTGTGCTCAAAGACTGAACGCAAATTGACTGGGAATTTGATAAAATAATCTGGAAAAGTTGCTGCACTGTGATAAGTTTGGGAGGTAAGTCCTCTGGTTTTTGGACAGAGTTTGGGGGATTGTATACTATATCATAACATAAAGTATTAATTTGGAAAAGTTATTTAATACATTAAAGTTAATTTTTCAAAAATAAAACAAATCCATTAAATAAAATGAAGATAGAATGCCAGCAGGGTGAGGAGGGCTTCCCAGTGTTTTGCCCTGAGTGTCATATATATGACTATCTGCCCACTGGACAGAAGTCCTGGGTCTGTGCTCGGTTCCATGAGCTCCGGGCTCTCAGGGAACATGTCTCTTCCCTTGAAGCCAAGATATCGGACCTGGAGAAGGAGATAGATAGCAACAGGGCTGAGGGTGAAGCCTTCAGGGAAGCAGTAGGAGCATCCCACTACAAGCAGCCCTCCAGCTGCCTCAGAGAGTGGAAGCCTCAGACAGGGAGGACATCAAGCCGAGGAAGAGGGACAGGCTCCCTTAGTTGGGACCCCTTTGTTAGTAGATGTGTCTGTATCCTCTTGCACTGAGGATAGTCCTCCATGGGTAGCGGTAGGAGGGCTTCTTGTAGTGGCGATTGGATTATCAGGAATATAGAGAGCTGGGTTTCTGATGGGCGTGTTGACCGCATTTTGACTTGCCTGCCTGGTGCAAAGGTTATAGACATCACACATCGTCTAGATAGGTTAATAGACTATGCTGAGGAGGAGCCAGTGATCATGGTACATGTAGGTAGCAGTGACATTGGGAAGGCAAGATGGAGTGTCCTGGAAGCCAAATTTAGGTTGTTAGGTAGAAGACTGAAGTCCAGGACATCCAGGGTTGCATTCTCAGAAATGCTACCTGTTCTACATGCAGGACCAGCCAGACAGACAGAGCTCGAGAGCCTCAGTGTATGGATGAGGTAGTAGTGTCGGGAGGAGGGGTTTAAATTTGTTAGGAACTGGGGAACATTTTGGGACAAGCCAAAGCTGTACAAGAGGGATGGGTTACACTTGAACCAAGATGGAACCAGAATGCTAGCGCTTAACATTAAAAAGGTTGCAGAGCAGCTTTTAAACAGATCCCTGGTTACCACACCTCTAAACGGATATTGTGGAACTGGAAAGGTACAGAAAAGGGCAACCAGAATGATTAAGGGGCTGGAACAGATCCATTACAAACTAGGCCTCTACAATCTGGAGAGATGGCGTTTAAGAGGGGACCTGATTCATGTATATAAAATTATTTTCTCTGTCACACAACTCTAGAACCAGGGGGCACTCTGTGAAGCTGATGGGTAGGAGAGTCTGATCTGACAAGGGGAAGTATTCTTCACCCAGAGGGTCATCGGTTTATGGAATTTACTACTAGAAGAGGTGGTAACAGCTACTAGCTTAGATGGCTTTAAGGTAGGGTTAGGCAGATTTGTGGATGACAGATGTATCAATGGCTACTAGAATGGATCCCTAAGTACATATTTCAGGATGGGGGGAAATCCAGGATGCTTCTAATGCCATTTGCTGGGATTTGAGAGCAGGCAAGGTTTGCCCTTGTCTTTGCTTGAGATGCCCATGAGCATTTGGAGGGTCACTGTGTGCGATGGGATGCTGGACTAGATGGGCTGTGGCCTGATCCAGCAGGGCTTCTCTTATTTAAGTGACTCTTAGAGAGGTGATAAATTATAGAAAAAACAGCCATTTAGATTATCAGTTCTGCCCTACTACTCTGTTCAGGATTCAAGAGAGAACCTTCTGTTTGTACACACCCAGTAAGGGAGAGACTTTTATCTCTTTAGGTAATCAAAGTTAGTGAGTAGAAAATGTATATGTCAAAGAAATATGCAGTACCATTGGGTGAGATTGGCTTTTTCCTAGGAGCCAGTGACCATCATAGTAGCTAGCTAGCCCAGCAGCATCCCATTTGACTGACTGCTTTTTCATATTGATTTGATACTGTAGTCTAGTCTTGTTCTTAGTTTTCTTCCCAGGGGTCATTGCAACCCCAGCTGTACTTCTGTCTCTGCCTTTAAAATTCTTTCATCTGATCTCATGGATATCAGAACTGGAAAGTAAGTGGGGCAATTGTGTTG
Source organism: Aspidoscelis tigris stejnegeri (assembly GCA_023333525.1). Classification (NCBI taxonomy): domain Eukaryota; kingdom Metazoa; phylum Chordata; class Lepidosauria; order Squamata; family Teiidae; genus Aspidoscelis; species Aspidoscelis tigris. The sequence goes on along the minus strand of JALMGA010000007.1, from coordinate 27,573,033 downwards.
TTCCCTGTGTGGCTGGAGGCAGGAGCTGAGGGGTAGAATTTTTAAATCTTCTGTTATCTTTTCCAAAGGATCCCGCTTAGAATCACGTGATACAATCTTTTACAGTTGGGGGGGGTCATTATTTACTCCCATCCACTGCTTGGAGGCAGCCTTTAAAATGTATTTTCGATTTCTTTTGTATCAGAAGAGATAATGGATACTGATGTTTTGAAGTGGAATTCTTCTTACCATAGTTAGCAAAGGTTTTTAACTGCTCTTGAAACTAGTGATGAACCATGTGACAAGGAGTACTTGGATTCAAAGGTTATTATTTTGATGCTGCCTCCAGACAGGCGGGCAGCTATTGCATCAATACCAAAATCTTTTGAAAGGTTAATTTTTGCTGAGTACAGGAATCCAGATATGCAAGCAAAGTTTTTCTATACATTTGTCAAGTTCTTCCTTCCACAGCTGGTGTTGCCTTCAGCCACTCGTAGGTAATTAGACCAAAAATAGGTCTCATTGCCTAGGAGTAGCTAAAGACAACACCAGTTTTGGAAAGCGTGTTAAGCCTGTTCTACAGGAGAGAAATAAAGGGGGAATCATTCTTTAATTCATGGGATGTGCAGACTGTCCTACCCTTTGTACTAGACAGTGTTTTTGAGCAGTGGCGTATTCAGTAGCCAGCACAGCGAGCAATGTTGCTTAAGTTTGGAACGTAGCTATTACAGATAAGAATAATCTAGTGGACAGGCCCTTTTCAGGATTCTTATCCCTAGTCTACCAAAAGGCTGATTGGAAGGGCTCTTCTCTGTAGAAGTCCTGATATCTATAGAAAAGGAAGGAAAATGGGAGGTTGATTACCTCGTGAAGATCTGTTCTGGATGGATGGCAGCAGACTATGAGTGGGTATTATCCAGGTGTAGGTTGCTGGCATGACCAATAGGTAGCTTTTCACAGTATATAGGCACACAAGCCCTCACAGAGCCAGTCTTCCAAAGGGAGTGTTGTATCCAGTCCACCTAAGACCATTATCACGACAATCTAAAATAGAGCAAAAAACACAGTTAGGATGGTTGTCCCCTGGGTGGGGCGTAGTCTGGGTGGGGTGGAACTTCACAAGGTAATCAACCTCCCATTCTTGGATGCCAGCAGCCTACGAGTGGGATGCACCACAGCTACCCTAATTCAGGTGGGAAACCAGAAATCCTAACTGCTCCAGACATGTACCGCTACAAGACATGACTGCCTTAACAGTAAACTAAATTAATAGTAGACTTGGTAAGAATACATACTGTAAGTCTTACGTTAAAGATTTTGGTGTAACACCCTCCAACCAAACTCTGACTCTTGTCTCTTTAGCTCATTGAGATGTTAGTGTCCAGTAAAGGTCAAAGGTGATGCCCAGTGGCTGCCTGCCAAAACTCCTCTAGCGAAGCTGCACCTGCGTAAGCCTTTGATGTGACACAAGAGCATATAGAGTGCGCTGTGATGCCCTCTGGAGGTTCCCAGGATTTAGAATGGTGTGCTAAGGAGACAAAAGTCTTAATCTCTGATGAAAATATTTTGGATGAAACCTTTTTGCCCACGTATGAGGGATGATAGCAAACAAATAAAGACATTGTTTTCCTTATATCCTTATCCTTATTATTAATGATGATGATGATGTAAAACAACAGTTACACACAGCAAACGAGATCACTATGCTGGATTTCGTATTATATCACTAGTCGGGCACTTCCCAAGCACCTAGGACTACGTGATGTATCGGCGAATTATGCGAGCAGACCCCAGTAAAGTGGCTTTTTGTAGTTGGCAGATGGATATCTTGTCAATGCCAATGGTTTTTAGGTGCCCGCTGAGATCTTTTGGCACTGCGCCCAGTGTGCCGAGGATGACTGGGACCACTTTCACTGGTTTTCACCAGAGTCGCTGTAGTTCAGTTCTCAGATCTTTATATCTGGTGAGTTTCTCCAACTGTTTCTCCTCAATTCTGCTGCCACCTGGAATAGCAACATCGATGATCCACACCTTCTCTTTCTCAACAATTGTAATATCAGGAGTGTTATGCTCCAATTTTCGGTCAGTCTGAAGCCTGAAGTCCCAAAGTAGTTTTGCCTGTTCATTTTCAACAACTTTTTCTGGCTTGTGACCCCACCAGTTCTTTGCCAGATGATACTTTTGGCACAAGTTCCAATGGATCATTTGTGCTACAGCATTGTGTCTCTGCTTGTAATCAGTTTGTGCAATCTTCTTGCAGCAGCTGAGTATATGGTCAATTGTTTCATCCACTTCTTTGCAGAGTCGGCACTTTGGATCTTCTCCTGATTTTTCAATTCTGGCTTTGATGGCATTTGTTCTTATTGCTTGTTCTTGTGCAGCCCTTCTGTTTCCTTTTTCAGTGTTCCATTCGTAAGCCAAGCCCAGGTCTTTTCCATGTCCACTTTGCCTTCGATCTTCTCCAGGAACTGCCCATGCAGTGCTTTATTGTGCCAGCTGTCCGTTCAGCATTGAATTGCAGTTTTCTGGTACTGGTTCTTGGTTTGCTGCACCTTGAGAGGCTTCTGGTTGTTGACTTCAATCAAAGCTGATTCTTTGCTTTCTGCCACGTAATCTGCTAATGCATGCTTCTCTTCTTCCACTGTTTGCTTCACTTGCAAAAGTCCTCTACCGCCTGCTTTCCTGGGCAAGTACAACCTGTTGACATCACTCCGAGGATGTAGTGCATGGTGGATCGTCATCAGTTTTCTGGTTTTTCTGTCTAAGTTGTCCAATTCCAGCTGAGTCCAGTTCACAATTCCTGCAGTGTATCTAATGACTGGTATGACCCAGGTGTTTATGGCCTTAACGGTGTTACCGCCATTCAGTTTACTTTTCAAGATTTTTCTAGTCCTTTGGATGTACTCTTTACTGACCACAGATTTCACATGGCCATTCTTAATGTTATCCAGTTGCAAGATGCCAAGGTATTTGTACGCTTCTGGCTGGTGGGACCTGATGGCTTGACCATTTGGCATTTCGATGCCTTCACTTTCAGTAATCTTCCCCTTCTTCAGTGCCACTGTGGTGCATTTGTCCAGGCCAAACTCCATACTGATGTCACTGCTGAATATTCACACTGTGTTGGTCAGTGACTGGATCTCGATTTCAGATTTTCCATAAAGCTTCAAGTCATCCATGTACAGTAGATGTGAAATTTTCTGTGAATTCCCGGCAGTTTGATAGCCCAGGTTTGTTTTCTTTAGGATGAGTGACAGTGGGATCATAGCGATGATGAAAAGGAGTGGGGACAATGAATCCCCCTGGAAGATGCCCCTTTTGATGTTGATCAGTCCGTAGCTTTCATTTCTGACAAAAAGCTCAGTCTTCCAGTGTTTCATTGCACTTTCTATAAATTTGGTGATGTTCTGACTGATCCCGATGGTTTATTTGCATTTCTATCCCGCCTCGTACCCGAAGGTCTCTGGGCGGGTAACAGCAGATTAAAATAGAATATACATTGAAAGACATTAAAAATTCAGCGCATATAAAACAATATACAATATGTTTAAAATGATAGTGTCTGTATTGGGCGAGGGAACATTAACAGGTGCGTCTTCACTGCCCTCCTAAATATATATAAGGAAAAGGCCTGACGCACCTCAAGGGGGAGGCTATTCCATAGTCTGGGGGCCATCACAGAAAAGGCTCTCTCCTGGGTGCCCACCAACCTCACTGTTGAAGGTGGTGGGACAACCAGGAGGGCCTCACCACTTGATCTTAAGGCACGGGCAGGTCAATATGGGAGAAGGCATTCCTTTAGATATTTGGGGCCCAAGCCATTTAGGGCCTTATAAGTCAGAGACAAAACCTTGAATTGGGCTCGGTAGCGAATTGGCAGCCAGTGCAACTCTTAAGACCAGCGTGATGTGCGTCCGGCTAGATGTTCCAGTCAGCATTCTAGCAGCTGCATTTTGCACTAGCTGCAACTTCCGAACCGTCTTCAAGGGCAGCCCCATGTAGAGTGCATTACAGTAGTCCAATCTAGAGGTTACCAGAGCATGGATAACTGGCCAAGTCATCTCTGTCCAGAAGAGACTTCAGTTGACCTACTAGCCGTAGTTGGGAGTAGGCGCTCCTGGCCACAGCCTTCAAGTGTTAGCGTGGAGTCCAGGAGAACCCCCAAGTTACGCACCTGTCCCTTCCAGGGCATTGCAACCCCTTCAAGGACAGGATGTCTCCCAACTACACGGACCCGAGATCCTGTGACACACAGCACCTCTGTCTTGTCTGGATTCAGCTTCAATTTATTCACCTTTATCCAGCCCATTACTGCCTCCAGACACCTGTCAAGGACTTCAACCGTCTCTCCTGATTCAGATGGCACAGAGAGATAAGAGCTGGGTATCATCTGCATACTGATGACACCATACTCCAGATCTCCTGATGACCTCTCCCAACGGCTTCATATAGATGTTAAATAGCATGGGAGATAAGATCGATCTCTGAGGAATCCCACAGGTGAATTCCCAGGGAGTCGAAACAGTATCTCCCACAGCCACTATCTGGGATCTATACTGGAGATAGGAGCAGAACCAGTGCCAAGCATTGCCTCTCACTCCTAAACTCCGTAGTCTCTCCAAAAGGATACCATGGTCAGTGGTATCAAAAGCCGCTGAGATGTCCAGGAGAACCAACAGGGTAGCATTCCCCCCTCTCCCTCTCCCGGACAAGGTCATCAACCAGGGCGACCAAGGCAGTTTCCATCCCATGACCAGGTCTGAAGCCAGATTGAAATGGGTCTAGATAATCAGCTTCTTCCAAGCTTGCTTGCAGTTGGACAGCGACAGCCCTCTCCAGAACCTTGCCTAGAAAAGGTATATTAGCCACCGGGCGATAGTTGTTTAGGTCTTCCGGATCCAGGGAGGCCCTCTTCAAGAGGGCGCGCACCACAGCCTGTTTCAGGGCCAATGGGACCACCCCATCCCTCAGAGAGGCATTCACTATCTCCTGGATCCACCCGTTCATACCTTGTCGGCTAGTCTTTATCAGCCATGAAGGGCAGGGATCCAGAAAGCATGTCGTCGGCCGCACCCCTGCAAGCAGCTTGTCCACATCCTCAGGCTGCAACAATTGAAACTGATCCAACCAACCAGGACCAGACAGTTCTCTGGACACCTCATCTGGACTCTGTCCAATTGTGACATCCAATCCCCTACGAATCTGGGCAACTTTGTCCTTAGTCTTATTGATGTATTCTTGAAGGACCCTCTTAACAACTAAACCAAGAACTCAAGGTTCGTTCCCACCTACCACATCCTCCGAGAGTGTTGGCAAGCATATCTCTTGGGATCGATGAAACCTAGAGTCTATCTTGGAACGAAATAAAGGGTATAATCTTAGTATGACAGAGTCTGAGTAAACACACAACACTGATGCTGAATTGAGAAGGACGCTATTACGGAAACCCTTCTGTCCAAAGTGATGGCTACTAGGAAAGGGTTTAAGACATAACATCTTTAAAGATATGTCTGCAATAAGTTCAAAAAAAGGGGTGCGAGAGAGCCTCGTGAGCAATGTAACAAAGGGTCTAATCTTAGTATGATAGAGTCTGAGTAAACACAACACTGATGCTGAAATGAGAAGGCCGCTATTACGGAAACCTTTCTGGACAAAGTAATGGGTACCAGGAAAAAGGTTTTAAGACATAACATATTAATGATATGTCTGCAATAGATTCAAAAAGGGGGGGGGGTTGCTTTGACCCCTGCCAGAAAGGAGGTAATAAGATCATGTTTGGCAACTCTGAAACCCCTTGAACTTGAATGATAGCAAACAATGCAAAGTATTGCTTCTTTATAGTGCTAAAACAGTGGTTCTCAACCTGGAGGTCGGGACCCCTTTGGTGGTCGAACTACCCTTTCAGAGGGGTCGCGACGAGTCTCCCACTGCCCCTCCCACCTCCCAGCTGCCCCACCCCCGTGGTTGGGGGTCTCCACAACATGAGGAACTCCATTAAGGGGCCGCGGCATTAGGAAGGTTGAGAACCACTGTGCTAAAACGTGAACCTCTATTAACGACTTGTAAGAGAGCAAAACTTGATCTACCCTGGGGTGTAAAGGATCCACCCTGTGTGAGGTGGGCCACAAGTTAAACACTTTTCAAGTGGTACCATATACATGTCAAGTTGTTAGTCTACGAGCTGACAGGATGGTGTTAATCATGGAATTTTGTAGTCCTGCCTCCTGGAGGAACCTTAGTCTAACCTCCATGCCAACAAGGCCAACCATTAGGGGTCCTGATGAAAGATCCCAGCTTGATTCAGGAGGTTGCGAAAGCACAGGCCACTGACATGCTGAGTAATTGAGGAAACCAAGACCTCCGTGGCCAATAGGGAGCAATTAAGACTACCTCAGCTCCCTCTGTTCTGATTTTCCGTAATGTCTATTGACCATAGAAGCATCAGGGGGAAAGCATATAGCAGCTCTCTTGTCAGTGACTGAAATTGCCTCCAAAAGTGACAAAAACTCCTTTATTTTTCTTTTGGAAGCAGTTAAAATAATATTGGAAGGTAGGGATCAGGAAAAAAAGTGTGAAAAAAAGAAGAAACCCTGCCCCACACTTTTCAGTGACAACCAGAAATATATACAGTGTGTATGGGGTGGGGGTGGGGGGAGTCTATTTGTCCTTTTTTATTGTAATCAGTATCACTTCCTAAAATGGTGAAAACATATCCCATGCCTGTCCTTCAGGTGCGGGGGGGTGGGGGGGGCACTGGACTTTGACTATACAGACAGCTCTTCAGAGTAGCCTATAAGCTGATCAGGAGGTGCTCCCTTTATTGCACCAATGCTGATCTGCCTATTAGGCAAGTTGGGGATAATGGAGTGCTTCCATTTGGGCTGCATTCAGGCTCCCCACACAGAGTCCCTGCAGTCCGTTCCTCCTTTTGTTCAGTGTTCCTACAGCAGTGTTTCTCAAACTTTTGACATATATGTACCCCTTCTATAATTTTCATAACGCTGAGTACCCCTCATGAAAAACATTAGGGATAAAAATTGTATTTTATAAAAATAATCAAAATCAGTGGAACTTACTAAAGCACAATAACAGGCGCCTGGAACTAACTATTAAAGAAGTAAGTTGTCTCTGTAATGAAGTGCAGTATATTCACGCCGTGTCACGCCTCACAAGACCGTTAGAGAACACTGCAATTCTCCGGCGTTTAAACAGCTCCGTGGCTCAACGCCAACTGTTAATGTTCCTGTAGTTTAAAAATGGGCGAACCTGAACTGTGCGAAGGATGCGCAGAAGTTCCCACCATAATGAGTTGCAATATGATGTACGATGACCACAGTTCCTGTGTAAAAACTGCGATACGCGCCTATTTCTTTCCTTGTTCTGTGGGCGCAGCTAAGCATGGTGCAGTGGATATTCCCACGTGATCCCCACCAAACTCCAGTGCAACGCGTACCCCCACCAAACTCCTCCCATACCCCTGGGGGTATGGATACCACACTTTGGGAAACGCTGTCCTAGAGCAATCAGCCCATCAGTTGTTTGACTGAGGTACCCCCAAGTGCAGCCAGTGTATTGCATATCAATAAAATCCTGGTTATCAGAACTTAAAACATTGCAGTGAAACAGGTCCTGGGTTTGTTTTTGTCTATGGCAATCCAGACAAAGCCCAGAGGTCGGGTGAAATCCCATAATATCACTATTGTGAACAAAACAACTCCCAACTCAGGTTCTTACAATATAGCAGTAGGACTTAATTATTTGGACGCTTGCTCCCTGGTTCCATCTTCTTGGAAGTGTCCACCCCACATATGCAGAGCCAAATTGCACTGAAAATGGCTGGCATGAATGTCCAGGGGCAACAATTATGTACTTCAAGTATTTCATGCTAATAAAATATTCAGATGTATTCACTGTGCTATGACAGGAGCAAGTGTCCAGATAGATATGTGCCAGTGCCTGCCCTGCAATTTTGCCCTGCCTTTTGGCAAGGATAGTGAGAGGCAATCCAGAATCCAAACAAGATCTCACATTTTCCTCTCTTCATCTGGAGGCAGCCAAACCTCATAACTCTTTTTTAAACAGGTGTTTTGTTCCACGTTAGAAAAACTCAAAATGTCATGTTTCAAGTGCAAATTGGTTCAAGAACTATTTTATTTGTTCTATATATTTTTCAAATGTACATATTCTTTTATGAATATACAAAGTATATTTATCTATTTATGTCTTTTTCCCACATTGTCCTTAAAGGTCTCAAGGCAGGTTACAATAGTAAAAACAATTTTAAAAGAACCCACTGAAAGTGGGGAATGGAAACAGTTTCCACAGTCAAACGCCAGGGTGAATAGATGTGTAAATAATGAGTAAATAATGCTTTTTACATAATACATTGAATACAATACATTCCTGAAACTATTCAAACTGAAAAGAAAAGTAATGAGAAAAAGAAAAATGCAAGTCTTAGCTTTGTTCTCATTCTGTGAAAGATTAGGGTGTTTCTTTGTTAATTTTAAGATACATTCCAACAGTTGTTTCCAGATGACATCTTGTTTTTTGACAGGTTCCTTAAATCTGTAAACATGTAAACACCAAGATAATTGTTCCATAGAAGCAAATACCATAATTTTGCATACCATAAATCAGTGTTCAAATTAGATACATTTTTCCAACATTGTGTCAGTACTAACTTAGCTACTGCAAGCATCAAAATTATTAATTTGTTTAGTGGGCTCTGATAAACAAAAAACAAGAGTAAGCATAATTTCAAAGCTTGCTAGATTAGTTATTGTATGGTCAAATGTGTTTCTTTAACTATTATTTGATTGATCAATCAATTTTTATCCCACTCTCAGTGCAAGTCACAACAATAAAAAGATAACATCATATATAGTATATACCTAAAGCATATTTAAAATACTACCCTCTCTCTCCCCAGTTATCAGCCTGTGGCTACTGATATTAAGACACATCTACCTTAGGTGCCAGTAGGTGCCAATACTTGGGTAATTTATGCCAGTGCCCCAGATTAAAATCACCTTTGGATATCTTAAATCATCTTACTGGTGTTATATACCAGCTTTGTACCATTTTAGTGCATTCTCTTACAGAAGTCTCATTGGGTTTGAGTTATTTCAAAACTTGTATCCCAGTTGAGCTTTTGGGACAAACCTTTCTCTCCAGAATACCAGCAATTAGATGTACAAAATGCTAAATCTGTACTGGTGTTTGATGACTCTTATGAAAAGTTTTCAGTCTTATTTCCTTTATTCTTGCTGCTTTGCTAAAACTATTGTCTTAAAAGCAGTTGTTTCCATTCTGAATCTTCAAACTTAATTTACAAGTCCATCTCCCAAAGATAACTGCAAAACTTTTTAACTCTAGAGTTTGCATTCCTCTCATTATAAAGAGCAATTTGGAAACTAATTATACCTTTAGCTGCATTTTTAATCTCTTCTCTCTTAACAAAATTTCTCAGTTTATGCTAATACTTGGATTTTTACCACAAAGTTAGTATTCCACCCAGAAGGCCTGTTTCAGTAGTGCTTTGTTGCAGCAATGATAAGCATAATTAAAACTCCAAAAACATAAATATCATGTCCTGAAATAGGAAATTTCATATTTGCCGCTGTCCAAAATTGAGTGAGCACTGTAGCCCATCCTAAAGAGGTCACGCAGTACACCATTAACACCTATACGTTTGGCTTTAGCTGGCTGCTTGAGACATCTCTACTCTTTCTGCAAGCATGGAAACTCATTTCTTAGAAGAGATACACACTACATCCTTGTTCACCATCCCACATGCAAATAAGGGCATAGCAGATAGTTCGATAGATAATGGTTCCCTTGCAGGTAATCCGTCACATCTGTTTGGTTGTTTTTTTTTCCAGTTTTATTGCTAGTTCACACAAAGGATATCTTGATATGGGCTAGATTTTAACTGTTTAAGAATTAGTTGCTCACTAGTGTCATGATGCATATATTGTATGTAAGCACTACACAACAAAGTTCTCGGAGTATTTTTTTAAAAAAATATGTGACTCTGGTCCAGGTTGACCTTGTATGGCCCTCATATTGTGGCCTTTTTACAGCGCACTTTTATTTGTACGCAATTGATGTACTGCAGCTTGGCTTCCACATTGTGCAGCATTTAGCAAAAGCACACTGTAAAAGGAAGTGCCAGCAATGGAAACTGGTAATTAAGGGAAACAACTCAACAGTTGTTTCCTTAATGCATATTTACATAACATGGTGGTATCCCAGAATATAATCATTGTGTTTTAAGAGGCAAAACTGTATTTTTACCTCTTAATATGGAGCAGTCAAGACAGAACTGAGTAGGCAAACCTGCCTCCATGGAGAGGAGATGGAGATAGAGACAGAGATGAGAAGGACCCATGTGTGGTGCTGTTTTCTAAACTATTAAAAATGAAAAAGGTACAATTGAATTGTGTGTATTTGATGTTGTTGACTAGATTTTCTTAAGTATTCTAATAGTTCAGAGTCAGGAATGTTAGCCACGTGCTTTCTTTCTTGCCTACCTGCCTTTTGGACCAAAGAAGAATAACCCCTCCTGCTTCAATTTCCCCTCTCTCTAATTCAGTTATATATCATTCAGCTAACTTCAGACTATCACCTAAACAGTTTTAAAATCAGTCAAGAGGCTTTTTTTGCAACGGGTTAGGTAGTGCAATAAGGTGTAGTCAATAAATGTTGTTGCAGGAAGTGAGTGCCATTTTAAACACAGCCTTCCTTTGTGACATCATGAGTAACTTTTATTTTTTTTAAAATTCACAGGTGAATTATGGGAAGGTGTGTAATGAAAGCAGGAAGGGACTCAAATTCACTGTTTCTTGTGGCTGCAGTCCAGATTTTGCATTTGTGCCATATAGTAGCACTATAGCTATTTATACAATTTACTCAGGAGACCTAATAACTGTTCTTCGAGGACATTATAGTTCTGTCGACTGCTGTGTTTTTCATCCTAATTTTCAGGTAAGCAAAGACCTTTGGGAGCATATGTAGAAGGTCCACCCTGGGACCGTGCGGTGAAGGATGTGATATACATTTCTTAAATAAAAAATAGACAAGTTGTGTTTGAAATAATGTGTTGTGATATACATCAAATTAATGTGAGAATAGCATGAAATGTAATTTGAAGATTCTGAAATTATAATGGCCTGACCTAATGAATTTAAATACCATATCAGTCTAACTACAGGCTACCTCCAGATGGGGGACAGGTAAGCCGCTAGGAAGTGATAATGTGGGGCATTGCTTCTCCAACATTATTGCTTTCTAGGCAGACAGAGCCATGCACTGTCTTTTCACTTCACTGCACATATCTGGGTATTTTGCCAGCACTGAATACCTGGAAGTGTGCATCATCAGTGCCACCACAGATGCACAGCCATCAGTTTCAGCCTCCATATATGCATTGTGGGTGAAACACTGAGGCAGCTTCATTCAAAAAGTAAGAAAACATGCTGTTGCTGGAAAACCTTTGACCAGTGTTGGGTTCTCCAGCAATAGTTTTTAGGGCTTTTTAGGGGGGATATAACAAGACTATGATACGTCGATGCCACCATAGTGGTTCCATAATTGTGCTATATTCCCTTGTCTAGACTGGGCCATAATACTTATAGTTCTGGGATGCCCTTGTGAGTGCAAGGTCTCATTCAGACTTCTTTTCTGCAGTTTCGCAAGCTGGCTTCTAGTAACATTTCTAGGATACCCAATTACAATAGCAATTGGACTTGCAAACAAGGAATCATATGCTATACAGGCCCCAAAATTCATCAAAATTAAGTCTGAGCAAGGCACAACGTGTATCTGATTCAAGGCAATTCTTTCAACCTCTGCATTAATTCTATAGGCTATACTTTGTGTTCTGCTTTGTTTTAAGGTGAGACTCTGATGCTGAAAGGTTGACAGCATGCCATGATTCACACACACAGGAAAATAAATTATCCAGGAACTATTATCCTCACCAGAAAATTTATTAATTTAAATTTGACTGCAAGCAGCAACATAGCTTTATGTTGACTACATAGGAGGTATTTTTAGGTTCTGAGGTGAAAAGAGTTAGGATTGTTAAAAATTGTAGAGCTCTGTAAGAAGTCTTTTCTTAGAGGTGTCTTGTCCTAACACCTCTTTATTAAGTATAAACCTTAAAGAAGGATCCATATGCAAATACAGTGGGGCAAAGTCAGCCACCAATTGTGCAAGTTCTCCCACTTACAAAGATGAGAGAGGCCTGTAATTTTCATCATAGGTATATTTTAACTCGGAGGGACAGAATGGGTGGAAAGAATGCAGGAAATCACTTTGTCTGATTTCTAATGAATTCATTGGTCAATTCCTCGGTAAAATAAGTATTTGGTCACCTTTAAACAAGCAAGATTTCTGGCTCTCACAGACCTGTAACTTCTTTAAGAGCCTCCTCTTCTTCCACACGTTACCTCTATTCCTGGCACCTGTTTGAATTGGTTATCAGCATAAAAGACACCTGTCCACAACCTCAAACAGACACACTCCAAACTCCACTATGGCCAAACCAAGGAGCTTTCAGAGGACACCAGAAACAAAAGGTAGACCTTCACCAGGCTGGGCAGACTGAATCTGCAATAGGCAAGTAGCTTGGTGTGAAGAAATCAACTGTGGGAGCAATTATTAAAAAATGGAAGACATACAAGACCACTGATGATCTCCCTCGAACTGGGGCTCCATGCAAGATATCACCCCGTGGTGTCAAAATTGTCAGAAAAAATGGTTTGACTACAGGTTTTTTTTTGCAGTGTCTCTCCGGGTTGAAGTGTACCTATGATGAAAATTACAGGTCTCTGTAATTGTACAGGTCTCTGTAATTGGACAATTGGTGGCTGACTAAATACTTTTTCGCCTCACTGTATTCATAATCTCTCTCTATGACAGTGAAAACAGTAATCTGAGCTTGCTTGGTATGGTACATCCAGAGTCTTTTGCCCTGCTAGTCAGAAGAAAATTCTTACTTGAAAGGGCCATAGATTATTCTTGATTGACTTACATCTAATTGTTGACTTCCCCTTAGCACCAACATCTTTGTACGTCCCAACCCCATGGTATAACAAGAGTGGACCATCGTACACCAGCTGTTTCCCTAAAATTGGCATGTCTTGTATTTGGAATCAAGCTGTAACTTGATGTTACATGTTTTGTAAGGAGACAGATATTTCTTTGGCTGATATTTCCCTTTTTCTCCTCTCTATTACAGTAAAACAGTGTGATCCAAATAACTTTAAGAACAAATCTGAACTGGTCATAAATCCTAGTCAACTGATAGAGGTTTGGCTGGTTCCTCTGTTCATTTTTAATAAAACTAAATTAAAAAATAAGATGGAATTAGGCAGTATAAACACGACATGCTTCCATCAAATTGATAGTTTCCATATACAGATTCATTTCAGTTTAGAAGCTGTAATTTTTTAATTACTTCATACTGCAAGTCCTCCTGTATCCACCTTCTATAGAATCATATTGATTTTATATGGTTAAATGGTAGCATTTGCATTATCGTTAGGTTCCTCCAAACTGCAAAGTTAAGTGAAATAACATCAATTGCAAAACATTTTCCATAGGGACTAATTAAGAAAATGAGATAGAATGTCATCACACTGATTTCAAAAAAATGAAGCAGCTCAAATCAGGCAGGTGTAGCAGGACACGTTCACCGCCTCTCTCTTTGGAATTTACTGGAGTACATTTGCCAGCGTTGTTAGATGACTCCTTATGGGGTGGGGTGGGGTGGCAGTGATGCAACTGCTGTGTAATTGGACTCTTCACTTTCTGGCAGCTTCAAGTGAAAGTTCCTCAGGCAACATCCAATAAAGCCACTTGCTGTTCTGCATAACAGGGTTGGGCAAAACACTGTTCCGAATTACTAGAATAGCTACACATACAGTGCCTGACAAAAGTTCTGTCGCTTATCCATGTTGTTGAAACCAAAGCCTATAACCTGACTTAAAATTCATCCATTGGTTTTAAAAATGACTCATATGAAAGCTGAAACCCTCCCAAATGAGGTTTTTAAAAAGAAAATAAATTTGCTTCACTGCTGAAATATTGATCATTTAATGAACACAGAAAGGTCAGATTTTGGCTAGACAAAAGTTTTGTCGCCCACAAAAAGTAATGTGAAAATCAAACAGATAATTCACTTCAAATACAAAGATATGTTTCATAACATTGGTGAATGAAGTTGTGGTGCTATTAGAGCCATATTTAATATTTTGTGTGACTTCCAGGAGCCTGAAGGTCTGCATCCATGCGTTTCAGCAATGATTCATACAATTTATTGATGAAGTCATCAGGAATAGTAAAGAATGCAGTTTTACATGCCTCCCAGAGTTCATCAAGATTCTTTGGTTTTGTGTTCCAAGCTTCCTTTTTCATCTTACCCCAAACATGCTCAATGATGTTCATATCTGGTGACTGGGCTGGTCAGTCCTGGAGCACCTTGATCTTCTTTGCCTTGAGAAACTTTGATGTAGAGATGGATGTATGAGATGGAACGCCATCCTGCTGCAAAATTTGACCCCTTTTATGATTGGGAATGTAAGAGGTAGCTAATACGTCTTGATATTTTAGGCTATTGATATTGCCTTCCACCTTGCAAACGTTTCGCACACCCCTATACTGAATGTAATCCCAGACCATGATCTTTCCACCACCAAACTTAACTGTTTTCTGGGTATATCTTGGATCCATACGGGCTCCAGTAGGTCTCCTGCAGTATTTGCGGCAGCTGTGGTATAATTCAACTGAAGATTCATCTGAGAAATCCACCTTCTGCCACTTTTCCAGCATCCATCCGTTTAGTAGGCTGTGGGCCTTGGCAAATACCACACAGTTTTTTAATTGCCTTTTGTTTAGTGCTGGCTTCTGGGCACTGATTTGACCACGGAGGCCATTTCGAGACAGAATCCTACAAACTGTTCTAGTTGACACAGGGACTTGAGGTGACCAGGCCTGTTGGAGCTCTGCTGCAGTGGAAGAAGGGCTGGCTTTTGATTTTTGAACCAACAAACGTTCCTCCTGAGCAGTCGTCTTGCAGGGTCTGCCAGACCTGGGCTTGTCAAAAACATCTCCAGTCTCTTCAAATCTTTTTGTAATTCTTTGTACTTGACGCTGAGACATATTAAAGGTGCCAGCCACCTCTGCAGAGGATCTGGTCTTCAGTCTCCTGATAATCAAGGCTTTGGTCGCAGGGTGGATTTTTGGCATGTTGTCAGAGGTCAAGTTGCAGTTCAAGTGAAGGTCTGGAGTGCTGGAGTTCTTTTTATACACACCCACTAATTATCTGATCAATTAGTGAGCACAGGTGAGGCTGTAAACTAGGATTAGGTGCATTATATGACAAGGCGACAAAACTTTTGTCTAGCCAAAATCTGACCTTTCTGTGTTCATTAAATGATCAATATTTTTAGCAGTGAAGCAAATTTATTTTCTTTTTAAAAACCTCATTTGGGAGGGTTTCAGCTTTCATATGAGTCATTTCTAAAACCAATGGATGAATTTTAAGTCAGGTTATAGACTTTGGTTTCAACAACATGGATAAGCGACAGAACTTTTGTCAGGCACTGTATATCATGTGTTTAGAAATGCTAGCAAGCCTTTCCTAAGGCTCTCAACTTTAATACCTGAATACATCTGCTCTCCTCGATGTCTACAGCCCCCCTGAACCTGAGTGAACATCGCATCACGTGATGATTTGGAAGCCTCTTGGGGCTTTCTCAGGCCCACACCCAATTCAGTAAGGTGAAATAATGTTTAGGTCTTTGCAGACCTGGAATGCCTCAAAATGCATGATGTGATGGGAAAGGAACTGTGTCAGGAGGCATTTATCATGCAGCCCTCTTGGCATTGTTAAGCTAAAACTCTCAGTACTCCTGGCATCTTGTACAAAGGCAAGGGAGCCTACTGTTTAGTATCATCTGTGCACCCCTTTAGAAAATGTGAATTAATCAATATATATGTTGAAGAAGCATTTGTCTGGGTTGCTAATTTTAGAATTCAGTTCTTAAATCAATTTTATAATACTGATGCTCTGAGGTATCCAAAGAAACATTCTTAGAACTCTGACATTAGTTTCATTGAAATTGGAGAGACAGGATATGTGGAGGCTTCAAAAAAAATAACAGAACATGTAACCCCAAGTCATTTAAACTTCAGGGATATCAATCAGTCTAGTTAGGAAGTATAAGCAAGTATGAATCAATTTCACCTGCTTTGGTGCAAATGAAAGTGACAACAGCAAGACCTCAATGGGTAATAGTTTTGCAAATGGTGGTCACAGACAGTACTCTCTCCTTGTCTTTCCTGACTGATTCTTTTCTAGTTTTGCATTTTGCTAGTGTCCTTGTCACTACTGGTAGCATGAAAGAACACCAGAATTGGCAGGTCCACCATTGGTGTCCCATTCTCTTTACAGGTGAGAGTAGGTTCACCCTGAGCACATCTGACAGATGCGAAAGAGTCTGGAGACATCATCCAGCATGACCGGTTTGCTGGTGGGTCAGTGATGGTCTAGAAAGGCATATCCTTAAAGGATTGCACAAACCTCTATGTGATAGCCAATGGTACTCT
Source organism: Aspidoscelis tigris stejnegeri (assembly GCA_023333525.1). NCBI lineage: Eukaryota > Metazoa > Chordata > Lepidosauria > Squamata > Teiidae > Aspidoscelis > Aspidoscelis tigris. The sequence goes on along the minus strand of JALMGA010000007.1, from coordinate 27,556,437 downwards.
GACTGCTGTTAGGTACTGGGATGAAATCCTCAGAGCCATTGTCAGACCTTACGCTGGTGCAGTGGGCTCTAGGTTCCTCCTGGTGTAGGACAATGCCCAGCCTCATGTGCCCAGAGTGTGTAAGCAGATCCTGGCATTGATGCCATTGACTGACCCTCACATTCCCCAGACCTGAATCCAATTTGTAATCTTTGGGGTATTATGTATCTGTGCATCCAACTCTGCCCAGTAGTGCATAGACTGTCCAGGAACTCACTGATGCCTTGATCCTGGACTGGGAGGAGATCCCTCCACCATCTCATCAGGAACATGCCCAAACATTGTCAGGACTGCATTTAGGCACATGGGGGCCATACACACAAATGAGACACATTATGAGTTCCCGTGTTGAAATTCATGCAAATTGGATACACCTGTGATTACAGTTTTTTACTTTGTCAGAATGATCTGGAATCCAGCCCTCAATTGGTTGATGATTTTGGTTTCTATTGTTCTCAATGAGTTACACAGTTTATATCAATAAAGATTTTCCATTTTTTTGAAAAGTGCATATTACTTCCATTTCACAACTTTTGAATTTTGTGCTTAATATTTGTCTGAAATGCCCCTTGCTCAATATTCAGTTGTTTTGTGTCTTTGCCTTTTCTTCAGGAACTTTATAGCAGTGGTAGAGATGGCAATATCCTTGCTTGGGTACCATCACTGAGAGAGCCAGAACCTGATGATGCTTCTGAAAAGGTAGCAAAAGTAACTTTGCTCTACAGGAAGACTAGAAAGCCTGAATATATTGTATAGGTTCAGAATCATCTTGTCAGTATTTGATAACATTCACTAGGTGTTATGTCATGTGTCCACATGATGAGATCATCCATATCCATTTTACAGCATAGTACTGTAAATTATATACAGGTTATTGTGTGCTGTGTGATTTGTAAAACACTTTGGGATAAAATCATCTTATTCATCAGGAACCTGAGCCATTCATTATAACAGAAGCTTTAGAGGTCCCTGGAACAAGCTTTTACCCTTTTTCAATGTGAGAGTTTCACTTGGTGGAGCCAAGGCTGTATGTGTTTGATCTACCATAGTTCCTGTGACATTTTGCCAGGGAGGCTATAAATTCCTCTTTATAAGTGTGCCTCAAACAGTGATCCATCTAATCCTTTAAAAAAAAACCCCATAGCCTCTCAGCAACTTGATAACTTGTCTAATAACTTACCTTCCATTTTTGGTTAAGAGTTTGAAACGTGGTGACTGATCAGTTCCAGGTACTCCTGGATTCATTTCCAATTCAGTTCAGGTCAGATTTTAGCTGTGAAACTTTCAGAAAAAAACAGGAGCATTTGTCCCTGTTTATTTCCCTAGACATTTCAACAGTCTTTGATACCACTGAACACAGTATCCTTTTGATAGAGCTGGCCAAATTGGGCCTGAGTGGAACAGCATCATGCTCATTTACCTCTTTAGACAATTATACACAGTTTATGTGCTTTCGAGACAAGTGCTCAGCCTTGTGGAACCTGAATTATGCGGTCCCACAGGTTTCAATCCTGTCTCATTTGATATTAAATACATGTAGGAAGTTGCTGGGAGAAGTCCTTTTGAGCATGGTCACCAGGATGTGGATAGCTTCATGTGCTAGTAATTACTGTAATGTGCTCTATGCAGGGCTGCCCTTGAAGATGGTTTGTAATCTTGAACTAATGTGAAATGGGGGTTTCATACAGGTACCTGGAGACAGGACTACCGTAGATTACACCAGTAGCTGTCCATCTGTATTGATAGGGAAAGCATTTCTTACACCAGATCAGTGTCCTGAAGCCTTACGCACTTTGGGACCATGATATAAATTAGAAAGCCTCCTGCCATAAAATCCTACAGAAGCTCTGCTGTTAGCTTCTGCGACTGTTGTGCTCCTCATTTTGTCTGTTGCCAGACAGGTGACAACTAGGAGTAAGATCTTTTCAGTGGTGACTCCCTGACTGTGGAATTTGCTCCTTAAAAAGGCTCATTTGTTGCCTGATCTTATTTCCTTTAAGAGCCAAGTAACAAGTATTTGGTAACTGATTTTAACTCAATTTTAATTCATGCTCACAAACTGTGAGCCAGTTTGGTCTTGTGGTTAGGGAGCTGGACTCTTATCTGGGAATACCAGGTTTGATTTTGCTGTCTTCCATGAAGCCAGCTGGGTGACCCTGGGCTAGTCACAGCTCTCTTCTGAGCTCTCACAGCCCCACCTACCTCACAGGGTGTTCTGTTGTGGGGAGAAGAACAGAAAGCTTTGTCAGATGCTTTCAGTCCCCTTAAATGTGTGAGAAAAGCGGGGTAGAAAAGCCAACTCTTATTCAGTATGAATGTGTGCACGGAAGACGTTACATTTAAATACTGGAATGCACCAAACATTTTAATACTATTTTGACTGTGTTTTAAAAGTATTCTATATTCGCTCTGCTTTATTTCATGGTACTGTATTTTTATATTTTTCTTTATTCTTTTTTTACATTGCATTGATTTTCAAGAAATTAGTAATTTTTTAAAAAAACAGACAAATATGTCCAAAATATTGCTAAGAATACTATTTCCTTTTGGTACTGCAACTCATCCAAACCCAGTTCTCATGCTTTTTCCTTCCGCCTTTCATCATCCAGATATGTTTGCCAGAAATGCTGTATTAAAAATTTAATTGTTAAATGTCAAATAAAAGTAAAATTATAATGCACAGTAAAGCATAAAAACAAAGAAGTGAAATAATGGCTCAGAGCCAGAGAAACAATTAAATTGAAACCTACAAGGAGGGGTTTTGTTAAACAAGGCTTGGAGCTTTTGTTATTTCTGCATTGCACAAGCCTGTCCTTACTCAAACAAAGAAATGGAATGTGGAAATTAATCAGCCGTGGGTTTGGTATGCAATATGTTTGATAATTAACAGAACCTTTGTCTTTGGTTAATTATTATTTACATTTATGTACTGACCTATACCCTGAGCCCTCAGGGCAGATTAGACTATGTTTAAAATAACATAAAAACAAGAATTAAAAATAATTAAAGCAATTGAAAATAATACAGTACCCAGAGGAAAGTACAGTACAATACAGTTATTTGTGATAATGGAAATTAGTATAGAAAGCATGGATCCTGACTTTTCTTTTCTTGTTCTACTTGCAGCCTCAGCAGCATTCAAATCCTGCATATGAAGATGCATGGAGCAGCAGTGATGATGATGGATGAATTAATTATAAAGTGTTGACATGAAATCAATTATTGCACTATTTATTGAGAGAGGAGACACACAAGAAATTAACTATAAGCATTGTCATCCAGTTTTCTGTATGTAAACTGTAAATCATGAGATTGCTCTGAGAGATTGAGGTACTTCCTTTTATTTTTGCCTGTATGGTTTTTACCAAGTCACAATAGTACCAGATTTTATATTTAGTTTTTCTTCCTTTTTTTTGTAGCTTTAATTTTAGGTGAAGTAATGTCTCTTGAACTTTGTTTTAAGTGGGAATATTTCTCTTCTTCTTTTCTATAAAGACAGAACAGAATTATTAGAAAATCTGGTTTTCCCACTGCCGTTTTCAAATGTAACAATTTATGTTACCTTGGTTGTTTTTAAAAAAGAGCAAACCATCTTATCCTTAGATACATAGATTTCTTTGTAGAAGCGACTGTAGAATGTGTACAGTTTCATCTTTTTATAAAAAATGCACACAGCTTTATTTTATTTTATCCTTCCTTTTGTTGGAATGTTGGAAGCATTCCTTTGTAGAATGAAAGGTGCAGTGATTTCTTGTACAAGATTTCAGTAGGATTTTAATAACAAACACAGTCACGGGAGTTGCTTCCAGTGATTGAGCATTGATGAAAATCCTACATTTTAGCATTCATTTTTGTTGTGTTAGTAAACATAAAGGAGGAGGAACTGGTTTTTATACCTAGCTTTTCTCACCCTTTTTAACGGGACTTAAAGCGGCTGGCAAAGCTTTCTATTCTCCACACAAAAAATACCCTGTGAGGTAGGTGGGCCTCTGAGAGCTCAGAAGAGAGCTGTGACTAGCCCAAGGTCACCCATCTGGCTTCGTGGAGGAGTGCAGAATTGAACCAAGAGACTTCCAGATAAGACTCCAGTGCTCAAACCACATTGGGCGGAAGAGGGTTCTTGCTGTTCACACAACACATAAGTGTTTTGACCAACAATAAACAATAAAAAGAAACTATTCTTATGTATAAGCTTGAATGGTAGCTGAGGTCTTTCATGCTCGGATTACTGGGTACAGAGCTTGCTTCAAGACCTAAAGTTTCTTCAAGACTGTAACACAGACGAGCTTTCATCTGGCAGATTTTTCACTCAGCCGCTCTAAGGTTTTCTTTCTCAGCTACTATCCTGCTGTACAGAAATTGCACATGAGAGCTAGTATACAATACCTTATACTCCCAATTCCGCCTATCTTTCTTCCCCATAGTCATCTCTGACAGAAAACAAAATTTAGTCTGGGCATCCTCAGGCTTGCAGCTTCCCCTAATCCCCCCACCCTTTACTGGCTCCTCCCCTTCTACTGCTAGAACTTCTGAGGCTTTAACAGAGATGCAGAAGAACTGAAAAAATAAGGTGATTGTTTCAGTTATTCAGGGAAACAAAAACAAAGAGATTGCAAAGAGTTCTAGTGGGACCTCTAGCTTACAAATGTAGTTTAGCCTTAGCAAGCGCAAAGTGATTACATTGTGGCAAAGTACACCAGTTGCTGCACCTATAAACTAATGGAGCTTCTATGACAGAACTGGCAAGGGTTCTGGTGAACATCTCAGTGAAGATGTCATCCCAGGGTGCAACAGCGGTGAAAAAAGCAAATTCAATATTAGGGGAAAATAAAAAGGGAAAAGAATCAGCAGGCATTATTGAGGCTTCTTATGAGTTTATGATGAGGCCATATTTGGAGTATTGTGTACAATTCTTGTCATCACACCTCAGGAAGGATCATATGGAACAGGGAAAAGAATGATCAAGGGACTGAAATGCCTTCCTTATGAAACCAGGCTGCACTGTCTAGGCATCTTCAGCCTTAATGGAAGGCGTTTAAGAGGAGACCCAACTGAAGTATATAAAATCATGCATTGTTTGAAAAAGGTGGATAGAGAAAAAATATTTTCTTGAACCAGGGGGCACTCTATGAAGCTGATGGACAGCAGAGTTAGAACTGACAAAGAGAAATATTTTATTTACCCAAAGGCCCATCAGTTTATGGAATTTGCTACCAGAATGGGAGATTGATTATCTCGTGAAGTATCCGTTCTGGACGGATGAAAGCATACTACGGCTGGGGTATATCCAGGGCGCATGTGTGGCAGTTGACCGCTAGGTGGCTCTTTTCCGCGTGCATATATTTACCCCCGATAGGGATTCCGAGCCAGTCTTCCGAAGGGAGTGTATTTCAAAGTCATGATACCGTGGACGTAGGTATCTGTGAAGAAAACACATAAGAAATTAGACCATGACATGATCTGGGTGGGTGCGTAGTATGCTTTCATCCGTCCAGAACGGATTCTTCACGAGATAATCAATCCCCCGTTCTCGGACGGATTCCAGCATACTACGGCTGGGACGTACCACAGCTGCACCAGGGCGGGCACATTCAACTGTTTGTGGTGAACCACATCTTGTGTTGCAGAGAACTCTATGTAAACTCTCAAAGATAATGCAAAATCTTACCTTAGAGGAGGAAGCTCTCTGAAGAACTGTCCTACCAAATCTAGAGTCCTCTGCTCTCTGCACATCTAGCTTGTAGTGGCGTGTGAACGTGGAAGGAGTTGTCCAAGAAGCTGCTTTGCAGATCTCTGCCACTGAGACGGAACCTGCGAAGGCTGTCGATGAAGCAGCGGATCTTGTCGAGTGGGCTACTATGCCATCCGGTGGAGTTATTCCCTTTGATTCATAGGCCAAAATTATGCAGTTCCTAATCCATGATGATAAAATTTTGGGGGAAGCTTTGTTCCCCAAATAATTAGGATGTATACACACAAATAATGCACTTGTGTTTCTAAAATCCTTGGTCCTGTCTAGGTAAATACATATCGCTCTCTTAACATCCAATAGGTTACAATTCACATCTCTCATTGGGCCCTCCGAGGAACCCTCAGTGGTTAAAGCTGGTAAGTGTATCTCTTGGGCTCTGTGGAATCTAGAGTCCACCTTGGGCTTAAAGAATGGGTCCAATCTCAAAATTACTGAGTCTTCAGAAATTTGGCACAAGGACGGCTCTATAGATAAAGCTGCCATTTCTGACACTCTCCTCGCTGAGGTTAAGGCTACCAGAAATAAGACTTTGTATGATAGGAACTTAAGAGCAACCTCCTCTAAAGGTTCAAATGGAGGTGCCGTAATAGCATCAGTGACCAAATGTAGGTCCCACGTGGGGAATCTATGCACCGTGGGAGCACTTTGAGATTTCAGTCCCGCTAAAAAGGAAACCATGTACTCATGCTTGGAAAGCGACTGAACATCGTTTAATCTTATAAATGTATTCAGTGCAGACACTTGCTTTCTAATTGTATTATACTTCAATCCCTTATTTGCACCTTCCTGTAAGAACAACAGAATGTCATTCAAGGAAGTCTGTGTTGGTGCAATGTCCCTTTTGATACGCCATTCACAAAATACTTTCCAAGTACAGTTGTATATTCTCCAAGTAGAATCCCTCTTGGAGGCAAGCATAGTGTTAATCACTGATTCATGTAGACCTGCCTCCTGGAGGCATTGCCGTCTAAGCACCACGCCATCAGGCACAGCCATTTGGGGTTTGGATGCTGGATGCCCTCCTGAGATAAACAGGTCCCTTCGATAGGGAAGCTTGTAAGGGGTGGCAATTGACAATGCTTTCAGCTGAGGGAACCAAGGGCGCCGTGGCCAATATGGTGCAATCATCAAAACCTGGGCTTTTTCCCTCTTGATTTTTCTCAGCACCTTGTTTATGAGAGGTAGAGGAGGAAAAGCGTAAAAGACCCCTCTTGGCCAAGGAAACGTTAGGGCATCTGTCCCTATGGCTGATGGGTCCCTGTGATGCGATACATAGAGGTTCAGCTGCGCATTGATTCTCGATGCAAAGAGATCCACCTGTAATGGACCAAATTTGTTATTCAAGAAGGTAAAAACATCTTTATGTAAGCACCACTCTGATTGGGAAATCATTTTTCTACTCAAAGCATCAGCCTTAATGTTAGATTCCCCACAAATATGAATGGCTGATAGAGATGCTAGTGTTCTTTCTGCCCACTGGAAAATCTCCTCTGTGAGGGACACCAAAGAACGGGAACGTGTTCCCCCTTGACGGGCAACATGCGCCTTTGCAGTCATGTTGTCCGTCATGACAATTACGTGTTTGGTGCGTAGAAGATCCTCAAATGACCGTAGCACCAATAGAATCGCTTTAAGCTCTAGCCAATTGATGTGGTGCTTGAGGTCCCCTGGGGACCATGTCCCCTATGCATTGTGAGAAAGGTAAGTACCGCCCCATCCAAGTAAACTGGCGTCTGTATAGACGATAGCCTCAGGAGGGCGAACTATAGGTACCCCCTTGCTAATGTAAGCCTTATCAAACCATAACCTTAGAGAATCATGTGCTTCTTTGGATAGAATAAGCTTACAGCTTATTCTCTCTGCGATCTCCTTGGTATAAGGTCTGAGTATTCGTTGCAATGGGCGTGCATGAAAACGAGCCCAAGGATGCAAGTCAATAAAGGAAATCATTTTTCCCAATAAAGAAGCAGCAGCGGGTAAGCTAACCTCTCTATCAAAGTAAAGCTGTCTAGCCAATTCAGCAATACTGCTAATCCTCTCATCTGAGGGTCTAACCACAAATCTCCTTGTGTCAATTTGTGCTCCTAAATGAACTATTGTCTGCGATGGTGTCAAAGAGCTCTTATCGTAGTTTATGTTATAACCATGCTTAGTTAGGAAAGAAATAGTTTTATTTATGGTCCACTTTGTTTCAGCCTCAGAAACACCTGCCAAAAGGATATCATCCAGAAAGGGATAAATTTTTACCCCTTGAATCCTAAGATATTCCACTAAAGTCACTAGGGTTTTAGAGAATACTCGAGGACTTTGGTTTAAGCCGAAAACCAAAGTGCGGTATTGATAATGCTTGTCCCCTACCTGAAACCTCAGGTACTTTCTAGAACGCTCATGAACCTTTATGTGGAGGAAAGCATGCATTAAGTCTGTGGAAGCCAGAAACATGTTAGGTTCTAACTGTTATCTAATTTCACTCAAACCTTCCATTTTGTAGTACTTGGTACACATAAATTGATTAACAAACTTAAGATCCAGTACTGCACGCCAGGTGCCCCCTTTCTTTGGAACCAGGAAGATAATTGAATATATACCTTGCCTTCTCTCATTTTGTGGAACCTCTTCCACAGCGTTCAATTTAATAAGCTCCTCCACAGCATCATACAAAGCTTGCCTTTTCTCTTTATTACTAGGAACAGGTACCTTAATGTATCTAGAACGAGGTGGTATTCTGAACTCTAACTTATAACCATTACGAATAACATTTAACACCCAAACATCTTTAACATGTTTAAACCAGAATGGATAGCAGTCAGACAAACATCCCCCCAGCCTAGGAACCTCTTTGGCTGAGACTGAACTAGTTTCCAGTTGAGTACCTCCAGTATTAGTTGTTGGAATTTCCGAAGGAGAATTGTTTACCTCTTCCCCTTCCAAGTGGTTGCTTATTTGCCGAGTACCCCCGCCCCCAGGGAGAACGCCCCCCTGAGGGCTTAAATCGAAAGGGCTGCTTCCTGCTAAAATTAGAAGTATAGGAAGAATTAAAGTTCGAGTTAAAGTTACTAGCAAAGGGCTTCTTGTTACCTTTGTTCCTGGAACTATTATAGTTAGAGGTCCCTGCAGTAGAAGTCGTAGGTAAAACCTTTCTCTTATTCCATTCAATTAAAATGCCTCGGAGACAATGGTCCCCAAAGAGTTTGTGGCCTTTGTATGGAGCACCTATCAGCTGTGACTTAGACGAGAAATCGACTTGCCAGTGGCGAAGCCATAGGGTCCTTCTTGCCGCAATGGCAGCTCCCGAACTGCGACTTGTCAGTTGCAAGGCGTCAAGACTTGCTGCACTCAGGGCGAGAACTTTTTCATGTCAATCAGCTTAGGTTTTAAGTCTTCAGGGAATGATGGAATGGCCAGCAATTCGTCCACCCCTCTGAGCACCGCTCTTGCAAGGATCGAGTTTGTGGCTGAACACCTTCCACTCAAAGAGGCATTTTCGAAACATTTTCGTAAAAGATTTTCTAATTTCTTATCGTTCACATCCCTCAAAATATTCTCACTTTGAGCTGGGATGACCTGATTTGATGCTAATTGGATGACAGGGCCATCTATAGCGGGAAGTGCCCACATAGAATCTGCATGATTAGTGGGCATGAACAATTTTTTAGGGGGGCCTGGGAGCCTCTTGGCTCCAGCCGGGTCTTGCCATTCCCTAAGTACAATAGCATTCAGAAGTTCCGGAATCTGGATTATTAATTCTTGTTGGGGGGGGGGGAGGCATCAATAGGTCCTTTGCCTGTTGGATCTGCTCATCAGTAGCATTGTTACCTTTAGGTATCTTTAAAGCCGAGGTAACGTACTGAATTACATTTCCCATTTGATCATACTGAAACAACCTAGGTGTAGCATGAGCAGAAGAATCATCCCCCACATTACCATCATCCTCCCCAGGTGTTATAGGGAGAGAGGCATCAGGTAGGGAGCCTTTAGGAACATTTTCAGTGTTGGATATAGGAGCACCATTAGCAGGTAAAGTGGCTGAAGGAACATTTTCAGTGTTGGTAATAGAAGCACTACTAGAAGCTTTAACGGGGTTAGGACCAGGGGATTCCCTTGGAAATATGTCAGTGTTGGCAGAAGAAGCACCTGTAGAGCTTTTAACAATAGTAGGAGTAGGGGGATTCTCATGGCTTCTTTCAGTGTTGGAAATAGAAGCACCCATAGAAGCAACCTTAGTGCTAACAATAAAGGAATCAGGGTTACAGGCTGTAGTTTTTTCCATAATACAACAGTCATTAGAGTCCTTTCCTGATAGAAGCTGATGTTCTTTGACAGAGCATTCGGCCTGGGGGCGAGGAACGGAGCTGTCTTTGAGAGCCGAAACAATTGAGGAGGTGAGGTTATCCGCATCACGCATGCGCTCCAGGGGATTTCCCTGCACGGGAGCGGTAGCGGGCGGGACGGCTCTTTGTTTACGTCTACGCCTACGGCGTTCCCTGCTAGACGCAGAGGAGAAAGAAGAGGCTGCCGGAGAAGGAGATCTACGCCTTCGCTTGCGTTCGGCATCCTTAGCCAGGGACCTGGCTAACTCCAGGAGCAAGTACATTTTATCCTTGCCTCCTGATTCGGGAGAGGATGAGCCGCAGTGCCTACGGTGACGGGCTCAGCGCCTGGACTCTTTTCCTTTCTTAGACGGCCTCGCGCGCTCATTGGAAGAGCTGTCCGCCTCCGCGGAAGAGAGATGTTTTCTCTTTTCTTTACGCTTGCGGGGCCGTTCTAAATGGATCCTGGGGGCTTCCGGGGAAGATCCCTCCGTGGCTGAATGCCTGCTACGGCATCGCGAGCCTCCCGACATGGCGGATACAGCTGGAACTATTTCCCCTCGCTTATGGCGGTTGAAGGCTGGAGAAGGGCTGTGAGGTAAAATAACGGCCGGAGTCGACGGTTGTTGGGGCGAACTATTTCGGCCCTGCACGTTCGTGCCACTAAATGCGGGGTTGGGGTTCCCTGAAATTAACAAAGGGCACATTTTAACAACTACAGTGAAGCAAAAACACAAAATGCCTCCCTCAGAAACCAGCCTATTTTTCAAAGCCGGCTCTTACCTATAGAAACCCAGCAGGGGCTTTGTAGAGGGAGACCGGGCTTTCCGATAGCTGAGCAGGGCATATCACCTCGGTCCTCCCTGGTAGTGAGGGAGGAAGATAAACTGGGAAACCCCTCAAAATTAGTGGATTCCCCCTCAGAGAGCCATAAGGGGTTCTCAGAAGAAGTCAGGGGTAACCCTAGGAACAGAGTCTCACCCTTCCTGTAGTCGATCTCATCATCTGAGGGAGAAAGGGTTGATGACATTTCAAATTAGTACCAATTAACAAAACGAAGCCTCCCTTCGGCGCGCGGTGTACTGCCGAAATCACGACCGCCGGAAGACTGGCTCGGAATCCCTATCGGGGGTATATATATGCACGCGGAAAAGAGCCACCTAGCGGTCAACTGCCACACATGCGCCCTGGATATACCCCAGCCGTAGTATGCTGGAATCCGTCCGAGAACAGGAGATCGCTAAAACCAGCCTGGATAGCTTTAAGAAAGGATTACACAAATTAATGCGAGATTGGGTGTCTCAATGACTATTAGAATTGATGCTTAGCTTGGAGAGGCAGACAGAAAGCCTCTGAAGACAATTTGTAGGGAGGTTTGCAACTACTGGGCTAAGGCAACATTTCTGGCACCAATGTGGATGAAACATGACAGAGAACTTGGTCTAGTCCACACTAGCTTGCAGACTGTTTCCTCTTGATTCTGAAAGTTTGTTCCATGACAAGGGGCAGTGTGGAAAGGACTCTATGTCCTACTATATAAGACTCAGGCTGCATCTCCACTACGCAGTTAAAGTGCCTTATCAGGCCCTCAGGGCAGCAGATCTGCATTGGGAGTAATGGGAACCTGGTGCCTTTGCCACATAGTGGGGACACAGCCTCATTTTTGAAAAACCACCAAGTGTCCTAACCTTTCTTTTTTCCTAAATATTCCATGCCAAATTACAGGAGTGTCTTATATGTTGGTATGTCTTATATGGCAGGAAATAGGATACTGTATTTCGTATTCTGAAGCTTGTTTTAAATGCCTAATTAACAGATTGTGACCAAAGTATTCTGACAGTTGGCCATTTGAAAAGAAATAGTTCACTAACATCCAGATTAGCTGAAAATGGAGTTCACAGTTGCTTTCAGCTGACTATATGCTTTTCTTGCTGGAAAGAATTAAGATCTAGAAGGTTCTATATTTTTAGATTCACTGGCCATAGATATTGAATTTATATCTTTATCACAGTTCTCCAGCAAGAGACTCTTACATTGGGTCCTTTGCCTAGTTCCTGAGCGTAATTTTTCTGGATGTGTGGAAATTCTCATGCTGAAATCTTGCCAATTTTAGAGCTGTATAGTTCGATGAAGAAGCAGTTCATTGATAAAATGGCTGTTCGCATTTGATTTCAAATTGGTTTAGCAACGTGCAATACAGGGTTTTTTTCATCAGAGAGCAAAACACAGGAAACAAACTGTTTTGAGTGAATTTTATTGTGTTAACAAGTAACAGCCAGGTTCAGTTAGATTAATTTTTTGGATATTCATATAACTGGATGTTTGGTTCAGTGCTAACATTCATAAACGGTTCAATTAAATTTTTATACTCCAAACAAACTTTGCACATCCCTAGCCAGTTTTGAGTATGACTCAAAAAAAATTCATAGTAACCTGAGCAAGCAGTGTTCCTCTTTCCTTTACATGCTAGTGTTAAAACCCTGAATTGGGCTCACTCACTGTTTCAAAATGGAAGCTTGTGTTCCAGCATAGTGGTGTGGAAGAAAGACAAAAACATAATATGTGTGCCAGTGAAATAAACAACATGTGCCTTCAAGAGCATTGTGCGTGTTTTATATGTCTCAGCTTCTTAGTGACAACCTGCACACTACTTTTATATCTAAAAAACCATTCCCATAGTAAAGTGTTGTGTTTCCTTATAGGCAAAACAGCATCCCCCCCCCCAAAAAAAGAAAAATATCAGTCAGCCATTAAGATAAATTTGACTTCCTAGCAGCGTGACATGAAAATGCTGAATAACAAGCCCCAAAACAAGCAAAACCTAACAGGTAGATATGCTATCAGCAGTAAACATTTCCCAATTTTGCACACCTGCAGCTTCTGCTGCCTTCAGAGTCTCCCATATAAAAGAACAAGGAGGAGCCCTGCTGTATCGGGCCACAACCCATTTAGACCAGGATCCTGTCTCACACTGTGGCTACCAACTGCTTCTTGGGCATTCTCAAGTGGAAGATGTAAGGAAAACCTTTGCCTGTTCTTGACATGCCACAAAAAGCCTTTATAGGTAGTCCTGCCTTTCTCAGCCACTTGGAAGCAGGACCTAAGTATCAATTCTTGAAGCCATTTATACCCATCCTCCATGAATGTATCTTTCTTAATGCTCTCCAGGCTTTACTACTCTCTATCTCCTCTCATTTAGCTAGCTACCAATCCAGGACAGAAACTGTCCTCTTATCCATATATTAATAAAAGATGTGATCTCAGTAGAATTCATTTCATTGATGTGCATAACCTATTCTTCTTTTGTGCTTTGAACTGCAGCAGTGAACCTCAGCTCTGCTGACACATGACTTCACAAGTAAACGCATGCCATATTGTCAAGCAAGTACTAACAATAAAATAGAAATGTTCAAAGGGTGTAAAGTAGGGGAAGGAACATCATTTAGCAATACAGATAAGTGAAATACATCCAGAACATCATGAGTTTAAAGGGCACCAAGGACTGGGATGTGAGGGCTAAATCATAAAGAAAACTAAACCTGAAAATCAAGAAACAGCTTGAAAGATTATTTTTATTTTCTAAAACCCGTGCTACAAAATCAGGTGTAGCCAATAAAATACAATACCAAGGACTCTGTTATCTGGAAGAATTGCTTCCTCTGGATTCACCATCATCCAGTCATTCCTAGACGACAACTTCCTGATGTTGAAACTGTTGAATACCGGGCTTGAGCAGCTTCACCTGAGTGGGTTGTGTGAGTGAATGGAAGGAAATTCACATTCATGTGAATATAGCTTCAAATATAGTAGGATTAGAATCTGCTGCAAATGCTCTTTAAATCCCTGCTGCCAGACATGCCTTTGAATTTCCTCCAAATCTACTTTGAATCTGCTGCAGATGTGACTGGGCAGCCACTTTGGAAATATAACAAAGCATCAAATGGATGCACAAAAGCAATCACTTCATATTTGAATGTCAGTCTTCAAATATAGCCAATATTCAGTGCGAATAATCAAATTTGTATGAATGTTGATGACACCCAGAATGCTGATGAAGCCCAACTCTCTGTTTCTTCAGAAATTGTCTGGAGGTAGTAGTGGCTGGATGCAGACGAATAAACTGAAAGTGAATCCAGACAACAGAGGTACTATATATCATGAGGTCCTGAATCCAGGAAGTTAGATAACACTTGATGCTGCATGGAGTTGAAAGAAAGGATGTACTGCATGTTGTTGAACCAATTTGAAATCAAATGCAAACAGCCATAAGTTAAAACACAGCCCTTAATTCCTCTGAATGTAGTTCTGCCAGGGATGGGGGGAGGTGGGTGGCTTACGTTTTAAATAAGTTTTAGTATTTTATGTTTCATTCTATGCTATGATCCACTGTGGGACCTTTAGGTGAAGGGTGGGATACAGATGGTAGAAACAAACACCTCGGGTATTTAACAAACCTCTGTTGGAGCCCAAACCCCAGATATTACCAAAAGCCTTTGGCTGGCCTGCTGCTTCGTCCATGTACATACCCAAAGTCATATACCCAAAAGAAGAATCTATATGTGGAGAAGCAGGATGGACAAATAAGAAATAAGGTCCAGAAATTAAACCATTGTAGTTCCATCTCTAAATGCACACTTAAAAAAAGACTAATAAGATACATTAATTAATGTGATTGCTTGATCAGTATTAAATCATTAAGAAGAATTAATCTGCCATAAGAATTAATGTTGACATGCCACAGACAGCAAATTCTGGATGTAGCTCCAGATAAGAAGATATTGGTTTGGTTTTGAATTTCTTAATTTTTTTTATACAGTTATTTAAACTGTTAACATTATGAAGTTAGTACAGTGAATTCTTTCATAAACTGTTCTCTATATTGGCTTGCTTAGTCTTCAGGAAATTGTAGGGTCTTCTACATTTGAGCAACTGATCTAACTTGCACTTATAAAGGAATGAATTCAACAGATCTAACAAAGATTTAATATTCAACATACGCAGCAAAGTATTGTTTGTTGCTAAACACCTATTTGAAAGGGGATTCTGCATCCAGTTGGGCATCCTTGTGCCATACCTGAGCCACTTCCAAATAGGATGGGTAGGGAGCAATTGTATAGTGCCATATTTGCTGGAATAGCTCAATCCCAGGCATTAAAGGAGTGATTTGATAGTGTAGACGAAATTGTATAACCGTTTAGCTGTGATGACTACTGAAACAGAATTGTTAATAACATTGGAGTAATAGCTCTTCCAATTTTAGTTGTGCTTGTTTGACTTTCATTTTTATATCTGAATATGTTTAATAAACTGATATGTAACTATATACAAATCGTTGCTTCAGGTATTAAATGTCTTAGCATATGCTAAATCAGTGTATATACACCTTAATTTATTAATGAATTCTGAATAATCCTTAGACAATAATATACAGTACTTGAATAAACTTAGATGGCTTATATTCAGCACATGATCACAACTAATATGCTTGCATAAATTAATATTATTGTATATAATAACCTTAGAAAGCATCCACAGCACCTGATGAGCTAACTAAGCATGCTTAGATTCAGCTTGTATCTACATTTTTAAACATCTTGCTTTTTAAAACAATCAACTAAAAAGGCTCACTTTACTTTCAGCAAGGGATTTTAAGTATTTTAAATCCAACACAACTACAAGTTTACTACCTTAAGGACATATAGATAAATTAACTAAAATAGCTTTGGCTATTTTTTTAAAAAAAGGATTATTGTACATATATTAACTTAATTAGCTTAATGTCATCATAATACAGAAATTAAAAGATGCTTCATTATAAAATTATTGCATGCCAATTAACAGGTACTTCTTCATTTTGTGGGGTTTCGATTCATAAAACAATATTTTTGTACCAGATTTTGTCTTAGAAAATCATTTTTTCTCCTTGTGCAAGAATGGTGAATTCAGCATGGTTTTTTGTGAGGTAGTTTTCTTATTTCTGTGTTCCAGTTGTTCCCAATTATTATTATTAGAGGTGTTCAGGGATGGTTGTTGGATCTCCATGGGTAAAGTTTGGGGGAGACAATTGAATAGTAAGGGCTGTTGCCATTTCTTTATCCTCCAGTTGATTCAATGCTACAGAATTACTTCGCACCGATAGCCCCATTTAAATTTCATTTTTGCCTGGAACAAAGTATTAGTTGGTTTTTGCAGGTTTTTGCGGAATTTGAGAGCCTTGGGAGCCAGATCTGAGATAACAAAAACTTGACACCTTCCACCATTATGTCAGCTTTTGCTCAAAGCACCATAAAGAGTTTATTTTTGGTTGAATTCTTAGTGAATGTTACAATTATGTCCCATGAACATTGATCCACTGCCAAGATGGAGACAACTCCTGTGAGCTCTTGCCATGTCTGAGTCTGAGATTTATCATGTCAAGGCATATTTCTGCAAACTAATATTTAACTAAATACTGAATAACACTAGGTCCCTCCACCTGTTCCTTAAATCCACATACTGGAAATTTTTTACATCTCAAACGATTATGCAAAACTGTCACCTGATCTGATGAAGACTGCAGTTCTATTCACAGAAGTTGAATTTGACTTATATTTGAAATACTTGCATCCAATACCTCAAAAGCTGTTGCTCGCAAGTCTTGTAAATTGTCTTTGAAACCGTTTAGATCTTTCATCTGTGAATGGTCCATCTGCATTGTTTGAAAGGACTCTCCTAACTTGTGAGTGATGTTTTCCTTCGTTTCTCAATTTTTCAGTCCACTGAGGATTAAGAGAATAAGAAGGCCGCTCAGTAACTTCTGATTTGTGCCACTTCCTGCCACTGGACGCCATCTTAGTTATGCTGTTAGAAGTAGAAGGTACTGCTGGTTTAAGCTTATTATTTCCTTGCCAGTTTTAAGCTGCTAGTTAGCAAGAGTGCCAGCTAACAATCTTTAAGATCTAGAAAGACTGAAAGTTTACAAAGCATAAAAAATGAGGGGTTTGGTCTAGCTCATAGTGTTGTGCATGCATGCTGCTCTGAATGTAATAATTTGTTAGTCAGTGGGCAAATGTCTTTAAAAGATTTTTTTAAAAGAGGTGGACATATACACATGAGTGTGTTTCTTTTAAAAAAAATCTATTTTATTCAACACTTTCAGTACATATGACATACTCAACCACATTAATCCACTCATTTCATTTTCTGAATTGGAAATAACACAAAAATGCTCAAGGTGTTTGGTTAGAACAGCCAAAATAGTTTGCTGTTTCAGTGGAACACCCAGAATGCTCTGAGTAAGTGTTCTGCCCATAAGAAAAATTGTGGGGTGCAGTTTGTATCAGAACACCTGCTGCATTTAACATTTGCTAGGAAGATTTAACTTGAAATGTAGCATTCTAAAATATGTACTTACACAAAACTTCCTGTACAATAGCTTGCGATATAAATTCAGTTTAATTAGTGGTTAGCATTTTCTCTCAGCTGCTTCGGCAGGTGCTGTCCATCAGACTGAAAGAGCTGAGAAGGAAGTCTCAGTCTAATCCAGTAAGCCTTGCCAAGAAGAACCTCCTCTCCCACGAAGACAGCTATCTCTTTCTCCCATCTGTCTTTCTCAAGGAGACTGCAACTTGTAGCATCTCACACCCAATACCTTTAAATTCGTTTGGTTATTTATTTATATTTTAAAAAATATATCCTGCCCTTCACCTAAAGGTTCCAAGATGAGTCACATAATAAAAAGGTGAAATATATACCATATACTTAAAATATTTAAAATATAACCCACCCTTCCTGACAGTACAGCACTCAGAGGAAGCTAAACATCAAATCCTGGGTGAAGAGGTATGTTTTAACCGGTTATTGAAAAGCATACAATCTAGGTGCCTGGAGAACCTGAACAGGGAGGCTGTTCCAAACTCTGTGGGTGAGCAGGGAACCGGTGTAGATCTTTCAGGAATGGCATGAAGTGCACCAGCCAGAAACTCTCATCTGGAGTCGTGCTACTGCATTCTACACTATTTCCAGCTTCCTGATTGTTATAAAGGGTGGCCTCATGTAGAATAGTCTGATCAGGAGGTTATTAGAGCATGGACCACCATGAACAAGTTATCTTTGACCAGGAAAGGCCAAAGCTGGCAAATGAGTCAGAGATGGAGGTAGGCACTCCTAGCTGCTGCTGCCACATGGGTGTCAAATGACAGCAACCAATCCAGTAACACCCTAAGACAGTGTTTCCCAAAGTGTGGTACACGTACCCCCAGGGGTACGGGAAGAGTTTGGTGGGGGTACGCGTGTATGTAACAAAAAAAGAAAAAATAAATATATTTTTATTTTTATTAAAGCATATGTTTTTTATGAGGGGTACTCAGCGTTACAAAAATTATAGAAGGGGTACACATATGTCAAAAGTTTGGGAAACACTGCCCTAAGATCACGCACTTGTTCTTTCTTGGGCAAAACAACCCTTAATTTCCTGCGTTCAGAACCCTGGAACATCTTATCTGGATTCCGTTTCAGTTTATTGATCCACATCCAGGACATCACTGCCTCTGGATAAGAAAATATGTCCTCATAAAAATGACATTAGTAAGGAGGAGAGCACATTTTCAGCACAACTGTGGCCCTTATTGCATAGAGGGACCTGAGCCAAGATAGCTTGATTACGCTTACAACTTTCAAACTGGGTAAATCTAATGCGTTCTATATGGGGCTACCCTTGAAGATAGTTGGGAAAATCAAACTAGTACAGACAGCATCAGCTAGATTACCAACAGCCACTTCTGGCTGGGGCCATGTCACACTAACATTTGCATTGGTTGATGCCTACAAATGGATCCAGTTTAAAGATCTATCATTAAACTTCTACATCTCTAAAACCTTAAATCCCTTAAGGCATGTTCTTCATAGGAAGCCATACTGGTGGTGCCAGCATCCTCTGTGATTTGAAGAAAGACAGTAACGAAGATATGTTTTAATCTAGGCTAGATGAGCTTATTATTTGCTGCTTGACTATAGGTAGACTATAAAAACAAGGAGTAGGTCAATGAAATTTACAAAGACAAAACTATAGGAACTCTGAGAGAATTGGTAGGGGGACAGCAAAGTGGCAGGAAGCGGTTTAGTATGGTTGAATCAATCTTTATTGCAATGTGAGTGAGTAGGTGAATTTGATTGTAAGCCATGTTCTACTTCGGTGATGGCCAACCTATGACACGCGTGTCACAGGTGACACGCCAAGCCCTTTTGGGTGACACACATGGTCACCCTGGCACCTGGACATGTAGTACTTGCTTGTTCTTGAAGTGTATGAAATAACAAATTTCAATTGAAGATTTAGCAACAAAAGTCACTAATGTAAAGAATTATTTGTTTTTGCTTTTAATAAAATACATATATCAAAAATATAACTTTTTTACTAGAGCTACAAATATCACAAAATTATGGATATTTCTAGATGTGACACAGCACCCGAATTAAGCTAGGTTTTCTTGTGAATTTTGACACACCGAGCTCAAAAGGTTCGCCATCACTGTTCTACTTACTATTAAATTGGATGGGCTGGTTGCCGGTTGAAGCAAAGAAAGTAAACTTTGCTCTGTGTTTACTCTGAGCAAGCAGAATTTTGAAGTGTCCGGATTCTCTTCAATGTGTTCATTAGGTTTCAACTAAGCATTGTATAAAACTTGACTTTCCTTCCAAGAAATACCATGCTAACAACAGACTATTTACAGCATAGTGAAAAGAGTTGATTGCTGTAGAAAGACACTACAACCAAGAGCTGTGATTTGCTGTTGCTACTAAGACAGCACGCACAGTCAGTTGAATGAATGTAAGGCATTCCTAGTCGCCACGATCACTTTGTGCGCAACAGTCAGCACATTTCATCCTGATGGTAGACAGTAAATTAAGACTTGGAAGATCAGGATGGCTGTTTCCATCTCAGAGCGGCTCCAAGAGGGTGTGGCCATCCATTATAGTAGCTATTGATACATCTGTCATCCATAAATTTGTCTAACCCTTCCTTAAAGCCATCTAGGCTGGTTGTTGTTACCACCTTTATCATAGGAGATATTATTAATACTCATTTGAGGTATCAAGTCTGCTGAGGTAATGATGACAAATATCACTGGGAGAAGGAAGTAATGAGTCATTAAAGGAAAAAAGTTGGGTGATAACTTTTGTGTATTATGTTGATTGCAGTTAATTTACTAGCTACAGGCTTATCTGATTTCCATCCAAGGCTGAAACCTTGGGAAAGCACTGGGCTTGGTGGCAGAAACAGGTGTGCGTCATTAGTTTTCTGAAATAAATGGAGTTTCCTCCAAAAAAAAACTTATTGGGAAGATGTGAAACTTTAGTAAAGAGCACCGTGGAGGTAATCTGGTCACTGAAATCTAACAGAAGTCTTATTCCTTCTTTTGTACTGTATTTACTAAAAGACTGCCAACTACAAATTCAACTCATGACATCTCAGTTATTAGCTATAAGTAAGAGTTACCCTGCAAAACCAGCTGCCTTTTTTATTGCATTCAGACCGACTTTAAAAGTTATCTGATTCATTTTCAACTGCCGCTGAGCTGGTCTATATATTTCGAGGAAGCTTGGTTAATTATTGCAATGATAAAAATCCTTTTGATTGCTACTTGCTACTGGAAGAAGTGTGCATATCCATGCTCTTATTAGAGAAAAATAATAATTGGCAGAAAATAAATGAGATGGGTGATGTGAACAAGCAGGGACTTGCCACTTGATGAGGCAAATCAGGCGTAACAGATTTTTCTCTCCTCTGCATATTTTTCTTCCCATGTTCTTACACTTCTTATGATTTGCACATATGATTTGCAGCTGCGACTATAGCTAGAGCAAATAAATCAAGTCCAAAAAGACTGCTATGAAATATGTCCTGGCATAGTTTGTTCATCCTCAGAGGCATACACATGCAGGATTTTGTCAGGCTGGTCTTGGCATATTCTTACAGCTTTGGTTCAAAGATAACTGAACAAATATATATCAAATATGCTAGAATGAAGGTTTTGATAAATCTGTAGATAAAGTTCACACTAAAAATATGAAAGAATCCTTGCTTAGAAGTCTTTACTGTCTAGAATTAAAAAGGGAAAAATATATAATGGAAAATGAGTAAACGTATTATTTAACTTAAACAGCACACAAAGGGAAAACAATCGCTGTAACAAATGAGTTCCACTAACAAACAGGTTTTTGGTTCCTTTTGACAAGCAAGAGATCAAAGAACAGGAAAAGTAAAAAGTTACATTCACATATAAGACTTAAGAAAAATCGATATGAGATAAAAGTAGAAAGAAGCACCTAACCTACATTCTTCACAAGAGAGAGAATGGAAAGTGACTTTTAGGAAGGTCCAGGCCATCAACTCTTACGCAAATTCCCCTCAGGGCCTGACAATATTAACCTGAGTTATTCTGTTAGCTCTGCTTAAGGAAAACAATTCACAAACAGTTGACGACATCCACAGAGGTTTTGTGCATGAATTCTGGGGTCTTGGCACTGAACTAAATCTCCATAGGCAAAATATTTCTCCCTAGACTTGTCATGCTCAAAAGCCAAGAAGAAATGGAGCGCAGGAGGAAGAAAGGATTCTAACTGGGTTGACAGTCAACTGTTAGCAGAAAGGTAGCCAATTAAAAATAAAAATAAAATTTCTGTTACACAATAGGTCTGTGGAGATATTTTTCCAAATTTTAGTTTCATCCTGTTAACATTCCTGAAAAAGCTCACTTAATTCGTAATCCAATGCTCTTATCAAGTTAAAGGGCGGGGATCCCATTTTGAGTAAAATGTAAAAAGTAAACAATTATGACATATTCTCAGATGGAAAACCTTGTGAGCTATGATTTTGTCCAAATCTTGTGCTTTCTTTTTTTAGTTCAGCTAACTATTGAATGAAGAAATATTTCAAAGCAACATCAAAAACACCCTGCTGGAGCAGATCAGTGGGACATCTAGTCTAGCAACTTCTCACAGTGCCAACCAGCCACAAATGCAAACCTATCAGCTGGCCATAAGCACACTCCACATCTTGCCCTGCTCACAGTCCACCAGAAACTGTGAAAGTAAGGGAGAGAAAGAGGGATCCTTTTAACTACCCTGATCCTTTTCAGACTCAGCTTTACTGGGATACTTTATTCTAATTAAATAGCCCCCCCCCCCCCCCCCCGGCCGCCAAGTTATAACCTTTCCTGGCAGGGTAGCTCCTCCGGCCTTGGGGTCATTTTAAGTGCCCTCTTTCAAAAGTTTTCCAACTCTGTTATAATAAATCCCTTTCAAGATGTGTCAGCCAAAATACTGTATACAGTGGTCCAGGTACGAGCACACATGAGTATTACAAGACTGGCAATTTTGCTTTCACTTATCATTTCTTACCTTAACATAGTACACAACTTTTTTCCTTCTGACATACAGTTTTTAGCTGTTCCCACAGAAAATGATTCAAAAATGCATTGGAAAATGCATTTTCCTCCCCACCCTTTGCCAGCTGGGGTGCCCACCCTTTTCTCCCAACTGAATTTGATCCCACTATGATGTGCCCAAGGGTGGGGAATCCCAGCTCCCCCTCCTCTCCCCTCCTGCTTTTGCTGCTGCCGTTTGTTTCTCCATAGCAAAGCCAAACCTTCCAGTGAGCACAACCATGGGGATCACTTCCAGAACCCCCCTCGTCCCTCCTCTAATGCCCCATTTTACGATGTTGCACAAAATCACCTCCATAAGCCTTCCCCTCACTTTCTCCTTTATTGCACCTTTCTCCTGCCCACCCACACAGGAAAGAGACAGCCCCAGATAAAAAAGGAGAAAGTGAGGGGAAGCGTGAGTAAGAAATGAAGCTTTGTTATCAGTGTGAAGTGGAGTGGGTGAATTGTTACTTGTTATCAGTGTGAAGTGGCTGAAAATGTGCAATAAAGGAGAAAGTGAGAAAATGAAACTATGAAGTGGTCTGCTGAGGGAAAAGGGCTTGAGCACTTTAAACCTTGGAAGGGGCTGTCCTGCAGGGTGAAAGCCCACCTGTTTCATGACACATCTGCCCCCAATACTGCGGTCCCGGTCCCAAAGGAATAAAGATAAAGTGTTTTAGCAGCAAAAACAGGGAAAAACCTGTATTTTCAGGTGTGTTTTTTAATTGTAGTTTTTAGCGATTTGCTCCTCAAAAAACACAGGAACCCAATCTGTAATGGGGACAAACACTTTTCAAATAGTTTTATAACGTGAGTGGAAACATAGCCAAAGTGGGTGTGAGGGAGCGATTGTTCAAACTCTTCTTGTTCTTCCCGAAAACACCTAAAGCCATGCTAAGCAAGAGAAACACAAGGACTGATCCTTCTTCCCAAAACAGAACAACATTCTTTGGCCTGTTACAGTCACCTAGGAACCACAGTTGCCTAGCACCCCTTGTTTGGCACAAGCGCATATATACCAGACAAAAATGAAGAAATTGCTTTCAGTCGGTCAAGGGCAGAAGTGAGGGCAGTCCAATATATTAGCTAGAATGGGATAAAAATCATAAGTGGTCCACACTTAAAGAAAGCTACAGCATCATTTTTGCTTCATAGCTCACTCCAACGCTTCATTAAATTGTGGTTAATCTAGATGTAGAAGATCTGGATTTTTTGAAAGGGGTCCTCACTGAATCCAGTCCTTGAAGATCGAGATCTTGGTGTACTGCCTGTGTATGGCAATGGGTGCTAGACAGAGTCGCAGTGCAAACGCCAAATACCCATCTGGAGGATCCATTTGGCCCAAAGTGGAAGGGCTGTGGGTGGCACAGCACTATTGGCCAGCACAGACATTGCTCAAGGCTCACTTTCAGCAACAGTGGCTGTGGCAGAGAGGCACAGCTTTGTAGCTGCCTACACAGCAACTACAAAGTCTGGCACAAATTCCATAGCCCGCTTCATTGCAACTGTGTAGGACATGCAGGGTTCTGTAGCAGTGAGTGGCAGGACGCTGCAAATGGTGGCCACTGAGCCCGGCCTTGGACCCCATTGCCTTGGTCACAGTGCGAACACATGTCCTCTGATCTGGTCTTAATGGCTGAAGGGATCACACCTTTAAAGGGGTCTACGGTAAATCCAGATTTAAGGGCCTGAAGACCCCATTAAATCTGAACTTCACTTCTGCTAGTGTAAACAGATGGGGTCCTAAAGGGGTCTTGTGTGCAAACAGGGCATTACAGATCGGTACCAATCGGGGTGCCAAAGGGGGTCTTTGTTGCTAATGGAGAAACACCCCTGGTGTGGATAAACCAGTCCAATGGACAGTGAGTTCTAAAGGTTCAATGCACACTAACATGACATTTTGTTGGCATAGAAAACATTTTCCTTATTTATATTTTAGCTTGCTGCTCATTTCGTAAATCAAATGCATTTTTTAACATCATGACTGATGTATTTTAAGAATATGTTACAATTCTAAATTAAATAAAAGAGCTACCGGTACTCGAGTGCAAGTTGAAAGTGCTGTGATAGATTTCATAGAATCATAGAATCATAGAATGGTAGAGTTGGAGGGGACCTCCTGGATCATTGAGTCCAACCCAATTTATTTCCTTCAACACTTCCAGATCTGAGACTTAAGGAATTGAAGTTAAGCACAGTTGATGACAGTTACATTGTTCTACATATAATTTATTAACTTTGTTTAAAAAAAGGGGGGGTCTGTTTCTCTGTTCTTTGTTTTCTTCATTGTACTAGTCCATGATGCTTTCTTTTCTGGATTTTATTCTCTGTTAGAGTATGTTTTAGAAACAAATTTTCAAAGATTTCCAACAGAACTAATTGAAAACCTTCTGATTTGGTGGTGATTATTTTTCTGTGGAAAAATACACATCTTATCAAATCCTTAGCGTAAGTAGTCATTGTTTTCTGAAAATGTCATGGATTAGAACCACCTGTGGAGAATGGAATTTCCAATGGGCAGGATAACTATTTTCAGCACTTTTGAAACGGCCTGTGAACAGAAAGAACTTTGGAACTAACAGGCTCAAACTGGTGAATTTCCATCTTCAGGTGAAACTGAAGGCCTTCTTGGTTTGTTCTAGTGGTTAGGGAGCTGGACTTTTTATCTGGGATACCAGGCTTGATTCCACCCTCCCCCATGAAGCCGGCTAGGCGACCTTGGGCTAGTCACAGCTCTCTTCTGAGCTCTCCCAGCCCCACCTACCTCAAAGGGTGTTCTGTTGTGGGGAGAAGAATAGAAAGCTTTGCCAGCCGCTTTGAGTCCCCATAAATGCATGAGAAAAGCAGGGTAGAAAAACCAACTCTTCTTCTTAGTAAAGTGAATATAAGCAATTTAGATCTATAGGCAATGGCAGCTTTATTCTTGTGACGAGAATAAAACTTATTAAGAGGCCAGTAGGGGTGTGCACGAATGCAGTTTCTGGCTTCGATTTGATTCAAATGGAATATTTGAATGTTTGAATTTAAACAAGTAGAGAAAAAAATTATTCAAATTTGAATCCAATTCAAATATATTCATGTGGATATTAGATTCATATTTGAGGGTGTCCATACACAGCCGTACACACCTGTGTCCAGATGCATCCTGTTTTCATCCCGTACGTATCTGTACAAATACATACGGATATGTATGTAATGCGTACATATATGTATACATACGAATGTCTGAATGATTTGTATGAATGATTTGAGTGTCTGAATTCAAACGAATTCAATCGGATTTCAAATGTTTCAAATATTCTTGTACATCCCTAGAGGCCAGATCTGCGTGCTTTTTTTTAAATGGTGTTAAGCGAAGTGGTTTCTTGGAGACACGGAAAAGTTACGATTGAAAATATTTTTGCTCATCTATGGCTTGGCCTGTTTTATTTCTGCTGTGATGGTGATGCTATGATTTTTAAGTAGGTTTAAAATACAAACCTATATATATGCACCCCCCGTTAAAATCAGCAAATTAAAATCTATGGAGACAGAATCTCTTCCACTGACTCAGTTCCTCTTCCTAGACAAAAATTCTGAAAATAATAAAAATAGATACCAGTACTAGAACAGAATTAGTGCATTGTTTAGCTGTCTCCAGCAAGTCACCTCCAATGTTCATGATGTTTCTGCAGGCTCGAGTTTTCAAGCTGCTAATTTGGAAACATCAGCTGATTTACAGACATCCCTTGCAAGCACCACCCTCCAAATTCTTTATCTGTCTGTATGCCCTTATTTCTGTCACTCCAGTCTTCTTTCCACATTTTTTTTCTGTTGTTCCCAATATATCTTCCTTCCATGAGCTGCCCATTCCAGTTATTTCCCCAACAGCTTCTTTCCTCCCCTGTAAGCACATGTGCTAAAAGTTAATCTGCATTCCTGTATTAGTTCCAATTTCCCCCATTCCTGCAAGTTCAACTTCTGCCATGACTTGTACTCAGCTAAAGTAACATACTGTATTCTTTCCACTCTATCAAAAAAAACAACAACGTGGAGGGAAAATTTGTAACAAACAAACCAGTCTTCATGCTTGAAAATCCTGTTTTCATTTTTCCCTTTGCAATTAGAATGCATACCTAAAAGATGAAAGGGGGCTTCTAGGTTGAAGAAGAAGCCAGTGTGGCTCACAAGTGCAGTAGAGTAAGTCATTAAGAAAAGTTCATTTAGAAAATGGAAGGCTTGTCCGAATGAGGAGAACAGGAGGAAACATAGATACTGGCAACACAAATGCAAGGTGACGATCAGGAAAGCTAAGAATGATTTCAAGGAGCAAATCACTAAAAACATCAAAAGAAATAAGAACTTCTATAAGTCTATCAGAAATAGGAATACAACCAGAAACATGGTTGAACTATTAGGTGGTAAGGGATCGAAAGGGATAATTAAAGAAGGCACAGAGATAGCGGAGAGACTAAATGAATTCTTTGCTTCCATATTCACAGAGGAAGACAGAACACACGTGACAGTTGCTGAGCCTGTATTTTCAGAAGAATTAAACTATATAGAGATAACTAAGGAAGAGGTCCTTGCACGTCTTAATAAACTAAATGTTAACAAGTCACCGAGACCTGATGGTATTCATCCAAGGGATCTTAAGGAACTCAAATGAGAAATTGCTCTGTACCTGAAGACTGGAGGGTAGCAAATGTAACACCAATCTTCAAAAAAGGATCCAGGGGTGATCCAGGCAATTACAGACTAGTTAGGTTAACATCAGTTCCATGTAAGGTGATGGAAACCATCATTAAATATAAAATTAGTGTGCACATGGAGGAGCAAACATTGTTGCTTCTGCAAAGGTAAATCATGCCTTACAAATTTGTTGGAATTCTTTGTGAGTGTCAATAAGCAGGTTGATAAAGGTGAACCAGTAGACATTGTTAATCTGGACTTTCAGAAGTCCCACATCAAAGGCTACTGAGTAAACTTATCAGCCATGGAATAAGAACATAAGAACATAAGAGAAACCCTGCTGGATCATCTAGCCCAGCGTCCCATCACACACAGTGGCCCACCAGATGCTCATGGGCATCCCAAGCAGAGACAAGGACAAACCTTTTCCTGCTCTTGAATCCCAGCAAATGGCCTTAGAAGCGTCCTGCTTCCCCCCAAGCCTGAAAGATGTACCTAGGCATTCATTCTAGTAGCCATTGATACATCTATCATTCATAAATGTATCTAACCCTACCTTAAAGCCATCTAGGCTGGTAGCTGTTACCACCTCTTCCGGCAGCACAGTCCATAAACTGATGACCCTTTGGGAATAAAAGGAGAGGTTCGGACCTGAATTTGTGACTGGCTCAAGGGTAGGAAGCAAAGAGTAGTAATAAATGGTCAATTCTCAGGGTGGAAAGAGGTAAAAAGTGGGGTCCCTCAAGGCTCAGTATTGGGACCAATACTTTTTAATATATTCATCAGTGATCTAAAACAAGGGGTACATAGTAAAATAGCAAAGTTTGCTGATGATACTAAATCATTTAGAATAGTAAAAACTGAAAGAAATTGCCATGGGCTCCAGAGGGATCTCTTAGCATTGGGTGAGTGAGCAACCAAGTGGCAAATATGCTTTAATCTTAATAAGTGCAAAGTAATGCATATTGGGGCCAAAAATCCAAATTATGTTTATAACCTGATGGGGTCTGAGCTTTCTGCAACACATCAGGAAAGGGACCCTGGTGTTCTCGTGGATAGTTCAATGAAGTTGTCAGCCCACCTAATTCAATGCTGGGAATAATTAGGAAAGGGATAGAAAACAAGTCAGCAAGTGTCATTTTGCACCTCTATAAATCTATGGTGAGGCCACATTTGGAATACTGTGTACAGTTCTGGTCACCAGGCAATTGCAAAGACCACACCAGGCAATCAAGCCTCACCCCACTGGTCGGCTGAGCTCTGATTCGGAGGGCTCAAAGCAGGTGCAGCTTTCTAGCTGTTGTTGGCAATTCTTCTATCTGGGCATCCTAATTCCTGACCTTCAGACCAGTTTCTGATCCTTGCTTTGGACTGTTCCTGAAACTGCAGTTGTACTTTCTGGCTACTTGACTATGGCTGTGAACTCTGACTCAGAATAGTGTTACCTCCACTGTATTAATATTTTGCTGGCTGCTGATCTTGGCCCATCTGATTCTTGCTCTTTGTTCTGGCTGGCAATTACAACCTGATGCCCTTGTTTTGTGCATAGTAATTTGCTAAAATAAAGACTGTGTTTGTAAATGAGTGCTTGCCCTCACTTGCCTTAGACAGAACAATAATCCAAAGAATAATCCAAGAGTGGTGCTTCTGCCAGGGGATGAATCTGTCTCTGGCATCAAATGGCTAGGTCTGGACCCTGTGATTCTAGGTCGAGACTCTAGTTCTGGGCCTGCTCTACTTTCTGGATATCACACACTGGACAAAACATAGGAGCAATGCATGAATCACCCAATCACAGATAGGGGTTGGTGGGACTTGACAGAAGGATAGATTACAAGGAATGGACCAGGAGAGGGACTCTCTACATTGCTTGCACTGCAGCACAAGAACAGAGGCGTTCCAGTGCTCAGAGTGTGAATAGCCCCAACCATGGTGGAAGTGAACATACCTAAGATTGTCTTCCTATCCCATTTAGTAAGCGTGAATCTGCCCTGGGTCTCCACCATTTCCCTCATCTCTAATTTTTAATAGGTGACAATTACTTTCATACTCCAGTTTTGCACTGCAGTACATGGTCATTTCTAAGAACTCAGTCATAGCTTTAATAAACAATTACTGTTTTTTCTTGTAACAACCGATGATTATCGGTGCAAGACTTATAATCAAGGCTCATTATAGTCAGTAGAGCTTACTCACAGGAAACCGAGGACCAATTCAGCCTCAGTGGTCTGGTGATTTGGGCGACAGGGGAAGGAAATACATCCAATTGCTTTCATAATCTCAAACCTCATTTTGAGCAAATCACAGTTTGAAGAGATGACAGCGAGGTCACTAATTGATTCCTTGCTCTTCCCCTCCACCCTACAGTCCTGATCCATGAGATACTGCTATAGTTCAGAGACCCTTGGGTATAGGGCGGGATAGATAAATAAATCACACTTTTTGAAACCTATTGCAGACACAAGGCATGTTCACATAGCTATTAAAATATATTGCCCAAGAAATATTGAATTTCTAAAGCCTCCACTATGCAATTATTCCTAACATTGCTCATAAGACTATATGCATATATGCATATCCTATTTTAATTGATCTGAAGAAATGAAAACTTGTTTATACTGGCCATATCTCTAAAGAAAAAGACATTTCATACATATATGCATGCATCTTCAGTATTTGCTACATAGGATAAAATTCCACCTATTACTTCACGTCTTTGGTTCCTTCATGCCTCTCTTAGGATTTCTTCTTTGCTGTTCATTTGAAATGGGCTGAGCTACACACAATGTGAAATCAACTCCATCCCCCAAGCTTGTTCCTCTTCAGAAATGTTCACATACAGTAAGTAGTTGTGGAGGCACCTCAGACTATTTTGTCTCTCGTCCTTCTCTGCACTGAGCAGACCATGCCATTTCCTTCAGTCAGTCACAGGCTCTGTTTTCTATTATATTAGTGAAATTTCAGATCAGTTCACTAGCTTTTTTTTTTTTTTTTGCACAGCTGTTCCTTTTGTTTGTTTTTGCTCCAAAACACAGCCAGGCACTAACATAAGAGGAGCCCTGCTGGATCAGGCCACAGCCCATCTAGTCCCGTATCCTGTCTCACACAATGGGCCACCAATTATTTCTGGGCATTTTCAATCAGAAGACAAAGGCAAAACCTTCATCTGGTCTCAAATCCCTGCAGATAGCCTTTTGAGGTATCCTGCCTGTTTCTCCAACCTGGAGGCAGCACCTAGGCATTCATTCTAGTAGCCATTGATACATCTGTCCTCCATGAATTTATCTAGCCTTTTCTTAAGACTGGTTGCCATCACCATCTTTTCTGGTAATAAATTACATAAACCAAGTCTCCTGCCTATCAGCATCATAGACTGCTCCCTTTTTCTAGTGTTATATACTTATTCCAAACCACACATGATTTTATATTCTGCACTCAGGTCACCACTTAAATGCCATCTCTCAATGCTGAATAGGCCTAGGCTGTATCCCCATGGGGCTGCCCTTACCCCAGGGGGGATTCGGGGAACCCTTAATGTGCATCTTAATTCGCATTAAGGAGTCCCCATGGTAATGGACAGGGTGGGTTCAAGCCGAACCTGCCTGTCCCCATGAAAACCGTGGCAAATCCCTGAATTGTGATGCCGCGGTTTTCTCCACCCCCCATCTGGGATCGTGATTTTGCTCCCTTTCCCAGGCAAGCCCCTTGCTTACCTTGAAAGAGGAGGAAAAGCAAGGGAGTAAGGGGGTGCAGAGGCTTGAGTTTTCTCTCTTTTCCAGGGGGGCAAGGTTATTGCACCCCTGGAAAAGAGATAAATTTCAACTCTATACGCCTCCTTTTTGCGATCTAACAGAAAGACACTTGGCTTTACCACCGAAGATTCGTCTCGACCCCTCTGAAAGGGTAGTTTGACCCCCAAAGGGGTCACGACCCACAAGTTGAGAACCACTGCTTTAGAGGCATCCTACCTGTCTCCTGTCTCTCTGATATCTAATTGTACCAAAAATAACATCACCTTATTTTCTGTTCAGAAGTCAACTATTGCTGCTCACTGGAATAGGTGGCAGAAGGAACGGACTCACTAAGAATATATGAAGGACTTAAGTTGTAGACTGAAGGAAGAAGAAGAAGAGTTGGCTTTTCTACCCCGCTTTTCTCACCCATTTAAGGGGACTTGAAGCGGCTGACAAAGCTTTTCTAATCTTCTCCCCACTACAGAACACCCTGTGAGGTAGGTGGGGCTGTGAGAGCTCAGAAGAGAGCTGTGACTAGCCCAGGGTCACCCAGCTGGCTTCATGGGGGCGGGCCGAGTCAAACCCAGTATTCCCAGATAAGAGTCCAGCTCCTTAACCGCTAGACCAAACTGGCTCAAGGAGGCATGTGAGTAAACCACCAAAGCCTGCATTCATGTAACCTCATGTTTTCATAGTGCCTCAGAAAAGTTGCTCAAAAGATCCATGGAATTTTTTCGTAAATATCTGCATAATCCTGGATAGCTAGAACAGAATGCAGAGTGCCAGATCTGAGTCCCTAGAGTCAAATCCTCACTCAGAAATGAAAAAATACATTGTGGGTTTTTAAATAATTAAATGTTGCTTACATAAATATACAAAGGTTAATAAGTGTTATATATTCATATATGTGTCATTTTTAAGATAGATGGGAACAGAATAGTATCATTACGTACCAAAGAAAATAGAATATGACAATACAATGTAATTTGCCCTTTCCTTGTTTCTGAACTGCAGTGAGTAGTGTTGCCAATTTTTACATCATTCAGTGTTACATCATCACTCAAGTGAGGAGGGCTGGAAATATGCAGAAAATGCTGAGTTAAGCGGGGGATTAGTTTCACATGTTCCTCGACGGCGGAATTTGGACAAGAAGAGTGAATATAAATGTATATATGCAAACACCAGGAGCCTTTGAGCCAAAATAGGGGAGCTAGAAAGCTTAGTTATGGAAAATAGGATTGATATTATTGGCATAACTGAAACCTGGTGGACCAGTGAAAACCAATGGGATACAGTCATCCCAGGTTACAAACTGTACAGGAAAGACAGGGAAGGACGACATGGAGGTGGTGTAGCCTTGTATATTAAAGAAGAGATAGAATCTTATGAACTGGAATGTCCAGGTGAGTCTGACTCTTCCAAGAAGCAGTGTGGGTAAAAATACCAAGCCAAAAAGGAAGCCTAACAATAGGGACATGCTACTGTCCTCCCAACCATATGCCCGAAGGAGATCAACAATTGGAGAAGGAGGTATCCCATAAAGATAGGGTAGTTATAATGAGGGACTTCAATTATCCTCACATAGACTGGGTGAACTCCTGTTCAACTCAGGAAAGAGAGAGAAAATTCCTAGACCTGCTAAATGGTATTCATCCAAGAGTACTTAAGGAACTCAAATGCGAAATTGCTGACCTTCTAGCAAAAATATATAATCTTTCCCTAACATCAGGCTCTGTACCCGAGGACTGGAGGGTAGCAAATGTAACACCAATCTTCAAAAAAAGATCCAGGGGTGATCCAGGCAATTACAGACCAGTTAGCTTAACGTCGGTTCCATGTAAGGTGATGAAAACCATTATTAAAGACAAAATAAGTGTGCACATGGAGGAGCAAGCATTACTGAACAAAACCCAACATAGCTTCTGCAAAGGTAAACCGTGCCTCACAAACTTGTTGGAATTCTTTGAGAGTGTCAATAAACACGTGGATAAAGGTGAACCAGTAGACATTGTCTATCTGGACTTTCAGAAGGCTTTTGACAAAGTCCCACATCAAAGGCAACTGAGTAAACTCATCAACCATGGAATAAAAGGACAGGTCCTGTCTTGGATTTGTGACTGGCTTAAGGACAAGAAGCAGAGAGTAGTAATAAACGGCAAATTCTTAGGGTGGAAAGAAGTAAAAAGTGGGGTCCCTCAAGGCTCAGTATTGGGACCAATGCTTTTTAATTTATTCATCAGTAATCTAGAAGAAGGGGTACATAGTAAAATAGCAAAGTTTGCTGATGATACTAAATTATTTAGGGTAGTAAAATCCGAAAGAGATTGCCAAGAGCTCCAGAGGGATCTCTTAGCATTGGGTGAGTGGGCAACCAAGCGGCAAATGTGCTTTAATCTTAACAAATGCAAAGTAATGCACATTGGGGCCAAGAATCCAAATTATGTCTATAAACTGATAGGGTCTGAACTTTCTGCAACACGCCAGGAAAGGGATCTCGGGGTTTTGGTAAACAGTTCAATGAAGGTGTCAACCCAGTGTGCGGCAACAGCGAAAAAAGCTAATTCAATGCTGGGAATAATTAGGAAGGGAATAGAAAATAAGTCAGCAAGTGTCATTTTGTCCCTTTATAAATCTATGGTGAGTCCACATTTGGAATATTTTGTACAATTCTGGTCACCACACCTCAAAAAGTATATTGTGGAACTGGAAAAGGTGCAGAAAAGGTCAACCAGAATGATTAAGGGTCTGGAACACCTCCCAGGCTGCAATGTCTAGGCCTCTTCAGTCTGGAGAGACGGCGTTTAAGAGGGGACCTGATTGAAGTATATAAAATTATGCATGGTATAGAAAAGGTGGATAGGGAAAATTTCTTTTCTCTATCACACAATACTAGAATCAGGGGGCACTCTATGAAGCTGATGTGTAGGAGAGTCAGATTCGACAAAGGGAAGTATTTCTTCACCCAGGGGGTCATTGGTTTATGGAATGTGCTGCCGGAAGAGGTGGTGACAGCTACCAGTCTAGATGGCTTTAAGGTAGGGTTAGACAAATTTATGGATGACAGATGTATCAATGGCTACTAGAATGAATGCCTAGGTGCATCTTTCAGGCTGCGGGGGGGGGGGGGGGTTGCAGGGCGCTTCTAAGGCCATTTGCTGGGATTCTAGAGCAGGAATAGGTTTGTCCTTGTCTCTGCTTGAGATGCCCATGAGCATTTGGCGGGCCACTGTGTGCGACAGGATGCTGGACTAGATGGGCTGTGGCCTGATCCAGCACGGCTTCTCTTATGTTCTTAAGTTCTTAATGTTCAATATTAACTAAGAAGCTTTATTGGGAAATTGTTTTTCAGGAACACTTCGTTCCTGTTCTGATTGAGATATACTCATTGGCCATTATCTTCCATGTTACATTATACAATTTTTTTGTTGTTAATAGAATTGCAAACTTCCACCTCTTGACAATCATATGTTGTGCAACAGCTATTAGATGATTTATTACATACTCATGTTTACCTGTAGTCCTAATTCTTGAGTGATCGTGCTGTATAAATACTTTGGTATAAACCATCTACTTTTGTTTGTTAACTGCACAATTTCGCTATGTCTTTGGTCCAAAATTCTATTACTGGGGGACATTCCCACCACATGTGAAAATAGGTGGGTTCTTGTTGGCATTCCCTCCAGAACTTTTAATTTGATCTATTCATTATTCTAGCTAACCTTTTAGGGGAATAATACAATCTGTAAAACAGCTTAGTATACATTTCTTTCAGTATGTGTGAAGTATGCCATGATAATACATTGGTCTGAGCAGTCACTTCCTCTTTGCTTAAATACCGCACAAGGTGTTCAGGGGATAAAAAGGGAATAATGTACACTGTCTTGTGCTCTTTGGAAGAAAGGTGAGCAGAACTGAGCCTGGAAAATAGCTGTGCCATGTTGGTAGAAATGAATGGCTGGTGATATAGTGACATGGTGCTGGGATGTCACCAGTCGTGGCCTGTGGCTCAGAATGTCAGCTGTTGGATAATGTGAGAAGAGGTAAGACTCCAACAGGCAGGCAGTCTTCCTTTCATTACCCTGACCTCTACTGCCAGGCATGAAAAAGAGCCTTCCACTTGGAAACCCCCATCATCCTCAGGTTCCTATCCCATGAACTCTGCTGGATGAGCAGCACCTTGGGCTGTTCCTTGGCTCATGCGTCCCTTTAACTGAGAAGGTTCCCTCCAGAGTCACCTTGAAAAGATTTCCTCCTGCTACTTTTTCATCCTTTTTTGAGTTTTTTCCAGATAAAGAAGTAATTATTGGCCAAGGAAGACAATTGGGACATCCAAATAGCATCCTGTCAACCCAAAAGCAAAGGGAACTAGTCAAACCAGCAATTCACGCTGGGGTTAATTTTTTACAAATGGATGGCCTTTTCTGAATTGTTGTCATTGTCTAGAGGGACCACTGAGTCATGGCCGACTCGTGGTTGACAGCACTGGCCCCTCCGTGCAGTTTTCTTGGCAGAGATACAGAAGTAGTTTGCCATTGCCTACTTCTGGGAAGAAGTTGGGGGTTGAAGTGGCAACCTTGTGCTTTCCAGAAAGCTTGTGCTCTACCACAGAGCCACAGCTATGCCTGGGATTTGCAGTTGCACAGGTTAATGTTAAAGCTTACATATTCAGAAAAATATTAAGATCAACCTGCCATTGCAAATGATCAAATCCACAATTAACGTGCGCACTGGGAAAGTGTGAATTTACATCTTGCTCAGCTTTATTGCGCCGATCCTTATGCTGAGAGAGGAGTTAACACGGGGCTGTATGCAATATATTCCAATACTTGTGCAATCAAACACACCGTGTGGGTGTGCTAATTTGACTACAGCAGCTGCACTACGGGAAAAGAGGAAAAGTAGGATCCTCGGCTTGCAGCACGTTCATGTCACAGGCCCTTTTTGTGCAAACATTAAAAAGGCACAGAGGCTTTCACTCGTACAAATGAGAAAAATCGTTACAATACCTCCGCCATTAAAAATGAATTTACACTGAAATGAACGAGATCGGGCATCTTTTTCTGTAAACTCTAGAAGTATTTTAACTAGTTAAATACCAGACCAAACGCTTTTATTACCAGTCTAAATTCAGCGATCGAACTTTCACAACACGCACAAGTTCAAGTTGCTTTTGCAGAGGGGGCGCGTGGTGGTGGTGTCTCTCGCTTTCCTTTTGTAACTCTGCAGGAAGGCAGCGCCTCAAATCCTCTTCTCCGATTATTTGAAGGGAGGGAAAAGGGCGCCCCGTTGGGAGTCTAACAGCCCTATTTACTGCCCCGGGATCTATTTCTCTACCTGCGCCCTTAGGGCAAACACCACTAGGATCTATCCGAGGCCACCGTCCTACAGGTGACGCGACCTCTTTCGCGCCGCGGTCGGGCCAGGCGCGGGCCTCTCATCCCGCCCGCACAGTCGCAGGAGTTGAGGGAGGGAACGCTTTGTTTCTTCTGGGCCAACACTCTACTCAAGGGCCCGGGCGTGCGGGTGCGTGCGACGAATGCGCAAAGGCCGCCGAATTGCGGTGCTGTCGCTGTCTTGCGCTCCCAGAAGAGACATGCTGCTGTCGCTGGGGCTGGCGGCGCGCGCTCCCCGGCCCGACTGAGAAACTGGCGCGCGCGCGCGCGCCCCCCTTTGTGCTCAACCCGCCCGCCAGGTAAGCTCCACCTGTCCTCTCAGCTCCGGGCCCGGGGGGGGGCGGCGTCAGGCGTGCGAGTCACGAGCGCGCGTGTCTGCGGCGACGGGGGGGGCGGGGAGCGCAGGAAAGGGACTCGCTGACTCGGTGCGGGCCGGCCAATCCCAGGGGGCGGGTTTGGCGGCCGGCCCGGCCTGGGGGGGGGGGGAGGCGGTGGAGGCGGTGCTCGCTGGCGGCTGGGCCGCGCCACGCGGGAAGATACCCGGAGCCGCTTCGCTTCCTGGCGCATTTGCTCGCCGCGCCGCGCCGCGTTGCCTGCCCGCCCGCCTGCCTGCCGGGGCGACGAACGGACAGAGAAGGGTAAGTGGCGGCTCTCTTGGTCGGCGCGTCCCCCGCCCCGGAGAGTCTCCGCTTGGGAGGACGGCGCGCTCCTCGCTTCTCGCCCGGGGGCAGGAGGCGCACTCGGGCGGCTCAGCGCCTCTCCCTGCCCCGCGCATTCGTGGGCGGCGGGAGGGGGGAGCGCGTGGTGCCCGTCGGAGGGGGAGAAGGGGTCGGGACGGGAGAAAAGGGGCGATTGCCTTCGAGCTGGTCGCCCGGCACCGAGAGCCGTCGTGGGATCTTGCCGGCGTCGTGTTCCCGCTCCCCCCCCCGGTCCCTCCGGCGTCGTGAACGGGAATCAATGGGAAACCCCTCCCTGGCTGTTCACCGCGCGGTGTAGACCGACAGGATCCGGCGCAGCCCTGCTCCGGTGCTCCTGGAAAAGTGAGGGAGGGGCGCCAGTTGCGGGGCGGGTGTCCGGCAAGGGGCCCCCCCCCGGCCGGAAGGACTTTCCGGGCCCTTCCGAAGAGTTTAGCTCCCCTCCCCGTCGGTTTGCAGGCGAAAGATGCAGCGCGGGAGAGACGCGGCTCTTCCAAACGCCAGGCAGGCGCCCACCGCCCGCACCCCGAGGGCCGCCGACCCTGGACGCGCGTTTGGCGGGCAGGGCAGGGCAGGGCAGGGCAGCGCTCCTCTAGGAACAGGGGCAGGGCTGGGGGCCTCGAACGCTTCTCCCTCCCCTTCCCTGCTCCACGTGTTCGAGGTGCTGCCTCGGAGAGCTTCCCTCGCCTCTTGCTGGCGTTCAGCCGTCCGTGCCCCCGACCGTGCGCGTATCAGAGTCCGGCGTGGAAGCGCAACTGTTGCTCGAGCTGCCCGGCGCCGCGGGCTCCCCCTTGCTTGCCGCTGCCTCGCGCATCGGGGAGGGGCTGTGGAGGGGCTCTTGCCGCCGCCTTGATCGGATTAGAAAGGCGGCGGCGGCGGCTCCTCGCGGCCCCCTCGAAGGGGAAGAAGCGAAGGTGTTACGGCCTGACCTACAAAACGGAAGCCTCCTGCCGCCGGAGCGCGTGTCCTTAATGATCGCCGCTCGCCGGGAGGAGGGAGATCGGCGGCGCGCCTTGCTTGCCCATGGAGCGCAGCGGCTCCCTTCTCCACCGGCCTTGATTTCGCTTGCGCATCGGCGGCGGCCGGCAGCTTGGCACTCCTCCTCCTCCTCCCTGCCTTTTCCTTTCGCGCTTTTCTTCCGCCGTGCTCTGGCTTTGATCCATCCCTTCCCCTCTTATTTCCCTTTTGGAGCCCAACGCGGTGAAGTGCGGGCGGATCTGGACAGGATCTCTCGCTTCAGATACCGTAGGAGGGTTTGTTTTCATCCTCATTTCACAACACGATCTGGGGGTGACTCTGGACTTGTTGCGGCAAGCAAGCCCCAAGGGTGTCAAAACAGGTGATGGGACATCAGGTTCCTTCGCTTGGGCCAAGGCTAGGCGGCTGTTGTTCCTCTACTGCTTGGTGCTTTGTGTGCTTTAATGAAGCGTGGATGCGAAGGTGGCTGCTTAAAAGTAATTTTATCCTAGTGCATCTACAGTTCCATGCTTTAGATACTTACTAGAGACAGTGGTTTACCCAAGGCTGCATCCTGACGCTGTTGGGTTTTTTTTATTCCACTGTATTTTGATATTTCAGAATAAAGCATGGGTGCCATGCTTTATTCTGCAAGAACTAACCAAGTATTTTACATCGTTTCTTTTTTGCTTTCCCAACCACAGTTTGAAATTACCCGTACATTCCGGGGTATAAGACAACTGGACGTGTAAGACGACCCCAACTTTTCCGGTTATAATATAGAGTTTGGGATAGACTCACCATATAAGAAGCCAACACCCGGCGTATAAGACGACCCCTGACTTTTGAGAAGGTTTTCCTGGGTTAAAAAGTAGTCTTATATGCCAGAATATACTGTGTGTTTTATTGTTGTGGTTATTCTTTTTATTGTGGAACTTCTTGGAGATTTGGGAATGGGAAGTGGTGTAAGTATATTGTAATCCTGATCAGTATAGGTGAGGCGACTGCTTAGCTTGCTTTTCTGTAGAGATTAAGATGGGATGCAAAACACCATTCAATAACAATAACAATAAAAACTTTTAACCTGTATTTGAGGAGAGCTAAATAATAAAGATGGCATGGTGTCCTTTTGGTTTTCCCTGGAGCTTTATTCCCCCTTCTTTGATAGAAATATATTTCAGCTTACATTATTCATTTGGACTTTGTTGTAAATTATATTTTATCATATAGCTTGTGATATATGCGGATGCTTGTATTTGAGAGCAGCTAACTTAGAACCGATTTTATCACATCTACTGAGCTTTGCGGTGAGCCTTATTTTAAAATATAAATTTCCCAAGACTCCCCTGGTTGTTTTTTCCCTTCTTCCACTTTGCCAGTCTGGAAATCACTTTTATATTTGGTTATGCAAATTCTCAGCTTGGATGCTTTCAGAATCGATTAGAGCTTCTAGTGAAATATGTCTGTCACCAATGGTCAAGATTTTGCTCCTTCAAATGGTGCCTGCTGTGGTTAAAAAATTTAGCTCTGCCTGTGTCTTATTAAGTATTTAACGTTAGACCGATATGACTTGACATGCTGCATTATGAGAGGAGAGCTCTCATTAATGGGAAAGGTTTGGTCAGGTTCCATTAGGGTTTGTCACACAGTATTTGCGGATGGCTCTTTGACCAGCCCTGAGCTTAGCTGCACGCCAGGAAGTATGAATCAAAATACTTAACTGTAACAATGGAAATAATAAAATGGTTGGCTGAGTCCTGTTCTTCCAGCTACTGTTTTTATTTTTGTCTTTTATGTCTTTCTGCTGTCATGATTGGGCTTTAAAAATGATGTATACTAACCGGGGTGTTTTCCCTTACTCTGTTCCCCTTTATTTATTTTTAATGTCTTCTCTTCTTGCTTTGAAATAATCTGATCATTTACCTTGCCCTCCAGTCTACATACGCCTGGATGCAGATGAACAGATTACTTGGGTAGCTGAACCACTTGGGAATAGACTCATGGCTTAGCAATCTTACAGAAGTCCTGGCAGCTTTTGTATTTAAACATGGGGGAGCATTAGATTGTGACGGGAATTTTGTGAAGTGAACCTGGGCAAATGTTTTGTTTATGTCAAGGAAGTGAACATCAATTCATGCTTTCTGTGAAGTTTTCAAAGATCCGTCTGACATCTATAATGTACCAAGAGGCCCTAAATTAGCCTGTGCTGATTGGCTAATTTAGTAATAGTCTCCAGATGGTTTCTTGTCAGCATCAGGCTAGAAGCTCAAATGGCATAATGGAAGTCACAGACTAAGGCTGCCTCCGGATGGGGACGGAAGCAGCAGCACAACTTCACGACTTCTATCATTTGTAGTAGGAGTGCATCATTCTGCC
This sequence comes from Aspidoscelis tigris stejnegeri, assembly GCA_023333525.1. NCBI lineage: Eukaryota > Metazoa > Chordata > Lepidosauria > Squamata > Teiidae > Aspidoscelis > Aspidoscelis tigris. Next base: position 27,516,103 of record JALMGA010000007.1, on the reverse strand, counting down.
CCTCCCCCCAAGTGAAGTTAAAAGATGCTGGATAACCAGCGTCTTTTTACTGTGCACTTACTGGTATTTACTGTGCCCCTACTGCTGGCAATGGATCTTCCCATCTGGTCAATGGGAAGCAGCTGTGCCCGAAATTTGAAGCTCCCGATTCTCCAGTCTGGAGAACCGAGAGGAGCTTCGCGTTTAAGGTGGAGCAAGAGGCATGTCTGGAGGACCCTTTGTCACAGTTTGAACTGCACTGGATTGTGGGGTATGGAAAGGAAACCAACTTAGAAAGTGGTTAGAGGACTGCTGTTGCCTTTAAGATGTATTTGACTTACTTCCAGTACTTCTGTGTACCCTTCATTGGCCTTGTTGATGTCGTTTGGTCTGTCATTTAGGCAAAGATCTGGATTCTCCTTCCTCATTGAAAGAGATTGTTAAGAGGTCCCATCATGAAAGATAACAGCTTCAAATGATTCCCTAAGTGCAAGAAGTGTTACAACGGTTGGCGTTTGTATTTCATGTTATTGGTCACTGTATTTGAATTGACTATGCTTCCGTTCTCCAAAGTATCTTGGGATGTGATCATACTTGGGGGTTGGGGGGATGCACATTTTCTGGGATTGTCTCATATGTGGAGTTGGGGGAAAGCCCAGTTTGCCTTCTCTTCCATCTTCATTGTTACCCTCCTTGCTTGCCTTCCAGTGGCTGCTGCCAACCTGATTTTCAATGGACCTGATTGGTCAGTACAGTAGCTGTAAAAGGCTAGGATTGGCTCAGGAGCCTCGCGGTCTCCCACCCATCTGCAAAAGGGATATAAAAATAGAAAGAAAAATATAAAGTTTTTTTTTAATATATTGTGTCCCTTGGGTCTCAGATTTGCCCCAGAAGCATTCCTAATCATGTGTTTCAACACACCCTTGGTGGTACCAGTATAGGATACTGTGCCTTTCCAGAGGTGTTCCAGAAGTGGTCCTGGGGCAGGTGTCTTTAACCCAACTTTGATCCTCTTTCATGGTGTTTTCTTCCAGTATTTTCCAACTCAGAAAATCCTCCTTTGGCTTAGCTGAAATGAAGCTGGATGTGAACACAACCAAAGAGTCACAAAGCCTTTATGAAAGTGTGACTTTGGGTCTCAGAGGATCCAGAAGTCCTCTAGGGCGACCATTGTAGTGTACAAGGAAGAAGTGATTTTCCTGAGGACATTTTCTGTTACCCATAAGACTTCTGAACATCTTGTTCGCTCTTGGACTGTGCGAAGCAACTAGAGAGGGTGGTACCCACAGTATGCCCTCAGAGTTCCTAAAGTGCTAGAATTGAGGTGTAACTTGGTTCACACATAATGTGCCAATTGTAAATCTACTTCTTTTAGTTTAGAGTGTTTTAGATGTTTAATTTTTTCTCCTCCTTTGTTTTTGAGTGGACTTTACACTGTGTATGACCCTTACAATGAATGGTGGTCTAATATTGGCTGCTGGCATGGATGGCATTCAGCCATGCTTATGAGTCCCGTGTTCCTGCTTGTGAGCTTCCACATGCCATTGGTTGGCCACTGGTGAGAACAGGACTTGATGGGCCATTGGTTCAAATCAGCAAGGTATTTCTTACATTTGGTTGTACTGAAGAAGGTTGGGCTCAATACCTTGATGAATATACCGAGAACCAAGATGATTGCATGTGTAAAACACCGAAAGTCTTTGAAAGTAATGTTTTCATTAAAATGTCTTAACAACATCTGAACTATTTGGTTTCAGATGTTTCACATACATAAAGGCCGTGTCTTCACGGCAACCTTATCTCGGATTCATAATGTTTTGAATCCTCGGAGTCCAGACGGCAGTTTGGCTTAACACGATTTCCCCGTGTTAAACCACCCCAAAGCGTGATGAATCTCAATCCTGATTTCAACAGGTCTCACTCCGGTTCATGCGCTTGAAACGTTTTACATTTTTTACTGTGGGAACCCTTCTGTGTTAAGGGATGAGAGTTTCTCTCCCCCAATAGCTTGCTTCCAAAGCAAGCTGTAAAAGCAGCAGCAGCCCGAATAGCAATCCAAGCAATCCACTGTAGCAAACAAGCAATTCACACCTGATAACCATCTTGCTATTGAAAGTGCTGACCTTCTAAAAAGGGGAAAGAAACAAAAGCAACTGCCCTTTGGAGAGATGTGTGAATGTTTAGCTGTAAAAGGGCTTGACTTGCCGCCGCTGCTGCACGCCCTGAGCAATCAGGAGAGGAGGGGAAAGAATCACTGCCTGCCTGGTGCCGTTTTTCCTCCATCCAGGCAAGGCAGCCACCCAGCTAGGCTCCGTGAAGGGGTCTGTTATGGGTGGTACGTTCACGCCAGGAGGAAGAGGACAGGGCAGTCCCAAAGAGCGGCTTTTAAAAGGTAGCCACTGGAGTCCCCCCTTGAGTCACGTACATCCTCAGAATCCGGATTGAACGCGATTAAGCTGAAAGTAATGGGAACAGGCAAATTCGCGTTTGCATCCGGTTCTGTTATCTCGGTTTAGGGAAAGCGAAATAAGGTTGCCGTGAAGACACGGCCAAAGTGCCTCCAGGCACGCTTAAAATTGCAGCAGCTGCGCAGCCCCTGAAACACATGACTGGAAACAGGACAGTCAGTTGTTCTCAGTAGCAGCGCAGCAGCAGGGAAATTCTGAAGCAAAAAAGCTGCTGATGACCCATGGGCTTGTCTAGATGATGGGAAGCAGCTGTGCAGCACCTATGGAGTCATTGCGCAGCTTCCAGTTGTCCTGTGTGTCCTATGGGAAACAGCAGCTCAGGGACTGCAGAGTTATAAGCATGTCTAGAGACACCCTTAAAGTTTCTTAAAACATCTTCTTAAATAGATTTTGTACTGTACCAGTACTGTGTAGAGTTCTATCTTCCTGGCACTTATTTTGATGCATTTCTTAAATCAGTTCATTGTTTTCTTACTTGGAGGAATGGAAGTCTGTGTGTATAGTATGCCATCTGTGTTTTTTTTTAAAAAATTGGCATGTTCTCAATTAAGCTTTATTTGTTAACATTAAGCTATTCTAAATTGATTTAAGCCAAGGATGAAGCTTAGCTTTTCTAGTTGATGCCAGTCAAGTATTAAAATTCCAGTTGAAGAGAGACTTATGAATGCCACTTAGGAAAGCTAATTGAGAAAAGGGTCATAGTCTGCTGCCATTATATGAATGTTTTAAGACTATGAAAAGAGAATTTCTAATACTGAATGCTGAACAGACATATAAATGCACTGAGCCAGTTTGGTCTAGTAGTTAGGGACCGGTCTCTTATCTGGGAATACAGGATTTGATTCCACCCTCCCAGCGAAGTGACCTTGGGCTAGTCACAGCTCTTCCCAGTTCTCACAGCTCCACCTGCCTCACAGGGTGTTCTGTTGTGGAGAGAAGAACAAAAAGCTTTGTCAGCCACTTTGAGTCCCCTTAAATGGGTGAGAAAAGCGGGGTAGAAAAGCCAGCTCTTCTTTATATTATGATATTTTTGCCAACTCTGTAGATTGTTTTTTATGGTCAAAATTTAAAATAATTGAGCTCAAAAGACAAAACTTTATGGAGGAGAGATAAAAACATAATGGAATAATAGTTGGTAATAAAAACACAAGGGTGCTTATAAGTGACTGAGAACACTGAACATATCAGTGACATTGCATGAGTTTAGAAGATGTAAACTTGTGAAAACAAAATGGAAATTTTTTTGCTGTCTGTGCTCAAAGGTGTCCCTCTTTATTCTCTGGCTTCCATGCAAAATAGAAAGGTGCCCCCTTCCTTTGCTTTCCTTTCATTGGTAACCAGAGGTGAACAAACATGACTCTCCATTTTGGATCAAACATTGCCGTGCCTTACAGCAGCCATTTTGTGCTTATTGGCTAGTTGGGAGTTCCACATGTATACCCACAGGTGCCCCTAGAGTGGGGACCTCTGTGAAAGGTTTCTAGGGGCACATGGAGTATGAGGGATGGGGAAATTAACATGAAAGTAAGCAGAAATCTTGCCACACACACAATTAAAACATTAGAATTTACTAGATAATGAAGAACAGTGTAACAGTAATACAAATAAAACATAGTTTTTTTACAAAATTCAAGTGAAAGTGCATTCCAGGGGTAACATAATTGCAATTTGATTTTTAACTGTATAAAAGTACTACCGGTAATTGGTTATAAGTTAAAAGTACTAATTGGTTATAAGATATATTAAGATATATTTCCAAATAAATTATGAATGCATAGTATTATGAATGTAAGTACACACTTCCTTTGTCAGTAGATTGAGGTAATGGCTTTTGGTGAAGACCAAAGGGAATTTCTGATTTCATCCAGATGTCATCTGCTTATTTCATGATATTTGGCTATTCCGTAATAAAGCATGCATATTCCAGAACATCTGTGATATTTGTAAACGGATGCCTCTTCTCTTCATGAGCTGTTGGACAGGAAGGTTATCCACAAGTGTAGCATCCTAAAAACCAAAACCCAGAGATTGAAAAGAGTTTGGGAGTTTGCTCCAGAAAGCAAAATGAACATCCAGGTATTTAGTTGTGCCTTTTTTCAGAACATGAAGCTTGTCAATCCAAGAGGCAATTAAGAAGCACCAGTTGTGCAAAACGGAGGGGGGGCGGGGAGGACCCTTGAATCTTGCACAGGCTTTGTCAAAGTTCTTGCCTTTACCCCCATAGCAGTTGAATTGTAGCAATTTTGCTTGTATTAGCTAGGGAGAGTGGGGGAGGTTAAAACTTGTTTGCCATTGGCCTCTTTGATGCTTCTCACAGAAAGCTTACAATATGGAGTTGGCTTGGGCCTCATGAGTTGCAGCAAGTGCTTGGTGTTGATTTGCTGTAGCATCAAGCACAGAGGCCCTTCTTTAAGCAAATATCATCTTGGTTTTTGTAGTAGTTTATGGTTTGGTGGCTTAAAAGGCCCCTTTCAACTCTTCATGTCTATAATTTTTTCTGCATGTGTTGCTTTTGGGAGGTTATTTAGTTGGGTCATCCTGCGGATTGCAAGCTGGAAGAAAGACAGAGCAGAGAGAACATAATGACAGTAGTTCAAACTTGTGGTGGAACATCTTGTGCCATTTTGGCCGTCGTCACACCTTCACCTACATAAGAACATAAGAGAAGCCTTGCTGGATCAGGCCACAGCCCATCTAGTCCAGCATCCTGTCGCACACAGTGGCCCACCAAATGCTCATGGGCATCTCAAGCAGAGACAAGGACAAGTCTTCTCCTGCTCTTGAGTCCCAGCAGATGGCCTTAGAAGTGCCCCAGTTCCTCCCCCCCCCAGCCTGAAGGATGCACCTAGGCATTCGTTCTAGTAGCCATTGATACATCTGTCATCCATAAATTTGTCTAACCCTACCTTAAAGCCATCCAGACTGATAGCTGTCACCACCTCTTCTGGCAGCACATTCTGGGTCATCCGCTTAAACCTTCTTAAGTCCATTTTCAAATCTAACTGCTCATACCTTCTCCTTTTTATTAGTTTTATTTCAGCCCTCCCTTTAGACTTTCCTGAATGGGAAATCCACAAATAAAACAGATAAAAATTAAAAGATGTGAACTGTCCGACTTCAAGATGGATTGAAGAAGGTTTAAAGTGAAGGTGTGACCATGGCCTATGAGAACATCCTTGCTTGGAGCTTTAAAAACAAAACATACCTGCACCTATACATCAGAACGGGCTCAGGTTTCTTCTCTAGTCCAGAATCTCTCTTAACCCCAAAGTGTATTTTTTTCCTTAGTACTAATGCATATACTTGGCTGTTATTCTCTAGATATCTCAGGTTCATTCAGGTTTACTTTTTCCCCCCAAGTGGTACTCTGAGTGACAAGTTGCAGCCTTCTATGCATAGTAGCACTATATTTACTTTATAATCAGCTAGTCTAGATGTCAGTCAGCAATTTGCAACCATCTTGCATTTTGGAAATAATTTTGCCTGGCAGGAAGATACGTGTGTGAAAGGTGGATTTGGTTCCTCCCATGGCTTAATCCTATAATTATGTTTGGCTATGCATTTTGCCCTAGGCAATTCCATGATCAGAAATAATAAAATAAAGCCAGTAGTTCTTCAAGAATTGCTTAATGAAGAGGGAACTATATATAACTTGATTAAATAAAATATTTAAAAGAATGTGATTATACTGAAAATATCTTTAGAAAATCAGGATTATTTACTTGAAAGCCTTAATGCAAGGATAGCTTAATATAGTTATATGCTCCCTCCAGGCTTGTGGAATAGATGCACAGTTAAGGAAAAACCACAGCGTCTCTGCTGTGAACCTATGATCCGCTGACTCGACTAAAGGCAGCCTCCGTAGCTTCCTTATCGGAAGCTGCAAGAGTTGAGTTGGAGTGTGTCCTCGTGTAGGATGAGGCAGCCAGCTGGATCTGAGCTGCTCTTCCTGCTCGCATCACCTCTTCTCTCCATCCTGCCCAGACTGTGGGAAGATTTGAATTTTCGTCATACTGCGCAGTGAATGTTCTCTTACCAGCATTAAGGTAAGTGCACAGTAGTAATGGGATAATGTGTTGGCACCGTGGTGTGTGACACCCCCCATCGCGACTGTGCATTCCACTGCGCACTATTAAACATGTCTGGATGCACCCATAGTGATGATAAAGCATGTGGAATTTGCAGTAGCTTTCGGTTTGACAAATCCTCTGCTACAGGTGTGCGTTTATAACCTGATACTCCAGATTTAAAGATTGGTCCTTTTATGGACATTTGCTGCAGAGTATCCTATTACTTCACATTTTCCTGTTTGTTTGGTTCTCGTGTTCTCTTCCCGTTGCTAATCCATTTTTCTACTCTAGAATGTTCATGGGGGCAGAAGTAGGCCAATATGGATGATCCCATCTGTGAACCTTCTCAAAGCTGGTTCTTTTTACCGTGTATGAATATTTTAGGCCGTATTCAAATGCCAGTTACTTATTCTGCTACATTTGGATATTCTGGAATAAAGCATGGATATTCTGGAATATCCATGCCTTACCCCAGAATATCCATATATAGCAGAATAAGTGTCTGGATGCAGCCTTAGTGTTGCTGAGAATCTGGTTCAGCCCTGATCTAAACTCTTGCTGGCTGGGGAGTCCACAGCATCTAGGAAATAATAAGTTGGTTATTTTTGTAAGACAAATTAGATCAAGGAGGAAAATACTGTTCTGTTCTTCAATTTAAACCACATTCCCTTTTATATCAGTGATGGAATTGGCATCCAGGTTTGTACTGAGCCATTTGGCTTTGTAAGCTGTACAAGCACCTTAATGTTCCTGTTATGTTTTTTTAATTGCGTTCATAATGTGTACTTTGCCATTAGCCACTATAGAGGCTGGTTCACCTAGATTCCTCTCCCAAGCTTGACGTACTCTGAACGGAATTTAGTATGCAGTACAGCTAGGGTTGATTTCAGGAGACGCTCAGGTTCATTGACCTCCTGGTTTTCCTGGCTTCCTTAGTGTGAAGTGTAAGCAGCTGACCTTGAAGAAATGCCTTTCCAACTGCTTTTGCAATCCAAGTATTAGGAAAGATTTTGCTTATCTAAAATGTTTTGCTGTGTTTTGGAGGGTTTTTGTTTTGTTTTTGCACATCCTTAAGTCATCCTTGGTATATAGGAACATCACCCTACTCCTTATTTTAGCCATATAAAGTGACCCTTTGCACACATATTTTTCTGTCACTATACAAACATGCCTTTCTCAGTGTGTCATGCATAATGGATTTGGTTTTCCTCGCTAGTGAATCTTCTTCAGTATGTTCCTTAATCCCCTAATCTTCCTTTTCAGCCTTGTATTACTTAATTATTTTGTAGAGATTGAAGAAAGAGAAGCACTCCGACTCCATCTTCTCAAGTTCCCTGAAAAACCTTCTTAACCTTTCCAAATTCAGTAACTCGCCGTACTCATCTCAAATAAATATTTATGTGCAGATGGAACTTAGGCTGTTCATGGGTATTTTATGGCTTTTCCTAGTATTGAACCTGATTTATCTGCTGAATTAACAAGTATGCATGTGCTAAAAGTTATTTGTTGAAAACCACAGTGCTGTCACTTCATCAAAGGGTATCTCTCTAAGAAAAGGTTGCTTTTTCTGTTCTTTTTCTGTTGCCCACATAAAAAGTAATAGAAATGAATGAATGAATGAATGAATTTCAAAGTATTTGTATTCCACTTCCTGGTGAGCATCTTGGACCAGTTTGCAAAGGAGATGTAAAAATAAGACAATAGTTTTTTTAAAAAAAGTACTAGATGCATTCAGCAATATTAAAGCTATAGATAGAATGAGGTAGGCAGATCAACCAATTCAACCATTCTGTTATGAGTCTGGGAGTAAAAGACAGACCTTTGTTGAACACTTAGAGGAGGTAGCAGTAGGTACTTTTTGATGGCTAGAAGTGGAGAACATTCTAGACCAGTCGTTCCTGACCTTTTTTCACTTGTGTACCCCACGCCAGCTTGATTCCATAAATTGTATACTTAACATTAGCAAAATGTTTGTAATTAATATAGTTGCTGTTATTTCAAATATTATGCTCTTTTTTTCCCACATACCCCTGAATGTCCTGGAGGTACATGTACCCTGGTTGGAAGTCACTGTTCTAGAGAATAGGTCTTGTGGACTGTTAACCGGAGGTCTCCTGGTTCAACTCAGCACTCCTTCACAAAACCATCTGGGTGACCTTGGACTAGTCATAGCTGTCTTTCTGAGGTCTCACAGCCCCAGCTACCTCACAGGCTGTCTGGGCTGCTACTTTAGCCCCTAGAATACTGCAGATCCAGAAAAAGAATTCCTAAAAACTACTGCCTGTTAATGAATGGTAGAAAAGACAAACCAGTTCCTCAGCCGAATCTGATGGAAGGTGCCTCCAGACCGAGGTAAAAGCACGCAGTGTTTTATGGCAACCCAATGTAGTCCCAGGTTGGTAAGCAAGAACCCACTACACTGCTGTTATGGAAAAAACAGTTGACAATCTGGTGTTTTTCAATCTCTTGATGGGTGATACACATTTAAGAGGCTTTTATTTATACTGAAAGTGAGATACATATGTACGCATAATCCTTCAAAAATTCTGTTATAGTTGATTGCCTCCCGTTGTGCAAACTATTAAGGTTATCAAAGGCAGACCTGCTGTATCCACCATTAGTTACAGATCGTGCAGCTCCCCACAAACAAGTCTTCTCTGCGGAAGAAGAGGAGGAGGAGGAGGCTGTTATGTCCTGCTTTTCACACCCATTTAAGGGGACTTAGAGTGGCTGACAAAGCTTCCTGTTCTTTCCCCCCACAACAGACACCCTGTGAGGCAGTGCCCCCCTCAGATGCTATTGAGCAACAGTTTCCTTCCCATCTGTCACCAATGACTACTGGCTAAAGTTGATGCGAATTGCCCAAGACATGTTGTAGCAGTGTAATCTGTGCATGTAAGATTTTCATTTGCGCTCATTAGTGCCAAGCAGATGCCGCCATATGCGCTCATGCTATGTTTCTGAAATTATGTCTCCATGGAGCACCATGAGTCACCGAGTGCTAGGTATTGAGGTATTGATGATAGATTTAAAACTCATTCCTGGGGGGAGATTATGAATATATACACACATATATTATAAACTGTATATTATAGTTTGATGTAATTGTTGTTTTGAATGTATTCAAATACAAATTTTGAAAACTTTAACACAAAACCTATTTCTGTAACTGCATGTGGGCTGTCCAGTTAGTTTAAAAATCTAGGTAATTGGCAGCTTGAACAAATTTGAGAAGCATTGAAGTAGCACATGTTATGGAAGTATGGTCATTTCCTGCATTTAATCTGAGTTCGATCTGAATCAGTGGATCCACAATAATTTGCAGCCCCTTCCCATGCACACCCTGACAGCTAGGAACATTTGCTCCTAGCTTTCTGAGGTGGGGAGGTCCTTTTTGCTGACACTTAAAAGCAGCCGCCAGTAGTTGCAGATCACAAATGCATGCTGTCTGCACATCTCCTATCATCTGGATCAAGGCTCTTGGTCCAGATGTAGACCAGATTAAATGGGTCTACAGCAGATCCAGATTAAGGGCCTCCTGGCTCAAGTAGACAGAGTGAATCATCAGGGAGATGTGGCCTCATAGGTTTGCATTACCATATGGATCTATGGGTGTTTTTCCACTAAGTGCCCATTGAAGCACCCATTAAGGACCCATTTGGCTGAGAGCCGGATGACCCCATTTCCACTACCGACCCCATTAGAGAAACATCTGTTTCTACCACAGCTAGGGAAATCCAGATCATATGGGTCCTTCAGGACCTATAATCCAGATTTCCTGTAGACTCCATTAAAGGGGTCTACAATGGGGTCTTCAGCCATCAAATCTGGATTATGGGGAGCCTATTTTCACTACAGTTGGGCAATGGGGTCTAGAGGAGGCTTGGGGGGAGGCACCCATGGGGGGGGGGTGCCCCAAACTCAAGACTTCAAAGTCCCTCTGAAGCTGGCTCCGAAGTCCCTCCGAAGTTGCCTTCAGAGATTAGCACAGGCTCTGAAGAAAAACCCCTTGCAAGAGATTCTACAGAGTGATGTGCCACTAACTTCAAAGATCCTCCAGAGCCTTTGACAGCTGCATTGCTCTCACAAGGGGTTTTCTTCAGAGCCTTTGCTAATCTCCGAAGGCAACTTCAGACATTGCACCCCCAGTCCCCCAAAACACCTGGGGTGACAGGCAGACCCCCTCATGGGTAGGTCCAGATTTGCAAATGGGTGCTTTGGTGTTTCCACAGCAGGCAGGCTAGCACCCATTGCTACTGAGTGCTAGGCCACCCATGGAAACACATTGGGTACTTCCCTTAATTCAGATCTACTAGATCTTGATTAAGGGAAGTACCCATTCTTTAGATCCAGATCTTCTTAGATCCGGATTAAAGGAGCTCAGTGGAAAAACACCCCATATGGCCCAGAAGTGTTCTACATGGACCCTTATTGTGGATTAGCAGTTTGTACAGAAAGTCTTGTGGTTAAGTCTCTTCCTTCCTCTCTTCCTCTGCAAATTGGGATATTAAAATTTTTGATCAGTAATATTCAGGTATAAAATTGTACTGCTAAATGATCTATGTGTAACTCTTAGGGATGCAGTATGCCAGCTGTGTTTCCTCTTTGTACTTTGTACCTTTTTGTGGACTTTACAGTGTAAATGAAAATTAAGGCTGAACCATGAAAGATCAAGGCAGAATCACAGAACAAGTCTTCTTAACATATGGGTCTTTGGACTTCTGGATTCTCTTTTGGCTGAGTTGATCAATATCCCAAATAATTAAAGCAAACTGCATGTAACAATTGCAAAGGTGAGTTTGCGTGAAGTGAAAGGTAATGCTAGGTAGGTAAACTGTGTAGTAGAGAGCAATATGCTCTTGATTACATGCTGTTAAGTAAGAAAAGCAAACATTTTGTGTTGACCAACCTTAAATTAATTGTCAGCTTAAAAGGTGGAGAAGCATACTTTTGAATTGTTCAATGTAATCTTATCAGTATCACCTTATTTTTTTCAGTCGTTTTCCAGAGAATACCTGAAATTTCTCAGTTGCTCTGGGCAGGCCATCTTCCTAGAAGCTACTAGATGAACTGTAGTTGCTCTAATTCTTTAATTTGGAACCCTACAAAATAGGGAATTGGATTCTGTGCAACTTACTGAATTTGTGATCTTTTTTTACTGTTGTGTCTTACTTATTTCTTAGGAACGTTCCTTTCCCTTAAAGGTCTTAAGATAAGTGACAGATACACAAGTAAACTATAAAAATCAGCAAAATAAAGTTACAGAGAACATTAAAGTGCCGAGGCTACAAACTTAAAAGTGCAGAAGAATGGAATGGTGGGCAGAGCCTGATGGCCACTTGGAGGGCTTTTCCACTAGCACTAAATACCCATTAGGGACCTATTAGGCTCAGAGCAGGAAGAACACATTTCCACTGCAGACCCCATTAGAACCTGATTTGTTCACACCTGTACTAGGGAAATCTGGATTACATGAGTCCTTCAGGACCTATAATCCAGATTTCCTGTGGACCCCATTAAAGGGGTCTACAATCCAGTCTTCAGACATCAAATCTGGATTAGACATGTCGGCCCCCCAAAACGTGGTTTGACGGACATCTCCCACATGGGTACAGACGGATGCTCCACATTGTGCTCTGGCATTCCCACTGCAAGCATGCCTGGCACCCGTTGCTATTGGGTGCTACACTGCCTGTAGAGATGCGTTAGGTGCTTGCTTAGATCCAGATCCTCTAAATCCAGATTAGTTGAAGGACCCATTTCTTAGATCCAGATCATCTTAGATCCAGATTAAGCAAGGTAAATGGAAACAACCCCCTCCCCCTTGACTAGACATTAAAATGTGTACAGTAGGGATGACTGACTTATCTCAGTGAGAGAGAACTTGGGGCTGTCACTAAGAAGGCCTTGTCGTAAATGTGGCCTCGAAAGGGCCTCCACTGCTCAATTTAAGAGCTTATAGCAAATGCAGATCATATCCAAGGAACCCATATATGTCATATAATGTGGCCTTAATGTCTTGCGGGCCTTTTCCAGTGTTCATTTGTCAGATTAAGTACAGCCTTTCTGTCCTGGCCCTTATTCCAGATTGTGTCTTGGGATAGGAACATTATCATCTGCATGTTGGTGCACACTGTCACGGGCCACACCTGAAGTTGGCCATAGTCTTTTCTAACATGCTTATGGCAGAGCCCTCTTGCAGAGAATAATTTGGAGTAAGGCCCAGTTCAGAAAGGTCTTTTGTTTAGATAGTTGAATTTCAATCTTTTAGAGAATATATAATGGAAGAATTTAAAATAAATCAGAGCTCCTGCTGTATGGAATATAACTTTCCTCATTGCTTGTTTAAAATCAGGTAAGGTCTGTCTGAACTTGAAAAATTACATATAGATGGAATATTTATTTATTTATTTGTATTTCTATCCCGCCCTATACCCGAAGGTCTCAGGGCGGGTTACAATATTATATTAATCTTAGACAGGTCCCTGCCCTCAGGCTTACAATCTAAAGAGACAAGGAACAAAAGGAAAATGGTGTGGGAGGGAACAGGGAACAGCAAAAAGCAAGCACTGGAGGTCTTCAGTTCCAATTCTTCTGTTCGTTTCTTATTGCTGGAACATGTAATATTGCACAGTGCAACATGAAATGTTTGAAATGGAATTATGTTTAAAAAATAAAAAAAGAAATAGAAAAAAAGAAAAATTACACACTAACTCATTGCTGAAGATAGCTGTTGATATTGGGCAAAACCCTGAACCCATTTTGAGGCAAACTGTTGCTCTGTTGCATTACACATAACATAACTTCCACGAAACAGGTAGCACATTAAAGACAATAGCTTTGCTGGATGATTGGCAAACAGAAACTGAGAGCACTACCTGTTTCGCTAATTAGTAGTTGTAATGTCAGTTAATATGCACTTATCTCCAGTTGAGGAACAGATAAGGGAATTCTTGTTGGGAAATACTTTAGTGGAAGAAACTACTTTTGTTTGGACAGTTTTGTAGAGATATTGTGTATGTGTGCTCAATTTTACCTGGGAATATAAAAGCACCTTCTCATCACATCTAGTTGAATAAATGTGCATCGAGTTGGTGGTGGAGGAGAAAGCTGGTTCCGGAGCTAGTAAGTAGATTGATCTTTTGCACAGGTTATCAGATGAAGCATAGAAGTTACTTGTACTGAGATTGGTTTAGGCTGCAAAGTTTTAATGCATTAAAAATGTGGTTCAAAAGCTATGCAGTGGTAATAGCGTGTGGCAGCTAGCATTAACATCTCACTTCTAATTCACATTGAAAGAAGAAAAAATCTTCTCAGAATCCATTGTTAGGAGGGCTGGTGTTAAGCTCATTGTTATGGATGGATTATTTGCTAGTGAGATTTGGACTTGCAGTGGCCGCTTCCTTCTTTACGGATGGGGGACCTTTTGAGATGGTCAGCCCCCAGAGACGTACAAGATCTGAGCATTTTCTGAATGCTCTGGGAGATTTTTTAGTTGGTATGAATGGTGCTCAGACTGAGACTCTGGTCTCTCTTTGGAACTGGGAGATGAGGTTCCATTGACACATTTGCTGTCAAGTACCTTTGGTGTACCTGTGATGTCCATAAAGCACCTTAGTGTTCCATGGAGCTACAGGTGTTGAAACTGGAAAGTCAACAGCTAAAATACAAGTGGTGTAAATCACCCTGCGAGTTTGATTAAAGTGCATTTTTGTATCTACTTTGTGTTAGTGATAAATGTGAAAAGGACTTTCTCTGCCATCATTGCATCCTCAACACTTGTGAGTGCATGTTAGAGTGATGAATGGCCTTCGAGCTCATGGGAGCAAGGATGACAGCCTTGTCACTTCTGCGGTGACAAGTTTGATATTTTAGGACAAAGTCACTCAGTTTCATGGGAGATTGAATGCCACACTTGGTCATAGTCATAGAATCATAGAATCATAGAATGGTAGAGTTGGAGGGGACCTCCTGGGTCATCGAGTCCAACCCCCTGCTCAAGGCAGGATCTCCTAAACCATCTCAGACAGATGGCTGTCCAGTCTCTGCTTGAAGACCTCCATCGAAGGGGAACCAACCACCTCCCGTGGCAGCCTGTTCCACTGGTTGATCACTCTTACTGTTAGAAATTTTTTCCTAACATCTAAACTAAATCTTTTCCCCTGCAGTTTCACCCCATTGTTTCTAGTCCTTCCTTGAGAGAGTGAGAACAGGGCTGATCCCTCTGCCTTGTGACAACCCTTGAGGTATTTGTAGACAGCTATCATGTCTCCTCTCAGTCTTCTTTTTGTTAGACTAAACATTCCTAGTTCCTTAAGCCGTTCCTCATAGGACATGGTTTGCAGACCGTTCACCATCTTGGTAGCTCTCCTTTGAACCTGCTCCAGCTTGTCAGTGTCTTTTTTAAACTGGGGTGACCAGAACTGGACACAGTACCCCAGATGAGGTCTGACCAAGGTAGAGTAGAGGGGGATAATAACTTCACGTGATCTGGACTCTATGCTTCTCCTAATACACCCCAGGATTGCATTTGCCTTTTTTGCAGCTGCCTCGCACTGTTGACTCATGTTCAGTTGATGATCTACCAGGACACCCAAGTCTTTTTCACATGTGCTGCTGCTCAGCCGAATTCCTCCCATTGTATATGTGCTTTGTTCATTTTTCTTGCCCAGGTGCAGAACCTTGCATTTTTCTTTGTTAAATACCATTTTATTAGTTGCGGCCCATTGTTCGAGTTTCTCTAAATCTTTTTGAATCCTCTCTCTCTCTTCTCTGGTGTTTGCAATCCCCCCTAGCTTTGTGTCATCAGCAAATTTGATCAGTTTCCCTTCAACTCCCTCGTCCAGATCGTTTATAAAAACATTAAACATAACTGGGCCCAGGACAGAACCTTGTGGTACTCCACTTGACACTTCCTTCCATTTGGATGTGCAGCCATTTAAAGCCACTCTTTGAGTACGATTACTAAGC
The DNA here is from genome assembly GCA_023333525.1 of Aspidoscelis tigris stejnegeri. Classification (NCBI taxonomy): domain Eukaryota; kingdom Metazoa; phylum Chordata; class Lepidosauria; order Squamata; family Teiidae; genus Aspidoscelis; species Aspidoscelis tigris. Next base: position 27,500,616 of record JALMGA010000007.1, on the reverse strand, counting down.
CAGTTTTGAACCCACCTTATAGTTGCCTTGTCAAACCCATATTTGATCAATTTTTCAATGAGGATCGCATGAGATACTTTGTCAAATGCTTTGCTGAAATCAAGAAATACTATGTCTACTGCATTTCCTTGATCAACCCATTCAGTGATTTTGTCATAAAATGAAATCAAGTTAGTCTGACACGACTTGTTTGATACAAACCCATGTTGACTACTGTTAATTATTGAATTCCTATCCAAATGCTGACATATGTGTTGTTTAATAATTTGTTCGAGAATCTTTCCTGGTATTGAAGTCAGGCTAACAGGCCTGTAGTTCCCTGGGTCTACCTTCTTCCCTTTTTTGAAGATAGGAACAACGTTTGCCCTTCTCCAATCATCTGGGACTTCTCCTGTTCTCCATGACTTCTCAAAGATTACAGCAAGTGGTTCAGCAATTACCTCCAGAGAAGCATCTTGTTTAGTTGTTTTAGATTGGCTTCAATTATTATGACCTGAGAATGTGGACAAGCTACTTGCTGGGGTTCAGCCAGCCACATGCCCTCTGAATTCTTGCCCTTCTTGGCTGATAAAGGTTAGCCAGTTCAGTACAGCTGGGTAGGTACTGGGAGTAGTCAGTACCTCTTCAGAGATGGGGTGTTCTGCCAGCTCTTAAAGAGGTGAGGGGCCACCCCTTTCTCAAGAGGTCTTTCCTGAATTCAGAAAATCTAAACAACTATTGTCCTGTGGTTAACAAATCCTTTTTGGGCAAGGTATTGGGGGAGGGTTTTGACTATTCAACTGCAGGAACGTTTGGAAGAAGCTGATTTTCTAGACCCAACTCAGTCTGGTTTCAGAGCACCAGTTCTGAAGGCAGGTGTAGGAAAAACTTCTGTATATAGTCACACTTTTGAACATGGTCCCAGTACATCGGTAAACTAGGCCAGTTTCTGCAATTAGGTAGTTTAAATGAAAGATATTTCAATCAGCAAAGAATAGGATAGAAGACTTCTTCTTAGTTAGAAACTGTGGCTTTTTAGTCTATTACTTCCTCGCTGTATTCATGAGTGCAGGATACAGTGTCATGGCCAATGCCTGAAATTTTTTTAACCATCATATATATTTCAATCCTGTAGTTTCTCTTTACCTTCTGTACTGATTGGGACAGGTAGGAAGCTGTGGATGAAAATCTCTGTATTTTGACATTTGGCATTGCTGATTTGTTTGTTAGATGCATTGACATTGTCCCTCCAAGCACGGAAACACTATGTAGGCTTGCTAAGATAACCTATAAAGAAGACAGCTTAATTCCATGGCTGGGTGTAGTACTTACGTTTCCCTGTCATAAAAAAGTATATACTCCTAGTACACCTAGATACAACACCTAGTTGTAGTAAACGAGATAAAAGCAAATAATTGTCTTGCTCACTGTGCTTTATGGCTTGTTGCATGTTGCTAGGTAATGGGACTGCTTTTTGAAACACATGGTTGCAAGAGGTTAAGAAACTTTATGGTCATTGTCCTCCTGCTTCCTCCCACCAACTAATATTGCTGAGCAACTCTGTCTTGTAAATCTTGACATGATAAGAGCTTACCAAGCACAGTGAATAATTATGAGGTCGCCTTGTTCATGAAAACATTATGTGGTTAGTTTGTGCCCTAATCACAAATATTCTTGGTGAGTTCCAGTGGTGGCTGGTGGGGCAGAAGTCAGAACAGACCTTGTAAGGCAGCAGTTCCATGCAGATGCACATGAATAATTGACATAACAACATAAGAGGAGCCCTGCTGGATCAGGCCACAGCCCATCTAGTCCAGCATCCTGTTGCATACCGTGGCCCACCAATTGCCCATGGGCATCTCAAGCAGAGACAAGGGCAAACCTTCTCCTGCTCTCAGATCCCAGCAGATGGCCTTAGAAACATCCTGCCTGTCCCCTCAGCCTGAAAGATGTACTCAGGCATCTCTAGTAGCCATTGATACATCTGTCATCCATAAAGTTGTCCAACCCTTCCTTAAAGCCATCTAGGCTGGTAGCTGTTATCACCTCTTCTGGCAGCAAATTCCATAGACCGGTGACTCTCTGGGTGAAGAAATACTTCCGCTTGTCTGATCTGACTCTACTACTCATCAGCTTCATAGAATGCCCCCTGGTTCTAGTGCTGTGTGAAAGAGAAAACAAATTTTCTCCATCCACTTTTTCTGTGCCATGCATGATTTTATATACTTCAATCAGGTCCCCTCTTAAACACCATCTTTTCAGGCTGAAGAGCTAACACAGACCGAACCAAAACTGGATCTAAGCTTGAACAAAACTGAAAGAGGGAATGAGCTCAGGTTGTTGGATGGATTGGGTGGTCCCCACTTGCCCCTGCGGACCAGCCACACTTGGCGTGCTGCAAAAAGGTTAACTATCTGTGGCCAGCTTTGCTTCATACGTGTAGGAGAGCTTTTGATTATTTGGCCTAAGCTAGTTCATTGTGCTCCTTGACAAGCAGCCTTTTGAAAGTTGGATGTTGAATAGTAGGCTGTAGCAGTAAGGCTGTAGGACGTCTGTTATGGACAATAGTGGCCATTTAGCCTTGGCAGCAACAGCCAGCAAAAGAATATTTTAGCTGTAAATGCCACCAGTCATAGAATGCTGCTAGCATTTCATGCCATCTTCTAAATGTTGTTTGCAGTTATACTGTAGATATAAAAGCCTAGCCCAATGGCTGCCAGTCGTTCTGTGTGGTTCTGTAATGTTCTATGCTGTTAGGTGCTGGTCAGGGTGGGCAGTCTGCGTGAAAGCTAAGACCATCCTGAGGGGGTAGGATACATAGATCCAGGGATTGCTGTACTAGGTAGATAGGCAGGCAGATCTCTTAAGAAGATGGAGTGTAGAAAGGCAAAGCTCTCTGGAGAGAGGGTTAGGTATAGGCAGGCTGAAACGTTTGTTCTTATTAAATGTGAAAACTTACCTGAAGATCCATTCGGAGTCCAAGCTGTAAATAATAAATGTTTTTAAAAGAGCATCGAGTCAAAGAGCTTTTGTTACTTAAAGCCACAAGGGAGAGACAGGCTGGTCAGGGCGACAGCAGCTTTAAGGGAGGCTATACACTCCCTTAGGCAGTGGTAGGCAAACTCATTAGTTAACAGAGCCAAATATCAACAGTACAATGACAGAAATTTCTTTTGAGAGGTAAATTTTTTAAACTTAAACTATATAGGTAGGTACATTGTTATTAACTTAATTAGGGTACGCCTAAGCTGGAAGAGCCACACTCAAGGAGCCAAGGAGCTGCATGTGGCTCCTGAGCCGCGGTTTGCCTACCATTGCCTTAGGTCAGTGGTTCTCAACCTGGGGGTCGGGACCCCTTTGGGGGTCGAACTACCCTTTCAGAGGGGTCACGATGAGTCTCCCACCGCCCTTTCCTCCCACCTCCCAGCTGCTCTGTCCCGGTGATTAGGGGTCTCCACAACATGAGGAACTCCATTAAGGGGTCACGGCATTAGGAAGGTTGAGAACCACTGCCTTAGGTGAACGCTATATTACATACTACCAACAGAATAAAGGCAATACATGGGGTTTAACCAACACAGATATTTAATTATTTAATCCCTACAACATAATAATTAACACAAGCTGCTCTGTCTGTGAGAGGGTTGTCGCAACCTACATATAGCCTTAACCTATATTTGCCTTGGTATCATCTGGTACCATCTCTTGGTTTAATGTACCCAGCATGCCATACATTTAGTTTTTTGGAAGTACACCTTGTTAAATGAAAATTGCAGAAACAGTGGTAGCTGATTGTATCAAATATAATTTATCCATTTGCCTGCATCTTTCAAACTCGCCAGTGATTTTTACAAATAGTTTTAGAAACTGCTCTGGGGGATTTCTTATCTGGGTATAGGCCTAAAAATGGGACTGATGCAGGGTAGCAAGTGAGGTTCTCAAAATTATCTGTCTGCTTGGGCCTCCAGCTGTATATGAAAGTGTTGTGCAGGTGTGTAGTGTTTTCTGCAAAACTAGTAGAGATAGAGCTGATTGGCTGTTCAGCAGAGATAACATCTCATCGGACAATATCTGCCATTTCTTATCTTAGAAACTGGGCATCTTGTTTTGTCAGAATCTCATGTTTATGGAGAGTTCTAGTATTTATTTTATTTATTATTTATTACTGTATAATCCAGCGTATAAGACGACTGGGCGTATAAGACGACCACCAACATTCCAGTTAAAATATAGAGTTTGGGATATACTTGCTGTATAAGAAGGCTACACCTGGCGTATAAGACGATCCCTGACTTTTGAGAAGATTTTCCTGGGTTAAAAAGTAGTCTTATACGCCAGAATATACAGTATTTACATTTCTATTCCGCCCCATACCCGAAGGTCTCTGGGTGGGTAACAACCTTAAAACAATAGATTAAAACAGAATATAAATTAAAAGACTTTAAAAATCCAACAACTCTAAAACAATACACATTATGTTTAAAATGATAGTGTCTGTCCTGGGGGGGAAATGTAATCAGCTCAGCCAAAGGCCAGGGCAAAGAGGTGCGTCTTCACTCCCTTCCTAAATATATATAAGGAAGGGGCTTGACACACTTCGAGGGGGAGGCCATTCCATAGTCTGGGGGCCATCACTGAGAAGGATCTCTCCCAGGTGCCCACTAACCTCACTATTGAAGGTGGTGGGACAACCAGGAGGGCCTCACCACTTGATCTTAAGGCACAGGCAGGTTGATAATGGGAGAAGGCGTTTTAGATATTTGGGGCCCAAGTCAGAGTCAAAACCTTGAATTGGGCTCAGTAGTGAATTGGCAGCCAGTGCAACTCTTTTAAGACCGGTGTGATGTGTATCCAGCTAGTTGCTCCGGTCAGCACTCTAGCGGCTACATTTTGCACTAGCTGCAACTTCTGAACCGTCCTCAAGGGCAGCCCCTTGTAGTCCAATCTAGAGGTTACCAGAGCGTGGATAACTGTGGCCAAGTCGTCTCTATCCAGAAGAGGCTTCAGTTGACGGTCTAGGAGTCCAGGAGTACCCCCAAGTTACGCACCTGTCCCTTCCAGGGCATTGCAGCCCCATCCAGGACAGGGTATCTCCCAACAACATGGACCCGAGACCCTGCGACACAGCACCTATGTCTTGTCTGGATTCAGCTTCAATTTATTGGCTCTCATCCAGCCCATTACTGCCTCCAGACACCTGTCAAGCACTTCAACCGCCTCTCCTGATTCAGATGGTACAGAGAGATAGAGCTGGGTATCATCTACATACTGATGACACCTCATTCCAAATCTCCTGATGACCTCTCCCAACGGCTTCATATAGATGTTAAATAGCATGGGAGATAAGATCGACCCCTGAGGAACCCCACAAATGAGTTCCCAGGGTGTCGAATCAGTGTCTCCCACAACCACTATCTGGGATCTGTTCTGGAGATAGGAGCATAACCAGTGTCAAGCATTGCCTCCCGCTCCTAAACTCCGTAGTTTCTTCAAAAGGATACCATGGTCAATGGTATCAAAAGCCGCTGAGAGGTCCAGGAGAACCAACAGGGTAGCATTCCTCCCGTCTCTGTCCTGGAGAAGGTCATCAACCAGGGTGACCAAGGCAGTTTCCATGCCATAACCGGGCCTCAAGCCAGATTGAAATGGGTCTGGTAGTTTCAGTCGTCATCACTACAGGTAGGGTACTTAGTTCCTCAGTCAAGTGAAAGCATAGGAGGATTTCTTTTGGATCCAATGTGAAAAATAAAATTGTGAAGTACTATTTTAGGATACCTTCCAGGGAAGGGTCTCAGCAGAAATTAGGCCAATGCCATGTATGGTTTAAAAACAAATGGACTACAAAAACAAGTGGGGTACAAACAAAATAGCAAACTCACCTGTACTGTTGAATGTTAACATACATCTGTAAACATAAGTTGCAGCATATATCTCTTGCTTTAAGTACATTTCTGGAGCACAGTAATTTTTACCCTGCCTTAAGCCTTTGGAAGCTGTAGAGCAGCCTGCAATATGTGTTACAATAAACAACAACAACATGGCATGTGAGGAAAAGGTACAGAGAAGGAAGAGGGTGCTTTGTAGTTTCATCCTTTCTTCCTTTCCCTCATCCCAGTGGAATGCTTGCTTAGATGGTAGTTGAGGGAGGAACCTATTGGTGCTGGAATGGCTGTTTGGATGTCAAGAAATGGGGACATGTTTGTGGTACATAATTTTTGGAAGTGAGAGTAAATGTTTTGCAAGGCATTGTGGGCAAAATTATAGGAGTCCTTTGAAGCTGTCTTTGGATACTTGTTGCAAATATGTGAAACATAGCTTTAAAGTGGAAGAGATGCTCAGTTTGGGCAGAAGAAAGGCTTATCTATGTTTGGGTCCTGGTCAGATGGGCTAGTGAAAGTGGCAGTGTCAAGAACCTCCTGGCCTGTCCCTAGTGTGCCACAGGAATAGAGCTCCTTTGAATCTTGGAGCATATCATATGGACAGAAGAAATGCTGCAGGAAGAACCAGAGAAATGTACTGTACTGCCCGTGACTTCATGAGGAAATGTGTAGGGCAGACTTATGCACTCGTATGACCCACAAGCTGCTGGTTTGGATTCCTGCCCCCTTTTTTACAGCATCTGAACACAGACTTAGAGTTGTGTTCCTGCTTGTCCCTTGGCAGTTGAACTGAGTAGAAAGAACATGACAAAGTGTCACACACTTTTGTTGACTGTATTCACATCAGACTTTCAGAAATGTGCTGTATTTCTACATGCTGAGCTGCTTTAGTTATCATGACTGCTTTTTAAAAAAAGCAAAACTTGCTTTTATTCAAAAGTGTCCCTAAAGCATAATGGGTTAAAATGAGATTATTTGGATCATTGGAACCAAAGGTAGACAATAGGAAAGTAATAGTCCATTTGAGTGGGCCTTGAAGGATCTAAGCTATTACTGCTGTCAGCTGTAATATGGCTTAAGTTGAATGTCACAGATAGTATGGCCCTTCCTTGAAAACCATCCAGAGGGGCAGACAATTTAAGTGGGTCAGATTTGTCTGTGTTTTCGCAGAATTGAGTCCAGCATGTGGATGGTAAGTCTTTATTCTGGGATGTAATCTGGAATAAAGCCAAGTGCAGAAAGGGTTTTATTCAGCAGGGCTCTTGGTTTCCTTTCCAGTGCAGTGACAGTGCTGTTATAAGCAATGGATGAGAATGAAAAATAATGTTACTATTCTTTCTGTTCTGCCTGTATTCACTTATTTTTCTCATTTTTGAAAGATCCTTCCGTCAGCAATATTCGTGAGAAACAAGAGGTTGAATTCCAAAATACAGCATCAGAAGTAAAAGTTAGTTTATATGTTAAAATACCTTTGAATGAGATAGAGACACATCATTAAGGTTTGGGGCTAATTTTTAAAACTAGTTACATTTGTAACTAGTGTGCAGATATTGACCTATATATTCATATAGATGGACAACATAAAACACATAGAAGAATGAGTGGTAAGTATATTTTGTGGGGGCTGTTAGTTCAAACCATTCTTGTTTCTATCTATATGTTACTAAAACAGTTGTCAACAGCTGATGTTGCAAATTGAAAGTCATTTGTTTACATCTTGCAGAAGTACCTCACCCTACCTGTATTTATCTAAAATACTTCAGCATTTAAATTGCCTTTGCCAATCTTGTCTATTTATTTATTATTTACATTTCTATCCCGCCCCATACCTGAAGGTGTATGGGCGGGTAACAACCTTAAAACAGATTAAAACAAAGTATACATTAAAAGGCTTTTAAAAAAGAATTCAACAAATATAAAACAATACGCAATATGTTTAAAATAATAGTGTCTGTACTGGGGGGAAACATAAGCAACTCAGCCAAAGGCCAGGGAAAAGAGGTGCGTCTTCACCGCCTTCCTAAATATATATAAGCAAGGGGCATGACACACTTCAAGGGGGAGGCTATTCCATAGTCTGTGGGGCATCACAGAGAAGGCTCTCTCCCGGGTGCCCATCAACCTCACTGTTGAAGGTACTGGGACAACCAGGAGGGCCTCACAGCTTGATCTTAAGGCACAGGCAGGTTGATATGGGAGAAGGCGTTCCTTTAGATATTTGGGGCCCAAGTCATTTAGGGCCTTATAAGTCAGAGTTAAAACCTTGAATTGGGCTCGGCTCGGTAACGAATTGGCAGCCAGCGCAATTCTTTTAAAACTGGCGTGATGTGCATTCGGCTAGTTGTTCCGGTCAGCACTCTAGCGGCTGCATTTTGCACTAGCTGCAACTTCTGAACTGTCTTCAAGGGCAGCCCCATGTAGAGTGCATTGCAGTAGTCCAATCTAGAGGTTACCAGAGTGTGGATAACTGTGGCCAAGTAGTCTCTACCCAGAAGAGGCTTCAGTTGATGGACTAGCCGTAGCTGGGAGTAGGCACTCCTGGCCATGGCCTCCACCTGAGCTTCAAGTGTTAGCGCGGAGTCCAGGAGTACACCCAAGTTACGCACCTGTCCCTTCCAGGGCATTGCAGTCCCATCCAGGACAGGCTATCTCCCAACAACATGGACCCGAGACCCTGTGACACAGCACCTATGTCTTGTCTGGATTCAGCTTTATTGGCTCTCATCCAGCCCATTACTGCCTCCAGACACCTGTCAAGTACTTCAACCACCTCTCCTGACTCAGATGGTACAGAGAGATAGAGCTGGGTATCATCTGAATGCTGGTGGCACCTCACTGCAAATCTCCTGATGACCTCTCCCTCTTCTTCTAATCACAGAAGCAAAACTAGGCAATCTAAATGTGGACAGGAGGAACATGGTTAAAAGGAAAGATGTGGGATCTGTCGTCTCACAGTGTGGGGGCCACTTGGACAACCTGCTCACCTCGAAGTGATTGTTCTTGCGCTTGTGTTGCAGTGGCAGTAACTGCTGTGATAGCAGAGGTCAGGCAGAACTTCTCTCTCCACTCCCCGCCCTCCTCCCAGTAAAGGCGGTGAGAGAAGTGAAGTGAAGTTAGAACATATTTACAGGGTTGTAAAAATAAGATTTCTAAGAAGGCTACTGCTGGTGTGCATTGCTATCACCTGATGCATCCTGGGTCAGATAGCACACATAGCACTGGACTAGTTATTTGTTGGCGGCATGTTAGGCCCATTCTGAGTGTTCAGTATTAAGTAGTGTGTGCACAGCAAGGATTCCAAGTAGTAAAGCCTAGATTTAGTCACAGCAGTAAGACACATTTGAAATTACATAAGGTGGATAGGAGGAAAGCATGTTGATGACTTCCTGAGAAGAAGGAAATGTTTTGTAACTTCAGCAACTGGGGGCTTCAGGTTAACAGCATAGGAACACAGAGCAGACTTCCATTTGGAGCAAGTGCGGTGAAATGTAGCTTCTGCATTTAGACAGGTGTCTTTTCTCTTTTTTAAGAATTTAGTTCCATGTATTCCTTACATTTTTTCTTTTTGTTCATGGACTTTGAAATATCCCAAAGTATTTTGTTTCTCTCCTTTTTAAAGACAGATTTCATTTTTGAAAAGAGAAAAAGAAAGCACCCAAACTTCTGTTTTCTTCAGTCATAGTTGCCTATTGGTTGCAGAAGTCCTGCTGAGTGCTTAAGTTGCTTATGTTGCCCTTTTCTGACCTGCTTTGTTTTTTACTTGTGTCTCTTTGCCCTTCTTCCATGAAGGCCATGTTGGATGTTCAGGTGAATAGCTGAGGAAAGCCCCTCATGCCATTCAGCTCGCCCATCTTTCCACTCCAGAGAAAGGCATGGAGGGTCATCCAGGTATGAAGGTTTGCTGAGGGAAGTGCTTTTCTCTTTCCCTTACATCTAGGGCTGAGTTTCCTAAGTGTTCCACCTAGGAGATATGACTCTCATTAAGAGGGCTGTTCCTGCTTGCAAGGTTTATGAGTCCTGCAGAGATGTGTTGCGCTGTACTTTGTTACATTTGAACTGCCCAAAAAGGGGTGGGGATTATAAGAATCTCCTACCTATCCTTATCGCTACAACAAAGGAAGGGGGTGGGTGGGCAGATGCAGGTGAATGACAGGTGCATGAGGGAAAGTTTGAAGGTAGTGCTCACTGGCTCTCCATCTTTCACAGGTGGCCTTGAAGCCGGGGGGGGGGGGGCTGTGTGGGGATTGAGATGACATTGACACACTGCCCCAGAGATGCTGGTATTCTTGACATTTTCTTGGGCCCTCACAAGCCTGAAGAGGGCATTAAAAAGTTTCACATTCCTCTCTGCACTGTGGGCAGCTTCTAGGCACCCTTAATACTTCTCAGCCCTGGGCTGCCTCTGCTCAGGTGACCAGAAATGGGTAATTGGTCGTCCACGGCAGCTGTGAGCAGCGGGGAAACTGCGAGGTAAAAAGCCAAATTAGCAGCTTTTAACTTCAGTTTCCCTCGCATGCTGCACGGATGCTGCAGGTTATTGATTGCCCTGTCTGGACGACAGGAAACGGCTCTGCCCTCCTTGTGCAACTTCCATTCATCCTGCTTGGAGGACAGGAAGCGGCTACACATGGACTACAAAGCATTAAGGGTGTCTGAAGGCACTGTTATAAACTGCAGTATCTCTAGAACAGGGGTTCTCAACTTTCCTAATGCTGCAACCCTTTAATACAGTTCCTCATGTTGTGGTGACCCCCAGCCTAACCCTAACTCCCAACCATAAAATTCTTTCCATTGCTACTTCATGACTGTAATTTTGCTACTCTTATGAATCATAATGTAAATATCTGATATGCAGGATGTATTTTCATTGTTATAAATTAAACATAATGAAAGCATAGTATTCGCATCAACCACAGCTGAACATAAAAGTGTCACTTTACCTCCAATACTGCTGCTTTCTACACAGTAGCTGCTCTCAACTGTATTTGTATAGGGTGTATGTGATGGGGTTGGCGCAATGATGTCATCACGCCAGGTACTCGTCTGTGGGCATATCTGCATGTGGGTGGACCTGCCTGGAGATGGATAGAGGAGTGGTGTTTTGGTTCCTATGTGTTTTCTGATGGTCTTAGATGACCCCTGTGGAAGAGTAGATTGACCCCCAAAAGGGTTGCGACCCACAGGTTGAGAACCCCTGCTCTAGAACCTTCCATGTGCCTGCCTGCTATCCTTTATGGTTATCATATTGCTAGCCTAATTATTTCAAGCAGCTCGTCAGTTTGAACCTTCTAATCAGGTTTTAGATGGTTGTTTTTCTCTTACAGTTTCTCTTCCTAGTCCTGGCTCAGTAAGGAATGCCTAACCCAGAAACAGCTCAGTATGGAACAGCTGGGACCTTCCTTCAGTTTCTAAGTAGTTTAGGGCATCTGTTAACAGCAGACATTTCAAATTGAACCATTAGCAATTTGTAAACCATTGAGGACTTTGTTTTTGAGCAGATGCATCACACATATACAGCAAACAGCCCCAAGGAGCTGCCTAGGTGAGGTTTAAGAGGCATGTAAACAATGACCGCACATTCCAGTTTTCCAGAATTTTTCCAGAACATATACTGGTAAGAAATAATGTTACATTTCTAAATGTCCAACTAATTATGTGAGCTGTCTGTAGTCTGTAAAAGGATTTCTTAAAACAATTGCTGGCTGGTTTAGGTTCTTTTTCTGACACAGTTTCAAAGTTTGCTTGCTTTCCCCCTGGGAAACTTATTCAGTCCCTTACATGTTTGAGTGTTGCTAGGCAATTGCTTTTAAAAAAACCGTTTGGCTGTTACTTTCTTTGAAAATTGGCATTGCTCATTTTTGCCATTAACTGTTATAGAAAGAAAGGAGGAAGGTTTTAGAATCAAATAGAGTAGAGAAAGCTTCCTGAACTTCTGGCATTTTCTGGAGTTTGCTGCTTTAAGCCTGTCCTGTGTAGGACAGCAGAGAGCTTTTTTTTTTTTCTAATCCTCTTATGAAATGAGCATCCATTAAAATCAGGTAATGCTAAGAATGTTCAGAAGTGACAAGATGATCCTTTTCTGTTTGCCAGACTCTGGTATTCTTATTCCTCTCGCTAGCTCTTCAGGTTCCCTGTAGTGATGTTAGTTTCCTACAGGATTTGCTATACAGCTGATTTCTTGCTTTTCTAGCAAAGGAAAGGAACTTATATCCAGTCTTGAGCTGATTCTAAGATTTAATTCAAATATTGTTTAAAAACAGAATTTGTATTTCTCCATAAACTTGCCCTCATTGAACTAAGCAGAACCTGCTTTTTGGATTAGCTCCTGGAGGATTGCAATATTCATTTGTTAGATTGTGTGCATGTTTATAGTTAAATACTTGACTGAATTCCCTCAGAGCTTCAGTCGCATAGGCTGTGGTCACACCCAGTACATATGATGGCCAGGGGCAAGCTCAGGTTCTCAGAGGTCACACCCCAAAATGACCCAATCTCTTACCCTAAACTGAGCTATCTGGTATTCAGCTTATACCAGCACTGAAATTGTTTCTGATCCTTAACGTGGCTACGTTTTTAGCATGTGACTGTGTAAAAGGATTGTGGGAGGTGTTGCTTTCCAGAGTGGGTTAGAAGGAGAGTTTCCTTTCCCTTTATTTATTTATATTTCTACCCCACCGTATATTCAGAGGTCTCAGGGTGGGTAACAACTTTTAAAATCCAGCATCTCAAAAGAAACAATATTAAAATTTAAAACCAACACGTTAAAAAAACATAGTATCAGTTAAAACAGTAGCATTTGCAGTGGGGGGCAAACATAACCAACATTTAGCTGAAGGCCTCGGCGAAGAGGTACATCTTTCCTAAACCTAATCAGAGTAGGAGCCTGATGTACCTGAAGGAAGAGACTATTCCATAGCCTGGGAGCCATTACTGAGAAGGCCCTCTCCCAGGTGGCCACCAGCCTCACTTTTGAAGGTGGTGGAACAACTAGGAGGGCCTCCCCTCCAGATCTTAAGGCACAGGCAGGTTGATATGGGAGAAGGCATTTGATTAGATATTTGGGGCCCAAGTCATTCAAATACTTCCAGGTACCACTGAATTTTCCCTCACCTATCTCAGAAGCCTACCTAAATTTCTCCATGATCCATAGTTTGGCAGACCACTGTGCTAGGACACAGAGTCTTACCACATCAGCTTTGGGTGTGCAGGTACCATAAGAAATTTTGACTGCAAAACCTTAATTTAAAATATACAGGGTTTTGATGTATGAATTTGGCTTTATAATTGGCATAGTTAAAAGCTAAAGGCAGACCATGAAACATGGAGAAGCCTGAACACAGCAAGACTGACTCCATATTGGGCTGAAAAGACAAAGGGACGTAGTTTTTCTCTCTCAAGTTACAGGCTGGCTGTATGCAAGAGATAGTTTGTATGCAAGAGACAGAGCCTGAGATTTAATCTTGATTAAGTCAAGAAAGAGTTTCGGCACCTGGGAAGCCTTTGTTTTCTCTCTTTTTGGGGTAACAGATTTTAAAATAATGCAGGGGAAATAAAGACATAGAAACTGGGACAGAGATAGGTTTGTCCAATTTTAATAAAATGATAAAAAATAAAATGGAATGGATTTTTAAAAAGATCTGGATAAAATAAAGTATATAAGAATTTGGAATTACTATCTAAATTGGAAATGGTCTGTTTAAAAAGTCGCCAGTACTAGGATGTCAAGATTTCATATTGGACATGACTCACTGTTCATACCTTTGTTTACATCTTAGCAGAGACGGATAAGAGTTTGCTAATGATTACATGCCTTGATGTAGTCAAACTGAAGGGAATAGGTTAGCCAGAGGTGATAATTAAAAATGTTAATTTAAGGTACACAAGACAGTAACTTTTGCAATCAGACTGTGACACAATAATATCATGGAGAATTTCTGATAAATTATTTGCAATGATTTAATAAAGAAATACTGGCTTTTGGTGTTTGAAATGGGGTTTGCCTCTGTTTTGTGGTAATCTTCGTTATTTTAAAACCTATGTAAATGGTCTAACTACAAATTCTCTGGGAGTTTAAATTTGATGGGCTTTTGGGCTTCAGAGTAAACCAAATTATCCAAATTTTTACTCTCTCCACATTTGCTTACAGTTTATACTGGAGCAGTGTTGGTATCAAGAAATATTGTCAAGATGAGAGTCCACTCACATTGGTTCTTTTTATGCTCGTCACAGATAAGGATCCAGAATTGTCAGTCTTTTTTCAGCATCGCTAGCTTTGCAAATATTGTTTGCCAACCCAAACAAGTAAAATTGCATTGTTGATTCTCCTAGTGTCAAAGCTAGTCTGAACAGGTAGGGCTTGCAACTCTTCTTAACATTAGTTAGCATAGATTTGGATTTTGCTGCTGGGTGCCAGTTTTATAATATCGAGTTTCATGATATGTAGGTGGTGTTACTCAGCCTGAAGACAAATAACAGTGAAAGGTGGGAAATGACATGGGCGTGAAGCATTGCTTTTAATGTACACATTTATTATTTTTCCCCCTCACTCGCTATGCCTGATGAACTAGGAGTTCCTCAGATCTGCTGTGCTTTAATATTAATAACAATGTGGTGATTTTTCCTGCTCTTGAAAGCTGAATGTACCTATCAAAATGTTATTTTGAGTGGTACTCTTAGTTGCTTGAAAGTATCACATAATCAGTAGTTTCTAATTTACATATGTGCTGAGAGAAATAGGGCTTTCTACACTGTTTTCCAGAAGTCTGCAGGAGATCTGGTAGAGATTTGCAAGCAGGGCACTAAAAACGTATCAATGTTCATGTGATAAGAGAACATAAGAAACCCTGTTGGATCAGGCCACAGCCCAACTAGTCCAGCATCCGGTCGCACACAGTGGCCCACCAAATGCTCATGGGCATCTCAAGCAGAGACAAGGACAAACCTATTCCTGCTCTAGAATACCAGCAAATGGCCTTAGAAGCGCCCCACTTCCACCCTCAGCCTGAAAGATGCACCTAGGCATCCATTCTAGTAACCATTGATACATCTGTCATTCATAAATTTGTCTAACCCTACCTTAAAGCCATCTAGACTAGTAGCTGTTACCACCTCTTATGGCAGCAGATTCCATAAACTGATGACCCTCTGGGTGAAGAAATACTTCCCTTTCTCAGTTTGGACTCTCCTACCCATCAGCTTCATAGAGTGCCTTCTGGTTCTAGTGCTGTGCGTCAGAGAAAATAATTTTTCCCTATCCACCTTTTCTATACCATGCATAATTTTATAAACTTCAATCAGGTCCCCTCTTAAACGCCGTCTCTCCAGACTTGAAGAGGCCTAGACCCTTAATCATTCTGGTTGCCCTTTTCTGCACCTTTTCCAGTTCCGCAATATCCTTTTGGAGGTGTGGTGACCAGAATTGTACAAAATATTCCAAGTGTGGCCTCACCATAGATTTATAAAGAGATAAAATGACACTTGCTGCCTTATTTTCTATTCCCTTCCTAATTATTCCCAGCACTGAATTTGCTTTTTTTTTTCTGCTGCTGCTGCTACTGCTGCCACCTTCATTGAACTGTCCACCAGAACACTGAGATCCCTTTCCTGGTGTGTTGCAGAAAGCTCAGACCCTATCAGTTTATAGACATAATTTGGATTCTTGGCCCCGATGTACATTACTTTGCCCTTGTTAAGATTAAAGCGCATTTGCCACTTGGTTGCCCAGTCACCCAGTGCTAAGAGATCCCTCTGGAGCTCTTAGCAATCTCTTTCATTTTTTACTACCCTAAATAATTTAGTACCCTCAGCAAACTTTGCTATTTTACTATGTATCCCTTCTTCTGGATCATTGATGAATAAACTGAAAAGCATTGGTCCCAACACTGAGCCTTGAAGGACTCCACTTTTTACCTCTTTCCACCCTGAGAATTTGCTGTTTATTACTACTCTAAGCTTCCTTCCCTTGAGCCAGTCACAAATCCAGGAAAGAACTTGTCCTTTTATTCCATGGCTGATGAGTTTACTCAGTAGCCTTTGATGTGGGACTTTGTCAAAAGCCTTCTGAAAGTCCAGATAGACAGTGTCTACTGGCTCGCCTTTATCTACGTGTTTATTGACACTCTCAAAGAATTCCAGCAGGTTTGTAGGCCATCATTTACCTTTGCAGAAGCCATGTTGGCTTTTGTTCAGCAATGCTTGCTCCTCGATGTGCACACTACCCGTATTTTCCGGCGTATAAGACGACTGGGCGTATAAGACGACCTCCAACTTTCCAGTTAAAATATAGAGCTTGGGATATACTTGCCGTACAAGAAGACAACACCTGGCGTATAAGACGACCCCCGACTTTTGAGAAGATTTTCCTGGGTTAAAAAGTAGTCTTATACGCCAGAAAATACAGTAATTTTGTCTTTAATGATGGTTTCCATCACCTTACATGGAACCGACGTTAAGCTAACTGGTCTGTAATTGCTTGGATCACCCCTGGATCCATATTTGAAGATTGGTGTTACATTTGCTACCCTCCAGTCCTCAGGTACAGAGCCTGATGTTAGAGAAAGATTTTATATATTTTGCTAGAAGGTCAGCAATTTCACATTTGAGTTCCTTAAGGACTCTTGGATGAATACCATCTGGCCCCGGTGACTTGTTAACATTTAGTTTATTAAGTCATGTAAGGACCTCCTCCTTAGTTATCTCTGTCCAGTTTAATTCTTCAGAAAATACAGGCTCAGCTACTGGCATGTATCCTCTGTCTTCCTCCATGAAAACAGAGGCAAATAATTTGTTTAGTCTCTCTGCAATCTCCGTGTCTTCTTTAATTATCCCTTTCTGTCCTTCACCATCTAATGGCCCAACTGCTTTCCTGGTTGGATTCCTACTTATATAAGTATATCAGAAGTTCTTGCTATTTCTTTTGATGTTTTTAGCAATGTGGTCCTCAAAAGTCTTTCTTAGCTTTCCTAATGGTCATCTTGCATTTGTGCAGCCAGTGTCTGTGCTCCCTTCCATTTCCTAAATGAACTCGTCTTGTTTGTAATGACGTCATCTACTGCATTTGTGAGCCACATTGGTTTCTTCTTGGACCTAGAAGTCCCCTTTCTTCTTTTAGGAATGCATTCCAGTTGCACTTCCATTATTGTGTTTTTAAGTAGTCTCCATGCATTTTTAAGTGATTGAACTATTCTAAGTTTCCCTTTCAATTTCGTTTTTACTAATTTCCTCATTTTGGGGAAGTTTGCCTTATGAAAGTTTAAGGTCTCTGTGTTAGACTTTATTAAGAACTTACTCCCTGTATTTAACTTGAAGGATATTGCATTGTTGTCCCTGTTCCCAATTGGATCAGCTACAGTGAGCATTACTTAGGATCAAGTCCAGGACTGCCCTTCCCCTGGTTGGTTCCATGACCATTTGCTCCATGGGACAGTCATTTAGCAGGTCTAGGAATTTTCTCTCACTTTCCTGAGTTGAACAGGAGTTCACCCAGTCTATGTGAGGTTAATTGAAGTCCCCCATTATAACTACCCTGTCTTTTTGGGATACCTCCTTTACCTCCTTCTCCAATTGTTCATCTCCTTCGGGCGTATGGTTGGGAGAATGGTAGCATGTCCCTATTGTTAGACTTCCTTTTTCGCTTGGTATTTTTACCCACACTGCTTCTGTGGAAGAGTCAGACTCATCTGGACATTCCAGTTCATAAGATTCTATCTCTTCTTTAATATACAAGGCTACACCACCTCCATGTCGTCCTTCCCTGTCTTTCCTGTACAGTTTGTAACCTGGGATGAGTGTATCCCATTGGTTTTCACTGGTCTACCAGGTTTCAGTTATACCAATAATATCAATCCTATTTCCCATAACTAAGCTTTTTAGCTCTGATGTTTGCATATATACATTTATATTCACTCCTCTGGTTCAAATTCTGCTGTCGAAGAACATGTGAATCCTTATAGTGCCCCTTGCATCGTTCTGCTTGCATACTATTTACTAATCACCCACTTTGCTCAGCATTATGTGCATAATTCCAGCCCTCCTTACTTGAGGGTGCACTCTCCCAAACCGGATGCTGCCCAGCTCCTGTCGGCTTTCCCCCAGGGATCAGTTTAAAAGCTGCTCTGCAACCTTTTTAATGTTTGTCGCCAGCAGTCTGGTTCCATCTTAGTTCAAATGTAACCCATCCCATACAGGTTTGGCTTGTCCCAAAATGTTCCCCAGTTCCTTACAAATCTAAACCCCTCCTCCTGACACCACTGCCTCATCCACGCATTGAGGCTCCTGAGCTCTGCCTGTCTGGCTGGTCCTGCACGTGGATTAGGTAGCATTTCTGAGAATGCAACCTTGGATGTCCTGGACTTTAGTCTTCTACCTAACAACCTAAATTTGGCTTCCAGGACACTCCGTCTCACCTTCCGAACATCATTGGTACCAGCACGTACCATGACCACTGGCTCCTCCCTGGCACTGTCTACTAACCTATCTAGATGCCATGTGATGTCTGCAACCTTTGCACCCAGCAGGCAAGTCACCATGCAGTCAACACGCCCATGACACACCTGGCTCTCTATATTCCTGATAATTGAATCACCCACTACAAGAAGCCCTCCTCCTGCTACCCGTGGAGAACTATCTTCGGTGCAAGAGGATACAGGCACATCCACTAAGGAAGGGGTCCCAACTAAGGCCCCAAATCATGTATTGCCAGAAACTGGCACCTTGACATTGATTGGCTGTTCTATTCTTAGGTTTTAGGCAAGCTAGGAGCATGGGAGCTTTTCCTCCTGCACCTTTGCAGGAGTAAGGTGATCTTTTCTTCTTGTACTTGTAGAAATGTACAACCCAAGATAGCATGATAGATATCATGAATATTTTGAGGTGAGAAGGAGATTCACAAGGTGCTATAAGGTTTCCTCCCCCCCCAAAAAAAAAAATCCTAGAAAATAATATTTTCAATAAAAGTACTTCTGCCCTTTCCTGGAGAGATCAGCAAGTGAAAACAACACCAATTCTGAGGCAAGGGATGCAGATACTCCATGCAAGTCACATCAGTGCATTTGGGCTGTGCATGTTAGCTTTTGTTAGGAGATAATAAAAGAGATGTCTCAGAGGCTCCTCAGAGAGACAGGCTGTTCAGATAGAACAAAAAGGATACCTCAGAGGAACATTGCTTGGCCCTCCTGTTCCCAGTCCTTCTCTAATCCCCCTTTTCTACATAAAATGTTTAGGGGAGGGAGAATGCAGACTGGTGTGTCATCTGTCCCACCTGAAGGCTCTCTAAGCTGCCTCAGAGGTGTCTCAGAGATGGTTTCTTTTGCTCACTGATCACAGCCACATATTTGGCCACTGTGTTTCCAGCCCTTCTTTTATCCACCTTTTCTAGCACAGAATGTTCATGAGAGGGGCAAGAATCAGACCAGTGTGTGGACAATCCCATTCTAAAGCTTTTTTGCTGTGTCTGATTCTTTAATTCAAGGAATTTGCTTTCCTGAATCATTTACTTAAGCCAGGAGCTGCCAAGTGTTACCCTTCTACAGTTGGAACTGTGGCTCCCACCATTCTGTCATTTGGTCAGACTTACTGGAGCTCATGGGAACTGTAGGTCATAACCACCAGAAAGGCATAATTTGTCTACCCCTGACAGTTTTAGAGCAATGGTTCATATATTTTTAACAGAGTATAGGCATTCCCCCAACCTACCCCCAAAAGTAAAACCTGTCTCTGTGCACTCTGAGGGGTTTTGTAAATACTGTTAGCCTAATATTCTGGGTGATAGTGGCTATGATGGTGGTGCTTGTTTAGGGAAGGATAATTTTGACTGACTTTGAATGACCTGGCTATACATTGTGAATCTTTTTAAAAGAAGCTCACACACTCAGTAGCTTCATAGTGACTAAAGTATTTGTGCTTCAGTGACCGCAGTCCCACTAAAGTCTGTGGTATTAAGCTGGTTGTAGTTCAAGATGCTGATCTGGCAGCTTGAGGATTTTTTCATCAGTCTCTGTTGTGGTCAGAAGCTTCATTTACAGAACGGGCAACAAGATTAAGTGGATGAGAAAGCAAAAATGTTTTGCTGTTCAGGATTATGCTATCTCTGTCTGGCTGCTGGCAGTTCAGGTGTGCTGTCATACAAGGGATGACCTTGAGTTGCTAACTTGATACTGAATAATGGACCACACACTTTTAAAAGAAGATCTCTTCCTAACACACCAGTTGGCTGCACTCCAAGCATCATAATAAGTTCCTTCTAACCATGTAAAAGGCATCTTTTGAAAGTTACTACATATTCTAATGGGTATGAATGCCAAGGTACCTTGTGTGCTACCTTGCTCTAATTGAAGGGAATGTGGTAACATTAATAGTTACATAATGCATTATAGCCATTCCTCTGTCACCTGAAATGGCTTAATGTATAGTGGCCTGTGGAAGGTGCTCCAGAATTTTAAAAGGTCCTTCTACCAGGATAGAAGGTAAGATGAAATACAGTATCCTCAGAAAATAAATAGCTTGGTTCCTTGGCCTTTGGCATAAGGCATATATCAGGCTATTGTAACACTAATTGAGTCATGGGTAAGGGTGATGTGTCGTTAAGAGTGCAGTGATCACTGACTAGCTGATCCAGAAATTTGTTTCGACAGAAGATTGGCTGTTATTGGCCTAATTCTTCTTGAGTTTTCCAGCGGTGACAGTAGAGCCCTCTCTTCCACCTTACCCCTGAACAAGCTCAAGGCTGCCATTTACTTGGAGGCTCAGGCGTTGGCTCTGCCAAATACCTATGGGCTCTGGGACCTATGTAGGCAAGGGCAAGAGCCCGCTTCTGCTTGGTGTTTGTCTTCGTTTTATTTCTATACTGGGGATTGCTTTTATAGTTCCCCCACCTTTCTCCTCAAATAGGTCAGTACTCTCCTAGGTGTTCTGTACCATTTATTAGTTCTTTCATTCTATTTTGTTTTGTTTTCCATAGCCCCGCAATAAATTTCTTTACATCTCAGAGTTTCACATCCATTTCCTAGATTCTTCTAGTCTTCCTTTTTCTCCTATCAAACCTTGATAAATCCTCCCTCACAACCCACTTTCCCCCTTTATTTTATCCACAGTAATATTTTCAAATCTAGTATTCTCTTTCCTAATTCCTGTTTTGACCTTCATTTCATTAATAAATTTCCAAATTTGTAACCACTAAGTCATTTCCAAATCATCTCTTAATTTTTCTCTGGTAACTGGAATTCCTCTATTATCAGACAAATCTTCTAATTGTTTTGTTTCATCTTATTTAACAGGTCAGTTCCTATTATTTGAGTCTTCTCATTTATAATCTCAATTGGAGTTAATTTAGAATATTCCAGTATTAGCTTTCTCCTACATTTATTCCAAATTTTAATTGAGATTGCCACCTTTATTTCTCCGATGTGCACGAGTAGGCTAGTACCGTCCTTAAAGCAGTAATAGCCTTTGTTGCTCAAAACTGGAAACTCTGCAACAAACATAATAAGCGTGACTAGTAAATAAGAATCTGGGACTTCTCTGGGGACAAACCTGCACAAGCTCAAGTGCAGAATGCCCAGTGAACAGCAAAGAAAAATAAATTTCTGTCCACATGGAAACAGCTACTAGCAACCATTGTGTCTTTGAAAAAAACAGATTCTCTCCCTTCTGGTGAGTTTCTCAAATCATGGCTCAGCATGTTCTCCCAAGATCACTCAGTGGCGACGTGATGTCTTTACAGTTTTAGTCAAAACCTTATACAGTGGAATCAAGGGGAGAGTGAAGGAATCGAAGAAGTGGTTAATCTGATCCTCCAAATGAATTCAGATGGATATTAATTGTCCCATTGATCCATTTTGGGGAGGAGGGTGGGAGTTTTTCAGAGAGATCTGGGAAGAGGGATGCATAAAATGTGTGCATAAGTTAATATACACTTTCATTCTATTTGCAAAATGAATAAAATGAAGAGTTAAGCAAAGAAAATGTCAAGGTCAACTGTTAATACCAAGCTTTCCTTAAACCAAATAGACAAATACCAATAAAAAATGTACCTAGACTATTGGCATCAGCTGTAAAGGTTTCTGTACAATTTAATAACTAATGCACTCTGTTGTCTTTGTGTGCAACTATTTTAATGTCTTTTAAAAACTACTTCTGTAATTTTCTATTTTTATAGTTACAAGTAAAGACTGCAGCAGAACAAGAACATTAACATGGAAAAAGGGGGCCTGACTGATTTACCTACATTTGAAATTAATTTATAATTGTTTTGTTCCTTAGATGTTTGTTTTGTTCCCTGGAGTTCATACCATTTAGAATGAGCTCAAATCCAGAAGGTCCTGGGGTGTCCCTGTGGATTGTCCCTCAGTAGCTCTTGATAAAAGTTTTAATATTCTTAGTTCTATATATTATTACAGAGGCACCACTAACTTGCATTCCTGTAACAGTTGTAGCATTATTTAAGGAGGGTGTAGTATATTCTCTGTTCATTCATATTTTTAAATACTGTATACTTGTGTGTTTTACTTCAGGACAATTTCACCTCACCCAGGAAAATGGCTTTAAACAACTTGACACAAAAGGCTGCAACACTTTATGATGAATGGATTAAAAATGCTGGTAAGTCTTAATTTCCCGTTTGTGTCCTTTGATAATCTTCTCATCAAATTTGGAACAGTATTAAGAATGCTTAAGCAGTATTGGATTCTATAAGTGTATATTACAGCTAAGCTAAGAGTTGTTTAATCTTTAATGATGTGTAAAAATAGGAAAAAGAACCAGAGAAAATGGAGCACCAGACTAAATACAGGAAACGACAATAACTGCCACAGATGGGCACAAAAGTACTTTCGTTAGAAGGTTTAAGGTAGTTAGAGGTCAAGGCTGCTTCTGACCTCCTCACTTTCCTGGCTATTTTCAACTATAACTAGTCACCTCAGCACCATGCTCCCATACCCCATGTCCACTCTCCTTTAGCTTAGGAGAGTGAGTGCGCAAGGAAACCCAAACCCTTTCCAGGCGTGTGTGTGTGAGAGAGAGAAACAGAGTGGGGGCGGGGAGATAGGGAGGATGATGATTCTTGGAAGAGAAGCAGATGGACTGGAGGCAGCAGAGCACGAAAAGAGAAGCCAAGAGGGAGGGGGGAGGGAGGAGAATGGACAAGAGCCTTGATGGATTGACAGAAGAAGAAGAGTTGGCTTTTCTACCTGGCCTTTCTCACCCATTTAAGGGACTCAAAGCAGCTGACAAAGCTTTCTGTTCTTCTCGCCACAAGAGAACACCCTGTGAGGTAGGTGGGGCTGTGGGAGCTCAGAAGAGAGCTGCGACTAGCCCAAGGTCACCCAGCTGGCTTCAGGGAGGAGGGAGGAATCAAACC
This sequence comes from Aspidoscelis tigris stejnegeri, assembly GCA_023333525.1. NCBI lineage: Eukaryota > Metazoa > Chordata > Lepidosauria > Squamata > Teiidae > Aspidoscelis > Aspidoscelis tigris. Next base: position 27,477,405 of record JALMGA010000007.1, on the reverse strand, counting down.
CGGTATTCCCAGACAGAGTGGGGAGGGGGAAAGCTGAGAGCTTTGATAGAACAATGGAGTGGTGGAGGGGCGTGGCAAAGGAGGCACCTTCTTGGAGCAGTGGAGGGGTGTGGCAGAAGGGTTTGCACCCTGCTTTTCTCCCACCCCCGTGGACCTCTGCCATGTCATCCCTCCCTACCTCCCCCTGCTCTGCTTCTCTCTCCCCACACACATGCCTGGAAGGGGTTTGGGTTTCTTTGTGCACTCAGGGTGAATTCCCATTACAAGCTTAAAACGGTTTCAAAACGGTTTCGATCCTCGCAGTCCCCATGTCAGGTTGGCTTAACGAGCTTTCCACGTGTTAAATTGCCCCAAAGCGTTGTAAATGTTAACACACATTTCAACAGGTCTTGCTCTGGTTCGTGCATTTGAAACGTTTTACATTTCTTACTATGGGAACAGTACAGTTTTAGTGGGATGAGAATGCATGTTTAGGGTTTCCCTCCCCCAATAGCTTGCTTCCAAAGATAGTAATTTTAAAAAATCCACCCCTTATAGAAGTGCTACACTGTAGCAATCCACCCACTTCAAACCTGATAACAATGTTGCAGTTTTGCGCAATTCTGAAAATTCTGGCCTTTAGGAAAGGGAAAAGAAAGGAAAGCAGCTGCAGGTTCTGGGAGATGTGTGAATGTTTAAGGTGAAGGGGGCTTCTGTTGCTGCTGCTGGTGTGTGCCCTGGACAATGGGGAGAGGAGGGGAAAGAATCACTGGCTGCCCGATGCCGTTTTTCCTCCATCCAGGCAAGCGGCAGCCACCCAGCTAGGCTCCGTATCATCTTAAAGATATTTTCTTTTAATAAAATACAATTTGTAAATTTCATATCCTTTGTCCACAGTTTCTCCCATTGCTCCATCCAGATGTTATATCCAAAATTTCTTGCCCATGTAATCATACACTCTTTGACCTGTTCATATTCCATTTTCAATCTGAAGTAGGACTTTATACATAATACCGATTGTACCCCTTTCTGCCTTTTTAAATTTTATTTCCCAGTCTTCGTTTCCCCCTTGAAAATCAATACCGTATTTTCCGGCGTATAACACGACTTTTTAACCCAAAAAAATCTTCTGAAAAGTTGGGGGTTGTCTTATACACCAGTAATACCCTCCCCCGGATCCTGCTGGCCACAGCTGCCAGCACAAACCGAGCCTTGGACTTGGGAAAGGCAGCAGCCTTACCTGCTAATCCCAATCATCTGGCTTGTAGCTTTCCTTCTGGCGCTGACATGAATTAAAAACCTTGCTAAATGGAGCGAAATATGAAGAATCCCACCCTCATTTTCTCTTCTCTGCTTTAGAAGAGTCTGCCCCTCTAGCACGAGATTCGTCTATGATCCAGTATGGGAGGGGTTGAAAGCAGAGAGGCTTTTGAAGAGAAAATGATGGCAGGATTCCTCATATTTCGCTTGGTGGAACACCCCCTCCCCTACAGGATCATAGACGAATCGCGCTAGACAGGCAGACTCCAAAGCTGCATTGCAGCCACAGATCTTTATCAGAGCAATGTTTTTCCCTGCATGAGCGCCAGAAGGAAAGCTACAAGCACATTCGTGGGATTAGCAGGTAAGTCCGAGGCTCGGTTTAGGCTGCACCCCAGTTTTGCAAAATCTCAATTTTAAGTAGAAAAATTGGGGGTCGTCTTATACACCCAGTCGTGTTATACGCCGGAAAATACGGTACTCTTTATATTTTCTGTATATACCTACTAGTTGAACATATGTAAAACACTGTATATTTTTTCAATTGAATTATTAGGGTCTGTTAGTATGATCAAGTTTTCTGCAAGAGCTCTTATTTTGTATTCTTCTCTTCTAATTTTCAAACCTTTAATTTCCGTATTTTTTCTAATTGCTCAGACATCCCCATCACACATTATCTTATGCTCAGTAATAACTGTTGAAAAGAATGTTAGACAATAAGCAATCATCTTGAAGCTGATTTCATCAGACTTAACATAACCATCTTCTCTTGGTTCATTGCCTAATGTGCAACAATGTGTAACAGGTATTTCATAGAGAAGATGGATGTGCTAAACTCGATGAAAGCAGCTCCAAGAAGATTATTCATTACCCAATGTGTAATTCATGGATGCAACTGGAAATGGAAGGTTTTTTTTCCTACTGTTGGGATATGAAGAGAAACACATTTCTCTTGTTTCTCTTCCACAGCCTAAGCAGCATAGGTTATGGAGCAAATCTTTCAGTTCCCAGTGCATGGGGCTACAAAAGAATTTCTTTTTCATTGGCATGAGTGTGTTCATAAGGAATGATCATGGCTGTTATTTATGATTTACCAGTGACATGGCTTGCTACTGTTAAAGTTGTGTTTGCGACTCTTTGGCGCTAAGGCTAAGCAAACTTTGCATTGGCTATGCTGCTGCTGCTGCTTTTGAGTTGAGTTGCTGATGTGCAGTTGAAATGGTGGAGATGGTTCAAGTAGGCTGTCTTTGGAGCCTCAGAGTTAGCAGCAGGGCTTCAAGCTAGTGGCAGAAGCAGCAAGGAAATAAGTTTGGCAGGTTTTTCATAACTCATTCATTGAGCCTGTTTTCTGTTTCTTCCAAAACCTGACATTGCGGACCATTCAGAAGTAGGTTAGGAGGAGTTCTTTCAAGATTTTGGGAATGTATTCAACAGTGAAATGTTTTGATCTCTACCAAGTAACATTGCTACTTTTGATCTTTGTCACTGAGAATGTAGGAAAACCATAGAGTGAATTTGGTTTTGTTCTTTTGTTTTATACTGGCTGCCAAACTTGGATTCTGGGTCTAGAGTTAGAATTTTAATATGTCAGTTTACCTCAGGAACAAGTACCCGTTAGTCAATATTATTGGACTACTTCAGTTTACTTTGATTTCCAGTGCTGTCTTAAATTTAGCTTTTTTACTGTTTCCTAACATCTTGGATAGTGCAGTTCTTGGGGTTAAAAGCTCAACTAAGGCCAAAAATGTGTCACTTTTGTATTGTGGTATAGTGGCATATAGCCTTTTGACACTATTATTTACACTAATCTTTGTAATTATAGTACTGGTTGTCTTGGAAAATGGGATAATCCTAAAATATAAAATGAGCAAATTTAAATCAGAATGATTCCCCTTTTGTTCAGCATCCTGTTTTGTACAAGGTCCAACAAAATGATTCCCAGAAGCCCACAAGTACAGGTGCATATATTGCCTCCCCTTTTTTGTTTATTGAGGTTCATTGTCTCCGAACTTGGTAATCACACAGAACCATTCTTTACCAGACAAATGCTTGTATGCGTTCATTTGATGCTTCGCTATACAGTGGTACCTTGACATACGAGTTTAATTCGTTCCGTAACCTTGCTCTTATGTCAAATCGCTCGTATCTCAAAGCAATTTTCCCATTAATCCATTCCAGCTCCCAAAACACCACCTCAGTTGTTTTTGTTATGTACTGCACTGTATTTACATACTCGTATCTCAAATCTTGCTCTCATCTCAAAGCAAAATATCACTCGCTCGGCGGCTTGTATCTCAAAACACTTGTATGTCAGGGCACTTGTATGTCGAGGTACCACTGTATTCACAAAGCAGTAAAGTGGGTGCCCAGTCACATCTGGAGGGGGTTCAGGGGTGTAACTGTTGGCAAGGATTCACAGCAGATTTGAATCCTCATTTGAAGTAGCTTTATTTGCACGAATGCAGATTTCCTTCGCATTCACTTCGATACAACACAGACATGAAAAAAAAATTGTATCCCTATAATTAAGTGATGTCTGTTGGTGGCCTGTATGTATGCAAATATATGAATATATTTCCAGTTTTAAAAAAAATCAGGCTAAAGTACGTTCTGTTAGGGTATATCAGTGCACAGAACATATCATGCTTGATATAGACCGTGTCACCCATCAGTCAGCTCTCACAGTGGCTAACCCCACCAGAAGGACATGAATGCATAGCCCATGGTCTTACTGCAGCAAGAAGCAGAACTCTGTTGTGTGAAGCATACTAATCTTGATCATAGGGAAACTTTTTTGCTGCCTGGAGAATAGAGTCATCCTTTGTTATTAATCTTTCTAATATACCCATATGAGGTTTGCTTATCTGTCAGCAAAATTGTATAGGACTTCTGATTTCTGTGGATTAGTATCAGAATGCAGAATGAGGGGCTGCTGTGTTTATTTGTGGATTGTGGTCTATTCCAGCATAAGCAGCACTGATGCAAAATTATCCATGAACTCAGATCCACTAATCTCAGGGAGTTTATTTCAAGAATACTTCAAAGGATTGTCCAAATGTAAACGAATAAAAATTGATTTGATTCACAATCTAATGAATGTCTTAAAATTCATTTCTTCATCAAATCATTTTTGCATTCATGGGCAAACATTTTCATTGCTTTTTTTTCAATTGAATTTTCATATTTGTGAGCAGGGAGCATTGTCCAGTTTATTCAGATGTCCAGGCACTGAAATGTCCGTAATTTCAATTTGATGTGAAAATTTGTGAATTTGGGAATTAGTTTGAATTTTCAAATGCAGATTCATTTGTGCATTTTCCTTAGAGGGTTGTGTATTAAAACAAAGGGAAGTGATTCTGATATTTGATATCAGACATTGAAGGCATAGATTTTTGAGATATATTCATAGTAGTGCCTGCATACTTAGGAGCTTGAAGTTCTTCAGTGATATACCAAGTCATGAGATAGTGGGGCTGTATAAATAACTGGACACTTCCTTTTAAATATTGTAATTTGGTGATCGCTTGGTGCATTTTCATCTGATTTGTAGTTTTCCAGAAAAAAGACACTGGAAGTGAATAGATGGTGTCACACCACCACCACCACCCCGTAAATTAAAATAGTTGTAAAGGTTTGTGTGAGGGATGAAACAGAGCCTGCTGATCTATGGTCTTACCAATGACCACATCACTGACCAAAATGCGTATCTTGAACATTTTTGCTTGATCTGAGCACGTCTCCTGCTTTCACTTCTTAGTTTTCCTTCTCCAAAACACAGCCTCTGAGGCTTTGACCTTAGAGCTGAAAATATTTCCTTCCATAGGCTAAAGTGACCATAGTATAAGAGTATAAGAGTAACCCTGCTTGACTGGGCCCCAACCCATCTAGTCTGGCATCCTGTCTTGCACAGGATGGGCCACCATGTGTGTGCCTGCTACTGATTTTAAAAAATGGCATTGTAAATTAATGGATTCATTGTACTTTGTAACTTGGCAATTACTCTTCCCTTCTCTCCCTTTCCCTTTCTTTTTTGAAAAGCCAAAAACTGAAGTAAATACATTTAGTTGGTTTGTGCCATTACAGGTGAAGACCATAAAACAATTTGTTTAGCTTATTGCAGTTTAAGAATGTTTAAATGCATCTTTTCCATTGTTGCTAGATTTGTAACTAAATGAGATGCTCCTCTAATGAAAAGCTTTTACTGTTTTGTCATTAAATATGACTGTGAATTGTAGGAAATAAAAGTAACATATAAGTATATTTACTAATTGTGACTTTTGAAAAAATTCTCTTCCAGATCCCCGGGTTGATGGCTACCCACTCATGTCTTCTCCTTTTCCGCAAACCTTCATTATTGTAGCTTATATATATTTTGTCACTCACCTGGGACCAAAGATCATGGAGAACAGAAAACCATTTGATTTGAGGCAAATAATGGTTTTTTACAACTTTGGTGTAGTCGCTCTTTCAGTGTATATGACTTATGAAGTAAGTACAGTTTGGAGGTAGGCTAATAATTCTGCCAGTGAAGTATAGGCGAATCTGATACATAAATTACCTCACACCACACAAATTTTGAAATGTGGTACTGGGAAGAATGCAACAGGAGTTCTGTTTGCTGCACTTTGATAGTATCTTGGCTTTGCCATTATATTGGCTTTAGCATAGTCTTCTGGAAGTAAATTTAATTTATATATTTATTTGCATTTTATCTTGCCGTATGCCTGAACATCTTAGGGAAGGGTACAACAATATATGAAAACAATAATAGTGCCTAAAAGAGGGGAGGGGAAGCTGTTTCCTTAGCCAAGGGCCAGAGCAAATAGTTACATCTTCACAGATTTCCTAAACTTGAATCTCCACCCCTTTAACTACTGAAGGTGGTGGTGCAACCACTTTAAGGCCATATGTCACACTTTACTGATATTAGTATGGCCAGCCGCTGCATCACTGTGCCAGCATAGGGTGTCCCATTGGTGCCTGAACCAGCATAACGGGGGAAGCATTCTCCAGTCCTTTCTGGGATACAGCAGGAATGACAGGTCCTTTTTAACTCACATGTTGCAAAAGCAGACATGGGTCACAGGAATAGACACCTGCTAGAGACCTATAGGATCTTGGCTTATCACTGTTCAACCATGAAAGGTACTGAATAGGCTTGAATAAGTCACTTTGATCCCTTTCATCCAGGATGTAGGCATTTTTTTAGAATAAATAACAGCCCTTGTTTTTATGTTACCCAAACAGTTACTTAACTGTCTGGGCTGATGGGTACAGTGTGTACCAGCTATGCTCAGGTGGCACAAAGCCATTTGTGGATGCTGTGTTCTTCTTAGGTAAATGGGAGAGAAACATAAATATTAACATACATATGCATATGCACAGCCTGTTATAATTCCTCATTTACATGCATATCTTGATAATCAACCAGTTAAATGTAATTCTTCATTTCCGTTTGCAGTTCCTTATGTCTGGCTGGGCTACAGGCTATTCTTTTCGCTGTGACATTGTTGATTACTCGAAGTCACCTATGGCTCTAAGGGTAAGTAATGTAAAGACATACTTGTGGATCGTTAACTTCCAGGCATGTGGGCGCTAGTCAGATTGTTAGTCTAGTTACAAATGAGTGTGTTTTATCTGTAGTAAAACAATCACCTGTAAGATGTTTAAACAGTTAAGTTTGTGAAATGTTTACACCCATGGAAAGAAGGCTGCTTAGATAAAGCATCTTCCAGGCATTGGATTAATAGAATGTGTTAGACAACGTTGTTGCTCTTGAGACAGTAAACAGCATTTCCACTCTTCACACGCTGTTCCTTTTGGAAATTCTTACTGTTCAACAAACATGGCTTTCGCTTTTAAAAGTTTGCAATTTGTCTTTGACATATCTTCTGTTCTTTGCAGATGGTTCGTGCTTGCTACCTATATTATTTCTCCAAATTTATTGAATTACTAGACACTGTAAGTATGTCTGTAGAATGTTAACAATCAGTCCAGTATGTCTAGTGATCTCTTGCTGTTTGTCATGTTCTGTACACAGCTATTTTACCCCATTTCCCCTAAAATAAGACCCTTTCCGAAAATAAGGCCTAGCATGATTTTTCAGGATTTTTGAGGATGCTCAAAATGTAAGCCCTATATGTTATATAAAACATCCCCTGAGAATAAGCCCTAACACATCTTTAGGAGCAAAAATTAAGACCCTGTCTTATTTTTGGGAAAACAGGGTTTGTTCTCATGACAAGGTATGTTCTCACTGTTACTGTATGTGATCTTAAAATAGCTTTCTTGGTGAGTTTGGTGCCAGAAAACATCTGGTTTCTGGGTCCGTTTTAGCCAAGGAAGTCAGAAGATGCCTTTTGATGGAACAAACTTATGAATGGCAAGGGATTATTATACTTCAAGATTGTATTGAATTGTGTTTGCTTCAGCATTATAGCAGACTGCCTAGAAAACAGAGGGCTGCTAGTTCAATCCCCAGCATCTCCACAGAAGTAGGTAGAGGTAAAGCACTTCTGTTTCTTTGGCAAGAAAACTTCATAAAAATCCTTGGTCCCCATGCAATCAACCAGGAGTTGGACATGACTCTGTGGTACCCACAACAACGAAGGAAATTTGTGCTTCTTTATTCCTTTCCTTGTTGGTGGTCGAAATGAAATATGTAGGTGTTCAAACATGATTACCAGTCATTATTCAAAGTTACGATACAGTTAAATATATACTTGGTTTTCGATACTTCTTGAGATTTTGAAGGTTAGTTGTGAAAAATTAGCAAGGCTAATTTGTACTGAGGAAATGCTCAGGTGTTTCGACACTGCATCCAACTCAGTCCTTCAGAATTATTTCACTATTTGGACAATAGTTAAAAAAAAAAGGAGTGCAATACAACTTTCTAGTTCTGTGATTCTCAAACAATGTCCAGATGTCCCCTGGAAGTGGAATACTGGGTTTATGTTCAGCAGCATCTGGAGGACCACAGTTTGAGAACCACTGTTCTAGATCAGCCATACCAAAACTTACCTATTTATACAGCAGAGTGTGGGGAAACTGTTCACTTTGTAACTGTAAAGCTTCATTGCGATTGGCAAAAATTCTGTTTAGAGATAGGAAAAAAAAAATGGAATCTAAATAGCCTAATTTTAAAAATGAAGAATGGAAGGCTTTTTTTCTTTCATTTGTTAATTTGTTTCTTCTCCTTTTGGTTTGGAGAAATATAAAACCCAATTTAAAACTCAGTAAATAGGTCAGTGGAGCAGCCAAACCCCCTGTACCATCCTACCACACAAGACTCTCCACAGTCCCTCCTTTATCAGTTTTACATTTGGCTCAACAATTCACAGTTTCAAATATACCACTAACCTATTCACTGAGTTTTAAATTGAGTTTTATATTTCTCCAAACCAAAAGGAAAACAAACAAACGAAAGAAAGAAAGCCTTCCATTCTTCATTTTTAAAATTAGGCTATTGAGATTCCATTGGGTTTTTTTTTTCTGTCTCTAAATAGAATTTTTGCCAATCTCAATGAAGCTTTAGAGTTACTTAGTGAACAGTTTTCCCACACTCTGCTGTATAAATAGGTAAGTTTTGATATGGCTAATCTAGAACATTGACAATCAGCTTAGCTTTCTTTAGCAACAGAAATCTAGCAAAAACAAAAAAGTAAAGGATTTGGATTTGGGAAAACAAGTGCTAGAAAGCATTTCTTGCTGGTATTAGATGGCGCTAAAATTGGGTGCCACTGGTCCTTATCCAAACTAATTCAGCTACCTGCTATCAGTTTTGAATTAGTAATATGGTGCCTGAATTTTAGCTCCATAGGTGCTTTTCACTCTTCTAACTCAAATCCTTCAAATTTCCTTTTGTTGGTTTCCATCACCGTGGGGAGGGCCAAATCCACAGTTCCTCCTTGCCTTGCAGCTTCACAGGGAAGGACTTCAGTACAAAGTTCTGAATAAAATAATCATGTTGGATAATTCAAATTAGGATATCCTGCAGCCTTTTCTTCATTTTAACAGATGAAGTGATTATTCGGTTGAGTTTGCATCCTGGTAACAGTGGATAAATTCATGCTCATTTTTGGCAGCAGTATAGAAGGTTTGCTACTGCTGCTGTCAGCAATAGTTTTTCAATTACTCACTTTAGCCTGTGGCATTTGATATTCCCATGTCTTTCTGAAAGCACTAGAGATGTACTGAATTTGGGTATAGATTTCATTAAAAATGTCAGGGTCAAAGTGAACTAAAGTGGGGCAGAATCCAACAACAGTTTGTTAGTTTGATTCTCCTACATATTGCATCTTGGCTCCCCCCCACCCCCATTGCTCTGGCAAGAAGCAGATTGTTCCCTGCCATTCTTCCATTGTAATCATCACTCGGCTGTTGTGATTTGTGTGATGTAGGAGAGATCACAGTATCCAGCGTCAGCTTCCTTTTGGCCTACTAGGTCTTTTGGAATATAGGCCTGCAAGTCCTCACAGAATGTGTAACATGTGGATGTGAATACGTTCCCTTCCTGTAAAGATGAATTTGAAGCTCTTGCAGGAAGTAAATGTATGTATGTCCACAAGCTTTGTCTTCTGAGAGGACTTGTAGTCCTTTTCTCCAGAAGGCCTAATGGGCTGAAAGATGATGGATGCTGGCCACCATGGTCTTCCCTAGCTCATGCTTTTGTGGCATATTCCCATGAGCCTTGCTAAGACTTCAAGGGGGGAAAGGCGGCATGCAATCAGAGAAGTAGGGAGGCAACGTACAGATTTGTACAATCTACAAATCAGAGTACATTTTGGGGAGGCAGTGGGCCTCATTTTCTTAATCTCAATTGAGCCCTTCTTGCTTCTGTTTTACCTACATGGAAGAAACATATCAGCTACCTGTATGAACTTCAGTGGAAGGAATAGCCTAGTCTAGGTTGACTGAATAGGAGACATCTATATCATTCTTTGCTAGAGCAGTATGAAAGGCATTTGTGACTCACTTGAAGCAACCATCTACCTTCTCTACATTGCCTAGTATTTAGGTGTGGTAATATATCTTTATTGAGTTTCTAGGAGTGAGGTTGGAGCCCTTATCTGCCTGATCTAAGTTTGTTTCCCTCCTTTAGGCCTTCCAAAGTTTGAGCTGTCTCATCAGACAACATTTTGCAACATGCAGTTTAGACCCTGTCTGAGTTTCCCCATGTTTGCATTGTCTACAGAAAATAATGACAACATTTACCTGAACTGTTACTCAATTTCTGATTAATATTATTTAGGGTTAGAGCATGTGCTTTGCATACAGCTTCCCCATCAATTAGTCCATCATTTTGGGGAGTTTAGATAGTAGGTGTGAGAAAAAGACTCTGCCTGATTGGAAAGCTCCTGCTAAGTAAAGATAGGGATTCCTGCTAGGATCAGTTCACTCACGATAATGAATCTGATTTCTAAAAGTCTGGTTGTAAAAGCTCTTAAGTGCTCACCATAAGTGCTCGCCATTGAATGAATTGTCATCAATTTGAACTGAAAGTCTGGAGATAAACAACTTCCCAATGCATCATGGTAAATAGAATTCCCTAATCTTCCACCTACCTTTTCCCTGATGCTGATTTTTTGTTGTTGTTCACCAGCTGCCTTGGAAATGCAGATACAATCTGCTCCCATGCCACATCTTGTGGCATGTGTGGGTTTCCATCTTTCATGCATTTGTACCATGAATAGAGATGTGCAGCTGAAATCGTGCAGACAGCTACAGATTTGAACTGTCCTCTTGAGCAAGTGGCTTGTTCTACCAGATCACCCCGTTCCAGTGTTCCTTTTATCCTATAATTTGGTCTCTCCCCCTATTTGCATGAATGCCTGGAAAGCTTTTGAAAGGATTACTTATGCAATCAGTCAAAGATTCAGATTTTGTTACATGATCATGTCAATAAGCAAAGGTTTGGATTTATCTGCTGCATCCTTTTAAAAATCCAGTGGGTGGGCACACCCACCTGTGGGAAAATAAATATTTTCCCTCTGACACACACTATTCCTAAACTGCCTGAATGCATAAAAGCATTTTGGGGGGCGCCTTGTCCCACATGCGTATGTGCTTGTAGTTAAAGTAGTCTTTTCTGACTTTATATAGATTAGAAGCAGGATTGGGAGAAGATATGAGTAGAAAAATCAGCTGCTACCACTACCTTGCATCCACCTTGGTTAATTTAACAGAACTTGCAGTCATTTTTTCTTTTTAACCATTTCAGATCTTCTTTGTCCTCCGAAAGAAGAACAGTCAAGTCACGTTCCTTCATGTCTTTCATCACTCAATCATGCCTTGGACATGGTGGTTTGGAGTTAAGTTTGCTCCAGGTAGTCCAACTTTTTAAGTTGATTTTCTTTAGACACATAGCTTGGTACTCATTCGATAAATTATTTAAGTATTTATTATATATGAATAATTTCATAACTTTCTAAGACTTCTCTTATGGCAGATTATAACCACAGCCATAGTTGGGGCCAGGATAAAAAAAATCCAGGCACCACATATTAATCTGCAAGGCTTCCATTTTTGAAAATTCATATGCATTTTTTCTTGGTGCTTTTGCGTGTCATAGTCAGTTTTCGAGATTGGCAGATGGTTTTAATTAAGATCTTTTCTGTGCTTTGGAGAAGAGACTTTGACTCTTTCATGTCGTTTCTTAGATGATTTATTTCTGCTACAGTTTGTACAACAAATAATATGTAGGATTAATCTGTAACTGATATTTTTTTCTTTGCAGGTGGCTTAGGAACATTCCATGGTTTGTTAAACTGCATTGTGCATGTGGTCATGTACACTTATTATGGACTGTGTTCACTTGGGCCAGCTTTTCATAAGTACTTGTGGTGGAAAAAACACATGACAACTATGCAACTGGTGAGTACATTTTAGAACATGTCAGTCAAAAACTAGGGGAGATTTTTGGGTTAACCAAAATATACTGGATTTCCATCCTGAACATAGTAAACATGTTTCAGGCCACAGTGCACTCCTTACTACCCTCTTCTCTTCTGACATTTCCCAAAGAAGATTGAAGAATCTTTAAAATGTACATAAAAGTGAACACTGTTTAGGTAGGTTGGTAGGCAGACAGGCATAGGACTATTTCCAATTGCACAAATAAATCCTCCATGACCTGTTCAAGGCACCTTCATTGGTATCTAATCCATGCTCAGATTTATTTACAGTTGGACCTCCGTATCCACAGGGGATACGTTCCAGGTCCAGCTGTGATTAATGAAAAACTGGATATTTCAAACGTAAGAAAATGGAATGATGAGAAGTATCCATGTCATTTCCCATGATTTCCTGACAGTTCCAAGCCTCTTGAGAAGCTTTAGGTAGGCCTAATGGAACCAGCAGTAGGAGGGTTGGGACTAGGCTGATCTGGTCACCATGGAAAACTGAAACCGTGGTTACCACATCAGCGGATATGGAGGTCCGATTGTATTTCATTGACTGATTTACGTTGCATCCTTCTCTTGGAGATCCCAGGAGAATAAAAAGCTAACATCAGTACAAAGGAAAACATACTTACAGTGGAACCCAGTAATACTGTAGGAAAATACAAATTGTACTTAAAAGTATTTTGATCATGTAATTAGCGGTACCAATAAACCTTTCTTATCATTTTAAACAGAGTGATCAAACTGTGGCCTCCCTACAGACTGGCCAAAGTCAAGAAATGATAGGAATTTTAGTTTTGTAGTATCTAGGGACACATAATTTGGCAGTGCCTGGTTTAATTGTCAGTTTGTTCCTAGCTCATTAATTTGAACTTAGTCTAAAATTCCCATTGTATCTAAACCTTGGCCATACTCTGCAGGGAAAGTAAAAACATACTAGCTTTAGAGTTCAAACACAATTTATATTTTGTCACTTGTTTCATTTCTTCTGCTTCCTTGCATCTCTATTGAAATGTTGCTATATTCAGTTTGGTTTCACTGTTCTTTCGAAATAAGCAGTGGTTAGGATGAGAGTTATCATTTACAAATGTAAAGTAAGGCTGTGCTTTTAAAAAAATGTCTCTGAGGTGGCTTAGAGAAGACTCTTGAGGTGTGATTGTTCACAAACCAATCTGTCTGTCTACCTCTCTCCCTTCTGATGAATATTCTGAAAAGGTGGATTAAAGAAGGGTTGGGAACATGAAAGCTATACACTGTCTCTCTCAGGCTTCTCTGAGGCACTTCTGAGGTGCCCTTATTGTTATGTCTGAACATGGCCTAAGTAATTAAAATAATTTGCATTCTTGAGAGATTAACAGCGTGATGGTCATTTCTCTCCCAACCCAATCCCTTTACATTTAGCATTTTAAACAAAAATTGTTTTGCATTAATCTGCCATAATTTTTTTATGTGTATAAAATAATTTTTGCATAATAAAACAAGTGCATAATGATGTATTATACTGTTCTGTTCCAGATCCAGTTCATCTTGGTCACTGGTCATATGGGACAAGTCTACCTAATGGATAATTGCCCATATCAATACCCAATCTTCATGTTTATCATAACTTTGTATGGCTCACTATTTTTAATTCTGTTCTTACATTTTTGGTATCATGCTTATACGAAAGGTCAAAGACTTCCAAAGCATATACAAAACGGCATTACCAAAAACAAAGCTGAGTGAAGCTCTTCAACATTACTGAATTCTGACTTGACAATCAAGATTATTAGGTGCATAGCACACTGTTTTATATGTGGTTTTCAAAAAAACACTTGTATTTTTACTATAAATTATTTGGGATTTAATCTTGATGTAGGAGGGGAGGGTTAATCTAATAATTAAAAGACACTGGCAGTTTTCAGCAAAATCTGTACGTATTAGAGAATTGTCTTTGTATCAAAGAAATGAATATTTAGCGTACTTCTATAAATATTCAGAAAAATGAAGTGTGTCTGATAAGTATACAAAAATACTTTGAGCACTGAAAGATACATTTTGTTGCTAGCTGGTGTCAAAAGTTACAAGGTCATTTTGATTAAAATGGAATTCAGTTTCATGAATGATTTTGGACTATAAACCTCATTGTTAATACAGCTACTGTAAACATTAACGTGTTTTGTATGAACTGTACTATATTAAAGACTATGATTCTTAAGTCTTAACATTTTTTGTTTAAGCTTGAAGTGTCTTAGGGTATGAAGGGAGGGGTGGTATATTGAGGGACAGGTTGCAAGACTTTCCCATGTGCCTCTCACTTGAACAATAAAGGCTGTTATATTTTGTTATCCACACATGTGGGCATACATGCTTCTTGACTGGTATTTTTAGATTTTTGTAGTTTGAAACTTTAAATCCTTCCACATTAATGTCTTAGTTGGGTTGTAATGAAATAAAAATAAGATATTTTGCCTTTGAAAAATTGTATGTTATACATCTATAGCTAGTTATACATTTCTGGTCCTAGAATTTTTACAGAGATGTCATCACTTTTATGGTTTTGGTTTGAAGACCTGCATTGTTGCTTACTGGGGTATACTAAGTATTTTGAAGCCATAGTTGTAGAGTTTTATTGAATCTCAAAAAATATACAAACAAGTGAACATCTATAACAAGACAAATCATACTCGTGTACATAGCAAATTTAATAATTGTATTTGCCTTTTTTAATGGTATGATGGCCCTGCTGGAGAACCCTAGAAGGCCTAGAAGGAGGGAACATCTGCCACTAACTTAAACTAAAATCTGCAGAGGAAGTATGGAACAGTGATTTCTGTAATGTATTTGTGATCATGCCATCAAATTGCAATGAACAAGTTGCCCCTCCTCAGAGAATCCCAATGTTCACATGAAGAGTGGATGGTCTGCCTAACTTTTTCAGGAAGCTGATTGTGAGCCAGTTTGGTCTAGTGGTTAGGGAGCCGGACTCTTATCTGGGAATACCGGGTTCGATTCCGCCCGCCCCCATGAAGCCAGCTGGGTGGCCTTGGGCTAGTCACAGCTCTCTTCTGAACTCTCACAGCCCCACCTACCTCACAGGGTGTCTGTCGTAGGGAGAAGAATAGAAAGCTTTGTCTGCCGCCTTGAGTCGCCTTAAATGGGTGAGAAAAGCAGGGTAGAAAATACTCTTCTTTGTGCTTGCTTGTAGTAAATGCAAACTCTTTAGTGATAGGACAGTGACCTGGATATAGGGATCATTCACCAGCATCTCTGGAAGAAAGTGTTGGCTAAACCAGTTTGGTCTTGGGGTTATAGTGTCTGTTTCATATCTTGTAGTCACCAAGGTTGATTCTGCACTCCTCCATGAAGCCAGCTGGGTGACTGTGGGCAAATCACAGTTCTTTTTCTGAATTCTCACAGCCCCCTACCTACCTCACAGGGTGTCTGTTGTGAGGAGTGGTACAGGTTTGTCAGCTGTTTTGACTCCTCCTAAATGGGTGAGAAAAGCCAACTTTTCTTCTAAACATTTCTGTAGCTGCCAAGGAACTACAAGAATGGTTCAGTGTTGGTGCTAACTTGGTGACAACCAACAACAGTAGCTTTTAAACAAAAGCCTCTACACGGGATTTCAGCTTTTTGATAAAGCCTTTATTCAACATTTAAGCATTGTGGGCTTAGTTTCTAATCTCTATACTGATGGCACGAGCTTCATAGCTGCCCATCTTCCCCCAACTAAACAGGTCCACAAGAGATCTGGATTAAGGGCCGCGTAATCTAGTTTCCTTTTGTGCAGATGGAGCAGGATTAATGGGGCTGGCCATCCTCAATCGGCATTAATGTGAGAATGAGGGCGCCCAGGATCTGGTTGAAGAAGCTCCTTATACCAGATTGAAGGTTAGTGCAGAAAGGGCCTTCATCAGAAATGCTGGATTGATCATTTTGGGCAAAAAGAACCTTAGCAGATCATGAGAGGATTCTGAATGTCCTTATTTACTATTTATGAAGTTACTCAAAAATTAACATCAAAAGATGGTGAGGAAAATTCACAGAGCTCTATATAAGAACAGATAGCAAATGATCAGGTCACGGGAAGAGAGGCTGTTGATAAGTCTTAAAACACCTCTATTCCTTTTTATGTGCTACACAGATATCAAGTTGCTGTGTTCTGGAGAAAAGAAACATGATTTTATACTTCCAAATTTGAACAAGCATCTGTTAATAAACTTAGTCTCTAACTTTCCAGATTTTGAAGGCACGCCACGGGATGATCCCTCTGATTGCATTTCTCAGGTCCGAAAAACACAGATTACAGTATGTTTTATTCATGGCACCACCACAGATGCCATAGCCGGTACAATTATAATGGTTCTGTGATTCTACAGTTCAGTGGTGTGATAGAGGGGTACGCCTAAAATTGTGGTGTTTTAGACTTTTACAAAGTTTTTAAAAAGAGGAATACCCATTTTTGCCTTTCAATGATGAAGGGAGCATTGGGTGCACATTTGACTAACTTCGAATTAGACCGACTAATTTAGAAGCAGGTTGTGTGAAATTACAAGTGCAGTACAAACAGTGAAATTCATGGCCATAACAAATGCTAGGAAGGAGATACAGTATCTGACTTTTCCCACTTGAGCCTACAGCCTACGATTTCCTGGAGGTTTCCTATCCTAGTATGAACAAGGTGCTGAGTTAGCACTGGCAGTAGTGGTAATCCCCTCAGGTCTTCAGTATGTTAAATAGATTGTCAGGTTTAGTCAAAAACCTTTTGCTTGGGAAGTCCTCGTTATCTTAGCACACGTACACCTCTGCACTATTATCTGTGCTTTTTTCTGTTGTGCTAGTTTTACTGCAATTTGCCCTTAGAGTAATGCAGATAATAAATAAAACTTGATGACACATGAGGGTGGACTTGAAGGAATTGAGAAACAAGGAATGAATAGAGCAAATTTGTTTAATTGTGCACTTAACTGGTACATCAAGGAACTCTGTGAAGCCATTCCTGAAAGCATTAAAGCCTTTATTCAAATGATACTGGCATCGTCATTACTGTGCAGTATTTTAGCTTGCACTGAGGAAAGCAGAGCAGCTAAAGGAAATGGTATTAGAGGTTTAGAATATAGATACATGGCTACAGTTTACATGGCTACAGTTTTATACAAATCCGTATGAAAATTGTACTGAACCTATAAGTTTCTGTGCACATTAGGAAATCCCAAATTGAAATTTACACAGAAGTGAGATTGGGCTCAGGCCACTTTGCATGCTGCTGCTGTCTGCTCCTGGTTAAACTCGGTAAAACAATCCTGCACAACCAAATGAACCCTGGCAAACAAAACGAGATGAAGATGGGGACCAAAAACAAAAGTTTTTTTCAAAATAACACATGGAGTCCTATAGGTCAGGATAGAAATGCAGAAAATAAACAAAACTTGGTGACACGAGGGGAGGGAGCTGAAGAAGGAACTGAGGAGCTGAAGCATGAACAGAGCCTTTCTCTCCTGCTTGAAAATGCCCAAAAGCAATTGATGGGTCATCATAGAAGAGGATGCTGGGCCAGATGGGTCCTTGTGTGGCCCCATACAATCCAGCAGGGCTCCTCTTTTGTTCTTATAGTCAACTGCAGCCGTCGCACATCAGTGACGTTAACCGCGACTAGAGCATTCACGGATTCATTCCACCACCGCCAGCCAGGCTGAAGCAAAAGAGATCCTCATTCATTCTAATAAATGACGTCATTACTACACGCTCCAGCCTTTCCGCTCTCGCCAGATTCACTTCAGTTGCTAAGCAACAAGGGTTGGAAAAGACTAAAAGCTCATTGGTCCGAAGCGTTTGGCCTGTAAAATCTGACGTCAATCCTCTCGGGACGGGGGGAGCCAATCAGCTTCTTGGGAGGGGGGGAGGGAGTGGTGGAGGCTTTTTAAATATGTGCGCAAGCGCGCGCGTGCAGAAATGTGTCCCTGTAAGCAAAGAAAAGTTCCAGGTGCGTTCCTTGAAGAGTCACCGTCCAATCAGATTCTTCCACTCTACCGCGTGACCCCAGCCTCGTCCAATCGGGACTTGCCCGTATCCCATTCAAACTCACCTTTCCCGGAGTGGGTCGTAGGCGTTCGTTGTATATCGACCGGTCTCCGTGGAAACGGGTCCTAGTCGTGGTGGATGCTGTTGGGCTGTCGTGGCGGCGGATGGAAGAGCCGCGACTTGTGGGCCCTGGGCCTTATCGCGCCACCCGGCTGGTAAGTGAAGCAGCTTGGCGAAGACCGTCGCTTCGGTGCCCTGGAAGCGCTTTCCCTGTGGGGACTGAACAGGAGCGGACGGCGCGTTCCTTGCAGGAGCGAGTCTCGGCTTTCGTTCCCCGGGAAGTGAATTTCGGAGGTTTTGGAGCAGTCGCGGGACTCTGTGCAGCTGCTGTTCTACAGGGAGACTCTGGAAAGTCTCCATTTTACCTGTGGTCACACCTAAGGCATAGTCCATCTTCAGCCCACCTCACTTCAGCAAAGTGACCAGTAATTTCCTTTCCACATTATCTACCCCCAAAAGTGAATTTTCTGAATTATTTAACACTGAAAGGAAACAGCTTGGCTGAGGTATTCTCCCACTCTGAAAGTGGACTGAAGCTGATTTAAACCTTAAGTGTGGCCACAGTTTTTTCCCCTTCGGGATTACAGTTGTGCTTCCTTGAAATCCATTATGTTTTGAAGCTGCATTCTTAAAATCGAACTTTTCCAAACTGTTACTTGCAGGGCAGCTGTTTGCTCCCAACAGAAATAACAGACCTGGCAGCCTTTCTTGTTCTGGAAAGAAAGCATTGGATAGTGTTTGCCAGGCACACTTGTCACCGTCCCATGGGATTTGGGATGGTAAAGGCTGGTTTAGACACAGTACACAGTATCAGCTTTGAGCATCTAGCCCCCTATTGCCCGTTTTGACTAGCAACAGATGTCCAGTGCCTCAGGCAAACTGTTTTACATCATTTACTGCCTAATCTGGTGGTATCTCCTGTGCTCTACCATAGAGTCAGTTAGTTCAAAACACCTATGGGTCTGGAACACCTCCCTTTTGAAACCAGGCTGCAACGTCTAGGCCTCTTCGGTCTGGAGAGACGGCGTTTGAGAGGGGACCTGATTGAAGTATATAAAATTATGCACAGTATAGAAAGGGTGGATAGAGAAAATTTCTTTTCTCTATCGCACAACACTAGAACCAGGGGCACTCTATGAAGCTGATGGGTAGGAGAATAAGGTCTGACGGGGGAAGTATTTCTTCACTCAGAGGGTCATCGGCTTATGGAATGTGCTGCCAGAAGAGGTGGTGACAGCTACTAGTCTGGATGGCTTTAAGGTAGGGTTAGATAAATTTATGGATGACAGATGTATCAATGGCTACTAGAACAAATGCCTAGTGCATCCTTCAGGCTGAGGGGGGGGAGGAACTGGGGCGCTTCTAAGGCCATCTGCTGGGACTTGAGAGCAGGAGAAGGTTTGTCCTTGTCTCTGCTTGAGATGCCCATGAGCATTTGGTGGGCCACTGTGTGTGACAGGATGCTGGACTAGATGGGCTGTGGCCTGATCCAGCAAGGCTTCTCTTATGTTGTTATGTATGGGTGAATTGTTTCCTTAGCTGATGGGGCAGTTTGTTAACTAAATAGTTTTGAAGCCAGAAAATAAATTTCATTCGTGCTAGCCATTTTAGTGATTTTAAATGAGGAAGGATAGCAATATCATTTTGTGCACCAATATCCATCACATGCTTCTTGAAAATCTGTCTGGCCAATATGCTCTAGCACTTTCAGAGGAAGACCACAGTGAGTGATTATATTATGAAGTTGATGGACCCATGAGTAGATGTTCTCTTTCCTAAATGGTTCATTGAGGCACATTCTTGGAAATCTGTTTCTGGGCATCCTGTATCAAAGAAGGGGCAAATAAGCAGTCCTGATTCAGGGCATTTACTTGTTGGATTCTGCTCTGGGTACAGTATTTTATATTGTAGGAAATAGCTCAGTGGTAGCGCAACTGCTTAGAAAGCATAGGGTTGCAGATTTGATAGCACCATCTTCCGGGTAGGAGTTAATGGTAAGCTACTTGTCTGTCAAGAAAAGTGCATGGATGTGTCATAGTACCTAATAACAGCAGTACTGTACTACACAGGAGAATATTTGTAAATGTGTTTTTTTCAGTGGATCTCTTTTTTAAAGGAAACTCCAACCACATTTAAATTTAGAGTAAGAGGGAAAAGTTCAAGTAGCTAACTGTATGCAAAACATTCTGAGGTTGGTGGAAGAACTATCTGTTCCCCAGTTCCTTTGCTGAGTACTTCCTATCCTTGCTTGAGGCTTAATAATCAAGCACCAACTTATTCTTAAATAAATCTTTATGGCGTCTTTCTTCTCTTCAGTGGAATGAAACTATTGAGCTTTTCCGAAATGGGATGCCCTTACGGAAGCATCGTTGTCACTTCAAAACCTATGAGCGCTGCTTCACAGCTTCAGAGGCAGTAGACTGGTTACACAGACTGCTAAGGCACAACCAGAACTTTGGCCCAGAAGTGACTCGCGCGCAAACCGTTCAGCTTCTTAAAAAGTTCCTGAAAAATCACGTTATTGAGGATATCAAAGGAAGATGGGGCAAAGAGGATTTTGAAGACAGTGCCCATTTATATAGGTAATCAACTGAATGGCAGAATTACTTAAGTTGAAATCTTAATATTATTTATGTGTATTTCTGTATCATTGTTTTCATAGCAAAATGTATCTCAGATGCAAATAAGAACATAGGGAATCTGGCTGGATAAGGTGATGGTGCAAACAGGAAAGTCAAACTTATCCTATTGAAATATCACAGTAAAAAAACACACGGTATGAAACTTCAAGGGAGTCAACACAGATTAGACATTAGAAAAAACTTCCTGACAGTAAGGGTAATCAGTAAACTGAATAAGTTGCCACAGGAGGTAGTGAGCTCTCCTTCACCAGGAGGTCTTCAAGCAGAGGCTGGACTGCACCTGTCTGGGATGGGCTAGGAAATCCTGCATTGAGCAGGGCATTGGACGCAATGACCCCAGAGGTCCCTTCCAACTCTATAATTCTATGATTCTAAGTAATGTTAAAGCAAGATCTGACACAGTATTTCCTTCATCAAGATGTAAGATTTATTAAAGCGCTTTACATGACCAGTCATGGAAGGAGTCCTGGGTACTCCTTAACATACAAGAGATATGTCCCACTTATATAGCCAAAAAATAATGCCCCTTCCGGATAGTAACAGTACATCAGATATAGGTAAAAGATTAATAATGACGCAGAAATGTTAATTTGGAATACATTTAAAATAACTCAAGAGGCATAAAGAAACTGGGAAAGGAGAAGGAAAAGTTCCTCTTTCCCTTCAGACAACTTAACCGCAAATGTCTGTTTACTTCTACTCTGGACAAGCATTGTTACAAACTTATAAATCACATCATATTATGCACCCAACTATATAGGGTAAAGGTTAACCTAAATAAAACTAATGATTATATGTAAGCCCTAAATTGAGATTATACATAACAGATTAAAATATCCATGACAGTAAGCAGGGTCAAAAGTCAGAATTACAAGAATTTTTAAAAATTATTTTTTCTCCTTGTAATCTTTTAAAAAAATGTGTTTATTTTTAGAAGATACACCTAAAGAGGAAAATGATACACAAAATGTTTAGCTTAAGGGTGTTCCTGGAGTCATCTCTGTCCATGGAGGCTCAAGGAGGAGTGCCTGCACTTTAAAAAGCAGCGGTGTGCCTACTCTTTAAGAGGTTTATGAAGTCTTAAACAATCATTGCCCCTTTTTGAGCATGGCACAGGAAAAAATGGTAGTGATTCAATTTGAGACACTTTTGGAGGAAGCAAATTATCCAGACCCATTTCAATCTGACTTTTAGTATGATCATGGCACAGGTAAGATGGCAAGGGAGGCAAAGAAAGTGCAACCCACTAGATCCAGGTTAGCTTCACAAGCTATATATAGCAAAGAAACACCATTAACTGCCCCCCATCTGTGTTTCTCTCTAGCGCTTTCCCAGTAGTTTAACTTGCCCTTTTTGGTTGCACTACAGATCAGTACAGGAAGGGTATATGTAAATAATTAAGCCATGTAAATACATGCAAACCATTTGGTGTGAAGTGGGCTCCTCTGGATCTATCAGATTTTATTTGCTATCCTGAAGTATATGCAAGCCTTTGTTTGGAACTTTTCCTTGCAACCTCTGCAAGGAAAATTTTCATGGTGCATTTGGCGGCATAAAATGGGAGAATCTTAACCAGTATGGGTATGTCCTAAAGTCTAGACTGTATGTATGTGATCTTTAATCACAGTGGTTATTGACCTCCAATTAGAATATTCTCTGCCCAATTTTTTATATTTAAACATTAAATTTAAATGCTTAAATGCACTGATATATGGGATAATAACCAGGAAATAAGCAAATGAAGTTTCTTCACTATAAATATTTATGGTTTGGATTTTATTATCTTTTAAATTTTTTTTTTTAAAAAAATCTAGATTTCCTCCTTTTTCACCACTGAAACCATATCCTAAACGGTCTTCTCATCGGAAGGAAGTTGTGAAATTCCCAGATTGGAATGATCTTGAAAGAGATAGTTTCCAAGGACAAATTCCAGTGAAGCCCATTATGTTGGTAAGGTTACTATTCAAAATATTATGCTGTTTGCACTGTTGTAAAGAGGAACATCAGAACAGAGGATTATATAAAACCTAGGCCATTGGTTTCAGTGTAACTATTGATTTGGATGTGAGGTCGATCTGGCTGCGACATCTGTCAACCCATTGATCGCCAGGGTTGATTCGGCTGATCTGGCTGGCTAGGCGGGTGTCCCCTTCCTCCCTCACCATTCCATGTGCGTCCCTCCCGGAGCTGCGCGCTCGGTGGAAGAGGATGACCATCCCAGATTCTAGCTTTCTTGAGTTGAGAACAGCCAGTGTTGTAGAAGAAAACTGTTTTAAAGTAAACAACTGCAGACTAAAAGATTTTGGGTTCTTCTGTTGTAGAATTCTGAACTGTGGTTCAAACGTCACAGCATAGCAATTGGAGAAGTTCCAACCTGCAAACTCATTCACCGCCGACAATTAACAGAGGCTAATCTAGAAGAGATATGGAAGACAATGACACTATCACAGTGAGTATAGTACTTGAGTTCTTCTCTTCCATTTTTGTTTATTTTAGCAACAGCGATATTTGGAAAAGTCCTTTTTTTGTCTGTTGGTCTCAAGAACCCTTACCAGAGTGACTGTTGTGATTAGCTAATTGTGAGAAAATGTAATTTCAAACAGACACATATGGAGGGTGGCTCTATGTCTCCTGAGCTGCTTTATAATGATAAACGCAGCATAAAAAAAGCATCTGCCAGATCCTGCTGACAGATGACACTAAAAGTGGGCACTGGTGTTCAGAGCATTTCAAGCAGCGGTATGCAGAGATTTTGGCTCATTCTCACAAATCCTGGCAATAACTTGAGCTTTCTTTGTAATTTCAGCCAATCTGTGACATTGGCTCAGTTCCTAACTACTACATGCCATTTTTAGCGCCATCTAGTGACAGCATGCAACACTTACCAATGCTTGTTTTTAATATACCTTATTGATGAAGGTAGACAAGTTGATCATAAGTATTGGGAAAGGGAGGAACTCTCAGACAATGCTATATTCGTAGTATCCATACTATTTCATTTTTCAAAGTTGCTTTTTATTTCATTTTTACAGAGCTCTGATAGACAGTGATCTGTTATTTTGCAGCAGTTCAGAATGAGAATTGAACTACCTTCTGTGTATACCAAGTCCAAAATCATTTTGCAGCTTTAAGTAAGATGCTCCTATAAGGTTGCCCAGTTTGGCATTTTCAAAAATCCATAATTGATCATTGTCATGTTTCCTGCCAGCATTGACACAGAGTTTCAGATAATGGGTGTTCTTTGTGGATGAAACCAAACTGCCCACAGACCACTAGTTTGCATTTCAAAGACAGCATAAGCTATATAGTTATGATATATGGTTTTCCTCCCTCCTTCAACTAACTGTTTTGTTGATCTAAGAAATCTTCTTGTCTTTTACACAGCTTACAAAAAACTTTAGGCTTGGATTCTTTGAATGATGTATTGGACAGTAAACTTGTGAATCCAAAGCATATAATCCAGAACGTGTATAACGTGAACAAGCAGGGAGTTGTCATTTTGGAAGATAAATCACGTAAGTAGAATGTTTAGTTTAGTTTATGTAGCTTGCTACATTTTCCTTTAATTTTCATTTTATGCCGTTAAATGGATGTAAAGTCTTCAGTGGCAGAATTTAGTCTTCTGCTCTTGCCCTGGAAGAATAATGACCCTTTTACCATTAAGGAAACCAAGAAAGAATTATTATTTGCATCAACCTTCTTTTTGGTAAAGGTTTTTATCATTTAGAATGAATGGGGAGCTTGGATCTTCTTAATGTTGTTGGATGAACTGTTGGATTCATCAGTGAAAAAGGCAGTTTTAGCCTACAATTTTAATCCCTGTTTTAAAACAAAGGGCCTCTTCGCACCTTCACTTCCCTGGGAAATTGGCCCAGGGAAGTGAATATGGGGGACGGATCCAGTATCCACACTTTGGGATGCCGGATCCACCCCAAACCTCACCAACGCTTCCCTAAGTGCTGGCGAGATGCAAATTGTTGTGATTGCCTCTATGCTACTAAAAATTGGTTTACACCTGTACACACAGGAATCACTCTGGCACACCTGGAGCCGCTAGGATAGAAGTTGCTCTGCACAATGCAGATGCCTCATGCTGAGGCATCTCCAGAGTTCCCTGAGGAGGTAGGTGTGAATAGGCCTAAAGTCTAGGGCAGTTTATACAAGGCAAAACTGTTTCACCATCAAATATACAAAGTCCAATTTCATGAAAGAATAAGAGCGGAGTTGTTCAGAATGGAGTAAATAGATAATATCAGTACTAAAGGTAATCAACCCAGATTGTTCATCGGGAGAACAAATGCTGAAGCTGATACTTCGACAGCATAATGAGAAGTCAAGACTCATTGGAAAAGACCCTGATGCTGGGAAGGATTGAAGGCAAAAGGAGAATGGCAGAGGATGAGGTGGATAGATAGTATCATGGAAGCAATGAACACCAACTTGGGCAGACTCTGGTAGACAATAGAGAACAGAAGATCTGGTGTGTTCTGGTCCAGAGGATCATAAAGAGTCAGACACAAATGAGCAACAACAAAGGCCTTGATAAATAAAACAGCTTTTCTGTGGTTCATGAAGAGACTAAAGGTAATTTCTGTGTTATAGTTAGTGAGGTGAGAATTCTCTTTGACTTTTGTAGCCTTTACCTGTTAAGAAACAATTCCCCATCAGGTATCCTCCAATACTTCAAAAATAAGGATAAATAAAAAAGATGGTTATATGATTTATGTCTCTACCTACCATGCTGTTTTGTAACCTTAAGCTTACTTTGTGGAAGACTAATTAACTATGGTATTGATATTGGACAGATTATCCAGTAAAGAGATTAACATCATTTAGTCCTCTTGATATTATAGAGATACTGCTTTCTTATGGGCTATGAGAATTTTTCTTCTTGGGACCACAGCTCTCATCTTCCCAAGCGTTTGGCCAAAGTACCTGGGCTCATGTCATGTCATTAATGTCAACATAGCTTCAGATTCCCCATTACTGTGTTCATGAGAGGCAAATTTGGAAGAATGGGGCATTCTTCATATTGGGATGACACAGCCCAGACTCCCAGTTCACGCTTCATCCCAACATTACTGAAAAGGCAAATATTAATAATTTCTATTAGATAACAGCTGTGCACAGGCAGTCTTTCAGTTGTAGGGTATATTGTCTCTTGCCTTATAACAGCCAGGTGAAAACCATGGACCCAAATAGTTTTGTGACACCCAGCATTAGGAATTCAAGCTCATGGGTTATATGGACTCTTGGTCAAGAACCTCTGCTGTATATGTTACACTAATTCAGTCTTATATATCTTAATTTTATGTGGGTGTTTACCTGTATGCAGTAAAGTATAGAAAGGAGGGAAGATGATGACACACCTGCCTACCAAAATGGAGGCCTGTATCTGAACTTGAAAAAAATCTGATTAATGGAAAATCAGGGGAATACTATGCAAGGATCAAACAGACAAACCCCCCAGCAAAGACAGAAAAGAATTAAAAAGTTACGATCTCTTATTAGTTAGCATTCTCTATTAAGTGGAAACAGAAATGAAAGAAAAAAGCTTTGCCATTTTTACCTTGCTTACATGAGCACTTTAAGAAAATGGCATAAGGCTGGCAACAGACATACCCATGCAGTGAACCTCAAGTCAAAGCCAGCTTAATTGAACTCAACAGCAACAATATTTTTAAAAAGAAGTCATTAATGCATTGAGTGCCAACTATTTTCATAACACTGTAATGAAAATTGGATTTTCAGGAAATGCTGTGCTGTCAGGCTGGCAACGAGAGACCATGAGACTCTTTCTTTAAAAAGATGAACAGTGATTTATTTCAGCTCAGTGTTAGGACATTTCTTGTTGGGAGCAACTTGGAACAGAAAGCCCAGCATATTTATATGTTTCATAGCTGGGCCTTTCATAGTTTGGCCTTCAACCAATGAACAATAACTATATTTTTCAAAACCCAATTTAAACTTGGAGCCAAAATGTATCACTCGACCCCAGCAGGGAGGGGGTAGTCAACTGTCACTTCCAAAACAAGAGGCAGCTACTATATACATATATACAGAATCACATAAGTGGCAGAGATCTTACATTCAAATATTATGGCTAGCCTTGCCTGACATGTGCTAAGTTTAGTGCAAACTATTATTGCAGCGTCAACAAATTCATAATTAAGACTGGTAATTTTTATACATGTGGGTGTGGCTGTGAGAAAGAATTCAGTTAAATAGAACTGCACAAATATTTTGAGTAATTGAGAAATACTGCATGGCATTACCAGAAATATGTTTATGCCTTAGAGCATGTCTTCTATGCAGTTTATATAGTGCTTATTCTGCAATAATATTTATACAGCATGAAACTCAAGCACATTATCTTTCTGAAGATAGTGTGTCTCTGTGTTTCCAGTTTTATCCTTATGGAAGCCTCTCTGCAGCCATATATACATTTAATGCATCTGTGAATATCCAGTAAGAAACTCTGCATGCAGACATAACAAAGCTAATGGAGAGTGACTGATTTAAACTCTAGAACCGTTGTCAAATTTGCCATCAGTGTCGCCATCCTTAAAACAGAAGGGAGTTGCTGTCTATAAACAACAGTGTACACTACTGTAATTTTTAAGAGTAAGGTTGAAATTGCATTATTATTAGAAGCTGTTGTATAAAGTGGAATGAATCTAAAAAGCGAAGAGGTGCAAGATCATGTATGTAAGATCTTACAGGCAGCAATTCCTTGCATAAAGTACTCATACAAATAAATCAAGAGTGAGTGGATTCCTACAGAAGGAAATCCTCATTAATTGATTAATTATATCCTGTCTTTTACCAAATGGTCCCAGGGCAGGTTACCTTATAACATATCAAATAATAAAACATAATTAAAAATATCGCTCCTTCCCTAACAGGACAGCACCCTGAGGAAGCTACTTAAATGGCAAAAGCCTGGGTGAAAAGATATGTTTTCACTAGGCACTGAAAACTATATAGTGTAGGTGTCTGGTGAACCTCAAGAGGGAGGCTGTTCCAAAGTCTAGGAGCCACCACAGAAAAGCCCCCCTCGTATGTCTCTATGCCGCATACCTCTCCAAGAGAAGGAACTGCAAGAAGGCTCTCTCTTTGAGATCTCAGGGCACAGGCAGGTCTATATGGGAGAAGGCGCTCCTTCAGATACCCAGGGCCCAAGCTGTTTAGTGCTTTAAATGTTAGTGTTAACACCTTGAATTGGGCTCAGTAGCAAATAGGTAACCGGTGCAGATCCTTTAAGACCGGCATGATATGAGTCTGGCCAGAGACTTCCATTAGCACTTCCAACTTCTGCACCATTTTCAAGGGTAGGCCCATGTAGAGCACATTACAGTAGTCTAATCTGGAGGTTACCAGAGCATGGGTCACTGTGGCCAAGTTATCCCGATCCACGTAAGGCTTCAGCTGGCAGACTGAATGAAGATAATGGCAGCCACTCCTGGCAGTCACTGCTACATGGGACTCAAATGACAGCAATGAATTCAGGAGTATTCCCAAGCCACGCACCTGATTTTTCTGTACATACTGCATGTGCTGGCTATATCATGAACAAGAAACCCAGCCAGAAGGAGACAACTTTTATTTAATCTAGCTACTAGATACAACCCATGCCCATGAACCCAGTTTGCAAATGGATGCAAGCAGATCCATTTGTGAGGTTTGCGCCTCCTGATTCCTTTAAAACTGCAAAAACAAATAAATCCTAACCTTACACCTTTGATATTGTCCTCTTCCACTGCTTTGATTTATTTACTATCTTTTTATTTTGCCCTTAAGGCTCTAAAAGGCTTGCAGAACCGTTTGCAAAGTGTTAATGTAATGCAGGTCCCTAGCTCAAATTTACAGTCTAATAGACCTGGCACTTGAGGGGAGAAGGATAGGGAGGGGGAAAAGAAAATGAAGGACAGATAGTGTTGCCCGCAAAGTCCATCTATTGCTGCAAGTATGCTGTTGGATCTCAGCAGCTTGCTGTCTCTGCTTTGCTCTGACAAGGTGGTTCTTGGATCTTAGGTCGTGGCTGTCAAGGAGTGTGAAGGCAGAGCTCACCATCCAGCTGTCTTCTACTTTAGGCAATATGGGTCTTGGAGTCATATGAATGTAATCCATGGTCATCTCTAATCGATGTTTTTGTGCTGAGTCACATTTTGTGGTAACTTCAGATAGACATTTCAGATGTACTCTGGCTTTGTAATATTTGTCTAAAATTCTTGTGTCATTATATACAGAGGAGCTGCCTCACTGGGTACTGTCAGCAATGAAGTGTCTGGCAAACTGTAAGTATCAGTTTGATTTCACTGAACTGGGATATCTCCCCCACGCTCCAGATGTGCTTTAAGGAATTGACTTTAACTAGACTAGAGTAGATGGGGAATCCAACAAGCATCGCTGGTATCGCATTCTGTGGCATGTCGCATTCTGTGGCATGTCACTTTCCTCTGGGCTTCTGTTCAAATTAGGGTGTCCTCTAAAGCTTTTCTTATTTCAGAGGCCTAGAAGCTTTTGCGTCCTGTGTGCCGTCACTTGTGATTGCCAGAGAAGGGTGGCTGGATGCAAAATAAGGTGTGACTTCTGCTTAATAGCTGTACAGAGAAGGGACTTTCAGCAGATGTGGCTTATAGCATAAGCAAAGCTGCTGAAACTCCTTTGTCTATGCATCTGTTAAATCGGAGGCCCTGGTTCACGCCAGAGCTGAGGAAGATGAAG
Organism: Aspidoscelis tigris stejnegeri; assembly: GCA_023333525.1. Lineage (NCBI taxonomy): Eukaryota > Metazoa > Chordata > Lepidosauria > Squamata > Teiidae > Aspidoscelis > Aspidoscelis tigris. Next base: position 27,447,833 of record JALMGA010000007.1, on the reverse strand, counting down.
CGGGTTGGACGACGGCTAGATCGCAGGTGGCGGAAGACTCGACTCTTATCTGACAGAACTCGCCATAGGAACTTTCTTCGTTCCTACCGGGAGGCAATACGTGCAGCGAAGAGAGCCTTCTCCTCTGCACGTATTGCGTCTGCAGAGTTCCGTCCAGCAGAGCTGTTTAAGGTGGTGAGGGAAATGACGCAGGTGCCCCCTGCGCCAAATCCCTTACTTAACCCGACGACGGCCTGCTGTGACGCGTTTAACAACTTCTTTGCAGACAAAATCTCTCAGATAAGAGCCGACTTAGATGCCACCGTTGAAACAGAGTCGACAGGCGAGGCGTCCAGTGACTCCGCCGATGTAGTCATACTGGATCAGTTCCAGTCTGTGAGTACTGATGACGTGGACAAGCTGCTTGGTAAGGTGAGGAAGACAACTTGCCCTCTTGACCCTTGCCCATCATGGCTGGCCGTCCAGGGGGGGGATGCATTGATGAGATTCCTTACGGATATCATCGGTGCATCCTTTAGGGAAGGATATGTTCCATCTTGTTTAAAGGAAGCGGCAGTTAGGCCGCTCCTGAAAAAACCTTCCCTAGACCCCCTGGATATGAGGAATTATAGGCCAGTGTCATTGCTGCCATTCTTGAGCAAGGTGATCGAGAGGGCGGTTGCCCTTCAGCTCCAAGCTGTCTTGGATGAAACCGATTATCTAGACCCATTTCAAACCGGCTTTAGGACAGGCTTTGGGGTTGAGACCGCCATGGTTGCTTTGACCGACGATCTGCGTCTGAGCATTGACAGGGGGAGTGTGTCCCTGTTGGTGCTCTTAGACCTCTCAGCGGCTTTTGACACTATAGATCACGGCATCCTCTTGGACCGCCTGAAGGGGTTAGGCATCGGGGGCACTGCTTTGCAGTGGTTCCGGTCCTTCCTCTCGGGCAGGTCTCAGAGGGTGCTGCTCGGGGACTGTAGCTCCAGTAAGAGGTACCTCACTTGTGGGGTTCCTCAGGGGGCTATTTTGTCCCCGATGTTATTTAACATCTATATGAAGCCGCTGGGTGAGATAATAAGGAGTCATGGTGCTGGGTGTTATCAGTATGCTGATGACACCCAAATCTATTTCTCCGTGTCTCGTTCGTCGGCCTCGAATTCCGATGGCATCTCTTCTCTCAATGAATGTCTTCAGGCGGTAATGGGCTGGATGAGGAAAAACAGACTGAAACTGAATCCAGACAGGACGGAGGTGCTCATGGTAGCGGCCCCGAAACCAAGAATTGGGTTGCAACCTCCAGTCCTGGATGGGGTCACACTCTCCTCCAGTGACTGTGTTCGCAGTCTGGGGGTGCTCCTTGACTCGTCGCTCCTGATGACAAATCAGGTAAATGCGATGGTCAGGAGTGCCTGTTATCAGCTTCGGCTGATACGCCAGCTGCGCCCTTTTCTGGAAGTAAGGGATCTCGAGACTGTTGTGCACGCGCTGGTAACCTCACGCCTTGACTTCTGTAATGCACTCTACATGGGGCTACCCCTGTGCTTGACTCGGAAATTACAGCTGGTTCAAAACATGGCAGCCAGGCTTGTCTCAGGAACATCTAGGAGGGACCACATCACTCCCGTTTTGAGGTCCCTCCACTGGCTGCCTATCAGCTTCCGGGCCCAGTACAAGGTGTTGGTTATCACCTTTAAAGCCCTAAATGGCTTGGGTCCAAGCTATCTCAGGGACCGCCTCCTCCCGTACAATCCTCCCCGCACTCTCCGGTCCTCTGGGAGGAACTTACTGCAGCCTCTAAAATCTAGGCTTGCGGCGACCTCCCAGAGGGCGTTCTCTGCTGTCGCCCCCAAACTCTGGAACGACCTGTCGGATGAGATCCGTCAGATAACATCATTAGACAGCTTTAAAAAGGCGGTCAAGACGGATCTCTTCCGGCAGGCCTTTCCAGATTAACCATCCCGGCCCAGATTCCCTGATTCCTCCCGTGGCCCCATCTTAGTGATGGTTGAGGATCAACAGAGGGACATCAGGGTTTTTAGTTTTTAAATTATTGTTTTACGCATTGATATTGGTTTTAATATGTTATATTGTTTAATACTGTCTTAAGGGGGGGAGGGCTAAGGTGTTTTTAATTGTTATATTTTATATTTTACTGTTGTTAACCGCCCGGATTGGTTTGCCATAGGGCGGTATACAAATAAATATTATTATTATTATTATTATTATTATTATTATTATTATTATTATTATTATTATTATTATTATTATTATTATTATTATTATTATTATTATTATTATTATTATTATTATTATTATTATTATATGAAAGAGTCCAGTCTTGTCTTTTACAGTAGTCCCTTGATTTACACAGAGATACTGTTCCAGAAAACCCTGTATAAATTGAATCTGTGCAAATTGGGTCACTGACTATGGGTGTTTTTCCACTGTCACTAGAAGTATCCATTAAGTACCCATTAATGGGTACATAAGGGCATTTTTGTACCCATCAGTGGGTACTTAATGGGTACTTCTAGTGACAGTGGAAAAACACCCTGTAATGGAAGAGAGAATGGTTAGCTTAACTGCAGCCAAGAGCTCCATTGTCTAACATTGACCACCTGATGATTACTTTAATTTACTGGATAATTGGGCTCTCAGTGTGAGTTGGGGGAAGAAAGGAGCCTACATTCAAAGGAACGTGGTAGAGCCTCCCAGGAGAGGATTTACTGTGAGTGCAATGCCAAGAGACATAGATGCCATGATTGAAAAGTAGCAACCTTCTCCCTCCCTCACCACGACACTTTTTTTCCTCAGGGTTGTACTAATGCCCAAGTGAAGAATAATGTCTTTGATGTCTCAAATTCCAACTGAATCCAAGGAGCAGTTGCTGACACTGTTAATGCTGTTACGCTGACTCACAAGGGGGATTGGCTCTTCATGTACTCCATCTGGATCCTTGGGTTCTCCATTGGCCGGGTGCTATAACTCTCATTGGTCAGACATTTGGTATCCATTCAAACATCCTTGGATAGTAGTCATTTACAGCACCAGCCAGTAGGTAGGGTAGAGATTTGCAGCACTTAGCCAGTAGGAAGAACTGCAAGCTGTGGAGATGTCACCGATAGGCAGCAGGCAGATGCAGCCGCAGCTGGCGTATGGTACTAGGATTTGCAGTGTTTGACTGATTGGGAAAAGCCCCATGCACTGGTGCAACTCAGCATGTCTTCTGGGACTTCAGCTTCCTGCCTCCAGAAAAGAGTCCCCCCCCCCCTCCTGCAGTTTGTATAGGTGCTTGGGGTTTCTCTTTGCAGCCAAGTACTTCTAGCCTTTGTGCTGCACATCAACTGGGTTGTGTCTGCCTGAGACAGTCATTCCCCCAACCCCCCTGGCAGCTTCCATGGAAGCAAAACTTCCAGTCACTAGGATCAGGGGAAGGAGAGTTGAGAAGGAAAAGAACCACCGTGGCAGGAATGTCCCATCCAAGCCTGCTCCTCTACCAGGTGCTTAAGGCCAAAAGCAGGAGGGCCAGTCCATGAGAAAAGACACAAAGTGGAACCATGCCACCCCCGGAGGCTGCTGCTGCTACGTGTCGCAAACTGCACACTAGTGAAACCAAGGGGCACTGCAACTCGAGGAAGATCTTAAATTTCTGTCAGTATTATACTGAAACCAGTATAAATCAAAACTGCATAAGTCAAGGGACTGCTGAACATCTCAGTATCTTATTGAGAAGTGCTATGAAAAAATTAATTATGTTATATTCATACGTCTCCTGAGAGATTAATGAGTAGAAATGTAAGCTGTCACATTTCAGAATCAGCAAAAACCAAATGAATATTCATATGCCCCCTTTCTTTTTACCCCACTCCTTTAGGGCCCAGGTGTCCAGATATGAAACAACCTACTTATATAGGATTTGAAAGAGATGTCTTCAAAACCATAGCAGACTTCTATAACCACACGAAAGAGCCTCTCCTTACATTTCAGTTTTTTGATCTCTTTGTCAGTGTTTTAGGTAAGTTGTTCTGAAACATTATCCTCAGCACAGTGCACTATTTTGAATTTTTGCTATTTTAATATAAGCAAGAAATTATGTAAATAGCAACAGCAGATACTCTTCATTAGTTAATTCTTGAGCAAGAAATTGCACATACTCTGAGCAAGCCTCTTCCAAATTTTTTAAAAATGGTTTCAGGCTATCATTACTTTCTTTCCCCTCTTCTTGCAACATGAACACAATACTAGGAGGAAAGCCACCTGAAGTATTCACTGACTGTTAAAATGCTGTAATAATAAATATTCAGAATTTAACAAAGAAAACACTTTTATTTTATTTAAGATATCTTAATATCTATACAGTAGGACCTCCATATCCGCAGGAGGATACGTTCCAGGCCCTACTGCAGATAACTGAAAACCACGGATAATACGAATGCTGGGAAATGCACTCCATTTCCCATAATTCCTGTGAAATCCTATGGGCCTCAGAGGAGTTTTAGGTAGGCCTAATGGTGCCCACAGGGGTGGCGGGGAGCTGATCTGGTCACTACAGAAAACTGAATCCACGGTTACCATATCAGTGGATACGGGGTCCGACTGTATTATATATTTACTAAACACGAGGAATACAACTAAAATCATAGTAGATATATAAAAACATGATTAAATTCAGGAGGGGGAAACAAGCATTCACTCTAGAAAGGCCCAGGTAAAAAGATAAGTCTTCAATTGGCACCTAAAGAATTTCTGTGTAGGAGCTGATACAGGAGCCTGAACCCATCACAGTAATGTTATCATTTCTTGCATTGACCTCAAGCTGTATGATACTTCAAGCTGAAGGGCTTGCCAGGGATTAGGGCTTTGAAAGACAGTAATATCATGGACTAAATGGCAAAATTTTTATCTGATGAACAAACAAAAAGTCAGACGTCTGATAAGGGAAAAGGTTGACCCAGAAATAAGAAATGAAAAGCATTGGGGGGTGAAGATACACAGATAGTCTATGTAGTCAAATTTCAGAGCAATTCCATCTTTCTGCCATGCCTACAGCCTATTTTCACTGCAAAACCCAAACCAACCAAGGACTATTAAAGGTGTCTCAATAGCATTTGATCTGCCACACAGGGAAGGTCAATTTAACTGCCAATATGGGAACTAAACATAGGAGAAAAAATACTCCTTCATCTTCCAACGCAAACAGAGCTTTTTAAAAACATGGGCATCCGGGACACTACTTGAAATCATGCCACATTCAAAGCCTACTGATGGCTTTCCCAGCCGAGTCCATTAAAAGTCCATAGAAGTAACCATAGCGTGTAGGTTTCATGCTCAGTGTTGATATGAGTATGCAGCTGTACAATGATGCAATCCTAAATTGGGCTATGTGTTCTGATCAGCTACATGCATAGATCAAGGTTGAAAACTGTATCGTAAACTCTGCTGTTCTGTAAGTAATCTCTTTCATTCTGGCTTATATTATCCATGCTAAAGCCGTATCTACTGAATAAAGTTAAGCCTTGTGCTTGTGGAATGAAGACTTTGTGTCCAATTTCGTGGCTGTAAACTGACTGCCAGAGGTTTGCCGGGAATTCATTCATGTTCTGTCTCCAGTCTGAATCTGCTATCTACAATCCTTGACAAGAAATCAGTCTCATTATGTTCAGTGGTACTTGCTCCAAGGAAAAGCTCTTACAGCTTTCAGGGTATCCTAGGGTGTTTATCTCATTTACAGTTGATAAGTGCCCAAACTGACCCATGGTTGTTGTTTTTTTAATGTTTTGAGCCAGGTCTCCTACAGAAAGAGAAAGTAGCCATTGAAGCTCTACAAATTTGCTGTCTTCTTTTGCCACCAGCCAATCGTCGGAAGATACAACTACTGATGACTATGTTGGCCAGAATCAACTCCAACAAGGATTTGCCACCTCTCTCAGATACAGCTGGCACAAGGACATTGGTTAGAAACAGTAGATCTAGTAATGCTTGTGAATAACATTTGGAATTGCTTTAAGGAAAGCTATCTTTTGGTTATGGAGTATGCCTCATTTTTTTTAAAAAAACAGCACTATATTTACTAGAGAATAGGATTTAGATTTCCTTCTTTATTCCTGCATAACCATTTTAAATTTCTAGATTGCAACTTGGAAAACAACATTATATTTTAAATATTCCTTGATAAAACAGAGATTGGGAGCCACGAAACATCCCATTCATTTCTCACTGTTTGTCCATTTCTCTCCTTCCACATATCTGCTATATAGCTTCTCTAACATCCTACTTCTGTATGATTAGAGATCAAATTAAAAGTCTTTTTAATGGAACAGACAGTAAATTGGTTCTCTTTCAACAGGGAATTCTATTATTCTTGAGTTACAGTCTAGTCTTAATTAGTACAGAATCATATTCAGGTACATAAAGCAGCTTTTGTTGACAATGTTGGAAATGAGTTTTTGACAGAACTAGACTTAAATACAATTTTGCTTGCTCTATGAGAAAATTGTTAGCCATTCTGAACTGAGCATTTGCCGAGGATCCGTTAATATTCTAAGCAAATAAATACTGATAAACATTAAAAAGTGATGCTCTAGTTTGGTTCCACTTCTGTGTTTCAGATAGTCCAAGCCTTTTCTCACTGTATTCTGTGTTCCAAGGATGATGTGGACTTGGATGAACTTCTAGCTGCGAAGCTGGTATCTTTTTTGATAGACAATTATCAAGTAATTTTAAATATTCCTTCTGCCTTGAAAGCTGCAATAGAAGAACACATAGCACACCTTCAAAGAATCCAGGTGGGAGCTGTAGAACAAAGTGGATTTTTTCCTCCAAAAAGAATAATTCAAGATCAAATAGGTTTTTACACATAAATAAGCTTTCATCTGACTGTGTAAAGGATTGTATTATTAATATTATCATTGTAGGCTTTTTTCTTAACTGAGTGCCTGCCACTAAATACAAAGTGCCTGAAAGTAGGGAGAGGAAACTGTTTCCTCAGCCAAAGGCATGAGTAAATATGAGAGTTTTCCTTATCTTCTAAACATATACAGTGAGGATGCCTAGCACATCTCAGTGGGTAGACTGTTCCATAGTCTGGGGTTACCACTGAGTGGGCTCTATCGCAGGTCTCCACTCCTTTAAATATTGAAGCTGGTGGTACAGCCAGGAGAGCCTCTGTCGTAGATTTTAAGGCACATCCATATGGGAGAAGGCATTCCTTAAGATAATTGAGGCCCTAACAGCAAATATGCTTAGTTTATCTACACCCATTCTAGACTGGGTTTAAGGGTGGGGGTGGGGAGTTCAGTACCAAGACTGCCTTAGTCAGCATAATGGATGACCTTTATTGGGAGAGGGACATAGGTAATGCAACCCTGTTGGTTCTCCTTGATCTCTCAGCAGCTTTGTTACACCACCAACCATGGTATGCTGCTGGAGGAACTTTGAGGATTGGAACTCAAAGGCGCTATTCTAGTGGTCTACTTCCCATCTCTTGAGTAAGATCCAGTAGGGGACATGTGTTTGATGTCCTAGGGACTCTCATGTGGGATTCCTCAGGGGGCTGATACTGTCCCTTATGCTCCCTCATATTTATATGAAGTCTCAGAGAGAGGTCATCAGGAGTTTTGGAGTGTGTCATCAGTAAGTGTCCTTTAAGTGATGTCTTGTCAGGGCGGGCGGGCTATATTTTATGTTTAAGGGTTATCTTTTTATTCTTGTGACCCACCCTGGGACCTTCAGGTGAAGGGTAGGATATAAATGAATAAAATAAATAAGGTTTAATAGTGACGCTCTTTTAAGGCTGACATGATGTGCATCCGACCAGCCATTCTGGTCACCCTTAGCTGAGCTTCCCACACAGTGATACAGATGTCTTTGTAATCCATACCATTATTAATGAAGAAATAGTTGCATAAAGCATAGGCATACTTCATTTTCTTTGTGCCACACCTTATTTTTCCTTCTATTGCAGATAAAGTATCCAGGTGCTGATACTGATTCAGTTTTGCCTGCACCATCATTTTGTCATCAAATCACTACTGATGAATTTGAACATCAAAGAACCCAAGGTTATGAAGAGCCCCTGGCAAAGCTCCTGGATGAAATTGCGATGGATATGGAGCTGTCAGCCAAAGAGAAGAAGAAAAAATTAAAACAGGTAAAGGAAATGTGTGCATTTTTGTGTTTAACATTCCTTTTTAATCTGCAGAGGTTGTGTGTGTTTTTGGCTAAAGGGCTTGCTGTCTTTCAGTGTATGAAAATATATACGTATCTACAAATTGAATAGCTCATGGTCTTTGAGATGCATTTTTTTTTCCTGTTCCCTTTGCCTTTTAAACTTACTTTTCATAGGTCTGTTGTAGTCTTATGGATTCTTGTCAAACACTTTGACACTAAATGTCTGCAAATATTTATAGAACACTGGGATATGTGATTCTGTGGTTTGTCAGAGGGAATGAACTTACAACTTGTATAAATATTTTTGTATTGAAAATAATAAAGGTAAATATTTAGAAGGGATCATATAGATGGAAGAGAATATATTTAATTAGGACCAAAGCTTTAGAGGACTCCTACTATGCTTAGAGAGATTGCCTATAGGCGTTTTAGTGTGTCTGTGTGCATTAGGAATAATGTGTTCCTTCTTGTTGTGTATGTTTATTAGCCATGGTCCTAGTCAGATCTGGAAGTTTTAGATAACTTAAGAATAGAATATTTTTGTATGCTTCCGGATGTTAGCTTTTTGTACATATAAGCTTTTGTGTAAATTTAAGCACTGAGTAAATTTTAAGAAGTCTTTTATTAAGTGCTCCATGCATAATCTAGTTAAAAAAAAGATAAGTACCCTGGAATTGTGGGTCTGGAGATGGTTACTAAGGCCACCATAGACTGCAAGAAGAACAAACATGTTAGTCCTGAGTAAAAATAACAAAACTTGATTCTTTCCCTTGAAGTCAAACAAAGACCTGCATACTTTGTGTGTGATATGAGCAAATAAAAGACTAGCAAAATACACTTTGCAAAGTATATGGAAGCAGAAGAAGGGGAAGACCATGGATAAGATGAATGGATGGATGGTATCAAAAAGTCTCCTAAAAGACTAGGAAGAGCCATGAGATATCAAAGAAAAGTCAGAATGGCAAAAATTTCTCAGTATCATCACTAAGAGTAATATAATGGCTCTTCACAAGTTTGCTCTTAATCTATTTTATTTTCAGAATTGGCTACAATACAAAATATAAGACAAACTAAAATGAAACAAAGACAGACAAGAAACTTGCTGTAGTAGCTTTTGTCTGCATGGGTGGGGTGTAGACTTATTGAGATGGTCCTCCCCTCTGAGAAATTCCTGCATGCTATGGGGGATTTCCCTGTTGGGATGGATGGTGCTTCTGCTGAGACTCTGCTCTTTCTCTGGAATCATGAAATGAACAGGGCTATCAACAGAAAAACCTTGGTATTCATGGGCAATGAAACAGGAAGGTCAATGGCTACAGTGTAAGTGGTGTAAATCCTGCTGTGAGTCTGACTGAACACTCGTTAGAACACATTATCATGCCTACTGTGTGGCGATGGTGACAGCAAAAAATGCTTATTTCTCCGCCACTATTGCATTCTTGAGTAACAGTCCAGCAAGTTACTGGTACCAGTAACTTGAATACCGGGACCAGATGGTATTCATCCAAGAGTCCTTAAGGAACTCAAATGCGAAACTGCCAACCTTCTAGCAAAAATATATAATCTTTCCCTACCATCAGGCTCTGTACCTGAGGACTGGAGGGTAGCAAATGTAACACCAATCTTCAAAAAAAGGATCCAGGGATGATCCAGGCAGTTACACACCAGTTCGCTTAACATCTGTTCCATGTATGGTGATGGAAACCATCATTAAAGGCAAAATTAGTGTGCACATGGAAGAGCAAGCATTGGTGAGCAAAAGCCAGCATAGCATCTGCAAAGGTAAATCATGCCTTACAAACTTGTTGGAATTCTTTGAGAGTGTCAATAACCATGTAGAAAAAAGCGAACCAGTAGACATTGTCTGTCTGGACTTGTCAGAAGGCTTTTGACAAAGTCCCACATCAAAGGCTACTGAGTAAACTCATCAGCCATGGAATAAAAGGACAGGTTCTGTCCTGGAATTGTGACTGGCTTAAGGGCAGGAAGCAGAAAGTAGTAATAAATGGCCAATTCTCAGGGTGGAAAGAGGTAAAAAGAGGGGTCCCTCAAGGCTCGGTGTTGGGACCAATGCTTTTTAATTCATCAGTGATCTAGAAGAAAGGGGCACATAGTAAAATAGCAAAGTTTTGCTGATGATACTAAATTATTTATGGTAGTAAAAACTGAAAGAGATTGCCAAGAACTCCAGAGGGATCTCTTAGCATTGGGTGACTGGGCAACCAAGTGGCAAATGTGTTTTAATCTTAACAAGTGCAAAGTAATGTACATTGGGCCAAGAATCCAAATTATGTCTATAAACTGATGGGGTCTGAGCTTTCTGCCACACACCAGGAAAAGGATCTCAGGGTTTTGGTGGACAGTTCACTGAGGGTGTCAACCCAGTGCGCAGCAGCAGTGAAAAAAGCAAATTCAATGCTGAGAATAATTAGGAAGGAATAGAAAATAAGCCAGCAAGTGTCATTTTGCCTCTTTATAATTCTATGGTGAGGCCACATTTGGAATACTGTGTACAATTCTGGTCACCACACCTCAAAAAGGATATTGTAGAACTGGAAAAGGTGTAGAAAAGGGCAACCAGGATGATTAAGGACCCTTACGAAATCAGGCTGCAACGTCTAGGTCTCTTCCGTCTGGAGAGATGGTGTTCAAGAGGGGACCTGATTGAAGTATATAAAATTATGCATGGTATAGAAAAGGTGGATAGGGAAAAATTATTTTCTCTGACACACAACACTAGAACCAGAAGGCACTCTATGAAGCTGATGGGTAGGAGAGTCCAATCTGAGGAGAAGTATTTCTTCACCCAGAGGGTCATCGGTTTATGGAATCTGCTGCCATAAGAGGTGGTGACAGCTCCTAGTCTAGATGGCTTTAAGGTAGGGCTAGACAAATTTATGGATGACATATGTATCGATACTAGAATGAATGCCTAGGTACATCTTTCAGGCTGGGGGGGGGCTGGACAGTATGCTTCTAAGGCTGTTTGCTGGGATTCAAGAGCAGGAATAGGTTTGTCCTTGTCTCTGCTTGAGATGAAAGGGTTGGGTATTCAGGATAGTAGCCTTCTCAGTATTAGCCACTAGACTATTGAACAGTCTCCCCCTGAGGTGCATCAGATATCTTTTTGTATACATTTAGAAGACTATCAGAGATGCTTTTTCACCCTGATCTTTTATCTGAAGAACAGTTTCCCCTTTCAAGCACAGTTATTGTGTGAAAATAACTGGATGCTCATGAATGTGCAATTGAGCATTGCCTGATGGTACATCTGATGGCCCAGAATGGAGCTTCAGCTATAGCTTGCTTTAGCATCTGCATGGGCAAGAGCCCACCCTCCACACTCTTGCTATGATGCATGGCTTGGGTATGTGCTTTAAGGAATGGAGTTTCATCTCCCAAGGTTATGTCAACACTCAAGGTGTTCCATATTTTGAGAAGCAAGTCAAGTGCCAAGATAGCTTTGCTTACTAATGCCTAATCAGGTGTGGTTGTTGTGGACAAGTGCCACAGCAGACTTCAATCTGGGTGAACCAGGACATAGATTCTAAGATTTATTTGGAAGCAAGCAGGTGTTGGATTGCACTATTAAATAAGCTGCCATGTTGTATTCATCTCAGAAAAAGATGAATGGAACGAGTTTCTTCCTTTTTACCTACAAACCAGAAATACTATGGTTTAACGAAAACACTTTAAACGGCAAAATAAGTCCCAGACATGTCAAAGAATCAAAGGAATTAAAATAACATAGAAAAATAAAATCATACAGAAATAACAATTTTTGGGAAAACTAATACAGTACAAAACAGAAATAAACATGTCAACTCTCTAGCACCATATACTGGTTAGGAGGAGAATAAAATAAATTCAAAGCTAAAATTGGGATGAATTTTGAAGGGCAAAGGAAAAGGCAAAGCTGTTGAAAGTGTAATATTTTTTGCTGTGGTGTTTTTTTTCTAGTTTCAGAAATCCTATCCTGATGTATATAAGAAGCGATTTCCTACTCCTGAGAGCGAAGCAGTTCTTTTTCCAGAAAAAAACAAACAGAAACCAGTGTTTTTGATGTGGGCATTTAAAAAGCCTTTTCAACCATTCCACAGAACAAGAAGCTTTCGAATGTAGGATCATGAATGAGCTACATGTTTGTAATGATCGAATTTCATACTACTGAAATACTGGTAAATGCTGGAAACGTCTTTAACAGGGGAAATGAATTTGGACAACAGACTACTAAGCTGAGCCATTTATCAGTATTCTGAATCCAATTATTTCTGTCTGGACTTAGTCATACTTGGAGTAGACTCTGTAATTAACAAGACAAGTTTATCCCATCTACAGTATATATGGCTAAAGTTCAGGTCCTAAATTTAATTTTTGCGGTGTAACTGTATACCAAGCACAATGTGACTCAAACTTCTGTGATGTAGGATCACATTTTAAGCATGAAGCAAGTATTGTAGGATTGGATACACAATAAGCTGGTATGATCAATTTGTTTGTCTACACAAATCATCATTACTGTATTTTCTGGCGTATAAGACTACTTTTTAACCCAGGAATATCTTCTCAAAAGTCGAGGGTCGTCTTATACGCCGGGTGTTGTTTCTTATATGGCGAGTATATTCCAAACTCTATATTTTAACTGGAAAGTTGGGGGTCGTCTTATACGCCCAGTCGTCTTATACGCCGGAAAATACGGTAATTTAGTTTCCTGTTTCATATGTGCCTGTTATTCTACCAGTTTCTTTTTGAAAAGGCAGAACTTGAAACAACAGTTTTAAGTTGGTTTAAGTTCCTGGCTTGTTTTGAAACTGCTAACCATAGTTTCTGAGTTCATGCAAATCAGGAAGCTATGATTAATTAGTCTATGGTTTGAGTACAAGTCTGACAAAGCAAAATACAAAAGGCTGAAAACTGGTAATGTATCAATTTTTATCTTGGTTTGTGTGTAACAGCTGCAATCCTATTGTCCTTTCCATATTTGGAAAGTTCTAAACAGAGTTTAAAGTACTGCATATGTAGATATTATTTAACTTCAGATAGTGTAAAGTACTATAGATACTTGAATGAACTTCAAACTGGATCTTTTTACCTGTGGATCAGGCATTTTATAAACTGATTAAGGTACTACTGATGTCAATAACAAGCACAAGACTTTCTGTTCTTGATCTCGACGAGGTATGTTGAAATTCAGGATCAAACGTTCACATATAAGCCAGGTCCCATTTTAAGTGAATTTGGTTTGTGCAGTTTCAATATAATATGATTTACTTACTGAGACTTTGTTTTAGTATTAAACATTATTAAGTGATCCTGTTTCATTTTAATGCATTTTCTGAACATCAAAGGTCTATTACTTCCCTAATGTACATTTCGCTTTAAGCGTCAACTTGCCAGAATGGAATCCTTGCGTTAAATGGGACCTTAGTATATTCAATATGTGATCTAGCTACACACAAACACATGTACAAAAAATGCATTCTGGTATTCACTGTCACACAGATGTTGTATGGTCTCACATTTGCATAGAATACTTTTTTTGTCACAAACATTTCTGTATGCAGTTTTTGTCCCATGAAAAAAAATGTGAATTGTCATTTATGCCTGTTGGCCTTCTATAGATGTGTATTTGGGGTAGTGTGAAAGAGAAAATGGCCGTATATGTGAAGCTGTTCTGTTGCAAGTGGTCCAGATGTCAAGACAATCTCTACCGGAACACAAAAGGGCCTCTTTTCCATCCTTCTTTTGAACCTTTACTGTTGAGGCCTTAGTACTTATTCTGATTTATTGTGGTTACAGACTTGGGCTGTAAACATTCATAGTAAAAATTAAGCATCTCTAAGGTGACTCAGAGACAGTTTAGACATGAGATTGTTCACTTTCCAGTCTGCTTCTCTCCTCTCTCATGAAAATTGGAGGCTAGAGAAGGCGGATCAGAGGTGGAACCCAAGGGCTGCATGCTGCTGTCTCTGAGGTGCTTCTGAACTGCATTTCTGCTCCTGATCAAAGCTTTAGTCTGTGAGAATAGAACTGATGGCAAAGAATTTTGTTGTTTAGTTGAGTCTGACCCTTCACAACCTTCTGTAGATTTCCATAGACTTCCAATACACCATGGCCATCTATCAGCAGCTACTGTTTGAAGTCACTGTAAGTATATATATAATTAACATCTGTCCCTTTCTTTCCCATCATACGGGTTTCAGTAGTGAGCCTTGCCTTGCCAAAACATGCCATTCACATAATTTTCAGTTTATACCCTATTGCCTCTGAAAAATTCAGTTCCATAGCTGTTTTTCTTCTCCTGTTTTAATTGCTAACTAAAGACCAACATTCTGACCAGAACATTCTAACCTTGTTTGAATGCTTCTGTGTTTGTCAGTGAAATAGCAAAATCGGAAACGACTGTATTTAGGATAAAATCAAAACCGAAGCACAGTTTTCATAGTTTTCATACTGTATTCCTGTGCCAAATAATGGATTTTATCCTATAAATGTGTACTTCAAAGCTACCAAAATCTGCTGCTCTTAATACATTTCAAGCAATAAATTTCTTATGGCTTTAAAGTTTTTGTTTTAAGCCTGTTTTTATTTCAGTATAAAAGAGATAAATACCTTCTTTGGTGAGTAAAACTGTCCTGTTGAACCTCATTTGCTGCTCTTAGCTAGCCTAGCCAAAACAGAAAATATGCTAGTGGTACAATTATTCTTATGGTTTGAGACCTGCTCAGGAAATAGAAAGCGGAGGGTAGGACTAAAGCAACATCTTTTATTACAAAGTGATGTATCAAGTGGAGTTCACTTAAGTTTTGTGTTGGGACCTTTGCTTTTTATCACTACTCAGATGATTCAGATGATCTTAAATTATAAATGAGCAGTGTAACAGCCAAGTTTGCTGAGGAAACTAGTTTATGCTGAGAGGTAAACAAACAAGAACTGCGAAGCACTCCAAATATTGATTGGTTGACATTGGGAGTTTGGCCATCAAAGTATCATATGATGTTCATCCTGGACAAGTGTAAAACGATGCGGACCAGAGAAAAACAGCATAACAATGAGCATAGGCTGATGTGATGTGATGAAGCTGTGACTAAGGTGGAA
Source organism: Aspidoscelis tigris stejnegeri (assembly GCA_023333525.1). Lineage (NCBI taxonomy): Eukaryota > Metazoa > Chordata > Lepidosauria > Squamata > Teiidae > Aspidoscelis > Aspidoscelis tigris. Next base: position 27,432,584 of record JALMGA010000007.1, on the reverse strand, counting down.
AGCAGTCTTGGTACAGTGTTAGATAGTTCAATGAAATTGTTGGCCAAAAGTACATCAGCTGCAAAACACCCAACCAAAGCATGTTAGGAATAATAAGTTATGGTATTAAAAAGGTTGTTATTGCCTTGCATTAATTGATTGCATGGCTGTACCTAGAAATTTGAGTTTAGCCTTGATCACTATATGTCAAAAAGGATACAGCAAGGTTTAGACAAGGTCTGCTGTGAGGAATGGTTGCAGTGGCCTCAGTAAAGATGTATAAAATCAGGTACCTCTATGCCTTTGACTGGCTGGTATTGTAAATTTAATTTTAAATTCTAAATTAATTATGTGTGGATTTAATCGACTTAGTCCTACTTTTAACCTGTTAGTTTTGCTTTGCTCTCTTGCAGCCTGGCTCAAGACCTTATAGGGTAGGATATAAATTTCAAATCTATCAGCCAGTAAGGAAGATTTTTTTCTCCTTACTCTCCTGAAATGCTTGCGACAGAAAAATGGATATTTCTTCCCATAATGCATAATAGAATTATGGAATTCACTACCATGATATAGTGTTGACCATTAGCTTGGATGGTCTTTTGAAAAAGGGTTTGGATACCTTCATGGAAGAAAAGGCTATCTTTGGCTGTCTGATAGCCCCTTGAAAGCCATCTGCTGGAAGAGTATGAGCAAGGGAAGAAGCTGTGTCTTCCTTATGGACTTCTATATGCAACTGGATGGTCACTAAGAAAACAGACTGTTGGACTAGATAGACCAGTGAACCTACCCAGGAGACCATTTTTTCTTATGTTCTGAAGAATGCTTTCTGGGAAATGGATCCCATACAGCATTTTGGAGACTTGAGTTTTAATAAAACTGGAAAAAATAGTTATCTGGCTACAGTTAACTTTTTGTTAGAGTTTCTCCAGTGATTCAGTTCCACCTCTGGGATTTTAGCCACCTAAGTTGGGGGGCAAATGCGGAGCCCCCCTCCTCTCTCCACTCACTGGCTCACACAACCAATTTTTTTTGGGGGGGGGGCACTCCTCTCTGCAATCAGGGTTGGCCTGGAAAGAACCAAACAGTGGGAAACATTTTTTGAACAGTCTGTTCTGTATTTCATGTGTTTTGCAAATTGCTGTTTCACTTTGTTCCAGGTGTGCTTAGTGCTGACCTGGCATCTTTGAAGATCCTGGTGCTAAATGTCATCATGATCTATTACAGAGATTCATTGGTCGGTTAATAAGAATGCTGATGCATTGAGGAAATGGTGTAAAGGGAAGCCATCACATGGTACAGCCAATTAATTCAGTGAATAGTTGCTGAACAGGGAAAGTCTTTGGAGGATCAACTTCCCATATAACCCCTTTTTTGCCACAAAATTTGTCGTCTGTGAACCTGCACCATGGGGCTAGAAAATACTGTTTCAAAGCTTCACCTCAGGTGAGTTTTTGTACATCTATTCTGTTGTGCTTCAGTAGATTCTGAAAGATACATGATGCAAGCAGGGTTTTTTCCCAGCAGAGGTCAGTCTTGTGTCAGTCCAAAATGGAAACTACTGAAGAGTCTTTAATAATTCTATGGAAATATATGCAAACTACGTATACCATTTAGCAGCGATACATAGTTTCTGATGCAACCAGCTACTAATATATGGTGTGTTCGAAGATCAAAACCACCATTTAAAAAACTAGTCATTGCTCATTGCAGCATTTCAAGTTCAGTTTCACTCTATTTGTGTATTTCATAGATACAGGTATGCTATGAAAACGACCTTTTAAAACACAAGAAAAAATACTAGGAAGACTTAATATTCTGCTGATGTTTGAACAGTATGAGAAAAGCTGACTTTGAGCCTTGTTAGAATTGTACAGCCTTGTACAGCGAAAGTAGAAACATCATGATTGTGTGTTTTAAAATGTTTAAAGGTGTTTTTATCTCTCTTTCAACATTTATGCTAAATGTTGATAGATCCAACACATGTTTATTCAGAAGGAAAGCCTATTGTGTTAGCTTTTAGTGGCTTTAAATAAGGGGAATAAATGGAAGCTTCTAACAGAACTAGATAACACAGTGTAAATAGACTGCATATCCATGCATGAGACTCTTAAAATTGAATCAAAAAGGATGTATGTCCTTTCTTTCCTGGATGTATTTGTATGCAAATCTTGTTGAGAATGTTTTCATTTTGCAGGGTTTTTTTTTTATGGCTGCTAGAAAAGGTGTAAGATGTTAGATTTTATGTCACCATTGAGTACATAATTATCTCTGGTGTTTGGCTTATTAGCAGACATTCTCTTGACCTTGGTGCCCTTTCTTGTGCTAGAATAAGAATTAGAATAAGAAGATTTTTTAAAAATCAAGTACCTTCTCCATCATAAAAACAAGGTCATTTCAGGGCATATCAAGCAAGCACTTCACAGTCACATGAAGGGCAAGAAGCTGAAGAGGTGCAGGGGGACCACCTAACCGGCAGCGCAGGTGCGATTGCACGTTGCATTGCCTGGTTACCCCAGCAATGGTACCATACATGCATGCTTGCACCGTTACCCTGGTGAAGCAATCACTGCTGTAATGTTGCCAATTTGCACTGAGCCGGCGCCTAATAAATTGCCAGCTAAGTTCAAATGCTTTGGGTGAAAAGGCTCTCAATGTTGGTTGTGAGCAAGTGTCCCTCACTGCACCTGAAGGCAACATACGGGGTTTAGGGGCTGCAAAGCAAGTAGCTCTGCCCATTCAGCACATGCCACCACATATCTCTGTGGTCATTCCCATTAAAAACAAAGAAAGTAAGCAATGACCTTATTAGGCAGGTGTTCTTTATCATTCTTAAAGCATAAATATTAGACTGGAAAAGTGCCTATATAAACTATGGAAGAGTGACTATTCATTTTATGTGCTGCTTTGTGCTATAACGCACAGCTTTAACAAGCCCCATACTTGAATGTTCTAAACTGCATTTTCAAATCAAGATTCAAATTAAATTTTCAAATCTGGTTTCTTTCTGCTGTAGACCTTATTCCAGGTTATATCCTGAATTAAGGGCCTGGTGTCTGCATGCTGGTACAGACTATGGCAGGGCCCAAGTTTAGAATCATTTGAGCTACATGTCAGGGTTTTGTGTGATTCTTCAAGAAGATTATGGCTGTGCTATGAACCTTGGGAAATGAGAACCCATAGAAGATAAAAAGCTGTTCTTTTCTTTTGGGAAATTCTTGCCTCCTTTCTGGCATGCATCATTGCTAGCCAGTTTGGTCTAGTAGTTAGGGAGCTAGACTCTGGGAATACCAGGTTTGATTCCTCCCTCCCTCATGAAGCCAGCTGGGTGACCTTGGGCTAGTCACAGCTCCCTTCTGAGTTCTCACAGCCCCACCTATCTCACAGTGTGTCTGTTGTGGGAAGAAGAGTAAAAAGCTTTGTCAGCTGCTTTGAGTCCCCTTAAATGGGTGAGAAAAGTGGGGTAAAAAAGCCAGCTCTTCTTCAACTCTTCTATTGCCGGAGTCCCATTGGTGAAGTCTGTTTTATTTGGCAAACTCTCAAGACACTTGGAAAAGTGGCCTACTGAAATTTACACAACTGATTCGGTTGAGTATTTCTGTGTCAGTTAAATTCCTTTCTTTTATACACCTCAGCCTTGACTGTTTGTAGGTTGTGTAAACAACTAAAGTACCTAGTAAATCAGTACAGTACACATACACATGCCACTCAAAGGACAAGAGTTTTCCCTGGCAATTTTAAAAGTCAATCTTTAAGTTGCACTTAAAATGTCAATTTTTTATGTTGCATTCCTGGTATGTTACAGAACCATCTTGGAAATATGATTTTTTTTAAAAAAAGCATCCTTGAATAAGACAAGGAATTGACATATGGTGAATATCTGTGTAAGTGAAATGAGTACAATTGGCCTATAAATTGCAACACAGCTTCAGACCAGAAAAATTCTGCAGGGATTCCTGTGTAAGACTGTCTTGGATGGATCAAAGAGCGGGGGAGACCCCAAACCTTATTTTAAACTATATTTTAAAACTGTGAGTAGTAGAGTGGAATTTTCTATTCAATAGCCTTTTCCCTTATCCTTACTGTCTGAGACCAAGAAAGCAAGGGAGACTAGTAGGGAATCATTAACTCTGACTTTGTCTGAAAGGGGTTGCATCCCTTGAAATAATTTGAAGAACAAACACTTCAGTGAAGTTTAAATGTTCTTTGTTTTTAGAAGTTAACAGAATTACCTGAAATTATGCTGAATTTGAAATAGGAAAATTACAAGAAGCGACTTTAATTAAAACAGATGTTTGCTCTAGAATTTGGGCTATCAAGAATGCTGGACAAATTCTGTGAAGCAAGATTTGAGTTAATTGTGTGACTTTTGGAGAAGAATCTCTCTGCAAAGACTATTTCATTGTTTAACTTGCAACATTTTTATTAAAAGTCACAGTGCAGAGGGATCGTCCCTATTCTCAGATAAGATGGGAGGACTAGGAACAATGATATGAAGCTTCAAGGGAGTCAATACAGATTAGATATTTTTTAAAAAAACATTCTGACAGTAAGGTCAATAATTAAATAAAATAGGTTGCCACAGGAGGTAGTGAGCTCTCCTTCACTGGAGGTCTTCAAGCAGAGGCTGGATGGACATTTGTATGGGATGGTTTAGGAAATTCTGCATTGAGCAGGGGATTGGACCAGATGAACCTAAAGGTCTCTTCCAATTCTGTGATTCTATGAGTCTATGAAAAGCAATTAAGATGCTATAAAGCAGCATCAGCAAGGTATTGATAAGCCCTGAGTACTGCTAGTACTGCACCTGCATGATATGAATAGTTGGGGCGAAGAAGCTGAAAAATCGGCCTCCATTGAAGTAACCAACGGCCCCAACAACCAGGAATAAAACAGGGCACCAGCTATATAAACAACTTCCCAGGCCTGCCAAGGCACACCTGAGCTGATTCCCTCCCACCTGTGTTTCTTTACTTAGGTAGGTGCTAAAACTCAGTGGATTAAGCATAGGTTGCTCACTTATTTCATTATTTTTGAATATTCCAGAATAAAGGATGGGTATGGAGAATGCTTTATTCTGGAATATCCAAAAATAGCAGAACAAGTAAGTAACATCTGCAGCTTTGGTTCCTATTGTAATTGTAACCGATGAATGTTGGGAGGGAAATAAGCTTTGTAATGATATTTCAGTGGGGAGCTCATTCCATAAACATATATTGCATGTTCTTTGTTCTTTAACTTTGGGTGCCTCCAGATACACTTAATACTTTGTAGCTGTTGTGCTGCCGCTGGTCATGTGATCAGAAACGGGACAATTGGCAGCAGTGCAGCCTGCTGCGGAGTTTCAGTCATCCTGTCTGGACAGTAAGAAGCAGCTCCGCCCTTCCTACACAGTTTCCACTCATCCCACCTGGACAACAGGAAGCAGTTGTACAGGGACTGCAAAGTACTAAAGGGTGTCTGGAGGCATGTTTATTCTGTTTTAGAGTTGTTTTCTTGATAGGTGAAGTATAAAGGATCATATTCATTGTAATTAGACAATTTCATTTATTGGAACTCTTATTGGATTTTGGTACCACCATATTGATGTAGTCTCAGAGTGGTATACAATAAAAAACAACTGAACAACTTATAAAAGATATAGACAACAATACAAGAATGAACAGAACTGGATCATATACATTATTATGCATGGCCTTACTATCTGCCATTCCAGTTAAAGGATGGCAAACTCATTTGCTTGTAGTTTGCCTTTGGGCAAAGCATGCAAAGTTGTGATGTCTTGGCTTCCCCTGTGTTAAATGAATAGTAGATTAATCATTTATTTCAGCCATTTGAGTCCAGGCATGACTACAGATGCTACACAGTGTGCAGTGGAAGTAAGGTGCTGGATGGACAGACCTGGGTTTTTTGTATCTGGTAGTAAAATATCTGACCATCCTGTTGGTCCTTTAGGTTGTTCACTTGCTACAGGGCAAATGGGGGGGGGCATCAAATGGAAAGTTATGAAAACTTAATCACTTTCATTTAACTGTGTGGTGTTTCTTTTTCTGGCCCTTTAATGAGGACTTTTTGTTTCTAAGTCTTACTAGGAAAATAATGAAATGAAAATAAAAATATTCTGATCTGTTTTCATATATATAATACACTGGATTTTACTGGACTGGATACTTAAAAGCTGTGTCTGTTTAGAGAAATAGGAAGATTTCAAGATATTAGTGCACAGAACTGGATTGTATACATCATGTGTATGGACTTACTATTTGTTATTTTGATAACAGGATGGCAAGCTCATTTGGTTGCAATTTGCCTTTGAGTAAATCATGCAAAGTTCTGGTGTTTTGGCTTAAATGAACTGAAGATTACTCATTTATTTTGACTGTTTATGCCCAAGTATGACTAAAACTTCACTGTAGGATAGGCCATTGATGGATGAGCCTTTTCTCCATTCCTGTCAATTTTGTATGGGCTTAATAATGTTTAAATCTCAAACACATTCTTTAAAATGCAGTTTATGCGCAGGTCCCTACTAAAATGTCCCATTACGTGCTTTCAACCATTCACTTACATATTTTTTCCATTTTTATTTTTTTTTAAGAATGAAGAGAAGTGTTCAATGCAGAATATATAGACAGGAACAGAGGTTCATTGGGGGACCTGCTCCCTGCTAGGCTGTTCCATCTGCATTGAATGGAGCCTAGCCCAGTCTAAGTTGCCAAAAACATTAGCCAAGTCAGGATGCAGATGATCCTTAATCTGGTTTAGCAGAGGGACCCACTTTGATGGTGCACTTTTGTTCCTGGTGTTTAGAGCCTTTGAAGAAGGCCCCAAAGCTTGTGGGAGCTTTGGAGTGGTATAGTGTGAAGCTAATCTTGGAAAAGGCCATCCAAAATGGCAGATGAGATCATGGCCACTATGGGGCCATACTGTACTTCCATACCTTTCCAGCATAACATCTGTATAAAGCCCTTTGGTCTGGACCCAGTAGAGCCCCTTAGCACTCTGTGAAATACATAGCCATATCTTCAAAGGTCCCTGCGTTCCCACACTTGTCCAAGGGAGAGACAAGGAATTGTCCCTTTCTTCTGCCTCACTAACATTAACAACAGCAGATTCACATGAAATTTCAGGCTGTAATTTTCTAGCCAACTCCAAGTTCTTTCTCCTTGTTCTGAGTGGAACGAGAATTTCCTTTGCTGCTTCACTCCCGCAGTCTTTTCCCAGCTTCAGTTCAATTTCCGTGTGAGAATACATCAGCAGCATAACAAGCTGGGTTGTTTGCTGCTGCTTTTTTTTTTTTTTTTTTGGCATTACAGTACCTAACTCAGAAAATCCTCTTTGGAGTTACATAATGTGGAAAGAAAACCCACACAAAAATCCTCTTCGGTAAATTGAACGGATTATGCCTACCTGAACTGAAACATGCATGTAGGAGAAATGGATTCAAGATCTGAGATGTTGGATGTGGTGGGCATTGCCTATTTTATGCTTATGGGGCAACTGTCTCTGCCCTCTAGAGCAGTGGTTCTCAACCTGGGGGTCGGGACCCCTTTGGGGGTCAAACTACCCTTTCAGAGGGGTTGTGACAAGTCTCCCACTGCCCTTCCCTCCCACCTCCCAGCTGCTCCGCCCCTGTGGTTGGGGGTCTCCACGACATGAGGAACTCCATTAAGGGGTCGTGGCATTAGGAAGGTTGAGAACCACTGCTCTAGAGGATGATAATGGCTGCGACTGAAATGCTTGGGGATTTGTTTGCAGCTCATGAAAGAATGGATCTTTCCCCCTCTTCACAGTAGCATGTAGTTGTGGTGTTAACTATGGTCATTTTTGCACATACACACAAGCACAGAGAGGGAAGTGAAGATCGGGAATGGATTGGGCATTCACATATTGAACTCCCGATCCATCTGAAACATACCTGGCACTTCATTAAGTGCTGGGTAAGTAAGAATGCTATTATACTAGGGACATTCACTTCACCGTGGCAATGGTCATGTGCCACGGGTGATGTAGCATGCAACTGGCTGTGCTGCCCTGGCCCACACAGTCTTTGCTCGGAAGAGGTGTGAAGGGTGTGTGCCAGGCTGTACTAGATGTGGCTAGTATAGCTGTGGAACACTTTTTTATGTTCACTGCTATTTGGCTGGGGACAGTCTGGCATGCTTGGAGCTGCTTCCAGAATAGCACTGGTTCTGGGTGGTCATATGCTCAATGTAGGAGCATACCCAGACTGGCCTTTCGGCCCAAGTGCAAAAAGGCCCAGAGAGAGCATTGGATCCACACTAGAGTTCCCCATATAGTCCCAAGTTAATAAAAAATCTGATATACTGGTGTATTATGGGAAGCCTAGCAGTGACACCACTTGTCTCATAATATGGACTCCTTGCCTCTGTCCGCCATCTGTTCAACCTTATCATTGCTGTTCCAAAATACTCAGCAGCTAGCAAGCATAGGGGAAAAAATCCAAAAGGAAGTTTTCAGGCATTTGCTGACATCTACTTATTCTGGGACAAGAAAAGTAACAAAGTGCCAACAGACAAGGCAGCAACCTGGGATTGTCCTGGGTTACCTCCTTCAGTCTAACCCTGGTAAGATCCCACAATTTCCTCTTGTTATCTGGAAGCACCCAAAGTGAAGAGGCAACTGGTTCCTTGCCTTTGACTGTGCAGGTACAATGCAGTCCAGGACATGCATACATGCACACAGAGAAAGACAAAGACACAAAAGCAATCATTTCTTGTATTCATCTGTACTGTAAAAGATGGTCCCATAAGCTTCTGGAGCAAGTATGTTAATAAACAGATCATCACTGTTTCCATAAAAAAGAAAAAAGAAAAATTAAAACAGGACTATTTCACAGGAATGCTTGCTTAATCTTGCAATAAATCTGGACGTGCTTATTATAGCATAGCTAGAGTTCTGGTGTATATAGCGTCACTCACTATTAGAATATTTGGTTTCACAGAAGATGGGGGCGCATACTCATAAACCTTTCATGAAAGCATTTCTTACTGTTAGCAAAATAAGGAGATTATGACTTAATTAGGATAGGTTATGTGCTACATATCTGTTGCTAATCTGCCAAGACATGTGCATTACGACAGAACTGCTACATGTACCTTTAAGGGCAAGAAGTCTTCTCAAGTAAAGGCAGGCACAATTTATTGTTAATTTATAGGGAAGGGAGATAAATGTCTCCAGTCCAAGCAAGAGAGAAGAAAAAGATATACATAAAGCCATGGAATATTTGAATAACAATTATTTGCAGAGGTTCTTCATATGCGAATCAAGAATGAATATCCGCCTGCCTGCTCCTTATCACTGCCCTTTAAGAAGACCTGCTGGTTCAAATCCAATCTAGTATTTTTCAGGAGGCCCCTTGCATTATTAAATGAGGATCTTTTGGGCACCAATCCCACACCTGGCTTGGTAAAATGTCTTGCTGGGGATCCTTTTATTTTGTCAGTGGGCTCTTGAATTCCCTGATAAGAGAAGTTGCAAGCAGGCCTTTTGTGTGTGTGCGGTGGCGGTGGCAAGGGGGGGGGTCTTTATGCAAGTGTGGCCTTCTTGTAAAAGGGAAACAAAAATACTGCTGCATTATTTATTTATTTATTTATTTTTCTATCCCGCCCTATACCCGAAGGTCTCAGGGCGGGTTACAATATTATATTAATCTTAGACAGGTCCCTGCCCTCAGGCTTACAATCTAAAGAGACAAGATACAAAAGGAAAATGGTGTGGGAGGGAACAGGGGTGCTCTGGCGGCAGCAGAGTCCTTGCAAAGGTAAAAACTTTTATTTTATTTTATTTTCCTCCTCCATTCCCCACAGGCAAGATTGTTCCTTCATGGCCTGTCTGGAGGCAGTTGGGAGGGAGGGGCCAATGCTGGGAGCTTGGTGTAAGGTGCTCACCCAGCTTCCTTCTCTCTTCCTCTCCCAAGGCAAGATGGTTCCTTCATGGCCCATGAAGTATCTCATGTTCCTTTAGCCTCCTCCTGGGGTGGGGGGTTGGGATAAACAGCTTTGAGGGCACCTTTATGACATCAAAGGCAAGGGGGACAGGTGATTGTACTTGGGGCATCACTGATAAGAATTACACTCCATCTAATGCAATCAGCATACCTGTGAGTGGTGGAGCCTCACAGATGCACATTAATGTGTGGATCAATGAGGGCCAGAAGATGACCATGGAGGCATTGATCAGGATCAAGGCTCCATTTGGATAGGGCCTAAGGCTCCATCTGCACATTCAAGCTTAGCTAAGATAGGGTTTGATGGGGAAAGAAGTGGGTAAACAGATATGTGTAAGACAAAATTGCCTCCCACTCTGTCTTCCAAAAAAGGATGATTTCCTACCAAAGCAGGAAAAATTACTCCACATCTACCACAGTTGATAGAGTGTAGTGTGGGGGCTATATCTAACTGATGTCTCTCCCCCATGCTGATCCAGAATCTGGATCTTAGGTCCATGTACCCAGTATACAGTATGACTTCCAGTCCGTGGCTGGCATCCCTAGCCAGGTATGTGGCTTCTGCCTGAAGAACTACTCTAGAACAGGGTTTCCCAAACTGTGGGTCGGGACCCACCTCTAGGAAATTTAACCGTATTTGAAATAACTTTTTTGATGTAATTATTTAATTAATTAAAAAATTGTATTAAAACTTTGTTATTTGAAAAGTCCTTTATTCATATTGGTAACGGTTAAATTTCCTAGAGGTGGGTCCCGAGTTGGTAAACTTATATTAGATGGGTCGTTGCCCAGACAACTTTGGGAACCGCTGCTCTAGAAGCTGGAGAACTTTTCACCAAGGCCCTCCCACACCCATGTCAATTGATCTAGCTCCTAGCTCCATCTGGACCCAATCAGGGCTTTGTATGGAAGGAGCTTTGCATTGATTGACTAGGCCTTCCCTCCAGAAAGCCATCCATGCAAAGGTAGATTGAGGTAGCCCCCCTGCAGCACCATTGACTTCTTGAAATAGTGGCCTGAAATGGTTTTGGCTTGCAGGAGTCTCATCACTGATGTGCCATTGACATAGATTGGTGGACTAGACCTCCACAGTGTTCCTAACTCCGAGTTTTCTATAGACAGCAATTGCTTGTATAGCACGTTTTGAACTACTATATGAAAGGGATGATTGTGTAGTATTTTCTTCCTCAATCAAGTCACTTGGCAAAAATCTTGCATTGATGGTCCCTGAACTTGCCTAAGGAGGAGCTCTTGGAGGTGGAAAACAGTTAGTGCTATTGTTGAAGACTTGGCAATCAATCCTTTTTTTTTTTCAGTTGGTCCTTTCATATGCCATTTTGAGAAGGAAGAATCTCTTATTTGCCTAAAAAAGATATTCTAATTTAGCAAACAGTTTGGCAATGAGGAAATCGTTGCCAGTCTGGCAACTACCATTTGATCCAGGATCATGGGGAGGAAGAGGTGGGGAATGCTGCTAATGTCTGATTTTGTCTCTGTCCATTAACTTAATCATCTTCTTCTCCAGTAAGGAAAGGATTTGGTTTTGCTACCAGTATTATTCAGCTAATCGTCCTCTCTCTCTCTCTCTCAGAGCAGATCACAAAATCACTATAAAAGCAGATAAAACAGATTGGATAAAACATGACAGTGGCTGCTTGAGGAAGGCATACCAAAGGCCAGGGGAGAGAAATGCATGTTCACCAGATGTCTAAATGCATACAGTGATGGTGCCTGACACATCTCAGAGGCTGTTTGAATATGCTAATTTTTTTCCACCAACCCTAACATATAATGGATTGATTAAGGCAGGAACTGAACATGGAGAGAACAAGAGTTCTTTAAGCATATCAGTCCCTCTTTCCAGACTATATAAGTAACACTATTCTTAGCGCAGTGGTGTTCAATCTCCATGCTCTCCTCATGCCCTCTGCCCCCCCCCCCCGGGCAAGGATCAATCTAGGTATACGGTGTCTTTGGCCCTTTCTGCACTGGGTCTTATTCAGATTATATCCCAGAATGGGGACCTGTCTTCTATGTGAGACCTGTTGTAGCCTGCACCAGCATGTAGATGGCAGGCCCTTACTGCAGAATATAATCTGGAATAAGGCCCAGCGCAGAAACGGCCTATGACCACGAGGGGCAAGCGCATATCTTTCCCCCTCCTGTCAAGATCATATGATCTTGACATGGGAGAAGGATAGGCTGCCTTGATGCGAATGAGACCACCCCAACCTTTGCCATCATGATCAAAATTGGTGTATCTAGGAGGCAGAAGTGGTGGCAATCCTCATGCTCCCACCTTTAGAATGTAAGTATGGGTATCCTTAGCTTTGATTCTGATGGCAAGGGGGATTATTGAATACAGGAAATGATCTCATAGGCTATTTTCTGTGACCAGTTGCATAGAATACTGCTAAGGGTATTTTTTCCTTTTATATGAAGGGCTAATGTATGGGCTTTCAGGACTAGTGAGGCAGTGTAGTGTAATAGCTACAGCAACAGAGAACCTTGGAATTCCTGGGTTTGAATTCCCATTCTGCTGCAAAAGCTTACTGGGTGGCCTTGGGCCAATCGCAGCCTCTCAGCCTAATGTTGTGTGGATAGAATGAAGAGAGGAAGCTTACCATGGAGGAGAATGGCTGCCTCCAGAGTAGCGGAATAAATCCGCAGTTAAATGTAAAAGTGCAGAATGCTTGCTGCACAGTGACGACTGGCTGTCCTGACACGAAAGGCAGCTCCGTAGCTTCCCCGAACGAAGCTGCAAGAGTTAAGGAGGCGTGTGCTCTCATGTGGGTTAAGGTGGCAAATCGAATTTCAGCTGCCCTTCCTGCTCTCGCTGTTCTGCCTGCACTGAGGGAAACTTCGGGTTTTGTTTATACTGCGCAGCGAGTGTCATCAATCCAGCATTAAGGTAAGTGCGCACTCCTGATTAGATAATGCAACACCATGACTATCCATCGATCATTGTGTGTGACGCCTCAATTGGGACTGCACATTCTGCTGTGCAATATAAATATGTCTGGATGCAGACAATGTCTCGGGCTGCAATCCAATACAGCAAAAAGAAAAGCATTTTTGAGGCAGCTTAGAGGAGGCTTGGAGGTGGGATTGTTAACACACCAGTCTGACCCTCCGCCTCTCCTGAACATTCTGTGCTAGAAAAGATGGATCAGGGAAGGCTTGGGGACATGGTGTGCTTTCTTCTCTCTCTCTTTTTGTAGTGCTAGAGAATGTCTACAGATTTGTGGGTCTGTGTCACAATTTTAGTCTCTAATGGCTGTGTCCTTTTCCTCTTGAAAACCAAGCACTAGTCTCCTTTAGCAGTCTTAATTGTATCAAGACAAATTTACAGCATACAACCAAGAAACGCAGAAGAACCAATCCCAGATATAGGGACTGTTACTAGAAGTACTCATTAAGTACCCATTAATGGGTACAAAAATGCCATTACGTACCCATTAATGGGTACTTAATGGGTACTTCTAGTGACAGTGGAAAAACACCCATAATCTTAATTTTGCGCACCAGTTGATCAGGCAGCCTCAGCCAAGTGCCTGTGAACAGAATCTCATTTCCCAAGGAATTCAGTCTTATTTCCTCTTTCTGTCTTCTTACCCTTACACCTGCCAAGTAATTAACAAGAATTCCCTCCACCATCTGGGCAAATATTCCTGTTCATGCTCACTGGCTCAAGAGGAAACTAGTTCAGATTCAAGATCAGTGTTTTAAAAAGACACACATTTAATAAGTGCCTTCTCTTGGCTTCTTTGGAGAGGCTAGACAGCATATCTGATTTCAGAAAGGTAATATGGGTAATATCTGACATCTGGCTTTGTAGATGCAGCTGTATGCAATCTTTTGGCATAAAAACTATCAGTCAGGATCTGTTTTGGGTTATGAAGAATAACGTGTGTTCAAAGCAGTCATCATGCTAGATCTATTGATGGTGATCCAAAAAGTATTTTGAGGTTTTATAGGGCTTTTCTCTGTATCAGTAATCTTGTGAGACAGATTTAAGGCAAGCTAGAAAGCATGAGGCTGTATAATATAAGGCTTCCCCACCTATCATACCAAGCTGTCTTAAGTTTTAAAATAATCTCCTGTGTATGCCTTACACCTATTGGGTTCCATCTGAAGAAGTTGAGGCAATAGGCTGGCAATCAGGACATTCAGAAGGCCAGCTTGAGGAAGAAAACCCAGCTCATCAAGGCAATGCGAAAGGAACTTCCTTGTTCACACTTAACTGCATGGAATGATATAATTATCATGCCCAAACCAGAATCCCTTAGTTTTGAGCACCTATGAAATTACAGAGAGATGGGGAGCCCTGAAATCTCTGCTCTTCAAACCTCACTGTTAATCAGGATCTATTGTACCCAGATGTTCCCAGCAGATTAGCATCGCTAATGGAAGCGTGTATTCTCTGATCATCCAGATTACAGGCATGAATAAAAACAGGCAATAAGACTGTACTGTATGAAAGGTGCATGTAGGACAAAGAATTAATTTAATAAAGCACCCCAGATGGCACAGAGAGCTTTGCGGAAAGGGAGGGATTCTGTAGATGGTGAAGAGGGGGTGAGAGGACCATATGCTTGTCTGTAGGCTGCTGGGCAAACAGGAGACATAGACAGCATTTTCTCTGCTTAATAATCCTTTGTTTGCAAAGGCCTAAACTTGGTTTCAAAATCAAATAGTGGTGACTTACTGAGATGGTCCAACTGGCTTTCCAACAACTGTCATAACTAAAATTTGCCCATGAGCAATACTGTTACAGCCGTTGCTGTCTTGAAAGGTTACAAAAACTGCTTGTGCCAAGGTCAACATCCCTGATTAGTTGGTTCACAGCATTGCGTTAGAGCAAGTTTCTGACGCAATACGGTCATTCCTTATAGAACACAGATTTGCGTAACATGAGTTTGCTTTTACATCATTGGTAGAATATAATTTTGCTTGTTTAATGCTTGTTTGCACTTACCTCCTAGTGATGTCCATCTACACAGTAAAGTCCATCTACACACCACTGCCACTGTTGCTAATCACTGCCCAGAACTACCTAGATATAGACTGCTAAGCAGTAGTTTGCACCTTGACCAGGAAAGGCTAGGTGACTCCCGGGCAGCAGTGCCTGCTCCTTCTAGGTGTGGCGTGGAGGATGGGTGAGGCACCATGACTCTGGCTGGGCAGTTGCACGTTGTGTCCTGGTCACCATGGTAACATCCAGATGTTGCTGCAGTTGTTGCCATAGCAATCTGGACTGCCTGCCCTGGCCACCAAGTGTTGGTGGCCCTATATGGGGCTTTACCAGCTCTTGAAGTATGGCTGACTGCTGCCATGCCTCAACCTTACTGCTGAGCTATTATGGCAAATCCTAGAAGGCACCTTCACCTGCCTAGTGCAAATGTGGTCTTGGTCTGCCTAGCCAGCAGATGGCAGATCCCAGTTCTAGGATATGTGGCCTTTTTGCACCTTGCATGCCAGGTCATCTCCCTGCAAGCCAGATTGTCACCTGTCCAAGATAGCTGTAAAGAACAAAAACGTGCTGTACAACTATAATGGCCCGGGCTAGTATAGCTGGACTTGCTTCATTCACACCTCTTCTGGGTAAAGAGAGCATGTGGCAGGCGCAGTTGCGTGCTGTGTCGCCCAGGCTGCATCCAGGCAAAAAGAGACCAACAAGAGCAGGAAGGGCAGCTCGAATCTGATTGGCTGCCTCAACCCATGTGATGGCACACACCGACTCAGCTTTTGCAGCTTCTGATAGGAAGTTATAGAGCTGCTTTTTGAGCTGGGATGACTGGTTATCACTGTGCAGCAGGTGCTTTTACCTTGAACTGTGGATTTATTCTGCAAGTCTAGAGGCAGCCACAGTCACTGTGGCAATGGCGCCATGCATGCCCGTTGCCACAGAGAGGCACCAGCTAAGTTTGGAATGGATCAAGCATTGCAAGGTGTGGACACCCGAACCATTCCAGACATGCTCTGGCCATTGCACCTAATAAAGAACGTGAATTGGCCCATAGTCCTTAATAAGGTCCAGTGTGTTAAATCAGTCTTGCTGGAGTTAGGAGGATGAGAGCTACAGTTCATGAATGTCTGTAAAGGAACAATTGAGCGATCCTGGGTTAATTGTGAATGATGAAGAACTAACAAAAATGATGGAAGGAAATATCTAACCCCAGTCCCTGGGGTGATCAATTCTATTAATAATAAGCAAAAGGTTGATGTGGGTCTTGAGTCTACATCACTGCCACCCCAAGTTATAAAAATTGTACTTTTCATAGAGTCTTGGTTTAGTGACCTCCTCCCCAGGGAGGGAAACGCTGTTAGTACAGAAAGGAGCAGGAATTCTTTAGTTTATGTTGCATATTACCTTGCAGTTGGCAGCAATTCAGCGAGTGGTAAAAACAAGACACGAACGTAATGTACTGCTGTTTTTGTGAGTAATAGCATGGAAAAATGGTGAGCTGTATATTCATGCCCGCAGCATGTGTGGTGTGTTAATGTTAAGCATAAGGGGAGCTGCTGTTTTTCTCTTTCACACTGCACATGTGATTGGAGTTTAAATCTGGAGCCTTGATTTCCACTTCTTCCTTGAAGCAGGTCACCTGTTACTCTTAAAAAAAAAAAGTGTCTGATTTCATTCCCTCCCCTCTTCCCTCATCTAATGCGGTCCTGTCACACAGAAAGCAATTCCAGCCTAAGCAGCTTAGCATGTGGGATATCTCCCCTCTCTTCATTGTTCTGTTGCAGTGCGCTCAGAGCCAGTTAGACTTGTTAGGGAGACGTGCGCCGATTGGCTGGCTGGCTGTGCTCAGTTTCATAAATTATAGTTCAGCATGCACTAGCACGAGTCCCGGGGTTGCCGTAATCTCAGGAGGAGCCTGTCCGTTCCTGATTCCGTGCCTGTTTGTTCGGCATTGTGCGTGATATTGACCTGGAATTTCCTGTCATAAATAGCCGGCTGTTGCATCTCCCACAAGGACTCTGTGAGTAACTCTGTGGCTTTTTACACTGTGCGCCTTAACTGTAAACCAGATAAGAAAAACTCTGATAACTGGGATAGATTGCCCTAACTGGACTAGGGGACTGTGTGTGTTTGTGATTTAATTTTGCACCCAGTTTGTGTAGATTGCACCTGAAAGCAGACTGGATAACTTTATTTCAGAACCAATTACATTTTTTATTCCTTGGACTCTCTTCTTAAAGTAAAACAGGCCAGGTTGCTCTGTAATTGAAACCTCTACATTCATGCTGCCTTGAAGAAAAGGCAGAGAACACATTTGTGTGACTTCAGCATTCTCACATAAAATGCTCAAAGGACATCCTATATAAGACAGTGAGTAGCAAAAAGTCCCCCCAAAGGGATTGGGTTTTTTTGTCTTTGATTTGTAGTTTGGAATACCCCGCAGCAAACTCTGAATAAACTTTTATTTTATGGAAGTGTGACTTTATGATTCCAGTATAGACTGGAAATACCAGTAACGCTTGGAAATTTGGGTTGCTAACAATTTGGGAAAAAGTTGATTGAGGCAATCAACTTTTTTTAAAAAATACACCGAATCAGGCTACAAGAGATTTAGATGGAACATGCTATCATTATTAAAATCAACCAAAGCATTAGACCATGTCTGTTCATTTTACTGTGGCGCCTGGCATGATACTTGGTCTTCAAAATAATAATGGAACATGGGGAAGAAACTTTTTGAAAACTCTAGAAAGCAAATCCTTGGTGTTTGTATATATGGCTGCAATGCTAAGCATGCATTGATGTTCTTCAGTCTTGTGTGTGACTATTTGCCAGCCCATGGACCAAAGTGTGCCATACCCTTCTGTCCTCCACTGTCTTCCAAAGTTCACCTAAGAGCATGTGTGTTGATTCTGTGACGCTGTTTATCCATGTACAACCCTTCTCCTTTTCAAATCTTTCTCAGCATGAGGGTCTTTTCTATAGAGTCCTGTTTTTTCATTACGAAGGTAAAGTATCTAAGTTTCTTTTCCAGTACTATTCCTCCCAATGAGCAATTAGAGTTGATGCCCTTCAGTATTGGCTGATTTGTTCTTCTTGAAGTTCAAGGGGCTCTCAGAAGTCTTCTCCAGCACCACAAGTTGAAAGTGTTACTACTTTGGCACTCAGCCTCCTTTATAGTTCAGTTCTCACATCCATACATTACTACCGGGGAACATGCTTACAACGTAGTGAATCTAACCAATTCCACTAACAGTAATTATTTCTGCGTAAACATGCCTTAAGAGTACACAATATTTCCTTGTTATCATCCCATGGATTTCTGTATTGGTTTCTTAATCTGCCAGATGTTGATGCAGAGATTTAACATGTTACTGCTGTTCCAAGTAATAGAACAGTAAGTGATCTTTGTTCTCCCCATGGCAACTATGGCTGGGCTGTATTTATTTATTTGTTCATTTTCATTTGAAGGTCTCAGGGCAACCTGTTCCAAGAAGCATTATTTTCAGAGAGAAACCAATATTTGTAATGCTTTCGAGGAATGTTTGCAGTGGGAAAACATACATGCCTACACTATAGAATTAGTTTCCTTTTGCATCCTTTTGCCTCTTGATTAGTATTTCCCCTCCCTTGTCACACCACATAGAAACGTTCCCGCTCCCTGGTGACTCTGTGAAATAAGGAAACATAACCTGCAGGCAGTTTAACTTGCCTCAAGTTGACATCTGCCTTGCAAATGAAGCAACAATTCAAGCGTTTTTGCTATGTTGAAGGTAAATTGGCAGCTTAGGTAGGATGGAATGGCTCCCTGGCAAAGAAAACAAGATGAGATCTTTGTACTGTGTAAACCAAAGCCCAAAGCATGTACAGAGCGCAGTAAGAAACAAAGTCCAAGCCCAGCAGCCAGTCAAAAACTCCCAAAGCCCTCAGCTTTGCTCCCAGGCCTCTAATAAAGAACCAGAACTATGCTAATTACCCACTTGCTCTAAATAGCTTTAAAAGTATTAACTTTCTCTTTGGCCTTTACTAGTTTTTGTTCCCATCTGTGCTGAATGTTTTTGATCCTTCCTCCATTCTGTGCACTTCTCACTTATCTACATGTATTATGAGTCTACCACTAAAAGTGGTACTAGTGTACTTCAAAAAATTCAGTTCCTATCAGAGAACTAATTTAACAATCATGAAGCTGTGCCTATAATTTTGCTATTAGACAGTTTGCAATAGCAGGTAAAAAAACCCCGTGCATACAGATGCTATCGATGCATGTTGTAAACCAGCCAAACCTTCATCAATAGAGTTGCTCTTAGGGCTTTTATAGGTCATTACTTTACAACAGGTTCCTTATCATATTCTAGCTCTTCAAGGCTAGCTTCTGCAAATCTAAATGAAAAGATATAACAGTGCAACAGGAAGTCTACAGATAGTTGGTGGAAAAAGTGGATGTAGTCATACTTGTCTCCTTCCTCTGCCTTTTTTTAAAATACAAGGAAAGCAGGAGAATGAACCTTTCACAGTGAATAAGGTTTCCTCCAGATCTGAAATCCAGGAGTTGAAGGCAAAAGATATTAGAACAGGACAAATTTGGTGGCAACTCAGGGCAATTTTGCATTGGTTGGAATACCAGGAAGTGTGTACAGTATTAGGAACCTCCCTTCCACTCTGCACTCTTAAGAGAAGCCTGTCCCACAGGTGTCTAAGGGGGAAGATCTAAAGGGGTAGGACGTCCTTTAGACCATACCTGCATGTGGAAGGGAAGCCCCTAGTATGCTTGCTGGTCTCATATATGGACAAGTGTGGAACTGCCTTTAGTCTGTAATTTATTTATTTATTTATTTATTTATTTATTTATTTATTTATTTATTTATTTATTTATTTATTTATTTGTATTTCTATCCCACCCTATACCCGAAGGTCTCTGGGCAGGTAACATTTAAAATTAGACATATACTAAAACAGATATTTTAATAGTTTCCCCCTCCTTTTAAGATTGCAAGCCTATCTTGGGAATTCATTCAGCAAAAATGAGGAGTTCATTGTCTTGGACCTCCGATGTGTTGTATGTGCTAATCACAACATTCTTCTTTGTCACATACCCTGATACAACGAACTGTATTGCCCTCTGAACTTCTGGAAAGCTTACAGTAATGCTCCATACAGGAAGAGATGGTCCCAGTGCTATTAAATGATTGAAAGAGGCTTTATTATATGTTCATTTTATCTTAATTAGAATAGTTCATGATGTTTATTGTTGGTCAACATCCTGGTAGATTGATGAGGCCTTTTTAATTATTATTTTTTTATGCTGCTATCTGATCAAGGCTTGCCAACTATTTTAAAGGCACTGCGAGGGAAGTCATTAAGGGTCATGAGCATTGCACGTTATAACAGCTCTGTACTGTTTATGAGTGCTCATGCATATATTCTGCTGGCCAATATACTGGGAAAACTTTTACAGATTGATCTACTGAGTGCTGTTCCACTCTTTCATCCAGTAGTAAAATCAAGTGAGGGCAGCAGGATATGCTCAAGATACTGTTGGACTACAGTTCCCATCTTTCCTGATTGTCTGAGGGTGATGCGATTTGGAGTCCAATAAAATCTGGAGCGTACCTCTTGGGCAATTTACAGTAGAAACACCAGGCACATGTGAGTACTTAATGCTCCTGCGCTAGGAATGTTTGAAGTCTGTCAGGTTGCAGCAAATCTTCCTTTGTACTTCAGCTTTTTAAAATTCTGAGAGTATTTGGCTCTGCCCATTGGTCTTAGTCACAAACAAGAACTCTGCAGAGCCCATTCTCACAGTTACATGACTCAAGAATGGGAATGCCTCCTGAACATTAGCTGGCTTCCCACCCCCCCCATCCCACCCCCCTCTGAAACCTGCTCCTATGCAGTCGAAATCCAGGTTTTAAATTAATATTTGGCCGTGCCTCTAGAAATGGACGCCACTCACATTTTGCCATTTTTTGTACCCCAGCTATATTTACCTTTGTCTGCTACAAGGTAAGCTTTGGTGTGGGGGTGGGCGGGTGAGGGGGTCAAGGAACTGAGGATGTGAGAGAGGGTGGCAGGGGGAGTCCCCCTGCCACCACTCTGAAGCAGGCAGTGTGGCTTCACAAAGATTTGCCATGTTGTGGCATGGCATGGCATGGCAGCAGCGGTGACGGGGTGGGGTGGGGTATCATATTAGGAGCTATTGAGGTGTCATCATCAGCAGAGTGATATGGAGATGTTGTTAGAGATATCCTGCAATTGGATAATCCAGCAGCGAGTCCATTTCAGCCAAAAATGGACCCAGGCGAAGGGCTGCTCTCCAGTGTAGTGGCATGGAGGGCAGCCAGCAGGAAAAGGCCAAATCTTGCCTCCCTGGCTGAACCCACTGATGTTCTAGCCAGAAAGGTCCTTGGAAAAAACTGAAATGCACTTTGGCATTGGGTCCCCAAGGATCCTAAACTTAAGGTGTAACTGGGCCTTTGTTGAAAAATACCTAAAGGTTTGAAAAATCCAGAGGGTACTGTTGGTGCACTGTTCCACTGGGCAATAGCACAACAAGATTCAGACTGGGAAACCCCTTCCCGCTCACACACTCACCAATAACGATATGCCTAAAGGTAGAAAGAAAGAGAAAGCTTGAGTAGATGCCAGTGACAAATCCTGCTGTGTGTCAGAATCATTTCCGTATTGCTGCAAATGAACTTTAACATGCTTATTATCCTCCCATATTTTATATTTCTATTGGATATATCTTTCCTCATTTAAACAATGGAGTAATTATACACAAAATGTTTTTCTGCTCTTTGCCCTATAGTAATAGCTGGTAAAATAAGCTGCAGGTAAATTGCAGTCCTTCATTACTATGCTTCAATAACAGCCCTAAAATTTCCTCCTGCCACTTTGAAAGCAGTTTAGAAAACATGGATGTTCCAACCACTTAACTGGGATTTCCACATTTTTAGAAGAAGAGTTGGCTTTTCTACCCCACTTTTCTCACCCATTTAAGGGGACTCAAAGTGACTGATAAAGGTGAAGAAAGTGGATAATATAAGATACTCTACTCTCTCTTCTTCACCATCTCCTTCAGCCAGGCTTTTGATGAATGATTTCTTCTGAATGTAGTCTTGACAGGCTGGGTAGTTAGGAGGGAGAGAGGATGGTTAAAATGTGTATTAGGGTTCATGTTTTATTGAAATTTGCCCTGGGACCTTTGGTTGAACGGCAGGAAGGATAAGTGTAACAAATACATAAACCAACCAACAAGCTTCCTGGAAGAGCAGGCCAGGTATCTAGGCATCAGTCAGGCTTTTACTTTCTGATTGTGGTGCAATGGGAAAATGTCAGTTGGCATATTCATCTTGGCTGTGAATCTAATAAAAAGGCATCAACTATTCCAACAATATATTATGTGTTAAAACAAATTAAAGCCAAGGCATTCTCACATAGCTGAACAGCCACAAACCTGGGAGAAAGAGAAAGAAAGAAAAACAATACACACCTGGCAGAAAAAGGACACCAAAGTTAAATACTTTTTCCCTGAATGGGTATTCAAAAGAAAAGGCTCTGTTTCAGGTCATGACCAGCCTTTCTTTGAAAACAGTGTCATAGAGCCAAACTTATTTCACTTGCGAAGCCCTTGGAAGCCCTTTTCCATAAATTGTGCCCCTTTATGTTAGCAAAATGTTTGTAATGAATAAAGCTGATGCCATGTGTCTTTTCCCACCATTTTCCAGTTTTTTTTAATGTGTCCCTGAATGTCCTGGTTTACTGCTGGTTTTGAGAAATGCATGGCTTTCAAAAGTTGCATAAGAATTCTCTCCACTGCTCTTCTGCACCTCCATGGATTCTTTTTTCAATGATTGTTTTAACAACTTGTTTAAATTTGATGGAAATAAGATGTTAAAAAGGCTGATACAAGGGACATCTAAACAGCTCATTGCTCGTGCTCAAACCTTCACTTTAAATCTTCAGTCCGTCTTCAGGCCTGACTGCTGACACCTTTTCATTTCTATCCATTTTATTTGTGGACTTCCCAGCCTCCATTTGGGATTTCCTGAATGGAAAGTCCACAAGGAAAACAGAAGTGAAAAGATGTGAGCAGTAAGACCTGAAGATAGACTGAGGAAAGTTTAAAGCAAAGGTGTGACTGCTACTTGGAAGCTCTTAATATCGATATGAATATCCCAGGTTTTTAGTTTTAAAAAGAAGGACCAAGGTAAATGATGCATCTTTAAAAAGTTGCTAATCTAGTTTAAAATCTACCTATATTTGCTGGGACGGCTGCTCTGTCATTTTATATATTTGTTTAAAAAACCCTCACAGAGAACATGAGATTTTTTTGAATATCTGTTTTAACTCCCTTTCTGCTTCTGAGGAGTATCTTTTCTCTTGTTCTCTGCTGCCAAAAATATAGCTGTCTGTATTTCCTCTACTTTGATGTAAACAACTTATTGAATAAAAACATGTCATTTTTTATGACATAATCCTCACAAAAACGTAAGCTGAACTGGATATACACACAAGGATATAACTTTAAAACAACCATGGAGATTATAATATAAATCCCATTCCTATGCTGTGACAACAGTTAGGTTAACTTGATTCCGGCATTATAGTAAACAAAACTATCTAACCAACTGTTATTAAAATGGTATCCTTTTTCTTGTAAGATAGCTTTGTTTGCTTTTGAATTAATCTTTGAGGTAGATTGGCTTTTCTCCCAGACCCTTAGGATAACTAATGAAATCCTTGTGGAGAAGTTTCTTTATGTCAGCTCCACATTGCTCCTAGGATATACCAAGATCCCCATCCTTATGCACACTGGTGTAGACTAAGGGAGGCCCCAGGCAGAAAAGAGCATGTGGAAGGAATAGTCCTGGTATGCTTTCTGGTCTGGTATACCGCTCAGTGGAATATTGCCCTTGGAGATAGTTTTGGTAGGGACTTTATGTTAAAACTCAATCTAATCTTCTGTTTCTTGCCATCATGGTTTAGCCAGTAAGCTGCCATTAGTAAAGATTCCTGTAGTTGAACTCCTGCCCAGATGTTAACCTATTGCAAACTAAGAAACCAAGAGTGTTTTTCCACTGTCACTAATGGGTTGGTAATGGCATTTTTGTACCCATTAATGGGTACTTCTAGTGATAGTGGAAAAACACCCTAAAAGTACCCATTAAGTACCCATTAATGGGTACGTAATGGCATTTTTGTACCCATTAATGGGTACTTAATGGGTACTTCTAGGTGACAGTGGAAAAACACCCCAAGTGTGAACTGGCCTAAGGATTAGGACTCTGTCTCCTTGTTTTGGTATAATTCTTAGTGTTCCAATAAGCTTTTTATCCTGGCTACCAAATGGCTAGCTGTGGCCTTTCTGACTTTCATAACTTTTATAATAAGCATCTATTTTTGGAGTTCTTTAAGAATGAAAATTTGATGTACTATGATAATTTCAGTCCAGTCAGCAAGACCTCTCATCTTTTGGAAGGTGGATTCTTCAGCCAATTTCTGCTGAGCATGTATTTCCATGTAAGTAAGGGCTTTTCTGCTCTGACCATGTTTTATTACTGCCCAATGGGTCTTGACCAGCAAGGTCCTTTGATATGGAACATGACAAATCATGGTCCAAACAGTACCATCTGCAAGGGAATTCTGATCCAGACCAGCCCTGCACTGGCCACAAAGTTCTCATGAGCTTTAGGGTTGGCCTCCAAAGGGCTAGGAATGGATGTTCATAGCCTTGGAGCCCTCAGAGAACTATTTCAGCACTATGCTTTGATGTACCACTGAAAAGGGTCCCCTGGTAGTCTGGAAAAGAGAGGTGTGCTTTCTGCAAGCTTCCAGGATCCAAAATGAGTCGAGCTTGTATGCTGGTACTCCTTGACTTTGAGCATTACTAGTAATCCCCATCAGGGGCTTTCTCATTTGAATTGTGCTCTATTCTTTGAGAATTGAGCATACCTGTAGTAGGTGGGATCTCTCTGATCCACCTTAATGTGCAGTTCAGGGGTGTTTTCCCACTGTCACTAAAAGTACCCAGTAATGGGTACGTAATGGCATTTTTGTACCCATTAATGGATGCTTCTAGTGACAGTGGAAAAACACCCCAAAATACAGATTAGGGGTAAGTGGAAAAAGTGACTTTCAAATACTACTAGACACTTCAGCTTCTGGATATGAATATATACAGCTTCTAATCTATATGAAAATGTATCTGCAGGATCTGCAGTTATCTGTCTTTGGCTAGGTCTCTGCCAGAATATATAACAAAAACAATATTTTTTATTGATGCAAGAACATGCATTTTGTCCCCAAAGAAAAACTCATTGGTTAGAAAAATCCAAAATCACCATTCTTAAAAACCATGTTATCGTCGGCGCACATTTAAGTTCATTTCTAGTCTGTCTCATACTGAATCCATTGGTTGTTAATTATATATCAAACCATTTTTTATGAGTGTTTTCCGAACTCCCATTTCTCATTCATTGTGAAGTCTACTTGAAGCACCTTCAAAATGCATGCAGTCTCTGATCGTGTTTTTCTTAGCTTTGCTTCAAATTAGCACATTGCCTGCATGGCAGTGAATCCCTGGGATCCTAGATAAAAGTGAAAAATTCTGTTCTGGAAACTTATAGGGGCAGCTAAAAAACTAAATGGGAGCCGACTGAGATATCTTCAAAAAGGAGCAGTGTAGGGTTTTTTTTTTTTATCAAGGGGAATTGGCTGAAAGACTCTTTTGGCAGGATCCACATGAAAGGGCTATTCACATTCTCCCCCTTGCAGTTCCAAAAACTTCAAAGCCTGGCAGTTTTAGTTCCCCAGCTTTGATATTTCTGTCCAGTCCTATTTTAGAAGCTACAGAAAGTAGCCCCAGAACCCAACCATTTTCTGTGTTTGCATATCATAGTATCATGAGTTGGAAAGGACCTCTAGGATCATTGAGTCCAACACCCTGCTCAATGCAGGATTTCCTAAACCATCACAGACTGAATCATAGAATTATAGAGTTGGAAGGGACCTGAGGGCTGAGTAGTGAAGCAGTAATAAAGCACTTCAGTGTAAGTGTAAGTTTACACAGAGAACCAGGATTGGAGGATTGTGAAGAAGTGTCAGAGTGCTTTCTCCCATGTGTGAAAAGCACTTTGATAATACTTTATTAATCAAAAGCACTTTGATTAATACTACCTCTTGTCTCAGGGTGGGTCACAACATATAAAATGAACACATTAAAACCAATCATATATTTATGTCATGATGGGCGTGGGAACATGTGTATTCTGCACTATTTGGTGCATTCCTTGCCACCATTACAGCACCATGTGGACACTGCCTTGGTAATAAACCCTGTAAATATTTTGGCTTCAGCTGCATGAGCCGATGTGCTGTCGGTTGTTAAAAGGGAATATATTTTTTACATGCAAGCATGGATTTTCTCAGTGGACTCTGGCACAACAAGCATTCTTTCACATCATTTTGTCGTTGACTCTTATATTTTCCAGTCTGGTTGACTCGTCTTTCATGCTGGCTTTTTAAGGAATTGGAACTCAACTATGTATTTTATAGCCTTCTGGTAAAATCTGATGGAATAAATAAAACCTTGTAAAACACTGGAATATTGTATTTTGGAGGGAGGAGATGTTTTCAAATCCCTGTATAAGACGTAGCTTCACAGCAGACAACATCAAAAGTAGTTCTGAGGTTCTCTTGTCAACCTGCACTCTTTCATGCAGAACTTTTTCTCATTGTTCCCCAGTGTTGCCTAAAACGACCTCAAAAATTCAGTGTTTTGTTACTGGCTCCATACAAGGATCTATTTTCTTGTTGTCACTGTCCATCTTGATATGCCACAGTATTTCCTGGAATTGCAGTGAAAGAGGTGCTACCATTTCAATATCAAGATGATAACTATTCTGTTGAACTTAGAAATACGGATTTTTATCATAATCCGGTGTATCATTTTTGCAGGCGTGAATTTTCTACACATTGCTGAAAAACATTCTAGGTGGCATTGTCTATGTCCTACTCTCTTTGCTGAAAACAATTACCAGTTTTGAATTGGTTTTCTGCCCTGGCTGACACATATGTCCTGTCTAAATGAGATACAAAGCCTTGGTCTTACACTTACCATCTAAGAGATGGGCACCTTGCACGCTGATGTCTTCAAAAGATCTTTAAAAACATACATTTCCAGCTGTGCTTTTGGCACTGTTTAATAGGGTGACCATCGTAACTTGCGACTATTTTCAATTTTGTTTTATTGTCTTTTTTTCTCAATTCTTTTTGCAAACTCGGCCAAGTCTTCTGAAACTTTCTGAAATAAATAAATGCACTCTTGTCTGTATGTAAGACTGTTGCTACACTCAATTTTTTTTAAAAAAAAATCTTAAAACAAAATCCACATTCTTGTCTGTTAGCCCACTTAATGCTTACATTTTTCTTTAGGCCTGTTATACGCACACACAAGAATTTTCCATGGTTATTTGCATTAGAAAGTCCTGACCAAATTCCTCCCTTCCTTAAGCTCCTGAATGCTATTGGCTGCTTTCTTTCTGTCAGTCACAGATTTTCCCCTGGCTCAGAGGCTTAGAGATGCCCAGCTTTGGACATCACATAGCCACCCCCCAACTATTACTCCCTTCTTTTTTTAGGGTGGCTTGGCTTTGTTAAAAGGAAGAGGAGTTAAAGGGCAAAGAAACTCCAGCCAAAAATATCCCTGTTTTTGTATATGCATAAACATGCAGAGTTTTAACTGCTGATCCACTCAAACTCCATTATAAGGGTGAGGGAGGCTTTACTCCTTCAGCAGGATAAGTTAGCTTGTCTTTGATTTTTGCCTGATTTTCTGCTTTCAACGATGTGGTGGGGAGGGGAGGGAGGCTGTTCTGGACCCACAGATCCAGTATTAATGCAGGTAAGTGCAGAAAGTACCTATACCTGCTCTACAGAGTGGTGAACGTGTGCAGGGCAATAAAACATCTGCTCAGTAAATTACTCAGGATTCCCAAGAAAAATGTATTCCATATACCTTTATTAATGGGCCATCAACTCCTGAACAATTGTGCATTAATTAACTCTGCCCATCGCTCACTGAAGGGCGTAGGATTCTGGATTTTGTTTCATCTCCCTGTCTGAAGCACACAGTAATCCATGAGGCATTTAATCCTTTCATCTTTTTCTCCAGTCTAAAATAACATACATGATGTGTAAAGGGAGCTCAGGCTGAGGCTTGAACATCTGTGCTTCATTTTAACAGATGGCTCATCCTTCGGTGTCCTAGACCAGAGCATAACAGGGCACTCAATGGCAATGCATAGGTGCTGACCAATCCTTGGGCTTTAAAACAGTCTTCCCCCGGCAAACCGAATTCCTGGCTCTGCTCCAGGCAGCTGGATTATGAAATCTGTAGCTGGGTCCTGCGCTGCAACCGGAGGAAACATATAATGGAAGCAGTCATATGGCTAGATCTTATCCAGGTCCAATTACAGTGAAAGGTTATAATTTACTCCCTGGACTATTTACAGATGACAGTTGATAATAATGGTCGTGTGGCTGTTGCTTACAATAGCTCTTGTACTGGGTTGGCAATAGCAGTTAATTCAGAGCAGGATTGTAACAGGATAGCAGCTTAACAATGCCGGGGTCTGGACTGAGGCCCCCACACAGTGCGCTAAGAACTCTTGCAGGGCTCTTCTTAAAGGAGCAGAGTTCTGGTCTCATGTCTGCTGCTGTTTCCAGTCACACGAACGTTACAGTTGGGAAATATGTTTTTGGCTGGGACTGTGCCATGGCAGACAGGAAGTACCCCCAATACAGGGCCATTTCCTGTGTTTGAGGAAACAGGGAATCAACTCTGTGACAAAAAGTATGTCACATGGATGGCAGTAGCAGCGGCAGAAAGGGGGGAATAAGTGTTGCCAGAGCATTTATTCCCGCATGATCTAATAATAGGGTGTGCTTGACAGGTATGCAGGTATGAGGGCCTCAATGTACACATGTCCCACCACTGTGTTATCAGTGTGCAGGAACATGCAGACATTGCTGATGTCTTAGAGAGGTTCATGTCATAGCATAAAGTATAGGGTTTATTTTTCCTACAGCATTTCTACGAATAGCAACCTGTAACCTGTGCTGGAGAGAGCTGGATTTTTTTTTTTTTTTTAGTTACATGTTTTCTTCCAAAATGAAAATATCTGGGGCATAGTAAGATGGGGCCCTAATAATCTGCTAGCTGACATCAAAAGCATGCACAGAGTGTAATTTTAGGACCCTTCTGCACTGGGCCTTATTCTGGTTCATATTGCAGAATAGGGGCCTGCCATCTACATGCTTGTGCAGACTACAGAAGAACCCACCCACTTATGGCAGGTTCAGTGGACCCTGATTGCCCAGACTTGTTCTTCAACAAGTATATTCAGAAGGAGTCTGAACAGGCTTCTGCTGGAGATGGTTTTATTCTAGATTCCTGAATGGCACAGGGTGTTGAATTCAATAGCCTAAGTGTTCATCCACATCTAGGTTTTGAACCAGCCTCACTCCAGATCAGCCTGTTCACACTTACCTGTGTAGTGGTGGCCATCCACACTTCAAAAGCTAGTAAAGTCCCATATCAAGGTTTTTAGCAGCCCACAGGTAGTTAAGTCCAGGGAGGGCTTGGTGTACTTTGGGTTGGTAGTGGTAGGAACTGTATATGGAAGCATTGCCCTATTGAGCAAACTGCCACTCACTGGCAGGTAAGTGTGTACAGGCTCTTTGTTTCCACATCGTCTAACCAAAATGTGGATTCTCCAAGTTAGATAATGGTGAAAGAAAAAAGCTTGCTTTGTTGGTTCTCTCCTCCACGATCCAAAGTTGAATGAAATCTTAGGTGTAGCCAAGTTCCAAATGGCCCCTCCTGACTTTTGATTCTGTTGCTTGAATTGTCAGGTGAAGAAACTTCATGTACATTATCATCTCTTGCCTGTTTAAATGCAGTGGGGTGCTTAAACGAGAGAAATCAGGTCTTGAAATATGTCCCAGAATACTATACTTTCACCTCTAATAGAGATCGGCAATGGGAAATAAATTGGCCATGGCCTCTAAGCATGGATTATTAGAGCATTTTAAAAGGATTTATGCTGTTTTTTTCAGAGGAGTGGGAAATTCTAATTTCAGGCTTAAGGGGGATATTAGGATCTCAGATCAATATCAGGAGAATTTTAAAGTATTAGGAGAAAAATGTTACATAAAGGATGCAATCTACTGAGGTACTGAGACCTGGCATGTTGTGGTAATATTATCTGCTGGGAAGCAGTTAGAGATTCCAGAGTGTGTAATCCTCTTTATAAAGGGCAGATAGGAAACAGCTTTATATCAACTTGATAGACCTATGGTCTGGTTTAAATATTACCTACATATTGAGTGTCATCCTCTCTTCAGAGTTTTGAAAAGGCCCCAGAAATCCTTGGGCACACCAGCATTGAGCCTGGGAACCTTTTGAATGCAGTGGTTACCTCCCAGTATCTCCTGGTAATAGTATTAAATATCAATGCCCTTGAGTCCAGCCCAACATCTCATTACTATGCAGGCACAGCAACACACCCAAGCAGTTTTCATGGCAAAGGTACAGAAATGGTTTGCTATTGTCATCAATCAGACACTACGTGGACATGGCCTCTGTGCCTCCTAGTATTTTTTAAAATATATTTTATTATTTTCTATTAGTATGTAAACAAATAGTACACAACAACCAAATACACAAAGTGAAACACAAACCATACAAATCCTAGAGAACATAAAAGAAAAGAAAAAACACCCTAATCCAAGTGTCCCCTTCCACTTGGTTACCTGTGCCCTATTTATTTATTTTTAATCTTAAATTAGGGCCTTAGACACCATCCTTCTGTTAACCAGCTGTTTAAAAATATATTTTCAGCTGAATCTAGGAAAGATTTCCTGTTCAATTCTTCAATTCACCGGTTCCAGATCAGTCTAAATTGTTGAGTTTTATCAACTTCCTCCAATCTCAAATATTTCACTGAAAGATATTCATTCATCATGAGTTTCCATACTGTTCTATACTTTAGTCTGATTTGTCAGAGTAGCATTGCCCAGCATAAAATGTGCAACTGTGCTGAGAAAATACAAGGCCATTCACCCAGTAGGACAACAGCTGCCATATAATCTTGTAATGTAGCCCCAACAAGGAATACTCCTGTGGGAAGCAAGTGATATTATGAGAACTGAGACTCAGTGCAACACAGGAGAATGGTGTCAGTAAGGATAGGTCCAATGTGCTCACATGGGCCTCTGCTGTTCTGTGACATCATGAATTTCCACATATATAACAGTTTTCCTCTGTATTCTATAATTGGTTATCATAGTAACAATATAGAAGATGCCGTAGCGTATCAGGATTCATATTTTAGTGGTTAAGTTGTTTACCTGTATTATTTCATATACTCATGCATTTATTCAGCATTTACGCTGCAACCATAAAGCAATAAAACCTTCCTTTTGGAATGCAACTGAGTTTCTATTTTTGCATGTGAACTCCAAGCTCATATGCTAACCACTGTGCATTTGCCAAGTGCAAGCTCTGTCACCTGTCAAAAGTCTCAACGAGATTCTGTGTGGACATGGCCTCTGTGCTGCTTAGTAGCAATCAGGCACTGTGTGGAAACAGCTGCTGTGCCTCCTAATGTCAATCAAGCACCTGTGTGAAAGTCTTTTCTATGGAGATTTTATATTAGGTGATCCATTGGGTAATTCTTGTTCCTGCTGGTCTACGAGGAAAACCAAACACCTGACTGTTTACTCCAGAGATTAGGAAAAATGTAAGATTATGGACCCATTTATTGAAAGCTTCCAATCATGTTGCAGAAACTTTCATTTCCTATTGCAAAACCTGGTATAGAAATTCCCACACAATTTAGAGATAAGGGATCCCTCAATAAAGAAGTGGCCTCCAGCACAAACGGCACAACCTTTAATCAAGTAGCAGGCAGTGGAATATGACTGTTAGGTGCTGCTTTCATAACAGTTCAGCAAACAGCAGGTGGCACAGGTCACGTCTGCTAACCCAGGATGCTGAACCAGATCCTGTAGTTTTGCTACTGCTTTTAGATACATAGTTGGGGCATGTGTGAGAGGGTGTGGTAGAGTTTGCATGACTGTGTGCATGCTATGTACATATGGTTAGCATGCATATTCAGTGTTCAGATTGCATGCCCATTCCATTCTGCACATTGTCAGTGATTCCGCACTGTTATGCAGAGGCGCCTGTCCACTGAGATGCTATTTCTGCTTCGTTTTGGATTCAAAATGCGAGGGGCAAGGCTTGCCATTTGCCATGCTGACAACTTGCTATATGGGCAACGTATAGACCTGCCCATGCTTTAATATCATAAAGTAAGGGGTTTCTTGTAGTTCTGCTATCCTCAGCAACGTGAGAGGTTGTGGCACACAAGGGCCTCCTCTGTGACAGTCCCTTTGGCTTTGGAGCAGCCTCCCAGTGGAGGTACGCCAGCTGCCAACTTTATATGGTTTTTGGCTCCTGTTAAAACATACCTTTTCACACAGGCCTTTCGTTCACAGTTTCCTCTGAAAATAGAACAGGCAAATTCAGTAGGTTATGTTTTAAATAAGGCATTGTCCCATCTGGGCCAGCATTTACAATGCGAGTAACAGCTCCATCCTAAACTCACCTTGGGACTATTAAAGTGCAGCTGGTCTGTCCCAGACAGTCTGCATTGCTGTAGCAATGGCTGCAGCAACTTCTGTGTTTCAGGATATTTCCTCTATGTTCCAGGACTATATTGGGAACACCATGGATACATATGGGATTGCCAATACAGTCCTGGGAGAATCACAGGCCTTAACCAATGTTTGGAGACACCCTTAATGTCAGGTCAAGCATAACTGTTGCTTATATTATCTTTCATTGTCAATTTAGCTGCATACCTAGCCCCTCTCCCTGTCATATATAAATTCTCATTATTCTGGGCTGAAAATACTGTATGTTTACTGTTAATCCAGGAGGAGAGGATTTTCTGAGCTGGAGGACAGAAGGCATTTTCTGAGCTGTGCAAGGCTCTAGCTAGACTGCAAGTGTTAACTCTATTCACAGAAACATCCTGAGCCTGAAGGCCTTTGAACATAATTGATGTATATAATATAAACAAAAAAAGTCTGCCATGGACACTGAAGCAAAACCCTGTTCTGAGCCAGAAAAATGTAGAGCAAACAAGAAATGAGAATCCTTGAGCTCCGTGGATATAGTTTCTTTTAATTAACTGTATTGATGGAGAGCAGACTTTAAAGGTCATTTCCATCAGCAGCAATATTCGGTGTCTGTTGACAAATGAATGTGGGTTTTTTTTTTTTGCATTTTCCCATGTCTTTGGCATGCGTTCAGATGATTGAAAAGCACACACAGTCATCTGAGAATGCAGCAACAAAAACCACAACTGTCCTTACTCCACCATAGGCAAACATCTGAAATTCTTGATCAAGCCGTGGATTAATTTATTTTGTTTCATAAATGTGCCCAGCTCTCTGTTTCCCCATACAGATTAATCTGCCAGCCCGATCCTCAGTGTTCACTCACACTTACCTTTGTGGCATGGGTCGCTTACTGAGGCCAATGTGGCAGAATGCAGGCTCAGGGGTGGAGCCAGGGTTAAAAAAACAGAATATGGCAAGGTCTTATTCCTACCCAAGCAGGCTTATAAGAAACTAAGCCCCACTGGACGTGTCTCCAGACGGCAAGAGGAAATGAGGAATCTTGCATAATCTTACAATTGTTGATCGCTGTCCCTGCCAGGCTGAAATCACAGGGCATACCAGGGTCCTTACCTTATCTGACGCTTGGTCCAAAATACTTGGAGGTGTGCAAGTGCCTACAACAATGCTTGCACAGTGGGTATTTTCGGCCTGGTTTAATTCCCGTGCTTGGGCAGGGATAAGAAGAACCCCAGGAGCAAGTGCCAGACAAGGTGAACAGTATCACTATGAGGGAAAAACTGGGTTGGTGTTCCCCATAATAGCGATACTCTGGAATTTCCCCTATATTTCCTCCTGAGACTATGTTGGGATTTACTCAGATATGTGTGGCCATCCCAATATAGTGCTGAGATAATCCCAGGTTTTAGATCCTGTCTGAATGTAGCCTGGATTGAAACACCGGGAAAAGAGAGTGGGAAATCGGGGGAAGGATTCATCCACTAAGAATTGGGGTGGTGCAGCTGACTGAACCTAATGGAAGTAAGTAGAAACTGTTGCGTAGAGTGTGATATCCATACATTGTTGTGTGTTGTCTGGCACATGTTTACAGAAAAACTGTGCTTGCTATGTGATTAGTGTAATGGTTTTGAAAGTTGACTGCACAGTTTCATGCTTATTAATGGGTCCAGGTTTGTCTTGGACTTAATTTGCATGACATTTTCTATTGCAAAATTTGTGATAGAAAGAGAATGTTTGTGGAATGTAATAGATAGGCTTCACAATCATTTGTCTTTTAGCTTGGCATGAAGTATATAAATCATTTCTCTTCCCCCATCGCCCAATCTAAATACTTTTGAATAGGTATGAAAATAAAGTGATCAAAATGCCATACATGCACTCTAGGTGGAGGTTTGGTGATTTATTTAAGCTACTGGCATATGGGTTTCCTATCTAAAAACTAGTAGCTATTTATATAAGGACAGTTAAAACCGTCAGTACATTAAAACATGATTCCCATAAAAACCTAAGAAATGTCCCACTGGATTGGACCCATGGTCCATCTAGCACTCTATTCTTACAGTGATCAATCAGCTGCGTAGAGGAGGAGGAGGAGGTGTAGAAGAGTTGGCTTTTCTACCCTGCTTTTTTCACCCATTTAAAGTGATAAAAGCAGTTGACTCAAAACAGTTGACAAAGCTTCCTATTCTTCTCCCCACCCTCTGAGGTAGGTGGGGCTGTGAGGGCTCAGAAGAGAGCTGTAACTAGCCCAAGGTCACCCAGCTAGCTTCATGGAGGACTGTAGAATCAAACCCAGTATTTCCTGATAAGAGTCCAGCTCCCTAACCACTAGACCAAACTGACTCACCCAGCAGCAGGACATTTCTGGTCCAATGGCAGCGTATGCAAGGGGGAACGAACACACTGGGAAGGGAGAGTGAAGGGGCGTGTCATCAGTAGGTAACTGAAAACTGTAACTGGATACATTTCACAACAGTCAGAGATAGATAATTTTGATGTTATTTATTTATTTATTTATTTATTTATTTATTTATTTATTTATTTATTTATTTATTTCCATTTCTATCCCGCCCCATACCCAAAGGTCTCTGGGTGGGTAACAACTGATCAGACAACATATTAAAAACAAAATACAGAATAAAACATATTAAAAAACACGATACAAATTAAAACAAGGTACATAGTTAAAAGCTCTGATATAAGCCGTGCGCTCAATAGTGTATTATTAATAACTATAACTGAGGGGAGAATGCATCACCTTAGCGAAAGGCCAAGGCAAAAAGGTATGTCTTTACAGCCCTCCTAAATGATAACAAGGAAGGGGCATGGCACACCTCGAGGGGGAGACTATTCCACAGTCTGGGGGCCACCATTGAAAATGTCCAAAGTTCTCCTTTAATTGAAAGCTCCCCTTTGACCTGTTTAAGCCATGTTTTTGTTCATGGTGCATCAAAATGCAAATTGGGGAAACCAGAACAAGGTTTTCAATTGGGGATGTGTATGTAAAAAATTGACCTGCTCATTTTGCCATCAAAGCGAAAATCCGTTAGTTAATTTCATTGTCAAATTATTTAATTGAAAAATTGTTTTGTTGCATTCTTTTTGCACATTTTTGCAAAGAAAAATACAATTTCAAAAAGTCCTTGTCATGACTAAAAACACAGTGAAACACAAATGTTTAATTGAATTGTTCATTTGTCACAAGCAGAAGACTGGTTTATTTTTATCAAAGTTTTGGATGTGCTGTGCAAAAAACTGAATTTTTGTTTTGATGTGAATATCTGCAAATATGAAACATTCAATTGGATTTGCAAATATGAATCAAATTTTGCACATCCCTAGTTCCAGTTGGAGTCTTGCCCCTCCCTCACCTGTCTCATAGGGTCTTTTCATGCTTAACAGCTAGACCAATTCAAGTAACTCACTGGTTAGTCCCATCCACACACTAACACAGCTGCAGCCTACCCAGACTTCCTAACTCCTTCCCAGAATGATTTATCTTTGTACCATTTAAAAGTATTCCACAGGCTGACCAGCAGTATCTGGATCACTCCTGGGACAGTGAGTTCACATCTCCAGGTGCTGAGTAGTGAGTTGGTATGGGATGCATGGGTGCAGCTGCACAGTTGTTAGCAGCTTCCAGTTTGCCATGGCAACATCCGCCCTTGCACCAGATGCCCATTTGGACTTTGCCATGATGATCTGGCTGGGCCATTTGCACTGTGAGTGCATCTGGACAGGTACAAGACTAACCCAGCACTCATAGTGAAAGTGGCCAGCCTCGTATGCTGTGGTTATACCATGCCAATCAGGTAAGTGTGTTTCCAGTCATAGGGTGTTTTTCCACTGTCACTAGAAGTACCCATTAAGTACCCATTAATGGGTACAAAAATGCCATTACATACCCATTAATGGGTATTTAATGGGTACTTTAAGTGACAGTGGAAAAACACCCGTAGTCTTCATACTCGGGTCACAACTGAGATCTTAGTTTTGGCTCTCTGGAGTTTATTGGCTTTTGACTCCCATTAGCTTACATTATCCAGTCAAGTAACATCTTCAGTATCACATCGTTGTCAAACGTTGTTGATCTGATGTCCTCTCCAAGTGTCTGTATGGAAACATTCATGCAGGTTTCTTGGCAAATGATGGAAGTGGTTTGCCATTGCTTTCTTCTGGGGATATGCCATGGGTTAAACCTGCAACCCTCTGCTTTCTAGGCATTACCATTTATTCACAGACACACCTGCAAAGCTTTAGTTCTAACTTTAGGGAGCTTTAGTTCTAACATTGTGTTGTAGAATAAATTACTATAGCCACTATGTTATGGAAAAACGAAAAGGAAATTGCAAAGTCCTCAATTTGAATCTTGTGCTTGCCAAGAACCTGCTAGGTGCCTTTAGCTAAAGCATCCTGACAGGGCAATTTGCAAAGCTAAACTCCCCTGAAGTAGTCAGAAAGCCATTCAGATCTAAGCTGGATATTTTGGCTCTGTTGAGCTGCTGTAGTTCCAAAGCTAACCAGGCAAAGATACCCTTATGGCAGTAGTATTACATATTGCATGAACATTTTTATCAGCATGCTACAGAGCCATCATTAGTGAGGCATGCTGAACAACAACAGGCACTGTGAATTTAAGCAAGCATTCACCCCAGATGCTTGCCACTGAGCATAAAGAAAACACATGTTTCTTTCTCCTTTGCATTCCTGAAGCAGCCATTGGTGTGTTGGTTATTGACATCTGCTATGTGGGATGGTAGGCCTTACAACCAATTTGTTGTGGCATTTTTGCAGCAGATTCCAAGGATAAAATTGTTCACCTTGGTATCTTGGAAGCTGCTGTTATCACAGCTCTGGGTGAGGCGTTACAGTGCAAGCTCTAGTTTCGAGGCAGTTGTGCACCAGATGTTTGTTGCTGTTGGGCTAGTCATGTAACCTATAGGCCTTTGCTCACTATGCTGAGGTAAGTAAGCTTGAACAGGAAGGAAGTTGTCAGGATGTTCCAGTGGTCACCACTGTCCTTGGCCTGTGTGCCCCTGAGAAAGTCAAGCCAATGAACTAGATGGTTCCTCTAAACCTTTTTTTATCTATAAGGGGAAATGAATTACAAGTTTTGCCTATGATGTGGCTTGGGAGAACCTTCAATGGCTGCCAGAATTCCTTGTACTGCCCACTAAGAATGTGCACAGGTTTTCCCCCCATTCACTTTGCGTTGAAGCAAATGAAACAGAACTTTACATTTGTGCAAATGGAGCAACTTTGAATGTCGTAGGCTTTGAATTCTCTTCAAATTTGCTTCAAATCCTGCTGCCATCAGTCACACCTCTGAATCTTTGAACGGAGGCACAAAAGGTTTCGCTTCACATGCAAAGGTCAGTCTTTGAATAGAGCCAATATCTGATTTGAATACAAAGTTTCAAACTGTAACAAACCTTTTTTTTTGCCATCCCTACTGCTCAGAGACTAGATCTCTGTTTAGGCTTTTTGTGGGGAGATTGGGTTTGCTTCTCATCAATAGCTGCTAAAGATTCCCCATGCTGTGGCTTCTTCTGCTTTACAGATTGAGTGAGTTGGTCCTGAAGTGACCACTTGTTGAACACGCAGTAAACATGATAGATTGGTTGTTTCTTACTGTGCTTCTAAAGCTGCAGGTACGCACTTGTACAAAATCCACCAGAGTCCTTCCTGGGCACAACGGGCTCTGTGCAAGTGTGTGGCTGCACACTCACTGTGCATCAGGGCGGCCTCATGGATGAGGCAGCCCTACTCTCAAGTAGATCCAGATAATTGCTACTCAACCTCTCAACCTCCCCAATCCCTTTCACTCTCCTCCTCCTCCTTTAATGAAACACAGTAGAAAAGGGGTTTGTGGGGAATGGAAGTGTCAGCTGGGGTTTCACTTCTTCCTCTGTTGCTTAACAACTGCCCCTCTTTGTGAGGAGCTGTATAGACAACTAAACTGATCTGCTGAGAAGCCATATCGGTTCCATTTCTCTTTGTTGTTGGGTACCACTTACTCATGACCAACTCCTCACAAATATTGACTGCATGGATGCCTCCATGAGAACCTAAATGCAGTTTTCTTAGCAGAGATAGAGAAGTGGCTTGCCTACTTCTGGGAAGAAGCTGGGGATCAAACTGGCAACCTTCTGCTTTTTGCTTTGCTCTGCTACTGCAGTAGATCTTCCAGCAGTGTGGAAGATGTCTTGGTCCGCTGAATTTGCTTCTAACTCTTTCTTTCTTTGAGTAGGGAATTGTAGATGCTTCCATTATAAGCATTCTCACAAGTATATGCATAGCCACCCATCTGTTTGGGTAGTTTGTATTTGCCTGTCCAGTTTCTTCTGTCTCCAGAGTTTATAATTAAGATATAAGTTGGGTATGTCTGCATGTAAACATGCTTGGTTTTGTACATTTCACTTTGGTGGAGCGCCTGTGTATCTAAATCCTTGGCAAGAATGGAATACTTCAACTTATCAAAACCTTTATGGAAGTTGTGCCAAATAAAACTTAAACAAATATCATAATATATCACATTGGTGGTATAAACAACTTCAGCATGTCTGGTTGAGAGAAGAACATAAATAGCTAAGTGCGGCCAAAAAGCATGCGGTCTTCTTTATTCAAAATATGAAGTTCTATCTAGGGACGTTTGTCATCTTTTCCAGTTCGCATTTTTTAAGCAAACTGCATATACTGACTTTTTCTGACTGAGGGTTCAGCTGCATACAATAAAAATAAAGGTGGATTGCTGGGCCTCAGAAATATTCATATTTGCACTAGTGAGATTGTCTTTCTTTCCCTTTTTTGAGCATACACACTTGGTTTATTCCAAATGACCAAGCCCCTTTTCTAGTCTGCTGTAGCTGTACAATGTCTGATTTTCCTGGTTGTTAGCGGCAAAATTTCCCTCTTTTTCTTCAGCACTTAACTATAATGATCCAATGAAATATTCACTTTTTAATAAAGAGGGAGCAAGGATGGAAAGGGAGTAGTGCCCCCCCCATTTTTAAAAATAGTATGGACTGTTCAAGCCAAGGTCCATTCTTCAAAAATCTGTTTGAGAACACCAAAACTTTTAACCCAGCTGGGGGCTAAAGAACTCGCTTTATCCAGTTGTCACAAAATCTGTCTAAGAGCAAGAAAATATACAAGGAAACTGCCTCATTATTTTTTAAATAATGGACACTGAAGGAATATGTATTATTAGTTGAACTTTGATGTTTTTCTGCATTTTGTGGTAAAGTTCTTGGCTCCAAAAATCCAGACAGAAACTCAAATGGAAATGTGTGTGTGTGTATTTACTTGCCTATTTGTTGAAAACATTTAAATTAAAATCTTGAGATGGCTTATATATAAATTTTAAACAATATGCTATTTATTTATTTATTTATTATAAAATTTTTGTATTGCCTTTCACCATAGTTTCATAGTGGTGTACAGAATAAAACAGTATAGCAATACAACTCAATATATATTAAAAAGCCACTCAGGTAAAATAACCATTTAGATACTATAATAGTTAGAAATTCTCTAATTTCTAATTGCCCAGGTGAGCCAATACAATATACTAATATTAAAAACAAAAACAGCTTACTTTAGAGAGTCATAGTGTGGATTTGGAACAAATCTTGTGGAGACATCTGCAAAATTGGAAGAGAAAAGAAGTGCGGATCTGACAAAATGCAAAATGAATCCAGAAGAGATTAACCTACTCTTATTTCCAACCATGCTTTGCTTCACAAAGAGTGACATTGGCTCCCTCAAATTTGTTGTCCCTGTCCATGACTCTGATCCTAACCCAAAATTCCTTGTAGATGGCACATATCTTGAGGGAAGATGGTCTGTTGGAGAGTAGATTGGTAGTGGGAAACAATGCAACTGTGTAGAAGTTCATATTGTAATATCCATGCTTCCCCTCAGAGGCGAGATGAATACTGCTTGCCCTCCATGCCACACTCACTCTGGTGGGCACCTTAAGGGGTTGCAATGCCAGTGCAAGCTATGTCTAAGCCTTCAGAATTTTGGAAACTCCTCTTTTTTTTTCCTCAGTAAAAGAAGCATTAGGAGTGGCGTAATTTATCTTAGATCTAAACTTGTGCTCCTTTTCTTTCCAGCATTTCTGTTTTGTGGTGCCTGTGTGTCTGGAATGAGTCCACAGATTGCTTCCTCCCACAGTCTGAGGAAGAGATCATCTGTTAGGGCTTCCTTCCCCTCAGCTCAGCCTATAACACTGTTGCTTGAGGGAGCATTGAACCTAATATTTTCCCCTCTCCATAATTCTAAATGACCTTTGCCAGATACTTCTTAGATTAGAGCCAAGATTTTTCGTGATAGTTTTTATTTCTCTTCCTTCATGTTCATTTAGAATTTAAGTGCTTTAGAAGCTATCCTGCAGATGCCAGACTGTGGTTTTGAAACCTGATAAAGATGGGATATATCTTTGGATATGTTGTAGTTGTTCCTGACTTCAAAGAATGCACAACAGCTAATAATTTACAAATAAGCTTCACTCTTTGGCCTCCAGCCTTTTTCTTGGTAGTCATATTTATGTTTGCAGGTTGTATCTTGACTTTGGTTCATTTCATACACAGAAAAATATGATAGTGGTGCTTTCAGTTGCCTTTTCAAAACACAACTGGAGAACTGAATAAAATATTCAGAGGGCATTACTTTGCATTTTGGGGTAGCAGCAAACCAGTCAATAGTTCACACTTACTCCCTTTTGGCATGGTGCAGACTGTTGCACCTCACATTACCCTGTATCAAGTAGTCTAGTCAGTGGCAGGGCAAACTCGCCCTGGTGCTGGGCTAAGGGCTATTTGCATGTTAGGCAGCCTGTGTCAGCCCAGTCCTAGCCAGCAATTGTGAGCCAGTGCCAGAGCCTTCAAAGTTTTTGGAAGTGCCCGTTTCATCACACATTGATTGCTGGCAGCGCTTCTTCATTTGCAGCCAGGATAGGTCCCCCTTTGTATTCCAACCTATGGAGGTGTGCTGACCTCTGTAGTCTAGTATTCAGGCCTCTGGGCTGAGAGTAGACTGGGCTAGGGTGCCATTTTGAATACCCTAGCCCATTCTATATTCTCTCCTGTGTGGACAAAGTGGGTTAAGAGAGGTCAGGACTTCCTTTATGCTCTGTTAACATGTGGATGGGAGACCCTTTGTCACTTTTGTAGCATGGGTGAAGAAGTGCATATCCCTGGAATATGCATGCAAATGTAGAAAGAAAAATGTATGTCTGCGATGAATTGTGCATACATCCTGCTTAACTCTTCTATGGTATGTGTAATTTTGGTGTAATATCCCCCAACCTGGAAACAACTTGTTATAAGTCCTATAGCATAAAATATTTGGTGGATGTCTTTGATTCACAACTTTGTGCACTGAGTTAAAAAGCACAAACAAGCTCCAAGGCCCCCACATAGCTTCTCATTTTGAGTATTTAATAAATATTGTAAGCTGCCAGGGGAGGAGGTATCAATTTTCAGTTTCTAAGAATTAATTGTATACAATGTAATATGGGGAATTTAGTTTAGGCAGGTATTTAAGCAGTAGATAAATCCACAGTAGCTTATTTGCTCCAAAACTATTTTGTGACTAGATGTGTTGTGGGTGCTAAAAAGTAGCAGAATTTCCACATTTATAAAAAAAATATTACTAAGATTGGCCTATCAAATATGATGGGAAAATATTGCTGCAAAATACCTTGGAATAATGATATCTCCTGCATGAAGGTAAAAGAAGTTGTTTGAGGGATGGAAGCAGGGGGACTGCCTCAGAGATGAGTGGCACACACCCGCCTCCCACCCTCACATACATTGAAGTCAGGAAATGTGTGTGTGTTGTGTTAGAAAGGGAAAAAAAACTAGTAAGAGTAAACTAGCGGTGTACCACAGCGTGCACTTTTTTGGGTTCTGGCTATGAACAACAGTACTGACCTGATGGTCCAATCGTGTGTGTATGGTATGTTCAGGAGGTAACCTATATGTTTAGGGCGGTGATGGCCAACCTATGACACACGTGTCACAAGTGACACGCCAAGCCCTTTTGGGTGACACACATGGCCACCCTGGCACCTGGACATGTACTGCTTGCTTGTTCTTGAAGTGTACGAAATACCAACTTTCAACTGAAGATTTAGCAACAAAAGTCACTAATGTAAAGAATTATTTGTTTCTGCTTTTAATAAAATACATATATCAAAAATATAACTTTTTTACTAGAGCCACAAATATCACAAAATTATGGATATTTCTAGAAGTGACACAGCACCCGAGTTAAGCTAGGTTTTCTTGCGAATTTTGACACACCGAGCTCAAAAGGTTCGCCATCACTGGTTTAGGGTGACACCAAAACATTTGCTGTCATTTTTGTGAAGAACAGCCTGGATTGAAAGTAAGGCTAGGTTAATATACAGTAAAATAAGCACCTCAAAGGTGGCTCAGAAATGAATTAGACACATTACCTGCCACATGTGACTGTGCCCATCCCACCTCTAACCTTCTTCCAAAAGGACTTACAGGGAAGACAAGATGACAAAGAAAGATGGTACATGCTTTTTAAGTTACTATTTTGCTGTGTGTGAAAGTAGCCTAAGTTACATCATCAACTGATGGAGTTACATGTCTTTGCTGAGGTGGCTAGAATTCTGCTTCCACTCAAGACTAAGTTCCTTTCTCTAGTGGAAATTTTATGCTTTAGAAACAAGGAAGAGTTAAAAAAAGAGTCTTTTTTACATCAAAAAGTTGCTTACATCAAAACACGAATACCTCTGTTGTTGCTTTTGTTACAAGAGCAGCTAACAATGCACTGAACAGCAGCAAGCAGACTTCAGAAAAAGCAGGAAATGGAAATGAATGAGCTCCTTAGTGCTTGGTTGGATGACACACACTGTATTTCTATCTCATAACAGATCTTCTAAATGTCTACTCAGAAATAAGCTCTGTTGATTTCAATAAAGCTTCCTCCCATTTTGTATTGCTACAGTTGTGGCTTAAATTGCATACGCTCTAAAGATTTCAGAAGTAACCAGTTGTTTGATTGGATCTCCCATCACAATATTTTGTTGTTTGGTACCATTATACAATTTGAAATGTACTCCTGGTGCCTACATGGTGCCAGGGTTCAAACCTGTGACCCTCTGGTTTTCAGCAATTGCTCTGGTATTGAGCTATACATATAAATGTTTTGTTTTCAGTATGGGTAACCTATGAGGTGCAATCACAATATGGTGACACTGATGAATAGCTAATACTTCATTTGGCTCTTATGCTTAGACTTAAGGCGGGTGGCAGACTTTGGCAGGTCAGCGATGATATAAACTCATGTCAGGTTCCTCTTTCGTACTTTGGCAGATGCAGATTTCATGATAACAGAAGAAGCTGCGGCAGTTCTGTCTTCAGGCCCTTTTTCTCCTTTGCTGAAAAACTCAAAGCAAAGCTTCATATAATGGGGAATAGTATAGTCCTGGAACTGTAGGAAATCTCCTTATTTCAATCCCTAGGTAATCAAGAAGTCATTGTTTCTTCAAAAAGTGGGTACATCCTTTCTCCTGCCCATCCTGGATGTCAAAACCTA
This sequence comes from Aspidoscelis tigris stejnegeri, assembly GCA_023333525.1. Taxonomy (NCBI): domain Eukaryota; kingdom Metazoa; phylum Chordata; class Lepidosauria; order Squamata; family Teiidae; genus Aspidoscelis; species Aspidoscelis tigris. The sequence continues at coordinate 27,388,380 of JALMGA010000007.1, read as the reverse complement.
CATTTATTTTTCCCAGGAAGGGAACACTGTGTAATAACAAAACTACCAGTGGATTTCTAAAAGTCCAGATATATTCTAGGACTACAATTCCATTGTTTGATGTTCCAACAAAAGTACAAGAAATGGGCCCTCTAAAGAGAACATTCCTTGATTCATTATGTTTAGTGTTCATGCCTCTTTTGTTTTACTATAAATCTGTCATCCAGCATCCATTTGTTTAAGAAACAAACATAAGGCTTCATATCCGTCTACATTATAGGTAATCTATTAATTTTGGTTTCCCCATCTTCATGGGATGGTGATTTCTTTGGTTCTATCCATTCAGGGTGCGTTCCAAGGCCCTGTTTCCACTCATGCCTCTTTAAACGATTTAAAAATGAAACACAAAAAAGCAATTCAAACACGGATTCTGGCAGTCCCCACTTCAGTGGCTTTAAATCACTTTAAATTGCTTTCAACCCCTCTGCTGTTCCCACCCAAAACGGTTCAGAATTGCATTAGGGAAAGGAAGTCTTTTCTTGCCCCCTCTTGCCAGCCAGGGCCCCACCCCCTGCCTGTCGATTGGCAGAGGGTGGAGAATTGCAGCTCCCCACTCTCCCCTCCCCTCATGCTTTTGCAAAAGACATCCTGCAAGTTCTGCACATACACACGCATGCACACACACACACACAAACACACACACCTTCTCCCCCTTCGTTCTCCTCCCCTCCCCATTGCCAGCAGCACTAGCTGGTACACACACACACACGCACACAGACACACAGACACACACACACGACTGGTGATTTTTCACTTTTCCGCAAATGCAGAAAAGTGAAAAAGAGGCAGCAGAGAGAGAGCTGCATACCTGCTTGCCCAGCTGGCTGCCCATGCACCTGCTCAGTCACCAGTGGGGCATGGGGAGAGGTGCTTCTCTCCTTTCCAGGGCTCAGCAGGGCAAAAGAGGTGCCTCCAGTGTGTGCTGCCAGTCCTGTGCATACACACACACACACACACACCCCTACACACCTTCCTCCCCTTTGCTCTCCTCCCCTCCCCATTGCCAGAAGCTCTGACTGGTATTCACACACACACACACACACACACACACGTAAACTCAGGACTGGTGCTTTTTCACTTTTCCGCAAATGCAGAAAAGTGAAAAAGGGGCCGCAGAGAGAGAGCTGCGTGTCCGCTTGCCCAGCTGGCTGCACACGTGTGTGCTCAGTCACAGGTGGGGTATGGGGGGGAGCTTGCTTCTCTCCTTCCGAGAGCTCAGCAAGGCAAAAGAGGCACCTCCAGTGTGTGCTTCTCGGCAAGGAGAAAGTGAGGGGGAAGTGAAAATTGAAACTTTGTTATCAGTGTGAGGTGTGAATTGCTACATCTTATCAGGCTGAATTGTTACTTCTCTGCTGAATATAGATCTGGCCCCTTAACAAACCTGGCAAGGGGCTGGTCCCTGTGCAGGGTGAAAGCCCACCCATTTCATGATGTATTTGCCCCAATACTGTTGTAGCATTCCCACAGCAATAAGGAAGAGGCGTTTTAAAAGGGAAAATGGGGGGAAAACCCTGAAAAAACAGGTGTTTATTTATTCCATTTTTTTAGCCAAATAATCCTCAAAATACCCCTGAAACTGATTGGGAATGGGGACGAAGAGGATCCAAACAGTTTCTAAACTGTTTTAAAATGCCTGTGGGAACTGGGCTTAAGGGTGCAATCAGACAGGGGTGTTTATTTTCAATAATCCCTTTAAGAAAAAGTGTCACTTCCATAGATGTACAAAGATGGCATTCAAACATAAAAAATAAATAAGCCTACCTACTATTTTTTCTCACTTTAGTATTCTTCACCTTCAAATCTAGCAATGCTTTCCTTGACAACAAGTGTTTGTCACTAATTGGACACTCATCTATGTCTGGCTTTCTCTGGCCTTGGTTGGTTGCTTATTGGCAGCATTTGTTCCCATACTTTGATTAGCAACAGTTCCCTCCTCTGTGTTTATGTAGCTTCCCAATCAATCTGATTAAAAGAAAGTGTTGCCCTTGGTGTTACTTTACCTCAGTTTGAGGAAGAGGCGTCAATTTCCAGGTTTCAAGGGTAAAGTGAAAATGTCTGTCCTTAGAGCTGCAGATAGGGTGCCTCTTTTAGCAAGTCTAATTGAACCCTAAGACAGTCTCCTTGTATTAATAACATTGACAGTGTTGTGATGAGACCAGACGTCTAAGACAAGATTTTGAAAACTGGAATTCAAGATATTAGGAAACCCAATGCAAATTTAAATTTGAGGTCAACTTGCTGGAGCATTGGGCATTTTGTGTGTACTCCTCTGACATTCCACTGGAGTGAACCTTTGGGAGCTCACCATGTTCTTAAACATAATAATAGGGAAGGGGCTGGCCATAATGAACTCCTAGAAGTTCATTCCAGTTCTGGTCAAAGCAGCATGCAGTATGCTCATGTTATAGGGAAATGCCAGGATTCCTTAAAGAGTTGGCATCCCTGTGTATTAATTGAAGAGCCCTAAAGCTCTAGCTTTTAACATTGCCAGTTTACAAGCCAGGGGTGAATCATGTTGTTATTTCAAAATCCTTGATGAAGAAAATGAGGGAGGCCCACTTCTAAATTGTTAAGGCAACTACATGTAGAGATGAGTGAACCACTCAAATTCTAATTCTGAATGCATATATGAACTATACAAAGTAGCTCATTCAGGTTGAATGATTTTTGTTCATCCGGTCTTGGGAAATCAAAATTGCAGCCTTGAGACAGGCAGGTAAACTGCTAGACTCCACACATAATGCAAACACTTGTTCTTTCTAACATTAGACTATAGATTGTCTTCTCACCATAAATAAAGGTAGCAGTGGCCACTGACATATAACGAGCATGCTTACTCATGGCTCCCAGCAGTTGGTCAGTGTTCTCAGTGTTAAGATCTTACATCCAGATGATAGCAGGGGAAAAAAATCTTATTTCTATATAGGTTTGTTTGAATAACTGGATATTTTTAAGTATTTAGGCCAGGATGCTTCCTTAAGTGTACCTAGTACTAGCAATGGTAAGACGTATTAAGTGCAGCTCCAGAAGAAACCATAATGTATTGCTTTTTTTTCTTTTTCTTTTTGGAAACTGGGGCTATATCTAAATAGTTCAACTCAGATGGTCCTTTGTCACTCAGAAGTTCAATTAGAATGTAGAGGTATCTCAGTTCCTGAGCAAGAACTGCAAAAACACCCACCAAACAAAGAGTGGGATGTCCTCATTGGAGGGTCTGGCATGTGGCATCAGTGCGTAGCTGGGAAAGGGTGGTCTGGAGCTGTGACATTCTGGACAGCCACTTTAAGGCTTTTAAAAATAGGACAGTACGTTGAATCAACAGTATGTTTGGAAGCAGCCTAGTTCATAAAAGTTCTAGAGGACTTTTCCCAGCTGTAAAGCTCAGTCAAATGGCAAATGTAAGTGCAAAACTGATAAGCATTGGAATGAGCACTGCATAACTTGACATTTAAACTGATGGAATCTAAACCAGCAGTTAATGATTAGGAAAAAAAATACTTTGGGTTTAAAACTTTGACCCAGTGTTAGTTGGATGTGGTAGAGAAAAATAAAACCAGCAGAACTGTGGCTAAATATTTCATGTAGGACTTTTTAATTAAGAGGTAGATGTGCTATCCATGGAGTGCAGAATCACATTATATTGTAGCCCTGGGGTCTACTGATGCTTTATTTTTAACTTAAAAGCTGCATGTGGCTCTGACGTAGTGGTACTGGAGGAGGTGTCTTAGGCAGGTGCTGAAATGGTACTCAAAGAATGCAAGGATCATGTGCCCTGCACCCAGCAAGTAGACATCCTGCCACAAAGGGGTAAAAAGTTCTGTCAGCAATGTTTCCCTGCACAGTGGAAGAAAGAACTCTAAGCCCTTCCTCTGCCCTAATGCCACCACTGTCTGGCCCTACCTGCACATGCTTACAGTGGTCTGAAAAGCACAGACCTGTTTTGGAAGACAAGAAGATGGTCACAGTCACTTCCTGTATGGACCCAGGAAGCAGAAACATCAAAAGTGCCTGTTGCCACTTCTTGCTACACAAACATGACAGATGGAGAACTTCAGTTCCCTGTCTTTGAAATTTTCAATGGGGGCTGTTTTTATCAAGATTCTACTAGATCCGAATTAGTTGAAGGACCCATTAAGGGAGGTTAGTGGAAAAAATCCCATGGGGTCTACAGGAAATCCAGATTATAGGTCCTGAAGGACCCATTTAATCCGGATTTCCCTAGTACAGGTGAAAACAAATGTGGTTCTAATGGGGTCTGCAGTGAGCCTAATGGGTCCCTAATGGGTACTTAGTGCTAGTGAAAAACTCCCCCAAAAGTGGAAATGCCGGCAAACCTAGCCATTCCCTGTGTTTCTTGGTCTGTTAGGCTGAAAGGAAGCTCACCAACATAGGTTTGGACTTTCTGGCGGCAGTGGAGCAGAAAAGCAGGCCAAAGTGTTGTCACTGGGCTCTACCATTAACAGCTTTGTTCAGAGTGCTTACACTGGGCTGTTGCCTGAAGAGCGCAAGGTTGTGCTGACCTCGTGTTCTTCCAGCACATCTGCACCACCATTATGGGTGCCATGAAGTCTATACCTTAGTTTTTGTAGCTTATTCAGTGTCTTTTAAAGGAACATGGCTTTAAATGCCAGATTAAAACCTTTTTTTTTTTTACATTCAGTGGGAAGTTTGTGATGAATCATTTCATTTAATACACAAAGCATTACACTGTGCAAGCTAAGATGTTTTGGTCTTAATATTAATTCGCCATATGCTATGATGGTTGCAGCCACCTGACTGCTGTAACAATTGAACTTGGTTTTTCTTTCCCCTTTGGAGTCTGTAATGTCAATAGCTTTGATCAACCACTAAGTGGATTAATCATGAGAAATGTGTGTGTGTGGGGGGGGGGAGTGGAAACACTTCTCTGAAGCAGATAATAATATAACCCAGATGCAATAAAAGTTTGTCCATGAAAATAATTTTCTCCTGATTGCTATGCTGCCTGGTAACGTGTACTCTCTATAATATAAAGTATTAGATAAAGCTCAAGAAGGAAAATGAAAACCCACTCTTTTCCTGGTCAGGCAGTAACAGGCTACATCCTGTTTTCTTTTCAGCTTAAATCTCTCCTGGGGCATTTGTGCTGGCACATTATTTTTTGGATTATTTGTCAGTGGCACAGTAGAAATGTCTGCGGTGGAGATGTTTATAAGCGCCATTGCCATATTCTCTCTCTCTTTTCTTGCTGTGCTTTTCAGCTTTGCAGAGCAGGAAAGGATCCCTCAATTAATCTGATCGTTTGTCAGATGGTGTTACTCCTACCCTGGTGAAAAAATAAGTCTCAGTGCTGCATTTCCTGCATTCCTCCTTCATTACACTGCAGAGTTGAATAACTTCCTTTTTTGGACTAGACTTTCCATAGTCCTTAACCACAATCATCTTTGTCAATTTTGGCTAAGGATACACCAAGTGATTATTATAGGTAAAACTCTGTAGATTTGTAATTTATGTTATCATAAGAGTTAGCTTTAGAAGATGTGGGTCGTGGCACTGAAATTTAACATCTGCTCCTGTAGGTGTGCACTTTTTTCTTGCAATTGTGGTAAGATCACTTCACAAGCATCAGACCAGGAACATAGATGGAGAAAACAGCCACATTAGCAAGCCTTTTCACTGTATATATCCAACATCCTTCCCTATCTGATTCCCACAGTCCATATCTTGCCCACACCACAGTAACCTTAAATTTTCATAACATTCTGTTAATTCCCAGCCAAGTGCTATAGATAAACATAGAATTCAACCACATCACAAGGGGAAGGCAGCATCTGTAATAAAAGCTGAGACAAAAGACTGGATATGTGAGAATGACAAAGATAGCACCACAGTGGACAAGTATGGGCATAACTATACTTCTATGGAGCCTGGGCTTAGTTCATCATCATCATCATGGCTTGGCTTCGTGAATGAAGATTAGGGAGGGCTCGACCCACGCTTGCTGCATGCATGTTGGTGGCTAATCTGCTTTGGAGCCTGGGCATAGTTATACTGCTATGATAAAACATTTGTTCTCTTCCTGAATTTTTTAATTTTTGCATATTTGTCACAATTAGCTGTTTTGGATCTTCAAACAAAATTCATATGAGTCTGCTGCTTGTTGAGACCTTTTAGCCTACTTCACATTTCTGTAAATGTTCCATTTAAGTGATGATTGGATTCAACAGGGTAGGCAGTAATCAAACCTTGATGTGTGTAGTTGGATTGAGTCCCATTATCAATTAAATTTAGTTAATTGGTTGGTCAAATAAGCAGAATGTGTAATTACTTTTTCACATGGATGATATAAGTGTTGAGTAACTCTCCCCCCCCCCCCTTTCAATCAAGGAAATGATCATTTGGGAGCTGTATTTTGTGTTTACTCCTATTGTTGTTGCTCATCTTAACAATTGCTTGAAAATATGAAACAGTTAAATGTGACAAATATGCAAAAATAGACAAACCAAGAAAGGGGCAAATACTGTCCACCACAGCGTTTCTGAAGTGTTTTGAGTTAAGAATCCCCCCCACCCCCACTTCAGGAATGATCACATTGGCTCCGTCCACATAGAATTAGAGATCTCTTAAGTATCAAGTGGTCTGGCTTTTGGTTCTTGAGATTCAAATAGTAACAGGGATGATATGTTGTGAAATATACTTGGGCCACCCTTATTACTATGTTTGGCTTCTGGCCACTGTCAAAGCATGCATAGTAAGGCAAACAGGTATCCACAGCAATGCAACTGCAGTCAGCTGTGGAGGAATGGAAGCTCTGGTAGACTTCTTGGCTCTTGCCATGCTGCATGGGCCACTTCTTGTTCTAGAAACATCAAATTTACCAGTAGCCCGGGTAGGTGTACTGAAACATGCATGCTTCTGTGGACCAGTTTAGGAAGGAGACCCATTTTGGCAGCATACCTAATTGTGCTGCCAAAATGACTCCCCTAGGCCTTGGAAGCCATGAGTCCCTCCAGGCCTATCCTAGAACAGTGCACGTGGCCTTTTTCTGGGTTAGGTGGACTGCTCCTTGTGGAACTGCTGGCCTTTGTCACCTGCAATAATTCCAGCTGTGTTTTGGGGCTACAGAAACATATTCCTGAGTCCCACAGTTTGCCATTGCCCCTGGAATGGATTCTCAGGGCTCCAAACGGACTCTCACCCAGCTCTTCATAGGTGCTAGTCTGCCTCAAGCTCTCCTTTTTCCCATACCCCTCTCACACCCACATTTTGTCCTTCAGTTCACTCTGAGTAGCCCAGCACATTTCCATCAGCAAAGCAATGTGATTGGTTTTGCTTTCTTCTCTCTTTGTTTTTACCACATCATGGACACTTGCTCGGTTCTGCTTCCCCTGCTTGTTCTGCATTATTTTCATTTCATAAAAAACAACCACATAAATAGCAGCAACGGCTCCCCCCTTGTAATACTTTTAGGAAAAACTCCTTGACATACACTTCCAGCCCAGGTTCTGTTCTTTTGCACAGTTCTTTCATTTGTTACCTGGGACGGCTTCAGCAAGGGGTTGGACCAATTCATGGAGGTCAAGGCTGCCAGTGGCTCTTAGTCCTGCTGGTATTAGGGAGTGGTTTCCCTCCAAGGTCAGCTGCTAGGAGACTGTAAGCAGAGTAAACTGTGTGCTTGTGTCCTGCTGGTGGGTTTCCCTGTGCAGCAGGTTGGCCATTGTGGCTGTTCCTGTACTGGCCCAAGGTGGGACGGGTTGCTGCTTGCTTGGTTTAGGATTGTCTGCATTCCAGGCAACTTGTTCTGGCTCAGCACTGACCTCCAGGTTTGAAGTCTGCACCCTGCTTTTGAAAGCCAAGAACAAACATTCCCGGGCTTTGCAGGTCCCATCCAGGGCCTTTTTAGTGACACAAGTAGGAATGGCACATTTCCAGCACTACTTCTGGCTGCCTGGTGAAAGGGAGGGAGGGAACCTGTCCAGGAATACCCAAAGTCAAGGTTTTGAGCAGCCCACGTTAATCTGCTTTAGGGATAAAAGATCCTTTCTGACTAGATTATATCTGGTCTTCAGAAGCACAAACTTTGGCTGAATCTCCATTTCACAAAGGAGATGGCTTCTGTATTGGCAACTAAAGGGAGGCAACATGATTGCTGCTTTCAAAATCTCCATTTTGGGATGCAAAAGTGTTGCTTAAAGTAATGAAGTGTCTGTGGCAGGAAATCTCAGTCTGCAGAACTGAGGCCTTTTTGCACAAGGGGTTATGGAAAGCGTCTATGACATGCCGGGATGGAGCATGTGCTCTCGTGGGGCGACTGGATCCATTCCAGGCCACCCCAAGCGTTATAGACACATTCCAAAAGCAGAGCAAAAAATGTGCTCTATGCATGCTCCAGCTTGTTCTGGCCGTCCCTAGCCATCCAGGGAGGGAAGCATTCACACGCCTCCCTCCCTGACAGCTGGGAGACATGACCCCCCTGCCACAATTGGGCAAAAATTGGCTCAACAGGTGGCAGGCCTGTGCAAATCACTCACCTTGCCAGGTCCATGGGTGTGAGCTGCTGAGGTCTGCGCAGGCTCACACACTCTGGTAGATGGGACCCAGGCTGACCACGTGGGTCCGGTCTACCAGGAGAGCACGTGCCTGCATGATCGCACCCTGGGCCTGGCAAGGTAAGTGCTTGCATGCGTGGGGAGGGGGAGTTGGCTCGCTCCCAGCTGCCGCAGTCCCATCGGGCCTGCAGCAGTCGGGGAGACACCCAGATCAGCTTCCCCTCACCCTTTACCAGGGTGGGGAGAGGTCAATCTGCAGCTGTTTATGGGCCGGGGGATATGGGGTCTCTTGGTAGACCATGCCTACCAAGGGACCCCACATGCCCTGGTCCATTGGGGCAGATTGCTGGCCTCTGCAGGGTTGAGCCACCCAGATCTAGGCAGCTCAGCCCCACAGAGGCCCCCCGGGACCACTCCCCACCCACCTCATGGCCTGGGGACGCACATGCGCACACAGCACCTACCTGCTAGTTGTCCTGGGTCTGAATGACCCGGCTCAGTCAGGGTCGCGGTGCCCATGCATGTGGCACAGCCTCTGATTGGGCAGCTCGCCCATGTGGGCAGTGTAGATGCCTTCCTGCCTCCCTCCGTGTGAATGGGTAAAGCGTTCCCACACATCTTAGCCTTCTTCGCTACAGCCGTTCCGGCCGTAGTGCGAAGAGGCCTCTGGTGTCTAGGACAGTGAATATACCTGAGAAATGTTTTTTGAAGACCGAGGGAGCACCTTCTTCCATACAATCCTGCTCATCACCTAAGATCTTCTGAGGAGGCCCTCTTTGAAATAACACCCCCTGGAAGGTTGCTGGTCACCAAGCTCTGGAACAGTTTTCCCTCAGAAATACACCATATTCGGTTATTGTTCACTTTTTGATGTCTAGTAATATTTCTGTTTGCCCAGGCCTTTGATATTTAGTCTTGGTGTTTTCCTCACCTGTGTTATTGATTTTTTTTAATTTTAAATAGTTTTATCTCACCTTTATTATATCTGTTGACCACCCTGAGACTTTGGTGTATGGTGATATTAAAATAAAATGAAAAAAATAAATGAATTTTTTTTTTAAATAAACATTTTGAAGGTTTCCCCTCATAATAAATGGAGGTGCAGCCTTAGGGCCAAGTAATGAACAAGAGAAATGGCTTGTCCCTTTGCTGGTGTGTTCTCTTTTGTCTGAAGGTTAATTGAAGGTGGATTAAAACTTAGGTGCAGCCGGGACTTCTATTACCCTCCGAGAACTGCAGGCAGAGCTGGCTAGAAATTATTGCGTAAGTGGAAGCACTAAGCTTTTCTGTAGGGCTGCATTTTCTCTTGCACTAGTCTTCCAGAGAGAGTTCTTCCACCCATAACAGCAAACATATTCCCATTTTCTTACTAATGCTGTCAAACTGGATACTGTTTACGTGTCTGTAATCCAAAGATAAGAAACGGCTTACTGTATTGGGTATGGGATCCCTGCCCATTTACGTACCATGCAGAACTTGTATCAGTCTTACGTTGACATTGTTAATTGCCAGGAACTAGAGTGAAAGTGCACACATTTTGAAGCAAAAGTTCTTTTGTGTGCAAGAGATCAAGCAGGGTAAGTGTTCTGCATTTTCTGCTGCTATATGATTATCTATTATATTTCTTTCACATTGCTGTTGGGTGCTAGGTCAGAACAATAATTTGCTTTTAAGATATCTATCAATCATGACAGCTAGAGACTGATAATAGTGGGAGAGAAATAAATGTGTATTTAAGTCCTGAAAAAAGTGACAGGACTGTGTAAGGCTGTGTTTACTGGCAGTAAAACAGTGCTCCTCCAAGGTGGCTTAAAGACAGTTTAGAGATGGTTTGCAGGCAAGATGGTTCATATATTGATCTGCCCCTCCCCCTCCCCCTGAACATTCTTGGTGAGAAAAAGTGGAATAGAGATGGAATGAGAACACAAGGGCCACACGCTATTGTTTCCAAGGCACCTTTGAGACAGGTTTATTTGTCCCACATATGAAAGCTGCCTAAGTTGCATCCTTCTGATTTCAACAGACTGATTTCAAATTAATTGAACCTAGCTTTTATTTATTACACCCAGTATAGTTTTTGTCCTTTTTTTGCTGGATAATGCAGTATTCTCTTTCTCCGAAATATATAAATGTGGAGATTTTTAGATAAACATTTTAAGGGCAGAGGGCATTGTGGTTTCTATTGTGAAAGTGCTTTCTTTGCTGGTGGAGATCTGGACTGCTGGATGTGTATTGATTTTCTGTTACAATAGTACTGAAAGCACAGGCATGGGAAACTCCTGACACTCCAAAAGCTGGTGATTTGTACGAGGCAACCATAGACAGGCTTGCCAATGGTTACTGATAATGGGAAATGTAATCTAACAATAATGGTAGAACCAGAGGCTGTTTCTACACTTACTTCCCTCGGAGCAGTTTAATTAGTCTGCTCCAGCCTGTACCATTCCAAGCCTAGCAGGTGCTGTCTGCACTGAAGGGCTGAAACACCTTTGTTGTGGTCCAACGCCAGCAGTAATGGGGACATGTCTTCTCTCTTCTATTCCAGGAAAAGTGTACTTCCACTTCAAGCACCACCCATTAGAGATGTGCACAGTTTTTTAAAAATTCCATTTGTATTGAATCGAATGCAAGAAAAGTTGTATTTGTTTGAATAGGTTCCCTTCAAATGTGGTAGGATTTGTATTCTATATGATTGCTCAATCCCATACGAATCCCATATGAAGCTTCATACAATTGCATCAAAACATTTTATTCCAATTCGAATGACCGAATTTGGCCAAATTCGTACAAATTTTTAATGTTGCGAATATTTGTGCACATCCCTACCACCAACCTTTCCTGGTGATTGGCCCATGTTACATCCAGCGTGCAAAGGCAGGGCTGAACTTCCTCCATTTCAGGGTTCTAAAGATGATCCTCGAAGCTTGCATAAGGAACAGTGGAGATGGCTGCCACGCCATCTTTGAAATGGAAGTATTGGAATTTATCGTAAAAGCTTATGAAAGCTTCAGAACTTATATCTGAAGCTTGTGTAAGCTTTTGAGTTATCTTTGTAGTTTATGCAAGTTTTGAAGATGGGGCTGCGGCATATTTCTTGATCTAGGCCAGGTATGGAATTGCCAGTGCCTGAACTGGACGAGGCAGTGTTAGTTCACTTGCAGACCTTTTCAAATAGGCCAACCATTAAACGGGGTTAGGAAGCCCTTAGGACAATTCTGGGCCAGAATGGTGCCAGTTCAGTGCAGAAGAAGCATATTAGCAAGCAGCTTGTTCCAGTATACCAGGGGAGTGTGGAAAGGCCCAGAATTTGTCTGATGATCATGGAAGTTGCAGTGCAAAAAATAACTTTATGCACAACAGTCATAATTCTGTTTACCTATATGATTCTGACGAGTGTACCCAGTGCCATTTCTATAAACTATTTTAATGACACTTACAGCCACACTTTCTCCCAAGGAGTTCAAGGTGTCATATAAATCTTCTCACCTTCATTTTGTCCTCACAGCATTTCTGTGATGGATGTTAAACCAAAGGCTATACAGGTTCCAAAATGGGGATGCGCAAGAATATTTGAAACATTCAAAATTCGATCAAATTTGTTTGAATTCAAACATTCAAATTGAATGTCTATACGTCCATTTTTTAACATTCAAATGAATTTCAAATGCTTCTAATCATTCGTATGAATTATTCGGACATTTGTATGTGTACAGATACATATGCATTACATACGTATCCATACACATCTTATTCGTAGCCGTACGCATTTGTACAGATGCGTACTGGATAAAAACAGGGTGCGTACGGATGCACACGGACACATACAAATGTTAGCGACATTCGTATCTTCAAATACAAATAGAATATTCATGTGAATAGATACAAATGTATTCTAATCAGATTCATATTTGAATACATTCTTTTTTTCTCTATTCGTTCAAATTCGAACATTCAAATATTCATTTTGAATCGAAACTGAAAATTGCATTTGCGCACGCCCCTATTCCAAAGCAGGAGCTCCTAGTCCGTGATCAAAGGGAAATTGCAATTAATTGTATAAATGGACTCAGGCAGGATCTGCACATACATGTTTTCCAACACTGTGTAGGACAGGTTATATGCTGGATCAAGTGATCCAGCCCAAGATCAGAGGGGCAGGGCTGGCTGTGCAGGACCAATGGCTATCCACGTTGTGATGGCCTAGTCTGGCTCAGCTTTGGAGTCTGGCTTGGGCTCCTTTCGCTGGGCTCTTAGAAGTGAACCACTTCTGGAGTCACTTCTAGGAGTTCAGCAAAACGGTGCTGGACTCTGTGCCCAGCTGCTCAGTGCTGCATGCACATGAGTTGCTAGGTTGGTCTACTGCCAGGGAGCACCCAAGGGTCGCTTTTATGCGATATCTCATTGGGGTGGGGTCTGGCTCCATTTTTCTCACCAGCTCTCATTTCATTGATGCATCCATACAGATGATCTTCTAGAAGGCTGGTCCGCGATGTGGATGCAGTATTCCCCGCCAAGGCCAGCAGCACAGTGTGGAAACAGCCATAGATGAAAAAATCATTGTGGTAGACAGTCTGTAGTACATCAAACTGTTTTATCAATTGGATAGGTCAGGTCTGGGCAAACTCCAACCCTGCAGAAGTTGTTGAACCCTTTCTTTCCATTGGCCAGATCATCTGGGATTCTTGGGAGATCTAGTTCAGCAACATCTGGATAGCCATAATTTTGCTACTCATATTTGTGTCATTTAATGAGTCATGGACTGTTTGCATGTACAGAGTCATCACTTGATGGTGCAATTATCAGGTGAAGAAAGTAAACACAGGGATTGGCTCCTTGTTTATAGCGTAGTCTAGTTTTCCATGGAAAATGCACGTAACAAAGTTTTTCTTCTCTTTGCCTTTTCAATTTTCCAGAAAAAAAGATATATGAATGTTATTTTTTCTTTATGCATCATTTTAGAAGCCCTTCTCTTCTCTCTTAGTTATCTAAATGCATTGGTTTATACCCTGAAAAAGTCCTGCTATAAATAACCAGTCAGCCCTACAGCCTGCTTTGGAGGAAGTAATTTGGCTGTTGATTTAAGGACCTGGTTTATTCATATATAGTGTATGTTACTGCACCATGGGGTGTGAGTTTGATATTACTTTGATCACACCCATGAAACTCAATTTCCAAATTTCTCAAGTGGGAGGAGGGTTCCCTTTCCTTTCCTCTCTGCCCCTCCTCTCCTTCTCCCTCCCTCTGCTCCTCTGCTGTCCAATCTATTTCTGGCTTCTCAGTGGAGGGAAATGTTAACCTTCTCTGTCTCTGCCCTCCACAGTTCTGGGAAGCTAAGAGCAGCGGACTCCCACTTTTGTGCATCCTCCTCTTCATTGTGCTTACCTTGAGGACTGCCAAGTTTGAACTGCAACTGTCTTTGAAGCAGTGACAGCCCCTCCACAACCAACTAATACCTGAGCTGATTAAAGGAGGCACATATTTGACAACTACTCTTTTGCCTGTGGTTCATCTTGCTGCTCACTTAGGCCACATCCCCATTACAAGCTTAATTCAGTTTCGATACGGTTTCAATCCTCGCAGACCCCATGTCAGTTTGGCTTAACATGCTTTCCGCATGTTAAATCACCCCCAAAGCGTTGTAAATGTTAACCCTCATTTCAACAGGTCTCACTCTGGTTCGTGCGCTTGATACGTGTTACATTTTTTACTGTGGGGACCATACCGTTTTAAGGGATGAGAATCCATGTTTAGGGTTTCCCTCCCCCAATAGCTTGCTTCCAAAGATAGTGATTTCAGTGTAAAAATCCACCCTTTACAGCAGCCGCTATACTGTAGCAATCCAACCAATTCACACCTGATAACAATGTTGCAATTTTGCGCAATTCCAGCTCTTTGGAGTTCTGACCTTTAGAAAGGGAAAGGAAAGCAGCTGCAGGTTCTGGAAGATGTGTGAATGTTTAAAGCAAGGGGGCTTGAGTTGCCGCTGCTGCTGTGTGCCCTGGGCAATAGGGAGAGGAGGGGGAAGAATCGCTGGCTGCCTGGTGCCGTTTTCCCTCCATCCAGGCAAGCGACAGCCAACCAGCCAGGCTCCGTGAAGGGGTCCCTTATGGGTGGCGCATTCATGCCAGGAGGAAGAGGGCAGGGCAGCCCCGAAAAGTGGCTTTTAGAAAGTAGCCACTTGAGTCCCTCCCTTGAGTCATGTATGCCACGTACGATCCTCAGAATCCAGATCCAGCACGGTTGAGTTGAAAGTAATGGGATCAGGCAAATTTGCATTTGCATCCAGTTCTATTATTTCGGTTTAGGGAAACTGGATTAAGCTTATAATGGGGATGTGGCCTTACTGTGCAAGTCCACTGGCAGAGCCCACTGCAAGGGCATGTGTCCCAATCCTCCTCACACCACACATGCACCATCATAAGTTTTTGGAGGTGCAGAATTTCACAGGTCACAGTTTAAAGGAGGGTAGAGAGTTATCAAAAGGCAATCACTTCTTTGGCTTGTGGTGCTGAGAGAGGAGGACAGCCAGAAGCATCTTGGCTTCACTTGCTCTTGCCCTACACTCTGGGAGGGCTTGTACTCACCATGAAACTGTCAGCTCCAAGGGATCTTTCCACCACCACCCTCCACAGTAGCTACAACAGGTCCCTGTCAGTCTTTGCGTGATGAAATCCCTGCATCATTGCCAGAAGAGGTGGTGCCTGGGTGGGTGGGAAAGAAGCTGGAAGCTTCTCCCCTTTGCTTGCTGGCTTCTGTCAAGGTAGTGTCAGGCTGCAGCTTGGAGCAGAAGGATGTGAGACCACTTGGCAACCTCAGGGCTGGAGGAGAAGATGGCTGACATCTCCAGGAGCAGCTTCATAGTCCACCACCACTGCTGCTCAGATTCATCATCAGTATTTGGTTTAGTATTTAAGGAATAACTGGTGAGGCTGAGAAAACAGGAAGTGATGAGAGACTTGCTTTGGGCATCTGCAGAGTGTTCTCCCATCCCATGAGCTAGTTTGGTCTTGTGGTCAGAGTGCTGGACATATATGTGGTGGTCACTGGGTTTGATTCTGCACTTCTCCATGAAGTCACTGCTCTCTTTCTGAGCTTCTGAGGTGCCTCCTCCTCCTCCTACTACTACTACTACTACTACTCCTACTCCTACTCCTACTACTACTACTACTACTACTACTACTACTACTACTACTACAACATCATGAATGATCTCATGAAAAGAGTCCATGCAGCACTCATTCTTAAAGGAGTTGAATTCTGCAAGTTCATGGGCTGGAGGGCAGTTATGGGGTTGGGAAGACCTGCCTCAGGGAGAGTGAATGGTTGAAGGCAGCTGAAAGAAGTTGGGTTAAAAGGCAGGAGAGATGAGTTGCAGCATTCTTGCGGAATTTTGTGCTTGCACACATTCTATCCATTTATTAAGAAAAGGCGAGGGAGAGGTATAAGGCCCCCATACACATCATTTATTCCAGCAAGGTGCTCCCCACTAGAGACTAGGAAGAGAAAAAGAGGATGAAGGCAGGGGTGGTGCTACTGTCCCTCTTGAACACCCATATTCTCTGGCCTTGCTCAAAGAGGGAAAGAAAAGTTCTCCATTTGCCTGCCCAGGAAACATCCAGGTCTCATCCCCCGTGCATTCACGCTCTGAAAATACAACCGTCTGTGGAACTGAAATGTTATAAGATCTGAAATAATGTGACTACTGAATAGGTCAGATTTTTTTTTTTTGAGGGGGGTTGAATGATAGCTCGGAATGAAGTAGTGCTTGAGATCTTTGCGTGTGAACATAGTCTCCTCTCATTCTACAAATCTGAGCAAGCTTGGCTGCCCTTTTCTGAATGGCCACATGGTAGAGCTGTTGTACAGGATATTCCATCTGGGAATGAAAACAGCTGAAGCCCATGTAAAATTGCAGAGATGGCCTCTTTGATAAGATGCTGTAAAGGAAAAGCACACAGATCTTCAATTCCATGTTTCAGATTTTAAGGGGAGCTGCAGGTAGGTTTGTGAGCTATCCAGCCAGCCAACTGCTTAAAAAAATCTAACCCCAGACATCATCCTTAAGATTTGTGGGAGGAACCTTCTGTCTGTGGCCCTTCAGAGTTTTTGTGGATGCTTTGTTGTTGCTGTTCAGAAGTTAAGCCATATTTGATTCTTCATGACCCCATACGAGGCCACTCTGTCCTCTCTGGTCTCCTGGAGTTTGTCTAAGCTCGTGCCAATTACTTCCATGGCATTGTCTTTCCGTCTCGTCCTCTGCTATCTTCTTCCCTTTTTGCCTTCAGTCTTTCCCAGGCCACATCCCCATAATAAGCTTAATCCAGTTTCCCTAAACCGAAATAATAGAACTGGATGCAAATGCAAATTTGCCTGATCCCATTACTTTCAACTCAATCGCGTTGGATTCGGATTCTGAGGATTGTATGTGGCGTACCTGACTCAAGGGGGGACTCAAGTGGCTACTTTCTAAAAGCTGCTTTTCGGAGCTGCCCTGCCCTCTTCCTCCTGGTGTGAATGTGCCACCCATAAGGGACCCCTTCATGGAGCCTGGCTGGGTGGCTGCCACTTGCCTGGATGGAGGAAAAACGGCACCAGGCAGCCAGCGATTCTTTCCCCTCCTCTCCCCATTGCCCAGGGCATGCAGCAGCAGCAACTCAAGCCCCCTTGCTTTAAACATTCACACATCTTCCAGAACCTGCAGCTGCTTTCCTTTCCCTTTCTAAAGGTCAGAACTCCAAAGAGCTAGAATTGCGCAAAATTGCAACATTGTTATCAGGTGTGAATTGGTTGGATTGCTACAGTGTAGCAGCTGCTGTAAAGGGTGGATTTTTACACTGAAATCACTATCTTTGGAAGCAAGCTATTGGGGGAGGGAAACCTTAAACATGGATTCTCATCCCTTAAAACGGTACGGTCCCCACAGTAAAAAATGTAACACGTATCAAGCGCGTGAACCAGAGTGAGACCTGTTGAAATGAGGGTTAACATTTACAACACTTTGGGGCGATTTAACATGCGGAAAGCGTGTTAAGCCAAACTGACGTGGGGTCTGCGAGGACTGAAAACGTATCGAAACCGATCTAAGCTTATAATGGGGATGCGGCCCCAGTGTCAGGGCTTTTTCCAATGAGCCCTGTCTTCTCGTTATGTGACCTAAGTATTTGAGCTTCAGCATTTGTCCTTCCAAGAAACAGTCAGGGTTGATTTCCTTTAGTATTGACTGGTTTGGTTGCCTTGCAGTCCAAGGGATTCTCAAAAGTCTTCTTCAGGACCACAATTCAAAAGCATCGATTCTTTGGTGCTCAGACTTCCTTATGGTCCAACTCTCACAGACATACATTACTACTGGGAGAACCATAGCTTTGTCTATAAGGACTTTTGTCAGCAAGGTGATGTCTCTGCTTTTTAGTATGTCATAACTTTCCTCTTAAGGAACAAACATCTTTTAATTTCATGGCTGCAGTCACTGTCTGCAGTCATCTTTGAGCCCAAGAAATAAAATCTGGCACTGTTTCCTTTCCTTCCCCCTGTATTTGCCAGGAAATGATGGATCCAAATGCCATGATTGTAGGGATTTTTTTCAAAAAATGTTGAACTTCAAGCCAACTTTTGTGCTCTCTTCTTTCATCCTCATCAAGAGGCTTAATTTTTTTTTTTTGCCATCAGAGCGGTACTGTCTGTGCATCTGATGTTGCTGATATTTCTCCCAGCAATCTTAATACCCACTTTTGATTCATACAGCCTGGCCCTTCACATTATTCATTCTGTGTTTAATTTAAATATATAGTGTGATAAAATACAGTGTTGTTGTGCTCCTTTCCCAACCTTGAATCACTCAGTTGTTCTGTGTTTAGTTCTTATTGTTGCTTCTTCACAGGTTCCTAAGGAGACAGGTAAGGTAGTCTGGTACTCCCATCTCTTCAAGGATTTGCAACAATTTGTTGTGATCCATGGATTCAAAGGCTATAGTGTAGCCAATAAAGCAGAACTACATGTTTTTCTGGAACCTCCCTTGCTTTTTCCACAATCCAGCAAATGTTGGTGATTTGATCTCTAATTCCTCTGCCTCCTTGAAAACCAGCTTGCACTACTGGTAGTTCTTGGTTCACATATTGCTGAAGCCTAGCTTGCATAATCTTGAGCATAATCTTGCTAGTGTGTGAAATGGGGGCAATTGTTTGGTAGTTTCAATATTCTTTGGCATTGCCCTTCTTTAAGATTGCAATATAAACTGACCTTTTTCAATCTAGTGGTCGCTATTGAGTTTTCCAAACTTGCTAGCGTATTGGGTGCAGCATTTTAACAGCATCATCTTTTAGCAGTTTAAATAGTTCAGCTGAAATACCATCATCTGTTCAACCCTTGTTGCTAGCAGTGTTTCCTATGGTTCAGTTGACTTCACTCTCCAGGAAGTCGGGCTCTAGGACACTGATCACATCGTCGTGGTTATCAGTAATGTTAAGATTCTTTCTTCAATAGTTATTCTATGTGTTATTGCCACATATTTAGCTCATCTACTTCTGTTAGGTCCCTACCATTTTTGTCTTTTTTCATGTCCATTTTTTCATGAAATCTCCAATTTTCTTGAAAAGATCTGTTGTTCCCATTCTAGTGTTTTCTTCTTTTTGGCTGAATTCCCATTTGGCTTAGATAAAGTGGAATTAATGAAAACGGAAGTGAACACGCGTTATGGGCATTCCCATTTGTTTTTGTTAATTCTGCTTTAAATCAGAGCATGGCGGTGGCGCAGCAGCAGCAGCAGCAATGCCGGAAAGGGAGGGGGGGAGCTTGCTTGCTTGCCGCTTTCCAGTCCTACGCCTCGGGAGCACTACAGTGGTGCGGTGGGAGGCCAAGCCAGCAAGCAGGGTGGCGGCAGTGGCTGGCAGCAGCCACAATGGTGGGACGAAAGGGCAGGCTGCCTGGCAAGTACTTAGGCAAGGCAGAGGTGGTCTGGCTGGTGGGTGCAGCCGGACTGGCTGGAGGGTGCAGCCGGGCAGACTGACGGACATGGTTTCAAAACACTCTATCTGGGTGGGAACGCCCCGTAAAGTGTTTTATTTTAAAAAAACGGGAGCGAGACTTGTTTAAAGGGGTGTTTTATTTAATTAATTTTTTGCCATTTGCTCCTGTTTTTACTGCGGAATGGCACTTTTGAGTCAGGACGGAGTGTTTCGAAACCATTTTTGACTCTCAAAAAAGTCCTAGTGGGAACTGGGCTTTTGTTTGCCTTGCTCATTTAAAAAGACCTTCTTATCTCTCCTTGCTATTCTCTGGAACTATGCTTCAGTTGGGTATAGCTTTCCCTTTTTCTGTTGTGTTTTGCTTTTCTTCTTTCCTCATCTATTTATAAAACATAAGGCAGCCATTTTGTTTTCTTGCTCTTCTCTTTCATTGGGATATTTTTTGTTGCTGATTCATAGCCAATGTTAAGAACCTCTTTCTATAGTTCTTCAGGCACTTTCTCTACCAGATCTAATCCCTTAAATCTATTCATCACCTCTACTGCATATTCATAAGGGATATTATTTAGGTCAGGAAATTTTAAAGAAACTGACAGACTCCTATGATTAGATGAGTGTGGAGGTATGAAAAACTGCCTTCTATAATGGCTACCCTTTTTGGGGAAAACCTCTACAGATCTCCACTTGAGCAGCTCATAAGCCTTGATAATTCTTTCTTGTATTTTTTACAATTGTAAACTGCCCTTTAGTCTATAGAAAAGGAATTAATGAAATTCAACAACAATAATGTTATTAGAAACAGTGCATCAGGATATGTCCTGCCTGTGTTTATGCCCTATCCTCTTGTTAATCTATTATTAGTATTATTTTAATTTTACAGCCTACCTTTCCTAAAAACAAAAACAAAAACTGTAGACAAGTCCCTACCATTCTCTCTTCCTCCCCCCTCACCACAGCCCTGTGAGTTAGGTTTGATCAAGAACTAGTGACCAGCTCCAGGTCATTCAGTTGAGCGTCCGTGACCGAGGGGGGTTTGAGATTCCTAGATGCTAGGCAAATATTAAAGCCACTGCAGTGATGCTTGCATTAGTAAATATGGAAAGTTCCCATCCAAGCAGATGCATTGATTCATAAACAGCATGGTTAAATGTCCTCCTTTATAGAGAACCATACATCGATTGTTTCCATGTTTATCAATATCCCTGGTCAGTGCAGGGCTTACCCCTCTTCAGGGCTTCTTTTTTTCACACTCTGGTGTAGTCTAGTAAGATCCTACCCACTACTTGCTTTGCCCAGGACTCCAGTGGAGGGCTGTCCACATAGGTTACAAATCCTGGCCCCTGAAAACTTTAAGGCTGAAGAACAAAAGTTCCCTGGCATCAGAGTTTCTGCTGAGCACATGATGTAAATCATTAGAAATGCTGCTAAAGGTGGGCCATGTTTGGCGCTGTGCATCAGGGGTCTGGGCAGGTAGGTTAGTCTGGTAGCAACTGGAGTGTACCCAACCTGTACTGCCTTTTGCAACACAATTCTTACCACTCCTGGGAGCAGGTCAAGCACTGGTGATATGCAGAGTCCTCAAGACAAGCAGCCATCAGCAAAGGAAAACCAGTGCAACCATTAAATTGGTTATTAAGAGCTTGTACCTTGGCTACTCATAAAGAGCTGAGTCGGGTGAGACCTGGGGCAATTTTTCATTTCCTGTCCCATGGGTGGGAAATGTGTGTGATGAAGTAACGTTGACTAGCACTAGCACTTGCACTTGCAATTGTTAGTCAACATTGGTCTACTCCCCATGCAATCGATCGTTTACCTGTGTTTGATCACTGGGCTGCTCCTCCGCAGGTCACCGCCATCTTGAGTGTGGCGACCTGCAAGATGGTACATATGCCAGTGCTGTCACTTCTGCAACCCTAACACTTGTCACAGTCATGCCAGGGGATCACGTGAACTACCAGTCTGCTTGCACAGCAGTTCCAATGACCTCCTCAGCTGGTAGAGGTGCAAATGTTTGCCTGCTGGACGCTGTCAGGTAAGTTCTGGTTGTGTGGGGTAAGGGTTGGTGTAGCAAATGCAAATCATTATCTTGTTTTGTTTGAAAAAGGTGCATTTTCTTTTGGTGATGTGCAAACTAGCCACTCCTGGTTCCCAGGATAGTCTGTACCACCAAATAAGAGATGTCTGGAAGGAGCTGCAAATAAGATTCTCTGCTGATATCTCAGGGGGCAGCTCAAATGCTAATCTCCATATGGAGTTCAACAGAGTTGTTTAAAATGGGCTTGCTGAGACTTCATGCATGCTCTTTCCCATCATTGAATCCAGAACTGGATTTTGTAGAATGTCAGGAAAAATTGCCCTAACTTGTTATTTTTCTGCCATAATATTCAATTGTATTGAAGGTTTGACTCTACTATTTTCACCATGGCAAGTAATAATAATAATGTGTTGACCAGATGGATAGTAAAAATGGCTTACTTCTTGCTTTGTTTTATTAACTAAAAAAGAGCAGAACTGCCCAGACCCACTTTTCTTATAGCAGATTTTGTAGCTGTGAATATTTTTAGCTGCATCTTGGATTGAGTCAGTTGTAGAATGTTTATTTTGGTCATTGACTATACCAAAAGTAAATGAATAAATAAAATGGAGTAAGATTTTTTAAAAACTTGTCAATCACAGACATATTTTAAAACAATTAATAAAACAAAGCAACATCCAAGGAAGCTGAATCATTCTAACCACAAAGTAATAACTGGAGATAAAGCAAATCAGTCTAGCCTTGAAACTTCACTAAATAAGATTATGAGCTGCAAATGAACACTTTTTTGGTAGAAATTGCAGTATAAAACTGTTCAACATGGGCTGTGGTTTCTATTGGACCTTCACCACAAGGTCAAAGTCTGGTTTTGGTATTTTCTAATACCAACCATCTAAAATAGTGTTAAACTTGCTAGAGAAAAAAAACCCTTCTAAGTATTGAAACTGTGGGTGAGATCACATAAAGCATTTTGGGGAGCATATATTTCCAAATGATTGTCCCATTTGTGAATGTAGGATCAAGACTTGTGCCTCATGTTTTTAAAAGAAGTGAACATCAGGAAAAAAAATGCAGTTTTGCTTCTCATTTCTGGGCCATTGTGAGGATAAAATATACAGTTGTTAGAATGAAAAAAAGAAGAGTTGGCTTTTCTAACCCGTTTTTCTCACCCATTTAAGGGGACCCAAAGTGCCTGACAAACCTTCTGTTCTCCCCACAACAGGCACCCTCTGAGGCAGGTGGGGCTGTGAGAGCTCAGAAGAGAGTTATGACTTGCCCAAGGTCAACCTAGCTGGCTTCGTGCAGAATCAAACCCGGTATTCCCAGAAAGGAGCCTGGCTCTCTAACCACTAGACCCAGTAAAAGATTTGTGCCGCTTTGACATCTTGGAAGACTATGAGACTTATAAATACTGTCAAACAGTTGTCCCTTGTATAAGAGGGCTTGTTTGCTTTTCAGTAGGTGGTAAAATGTGACTTCCCTTGTTTAATGTAACTGGAAATTTTTAATAATGAGATTTGATATCTGAAGTGCCATTAATTTACACTGGTCAAACTGAGCCTCCCCTCTGCAAGATAATTCATTTAACATTGGCAGCAGTGTTCACACTCTTTTCCAGGTACGACATTATGAGTGGCTGTGGCTGTGCAATGGTGTGCCATGCCCTGGTCACCATGGCAATGTACAGATGCATGGTGGATGTTGCTGCAGCTGTTGCCATGGTGATCTGGCCTAGCCTCACCATCCATATTTCAAGTGCCAGTGGTCTGGTTCAGAGCTCTACCAGTCCATAAAGTGTAGATGGCTCCCACTGTGTCACAAGCATCAGAGAGTAATTTATAATAATATATTGGGCAAGATCTGAATGTGAGGCATAACATGCATATAAGGGATCACTCTGGGCTGAAAGAACATCTGCATAGCTGTGCATCCTGGCCTGTGCAAAATTTGCGGCTGGGCAGTGCAAGCTCACCAGCACTGAGGATTCCATCTAGGCTCATGACGTACAGAGCCAGAAATGGCCCTGAGTGTGGGCTCTTTTTGACATTTTGTGCCACGGTGTCAGGCAGGTATGTTGGTCCAGCTTGCCACATGGCAGGTACAAGTTCACACTGCGTTTAGCAAAGCAGCTCTAGCATTCCCAGCACATGGTTTTCTTTCATGTCAAAAGCACTGCATTCAACAAAACAAGCCATAAAAGAAATAAACATAAATGGTCACTGTATTCTGGGCCGTCTCAAAGAGTTGCCATGTCCCTTGCCACGAATATCCTCACAGCACTACCCTCTCTGTCTGTGCCACCAACATGTCCTCTATCTGTATCACCAATCTTCTGACTTGCTATCCTGTCCTGATTTTATAGGGTGGGATATTTTGTGTTAGATGTCCTCTCTGGTAGCAGACAGGCTCTTGGACACCCTGGAGCGACAGAACTGAGCCCAGAGGTTCATGGGTAACAACCTCATTGGGTACCATATGGACTGAACTTGAGCACAAAGTAAGTTAGTAGTTCTGCCTTTTTTTGTCCTTCTTTTTAATGTCCTCCTTGATGATACCATCATTTCACAAAGGAGTAGGAAAGGCATCATTCCATTTGCTCTCTTTCTCCCTTGGTGAGGTGCTGCCTTAAGAACTTGCTTTTACCATTGCATCCTTGTTAAAGCTTTTGAGCTCTGTGTAGTGTCTTTGTACTTCACAGAGACTCGCTGCTCCAGCTATTGTACTGGGTAGCTTTTAATTTTGTGGATTACTAGGAAATGAACAAAAAAGGCACACTTTGTATCTTCTAAGGCATTTCATTAATGCTGGATTGGAAAGCTGATTAGGTTATGTTGGAAGAGAGATCTGGCAATACCCCTGTTCAGTTTGTATGTCTATGTTCAAATAGCAACAGAAGGTTCCTGTAATGAGGCAGGGAAAACTCTTAAAAATAGAGAACAGCTAAATAGCTCATCAAAGCAAGAATCTTCTGTGAGATTTTACTATGACATATACTTTGTAGGAGCAATTTTCCTTTCTTTTATTTGCTCTTTTAAAAGTTTTCAACCTAGGGTTTAAAAAATGTCTATGGAATTTTGGTTCTGTTTGATAAACTTTTTTTTAATTACAAAATTCAAAGTCAGCTACAAATGTTAGACTCTTTAAAAAAATATAGCTTGACATTACACAGAAATGCAAATGCTGCCACTCTTTAGTATAAATATATACTGTTTATATGTTCCACAGTTATGTTAGCTGTCAGGGCTAGCTTTAAAGACGAGTATTTTTTTTAATATCCCCCTTTTCTCACCTCTAAGGGAACACAAAGCAGTCAACAAACTTCTATTCTTCTCCCCACAACGGTCAGCCTGTGAGGGTAGGTGGGGCGGTGACAGCTCAGAAAGAAAGTTGTGACTAACCCAAGGTCACCCAGCCAGCTTTGTGAAGGAGAGCAGATTTGAACTCAGTTTGACCAGCTCTCTAACCACAAGACCAAATTAGCTCACTTTAGTGAATGAGAAGGCTAGTTCTTCTAACTCGGAGCCTTCTGACTCACTGGGGAACTCTTACACGGGCCATCCACATTACACAGAACTGCTTTTCCCCCAGATACAGCTCTGCACGTGCAGGATTAACTTTAGAACTGCTTCACATCTAGGCGTGGCTCCATTTCCACCTTTCCCTCTCTCCAGATGCTCACTTTCAGAGAGCTTGCGGCTTCATGTGACTTCAGACCATGATCTGGAATACTTAAGCCTATTCGAATTTAGGCCTCTGGATGCAATTAGTCAAGCCATGGGACAGAGCATTTGCTCTGCGCGCTGTTCAGTCGGGAACCGTCCAGTCCCAGGGCTGGCCTACTTTGCACTCTCCCTGCTGGACAGCTCTGGCTGGCAATCCCTTTCAGGTGTGGACTGAGGCTGGGCTGGGCCCATCCTGGGGTCTCGGGTGCATGTGCAAAATGCCACAGTTCAATCTCGGCAAGCCCTGCCCTTGGGGCCTACCCAGTTTGAACCAGGCATCTGCACAGGTAGGTTGTGCACAGGGAACTGGGGATGGCGCAGATCCCTGGGTAGGGGTAGGCACCCAGGAGACCCCTGTGGGCTGCGGCCCACCTGACTGAGGCAGCAGCAGCCCACAGGACCCCAGGACGGGGCCAGCCAGTGGGCTGGGGCACATGAGGACAGAATGACCGTTCACACCTTGGCTGGTGAGGGACGCGTTGGGAATGCGCCCCTTATTGGCCAAAGCAAAAGGTCTTTCCATCCCCGTTGGTCCGAGCCTTAGTGGACTACAGCTGTCCTGCTGTAGTGTGAAAAGGCCTCTGAGTGACAGCCTTGTCTGCAGTGGAGTATAAGGAGTGAAATTAATTGGACCTAAGCTATTAAATACTGGAATTTAATATTGTATAGATATTTGGAGATACTCTGCTTCCCCTGAGGTTGATCTGTTAAAGCCCTTGTTCGTGTTTTGTATTTATTTGAGCTGTGTGAAGAAAAGTAGTTTCAAGCCTCTAATACATATGCAGGAAATCGATAGCATATTTTT
The DNA here is from genome assembly GCA_023333525.1 of Aspidoscelis tigris stejnegeri. Taxonomy (NCBI): domain Eukaryota; kingdom Metazoa; phylum Chordata; class Lepidosauria; order Squamata; family Teiidae; genus Aspidoscelis; species Aspidoscelis tigris. The sequence goes on along the minus strand of JALMGA010000007.1, from coordinate 27,362,290 downwards.
AGAATATGCTTGCATTGATTTATTACTTTTTTTTTTTTACACATGATGAGTTTCTATTAAAAAAAAAAATAAGAATGAATAAAGAGGACCCAAAATGGAGAGCTATTATGCAATTATATATTCTGTATTTTAGCAGCTATAGTAAAGGAAAATTTAGCTCTTGTGTGTGTAAGGAAAAGGCTTCAAAGAAAAATGTACTGACATACGTGACATGCTTGCTTATGCAGTAATGTACACAAAGCTGAGCTTGCTGTGCTGGAAACAGAAGAAGTGCAGTTTCTAAACATTAAAGGAAGAATGTGGCTGGATCCATATAAAATAATTATACTAGTTTTCCTGCAGCTTTGTATCTGTCCGTGCACACAATATGAGGCAATGGGAGCAGTGAAAGCAACACAAATGTATCCTCAATGTAGGTTCCTGATGGCATCTTCGCAAGTACCAATTTCCAATGTGATCTGCAGCATGCACTGGCATCTTGCAGGCATCTGGGTTTTCTTCCTTAGGGAGCATCTTCCCTTGAGTCATATGAACATAAGAAAATAAGAGGAGCCCTGCTGGATCAGACCACAGCAGCTCATGTAGTCCAGCATCCCATTCCACACAATGGTCCATCAAGTGCTTCTGGGCATTCTCAAGTAGTAAAAGATAAAAGTGGCGACCGGGAGTCCCGACTGGAAAGGTACCTCGGTAGCTTCCCCATCAGAGCTGCAAGAGCTGAGTCGGCGTGCGCTGTCATGCGGGTTGAGGCAGCCAATCAAGTCTGAGTTTCCCTTCCTGCTCTCGTCTTGCTGTTCTGCCTGCAGTGGAGGGAAACTTTGAATTTTGTTTACACTGCACAGCAAGTGTCATCAACCCAGCATTAAGGTAGGTGTGCAGTCCTGATCAGATAATGCAATCCCACGGCTATCCATTGATCATTGTGTGTGATGCCTCGCTTGGGACTGCACACTCCACTGCACAGTATAAACATGTCTGGACACAGCCCAGAAGACAAAGGCAAAACCTTCCCCTGCCCTTAAATCCCTGCAAAGGTCCTTTAGAAGCATCCCGCTTGTCTCTCCAGCCTATATGCACATCACTCCCTCCCGTTTTGCTTTTACTGATCCTGTCCTGTCAAGAGGGCCTCTCCAGCTGATTTAATACTGGAGTGGGTCTATATGAGAGAAGCCATTTTTCTATATGTTTGGGACCTAAGACACGAAGGACAATTATCAGCCAAGTTTAAAATATCAAATTGGGCTCAGTAGCGAATTGGCAAGCAGATGTGCTTCACAGACAACTATGGATGTGCACAAATATTTGTGCTATTCAGAATTTGTATAAATAGGTACAAATTCTGACATTCACAGATTAATCAAATCCTATTTGTGTGCAAATTGGATTATTCAGTATTCATCAGAGCATTGGTGGATACCAGATGCCCCCAGGGCCTCCTGCCCCCCCCCCCGCAGGACTCCTGTTTCCCTGGAGCCTCTAGTTCCCCCCCCCCGTAGCCTCCCATTGCCCCACTTACTTTGTGCTGCTGCTGTTGCTACTGCTGCTGCTACCACCACTGTCACATCTTCATCCTAGAACTGTAAGTACCTTTTTGGCCTCTGAAGAGTGCCAAAATAGGCCCACAGCATCCCGCCGCCCTCCGGAGGTCTTAAAGGCACTTCTGGGTTTGCACGTAGACCCGGAAGTGCCCAGGATAATGGTGCAGCGAGGACAGCCAATGGGGGAAGGAAAAGAGGGGTTGGGATGTTCCCTTCATTTCACGCACAGATTCTGCACGTTCAGGGGGGTGGGATTCAACCAAAACTGAATTTTCCCCTACAAACTACAGCTGATTATTTAACAGCTTTGTTTTGCTGCAGGAAGGTTTAATCTGTTATTGTCTAGATATCATTAGTCCAGCAGTCCAGCACTCCCTGATCATCTTCCATGCTTGTGGGGAGTAAGAGAGCAGAGGTCTTTCTGCTAAGAACATCTTGTCTGCATGGAACTAGCGTAGATCTGAAGCAGATCTCTGCTAAGGGTGCACAAATCTGGATTAGTGGTAGACCAGATAAATGTGATCGATACATGCTAGCACGCTCTGATCCAGATCATGGAAGGGTAGAATGGGTTCAGGAAGAATGTAGACTTGGGATCAAGACACCTGAACAGCACCTCCACAGCAGCAGCTTCATTGATGGCAATGCATCCATGATGAAGGCTTTGCCTTCAAAGGCACCTCACCACCCTGCTCCCTGGATGTAATGTTTGATTGACAGGGACATGGCCAATTGCAACAAGTGCTGGAGGTGCTGTGAGTGGTTCGTATGGTGATGGTTCACATCCACTGATGTAGAACAGGACTTAGGCATTGCTCTTGAGTACACACTAAAGCCCACTCAATGTAGATGTCTCTGTCTGTGGTTAATTCAGATCTAGGTAATCCACTAATGCAGATTAACTGAGGTAAATGCAAAACGACCTTGGAATGCAACCACTTTTGAATGGTCAATTAAACTATAACTAAAAACGTTTGCTGGGTGGAGATAGATTATTCTTACTGGGAAGACCTAGGTGGAAAACATTATAAGGCATGTTATACACTGTTAAAAACTTGAGAAGAGGCCGAACAACAAAGATAATCCAAAGGATCCAACATGAACAACATGACCCATAAAAAGTAGTCTTCATAATTATTTAGACCATTGTACCCTTTCTGATTCTAACTAGCAAGAAATCTCCATGGTCTTGCATTAAATGTTGATTGGTGGCTGGCTTCCCAAGGCTCCATGAATTACTGCTGGGTTGTTCTGCATCAGAAAGATGTGCTCTCTCAGCTATGGACTGCGGCCTCTTGCAGTTTTTATTTTAAAGGTGTTTTCCTCTCAGCAATGTATAAACAAGAAATGCTGTTTGGGAGGACATGATAGATGCCGTGGAGTGGTGGGGGAGAATAATGATCAGACTAGAGGACAATTAGGAATTAATTCATCTGCCAACCTTTTTCCTAGCTTTGCCTTGTTCTGTCACTTGCACCAGCAGACAATTTGTATTCACAGAAGTTCATTCAGCACAAGGGTAGAATTTCATATCAGAAGGATCAAGATATGCATATGCAGGTTGAAAAATGCAAGTGTCCCTGTCTACAGTTTCTGGTACTGCCTGCTGCTGTTGAGTAGCCATTGCCAGACACTTCATGTTGCCTTGTACTTCATTATTTTCTGGTGAAAATGGATGCCTTTGCCATGTCTAAAGAAAGGCTTGCTTATAAATGTAGCCGTCAAGGACAATATGTTCCAAATGGCCTGGATGCTGAAAGGAAGCAAAATATATTTGTAGAAAAAGAAACATGGAAACAAAGCATGGGAAAGAAATACATTTTCTTTGCTACTTTGTACTTCCTGACAGCCTTCAAGGGTTGGTGAATAGATTCATTCTTTGTTACCCATGGGTGGCCTCCCTTGAGTGTTGGTCATTGCTGCTGGAACTAATAAGACGTTTGAGCCCAGTAACCTGTGGGGAAGTAGAAGGTCAGCCACCCATGACTGTGACATTATTTTCTACAGGACAGCCAGAAGACTTGCATGAGTCATAGGTAGGTCTGGGCGACTGACAAAGGAAAATTGTTTATTCAACAGCTGTGAAAAGGGTGGTGGTGGGAAGGAATTGATCTTCCAAGCATGGATGGGTGACAAGCTCCGTTGACAATTGAGCGAAGTCTTAGGGGGATTATAAGGAAGGACAGCTTTTAGACACCTGGAGCACACCAAGTTGCAGAAATCTACATTAAACAGTTTCTGTAAAGTTATTAATTTCAGGTCCTCTTTTAGGAAGACTGAGGGCCTTTTTGCACTTGGCCCTTGGGGATGGCCCAGGAATGCTCTGGCCTAGAGCATCCACACAGCACAGAGCTGCTTTGATAGTTGTGGACATGTTCCTAGTTAACTCCCAGATGCAAGCCGTCACATGTACTTCTGTGCTAAGGCTGCGTGTGAGTGGTGGCTACAGCTGCACAGTTGTGTGCCATGTAACCTGATCACTTAAGCAATGGCCAGTGTGAATGGCCATTGCTGCAGCAAGTGGGATGTTCCAGGATGCCAGTGTTCACATATTGGGCAAGTCTTGAGGAACTTTGAGATGGAGCTGGTATTTGAAATGCAAACGTTCCATCCCTGATCTTGACTTCCCTGGAGTGCGTTTGTGTTTATAGACTGATCCAGGAACTGAATCTTGTGGGGGGAGGGGGAATGAAGTTATTTCAGAAAGCTGAGCATCATTCTCTCTGTAACAAAGGGGATTAGTGGTACAGTTGAGTCTCAAATTGCTGGCTGGGGCAAATTCATGATATTTTGACAACCAAGGAAGGCAAGATTTGCTCTAGTGAATCATGGGGATTTAATTCACCCCAGAAAGGCACATCAGCTCATTAAGCCAACCCTCCCCAAGTACTAAGGACCTCAGAACTTTGCTTTAAGGCCTCAGAGCTCAATCTTCCCAATTTTGCTCAAAAAGTGTTCTGGCTGGCCATGAAACCTTCCTGTTTATCACAAAAAACCCTTCTCCCCTCCTTACTGAATTATATTAAATTTAGTGGATTTCCATCTGTAAATTTGTTCGGTGTAAATTTGTTCGGTGTTTGCAATAGGACTAGCCCATGAAGCACAGAGGAGAAATTAAATATATTTGAAGTATATTTTGGTGCCTTTCCTTGCTTCCTGCATATGTGCTGCAATTTTTAAGAGTAGCTTAAACAGCTTTTTGACTTCTGTCTATGATCCCCAACCTTCTTGCTTCCATGTGTCTACAGCTGTTTTTCCCCCCTTTTACCAGAATTGGTAGTTAATTGGAATATAGGACAGCTTGACTGTCTGGAGTCCAGCTGAAGGAAGACCAAGAGGTCTCTCTTTTGTTGCCCCCCCTTTTAATGAATTAATCAGACTTCCCACTCCACTGGACTTGTTGAAACTGAAAAAAGAAACCCTTGGCAGATGGCTCATGATATTTCAAAGGAGTTGTCACAGCAGCTGACAAATGATTCTACAACTTGCACCATTAAAATAAGAGTGAGGCTGGGGATGGGAGAGGAAGAGTAGAGATTTAATCCTTCATGCGAAAGCTGCAGGGTTTATGTGCCAAAGTGTTTTCTGATTAATTGACAATGTTGTAAATATGCAAGCCCTGGGAGCATCATACTTGAATGGTAAACAACAGAGATCTGCCAAGTTAGGCATGACTGCACTCTCCCTGAATTTAGACAGAATGATAAAGAAGAAAAACAGGTTTCTGCCAATGGAGTTTCTTCTCTGCTAGCAGGAAATGAAGAGTTCATATTTAACATCATGAAACATGCATTGATAGGTTGGGATGGGAGCTTGTGATCTTTTAGGTGTTGAAGCCCCATCAGCTCCAGCTGGTATAAACAATTATTTGGCAGGAGCAAAATTTAAATTTGGCAAAATCCAATTAACTAAGGCTGTGGAACAGGAAAGGGTACAAAAAAGGACAACTAGTCCCAGTACCCACTGGCACTTTAAAGTGGTTTGGAAACGGTTTGGATTCTCTTTGTCCCCACTACCAATCTGTTTAAAACTGTTTCAAAGTGGTTTGGATCCTCTTTGTCCCCGTTACCAATCTGTTTCAGGGGTTTTCTGAGGAGTATTTGCCTCTAAAATGGAATAAACAATAAACCTGGTTTTTCAGGTGTTTCCCCCCCCCCCCATTTTTGCAGTTAAAACACTTTATGTTTATTCCTTTGGGAACGCTACAGCAGATTGGGGCAGATCCATCATGAAATGGGTGGGATTTCTCCTTGCAATTTTTAAAGTGCCAGGAAGCCTAAAGCCTTTTTCCGTCCCCTCTCAGAGCACTTCAGTTTCATTTTCTGATAAGCAACAATTCATACACTGCCATTTCCCACCCATGCACAATGGTAACAAAGTTACTGCTTTCTCCCTGCAGACGTGGAACCTGCCTGATTAGTATTCCACCCAGCAGAGCTCATAGTGTTTCTCAGCCAGCTGTCTCTCTCTTTCTCCTGGCTTGAAATGCAGGAATTATCTGTGTGTGTTTTCCTGAGTCTCTGAGGCTAGGGGTGGCTGGCAGTTGCTTTGGTTGTTTGGGTTGTGTTTATTAACAGGTAGGGCTGATGATTTTGTGAAATATGTAAATGGTATTTAGTCTGGGTGTGACGGCCACTGTTGTGTTACTGTACTTAAAGTGTGTTGAAAGCCTTTTATTTTACATGCATATAATGTATTTGTTCTGTTCTTGCTGTATTCATTGTATTGTATTGTAAATATCATAGCAGCAGGTAAGGAGTGGATAAGGCACCCCTAATTAGCATAAGGTAAGGGGGGAGCAGCTGCCCACAAACAGCCAGTCAGGCTCAAGCCCACTCAGGGCCAGGGATATTAAAGGAACCACCCAGCCAAGTTAAGAGTGTTCTATGCTTGGGAGTTCAGGGAGGGAGTACGTGTGTAACTGCCCTGCATCTGAGGGAGACTCCAAGATAGTTCCAGGGTTCTATATTTGGATTTCTAGAGAAGGAGGACTGGTGTGTGAGAGTGTTTCTGAAACAATTTTTGGGATTTACCACTACTTTTGAACTAAGTAAACTTTTTTTAATGCTTCTCAGATTGTTTTTGAAAAGTCAGTAATGAGCCATATATGGTATCTTTTGGATTCAGGGGGAGGCCATTATTATTTTCCAGAGAGGAGGTGGAAAAAAATGAATAGGTGCTAATTCTGCAACGTCAAATTGCTCCTTGCCATGGTTGAAAGAAGAACATATTATAATAGTGTGGCATCTGTAACTTTGAGATAAAATTCCCATTATAAATTCTTTTTCAGCCTCTAAACATTTCTGCAGTTACTACTTTTTAAAAAGTCTAAAAAGCCATGCATTTTCTATTCTTTTAGTTGTTAGCAATCCACAATTTTTGTCCTTGAGTCAAGTATTTCTTTTCAGAGGTGTTCAGGTGCCCTGTCTTTTGTGTGTATATAGCAAGAGCAGACATCCTTTATAAGGGAGAAGATCTATATTCCACATTTGTCTTTTGGTAGCTTTGAGATATGTACATAACAGGACTGTTCTGAGGGTTTTGATATCCTAGGCAAGAATATGACTTTGGAAATCCTCCAACAATCAACTCAGGTAGACAAAAATGAGATTTGTAGCCAACCTGAACTGTTTGTGGTCACCCCAGCGGCCCTTTTTTGTAGGTCTTGCCTCCTTGAGCAATGCATGTGCCACGTTACTATTGTTGGGAAGTACCATCAAATCGGGGCCAATGCCTGGTGACTACATGGATCCATCCATGGAATTTTCTTGGCAGAAGCAGAATTAGTTTGTCATTACTTTCTTATGGGAAGACATGTATGTTCTAGGAACAGAATTTATATTTAGCTAGAATATCAATGAGAAAAGTCTTTCTCATGGAGTCTGTAACTATCCCACTGGTTCTCACTAGGTCACCACATTTCAAAAACACCCACCCAATGCTTTACTGTGTTTTAATTGCTTTTGCCTTGTTTTTGTATTTTATTGAAAACAACTTTGAGATTTTGATATGAAGAAGTCATATAGAAATGTTTTAAGTAAAATAAAGTAATATAAATACTATCTTTTTCTAAAATGAGGCATTTCAATTCACCCATTTGGGCCTACTGACTCCTTCCCTTTACATATAAGCATCAGGAATTTCCCACAGTTTTCTTGGGTCTCTTTAAACAGTCATCACATCTGACTATAGTTTCATTGCTTATTTTTTTCCTCTTCTCCTTTAGGGCAGACACAATTACATTACTATTTTCATCCCTTCTCTGAGCAATGACTGTGTGTGAGCTGGATCCTCGTCTGCTTTTGTGAGAGTTCCTCCTCCACTATCAATTTCCAAGCTGTTTTGGCATCTTTGAAATATCTTAACACTAGAAGTCTGGTCCCATTTTTGTTCAGGGGAGGGAAGAATCTCTATTTTCAAGTTACCTATCTGGCTAGCATCTCCAGCAGTAGCTCTTTTCATCCTTTGGTATCTTTTAACAGCTGTGATTTCATACTTCAATATAGCAGCTGCTGCAGAAACAGTTAATGAAACATTATGAAAACTGTGCTTCCAGTTTTCATAAAAAATGCAACAAATTGCTCTTTAACTCAACATGGTGGCTGGCGTAGAATGTGTACCTCTAGTGGAAAATATAGGATTTAATGCTGCATATAGAAAGGCCTTCTGTTCCTTTGGTTTAAGCTCTCAAAATTACTTGTCTTTTATGGTGAATGTCCATGTAATCTATTTGGTTGCTTTCATAGGTCCCTACTAGTATGAAACATACATATAGAACTAGATGCAGTATAGCCATATAGAGAAACAGAAATACGAATCAGGTCTCTGACCTCTATTTTATCAGAATAACCCCTTGTCTTCAAGAATTACATTTTTTCCTCAGAACGATCTTAATGCAGAAGCTCAGTTGTCTATTGATGACAGGACAAAAATAAGGAATGAATCACAGGGCGTTTTCGCACTTTGCCTCCCGTCTCTGCCTAAAGTATTCATAACTTAGCTGGTGCTTAACTAAGCACCGGTGAAAGTGAATCATCGCCAGTATGGCAGCAATTGTGAAGCCCAGGCAGCAGCGCTATTGCTGGGGTGACCAGACAACACAGAGAGCATGTAATCATGCCTGCGCTGCCGGGCACATGATCCCCCTGCGCCTCTTCCACCTGGAAGACGTACAGATGCAGAGTGCTGCTTTCTTTTGGCATTACCGAACTCAGAAAATTACCTTTGGATTAGGTAAAGCTGGAAGAAAATGGCTAGTCATTTTACAGATGCATTCTTTCACTCTGAAAGTGGATCGAAATTGGATTAAAGTTAGGTGTGAACACAGCCCATGTCTCTGTGCCTTTCCCATTTGGATTTGATTGTCTGCCTCTTCCATCCTAGGAAGGACTGAATCTGACACTTTGGGCACGCAAACGTATCTTTTGCCATTCAGTTACACAGACAAACTTTCTAGAGGCTAGGCTGGCAAAGATGTCAATGGCCACTTCAGGTTTCAATGCTCTATTTGCGTACCTGCAGATTTTTGTGGTATTATGTATGGATATTCATTTTGTGCTGGTTTTATGTGTTATGTTCAAAATTAGGAAAAGCTCCCTGTCACGATTCCCAGCGGTCCAGTAAGCGCCAGCCCTCCTAAGAGTAGCCGGGCCCTTTTAGGATGCTGGGTTCGTGCAACGGCTGAGTGAGTACTACAGTTTAAGGACAAAACACTGGTAGCAAGCGTTTTAAACAGTAAACTAAAACAAGTTTATTAAGAATACTATTTACAGAGGTAAAAGGGAAAATAGGAAAGTCTAGAAGTTAGCACTTTTAAGGTTTCTCAAGTCTCTAGGCATAGTAAGCTTCAAGCATCAACAGCTTCCCTGACTTACTGGCCCCTCAGTTGCTTCCAGGTAGGTCAGCTTCACCACTTCCTCCCCCGCCCCTTTGGTTTGCAAGGAATTACCCTAGCCTCCCCAAAGTTCAGCAACGAGGTTCCTGCTCCTGGTCAGTTCTTCCTCCTAAGAAAAGACCAATGGTCAGCTACTGACAACGGCTCCCTCGGGTTCAGATCCTCTCCTTCTGGCTCCTTCAGCATCAGTCCCAGCACGAAGACCCAGTCTGTTGTATTCAGAGGTTATTTATGCCTTTTTCCCTGTGGCCCTGATTGGTCACCACCTCCTGGGGTAAACTGCTGAAATAAACTCCCCGTGGAAACTCCTGTCCCTTAAGCCTGATTGGTGGAAACTGCAAACTCCTGGGGTAAACTGCTGAAACAAAGTCCTGAGGGAAACTCTTGTCCCTTAAGCCTGATTGGTGGAAACTGTAAACTCCTGAGGGAAACTCCTGACATAAAGTCATGAGGGAAACTCCTCCTCAAGCTCTCAGATCCCTGGACAGCTTTTACCTCCAAAATGCACCTGCAGCCAATCATTGCACTCGGGCCTGAACAGGATTTCCACGCTTTTCTCTCTTTGTAGCCCAGGCTTGCAAAGAGGCTTGCAAATAGAGTTTGCAAGGGCTATGCATGGGCAGAAAGCCATGCTTTTTGCAAAGAGGCTTGCAAAGGACAAAGAAACATTACTGCCCATTGCAGCCTGACCCCTGGAACTGTCACACTCCCTCCCTTCCCTTCTCTTCCTCTCACCTCCTCCTTCTCCCCCTTCATTCCTTCTAAACTCATGTGTGGCTAAGGCAGGGTCAAAACACAATACTGAAGGAGAAAAAGATAGGGATGGGCACACAGTTTCATAGAAGATAAATACAGTGTTTGGCAGGAACATTAGAAAAAGTTGCATTCTGGACCTTATAGAACTGCTCACAGGAAGCTTTTCCAAATTATATCACCGCAAGACATAGTTGTTGTGGAACTCAGATACAATGAGTTATTTGGCTATTGTTACTGAATTTCTCCATTTGCCATAATTACATATCCTACTGTGAGCCATTTTGAGGTAAATTGAGAACTTCAATGCCCTGCTCTCAATCCACAGATAGATAATTTTTTATCACCGACCTTTATGAAATTGCAAAAAAAATTATAGTATAAAATGGTGTTTGTGTGCCCATGTAATAACTAATGTGCTTATTCATTGTTATAAACTATCATCACAGGAGATTATTATGTATCTTAGAAAATAATCCTTTGGAAGATATTTTGCTTCCAGAAAAAAACATTCCATACAGATAAAAAATGTTCTTATTTCTGAGACAGAGAGAGTGGGAGAGGGCGATGGAGAGACATAAAGAAAAGCATCTTATGTTTCTATCGCAGCCTTTACAATAAACCTGAGGGCAGATTAGAGCATAAAATATTAATAAAAAAGTAAATATTATCATAATCTATAATACCATACAAGATATTAAGAAATGAAATCATTAATGTTGTGCAGAGACAGCCCAACACATTTAAAACAATGTTTAAGGCACTTTTTCAGTAAAACAGTATGCCAGGAACAGTTCCGTTTGGGCATACCACTGCTGCTCTTGCACACAGAGAATTTCAGGCGGAATGAAAGTTCCAAATGTGAGGATCTTTCTGAACTAGCTGGGCTGTGACTGAAACCAGTGAATCTGAACCAGCACTCTAAATTTATATTTCCTTGACACAGTGGTCCAGACCAGCCCCTGCACTGACCCTAAAGGTCACACAAGCTTTGGGGATGGCCTTCAGGGGCTTCAAAGAGCTAGGACGGAATGTTCCTAGCCTCAGAGCCCCTGGGAAACCCACTTCAGTGGGCACGCTTTGGTGCATCATTGAAATGGGTCCCCTGTTGTCTGGAAAATGAAGGCATGTCTTCTGTACACCAGTAGTCCTAGATGTCAGGGACTACCGGTAATGAAGATCAGAGATCTCCTGGCCTGGATTTCGTTCCCTTAGACCTCCTCAGACAGTTTGTGCCAGCAGTGGGAGGGGCCTCTTTGATCTGCAGGAACATGGCCAGAAGAGACCCTGAAGAGGGCCATGAGTAATAAATAAGTAATAGAGAGAAACACAAAAAGAGCCACAGACAAGTCCTCTAATGGTGCAGTGCAATGCAGCATTCTTTGGAACTGTAAGCTATCAGGGTGGAAAGTCCACAAATAAATGGGTAGAAATGAAAAGGTGTGAACATTGCAGTCAGATGATGGATGAAGAAGGTTTAAAGTGAAGATGTGACCACAGCCTAAGAGCCACAGACAGGTCTTCTAATGGTGTGATGCGATGGAACACTGTTTTTGAGATTTAAGCCTTCACCACAAAACAGTTCTAAAATGTGGTGGGTTTTGAATTGCAGTGAACCTACATTCTAAGGTTACTTTGCCAGATATTTTTTCGCAGAGAGATGGAAGTGTTACTAGAATGTGCTAAAGCAGAGAATTTATTGAGATTTATACACCATAGATTTCTGGAAACCCTACATAGTTCCTAACAAAATAAAACACAAAGTAAACTTTACAAATAAAAATGAATATAAAAATATGGAATGCATTAGCCAAAAGCAAGTCACAGTATTGTTTATTCCATAGAAGTTACCCTGAGTAACGTCAACTTTCTATCCTTCCAATAGGATAAAAACCCAAACACGCTGGGCATGCTGTTTCCAAGTAGAGAAATACTGAACTGGAAACACTCCATACATAGGCTATTAACGAAGAAGCAACTGCATCTACAAACTTCATAGCAATTTGCATGAAGACTGGGCAAGCTGTGTTTATTTGCATATGCAATGCAAAGTGAGTTTAACATAATGAGGATGTCACATGCAGCTTGAGCTACTTGCTATTGTAGGAACGCTGGCTTTGTGGGACCTTTCTGCTCTGTTTATGCAATGTTTGTTCTACAACAGGTTATTGTGAACAAGGTTAAAACACGCTCACAGCCGTCAAAGCAGGTAGTTACTTAAAGAGAATGGTTTTCATGGCAACATCAAGTAGGGAAAGTAGAAGATACTGCTGTTGGAATGGTGAGGGAAAAACATTGAAAATAGGATAGGATTATTTTGTGGAGTACTGAGAAATGAACAAAGTGAAACTGTAGTGTAGTCAAAATTTTGTTATCACCCATCAGGATTTATTGGGTGCGGATGCACATGAGAGCCTTTTCATTGCCCAATAGTATGGAGTGCTTTCCTTCTAGAAGAAGTGCCGTACACAGAATTGTTGAGCTTCTTTGAAGCCAGAATCATACAACAAATTTCTCATTGAGCCAGTGAAGCAGTGACCCTATGTTCTAGTTTGAGTGGGCATTTAAACATCTAGCTTCTGATGTTCTCTCCTGCTATACCTAGCAGTTATCACATTCTGTTTGCATCCACACATCACCATTTGCACTGACTCCCAATGCAAGCTCCTTTAACACTGATTTGAAGATGGAAACACACACAGTTTGCTTCATCTCTCTAGACCATTTTTTGCCATGCTGGAAATATGACCAGAATTTAGCTATTTTTTTTTGATCTGGGGTGAGGCATCCTAGGTGGGATCCTAGCCTGGTGCTGCCAGTTAGTAATATACTTGGTTTTATTTTTGTGGTTTTTACATTGTAACCATACTAAGATCTTAGCTATAGAGAAGAAAGAAAATGCAGATAATAACAATAACAATAGGATTGCCTAGTTATTGGCTGGAATTGATCCTGGCGAGATGGCAGAATGGGTGCCACATTTTTTTCGTATTCTCCCCTGCTATAGGAATGTTCTTCTTTTTAACCTTTGGTGAGAAATTCAAATTGTTATAGCAGTTTGGGAAATTCAGAAATATAAACCATTAGAATTTTTCAAAAAATATGCTGAGCTTGCAATGCACTAACTGTAGTTAACCAATCCGAGAAACTGGATATAGAGATCAAATCCAGGAAGTGGAAGGTTCACATGAGCTTGGCTGTGCAACTGTAATACAAACATGGAAAGATTCAGAAACCTCAGACTTGGGGTTTTGGTATCAGATAGATAACAAACTGAAAGCACATCATGTGGTTTTATTGGTCTAAAATGCAAATCCCTCTGTGAACCACCTGGATCAGATCAAAGAGGGATTTGTGGTATATTTGGGGCTTCAAGGAGAACTTTCACAAGATGTTCTCTGGCATGTACAACAGAGACTGCTCCTCAATGATTGTATGAGGAATGGGATGAGGTAGTGCGGAGAAGACAGCAGATGGCTGACCCATCTGCTATCTTTGGAGAGTGGGAGTGAACATTGTCTTGCTTTGCAATTGCATGTCAGTGGGACTTTGATGGTGAACCCAAATTGCCTCAGAAATAGTCCATTTCCAGAGATCATAAAAGCATATCTGGGCTGTGGAATACCACATGGCATCCTCCAGCTGCTATCACCTGTCTGTGTAACCAGGGGACCCATCTGGAGATGCTGGTCTCCATATGAAGTGATTCCAGGAACAACTTTGATGCCCAGAAGCACTGTACCTGAAAGGCCTGGGCAGCCACCACACTACCTAGAAGGTCTGCAGATCGTTCTAGTGTATCCTGACCCCAGCTGGCCCAATCCACAAAGAATCTGGACAAATCCATGTGCTATAACTATCAGTATGCTACTGGGTGCCAACCACTATGGCAGATATATGTTTTAAAAGGTGCCAAAGTTAAGATCGGGGACGGAGTCCAGTGTTTGCCCCAACCCAAACCTACCCAGAACTTAGCCTGCAGCAGGGTAAGTTTTTACTGCTCCACAGCCATCAAAGATGGGATCAACCATGCATGCTGGGAGACACTCTGGAATGGAAGTGGCTCCACAGTGTGCATATGCTCTATGCCAGAGCATGCCCAGTCATCTCCATCTTACATGTGCAAAAAGGCCCTATGTGTTTTAATTTAATGAACTCAAACTGTTTTCTCCTCTTAGTGCAAACCTGGATTTTGCCTCCTCATTCTGCCTCTGCTGTGTTCTTTAGATGCTTTTCAACTGCCACTGGCATCCTTTTGCTGCCTGGGATTAGAATGTTTTTGATGCTGTTGACTTCAGTTTATTTTGTTTTGTTTAAAACTGTATTTGAAGCTTGGTTTTGCATGTGTCAAAATTTATTTCATACCCTTCAACTTTTGAAAATCCGAATTAGGCCCTTCTACAGCACTAAATTTCCAATAGAGAGGTGGCATTTATTTAGAGAAGGGACCCAGGGTTCGGATCTTTGAATGCAGAGCAGCAGAGCCCAGCAACAATGGGGATTTTTCATTCATTTGCATAAATAGCAGCGTGTTTTGATAAAATCCCTTAGGTTCACTATGGAAGCTGGCAGTTTGGGGCCATCCCTCAGGATCCTGCTTTTTGATCAGCTGCAATAAACAACCCTCACGCAGGCCTCTAAAATCCTTTTTGTGCTATCAGTAGTCAATGCATCAGCTTTGTACTTGTCTGCGCATTTCCATTGGGGAAGACAGTATGCCTTGTCGCCTTGGGGCTTTGGGGTTGATCAGGAGCAAGGCAGTTGAGCTCTAGAGCCTGAGCACCGGAGAAGGCAGCCAAGCACTTCTGAGCTTTGAAACTGCAAGGAGTGAATCTTCAAATCCAGAGTAGGGAATTGTGCAGATCACTCCATCACTTTGAAACTCAAGGGCATAGAATAGTAGGCCTTGTAACGAAGGACAAAGCTCTTCTTAGCTTTAAAACCTTGGGCAGACCCGCCTTTGACTTTGCAGTCCTGGGCATAGCTCTTTTGGCTCTGCAGTCTTGGGCAAATAATTTCTTGGCTTTGAGATCCTGAGAGCTGAGCTGGAGGAGACTGCAACACTTTCAGGCCTGTAATTTCTAAAGCCAGGGCAGGGTAGGGTAGAGAAAGAAAGAAAGCATAAGGTGTACAGATCAGAGAATAATTGTGCACCAATCTATTGGGAGAACCATGCTTCCTAAGGAAAGTTGTGTCTGCATGGATATGGCTTTGGAGTAAGAAAATGGTGCCGAAGTCTACTCCAACAGCAGGCTTTTCCCAGCAGGAGATCAACCCAGTACAGTGCATTGTGAAGAAAACGTTAAAGTAGCTCACAAAATAATAACTAAATGAGACATGTTTACTACTCAATATACTTCTGGAACACTTCTTTGGTGGAGAAGAGTTGTGAGGCAGAAAGGTGATAAGGTGTTAGTAGATAACTACTCTGAGTGGTCTCTGATCCCTAAACTACTTTTGTGGAAGATTGGAACACAAGATGGCTGTCCTGAAGATTTACCAAGGCAAATGTTGCATGTGTTCAGAACTGAAGAACTATTTTATTAGAGGCTGTATATTTTTAATGGGATTAGAGCTCTTTAAACTAATGCCATAAAATTGGTTGGATCCAATTATTTGCTGTTTAGATTTCTGCAGGTGGCCTACAAGTTTTTCAGTGAGGATTGTACTTTATTTCGATATCCTGATAAGACTGATGGAAATATAAACAGGGAATGCAAAGTGAGGCGAATTTTTGCTAGCAGTCTGTACTGTATATTCTGGCATATAAGGTGACTTTTTAACCCCGAAAAATCTTCCTTATATGCCGTAAATACCCTCACCCTGGTCCTGCTTGCCGCAGCCGCCAACACGAAACTGGGGTGTGCAGCCTAAATAGAGGCTCGGACTTCCCGGTGCATCAGGGACTTGGGGAGAGACACCAGTCTTACCTGCTAATCCCAAGAGTGTGGCTTCTAGCTTTTCTTCTGGTGCTGAGGCGAGGGAAAAACCTGGCTCCAATAAAAGCCTCGGAGGCTGCCACTCAATTTGTCTATGACCCGGTAGGGGAGGGGGTGTGCCACCCAGTGAAATATGAAGAATCGCTGCCATTGAAAGAAGAAAAACCAGCCGTTTTCTCTTCAAAAGCTCCCCCTCCCCTACTGGGTCATAGACGAATGGAGCTACAGCAGCAACCTCTGAGGCTGGATTGCAGCCACAGATCCTTTACTGGCCATTTATTGGAGCTATATCCTTTGCTGGCCATTTATTTCCTTCTAGCCAGAAGCAAAGCTACAAACCTCAGTTTTGCAAAATCTCCATTTTAAGGGGAAAAATTGGGGGTTGTTTTATATGCCCAGTCGCCTTAGACACTGGAATATATGGTATTTGCATTTCCAATAAATTGTTCAAGATGGTTCACAAGAAGGAAAGAAAGCAACATCAATACATAAAAATATCAAATATACTAGAAAACAACATGCACTACTAAAAAACCTTAACAAACAACACTCCTGTGTTGATATTTTCATGCTATATTTTTAAAGTTTGGTGGGTGATTATAATTTTAATTGATTTTATTTTGTTCACTGCTCTGAGACTCATGTTATGGTGTATATAAAATCTTAACTACCCGTATATTCCAGCGTATAAGACGACTGGGTGTATAAGACGACCCCAGCTTTTCCAGTGAAAATATAAAGTTTAGGATATACTCACGGTATAAGAAGACGACACCCAACTTTTGAGAAGATTTTCCTGGGTTAAAAAGTAGTTTTATATGCCAGAATATACTGTATATCATCTATAATACAAGGTAACTGGACAAAACCCATAATAAAACTCATTCATATAAACACCACTTCCTGTTTTCTTTATTAGAAAAAATGTTTCATTTTCTAAGTGAGCTTTATTTGCTTTTAATGAGTTCCCATAATGTACTTGTAAGCCACTACACAAGAACACAACTGCCATGCATGCCAGGTATAACGAGTAGTTGAGCCCTATAAGCAGAAATGGTAATCATTTCCTAATGGTGACCTGCCCAAAGGCAGATGTATATTCTAAAACAAAGCATGCTGTGTTACATGGCTACTACTGAGTAGACTTGGAATGTGTCTGAGGGAGTTCTTGTACACATCCTTTTAATTTTGTTTGCAGAAGGTTCAATGTAAGGGTTAAGGCTTTTTCAAAGGGTTACAGTACACAACAGGAGTTTCTCTGAATTTTCTACATTGTTACGTAGGCTCGGTAGATTAAAAGCCTCCATAAGGCTGACATTATATTCAAGCCAGAGCATTTTAAATTAAAAACTGAGGGGAAGCCAATCCCTAGACACACTATGGAAGAGTTAATGCTTATGGAAAAGCAACTGTAATTAGGGATAACCATGAATTTCCCCCCGTTTGCCTCGCATCAAAGTGAATGAGATGGAAATTCACCTTTGCGGAAATGGACCCACTATAAATGCTGTAGATTTTAAATTTGCTTTGAATGCCCATCGATCCTTGCCACCACCAGCCACACCTCTGAATTTACTAAGAATGTGCTAGGCATCCATTAATTCACCTTTGTGAATCTAATGAAGCTTCGAATGAGTGCCCAGAAGATTCACATGTGAATGTCGGCTTTCAAACATAGCCAATATTCTATTTGAATGTAAATGTTTGAATTTTCTGTTTCATTATTACCAACCACTTACCCCCCCCCCCCCGCTAATTCTAAACTCCATCACAGTATATTGCACAGTTGAACAGCCATTGGCAGTTCCCCAACAGAAGAATTAAATACAACTTGCAAGTTAACAATTCATAAACCTAAGTTTATTTATTATTATTATTATTATTATTATTATTATTATTATTATTGACATAAAACAAGAGTAACACACAGCAAACTTATTATTATAATACAACAGTAACACAAAGCAAACATTATTATTAATCAGTTTTTATGTACTAATGTGATAAGACTTACTGAATCAGACTAAAGATCTATCTGGTCTGATATTCTGCTCCCTTGTAGACAATAAGGATGTGTTTGCACTTACCAGCCTAGTGTTGTATAACAGTACCATACTAGGCTGGTAAGTACACAGCACAGCAGTGGCCATTTGTACTTCAAATACTGGAAAGGCCCTGTACTGGGCCAGCAGCAGTTGAAGTGTAAATGACTAAGGCAGGGCTGGCTGGATTGCCATGGCAACATCTTAGACTTTGCTGTGGTGATCTGGACACTTAATGCAACTGTGCAGCTGTAGTCGTGCTGCCATGCCCTCTCATCACTGGACAAGATGATGCAAATAAAGGTGGAGAACTATTTCACTTCACCATCATTATCATCATAGTGTACATCCAAACTTGGGCTAGTAACTATGTTCAGTTGGCTTCAGTCCCAGTTTTTGTCCCTTGGTACTCAAGGAGTTGCTTGGATTGCTTAATCTCCTGATCTCCCTGATAAGCCACAGAGCACATCGGGATCCAGGAACCTTGAGAAGCCACTTAGGGGCAACAGTATCTAGCATCCTATGACTGACATGTCCCATGCTTCATCAAGGACAGGGACATTGATGCCTGCAAGTTCACTTGGAAAATTTCCAAAGTTGGGGTGGAGAACTGGTCAATATCACTCTGTAGCCTGGTTCAGTGCCTTGTCTGACACAGCTACAGATACTGGGAGGCATGGCCAGTCCATAGAAGTCCAGGAACTCTACTGGATGGTTTTACTGGACCAGTTTGGAAGGTCCTTAGTTTTACTGGATTCAGTTTCTCATGGATGCCAAGGAAGGCCTTAGTGGGTGAAGGTGTGCCCATGAATGCCATTTTGGGGATTCTAGCTGTATCATACATTTGAATCAAAGTAGGTGTTGCACACATGGAATTCATAATTTGTGCAGGTACTTTTACTTGTATGGTATTCACAATGTAGGATTTAGAATTCTGGTGTGAACTACCCAGAGACATGACTTTGTTATGGGTTTGCCAGTAACTCAATTGCATGCTCCTACATCACAACATCTGCATAATAGCATGGCAGTTACTTTTATCACAACTCCAGTATTAGCCTAATAAACTAGTGTGCATAGAGACTATAGGGCCAAGTATGGGTGCTCACTTGACATACTGAAAAGTGACTCACCACTGTCCTTAAAGAGGTACTTTTTATGCTTGGTCACATTCTACTGCCTTTGGGGTGTTTCTGTGCAGATTACTTTTCTCTTGGACTCATGAAGCTTCTCCATTCCTGTTTTCTATTAATCCAAAGTGATTACTTATGAGAACCACTTACATTTCCCAACAGATGTATAATTAAGGACTGCAGATTGATTTCAAACAGTAAAGTGTTGAGCTTAATTAAAATATTCGGGTCAGCAATGTGAAGAAGGAATACTTCTTTTCCTCTATGCCACTCTTTTCAGCGATGAAAGACAATGGGAAGAGAAACCAATGATGTTGGATTTGTAAAGGATCTTGCATTTAAACTCTATGGAGCTTTGTTTGGCTGGTATATTTGTACAAGAAAGAGAAAGTTTGTTCGTTCCATGTTGTAGCTTGGAACAGAGGCCTGCTAAGTAAGTTGGCCTCAAATTGTAAAGGGCCTTGTATGGCAAAGATATAACCTTAAACTTTCCCAGTAACTAAGTGGCAACCAATACAGGTGCTAAAGCACAGGTATGATATGTGCCCCACAAGGTACAAGGTACAAGGGCAACCCAACATAAAGGGCATTACAAGGCTCCTTTATGCACCTTCATAAGATTTAAGTAATACTGTAAACTTTTGCAAAATTTTCATCATTCATCATGAAGGGATTAGGTCTTAGCAGGAAAAGTGTGTGAGAAAGAGACAGAGAGATTCTTTGTAAACTAGTGTAACTGGGCATTCAATATACAGTTCAGGCTCCATCCAGTGGAGTCTCTAACAGGGCTTGATGGAGCTGACTTACTGGTAACTCAGTGGAGAGGTAGCAAGGGGTGGAGAAGTGGGTGGGGCTCTGAGTCGATGCTCCATGCTTCCTAGATCATCAGTACAAACAGAATGTTGTTCACAAAGATGAAGTTTCTTACTGGCAAGGCCAGTGACACAACAGAAGTGAAATCAGAAGCTGGGCTGAAGTTGTACCCAGTACAGTTGGAACAACCTTGTAGCAATTTAAAGATGATCACTGGTAGGTTGTCTCTTTGGAGGAAGAGATGGGACATCTGGCATTGGATCTTGTGAACACCCCATCCCCTGGCTGAACTTGGTCACTTCAAATCATGTGGATGCAGCCACCGTTGCTTGTGAGACCTTTTTCTTTGAAAGCTAGATTCTTATTCCCATTTTTGGAAAGCCATGACCTGTTGTGGGAAGAGGACATGGTTTACATTTTCACTTCAGAAAGCAGATAGTCCTACTATCTACTCGCACAAATTATTATCTCCAAATTTATACGGTCGGATCTGTTTCACAATGCATCCTTAACTCAGGGTGTATATGGATTAGAAAACCTTTGTAATACATTGCAAAAGTATTAGTTCAAATCAGTGGTTCTCAGACTGTGATCTTCCAGATGTTCAGCCTTCCGCTGGAATTAGCATGGAATGCAGGTGTGGAATGCTGGAAATTCTTAGCAACATCTAGAGGGCCACAGTTTGAGTCACCGTGTGATGATTCTTGTAGTGATCGGGTGGAGCTGATTATAGGTCTTTAATTTGATTATCTTTCCAGGGTGAGCATTCTAAAGAAAAAGTCTGTGGAATTGAACACATCACTTTTTTAAACAGAAAACTCAGTTTAATTGAAACTGGATGAAATGAGACTGCTCAATCTTTCCTTATCTGCTGCAAGTTGTGGTGGAAGGAAAAAGAGATTGAAGGAAAGGTGACAGAACAGTCCAGGGTCTAGCTCCTAGTATTACTGCTGAGACTGCTACTTCCTCCAGCCATGGTCCCCATAGGCACACATTCTGTTGATGTTTACTTCTAAACTCCACTCCCCTGTTCATGATTCAGCACTGGAATTAAATGAGCATCATGCAGGAGATTTTGCTGTGCCATGAAAAAGACTGCTTAATTTTAACTTTGCAAATTGTAACTAGTGTTTGATTTTCTGCTTAATACTGTGCACCTTGTCCAAATGGGGAAAGGACACTGTTTGTTCCTCACCCACAATAAGCTGAATGTTTTAAATCAGTGCTGTTTAAGGAGGGGGGGAAAGATGTTAGCTCACGTACCTAGTTCTGTCTTCAACAGCTTGTGCTTTGGTGGTGTCCTGTGTTTTTTTCATGATGTGATAGAGCAGCCCAAAATTAACCTCATGTAAATGTCACAAATAATTTAACTGAAGAGAAAATGCATTTACATGTTGTACATCATCTCAGCAGGATTCTGAATTCTGATAATTGGAATCTCGACTCTGCCGCAAGAAAAAAAAATGGTGTGGCAGTGAAGCTCTTTGGGTTTAAAATCCATGCATAAAGGACAGCTGCTTTAATTGGTTTGCAGGTTAAAATGTTATGGTGATCTACTTTGTCTGGCCAGGTAAGCTGGCAGTTAGTTTATTGTGGCCAACTCCAAAATTGTCATTTCCATTTCCAGCCCTAAATTGAAATTCTGAAAAGGCATTTGGGAATGTCAGGTCTCAAAGGGGGCATCTTAAAAATAAACATAAAGCTGTCTTTCATTATGATTTCCTAATATCTTCCCTGTAGCAGGAATAATTCCCTTTCTAAATTATTCATGATTTTCTTTGCTTGACACTTTGTCAATACTAAATACCAATACTCTCAAGGAGGACTATTATTCTTTTTCTCCTCTGTAAACCCAATTAAATTTTGAACTGGCACTAAAGCAGCACATGAAGAATGTATGTTATATGTTTTATTTTTGATGGCTGTGATCTGCCCTGGGACCTTCTAGTGAAAGGCAGGATATAAACTCTTAAACATACTTAAATAATACAAGTACAAGCTCTTTCATAGGTGTACGGGTATTGAAACATCAACAGTGACCTTTTTCTAATACTTTGTGACTAATCATGTTACTGTGCCACAGGGATTCTCTAGAACAGTGGTTCTCAACCTTCCTAATGCCGCGACCCCTTAATGGAGTTCCTCATGTTGTTGAGACCCCCAACCACGGGGGCGGAGCAGCTGGGAGGTGGAAGGGAAGGGTGGTGGGAGACTTGTCGCGACCCCTCTGAAAGGCTAGTTCGACCCCCAAAGGGGTCCTGACCCCCAGGTTGAGAACCACTGCTCTAGAACATGGTTTCTAGGGTAAAGATGAATTGTTGCAAACCATGGTGACCGCAGGACCAATCATCTGAGGTTACATTTCATTATATGTAACAAAGTCCTTTGCTTTTAAGTTATATCCTGAAAGGTAATGATGTATACATAACAGTCACACATCATTTTGTTTGTGATGGAATTGTCTTCATGATACCTTTAATAAGTGGTTCCTGCATGCCCATTTCCCAAAGATGTCCCCAAGCCACCACTCTGGAGAAGTCACCTTAACTGAGGAGCAAAATGCAGAGTTGTCAATGAGTCTTCCTGTCAGAAGATACACTCAAATTTATTCTTAATGGGGGAACAAATTGCATTAATCTTGGTGCATTTTCCTCTTTCATAGTAGGGGATAATTTCTGCATTTTGGTTCTTCTAAATTCACTCCCTCACCACACCCTCCCCAGAGCAGACACAGCCTTCTCAGCTCCTGGGAAGGGTTTTACCCAACCCAGCCTTGTGGAATGGGCGAATATGCTATTCAAATAGCCCTGCCTCACCTAATTTCCTCCCCCTTTCAAATGGATTCTCAGATGGACAAGGGAAGGGGAGGGGGAAAGGGGAGGAGCATGTAATTTCCAATTTCCTTTGTCTCCTTCTGGAGTTTCCTGCTTGCATTTTTGCATGTGGAAAGAAAGATTCAAGCCACCTCAGTACTGCTGCAGAAAATAAATTATGACTTGTTACTCCCAAGTCAAACCCACCAAAACTGCAGACACCAGAAAAGAACGTATGAAATTTGACAAGAAAAACACAAGGACTCAAAGATCACTGTAACAAAGACTAGCAAATTTTGTGTTGCTTCATCGTGAGAAGCAAGATAGGAAGAACTGAAAGAGCTTCAACAAAAGTTCCCGTCTAAACAAGAGTTTACTGAAAATGACCAGATAGCATTCACAAAGGCAGCCACAGTGGCAGTTGAACAAGTCTCAGTTCAAGTTCTTCATGAAGAAAAGGCCAAAAGCTCTCAGACAAGTTCATTAACATTACAATGCCAATGGCTGTTGAAAAACAGAGATACCTGATACTTTGCATAATTAAATGCATGAAAGAAAGGAATGAGACTGTGTACTGAACACAGTCACTAGGAGGATCTGCCAGGGATGCCCCATCGCCATCAATAGAAAGGGCGAATTCCCACAGCAAGCTTATTTCAAATTCAAAACGTTTTCAATCCTAGCAGATCCCACGTCAGTTTGGCTTAACACGCTTTCCGCGTGTTAAATCACCCCAAAGAGTTGTAAATGTTAATCCTCATTTCAACAGGTCTCACTCCGGATCGTGCACTTGATACGTGGTACATTTTTTACTGTGGGGACCCCTCCGTGTTAAGGGATGAGAGTTTCCCTCCCCCAATAGCTTGCTTCCAAAGCAAGCTGTAAAATCCACCGCTTAATCCTACACTTTAGCAAGCGAACCACTTCACATCTGATAATGATCTTGCCATTGAAAGTGCTGATCTTTAAAAAAGGCAAAAGAAAGGATAGCAGCTGCCGGTTTGGGGAGATGTGTGAATGTTTGTTGGTGCTGCTGCTGTGTGCCCTGAGCAATGAGGAGAGGAGGGGAAAGAATTGCTGGCTGCTCGCTGCCGTTTTTCCTCCATCCAGGCAAGCAGCAGCCACCCAGCCAGGCTCCCTGAAGGGGTCCCTTATGGGTGGCGCGTTCATGGCAGGAGGAAGAGGACAGGGCAGACCCGAAAAGCGGTTTTTAAAAAGTAGCCACTGGAGTCCCCCCTTGAGTCACGTACGTCCTCAGAATCCGGATTGAACGTGATTCTGGCTGAAAGTAATGGGATCAGGCAAATTCGCGTTTGCATCCGGTTCTGTTATTTCAATTTAGGGAAACTGAATTAAGCTTTTAATGGGGATGTGGCCTTAAGGAGGTAGAGATTCATGGGAAGGAGTTCCCAGGGATAGGCTCAGACTCTGGAATAGCCTCTCAACTAAGATGCATCAGACACTCTCGCTGCATGTATTGATTCACCTGGTGAAGATGTACCTCTTTACTCTAGCCTTTGGCTGAGAGGAAGAGTATCTCCTCCCCACAGAGGCATGGTTACCGCATTATCTTTTCTCTTTGAGTTGTTTTTATAGTAATTTTATTGTGATCCACATTGAGTGTAGAGCAAAACAGAAAAATAAAAATTGGTGGAACCAATTGCTCAAAAAAGTAAAAGAAAATGAACAGGCTGAAATGCTTTCAGATAGTGGAACTTGTCCAGACCAGCCCTCACACTGGCCTTGAAGCTCACGTAAGCTGCATGACCAACTTCCAAGGACTCTAAAAGGCTAGGAACAAAAGTTGCCATCTGGCCTTGAATTCCCCAGATAACCTATTTCTGAGGTGTGCTTTGGTGTACCACTGAAATGATTCCCCAGGAGTCTGGAAAATGGAAGCATGCCAGCACTAGTCAGAAGAAGGCCTGAAGATGACCATGAGGGCCTCTAATGTGTAATAGAGGTAAGTGCAGAAAGGCCCTCCCACCTGCAGATGTAATTCAAATTTCTATGGCAATAGTTATGCTAATAAATATTGATTTAGTTCCAAAAAGAACTGAGGTAACATCTTAACACCTTGAACTTTGACTGAGTTACTATCCACCAGAACAGCACACAGCCCTTACTGAAGCTTCTTAAGAGCCCAAATGTCAGAGCACCAAACCAATCATTAACATCTACTTGATGATGTGGAAATACAATGATAATCATATTCATCAGAATAGTAGGTGAGTCTTGATGTGCTTTAGAACTGGCTGTATTTTGTGGACCAGGGACAAATAGACAGTGAGGGATCTTGTTGGAAGCTTTGCTCTTTAGAAGCTTTCTTGCATGGCTAAACCTTAGGGATGTGCATGGATATTGGTAACATTAATTATTCATATGAATTAATGGTGGTAGCTGGTATCCACTGTGGTTCTTCAGGCATGACTGAACACAGTTAAATGGCCAAGTTAACCCAGGCTAGTAACAGGCAAGACATTATAAGGCTGAAATTCTATGTGTTGCATCTATTGGGACCAATACACTCATTAGCCAAGTCTGAAATTGAAAAAATGATAGAACAGGAGAAAGTACTTAAACCCTGAGGCCCCAGTCACACTTCCATTGTTTGAATGGTGGGCATTCTGTGTCTAGAGGGGTCAGATGTGAAAGTCCACTTCCATTTTTTCTGCGGACTTCCTTTCCCTAATTTGGACTACCTGTTATGTGGATTACCCCAACACTAAGGTTGTGATCAGAAATGGGGGGACATATTTGAGGTGGCTTAGAGTAGGCTTGGATGTGGGATTGTTTACACATCAGTCTGCCCCTCCCCCTCTCATGAACATTCTGTACTAGAAAAGGTGGATGAGAGAAGGCTTGGGAAAATGAGGGCCACACACTATCTCTCTGAGGCACCTCTGAGGAGCCCCTTTTGTTATGTTTGAATACAGTCTGTGTCAGTTTCTGCTGTGAGAAACAGGCTCAGGCAAAGGACTCTAGGGAAAGACATCTGACCCATGCTGAAGCAGGGAGGACCCCATCTGTGCCACCTCCACTGCTGCCCCTAATTGCTGCCTCTGACATCTCCTGCTACCACCACCCCAACAAACCATCCCAGCTTGGGACAGGTTGTTTGTCCTGGGACAATGTAGTCCATCCATCGCAGAACATCACAAGCAAGTGTAGAAAGGGCCTAGGACTTCAAATCTAGGAAATACAAGAAAGCAAAATAATAAAACAAACCCAGTTCAGTCAGTTTTGCAAGGAATGAGGGGAGGCTCTGTTGACTGCCAGTAGAATAAAGATATAGATATAAATACAAATGTGAATAACATAAATGCATAACACTTTTTTTTTTAAAAAAAACAACCTTTGGCATATGGTGTAGTCAGTAAGGCATCTGGGCCCTGTTGCCATGTTCTATAAACTGCATTCCTTGGCACCTCATAGGATGACCAGGCGGCTATATTTAATTTAGCCCACAGTCTCAGATATTTTTGTTTTATTTTTCTTTTAAATATCAAGCATATCCTTCATTCTCTTCTCATTGATCAGCCTCAAATCAATAATGCTCTCTCATAATCGTCTCATTTTCTTGTTTTTGCCTTCTGTTTAGTACTTACAGCAAAAAGTTCACACTTGGAATTGAACTATGCCTTGTTCCTTCTTATAAATAAGAACGCTTGTTCTTCCTGGTTCCCCCTTCTTCTGTTTTAGAGGTTCTGAGAGAAATAAAACTGCAAATGCCTTTTAAAAGAGCAATTTTCAAAGTCTCTATTTTCCTCCATCTCCCCTGCCTTAAAGCATCATTATGTTAGTACTCTCATCCCAACAGCTCTAAAGAAAAGATGTGTTTCATTACCAGCTCTCTAGACTCCAATAATATGTGCAGTAAAACAGCATGAAATTAAATTTCTTGCTAATTTTACCAAGCTGGTAATGCAGAATAGGTGCCGTCTGTAATAAAAATATGTAAATGTGATGTTGGTCCTTACCGCAAACAGCATGCATGTGTTTGCTCCCCCTTCCCACCTTTGCTCATCCAATATGTTAACCTAGAGATGGAGGTGCAACTGAGAACACTCCAAAGTCTTCCTGTGCTTTGAACGCTGTGAGAGGAAGCTAACTGCGCACTTTTGAAGAACAAAATTCACAAAAGAATCATGTAGCAGCTGAAAGAGTAAGAAATAGGTAATGGCATGAGTATTGTGTGATCCTGAGCTCATTTCATCAGGTGCCCAAAGTGTAACTTTTAGTTAGCAGGTGCATACATTAAAACTATATATGCTTGATGTACATATTAGGTCAAAGGTAGGTAAACTATGACCCTCAAGACATTATTGCACTACAACTTTCATTACTCTTGACTTTGGCCATTTTGGTTGGGATTGATTGGAGTTGTATTTCAGTAAAATTTTAAGCTGTAACCCATGCACCAACTTAGATTTTGTAGATATTGTTATTCAGCCACTTAGCAGTGCAGCTTCTGCACTGTGTACTATGTGAGGGCTCAGGGGCCATCTGCCAAGACCTGACCCAGACTGGCCCAATTCTGGAGATCAAGAACAAAAGTTCCCAGCTTCCAAAATTGCCAGCCAGGGGTCACATATCCACTATACAACCCAGACCACTTTGACTTTTTGGTTGCCCAGTCTCCATATTCCCCCCCCCCCGAGGACCTACAGGTCCATCAAAGGCACAGTGTGTGAGGAATGAAACTAGGGCCATGTCCTCATGCATTGAGAAGGTCCAGTTGCCTTGCTATGACCCAGGGGAAATGGGACACACAGACTCAAGGTAACCATGCACGCACACAGAGGTTAACACTGACTTCTGAATGTAGGTCTCACACAGCAAAAGTGGAGTTGAGGAAGCACCTTATGCAATCCTGGCAGGACTGTGGGAAAGACACTCCAGCAGATATTTCTGCCCTTGGCGCCAAGAAAAAATGAGATGTGTCCATAATGCCTTCCCAAAGCCAGTGTAAAAAAGATGTCTGTGGTCTTGATGATATAGGTAGCTTCCTGTTCAAACACCACTAATTGGTCAGTAAAGCAGCCGACTTTGAAATCCATTTCTAAGGCTTTAGACATAAGTTCTGACCATGTGGTCAGCTCCTCCCTTTCTGGTAAATCTCCTGTTTCTTGGGTGATAGTAAACTCTCACAAGTTCTTGCACAGTTTTACCAAACACCCAGGAAAATAAAGAGGAAAGGAAAACTCTGAAACCGATGTTCACATAATTATTATTTATTTATTTATTGCTAAGTATTGGGCTTTATTTTGCAGGTACTGGAGAGTATTGTTAAACATGTCTGGTAGGTTGACAGCTGCTCTACAGTACATCCAAAGTATTCATCCTGTCTGGATGTAGTTTAAGAGGTTTCATGCCCCTCTGACAGGCTATGGTAGCCAGTGAAGCTCTCAGAAAACACTTCCACTTCCAAGATAGCTTCTGGGTGCTATCAACTGATCCTGAAGAGCATGCAGAAGGCTACCATATGAGGACAGTGGGTGCGGAAGTGACTGAGCATTATTTTGTGTGGCAACAGTTGTGGATACACATTTTAAATTTATTTTCTGCTCCACACACTCTTAATGAGTATAGCAATCAAGGACACTTAATTTTACTCTTTTATTTGTATATTTGATCCACATTTTATTATTTTATTTGTATGCTCAAGGTGTCTTGCAAAAATTAACAAAATGCAAAATACAAAGAAATTAGTAAACAAAATACAAAACTAAAAATATATAACTATACATCAATATCAATATACAATACATTTAAATATAAAGTCCAGTTAAAAAGACAAAATTCTGACATACATACATATTAAGCACTGCCATTTTTTCTGTACTGTGTCGAGACTTAGGAAGGTCTTTATCTGCAGAAGGGTAAAACTGGAACATATTCAGATAGGACAACCAAACAGTCTGAAATTAGAACCACTGAGCAGTTCTCAGCCTATGAGACTCATTGATCCAGCTAGTCTTTATTTGTACCCCCCATCAACCTTGATCTTCATTTAGGTAGGCTTTGGGTGATGGAGGGTGAAGCCTGGAAATACATGGAGAGCTAAATTTAACTCTCTTCTAGCTTTGGAAAGACAAGAACAATGCAAGCTGTACTCTTATATTTGCTATCTAGATAGAAGTTGAACTGAACTAAGGACATTTTTCTTTTGAGCAATCATTGACCATATTGTGCTGTTGAAATGGAAGTCCATTTTAAGAAAGTAAAGAACAGGCCTTTTAAAGAAAAGTTATAGGACAATATTCTATTTATTTATTTATTAAAAATGATTATATCGTGCTCCATATCTGAAGATCTCCAGGCGGCTTACAATGAAAGACCCATATACAAACAAGACATTAAATAAATACCCCATTAAACACCATAGTTAGTAGGGGTGTGCACAGATGTAATTTTTTGACATTCGATTTGATTCAATTTAAATATTCAAATGTCCAAATTCATTCAAATACATTTATATCTATTCGTATGAATATTCAATTCATATTTGATGATACGAATGTCAACAACATTTGTATGTGTCCATACGCACCTGTATGCACCCGGTTTTTTCCCATATGCATCCCGTTTTCATCCTATACATATTTGTACAAATGCATATGGATACGAATAAGGAGCCTATGGATATGAATGCAATGCATACATATCCATACACATACGAATGCCCGAATAATTCGTATGAATGATTTGAAACATTCAAATTTGTTTGAATGTTAAAACATGAATGTATAGGCATTCTATTTGAATTGAATGTCCGAACTGGAACGAATTTGATCAAATTTTGAATGTTTCGAATATTTTTGCACATCCCTAATAGTTCGTTAAAGAGCTAAAGTGAAAATTAAAATTCTATGGAACTGACTCCTTTGCTCTAAAAACCTATTTTCTAGCTTTTGTCCTTACAACTTTTTTCTTCAGTCTTGATAGCTTCGTGTAAATAATTCTGTAAGGTATACTTGCTTAATGGAATGTCAAATATTTAATATCAATTCTAAGTAAAGTTACAGTTTAACTGTGATTTGGTTCAATAATACGTTAAAGTTCTGGGGATATTCTTGAACTTTGAAATCTCTCTTTAAAAAACCTCTCAATGTCAATTTTTTGTACTATAGAAGCACAATAATTCCTACGTTTGAAAAACTGTGACGGTTAACCTAAATTACCCAAAATCTGCAAATATACTAGCAGTCAGACATTAACCTGAAGAGGAAAATATCAGCACTATATTTTGGGTTATATCAGGAACAAAACCATACTGCCTTGAGCTGAAGGCAGATGGTGTCTTTTTTCCAGGATGTTGAAAATACCTTCATTGTTTATAGTGTACTCCCAGCAACAAAAGTACTGAAGGGAATACTAATTTGATCAATAAGAAAAACTTCCAAAAACTCTAATCATATGACATAAACTGCTCAAAGTTCATTCTAGGAGTGTGTGCAGCCCCAGTGCTGTGTTGTGCTACTAGAACTGTTTCATTTTGACTGCCCCTAAAAGTTCAGCATGTGATCGCCCCCCCCCCCCAAACCTGGGCAGATAGACAAGCATAAACATGTGTCACTAAACTGCTGGTCCAGGACACTGCTGTGTTAGCTTAAGGTAAGCTCAGGGTAAAACAGACTCCTTTTCTCACAAGGCTGACGTCTTCTTTCTGTTCTGGTTCTGGCTGTCATTTGGAGAGCTGATACTAGTACACCAATGGCTTGATGGCAGTATTTATGGCTGTAAAGGGCAGCGTATGGCTGTAGAATGGTGTGACATCCTGGCCGAAGGCCATGCCAATCTGTCAGCCTCCTGGGAGGTCACAAAAGCAAAATGCCAGCTTCTCCAGAAGGAAAAAAAAGCATTTCTGGGGGGTCCTGGATAAAGTGCTCAATAAAATGTGTTTGCTTGATAAAGGGCATCTCTTTGCCCTTGCCTTCAGTGCAGTTCCCCTTCTTTTCCATGTGCTGGGCTGCACGTTTTATTGAAATACTTAAAAATTATTTTTCTGTTTTCAGTATGGTTTTTGGTGATTTAGAGGCCGCATCTACTCTTAAGATGGTGGGTGCTGTGAGGCAACCCCAGAGGTGCAGCATTCAAATGCTAGAAGTGCTCCCCCCCCAGAGGTCATTGGAATGCCCTCACAGTATCTTTCTCTAGAGCAAATTTAACTTCTCTGAGGGTGCTCTGCACCGGCTCCGAAGCTGGGGCAAACCTCTGGACTGGTGTAGAGACTGGTGCGGAACTGGTCATCAGGATCAATCTGTCCCAGCTTGGGATGAATTGCTTACTCTGGTACAGGGTGGGAATAGCAAAGTCACATGTGAGTATGAACCTTCACTGCCTCATTAAGCTTGGGCAGGTAGGCGATTGGGCAATAGGATAGTTGGTAGGTGGTTTTGTTTTTAGCCCAAATTATGTGGATCTTCATTCAAGCCTAAGAGACACCAGTCCCCCTATTTTGTCCCTTAGCAGCGAAGGCACTCTAGTGGTTAGGGAGCCAGACTTATCTGGGGATACTGGGTTTGATTCCTCTCTCCTCCATGAAACCAGCTGGGGGACCTTGGGCTAGTCACAGCTCTCTTTCTGAGTTCTCACAGTCCCACCTACCTCACAGAGTGTCTGTTGTGGGCAGAAGAATAGAAAGCTTTGTCAGCCACTTTGTGTCCCCTTAAATGGGTGAGAAAACCTGAGTAGAAAGGTCAAATCTTCCATCCACCGTAGTAGCGGTGTGGCATTCTCCACCGCCACCACATCATTTTACTGTGCGCTTACTGTATTTCCTGTGCTCCTACTGCTGGTGACAGAGCTTCCCATCTTTCCAACAGGAAGCGGCTGTGGTGGAAATTCAAAGCTTCCAATCCTCCAGTGTGGAGAACTGGAAGGAGCTTCACATTTAAGGTAGAGCAAGGACTGTGTCTGGAGGCACCCTCTGCCATACTATTTGTCAAAACAAGCCCAAATTGATTTATGGGGCTCACAGTAACCAGTGATTCAATTGTATAGCAGGATGTAAAATGAGCGTGCACACTTTCCCCTTCTCCATCTTTAGTTATCATTTTTAGTGAATAAGATTGCATATAAAGCAACATTCAATTAAATACAAAATACTAAATCTTGACATAAATACATTCACACACACACAATTGCCCCTGTACATTGAATAATCAAAATTCAGATAGAAAATTTCATGAGGACGGACTCCTTGGTTTCTTTCCTGGTGCTCATTGGTGTCAGTCTTTTTGATGAATAATTCAGAAATCAAAGCAGAGACAGATCCTGAGCTGTAGGACTAGACAGCAGCATCCTGGCTTTTAACAATTTGGTTAAGCACTGATAGGATTCTTCTGAACAAGAAATCTACAAAGCTACTGGAAGGCTGGCTTTTTTGTATTTTCGTGTTGACACATTGAATTAAACAACCGGAAGAAGTTAACATTTCTCTAAAAAATGTAAAGCTGCTTTGATACAGTGACAATGCTGTCATTTGTATGGTGGACACCTTAATTCAAATTCTCACTCAGCCTCAAGTCTCACTGGGTGAGATTAAGAAAGTTAGAAATGTACTGCTGGATTGAGCCAATGACCTGTTGAGTACAGCAGCCTGTATTCATGGCGACCATACCAGTTATAGTACTGAAGACTGGACAATTGTCTCCTGAAGATACTTTAATCTAGATCCATGCAGAGAGCGGGGAACTGAACTCTATGGCCTTAATAGCCTCTTCCAAGTCTATAGTCACATCTCCATTATGTGGTGAAGGAAGCTTTTCTGAACTCACATGACAGCGAAAGCATCATGGGGAAAGATGCAAGTTCTTTCAGAGTGACACTTTCTTTTGCCTTACTGAGGGTTGGGATTCAAATAGGTTATGGGTTCTTTCTACATGGGCCGTAAATCTGGATTAAAGGTTTATGTAGTTGAGATGTAGGCATCCGTATTCACACATTAATGCTGATCATGGAGACCCTGACCCCTGCTGATGTGGATCCATGTGCATTAGATGGAGGCTGATCTGGATTAAGGAGGCCCTTAATCCCAATCTCTAGCAGTACCATTTAAATGGCATTCCAGGGCCCTGAACTGGAACACGGGAAGCATGCAGATGGCTGCCTCTTGTGTTCAGGATTACCAGGGGGTGCTTCTAAATCATGCACCATAGCATGCTGCTGAAAAGCAGATCCAGGTTTTTGTTCCTAGCCTTTAGGGCATGGGGGTGCAGCTGTGAAACTTGAGTGAGGGGGGTTTCCACTGACCAAGCTTAATCCAGATCTATGATCCGGATCTAAGGAATGGGTCCTTCAACTAATCCAGATCTAGTAGATCTGGATTAAGGGAGGTACCCAATGAGTCCCCACAGGTGATGCAGCACCCAATAGCAATGGGTGCTAGCCTGCCCACAATGAAAACACCGGAGCACCCATGTGGAAAGTCCGGATCGACCTATGAGGAGCCCTCCCATCACCCCAGGTTTTTGGGGGGACGGGGTACAATCTCTATAGATGCTCTGGAGATTCTTTGAAAGTTCTCCAGAGCGATCTGTTGCAAACTTCGAAGATTCTCCGGAGCCTTTGACAAAAGTCCGTAGGATTGGCATTGCTCTTGTGTGGGGTCGTCTTTGGCGTCTGTGCTATTCTTCAGACCCGGCTTCAGAGGCAGCTTCGGAGACTGTGCACAGGCTTTGGAGCTTTGGGGCACCCCTCCCATGGGTGTGTCCCCCTGGAGCCCCCCCTGGACCCCCCCTGGGCCCCCCCTGGACCCCATTGCCCAATTGCAGTGGAAATGTGCTCCATATAATCTGGATTTGATGCCTGAAGACCATATTGTAGATCTCTTTAATGGGGTCTGCAGGAAATCCAGATTATAGGTCCTGAAAGATCCATTCAATCTGGATTTCCCTAGAACTGATGGAAACAAATGTGGCTCTAATGGGGTCTGCAGTGGAAATGGGGTCTTCCTGCTCTGAGCCTAATGGGTCCTTAATTGGTCCCTAATGGGTACTTAGTGCTATTGGGAAAACCCCTTGAGATTCAGAGCCATGGCATCACCTAATCTGGATCAGCATAATCAGTGCAGATGGTTTTAATCCTGCCACACCTCCCCACAATCTTTGTCAGTGGGCTGGGCTATTCTGGACCCACTGATCCAGGATTAAGTGAAGAAAAGGCCATGGTGACTGAAGAAATGGCTACATCAACACAGAGAGGAAAAACTGGTCTCTGTGGGAGACCCCAGGCACTTGTAAATGTGATCTGGCCTCACAGCAATTGAGCCAAGGAGGCACACTGGGCAAGATGTAGCCAGATTGTGTCTGCAAGGGCCTGCTCCAGATATGTTCAACTGAGTAAGTTGCGCTGTAGTCTTTGGGCCTAATTGGACCTTCACTTCCCCAGGAAAGCTTCCCAGGAAAGTAAGGTTGGAGAATGGATCTGGCATCTGCACTTTCCCCAAGTGCTGGGTAAGTGCCATTCACCTCTATACCAGAGGCAATTGTGGCACCATGCCAATGCTACCAACAGGCATGTGTGGTGCCATTGCTGTGCCTGTGTTGCCCCCTGGCATGCTCCATTCACTGGGCAGATGTGTGAATGGAGAGTGCCTGGCTATATCTGGGATAGAAGTGTCTCTACCTGATGCGGTTGCTCCATCTTGGAGCATTCCCAGACTTCATGTGTCTGCCAAGGACAAACATGCCCTATGATTCTACTACCTATCTGGCAGCTTCTGGTATCCCTGTTTTCCATGAATCCAAGTTTTTGCCCATTGTTGTGTCTTGTGACAAAAAGTTCCATTGCTGAACTTTGCAATGGGCCCGAAAGCCAGGCACTAGCTGTCAGGTCAGCTTACATTACAGGTTTATCGGTTAAATAAAATAATGTGGGGCTGTGTATACTGTTCCTGTACTTCAAACCCTATGTAGAAAAGGGCTAAACTGGAATATAAGAAAAAAGAAATGCAAACACGTGCAATTTATTATGTATTATCTGCTGATGGTACTTCTTCTAATGGCATTTGTTTATTTTATTACTACTCTCTGAAATAATGAAAATAGGGACATTAGTTTGATTAATATTATGTGCAACTTAAACAGAAATATTGAATCTTTATTTCCTAGCTACTGGTTTGGTTCTGAAGAGTCAGCCAAATGTTCCTAAAATATCTGGTGCAAAGTGAATGCTTAGGTTTGTTATCTTTTCCTAATGAACTACAGGGCTCATTCATCTGTGAGTAGTTTTCCTAATCCTCATGTGACGCTGGAGCATGGTGTCTGCACTGTCTCCATTACATCCTCTCAGTCTCTGAAAATTTCACACAAACTTATTTTTCCTTTGAATCTCCCCGTATCAGAAATGTTATGTCCTGAGGTTATTCTGCTCAGGATAGAATTTTTTGGTGTGTGTGATTTTGATATCTACCTGAAAGAGGCAAACGTTGCTTGCCTCCCACTAATTTAAACTCCTGCATGTAGCTTGAGTATTTGCCAGAACACGAAGTTGCTGCATTGTGCCTGCATGTACCTTCAGGCCCATGAGCCTGAGACTGATGTGTTTGCGACTTCTTTGGGCCTCTTGCTCCGGTGGTCGCACTCTGCTGCCACCTTCTGGCTGACAGAATGTCAGCTAGAGGACTAGATCTCAGGGTACTCTCAAAATCTAAAAAACACTGCTCTCCTGACTTCCAGGCTGGTCATCTGGGTGGTTTGTGCACCCGTATCATGTGTAAACAATTGCACAGCCAAGACCCAAGAACAATGCCAGAAACAACTGAGGGTGCAGCTTAGGTTTTGGCTTTAGTTAACTGAAAAATCTATATTGATGCTCTTCTGGCAGAAGGTGTCTATAGCTCAGTGGTAGAGCAATTGTCCAGAAAGGAGATGGTTCCAGTTCTGATCGCTGGCGTCTCCCAGAATAAGGCAATGTCAAACTTCTTCTATGTCCTTGGCAAGGAGGTTTGCATGCCTGTGTGTAATGGTTAAGGAGCTGGACTCCTGTCTGGGAATATCGGGTTTGATTGTGCTGTCCTCACAGCTCTCTTCTGAGCTCTCACGGCCCCACCTACCTCACATGGTGTCTGTTGTGGGGAGAAGAACAGGGTGAGAAAAATGGGGTAGAAAAGCCAACTCTTCTCCTTCTTCTATGCAATCAGCACCTCTCAGTTACAAGAACAGCAGGATTTCTGTTTCCACCCTGTTCTTCTGGAGACCTCCACCCCTTTAGGGTGAATTCACATTTAGCTCTTAAAAGAAGAGTGGGAGCAGTGCTGCATGCAGCACCCACATTTCCTGGAAGAATGACTGTTTCAAGGGTGGTTGCAGTCCCAGAGTGTGTACAGGTACAGCCATTCTATCTGCCCTACGTCTATATGCCATGCTGCCAGGCGCACACCCCTTTTCACCTTTGAAGAGGTTTGAAAGTTGCTGAGGCAGGGCAACAGAGCTTGTGTTGCCTGTCACTGTGGCAACGGTGCCATGCGAGCTTGTTGGTCCGGTTCCACAAACTGCTGCTTCTAGAGTATTTTGGAGCGCCAGATCAATGACATAGTAGAGGATAGCTTCTGGTCCCCTCCTGAGGAGACTGATGAGAATGCTTTTGTATGCCTGAAAATATACAAAGGAGGGAGGTGGACTAGGTTCTGATTAGGATTTTAGATCTGGCACAAATTAACTATCCTGATTTGCAGCCTCTCTCTGAGCAGTCATCAGAGACTTCAAGAAGTTGGGCTGCAGGGTGGTGGGGGCAGAGTGAGGTCACAACAGGGAGCCAAAGGCTGCATCCAAACATGGAACAGGGGCATCTTCAATACTTGGCAGCAAGTCATGGGGTGATTTCCACACATCAGACCACTTCCAATGTGCTGCTAAACCTTGGGGGATTACACTGTATTATTGGTGCAGCTCTTGGATTGAGGCCTCTTGCTCCACAGATGGCGTTTCTCTTGACCATCTGGGTGCTTCCTTACTTTCATCTTCCTGAAGTATGCTCTGATCTCCTGCTGGCCAAAGCTTCTCCACATCAGTAGATGCCCTGGTCCTGTGTTCCTCAGGTTGATGCTTGCTAGCCAATTGTAACAAGGGAATTCAGAGGCCATGTTTCAACAGGTGTCTTTGAGAAGTGTCTGAGGTGTGACTTTTCCACTTTTGGTGGCATCAAGCTCCTGCTGAAGAGCATGTTAATGTCTGGGTGTTGTAGCATAAAATAAGAAACACTGCTTCATCAGGTGTCCTCGTGTGTTACTGTGAAAGCATACAGAGGCACAGAAGGAATGGTGTTTTCACAAAGACACAGGCCTCACGTGCCTCCCTCTGCAGCCACGGAGAAAAGGCCTGATTCTGGTCTTAACTGAAGAGCTATTTTTTACATCAGGGCTACTCAACTCATGGTATGGGAGCCTTCCAGACATTCATGAACTTTAGGTCCTAGCATTAAGTTCTACACATTCCATTCCAGCCCTAGTTGGATGCTGGGAGCTGTAGTTCAGAAAGGTCTGAAAGGCCACAAGTTGAGAATTCCATCTTACAATTTCCCCTTAGGCAATACATGAGTATCATATATTATTCATATTGTTTATTAATACATTTTATCATAAACTTAAGCCCATAAAGTCCTTTCTGGACTTAGCTTTTGATCTAGATCTAAGAACCCCTGGACCAGATTCTGGGTCTCCTCCCAATTAGTCTGTCTCCAAGACAGAGGAATATCTGGATTAAGAACACCTTAATCTGGATTTGTTGTAGATCCATTTAATCAGGTCTACAACAGGACCAAGGGAAACAGCACACCTCCATGATCTGAAAGTACCATGGAGTGATTTTCAGGAATGTGACATAGTGTACCATCAAAACCCACCACCATCACTCAGGCTCTGAGGCTAAAAATAATTGCAAGCTTCACGCGGATTCATGGGTTGGACCAGCGCCATCAACGCAGACAGTGCTGATCCGGTTCACACCTCCAAGTAATTGGGATCA
Organism: Aspidoscelis tigris stejnegeri; assembly: GCA_023333525.1. Lineage (NCBI taxonomy): Eukaryota > Metazoa > Chordata > Lepidosauria > Squamata > Teiidae > Aspidoscelis > Aspidoscelis tigris. The sequence continues at coordinate 27,324,396 of JALMGA010000007.1, read as the reverse complement.
GTGGGTCCGGTTATTCCAGTGCAGGAAAGTCCTAAGAATAGCTTGCTAAGTAAAGTACATTAATGGACAAGTCCTTGTCCTTGGTTTTAGAATTGAAAAAGACATGGCACTAGAGGAAAGTGGGAGTGGGAGGAATGAGAAAGGAGGAACCTTCTATGTATATATTTATATTACAGTTCTATCAGGGTAGTGATGGCAATGGGAATCTACTGACTATTAGTGCTTCAGCAATTCAGTTGATTTTAACCATACAGCTCAGCAAAAAGGATCCAATGATTTTCAGTAATCTATGCCTTTAGCACAACACTTAATAATTCTCATAATATATTGGACTTTCTGTCCTCTAAATTTCAAGTAATTTCTGAAGATTCATCATTATGACTAAGAACATTATTATTTTGTAAGCTGCAATAATTTTTCTTTAGACTCTAGCGAAATCAAAGATTAATGGCCATTTGGTGATTGTAAACACATGTTAAAGCTGTTTTGCAATTCTCTTCCAAACTGAATGTCCTGCTACAATAAAATGTGACCTTTTACCCTCAGACACTTATCAAAATTTCAACCAAGAATGGAGAAATGCAGAGCCCCCCTTCTCCATTTGCCCCACCATTCAGTTGTCAAATAAAATTTACCCTAAAGCAGGATGATAAAGGCATCACCCCCAGCTTGCTTAAACTGTCTTTGATAGGAAGTTTCTCCATAATAGGCAAGCAATTTTATGCTTCATTTCTGAAGCATGTATTACAAACATCTGGTTTCTGTCATGACAGTTTTCAGTTGTTGCAACTGTTTTTTGAGACCATGAACCTCCGTTTCCTGAGAGGCATCATTTAAATGCATATTGTATACTATTTATTTTCAAAAGCATAAAATAAAATACCCCACATCTTTGGCATAGAAATGTTGTTGCCTTTAGAGTCCCTGAGCTTGGATTAGCAATTTGACCTTGACTATCACTGGGATGTGACAAGAATATAAAGCAGCAGATTTCTCTGGAGCAAACACTTTACAGAACCTGCCTAGAATAGCATATTTTCTAGCTGTGCACTTCATTATAGGGTGGAAAACGTAAGATTTCCCCCCTTCTGGCATTAAAGTTTAAATTAGAGACATAGTCAAATAGGATGTGCAAAATCAGAGTACCTTTCAAACTTTCTTCTATTTATAGAGGAGAAACAAACCTTGTGTGGCTGGCTTCATAGAAATGTGGGTTTTTTTTTTCATTCAGGGAAAAAAAAGCCACACTCCTTATATTTGTTGTTTAATATATCTTTATGGCAATGCCCTACTTAACTTCATTACAAGACTGTGAGGTAAGTCAATATGAATTCTATTATACAGACAGGCAACTGAGGACTTTATCTGTATCTATATACAGTCCATGGCAGCGGTCCATACATTAGTTTGGGTTCCAAATAATTGAAGGAAACACGCTTATGAGACATTGACATCTCATTTGCCAGCACATAATCTACTGATATAGATCATTGCCCGCAAGTGCTGCTTATCTGATATCTGCGTAAGACAAGATAGTCTGATCTCTATGGAAAATAATAAATGTACATAAATATATATAAATCTGACATAAAAAATAGCAAATTCAGAAACTAATCCACAAACACCCTCCTGGGATATTCCACTACTGCAGATAAATATAATCCAGCCTGGGACAACGTAAAAACAAAGAAGACAGCAGGATCTAGGTGAGAGAACTAGGGGGAACACTTTGTTAGAGCAGGAGCCTGCTGTTTGCATACTTGTCACAGGTCCTGGCCGCACAAACATTGCAGCAGGGGAACTTTTGTTCCTAGGCTGCAGTGTTTCTGTCCAGGCTGTTTACTTGTTTTGGACCATTTCCTCTGATTGAGTAAAGGCAGCAATTGGATCCTCATCAACAAATGTGGACAAACATAAATCCTTACATATGGTGGCACTGCTGGAAAAGTGCAATCAGAGCGTTTGCTCCCACACTGTCTTTCAAATGCTTATGAGAGCTTAAGGTGGCTGATTGTTGGTCAAATTTTTTTTACCATCAGCTTCATAGAATTTCTCCCCCTCCCCCAATTCTACTGTGGTGCGATAGAGAAAATAATTTTTTCCACAACATGCAAGATTTAAATACCTCAGTCAGGTAATCTTTTAAATGTCACAGTTCAAGGCTGAAAAGGCCCAGATGTTGCAGCCTGATTTCCTAAGGGGAGCTCCTTGATCAATCTGCTTCCCCTTTACTGCATTTTTTCCATTTCCACAATATCCTTTCTGAAGTGTGCTGATCAGAATCGTACACAGTATTCCAAATGTGGCCTCGCCATTGATTTATCAAGAGGCACGATAATGCTTGCTGAATTATTTTCGATTTCCTTCCTAATTTGCCCAGCACTAAATTTACTTTTTTTTTTTTTTTACTGCCGCTGTTCACTGGGTCAAAACCTTCAGCACACTGTGAGTGCTAAATAATCCAGCTGGGACAACTACACTAACACAACATGGACCCCAAACAGTAACGTGGCAACTTCCTTTCTAGCCAGCTTAATAGTAGATACTTAATTTATAGCTATTACATGTAATAGCTAAATATAACATTACATCAAAGACTGGCATGGGTTTTGTGTTGGTGCCTAGCCTCACATGGCACTGAATTTGTATCAATCCTCAGAAAATTAGAACAGGATCTGGTGTCATCAACACCAGAATGCCAATCACTGCCTCACCCCACACCATGCTCCGCTGTACCAGATAACGTTGGTCAAAGGTGCAGAATCTGTCTCCCTACAGTTGTGGGATTCTTGTATCTCCCATTCTTCCTGAGCATGGACCATGCAGTTTCCACATCTACTGAAAGCTCAGAGGCAAGGGTGAGTGACTAGATGTCATAGACCAGTGATCCCCAAATTCAGGGGTAGTGGTGGTGTATGAGCATTCTGGTATGTAGGTGCGAGGGGAAGCCCTTCTTGTTAAAGATGAATTTCAGCTGAAAGGTGATCATATTTTTGTCTTTGTGGGTGTTTTTTTTTTTCGGGGCTGAGAAATGATGAGTTGTTTGCTGTGCTAGCTTCTGTGTAGGTATCCAGGGATGCTGGAGCTGGAGGGTTGCTGAACTGTGCGGCAAGTAATGTGTGCTGTGCTGGCCAGAGGTACTTGGCCAGAAAGGCATACTTTCAGCAGATCTGCCTTGCTTAGACAGTGGCCATGATGATAGTAGGCCTAGGCTTGATGGGCTAGCATGAGTCGAGCAAGCTCTAGGTTGCTTCTGGTGCCTGTCTTGGCCTGTCTTCCTGTGCCCTTCTGTCATACCTCTACACTTGCCCACCCTCCATTCAGTTCAGCTCAGGTTTCCCTCTGAGGTATACAATATACAGATACAGATAGGGCCTGCATGCTGATGATCATGTGACCACCACTGAATGATAGCAAACAGAGAGGTACTGGGTGAACATTATAATCCAAAGAATGTACAATCTTCGTGATATATTTAGAAACAAAAAAAATGGGCAGAAAACAATGCAAAATTTGGATGCAGATTAATAAAAAATGGGGGGGGGTTCAAAGGGATTTGGGGAAGACTAAAAATATGTAACAAAAGGAACACTTCACAGGCACCTCAGAGACAGTAGTTTGTGTCCCTCATTTTCCAAACCCTTCTCTAATCTACATTTTCTATCATAGAAGGTTCAGGAGGGCCACACTGTTGTGTGAGCAATCCCACCGTGAAGTCTTTTTCTCGACGCCTCAGAGGCACTTTAGAAATGCCTTTTTTTTTGATGTGCCTGATCACAGCCTAAGCCAAATAATTTGAAAATCACTGCTATAGATTTGTAACAAGAAATAGCCGTTTCCCTTTCTGAGCTTAGATTAGTGGCAGTATGAGCATACAATGTTTTCATAATCCTAGCTACTAGAGAAGTAATAAAATAAACCTCTGAGGAACAAAACTAGGTTGATTTGTTGCATTCATGATAGCAGTCCTTGAGACACTTCCAATGTCTTTGTTTAGCTCTTGTGTCCGTAAGTAGATCTGACTTGATGTTTCCCAAGAGGAACAGAGATAGTAGTTGGTGGTTGATACTGCATTTTTCATGTCGAATCTCATTCTGAGGTACCGTATGTCTGGTTGAGGGTCATCTAACTGACAGAGAAAAGACCACAGTTTGAAGAGCTGTATAGTTTCTATTATGCTAGAAAATTGATACCAAAATCTGTAAATAGCATTTTCAACTGTGCAAACATACGCTGGATTTGCCAGATCCAACACTGGGCAATACTAATTAAATAAAAACAAAACCACACCGAGTCCTCTGAAACAAGTTGTTCTTTGGGTGTGTCCCCGAGTGCATTTTAATCCAAATTGAATCTATATTTGGGAAGGACTGTACCCATGACTTAGGTAATAAATCTGAATAGAATCCAAACTCAGCACCCAGTGTCCCAATGCAATTTCTTATTCCCAGATTTTATGAAGACTATCCTGCCAAAATCCAGAGGAAAAAAAGTACTTATGAAAACAGGACTTCGCTTCCTTTTTGGAGCCAAGTCCACTTATTTTGCCCCACACGGGGACAGTATCAGACTATTTGGGGTGGAGGTCTAGTCTTCTGGCCAATGGCAACCAGCTGTGGGTGGGATTTTACAGATGCAAAGCTCCCCCCTCCCTTGCCATGCTCGCAGTGCTAGAGCCCCATTTGTAAAAGTCAAAAAGGGGTAAGAGCTGCTTGCCTTTAAAACATTTTTATTGGAAACATTTGCATCTATTCTGATGCTTGTTATCAAAAAGATACATTTTAGAAGCAAAAACGCTTTGCAAAGATACATTTTATTGCACTGTGCTCGCTCCTTTGCTCATCTGCTTGAGTGTACAGTTCCCAGTAGTGCTAGGGACAGGTGTGAAAGGAGAAAGTACTCGTGCTTAGGAACGTTTTTAAAAAAACTGCCAGCTTTTAATTTAAGCTCTCTGGCTTCAGCGAGAGTGAAGGGGAAGGTTTTGCTGTTTTTATTGCAGGCAGGGTTTGCATGAGGGGGTGGGATTTAAAAGTCCTGTTATACATGGGGATAACTATATTTGGATTAATTGACAGGCATTCTATTCGGATTAAAAATAGTCCCCAAAAATAGTCCAAGCAGGACTTAATCAGGATTAAAAACCTACGTGGGAGCACATCCTTTATGTGCTTTAAAATTCAACTTCATAGTAACAGTGGATATGAGATGGTGAATATAAGATGTATCAGAATGATTCAGAAAAGCGCAAATAATCTGCTATTCTGGTCTGATGTGAACTTTTCAAAAAGACTTAGATATTTTTAGCTTATATGAGCCATTGGTCCAATTCTGGAAGACTCCTTGTAGACCAAATTATGCAAACTAAAATTAATTCACTCAGTTTGTTACCTTTTTTTTTTTTTTGCAAGTATTCTGCCGGATTTTCAGCTGTTCCAGGAGAGAGAGAGAGTGAACTCTGCAGCTGCATCCAAACACTCATTTAGGATTGCCACCTGCAGCAGTCAAATCATGTCAGACTTCTCTTAGGTTGCCTTTGTTGGGGACTGGACCGGTTCAAGGGCAGAAGAGTGATGGCAGTGATGTTTGTCTGCCAAGCTCCTCGGTCAACCACAAAATGGCCAGAAATGCCTCTCTGAATGGTTTCTCCCTTTGATTTCCCCAAACCGTGACCCTTTCTGCAATGAATCTTATTCTGGATTATATCTCAGGATAGGGGCCTGCTGTCCACACCATAGTGGAGACTATGGTAGAACCTGTGTGGGGTCTGCCATAGCTTGCACCGACATGCAAATGGTAGGGTCCTGTTCCAAGATATAATCCAGAATAAGACCCGGTGCAGAAAGGAGCCATGTGTTGATTCCTGTTTTATTTATCTGCTCCTTTATGTCATAGTTAGATTGTGGAGGGCAGTTGGAAAAAAGCAAAATGTAGCCATAGAAAAGCCATTTTGAAGCTAGGACAATAGTGTTTTTGTCTAAAAATCAGATACCTGCAGTGTAGCATTGCAAGAAAGCTTAAAAACATATTGATAGGAAAATACCTATAGATTGTGTTCAAGAACCTGTGGTTTTTATGGTTAGGTGCGTTCTGCTGCACAATGAAGCAAACAGTTAACTATATAAACTGTAGTCTGAAGAGAAACTGTTGCTTTTTCTTTCTGTTTTTTTCCTGAGAGAGAAGCCTTTTTATTTTAAGCTCATAATAAATATATTAAAGTCGATTCCTTCCTTGTCATGATGTATTGGGAATAGTTGTGCCAAGCAAAAGGCCTTTGGGCCCCAACAAGAACATCACTATCCAAGACCTCTTCCTAGATTTGCAGTTTATAAAAGAATGAAGAATTACGTTTACCTACGTCTTTAGTCATGGGTGTTTTCATCTTCACATCTTTCAGACTCTCACTATACTCCTTTTAGGAATATGCATGAGTCTACTGGGCTAGTAGTATTTGCACCCTCCTCCTGTGACTAGCCCAAGGTCACCAGCTGGGTGACCTTGGGCTAGTCACAGCTCTCTTCTGAGCTCTCACAGCCTCATCTACCTCACAGGGTGTTCTGTTGTGGAGAGAACAGAATCCTTTGTCAGCTGCTTTGAGTCCCCTGAAATGGGTGAGAAAAGTGGGGTAGAAAAGCCAACTCTTCTTCTTTTCTGTGTGTACAGGAAATGAAACAGTGGATGTGACCATGCCATTCCAGGCTGAAAATGGCCTGAACTCCCTGTCCATCCCTGAGATTAGTGTGGGAACATCATCCTGGTTGACTGTTTGGCACTTCTGCAGTTTTCTTGGCAGAAATATAGAACTAGTTTGCCATTGCCGAATTCCATGGAGAGTCTGGGGATGAAACTGTTGATGACGTTCTTTCCAGTGGCAGTTTGGTCTACCACACAGAGCCAAGCACATTAGCTATCCCTAAAATGAAATGCATATGGAGGAGAAAGGGAGAGGGTATGCAAAGTTCTGAGTTTCATGGGGCAGTGAGGGTTTGCCTACGTTGCCCTTATGAGTCAACCAACTATTACAACCTATGATTATTACGCTATAGCAGTTCTTAAGTTCCAAAACAGCAGCATTGTTCTGATTATAGAAAACATTAACCAACATTTTCTTTCAACCAGGTAGTGTTCAGATGGGCAAGAGCTGGAATTTCCTCGTGTAGAACTCAAGCTAGAAAAGGAAGCATCATGAATCCAAACACTTTACACGTCAGGAGTAAAAGCGTAAGTGGTTTTGTAATTATTTTCAATACCTCAGTTTTATTTTTATTTTTTATTTTTTGCAATTGTTTTCACATATTTTCATATTTAGGATGTCAACAAAACAACATACGTTATCTTGTTTATACTTTCTTGCACAAATGCCATTTTTGTTATTGTTGTGCAACATCTCCAAAATATTTTATATTAACTTCATGGAATTTAGCCTGTTTTATACCTATACATGGATATAATTTCAATGAACTGAATTGTACTACTTTCCTACAATAGTATGGATATAATTGTATTGTTCATTTTGAGATTGTTTTCTGTTGTTTTGTACACTGAAGCATAAGAAGTACTGTATTTTGCTTTTCTTGAGATGGTTCATGTCTCTGATATAAGCACAACCCCAAGGGACCATGAGTTATGTGCACCAGTAGGAAAGCAACGATTGGCCCTTTCTGCACTGGGCCTATTTTGGATTATATCCTGGAACAGGGACCTCCAGTTCACATGCTGTTGTAGACTATGGCAGGACCTATCAAGACCTTTATTCTGGGATATACATATGTAAGAAGGTCCAGGTGGAACACACCATAAAGAGTCTGCTGAACAAAGATTCAGTATCATAGAGATTGATAGCCTTTTATTCAGAAGCAGCTCAGACACAAGCACACATGCAACAAAGCTGTGATGAACTTGGCTTTTTAAATGATAGCACTGCATTGTGGGATACTTTCCCTTTGGTATTTGTGAGGTGCCTACAATTGCAGTCTTTAGATGCCCACTGAAGCTTTTCTGCATCAGACATTCTCTGTATGAATGGTTTTTTCTTATCCCACCCAGCTTTTAATATTTTTCTAATCAATCATATTATTTTAAGTATTGTTTTTCTATTCTCCTTTGTGGTTTTGTTGGCATTTAACACCACACAAAGCTTGTTTCCTGTCTCAACCAAACGTTGATTGGACACTGTGATACTGAAATCATGCCACAGTCATTACTGTCACAATAAAATACAGACTTAGTCGTAAATATTAAGTCTGTCCAACTTGGATAACTGTTCTTTTTCTTTCTTTCTGCGTTCATAAAGATAACCTTGTTTGTGTAGTTATCTCTGCAGAGGGATTTTTGTTTTTGAATAAGTTCTAGCCAGTGCATAAAATATTAATAAAATTTAATTGATTTGAAAAACAAGTTGATGCTACTTAATTAAGGGCATTTTGTTACCTTGTTTTACCTGAAACATTTTTTTAAAGTAGAAACACTCTAGTTCATCTTATTACTATTTTGCAAAAACATTTAATTATTATCACTCTTAGGCTGCAATCAGGGATATTGTTTCAGGCACCTGCTAGGCAAATTTGAGCCTGGGACATTTTTTACCTTAATATGGGGTGTTTTTCCACTGTCACTAAAAGTATCCATTAAGTACCCATTAATGGGTAAGTAATGGCATTTTTGTACCCATTAATGGGTACTTAATGGGTACTTCTAGTGACAGTGGAAAAACACCCATGGTCTCCCTCATCTCAGCCTGGTTTTTTCATTCCTTCCTCTTATGGAATTTCACTGCTCTTGTGGTGCCTTTTCAGAATCGGTCATATTGGGTGGGAAGGGGATTTCCTATGATGAGAGCAGGAGGTCTGGTGATGTCACAGCGTAAGATTAATTCATTTGATTAGCCCACCTACCATGTTCCCTATCCAATGGGAAGCTTTCTTTTCATTGTGGTTGGGCTTTTTTCTTTTACTCCATTCGTTGCTGAATCACTTTATTTTCAACAATGGATTCTGAGAGCAGTGCAGAAGAGCCAATCTACATACTCGATTGCATCAGGCACTGCATCAGGAGCTGATAATTAATTCTGATGAGCAAAACAAAAAAGCTACAGTAATGGCATCATAGTGCAGAAGCTGCAAGGAAGCAAGTGGGCAGGAATTAGGAGGTTCCCCTCAGCCATAAAGTAGCAAGCAGTAAGAATCACAGCCCTGTTTCATTCCCTACCTGAAAATAGCCAATCACAGGCACAGGAAAAGGTGTACCCAACTGACTGATGAGTGAGTACCACTTGTTGCCTTGGAAACTGTTGCCTGTCTAAAGGTGAATGTGGTTGACAGTGTGGATGGAAAGGACAGGTGTTCATGTAGGTAATCAGAAAAGTATTTGGATTTTAAAAATTAAATACATCTACAAATAAGATGTCTTTTCATCTAGAGATGAATCTAAAATGCCCAGTCTGATTGTACCCTTAGGCATTGCTAGAGATTTAATGCATCAGCATTGGGTTTCCATTTAGTTTAAAAAGTCACTATTTTAACAATTAGTTTATTGTGAGAACAGGGCCTATAAATGCAGAATAAATTAATGTCTTAATTATAAGGAATGTGGGTAAAGGTGATTATCCTAGTACAAAGAAAGCTTCCTTTGAAAGCTGTTTCTGGTCCTGAACTGTGTTGATTCAGATTTTTGGTACCATACACACACTTCAAAGCTTTTTCTTATGGCTTTCCTGTCCTTTTGTGGGTAGCTTTTACACGTAGGCAGCCGTGAAAGCTGATTTGGAGCTTGGCTTCTCTCTCATGCTGTAGACTAATGCAAAGGAAGTGTCGAGCAACTCAAAAGAGAAAATAAAGATTTAAAAATGTATTTAATGGATGTGGTTTCAAAACTCAACTTTGACAGGACTGTTTAAATAAAACCTCCCAGAGCTACTGCATATGCACAGAGTATAACCTATACAGCTTCCTTGTATTCAGTAGGGATGTGCATGAATATTCATCACATTTGAATGAATTTATATGAATTTGTACATTCGCATTCAAATCAATCGTTCACTACATTTGAAGACTGACATTCGAATATGAAGTGAATGCGTTTGTGCATTTGTTCAAAGCTTCGTTACATTCGCGAACATGGGGAGGTGGCAAAGTGGCAGCCCAGTCACATCTTCACTGGATTCAGAGCAGATTCAAAATGGATTCAGAAAGGATTCAAAGCATTCAGAGTGGGTTCAAAGCAAATTCAGAGGAGATTCAGAAGGGATTTGGAGGTGTGACTGGAGGCAGGGGTTCAAATTGCATTAAAGAACATTCACAGCAGATTCAAATCCTACTACGTTTGAAGTGGCTCTATTCATACAAATGCGAATTTTGTTTGCATCCGCTTTGTGGCAAATCAAACACACACACAACCATTATGCACAGCCCTAGTATTCAGTTCATTGTTGTTGTCAAAGATATCTGACATGATGCATCCCAGACTTTGAGCATATTTGCATCTGCCTGATAGGAGAACTGCTGCATCTGCCTGGTAGGAGAACATCATTTACACTTCCCGGAAAAGTTACTTTTCCAGGGGTGTCCGCATGTGTTCAACAGTGTCCATGGAGAGTGAAGATGTAGAGAAGTTCTAACTGCTCTACATCTACATACAACACCACCAGGGTGGTCATGGGAGAGGTTCAAAGGGAGCCTGGGTAGGGGTGACACAAGTGTGGTTAGCTCTGCATCGCCTGTTACTGGGGCAACAGTGCTGTGCCGGCATATTGCCACCGTTCTCTGATCACTGCTGTAACGATGGAGATTTGTACCTTGCCAACACTTAGATTAGGTGAGATTAGGGAGAGTTGGTGCCTGAAATATGGACAGTGGAACTATCCCCTGTCTTTGCTTCCTGGAGGGGTTCTCCCCAGTAAGCAAGCATGCAAAAAGACCCGCTGTTGGACTAAGGCAATTTCTGCACTGGAAAACAACAACAATCCCTGAAAAAATGATAGATTCAAAAACTGCAGATAGGGAACCAAAAGGAACTATATATAGGAAAATAGAGCACCTTATACATATATTTGTGGAGGCGTTTTATATGTATATAATAAAATTCAAACGTAAGCAGAATTAGCAATGAAATAACACATATAAAAAGACTTTGTAAAAGGAATGCCCTTATAATTACAACTGTGACCGGAACCCACTGTTTTAGATAAAAAGGTAACTCTCTTCTTCTTCTTCTTCTTCTTCTTCTTCTTCTTCTTCTTCTTCTTCTTCTTCTTCTTCTTCTTCTTCTTCTTCTTCTTCTTCTTCTTCTTCTTCTTCTTCTTCTGGAGCAGTGTAGATAAATGTTAAATCTTGATTGCTGCAGGCTCCTGGGTTTTGTAACAAAAACAAACAATAATGTCTTGCAATATGTCTATGCATCCTTGAAATAGAAATGCCTCATAGGGGAAATTATGACCTAAATACTTACAGTGCATTCAAAATATAATCTACAAGATAAGAAATGAAAACAATTTATGTAAATATCTCCACAGTATTTCAGAACATTCAAATATAGGGGAATAAGTAAGTGATGTCTGGATGTATCTAGAGTCTTTTCTTTGCCTACAGTGTGCTATTTTAAAAATCCCAAGACCATTATATTTGCTGCTTCACAAACTGACCCATTTTGGTTGTTCCATCAAGCCAGATTGGCTCATGGTGATCAAATGCTCACCATCTTCATCTTATCCATAATATCTCATAGCTCTTCCAAGAATATTCTAGTACTTTCTTTGATCATGACATCTAGTTCTGCTTTCCTCAACCTTGCCAAGCACAGCATTTCCCCCACTAATGCTTCATTTCTTGATATCACATGCCCAAAGACTTCTACTTGATTGCTGTTGCTTCATGGTAGGGACTGGACTTATCTGATCCAGGACTTAACTAATTTGTTCTTTTTCCAATGCATGATAACTTAAGCCATGGCAGTTTTAGTAGCCATCTCCAGAGCCATAACATGAAAGCATTGTTCTTCTCTCACTTGCCATTGCTCAGTTTTGAACTTTCATAGCCAAATATTAAATGTGAAAGATCATTGCTCTAATTATTTTACTTTCACTGTCAGAAAAATGTCCTCCTTCTTCATGCGTCTGCCTAAGCTTGTCATCACCTACTTCCCTAACACTTTTCTCCTCCTTAATTATCCAGTAAACTGCTTCTCTTGGTCTCCTTTGGATGCCAAGAGAATAAATCTGCCTACCACGTTCATTTCTTCACCATCAGGTGTAAATTGATCAAACATGCAAGTTGATATTGCCTTGATCTTCTTAACATTTAGCATTAACTGAGATTTTGCACTTTGTTTTCACTTTCAGCTAACAGAGTGGTGCCATCAGCAGGCCTTGAATTGTTAATATTTTGACCAGTTTGAATTCTAGCAATGACCTCATTTGGTTCTGCAATTTTTATGATGTATTTCTTGTATAAATTAAACAGATGCAGGAACATTATGAACCCTTGTCTTATTCTCTTCTCTGATCTACTCTGTTTCCCCAAATTTAACTCTTACCGGAGTTGCCTATTCATTATAAAGATTTTTCAGAAGAATGCTTTTTGTGAGCTACATAGCCAAAATCCTTTGGGCCTTTTCGCTCTTATCTGAGAACTGCAATAGCATGAGACCTGATCCTCTTCAGACCTATCTCTCCTGAAGCAGAAGGCCCACCCCTTCCCTGGGCCACTCTGTCTGCACTGAGATGTAGTAAGGCCCAGTCTGATACCCAAAAGTGGCGATCTATAGTAGGACTCCAGTTGCCTGCCCCCCCCTCGCCTGCCAAGTCTGATAGTGTTCAAAGGGCCTCTGGATCAGAACAGGGAAACATGTGAGAAGGTGCAGACCTCCCTATTCCAGTCTATCGGGGACACATTTTGGTGGCTCACCAAATTGCACCATCAAAATGAATCTTCAGGGTGAACCAGGATTAGGAACTTAAGTCCTTAGCCCTCAGCCAATCCAAAAGTAGCTCCAGGGATCACACATTCTCTGAAACCAGGGAAGAGCTGTTCCTGATCCTGGAATAGCTCCAGACTAGTCTGGTCCTTCTGGACCAGCCCAGTTAGGTTAGAATGAAAACAGCCTTTATTTTGCTATTCTACTGTTCTGTCCTTTGTTCATCTGATGTCAGTTATCTGATCCAGTATCCCGCTACCTTTTCTAAAAGTAGCCTGTTCCTCTGACATTTTTCTCTTCAAAGTCTTACGCAACATTTTGCTTGTCTGAAGCATTAGTGCACTTCCCACTTTCACATGACCTTTAGGTTCCTGATTCCCAAACCAATACTGCTTTTCAGCTCTTCAAAACCTATAATGCAGGGACAAATCCATTCAATGGAAAATCATTCTTTCCTTGGATATATATCGTCTTATCTCTTTCTGGAGAAGAAACTATTCCAGATTGGAATATTTTACAGAAAATTCCCCCACACTTAGTTTTAGCCGGACAGCTAGCAAATAAAATGTTTTTCTCAGGAGATACCACAAAATATTTCAAAGAAGACGGATTGTCAGATTCAGTCTCTATTCCTTTTGAAGCACATAAAAATTCTCTTGTTAAAATTACTGATTGCTTAATTTGACGTTTTCCTCTGAAAAGGCATCTCACATAATATGAAATATCTATAGCACGTGAACATCAGAACTCAGAACTTCTGAGTATCATTTTTGTGAGCCAGTTTGGTCTAGTGGCTAGGGAGCCGGACTCTTATCTGGGGACAGTGGGTTTAATTCTGCTCTTTTCCATGAACCCAGATGGGTGAGCTTGGGCTAGTCACAGCTCTCTTCTGAGCTCTCACAGCCCCACCCACCTCACGGGGTGTTCTGTTGTGGGAAGAAGAATAGAAAGCTTTGTCAGCTGCTTTGAGTCCCCTTAAATGGGTGAGGAAAGCGGGCTAGAAAAGCCAACTCTTCTCCTTTGAATGGGTGAGAAAAGTGGGAGAGAAAAGCCAGCTCTTCTTCTTCTAGTGCAATTATTTCAAGGCCAAAAATACCTAACAAATTGCATTCCCCTGTCTTGTTTCACATTTTGACACCCAACAAGATCAACTGGAGTCCATTGAGCATCTGCCCTGCTATTTTTATTACTGTGCAAATGAGGAAGAAAAGGAGGCAATTCAAAAGAGAAAATCAGCATTTTGGTTGGTATGGAGTTTACATGACCATTCTAAACTGACCAGTGTGTTCCTGCTTCAGAGTAGAACTTCCTGTTTCAGCTAGCATAACTGAAGGAGTATGGGAATTTCTCTGTCCCTTAGTAAATTCACACTAGATCCTAATGTCTTTGTTCAATGAATTTCCACACCTTTAGCTTTCCATAAAACATTTAAGTCTGTGGCAGCTTTCAGGAATGAACATACAGACAGGATAGGAAGATGGACTAAGATCAATTTGAACCAATATTTAAATGTTATAATTAAGAGGACATAAAGGGAATTCCGCTGGATTGGGTCACAGCCCATCTAGTTCAGCATACTGTCTCACACAATGGTCCATCTGTTGCTTTGGGGTTTCAAGCAGAAGATAAAGGGAAAATCTTCACCTGTTCTCAGTTCCCTGCAAATGACCTTGAGGGGCATACCACCTATCTCCCCAACCCAGAGATGGTACTTAGGCATCTGTTCTAGTAGCCATTGATACACCTGTCCTACATGAATTCATCTGGTTGTTTTCATCACCTCTTCCAGAGACTGATGGAATTCAATAATTAAATACTGAACAAAAGTACTGGACTATGTGCTAAGTATCTCTGTTAATGTGCCTCAAGCAGGTGAAAATCTGCACATCACTTACTGTCCAGGGGATAGGAGAAGCGAAGTTGCCCATGTTTGTACTACCATTCGCATTGGTGAATGCTAGTACATATGCTCCCTCCCCACATGTGTCTGGACACTTAGCTGTGGCACGTATGGTGTCCAGGTGCCACCATCTTGGAGCTCTGAAACTGGCAGCAGTGCACATGCACCAGTGCCTTTACTGGAGCAACTCTTACGTGCCACACATGCATGCTTGCATATCACATGATAAGTCAGCATACTTGTGTGGCATGTCAGGTGACCCTCTAGCAGCCAGAAGAGGTGCAAATGTAGCATCAAGAGTCTTACCAGCTCTGGAGCTAGGGAAGGTAAGTGCATGTGTGGAGTACTTAATTGTGTTCCACACATAGTCACATTGTGGTGCACTCCTGCACGGACAAATGGCTCTTTCAAATGCAGATGCTCCACCTCGGAATACACTGTGAAGTGACCAGCGGGCCAAGTGCAGAAAGGTCCCAGTTTAGGCAGACTTGATTTGTGTTAATTTGTGCAAATTTGATTGTGGTACCAAAAATGGCATTCATGGAGATTATTTATAAGGTTAACTAGCAATTTATTCATGAAATACATCTGGGAAGGGAAAGATTTATTCCCAACTATTGACTACACAATATTGTAGTTAAAGCTAGGAGACATTTTCATATCTTCCCAAGAAAAAAAGGGAAGCTGATCTCTTCAGGAAATTACCTGACAAAAACAATTAGTGGCTATAAGGTTATAGAGCAGAGGCTGAGGAGGTAAGAGGTGATCCTAACGATCTCACTCTATTTCCAGCACCCCTATTGGCCATTGGGATTTGTTGGTGCCACTGCATTTTCATGCCTGAGAGTGGGAAGGGCTGTGGTTCTGTGGCAGAACATCTGGGCCCAAGTTCAATTCCTAGGATCTTCCTGGGAAAAGGCAAATGCAAATAATTTCTGTAAGATAACTGCTTGGGTATAACCATGTACTTAACAGAAGTCAAGCTTTATTTGAAGGGATCCTTTTAACTAGCTAATGTAATGGGAATATCTCCCAAGGATTACTTCCTTGCCATGGTGGAAGAACTTAGTAGATACAATGTGACCAGTGTTAGGGGGTGCATAAACTACTACCATGTTTCCCTGAAAATAAGAAAAGTTCTTATATTAATTTTTACTCCGAAAGATGCACTAAGTGCTTGCACACATGTTGTTTAATAATTTGTTCAAGGATCTTGCGTGGTATTGAGGTCAGGCTCACAGGCATGTAGTTACCTGGGTCGACTTTCTTCCCCTTTTTAGCAGAAGACCTCATGACATACAAGAGTTCCACGGTGTTTGGCACTGCTCAGGACACTTTTGGGATGCTGCATCCAATTTTAGGCACCATTTTAAAAAAAGAATATTGAGAAGCTGAAGTGGAGGCAGAGCAGGGCTACCAGAGTATTAAGAGGGATACTTAATTTGTATTTAATCTGGATAACAGAAAATTGGAAGGAAATGGGGCAGCAGTTTCCAGATAACTAAAGGACAGTCATGAGAAAGAGAAGTGCAAAGTAATTCAGATTCAAAGGCATGTAGAATCACAGTGTTGAATGAGATGACCTTAGTGGAAAGTTGCTTAGAAGAGGTGCTGGATGTGTGTATGGGGCCAGTCGCTGCAGATACCAGTCAACAGGTTCCAACAGGAAGCTGTTAAAATGGAAACCAGCTGGTGTGACAAAATGAGGGCGTGCAGGGGAAATGCTACAAGAACTCTTGAAAAAAGTTCTTCCTTACAGAAATAGAACGATCAGTCTCAGCAGTATGGAAGCAGATGGCAATGGAAGCAGAAAATGTCATGGAGAAATCAAGCACTGATGTCTGTCTTGCATTCTCACATTGGCATGGCAAAGGAGTAGGAACTTGAAATTTAGGCATGTATTTGTATTTTGTCTTGCATATAAGTGGGGGAGGGGAAGGAAAAGCAGCATAGAACCTCTGTGTGATTGTGCTTTTCACTTGGTTTGTATTTGTCCTAGAGTCACAATTTTAATAATGAGATATACTGCATAGAATTGTATTATATCTTACTACATTTTTGTATCACATTTTAATGTATTTTATTTCATTGTTCTTAATGTATTTTATTTTACAATATGGTCAGAGGGCTAATCAAATAAACTTCTTCGACTTGGTTTGTATTGTGGATGTTGCTTTGCACTGTAGATGTGCATAGCATTTGATATAAGCCCAGGTGAAGGTCATTAGACAGAGAATGATATGGACAAATTGGAAAGCTCTCTGTCCTATACAGCTGGCCAAAAGGTTGACTGATGATGGAAGAAGAGAGTGAAGAAGAAGCATTATTGGGTTTGGAAAGGGCTTTTTAGTTCCTAGATAGCAATTACATCTCTGGGCCATCTTCGCCTATAAAAGCCTCTTCATGTAGGCTGTAAAGTTTGGCGATCCTCTGCTACTAGTAAAGATGAAAAAAAAACAATACAAATAGTAGTCAGAATTTTAAAAATCTTGTCAACTGAAATCTAAAAATGTTATAAAGAAGATCAACAAATTAAATTATATCCTTCACAGATATTTGGGGTCCTCTTCTGACTGCTACTAATCATCCCATATCTATTTGTTCTGCACTACATACCGCTCTGGATTTTTCTGATAAAGTAAGAGTAAATAGAACAGAATATTATCCAGTTATTTTTATTTACTAAAGCTAATCTTATCTTTTAAAAAAGGTTATTGTGCTTTCTCCCATACCCTTCACCAGGTATGCCATTAAATTTGTCACCAATGTACCTGTAGGTCCTATTCTTAAGGGAAAATATTGGACAAGACTTGAACTAACAGGCCTTTTAAAGATTAAATATTTTATTTAAACAAAGGAGGTTTCACGGAAGACATAAAATTGAAAATGTACTATGACACAATTATGAATGCTGGCTACAAATTCAGTCCACTATGATTTTCCTCACTTAAAACAACATTCACCTGAACCACCATAATTTTTGAGCAATCGTTACAAAATCTGTTATTACTACCAAGGGGATAGTCATCCATAATCTACAGAATGTTACAAGTGGAATGCAATGATGGAAATATACTAGAAGAGCTTTGGAAAACAGATGCAAATAGACCAATATGAAGAATGGCAGAAAAAATGGTCAGATAAATGTCCTTGCAATAAATCACAAGCGATCAGAGAATCATTTCTCAAAGTGTTTCATTGATAGTATTAGACACCACCAAAACGTTCTAGAATGTATACACAATTCTTTTCAAAATGCTGGCTCCAATGAAAATGTGGTGACTTTGTCCAATGATTCAAGATTTCTAGAAACAAATCAATATTGTGCCAAACAGACTCTTATTCTCCAATGAAAATTTATGGCTGAGTTACTTCAGAGAAACTAACAACAAATTCAGTACAAACAACTAAAGAAGTCATCGGTAAATGGAGAGTCAGTGATCTTAGCACACAGCTCTGGTACCAAAAGCTAGCAGAATATGCAGTCTTTGAAGTACTGTACTTACTTACTAGATTCATATCATGAATGGAGTTTCTCCAAAAATATTTTCCTGGAGATTTGGCAACTCTTATCAATGCTCTTCCAACCAGAGATAGTGGAATAATTCTACAGGCATTTATTATTTCAACCTACTTAAGAAAGAAATGCCACTCTTTGAGAAAATTTAAGACCTGACTTAATGCACCAAAAGTGAACTGTAGATAGGATAGTTGGCGGTTCAGACCGTCTATTTTCTTTCCTTGATATGTTTATCAATTTGAATGTATACAAATGTTAAGTATTGCTGTTCTGAATTATTACTTGTCTGAATATGTTTAAAGTAAGTTGCCAAAAATTATTAAGAATAAGAATTTAAAAAAACAACTAAAAAGGAGGAACACCCACCAAATATTCACAGGAAAAGCCCTTTCTTAAGATTGGGTGAAGTGAGATACATCCACACTTTAGGTGCTAGGATAGTCGTGAATCTTACCACCAGGACTTGAAGTCCACGTGGTCAGGCCTGGCCTAGAATGGCCACACCAACATCCAGCACACATTGGGATGTTACTATGGGAATTGCAACATGGTGCATAATTTCACAGCCACAACTGCCCTGCCCTACCCCACCCCCTTGCAGTGTTCACATCCAGAGGACAGTGCAAACATTGCATCCAGGAGCAACTGGGTGCTCACCAGCTCCTCCTGATGCAACAGCTGAAGACCATTTTACTTCTCTACAACTCACGACGATAAGGGGAGCTAGCTGGACACTCTGAATTGGTGAAGGCAGCACAGTATGTGTTTGAACTTTCCCTGGAGTGGTTGACTTTTAGTCTTTTTTCCTGCAAGTATGCTGTTGTTGCACCAAGGTCTGATTTCATTCTTCTGTGCTTGTATAATCAAGACACCCCAAGACCTTTGGGTGATGGGGCAAGATATCCACCCACCCACCCACCCACCCACCCACCCACCCACCCATCCATCCATCCATCCATCCATCCATCCATCCATCCATCCATCCATCCATCCATCCAATTTAAAATTGATCATCTTGATTGTGTAGTTCCATGTTTTGATTAGGCTGTTATCTAATATTTGCTGTGCAAAATAGTAATCAAAACTGGTGAGAATAATGGGTGAATACTGTAATCTGCAGACAACTCATGTACGTCTTTTTGTATGTATGCTGTTTCTAATAATAACTGCTTTACAGCAGGGCTGCAAAATGTTCACTTTGCCATTCCATAGTTTTTGATCTCCAGAGAGTCAGTCAGTTCCCCTGCTGGGGCTTACAATTTTTTGCAATCTAGAGTGCACAGGTGGCCTGTCGGTTGTCTGGATGCTTTCAAAATATTGACACTATTAAATAAGCTATGCAAACATCCTTTCAGAGATTAAAATGAATCAGGAAAGCTCATGATTTCCTCCTTCAATTTGCATTTGTAAGGGGTGGGAGGGGGAGCCCCAATAGAAATATTTATGATCTATCTAACCCCATCTTTTACTAAGATATACCAGGGCAAGGATGCAATAACAGAACAGTATTAAAACAAGAATTAAAATAGAAGATAATATCCCACTGTGAATGGCAAGGATTAGGAGGAATCAAAGTACAGTGTTATAAATCTGTAGTACTATGCTCTAAGATGCAGTGCATGGGTTGTTTTCATAAGAACCTGTTCACCAGAGAAGAAACAGATTTTATAGCTTATTAATTTATTTCTTTATGATGGTACACAGCTGTTCACATAAAAACTCTAGGTGATGAAGCACAAGTGATTGTGAACTGATTTCACTTGCTTTGGTACAAATGAAAGGTCCACTGGAGGGGCAAGATCAAGACAAGCCCCAGATAGAGAATGGGTTTGCAGGTGGTGGCCATAGACAATACTCACTCCTTATCATTCCGGTCTGATTCTTCTCTAGTTTTGCATTTTGCAGGTGTCCTTTTTGCAGGTAGCATGAGGCAGTGCTTACAGCCCATTCAGGTTGCACAGATAGTCTAAGTCCTCCAGGATGGCACATCCATACATGTCTCTCCGTGTAGTCTGAAGAATATGGAGAAGATTTCAGGACAGACACCATTAGACAAGGAGAGCTAGACAGGACAGTAGAAGGGCATCTGCTTCTTTGTATGAGGAGGAACAGAACGAGTACTGCCAGAACCTTAGAAAACGACATCCAGCAGAGTGCCTGACTGTGGCCTGGGTGCCTGACTGGTGCTCAGAATCCTGCACTCTACAGCTTGATTGGCATTTGCCAGAGGACACCAGAATTGGCAGATCTGCCATTAGCACCCCATTCTCCTCACAGATAAGAGCAGGTTTGCAATGAGCACATGTGAAAGATGGGAAAGACTCTGGAGACTCCATGGTGCACATTATGCTGCCTGCAACACCATCCAGCATGATCAGTTGTGTGGCAGGTCAGGATTGAGGGATTGTATAAACCCTCTATGTGATAGCCAATGGTACCCTGACTGCTATTAGGTACCAGGATCCTCAGAGCCATTGTCAGACCTTATGCTGGTGCAGTGGGCCTTGGGTTCTTCCAGGTGCAGGTCAATGCCTGACTTTGGGTGACCAGAGTGTGTAGACAGTTCCTGGATGATGAAAGCATTAATGCCATTGATTGGCCCACACCTTCCCTAGACCTGAATCCAATGGAGAACCTCTGGGACATTATGTATTCGTGCATCTTCACAGACTGTCCAGGAGCTCAGTGATGCCCTGATCCAGGTCTGGAACAAGATTCCCCAGGACACCATCTATTGTCTCATCAGGAACATGCCTGGTCACATTATGAGTTGCTGTGATGAAATTCACACAAATTAGATTCACCTGTGGTTTCCGTTTTTGATTTTGATTTTTGGGGTGATCTGGAATCCAACCATCAGTTGGTTGATGATTTGAGTTTCTATTGACTATTATTATGTCATTGCTATGTCAATGAATGACACAATTTATATCAGAAAAGTTTTTCAACTTGAATCTTTCATTCTTTCATTTCATTTCCATTTTATTTGTATACAGCCTTTCTAAAAGAAAATTTGCCCAAGGTGGTTTGCAACCAACAGAAAATATACAATACAATATAATAATCTAAGCATTATAATAAAAATACATTATAAAAATTGCACAGTAAGCCAAACACACACATAAAAAAATTGGGGCAGCTGAGGCCACGTGGAGTCCAGAACAGCTGACCAAAGGACCCAGTTCCACAAAGAATAAACTCCTCCAAGATGTTAATGCCTAGCCACGCTGGAGAGTCACCCAGAGGGCAGAGTGGTCCAGGCTGCCACCACTATATCACCCCCACCACTAGACTACCCCCAGGAGAGATGGCAAGGTTCTCCTCCTCAGCAACTGAAAGCCATAAGCAGCTGTTCTTTATGGTCTCTGGTGTAGCTGAGACCAGGTGGAGTCCAGAGGAGCTGACCAAAGACCCCAGTCCCACAAAGAATCAGCTCCTCCAAGATGTTTGTGCCCAGTCAGGCTGGAGAGTCAACCGGAGGGCAGAGTGGTCTAGGCTGCCACCACTAGACCACCCCTTTGAGATCCAGTGTGTGATTTAAATGTTTCCTTAAAAATTTTGAGCTCTCTGTGTGTAGTACAGATGAGCTCATCAAACTAGAAGCATACCGTGAAAAATCAGGCCAAGGAGGAAAACAAAATATCTTTGGGAGAATTACAGAAAGCCGCAAAATAATGTTAAGAGTGATGTGACTAACAATTGGCTGTTTCATGTTTTGTTCCTGAACTTCTAGCCCATTCTGTTGTTATTTGTTAGACTAGCTGTAGGCCATATGCCTTTACCAAGGGGCTTCTGTAGAGAACGTGTTCTTGCATACCAAGAGTGTGGTGATAGCAAGGTGCAAAGATGAGAGAAAAGTACAGGGAGCATGAGTTGCAGCATGCAGAGTCTATAATGCATGCTTTTTAATTTTTCTGAGCCACTGTAAGAACATAAGAACATAAGAGAAGCCTTGCTGGATCAGGCCACAGCCCATCTAGTCCAGCATCCTGTCGCACACAGTGGCCCACCAAATGCTCATGGGCATCTCAAGCAGAGACAAGGACAAACCTTCTCCTGCTCTCGAGTCCCAGCAGATGGCCCTAGAAGCGCCCCATTTCCTTCCCCCCCTCAGCCTGAAAGATGCACCTAGGCATTCGTTCTAGTAGCCATTGATACATCTGTCATCCATAAATTTGTCTAACCCTACCTTAAAGCCATCCAGACTTTGTAAGCATTCACCCAGAATGTTTTAATTGATGTAAGCTTCTTTTGCTTTGAAGCAGGTGATGCAAAATGTAGAAATATATCTAAATAAAAATAAAATGCAATCACAATTCATTTGGCTATTGGGAGGGCTTTATTTCTCTCTAATCATTTCCATCTGAGTTGTACGTGTGTCAAGGGGGGTGCTTGTGGATAGAGTTTGTTGCTTCCTCTTTTATATATTCTTTTTGCTCCAATGCTAATGCTAATAATGCTAATGCTAATAATAATAATTAATAATAATAATTTCATTGTAATTAATTGAGAAGACTGGGACCCTTTCTACACAGGGATACAGGACAAGCCAGGTTGTAACATCAGGCCCAGAGAAGCCTCAGCATAGAAGTCTGTATTGCTCCAGAGGGCCTTGTTAATCACTGCCTGCCCTTGATCTTCATCACCTCTAATTGGTGATTCCATGCTGGTCAGTAGCAGCAGTGGTAAGCGTCTTCTACTTAGCAAAATAAAGCTTAAGCACCATCAGCAGTACAAGTGAAATATTAATGCAGCATGTTATGTTATGTTATGTTGTTTGTTATGTTATGTTTTATCTTTCTACAATTAGACACATATCACATAAGTGTAGGAATCTGAACTGAAAGTTGCAAATGGCCGCCAGAATGTTTGGGACTTACAGTAAGACCAGAATCCGTCATAGCTAATGGATAATGTGAGGATTGCAGTCACCCTTCCCATACCTTTTACTCTTTTACTTCCCCTGCTTCTCACTGAAAATCTATTTTGTTTAATTGCCTTTGCCACAGGACATTTGCATTTTTATGTCACCCTGTACCTAAAGGTCTCAGGGCAGAGTAAAACATTAGAAACCAAATTTGGCAACAAACATACTGAAACAATAATAGTACCTGAAAACAGGGAAGAAAAGTTGTTTCCTGATTTAGCCAAAGGCCAGGGCTTAATCCCATCCACCTGCAGCAGGTAAATACTACTTGAATTAGTAGAGTTACTACCTTAGTCAAAGAGAGTTGCAAGATTAATATGCTAATGCCAAACTGAATAAAACTTATTTAATTACTTCAGCATGTTTACCTAGTCTAGGAAAACCTGAAGTTGGTCTATCTTTTGTTTATCCCAGTTTTTACCCAAATTTCTATCCTCACACGCTGAGTTTATGTTTTGGGGTATTAAGAAGTGCCTTCTTCCATTCATTGTTAATGACCCTTTCTGCACTGGGCCCTATTCTGGATTATATCCTCGAATAGTGCAGAATACAGCAGCCCCTGCTTGAGGCCTGCTTTAGCCTGCACTAGCATACAGGTGGCTGGTCCCTATTTTGGGATATAATCTGGAATAAAAGCCCAGTGCAGACAGGACACTTGTTGCTACCAAGGGCAGCTGCTACAGTGGTGTCACTATTCCATGTCCCTGTGGCCAAGATCCATGAAGAGTTGAACTCTTTGTGTATGTTGTGTGTATGGGTACTGGGAAACTGTGCGCAAACCCCTTTGCTGAGATCACTACAGGGATGAATCTCAAGTTGACACTTGTTGCATGTTTTGGATCAGGTCTTCACAATTCCACCATACTATTGCTGCAGAGGCAAGGGCAACCAAGGATCAGGGATATAGTTTAGCTTTTATTAGGTCTTGCATTCACATCTGTTCTGGAAGCATTTAAGACCAATCACCTCCTGATTTCTCGGAAACTATACCTCACCCTTCTGGTACTGATCCACCAGCGTACAGAGAGGTTTGCGGAGTTCTGTACTGATCCGTGTCTGAATTCAGCACAAACACTGCCCTCATAAAAGTTTGTTCATTTTCAGGAAGACTAAAGTTTTATTCACATTTTACCCCCTTAAAATATGCAATTATCTGGATGTATCTCCTTAACTGCGTCACAAAACATGAAGCGGTTTCTAAGACAGGTGCATTTTGCTTTGTATAACATATGTATTGTAAATTATCATTTAGAAGTGCACAGAGCATTTCTCTTCCCATCACTGGTTCATTTTTGTTTTAGCTGCCTGGAATAACAGTATTTGATTTGTCTCTATTTTGGAGCAGGCTTAAGGCAATGGTAGTGTTCACTAAGAGGTTACACATTCATATTCATTTTCACTTGAGGCTGTGAGCACTCCAGGCAGCTAAAAGCAGCAAGTAACAATAGTTGTGTTTGATTGTTTGTCCCCCACACCCTTTCAACAAGCTGATGTTTCAAAACTTTTTGCTTTTCAAACTAGGGCACTTTCTGCATGGGTCCTTAATCTGAATTAAGGGTCTGCGTAGTTTGGGTGTAGGCTTCTGTACCTGCACATTAATGAGGGTCATGGGACACCCACCCACCCTGCTGGTTCAGCTCTGTCTGCATAAAACAGAGCCTGATGTGGGATAAGGAAGCCCTTAAACCAGATCTTTGGTACTGTTCAATTGGTACTACCAGAGGGATCAGAGCCCTGATCTGGAAAATGAGAGACATGCAGTTGGCCACATCGTGTGTTCAGGATTTATATGTTGTGTGAGTGGCCTTCAGAAGTACACTATAAAACACACACACAAAAACTCCCACCCACCCAAGTCCCAAGGCTTGGAGCATTCATTCCTAGCCTTCGGAGACATGGAGGCGTGACTGTGAACCTCACATGAGCTTTGCAGCTACAGTGTAGGCTAAATAAGGGCATAGGTTTTTCTTTCCAAAGAGCAATGATAAACTTGCAATTTATTCATTCAGATTTGGTAATATCAGAGTGGGCAAATAATTCCAATTTAGGATTAGTTTGAGCCGACTTTGGTAACAATGTGTTTCACTCTCAATGAGTTTCACATGCCTTTGTTGATTCTGTCATGCAACCAATTCTGACTGGGCAAGAGACAGCGTGACTTTTTTTAAAAAAAGAAGCAAGGTTATCTAAGGGGAAAAATATCCTACTGCCAAGGAAACAGCAGTGGACCAAAGCTGCAAATGTTCTATTAACTGGGTTGAAAGAGAGAGAGTCTTCAGGTCTGTCAAAGTTGTCCTTTTCCTACTTGAAAAAAAACACTTTCAAAGAAGAAGCAATATCCACAGGAATAGTGAAACTGGAAATGTCTTCTCAGAAAGAGGTTACAGACTTCAACCCATTCTTTGTTGAATTTAGGAAGTTTGCTAGGGAATGTTGTGCTAATTTCCATCCATCCATCCATCCATTGATTTTCCTTGTCCTACCATCTCATGAAATTCAGGATGGCTTATGGAAAATTGAACCATTATAATAGGCATTCAAAAATAATAATGAAAAACTAATTTCTTAAAAAGCTGGAAACTCAAAGAGGCTGTCTAGAATGCAATGCCTGGATGAATAAAACTATTTTCATTTGTTTCCTTAAAATGCACAAGGAGGATGCTGACATTATTTCAAGTACCTGGTACCACTCTGTACAAATTCCACTTACTAATACCTTTCCCTACAATATCTTTAGCAGGTCGGCAAACCTAATCAAATGCAGGATTCACTAAACCATCCCAGACAGATAGCTGCTCAGCCTCTGCTTTGAAGACCTCCAGAACCTCCTTTAGTGGTCTATTCCATTGACTGATTGCCCTTACTGTCAGAAACTTTTTTTCTACTATCTAGACCCATTAATTCATCCCATTATTTCCAGCCTTTTCTTCCTATGTAAGTGAGAATAGGGCTGATCCCTCTGCACAGTGACAGCCCTTCAGATACTTGAAAACATCTATCATGTTGTCCTCTCAGTTCTCTCTTCTGCAAGATAAACACTCCTAGATTATTTAACCATTGGTTAGCAGACCGTTCATCATTTTGGTGGTACTCCTTTGAACTTGCTTCAGTTTGTCAATGTTCTTTTTTTGAATTGCTGTGCTCTTAAGCAGATAATTGTTCTATCTCAATGTGGTTTCAAAGAAACATCTTGTGTACGAAAAAGCTTTGGTTAGACTTTTGATCTGATCCAATAGGGCTCATCTTTTTTAAAAAAATCTATTAACAGTAGTCCCTCATCTTCCTTGTGAGCAATAAACACTCAACACAAACTGCAAAACACTGACCTGATTTTTCTTCACTATGGTAACTTTGCAAACATCTCCTTATTCCAGGGCAAAACATTTCATATCATTGATCTACCAGCAGGTGGCTGTTTCAACATTACACAAGGCATGCTGAGAACCAGAGACTGCATTTCAAAAGCCCTCGGTGGAGAATAGGTGGAAGGAAACAACTAAGAGATGGTATATGGAGATGGTAGGAGGAAGATTTTGCTGCACAATCAAAGGTGCCTGCTTCACATTTTGTCACTTCTCTCAATCCGTACTCTTCCATCCCCAGTGCTGGTAATAGTTGGTAGGTAGGGAGATGACAATCTTATGAAAAGGAAAATAATTGCTTTGTCTCAGGGGAAAATAAAGTTGCTGAGAGTGGCTGCCAGGTTGGTCCCTTAAGAAATCTTAGCAAAAAGAGATTGACACCTTTAACTAGAACAGTATCTGTTGCTGCAAACATAAAAGATTTTAAACAAAATCATAAACCCAACAAGACTGATGTTTTACAGCCCTTCAGTCCTTCCCCCATCCTAAAGGAAGTCCAAATATGTAGGCTTGTATTGGCTAACATTTATCCCTTTTATTCCTTCCTTCCTTGTTATTTCCCTCAATAAGGTCTTTAAAGCCAAAATGACCTATCTTAAAGCTATAAGAATATAAATATATGCCTACATAACCACAGTAAAGGGCTGGTTAGTTCAGTATTTTGTTCGTCATGGTGCGGAAAGAGATGGCCACAGAAAGTCAAGAGATGAATTTTTTTTAAAAAAAAAATTGTTTCCCTATGATTGAGGGTGCAACCAGACAGGGCTTTTTAAAACAGCCCTTTAAGAAAAATCATTCCATCCCCCTCAAAAGCCTTACAAACAGTTGTCTAAATATGTGGCCACACTGCAGCCTACATTCACCACCAAATCAGGCAACCTCTATCTTGATTATGGAATCTACTTACTAATTGGCCACTTGGCAAGAAACCCTTGCCTCTTTGCTAATGTAATTTCTTGCCCAACCTGGCTTAAAGAAAGAAACACCTTCAGCTGCTGGCTGTGTGAACACCTATCTCCTTATGTTTATCCTGACATTAGATAACTTCACATATAGCAGTTTATAAACATAAAAACAATAACAGTGCCTGAATATGGAGAGGGCAGGCTGTGCTCTCAACTAAAACCCAGGATAAATAGATGTCACTAGAGTTATCTTCTAAATGTATATAATGAAGATGCCTGATACACCTCAGCAGGAGGACCTATCTAGAGTCTCCACCCCTGTAACTACTGAAGGTGGTGGTGCAACAAGGAAGGCCTCTTATGCAGATCTTAAGGCACGGCAGGTCAATAGAAGAGGTGATGTCTTAACATCATGAGAAAGCCAGAAAAACTCCTCTTTATCTACTTTCTCCTTGGCACTAATAATGCTATTGATGTCATATATGCTATTTTTTCCTGTGATGATAGAGTTGCACTTCTTAAAAAGGCCAAAGGTGCATCAGTGACCCATATGATGCTAATCTGAGAAAAGTGGAGATAGATCCTGTCTTTTCCATTTCTAGAGAATGACGTGAATATCAGTAGACAAGTCAGTAACTTTACGTCATTCACTACATGTTCCCAAGAGTTTCTGTACATTGATATTCACTAGTAAATTAGGAGAATATGGACAAGGCTTGCCAATGAATGACTGCAGCTGTATCTAATCTTGGGGTGTGCACAAATGCAAATTTCAGCATTCAATTCGATTCAAATTGAATATCCAAAAATTTGAATCAATTCGAATGTTTAAATTTGAATGTATTCACATTTGATTTAATTCAAATACATTTGTATCTATTTGTACGGATATTCAATTCGTATTTGAAGATATGAATGTCAACAACATTCATATGTGTCCATACGCATCTGTACCCATCCCGTTTTTATCCCGTATGTATCCCACTTTCACCCTGTATGTATCTGTACAAAAACATACAGATATGAATAAGATGAATATGTAATATGTACGTATCCGTACACATATGAACCATCATACGAATGATTCAGAAGATTCAAAATTCATTCAACTGTTAAAAATTGAATGTGTAGCCATTCAATTAGAATTCTGATGTCCAAATTCGATAAAATTTTGAATCTTTCGAATCTTCTTGCACATCCCTAATCCAATCAGGCTCTAAAACCCAGGACTATCCCGGCACCATATTAGGATTGCCACTTGCATGTGTGGCAATCTCAACACAGTCCTGGGATATAAAAGCAAAGTTTCAGGATATTGCCATGGCAGAAGAATTCCAAAGCCAATGTTTCTCAAACCGCAGTATAACTTACCATGTCTGGCAGTTGTTTCCAGTTTTTTCCCTGATGGAAATACCAACTATACAAGGATGGTCATGAAACCCAGATGAAAACACTCACTGTGCAAGGACTGGGGGGGGGGGCACTTGCTTTTGCAGAGTTCTGGGTATTTCACCATTGGAAACATGGTGAACAGAACACGAAAGGCCTGGGTTTGCCCTGGAATATCATGCTGCTGTCTGGCAGGGACAGCAAAGGCAACTGGGGAATATGAACAAGATCCCTCATTTTCCTCTCTCTGTTTGGGGGTAGCCTGCATCTCACGGTCTGTTGTGAATAGTTATGTGTGCATCTAGATAAATGGTGATATTTACAAATTAATAATCTGAAACCTAATTCTATTAATGTAAATAAACAAATAATCATTTTTCCATCTGACTAACAAACATGTATATATTAGCGCACATTCAACCGTGCCCAAATCTATATATACAGATTGTACAATATCATCATGTATGCTTTGCCTTAAGCAGCAAGATCCCTTAGGCCAGTGATTGGCAAACTCATTAGCCAAAAGAGCCAAATATTGACAATAACAATGATTGAAATTTCTTTTGAGAGCCATAGTTTTAAAACTTAAGCTATATAGGTAGGTACATTGTTATTAACTTAATTAGGGTACTCCTAATCTGGAAGAGCCACACTCAAGGGGCCAAAGAGCCGCATGTGGCTCTCAAGCCGTGGTTTGCCTACCCCTGCCTTAGGCCATCTGAACCAGAAATGGCTCTTAGAGAGTCTTGAATGCGCCTGCAGCAGTGTGGACTACAGCTAAACTGTTGGTGGCCAGAGTTTGGTAAAGTTTCTTTCCCCAGAAATGGTGGTGGGAAAGGAGAACTTCAGTTCATAGTGTAGCTAGCTACAGATCATGGAAGACACAAGTCAAAAAGAACAGAAAGCTTCCTTGGGTATGCAGAACACACGCTCTAGCGCTGAGTATTATTCTGGGGATTGTATATCACTCAGACCTCTGAATACAGCATAACTAATTATTAATTAATGTTCACCTGGTTTTTGTGTGTGAGTGTCTCTGAACTGCATGTGAATTATTGCAACTGATGCAATTCAATGAGTTTGTCAATTCAGATTTGAAATTCCAAGATGTTTTTATTTAAATATCAAGTTTTATCTGAGGCACCTGGCTTCCTGCTTATAGCAAGGAGCTTACATTTCTAACTTACATATGTGTTTGCTTATAAACTTAGAAGTTATGTAAAGGATACAATTTGGAATGCATTTTGTGCACATATACTGTATGTTAAGAAGATACCTTTTAGCTTTTGGATGTTTCTCTAGGCTTCTATAGACATTGTTGTCTCATTTATGGGGCAGATTTTGGGACAGAAAGTACAGGACTGAGACAAATGCTGTGGGTCTTGCCTCAAATCACAGTGGCAGCCATGAGCAGAACCTACACACACACACACACAGCAACATTTCTAGGTGGACCTACTCTGGACTACTAGAGACAATTCTGGAAGTTGGCCATTTTTGGTGCTCTGGAGATGGGATCCAGGTAAAAATCATGCCTTGTAATTTGCTCCAACACTGGGCATCCCCACAGGAGGAGGGGATCTCCCTGCAATTGTCTCAGACAAGCTGCTCGTGAGTTTGGCCATTGAGGCTCAGAGGCTGATCAGGGGCTGGCAAATTTGGATTTCACACTCCAGAGGAGGTGTACCTACCACCCATCTGAGGGATCCCAGAGTTTCATGCTCCTTCCTGTTTCATAGATTAATTTAACAAAATAAAGCTGAGTTCACATCTAAATTTTAATCCAATTTCAGTCCATTTTCAGAGCGAGAGACCACAAGAACAAAATGAGAAACTGGTTTTTTCCCCAGGATCATCACATTTAGAAAACGCACCTTTGCTGATATGTTTTCTTATTCTGAAAGTAGGATGAAACCTGATTAAAACTTAGGTATATTATTAACTTCTAGGGCTGTGAATCAAATGACTTTTTAAATTACAAGCCACATTTTTTTAAAAAAAAGGCTTTAAAAAGCACTAAAACAGACATTCTTTTCCTGTTCTTCAGTTGAAATTGGTATGTGTAAGAGTTGAAGTGCATTCATTAGGAAATATGGTTCCTGCCTAAGGATGTGCATGAAGCCAATTTTCCATACTCAATTCAATGCAAGTCAAATGTGAGGGTTTGGCTTTGTGCCTGAAAATTAAACAAACCAACCCTCCCACTCCTCCCTTCCCGACTCGCCCCACTCACTGGCTGCCACTGCTACCACCACCACTGTATACCACTCAAATCCTGCTTGAAGTAGCACTCCTGGTTCTGCACTTACAGCTCTGATCATGATCCTCAGATGGAGAGTTGCATGCTCAGAACCAGAAGACCTGTTTTGGTGCCCAAAGAGCACTGAAATGGACCTGAAGACACAACTGCACCCTCTGTAAAGGTAAGAGAGTGTGCCAGGTGGGCACACAACCAGGTGGTCCGCCATCATTCTGGCACTGTTTGGGTGCTGAAATAGCACTTCTAGGTCTGTGCATGCAGCTCCCCATCTGAGGATTGCACGATGGGGGTGGGAGCTGCACATGCAGAACTGGAAGGTCTACTTGGGCTTACAAAGAGAGGATGCAGTGGTGGCAGTGCCACGGCCAAAGGTAAGGGGGGATGGGAGTCCACAGGGAGGGACAAGAAACTATGGACAGGAGGCCATGGGGGATCTAGTCTTGGTTGAAGCTTCAAATACTAAAAGGAAAATAAGGTTCAGGTATTTGTTCGTTTAACTCAGGTTTAACTCAGTAAGTCTCTTAAGGCTAGGAGCTACCCCTTTCTCTAAAGGAAAATAGTTCCCCTTTTAAAAGACAAACCTCTCCACATTCCTCCCCCTCTGGCTTGCTCTGCCACAGCTCAAGCCAAGCCAGTGTACCAGAACGTGGCTCCAGATGATCACAAGGCCCAGTCCGTCCTTGCTTGTCCGATCATCCAGCCTTGGATAGTTGCTAGCGAAGTCTCCCTCGGAGCCCCAATCTTCCTCGATTGTCCCCTTCAGAAATCGCTCAGCCAACAGCCCAATGGTCAGCTACTGGTTCCAGCTCCCTCAGGATTCAGCTCTTCTTCTCCTTTCAGCTCTTGTCCCAGCATGAAGACCTAGTCTGCTGTCTTCTGTGTCCCTTTATACTCATCCCCCTGACCCTGATTGGCTCTAGCCGCAATAAAATGCTGCCGGAGACTCCTAACAGAGGTTGCTGTCCCTCCAGCCTGATTGGTGGGAACTCCTACTCTAGCCCCTCCAGTACTCAGATCCCCGGACAGCTTTTCCCTCCAAAACCTTACTCCAGCCAATCACTGCAACAGGACCCGCACAGGATTTCCCGCCCTTTTTGCAGCCAAAACCCTGGGTTTGCAAAAGGCTGTTTGCACCAAGGCTGGCTATTGCAGCTTGCAAGAAGCCTGCAAAGCCAGAAAGCAAAACAGTTTGCAGCCTGTACCCAGAAACCGTCACAAAGGTCTAAAAATGAAATGATCTAAAACATATTCTTTGTATTCTGCTTCCAGTGCTGTGTAAAAATATTCTTTATCAGGGTGTTAAAACTCACTGCTTCTGGGTACCATTGTTAGCATCCCTGGTACAAATGGCCACTCTTCTCTCATAAAAAGAATGGTTCTACTGTTCCAAAAGTATCAGCAGTAGGGGCATGCACAAATGCAATTTTTGGGGTTTGATTTGATTCGAATAGAATATCTAAAAATTCTATTCGATTTGAATCTTTAACATTCAACTTTAACCAAATTTGATTTGAATTAAGCAAATTCGAATCTATTCGTTTGAATTTTTGATTCAAATTTGCACTTATCAATGTCGAGGACATTCGTATGTGCCTGTACACATTGCTACACATCCTGTACCCATCCTGTAGTTATCCCGTGTGCAACCCATTTTTGTGCTGTATAGATCCGTACAAATGCATACGGATGCGGGAAAGATGGGTATCTGCAAGTACGCATCATGTACGAACCCACACACGTGCGAATGTCCGGATAATTCGAACAAATAGATCCACAATTCAAATTTGTTCAAATCTTTACATTTGAATTTATAGACATTCGATTCAAATTTGAATGTTGAAATTTGGACAGATTCGATCTAATGTTCAGTACCTTTGAATATTTATGCACACCCTAATCAACAGGTTTGGGGACATAAAGCATAGTTTTTGCTCTAACTGCCGAGTCTCTTAACGTGACTCTGTTTTTTTCCTGTCATTTATGCCCTACTTGGTCAATGTGAAACATGCTTTTTCCTTTGTTGTAATCTGCCAGAGGGTTCCAAGCTACCAGCTTTTTGGCCAAGTCCTTTCACACAGCATTCCAGTGGACTTCCAGATATTCAATCAGTGACTTTTTACCTTTCTCATATACAGGGCAAGCTCATGGTAGTCCCTTGTTGACAGATTAGGTTAGATGACTGGTAAACTGAAAACAAGCCAGCTAGAAAAAATTCCTGGATATCCAGCAATATCCTTATGATTGAATGTACCGTGACAGTCCCAACATAGTATTGGGGCATCTGGTGATCCTGCCGTGATACCAGCAAACTGCTGGCATTTCTGTATGTCTGGCAACTCCTAAAAGTGATAGTGATTGGTCAACACTTTGCTTGTGATATAATTCATCAGCGCCAACCATGAGATATCAAGGATTTTAATTAGATGCTCCAAATAGTGCTCAGCAACTGCATTTAAATAATTAAATAACACATTTATTTTTCAGGAAAATGACTCCAAGGGGAAGCAATACTTTCAGAGGCAGCCAGGAAAGTCCACTTAATACAACATTTCTCTTAGAGCAAGCAGGCAACAGGAGAACTGATCTCTCCCATTTCGTTAGGCAGTTTTGGAGAATGGGTGCATACAGAATTGGAACCGATGCATAAAACATCAACACCTGAAATGACTCCACTAGAATGATTTGCATTTGAACTAAACTTTAATGTAAGTTGTGAGTAAGGACTGGCTTCTAATTTGGAAAGAAAAAAAAAACCCTAAATAGTGCTTTAATCCAAGAATATGAATGAGGCAGCTGCCTCTGAAGACTACAGCATCCACCACATGCTTCAACAGTCCCCAGGTGACTATTTCTTCATAGTGGAGGGTACGGAGTGTTCACATCCATGCAACACCTGATGTTTCAGGCTTCAAGACCTGTGGCAAACTTTGGAAGTTGTGGAACGTTTGTTCTGAAGCATCCAAAGGTTCCACCTGGCCTCATTAAGGGATATCCAGGGACTTTCTACAAAAGTCAGCCATTTTCTGTGCATTCATAAGAACATAAGAGAAGCCTTGCTGGATCAGGCCACAACCCGTCTAGTCCAGCATCCTGTCACACACAGTGGCCCACCAAATGCTCATGGGCATCTCAAGCAGAGACAAGGACAAACCTTCTCCTGCTCTCGAGTCCCAGCAGATAGCCTTAGAAGCGCCCCAGTTCCTCCCCCACCATTAATGGGGCTAGGGAAGCAGGGCTTAACTTGCCCCTGCTTTTGCCACCCTTCTGCACAGTGGTGGTGGTGGAGGCAGAATATGATGCCAAGTGCCTTCCAAATTTCTTTATCTGTACTGGGGGGAAAGTGCATGTAATTTAAAATGGGCAAAGACTGGGCCAGCCATGGTGCTGTCTGGATAGCAGGAGACAATTGTGGGGGGTCCCTTGCGAACAAGTTATTTGGTTGCCAAATATTTTGAGTTTTCATCTTCAGTCTTTATCCTTCTAGTGAGCTCCTTGTTTCTCTAACATGAGCCTTCCTACAGTTTTCACAAACAATTCTATATACCATTCCCTTAACCGTATAGCTGCTTTCTCCTCTTTAACATAAGGGACGTCATTATTCAAGTTCTTGGAATGGGGTGACAATCTGCTTGTTGTTAAGCTCCCCAACTAAACAGTTTTGTGAATTTTGACAAAGTCCCACATCAAAGGCTACTGCGTAAACTCATCAGCCATGGAATAAAAGGACAGATTCTTTCCTGGATTTGTGACTGGCTCAAGGGCAGGAAGCAGAGAGTAGTAATAAACGGCCAATTCTCAGGGTGGAAAGAGGTTAAAAAGTAGGGTTCCCCAGGGTTCAGTGTTGGGACTAATGCTTTTTAATTTATTCATCAATGATCTAGAAGAAGGGTTACATAGTAAAATAGCAAAGTTTTGCTGATGATACTGAATTATTTAGGGTAGTTAAAACTGAAAGAGATTGCCAAGAGCTCCAGAGGGATCTCTTAGCATTGGGTGAGTGGGCAACCAAGTGGCAAATGTGCTTTAATCTTATCAAGTGCAAAGTAATGCACATTGGGCCCAAAACCCAAATTATGTTCATAAACTGATTGGGGCTGCGCTTTCTGCAACACACCAGGAAAGGGATCTTGCGGTTCTGGTGGACAGTTCAATGAAGGTGTCAGCCAGTGCGTAGCAGCAGCAAAAAAAGCTAATTCAATGCTGGGAATAATTAGGAAGGAAATAGAAAAGAAGTCAGCAAATGTCATTTTGCCTCTTTATAAATCTGTGGTGAGGCCACATTTGGAATATTGTGTACAATTCTGGTCACTACACCTCATAAAGGATATTGTGGAACTGGAAAAGGTGCAGAAA
Organism: Aspidoscelis tigris stejnegeri; assembly: GCA_023333525.1. Classification (NCBI taxonomy): domain Eukaryota; kingdom Metazoa; phylum Chordata; class Lepidosauria; order Squamata; family Teiidae; genus Aspidoscelis; species Aspidoscelis tigris. Next base: position 27,288,874 of record JALMGA010000007.1, on the reverse strand, counting down.
AGGGTAACCAGAATGATTAAGGGGCTGGAACACCTCCTTTACAAAACCAGGCTGCACCGTCTAGGCTTCTTCAGTCTGGAAAGATGGCATTCAGAAGGGGACCTGATTGAAGTATATAAAATTATGCACAGTATAGAAAACGTGGATAGAGAAAATTTCTTTTCTCTATCACACAGCACTAAACCAGGGGGCACTCTATGAAGCTAAAGGGTAGGAGAATCGGATCTGACAAGGAGAAATATTTCTCCACCCAGATGGTCATTGGAATTTGCTGCTGGAAGAGGTGGTAACAGCTACCAGCCTAGATGGCTTTAAGGTAGGGGTCGACAAATTTATGGAGAACAGATGTATCAATGGCTACTACAATGAATGCCTAAGTACATCTTTCAAGCTGGGGTGATAGCCAGGATGCTTCTAAGGTCATTTGCTGGGATTCCAGAGCAGGAAAAGGTTTGTCCTTGTCTCTGCTTGAGATACCCATGAGCATTTGGTGGGCGACCATGTGCGACAGGACACTGGACTAGATGGGCTGTGGCCTGATCCAGCAGGGCTTCTATTATGTTCTTATGTTCTTATAGGCCATTGTTTCTGTGTGCATGTTGCATCACTAAACCTCAGTCTTACTAGCTGATGTTTTAAGATGGTGGGTATAGTGCAAGACTATATTTTCCCTTATCGCTTTCTTCTTAAGGGCCTTCTGTGAGAGAAGTAAATGATAAACAGTTTTGTGAACAAACTAAATTTTGCAAAGGATGATGTGACGGCAAGTTGCCTTGAAGAATATTTAAGATTCTTGGGATAAACTGTGAAGGCCGTTAGGATATTGATGATGTACTTTGTATTTCATTGATTTTCTCACTCTCTTTCTCTCACATATGCCTGGAATAATGAGGCAACTTTGTGTCATATTATTCATATATTCTGCATTCATTCTGCTGGTTGAAAAATGTATCTGTCAAGGCCTTTTATAAGAATAATAATAATAATGTGCAACTATAATACAGAAAGCTCCTGTATATCAAGAAAGACATCTATAATTACTGGCTATAATTTTCCAGGATTTCTAGCCCAATAGTGCCAATCAATCAGGACTGCAAAATAATTACAAGCATACTAACTAACAGACTTAAGAAATTTTCACAAGGGTTGATAGATCTTGACTAGGTAGATTTATGGTCAATCTAATCAAAAATCTACTCCAGGTCCTGCAAAGAGAATAAATATTTTTTAAATATTTATTGCAGTGTTGGCTTTAGATATAGACAATGTCTTTGATTCACTATCACATCAGTATTTGTCAGTTCTAAAGGTAATGAATTTTGAAGATTTATTAAGTTAATTCGGAATTTATACACTCAAAACAGAAGGATAAAAGCAAATTTTGGCTATTCAGATAACTTTCATATGAAATGAGGTACTAGAGAAGAAGGCCCATTATCCTCAACTTTATTTAATTTGGCTCTTGAACTGCTTCTTGTATGGGAACAAAATGATATACATATTCCCCCATATGTACAGAGCAATCAAGGTATAAAACCACAACATATTGCAGATGGTTCACATTCTCTCTTCCTTACTTCAGCATCTCCTGAGGTCAGATTTAGACTCAGGCAAATATTAACCAAGTTTTTCAAGACCAGTTTAAGAGTAAATACAGATGACTCTGACATCATGTTTTTAATATTCCTGTGCAGATGCAGGTAGTAACTTGAAAACAATAACGATTCAATTTTCTTTAACAACATAGGATGGGTTCTCGTAGGCAATAAATGAAAAAGAAATAGGATCTTGGGTAGTAATTTGATTTTGATGACTGAAATTCTCCCTAGTAACGATTTTTTGTTTATTTGTTTCTCCAATAGCCAACATCTCTCTTGAGCTGATGAATTAAATGAGAATAATAATTGTAAACTAGTAATCACTGGTTATCGCAACTCCCAAGTATTTAATGATTTTGTTTTGTTCCTTTATCTCCTGCTCCTTTTGCATTACAGAGGAAGCTCAGGGCATCTGGGTGGGAACTTCCGCCATTTTGTTTGTGGAAAGAAGGTGCAGCGTCAAGAAGACACTGCACCCTTAAGATGCATTCAGGGTACCACAGCGACACTGTGTGGTCTCAGTGTATCTTAAAATTAGGTATGGCAATGTTTCATGATCACTTTCACCTAAAGTTCCTCTTACTTTTGCTTCATTGACTATGGCCAAATCCAAACCAGGGTTTGGCACCAACTTAGATCTTGTGTCACCCCCCTTCCAATATTCATCATGCATCAGCATGCACACCACCCAAGCCCATCCAGGATATACCCCAATGTTTCAAGCTGCTTCACATGCCCTTAGATAGACTGGGAACAATTCTCATTACTCTAGGGAAGCCTGCCAAAATGAAAGCTGACACATGGTGGCAACGGTTTTGGGGATGGGTCTGGTTGTGAGCCTGCTTCCGTACCCCATCAGCTTTCAGGATGGACACAATGAGAACATGGCACAAACTTTCACTGTTTGTCAGAATATAATCAAAACATATTGTTCCACTTGTTCCTTTATTTGGACTCCGAAAAACATCAGCATTGTCAGTACAATAAGCCAGATGTGCATAGGGATATGCACAAATATTTGTATTATTCGTTATTCGTATGCATTCAGCTGAATTTTGACATTTGGATTCGAACTGAATGTTCACCCATTTGAAGGCTGGCATTCAAAGGTGAATCAAATGCTTCAAAATATTTGTATGCTTTGTTACATTTGTGAACCTGAGAAGTGGGAAAGTGGATGCCCCAGTTGCATCTGCAATGGATCCAGAGTGGATTGTGAGTGGATTCAAAGTGGATTCAGGGCGGATTTGATGCATTCTAAGTGGATACATATGGGATACTTAGTGGATAAGTATGGGATTCGTATGCAGCATTCATATTGAATTTGTATGGAACGTTCATATCAAATTGAATCATACCACATTCGAAAGGGATCTGTTTGAACAAATACAATCAAACGCAAACACCCCCCCCCCCCCATTCCTGCACATCCCTAGGCGTGCAGAGCCTTCTGTGATGATATGGAGCAATCTCGCCTATGCTTTTTGTTTTTGCAAACATCAGCTAGGGTTTTCATTTTGGCCTGCAGCCGGTGATGGAATTTTCCTCATATTAGAGAACAAATTATTATATTGCAGATTTCCTGTTTTCAGAGCATGCATCCTTCCTTCCCTGTCAGTGGCAGAAAAGGAATTGGTTCAGGCTACTGGGCAGAAGGGGACAAAAAATCTTAAATGTCTAGAATTTACCATTACATCCCAAAGTTTAAATTACCTTGTCAAATTTTTAAAATATCAGTTCAATCTTTCTATAATGGGAGCTATTGAACTGAGAAGGCCCATGTAAGAAAATAGAGAAACTGTATTCTGAGCCTCTTTGGGGTTGCAAACCAGATTTTGCAATCAGAATGGATATTTATTTCTGATGTGGAGAGCTGAAAATAAATGGCTGCTTAGCCAGAAAGACTGAAACTGAGGAATCTCATGGAATGACAATGTTTGTATCTGGCCTAAATATTAATGTGAAAGGGGGAGAAGAAATGGGGGGAATTTTGCATATACTACTTGAAAGTATTTTGGTGGGGTGTCCAACAGGTAGTTCTTCTGTAAAAACTGCCGCTAAACAAAAGGAGAAACAGTGCAACTGAGTGTCTCTTAAGCTGTGGGCCTTTGCACACTTGGACAATGGAGATGGTCAGGGACATACACACCCTGTGGAGCCTCTCTTGTCCCAGAGCAGCTCCCAGTGGGCACAGGCATCCCCAACCTTCAGAAGCTGCAGAGCAGTAAAACCTCCACAGCTTCACTAGGAGTGCCTCGGGGATTCCTAGTATGCTCCCACATGCATCCTTTGCTATGTGAAGGTTGGGCAGGGGTGTGGTGGCATGGCTGCAGCTGTGCAGTCATGTGCTAGGTTGCCTGATCACTGTAGCATGGTCGTTGCTACCGTGAAGCAGATGCTCCTCCATGGAAGCGTTCACACTTTGGGAGCATGGAGGTAGGTGTGGGTGAAGAATGGGATGGGAAAGCACTTTCAATGCAAATGTTGGCCTCCATCCCTGGTCTTATTTCCATGAAACACTCTCCCATAGAACTTAAGTGCAAAAAATCCCTGTGTATAAGCAACAACAAAGGGCAGAATGGAGGAAGGAAGTAGGGAAAAATATCACTCCAGCAGTCTAAATGCCTGGACATTTAAAGGATCATACTGCTGTCTCCAATAAGATTCCCACAGGATCCAGATGTGAATCCTAGCCATTTCGCAGTCCACCCTGTCAACAGCTGCAGTAAGAACATAAGAACCCAATAGGAGCCCTGCTGGATCAAGCCACAACCCATCTAGACCAACATCCTGTCTCACATGGTGGCCCATCAATTGCTTCTGGGCATTCTCAAGCAGAAGAGAAAGTCAAAACCTTCATATTGATTCCCTGCAAATGGCCTTTAGAGGCATCCTGCCTGTGACTCCAGCCATTCATTCTAGTAGCCATTGATACACTTATCTTCCATGAATTTATCTATAAGAGATAGATTGAGTTATAAAAATGTGGAGAAAACAATACAGAGAAAGTATCATATGTTAAAAGCATTTTGGAAGCCTATGATAATTTTAAAAAACAAAAAAAGTCCCTTCAAACTTCTGTCTTTCATTTCTGGCCTAGTATAATTCTTATCTGTTCAACATGCCAGGAAAGTATATGTCATAGGTTTGCCAAGACTGCTTGGCACCAAACAGGATTTGTTATTAGAAGATATTGCAAAAGGGAAAGTGGAATAGTTAGCAAGGAAGAGAGTGAATGTGAAGAAATTGGACAAAAGGAAGAACTTGGCTACTGAAGTACATGCCTCAGGTGTTTCCCCTTAATTTCCCCCTTAATTTTCAATAAAAGTCTCATTTCCACATATCATTGGATAATGGTTATATTGAGAATTTTATTTCATATTTTGCCTTTAGCTCTTTTCTGAATATCAAGCTCTTTGGAAAGTTTTAATCTTCCCTCAAGAACCACCATATTAGGATGAATTTCTGGTCAACTACTTTATGTAGAATAGTGGGTAGCAGATAATATTACAAGGACATCATAATGTAAAGCTTTGGTGCAGCTATTGTAGGTTCTTTATTACAGTTTGGATTTTGCCTTAGAGACAAGTAGCCTCTGAGCTGCATTCTGCCAGAAACAGGGAATTCTCATCTAGGCTGCATCCAGACGTAGGGCCTTGCCACACTTGCCCTTAGAATGGGCTACTGCACAGTTTGGCCAACTATTTGATCTCTCTCTTCCACACGCCAGTGCAAAGGAGAGAAGCCATGCCTTCTGGTAGGCCACTACATCCCAAAATGGCCACCTAGACCAGGATACTACCTAGACTCTTTGGACTGGTTTAGCAAGGGGCCCATCTTGGCAGTGCACCAAATTGGGTTCCCCTAGGGCTCCAAGGCCAGGAAACGTTGTTCCTGGTTGTCAAAGGTCTTGCAGCCACTCTGAAGCTTATGCAAGGTTATTGTTTTGAGCATTTCTGCACTTAGAATGTGTCCTGGAATGCTTTAGCGGGAATGGTTCCCAGCTGGAACTGTCCAGCTGTCCTGGAACAAAGCCACCTGCACTGCAATGAGCTGAAATGGCAAAGGAGATGTACAGCCTTCTGCACACGTTCTAGACTGGTTTATTTGTGAGTAGGAAAGTGGTAGACCTTTTAAAGAAGGTTTATAGTCCCTGGTTTAAGCAGCCATTTTATTATTTATTTATGTATTTATGTGTTTATGTGTTTATGTATTTATTTATTTGCATTTCTATCCTGCCCTATACCCGAAGGTCTCAAGGCGGATTACTATATTATATTACTCTTAGACAGGTCCCTGCCCTCAGGCTTACAATCTAAAGAGACAAGAAACAAAAGGAAAATTGTGTGGGAGGGAACAGGGAACAGCAAAAAGCAAACACTTGAGGTCTTCAGTTCCAATTCTTCTGTTCATTTCTTATTGCTGGAATTTTCCTATTCTCTTTACTTTGAATTTTCTCTTCATTGATGACAAACCGGATGATGGTAGAGATGGTCAGCCCCGCCCTGCTCAGCCTCAGGACCAGATATTTTTTCAACTGGTGGATTGGCTGCCATAGTCTCTTTACCATCTTGTGATGGGAGCAGTTGGAGGAGAGAGGGCCATTGCTGGGAGCAAGATGGCAGAGCAGCCCAGCCTGCTGCCTCTTCTCCACTCCTCTCAGGCAAGATGGTTTGCAGCCTTGTGAAGGCAGTTGGAGGAGGGAGGGGCCCAGCTGGGAGCAAGATGTCAGAGCAGCCCAGCCTGCTGCCTCTTCTCCACTCCTCTCAGGCAAGATGGTTCATAGCCTTGTGATGGCAATTGGAGGAGGGAGGGGCACTGCTGGGAGCCTGTTTTGGACTACCTAGACTGGTCTGCTCTCTCTTCAGAAAGAGCATGGTGGGAGAGGGCGTGGCCTTTCTGTTCCTGAATGTGGAAAACAGAGGCCCAGAAATAGTCTAGGCCTCACACTATACCGGATTAGGGTTAGGGTATGTCTTTCCCTCTGTGTGTGTATAAACTCTCAGTTAAGCTCTATTATTAACCTTCAACGTTTTCCAAAGTCAAGGTTAAACTTGAACAAATTTACTGCTTCTTATTCTCTGAATAGCAAAAATAATATCAGGGACACAAACCTAAGGTGCTGCGTGTATGGGAGGGAGAGGGCACACACTGTAGTTATAAACTAAACAGATATAGAAAGCATTCGGAGACAATAAGAGTGGTTCCCCATGGTGCCATTTGTCACATTCACTTCTCAGAAGAGAACTGCACTTTGTTGAATGCATTCTTTCAATAAATACATGTGAGCCAAAAGCATGCGAGATCACTCACAGTGTGAGGGCTGTTTTACAAGGCTTTCAGGGGAGCTGTACCATCAAATTAGGTATTCTTGCAACCACTAGCATGGTTCAGTTACAAAGCCTTTTTTCAAATATGTTTTCACTTTGTATGTATTCGTTTTTTCTTTTCTTTTTTGACTTCATTTGTCATTTTGAATGATGTATTAGTCACATTGGAGTTAAGGAACATCATTTGAAAATTCTCAAATTAATCGATGTGCTTTAAAAGCTGCTCTTAATGAAATGTTTTTTGTTTTTTATCACATGCATCAACTCTAGCGAACATTCATATTTTAGCCAGCAATCATTGCATAGGGGAATATTTTACTAATGATTTTCAAAATAAGTTTCAAGGTTACGTTTTGGAATAATGCTGAAGCTTTTGCAGCCAGACGTGAATGAATAGTTGCTCCCTTGAGATGAGCTAATAATGAATTTTCTCAGTGACAGGGAAGATAGCATGTGTTGTGTCAGCGTAGATCCAAAGGTCTGGTCCTTCACAGTGCAAAATAAATCTGACATTTAGAAGAATCTTGTCACTAACATAGGATCATCCTGTCCAATTTTGCTCAAGAGAAGGTTCAAAATAACAAATGCGTGTTATACAGCTGGGTATTGATTTTCTCCTCACAGAAGGGTAGGCCAATTTGTAATAAAAAAAGAGTCCTAAGGTATTTAAAATATTAATACAATACTAATACTGTTACTACCTTCATATCCTAAATTTGAGCTTCTCAGAGGCAACAGTTAACCAGGGCATTTTTTTCACATACCTTTGTTCTGGAATAAGAAGGCTCATAGTCTGGGTCACCTCACCCCCATGTTAACATGGATCAAAGAGGCTCTGCCCCCATTGGTCCTGCTGCATCCACACTAGATGGAGGAGGTTCTGGATTAGGAGGCAACCAGAGGGGCTGAGTTCTTGTTCTGGAGGTGTGAAGATGCCATTCCTTCCTGTCCCAGGCCTACTTGGGGAGGTGACGTTCAGCGGTGTGCTAGAGAACACTGCCAGATAGCACCACTACCCCGGCCCCGAGGCTAGGAACTTGCATACCTAGCCTTTGGAAGTTTGTATGGAGGGGTGAATGTGAAGCTCATGCAAGGTTTGCAACCTTGGGCAGGTGTGGGCAAGATCAGCACTGTCAATACAGAGGGGGAATACACAGAGGAGAGAAAAGCCAATTATGGACACCACTGCTGGGTACTAAAATTTACCTCACTTTGCATTGGTTTTCACTATAGGGAAATCACACCAAAATGTGAGATCTTATGTCCAATATGCAGTATTTTCTTCATTTTCTGCAAAATGCTTTTTCTGCATGGAAAATTCATTGCTTCTTCTAGTACAAGGAGGGGAGTTAGGTGTGCTCATTTTGCAGATTTATAGAGGCTAGATTTGGATGGTTTGAGCATATGTTTCTTCCTCTGTGTGTGTGTTATGGCGCACGCAGAATGGCACAAGTGCACTCATTTAGACCTTCTAAGGAAGGAGCTTTATGCAGGGACCCTTAATCCAGAACTAAAGTGTCTATAATACTTATTTGAGTCTCACAGATCCACATGTTAGTGCACATCTGTGAGTCCCTACCCCCTGTTGGTCTACTTTGGGTATTTTTCCACTGTCACTAGAAGTACCCGTTAAGTACCCATTAATGGGTACAAAAATGCCATTACAGGTACTTAATGGGTACTTTTAGTGACAGTGGAAAAACACCCTTTGTCTGCATTAGACAGAGTGTGATCCAGATTAGAGAAGCCTGATTGGGATCACTGGTGGACCCATTTAATTGAGTCTATTGGCATACCACAGGGGCCTTGATCTAGAACAAGGGAGGTGTGCAGAAGGCATGTCTCCTGTGTTCTGGATTACTGGGGTGCACTGTGTAGTCCTCCAGGAACCATTTGAATTGGAAAGCTTCTCCCGACAGAAGTGCAGAATGGCCTTTGTCTGCATTGGATGAAGGTATGTACCAGGATAAGGCACTAAAAATGACTTTATATTCGAGACTGTGGAGACAGGACAATGACATATCACTGTAGCCCAAGGAACAATTGGAGATTTGTTTTAGTGGTACACCAGAAAGTGCCATTGGAACTGATGCCAGAAGTCAAAGTATTAACTGGGATGAAGTTCTCAGCCTTCAGAATCTGGCTTCAAGAGCTGGGGACAGCCTTTAAAGGAACACTCCTCCCATACTGACCTGCCTTAAGATGTGGAGGGAAGGTCCTCTTGGTTGTCCCACCACCTCAGCAGCGAAACAGGTGGGCACCTGGAAGAGGGCCTTCTCAGTTATGGTCCCCAGGCTATGAAATAGAATCCCCCTTGAGGTGCATCAGGCTCCCTCACTGTACATGTTCAGGAGGGCACTTATTTACTCTGGCCTTCAGTTAAATGTCACACTCTCCCTTCCCACTTGCAAACACTGTTGTTTTAATATATGCTTTTATCTGTTTTAATATATGTCCGATTTTAATAAATAAATAAATAAATGGATAGATACATAATAGATAAATAAATAAATAAATTTTATTGAGACTAACATACCAAAATACTGTTCCCCAAAATTCTTATACTTCAAGATCTGTAAACTTACAGGTACTCATCCTAGGGTGTCAGACAAGGTGGAGAGACTTGCTGGTATCCCACTATAGTGTGAAGCCTTGGGTGCTTTTCCACTGAGCTCCTTTAATCCAGATCTAAGAAGATCCGGATCTAAGGAATGGGTACTTCCCTTAATCTGGATCTAGTAGATCCGGATTAAAGGAAGTACCCAGTGTGTTTCCACCAATAGCAATGGGTGCAAGCCTGCCTGCTGTGGAAATGCTGGAGCACCCATGTGCAAATCCAGATCTATCCATGAGGGGTCCGCCTATCACCCTAGGTGTTTGGGGGGACAGGGGGTGCAACCTCCATAGATGCTCTGGAATCTTCGAAGATCCTCCAGAGCGGCTCCATAGAATCTCCCTAGCGATCTGCCACTAACTTCGAAGAGCCTCCAGAGCCTTTGATGGCGGAATTGCTCTTGCAAGGGGTTCTCTTTGGAGCCTGTGCTAATCTCTGAAGGCAACTTCGGAGGGACTTCAAAGTTTTGAGTTTGGGGCACCCTGCCATGAGTGTCCCCCCAAGCTTCCTTTAGACCCCATTGCCCAGTTGTAGTGGAAACAGGCTCCCTATAATCCAGATTTAATGGCTGAAGACCCCATTGTAGACCCCTTTAATGGGGTCTACAGAAAATCCTGATTATAGGTTCTGAAGGACTCATATGATCTGGATTTCCCTAGCTGGGGTGGAAACAAATGTGGCTCTAATGGGGTCTGTAGTGGAAATGGCGTCATCCTGCTCTGAGCCTAATGGATCCTTAATGGGTCCTTCAATGGGCACATAGTGCTAGTGGAAAAACACCCCTAGTCCTCTTCTGGCCCTCTTGCTCATGCATTCTGATTTAATAGAACTACTGGCAGTCCAGGAGCTACGAGGCCGGCTCAGAGTGGTGTGCAGAGGGGCACATTCCTCCATGGGACAGTTTAGCATGGGTCCTCCTAGGGCTCCAAGGCCCATCAGGGTTGGTACTGCAAGCTCCAAAGCTCATGCAAGGCCTATGCCAGAACAGCTGACGAAGCGTGGACAGCCTTGTTGTGGTCCAAGTCGACTGCTCTAGCCTGGAATTGCTCCACCCACTGCAAGTGCAGAAATGAACTTTGGAAACTCAGTGAGTGGAGGAACTCAGAACAAGTATGATCGGCAAACAAGGTACTCTGTTCCAAGGTGATTATCCAGAGAAAAGCGGTTTTGTCAGGGTGACAGCAGCAGTGGCATATAGCAACAACACTCTCATACCTTAGATAGCTTGTCAGTCGGGCTTTATTGCCATCGTAGATTTGTGTAGTATGTTCTTAAATTGATCTGTTTCAGTTGCTTTAATACCCCTCCCATTTTCCTTCCAAGAGATAAAGATCCTTTCCTTTCAACTGTCATGAATCCCAGTTTTGTATAGGATCATGATTTATTCAGGGAATATATAGGTAGCTTCTGGAAGGGGAAATAATGGATGAGACAGCTGGTGACAATTCCAAATCACTACTCCCTTGTGTGCTTATTTATTTCTCTTTGAGACACTTTGTAAGCAAACTGTCTTTAGCAAGAAATGTGTAAAGCTTTTCAATGCAGTCCTTAATATGACTCATTTCTCTTTTATTTTAACACTTTGAAAAATGTGCCAGGGATCTTGTAGAACAAATAAACAACAGGATTTCTGATTACTGGACCTTTCACAATCTTAAGAAAGCAATAGTATCATGGATTGCACATGTTACTACAGTTTTGTATCAATGCTAAATGGCTCTGGAATTCTTGCAGCTTATTGGAAGAGGTTAGAAGAAGAGGTCTTGGGACCTTTGTGCCCTGGATCTTAGGCTGTGTTTACACCTAAGGTTTAATCCACCTTCAGAGCAAGGGAACACATCAGCAAAGTGAACAGTAATTTTCTTTCCACATTATCTATCCCATAGGTGAGTTATTTAACACTGAAAGAAAACAGCTGTTGTCACTTTGCTGATGCATACTGGCCCTGTCCCCATGCAATTGAAAGTCTGCTGGAACTCTTCTTTTGCCTCTGAGCGGCCCCATTCCAGGCTTTACAAGGCGCTTAGGGAGCTTAGGAAAGTGAGACACCCGCGATAAAATACGTGCACTTTAAAGAAGAGTTCCAGCGCTCTTTCGGCGATTCGCAGGTTTTGCTCGCTATATCTGCCTTGAGGACGCTCCGTGGCAAAAGGGGCGGGGATTGCTGGCCTGCACACACAGCCAAAAAGCATTCACACATCTGAGAAATGCAGCAGGTTCACTTCCTTTCCTTTGTAAAAAGAGCCGGAATTGCTCAGAATTGCAACATTGTTATCAAGTGATCTGTGAAAGCCTTAAAAGAGAATGAGCAAAGGATCACGCTGCCGATGCCTGCAGCCGCTGACTTTACCAGGCAGAAAGCCTTTTCTAACAGAGAACTGAGTGAAAGTAAGTGCTGAAAGTGAATGAATGAGCAATCATCTGCCTTTGCTAGGGGCGGGAAGCCGTTTCAGGAGACGGAGATCTGGCTATTTTTCCTTTTAACAAGAGAGGGAAAAGATGCCCGGAAAGAGAAGACGGCTACCATGGGGACGGAAAGTCTGTTTAGATCGCGGCTACCGTGGGGGCGCTTATTCCGGAAGTGGAGGGGACTTTTAAAGTCAGCTATAACAGAGTGATGGCAGAGGAAGCCGAGAGGGGCTAATAAGTCTTTTGGGGACAGGGCCACTGTCACTCTGATAGTGGACTGAAGCTGGATTAAACCTTAACTGTGTCCACAGCCTTATTCAGAATAGGGACCTTCCATCCACATGTTGGTACAGACTACAGCAGGGCCTGTTGTAGCCTGCACTAGCATTTGGATGGCAGGTCCTTATTCTGGGATGCAATCCAGAAGAAGGCCCAGTTCAGAAGGATCTTGAGATTGACCCTGCTTTTACATTTATCTTTAGTATATTGTGAAAGAGTGGGACCCCCTCTCCTGGGATACACAACCTGTTCCATGCTGAGATGGGTTGCTGCTGGGACATATTTCAGATAGCCCTAGGAGGACCTGTGACTCCAAAGGTTAGCCACAGCCCTTGAAGGTGATGCCCAGGCCCCAAAGGTCAGGAACTTTCATTCTTGTTCTTTGAAGTTTCAGGTGGTGCTTTGAGCACTGTGAGAAAGATCCCCCATGAGCTCACTCATCTACCAGTAGAACTCAGTGTTGAAGCCTGCTGATATGGGGCCTTGCTGTCATCTGCACCAGCCTGTGAATGGCAGGTCCCTATTCTGGTGTACATTCCAGAATAAAGCCAAGTACGGAAACACTCCCAGTGACATAGAATTTGTCTGGAGAGATTCATTCCTTCTTATAATTTTGCTAAAGATACCCCAGAGTGTAAGGGCTTTCTCTCACTTAACTTCCGTGGAATGTCTGTCCCTCAAACCTGGTGGCAGTATCTAGGCCCCTGTTCTAGTAGCCTTTGATTCCTCTGTCCTCCATAAATGTATCTAATCCTTACTTAGAGCAATCAAGGCAGGTTGCTGTCAACACCTCTTTGCTCTACTGCTGTGTAATTCCATGCTGCACTAGCAGTAGAACTTTCTGCACTGGTGTGACTTCCACACACTCCATGTTCCAGAATAGGCTGCAGTGATCTACTGGTGATCCAGATCAAGGTGCTCTTGATTTGGATCACATTCCATCCTATGTGGACAGAGTGTACCAGCAGTGGGTGAGGCCACCCTTGTGGAGGGGAGGCCCATAGTTTCCATCTAGAACTGAAATAATGTTCAGTGACAGCTCCTTTCCTTAGACAATAGAATTAGACAGAGACCTTGATTATTTATAACTTCATGTTATGATTGATGCTAATTCACTAGTAAACTAAGGGGTATTTTATACACTATTTAGGGAAGATTTTTATATTACCTGTGACTTTTCTGTGGCTTGTGCTGTAAGCTTCTTGATTTGGATTGCATCTATCCTTTACACATAAAAGTATGACTCAGTGCACTCAAAGGCAACTCAGCATACTCAAAGGCAAAATTCCAGTTGCCACTTTCTCTCACTTCTACCTTAACACTGCTGTGACTTACTGACAATTCATCCTTGAAAAAAAGGAGAAAACATGAAGAAGGAAGAATCCATATTGCATTGATTGCTAAGTCTAGTTCAGTCATGTTTCATGAAAGCTCACTCTTAGCTAATATATTGACATTTCGTGCTTTCTTTCCTTATTTAAACGAATGTTTCAATTATCTTGAATTAATTATTTTCATTGTTCTCTTATGTAAGCTTATATTATTGGAAATAGATCACGGCTGATGAACTGTTCTTGTTTATAGGTTCTATTAATCTAGACAGTGAACCGTGAATGTCTGTAGGTTTGCCCTACATTGCAATAGGTCTTTCCCCTTCAAAGCAAAGCACAATTTTGCCCAGACTGTGCATTTCTGGTCTAGTGCATCTTTACTTCTCAGGTTCATAGTGTATTCACATAGTGTGAGCCAGTTTGGTTTAGTGGTTAGGGAGCCGGACTCTTATCTGGGATTACTGTGTTTGATTCCGCACTCCTCCACTAAGCCAGCTGGGTGACCTTGGGCTAGTCATAGCTCTCTTCTGAGTTCTCACAGCCCCACCTACCTCTCAGGGTGTTCTGTTGTGGGGAGAAGAATAGAAAGTTTTGTCAGCTGCTTTGAGTCCCCTTAAATGGGTGAGAAAGGTGTGGTAGAAAAGCCAACTCTCCTCCTCCTCCTCCTCCTCCTCCAACCTGCAGGATGTACACAGACATGGATTAAGTTGAGGTTAAGTGCAAATTGACCTCAGTTTCAAAGCCCAGTCTTTAAAATCGACACTGGGGAGCAGAAGCACACAGACAGCAGCATGTTCAACTCTGAAGGTGCTAAAAAGGGTGGTGAGGAATCCCCTGGGTCACTGTAATCAGCTCCAGTGTAAATACAATGCCTGACGCTTCCTGCTTTAGGATCTGTTCCAAAGGATCTGCCTGGAAAGCAGAGGGGTGCAGGTTTAATCCTGGAATCTCCCCAGAAGAAGATATCAGCCAAGATGTCTTTAGCCCTGACTTGACCGCACCTAGCAACAACAAAAAGAAAGGATAGCTAAAAGCTTAGAACTGTCCAAGCTGGTGTTGGGGCAGCATCTGAGCAGCTAAACATGCTACATGTCTTTCTTACAATATTAAGATGTATTTTTAAAAATGTTAAATATAAATAGTTATTTCTGTGTTTTCACCTATACAAAGGAATTACTATAAGTACTTTCTTTTCCCCTTCAAATCAATGCCTGTTCATGATGACATCAGTTTTTGAAGCACTGAGGGCCTTTTTATACTTTGTTTCCCATCTCTGGGAAGCAAAGGGTAAAAATGACCAAAGTATGGATTTGTGAATGGGTGCCCAGGTTCTGCCAATTTTGCATGCCAGTGCTGGCACCAGTGTGTGTGGGCAGCGCCATCGCTGGGGCAACCAAATGGTGTGCAGTGTCAGTGCATCATGTGTCCCTCCAGCACCTGGAAGAGGTGTGGAGGATGCATCTGGAACCTTTCCAGCTCTGGTGCTAGTGCATGGTTAGTGCATGTGTGGTGCAGTTCATGCAGGGAATGCTCCCGCATGGAAGGAACCATTTCTGGTAAAGAAATGGTTCCTTCAAGTGCAGGTGCTCTGCCTGGGAGCATTCCCTGCATGGACTATTGGGCCAAGTAGGAATTGGACCTTTTAGTGGGGTGGATGTGCATGTGGACAAGCTATTTTTATTTTTTCTGTTTACAAAATATTTTATTTATCCTTTTAAAATCCTTCTATACCTTTTTTCATGTTAAAAAACAAGGAAATTTACAGATAAATTCAATCAAATGAAAATGATTTAAACAATAATATATGAATGGGCATATATAGCAGACATTTATTTACATCAGGAATGCCAGGGTAAATGGGTTTTCAGCAGATATCACGACCACTCTATAGTCCACATGGTCTGCACAGGACTAGCAGTAATCCAGATCAGCTCTGTACTAAGAATGCAGTGGTCTGAATTAGTGGTAGAACAGATTAATCCATACTCCAGCCATACTAGCACTCTGTGGTCCAGAACAAGTGATGGGGCATCCACACATAGAACAGAACAGGAAAGGATGTGGATGTGGCATCGATGAACATACACTGTGATTGTGAGACTGTGAAACAATAGCCACATTGATGCTTTGCATTGCATGTGAATTTACCTCCAGTCAGTGATGATGGTGTCTTCAACTTTGCTTGCGGAGACAGCTTGCTGGTGTTACACAGATGCAGCATTTGATAGATGGGAATGTAAGCCAAATGTGACAGTTCATATACACTGATATGGAACATTGCTTAGGCATCCACATTGTATCTTTACTTAGAAGGCAGTCCACTTAATGCAGATGCTATATGCTGTAGTTGATCCAGATGTAGCTTAAATGCAGTAAGGGCAGAAAAGGCTCATGTTGGGCCTAGATTACTCACAAAGGGTTCCACATCACAATAAAACAAAAACTTGAAAGAGAAAGGTCTTCTTAACCCACCAGACCCTAGAGAGAAGCTATTTTTTTCATTGCATTTTCATTTCCATTTTATTTGTATACTGCCTTTCCAAAAGAAAATTTGCCCAAGGTGGTATACAACAAACAGAAAATATACAATGCAAAATAATAGTCAAAACGTTATAATAAAAATACATTATAAAAATTGCACATCATGCAAAACATTGCAAAATAGGCCAAAACACACACACACACACACAAATTGAGGCAGCTGAGGCAAACTGGAGTCCAGAGTTGCTTACAAGTCCCACAACAATCACCTCTTCCAAGATGTCCGCACCCAGCTAGGCTGTGGAGTCATCCAGAAGGTAGAATGGTCTAGGCTGCCACCACTAGACTACCTCCAGGAGTGATGGGGTAAGCAGCTGTCTTTTATGGTCTCTGTTGTAGCTGAGACCAGATGGAGTCCAGAACAGCTAACAAGAAGGACCCGGTCCTGAAAGGAAGTAGGGGTATGCACAAATGTATTTTTTGCATTCAATTCGAGTTGATTCAAATATTTGAATATTCAGTTCCTCAGGGACCCTGAGGAAGCTATTATAGAAGGTTCCCAGGGACCATGCAGAAGCTGCCATGTGGTTTCCTCAGGGATCATGCGGAAGCTGCCATAGAGGTTAATCCTCTGTATCACTAGATCGTCAGTTTCACTGAGTGCTAGCAGTACTTTTCTGCATTGTTCCTCTGCTTCTACTGCTCACCTCACTTCTGAAGGATTCTGTCCACATGTTGGACAGTGTTTGCTTTGCAAGTATACTTTACCAAATTAGGAACTTGTGAGTTTTTGTGGTGTTTTTTCTTCTTCTGAAACTGACAGGCGTGGGGGCTAGTTCTGTAGCATTGTGCTTTCTTTGATTAGAGACTCAGTAAATGGATGCTGTTGTGTGGTTGCTGTCCAGCAGCTTTTGCTGAGTATCTTCCAGCTGTTTTGATCTGTGGGTTCACCAGCCCTACCCTAGACAGTTCAGCTTTGATTACTGTGATTCAGAGCTGAATAAGTACAGAATTCAAGCAAGCAGGCAGGCAATGTGTGCAGGAAACAATTTAGCACACACTGATGTATTTATTCTAGTGAAGTATAGGTATAAAAACTTTCCAAGTGGTTTTTAACCCACCTAGATTAATAGTCTAAATCAACTGGATTTTGGTAATAGTATTTTTCCTCCTTCATGCTTGATCAAATTCTCTAAGACAATGTCACTCAATTCAGCCTTCAAGGAGTAAAATAGATGAATCAGGCTGCATCTCCAAAACGAAGGTGGGTTTATAATGTGCTCTAGGAGAGGCATTACAGTGACCCTAAAATGATGCCTCCAAGTCTTCACCTCCAAGTGCAGAGGTGCCATTTTCAGGGGCCATTACAATGCTTCTGCTGAGGCCAGATAATCAGGTAGCACAACCACTGCAAGACAACATCTGCCTCTGCAGTTGGAAACACTGCAGCAAAAGGGGTGTTGTTAAGGCATCTTTAAGGGTAAGCAGAGACTAGCAAAATGACCTTTGTTAGGTATCTTTGTGGACCTGTGAGGCTGCCTCTACCTAAGTTACCAATGGTGTGGCTTACTGTCGGCAAAGAGGTTAATGTAGGAATGTGCATGAATGTTCATAACATTTGATATTTGGATGAATTTGGATATTCGTATACGAATCGAATGTTATGACATTTGTACATTGACATTTGTATTCATATGAATGTTTTGAAATGGATCCAGAGTGCATTCAACATGGATTGAGACCAGATTCAAAGTGGATTCAGGGCAGATTTTACACTTTCAGACTGGGATACATATCTGGGATATATCCAATACTTAGAGGATATGTATGCATTCATATCAGATATTCATACAAATTTGTACATATACATTTGCATCAAATAGAATCCTACCACATTCCAAGGGGATCTATTTGAACAAATATAAATTTTCTTATGTTTGATTTGATATGAATTGAATACAAACACCCCACCCCACCCCATTTATGCACATCCTAGGCTAATGCCCTGGCAGGTGTAAGGAGCCTGTGCAGTCATCTAAGGTCCCAAAGCAGCCTTTCACATCTGACAGAACCAAACTGTATGCAAAATACTACATCTAGGAATGGAATTTACTCCAGCTGCCCAGTTGTCTTCAAGATGGCACGCTGCATCCGACATCGGCCCACAGACAACTTATCAGAAAGGGGAACACAGGCAGTTGGACATCTCACTTGCTGGTCGATATGTCCCTTCTTGGGCTTGGGATGTGAAATGACCTGTGTTGGAGAATGGTCTTATTTGCTGCATAGAGATGCAACCTTTGATGGGAAATCATTTTGTCAGGTAGCAACTACTACTTATTCGTTAGCCTGTATGTTAAGAGGACTAGAAGCCTGATAGGAAGTTCTCAAAGTGAAGTAATGGTGTTGTGCTGAGACAAAGCCTGTACACAGAGAAAGCTGGCTCAATAGTTTTGCATATCGATCTTGCTTCTTCTCAGCAGCTTGGCACAAAAAACCTGCCTGAAATAAATCAAGTAGCAAGCTCCTCTGCAGAGATTTCCACAAGTATCAATCTTGCAGTGAATAACTATTTTAAACCCGAGGGCTTTATTTTAATTTTTACTTTAAAACAGAGAGAGCCTGCAGCTATAAGTTCCATGTTCTTTTGGTATTTCCATTCACAGTAACATCTATAGGATGCAATGCACTGTAAATGTTTCTAGCACAGGCACTGTGGAAATGGGAAATATTCAATTTGTTTATGAATTATCCTCTTAATTGATATTGGTTCCCAACCTGCATCATAAGATTTCCTGGTTAATTACGCTAAGATAAGGAATGCCTTTGAGTTGAGTGCAGCTCCTGGTAACTAAATGGACACTTCCAGAAAGATATAGGAGTGATTTGCCATTCCCTTCTTTTAGGGAGGTATTAAGAACTGAACCTATAGAAGGAGCTGCACTCAACTCAACTAGAAGGGCAAGAGCACTTACTCCAACTGTTGGTGTAGGGCGCACGCTGTGCACATGCTCTCCCTTCATACCCTGTGGCAGCACAAACATCTAAGCCAGGGCACATTTATTCCTCAGTTTTGATGTTTTTGCCCGGAACCGTTTCTGGAAATACTCGAAGTATCCCTGGAAATTTGCCATTTCCTGCATTTGTGAAAACAGGGTCATGGATGTTGGCATGAGTGAAATGCCCCAAATAGATATGTATGGCAGGAGCAGGGTGGAAAAGTAATAGAAAGTAGGAATGGGCTTGGATTTTTTTTTCCTATTTGCTTTGCATTAGGAAAAATTCGCATTTGTGCGAATGGAGGCGCTTTGAATATGCTAGGCTTCAAATCCACTTTGAATCTTCTATGAATCCCTGCTCCCAGGAGTCGTGCCTCTGAATTTGTTATGAATCCATTATGAATCTGCTTCAAATCTGCTACAAAGCTTTGAAGGAAAGCACAGAAGCTTTAGCTTCGCATGAGAAGGTCAGTCTTTGAATATAGCCAATATTCGATTTGAATGCAATGTTTTGAATTGCTATGGTGATTAACATTTTTTGGCCATCCCTAATAGCAAGTGTTGCTAGAGTCCTTTCTCCAGCTCTGTAAGGAGAGCACTTCTGACAGTGCTCTCCATTGTTCTGTGGTGGGATGTTACCTTGATGGATGCAAGATTGTGTGTTCAGCATATCCTTCATGAGCTCTCATGATCTCATTAATGCACCATGTGGATCCTGCCAACAACTCTACATTCTAGGCAGCTGATTTAGAAAATGAGAATGAAATACTGGACTAGATGGAGCTGACCCAAGTACAGCTCCTAGACACAGGACATACTGCTGATGGAGGTGAAGAAATCTTGAGTACAACAACCTGGGCAGATGGAGTTTGTTGCACATTAAACTCCAATGAAGGGGAGACATGAGGTGAGGTTCCATGCCCCCCCCCAAAGTTTAGGGTTAAGTTATATAGGTTGAATGTGCCGGGGGTGGGAGTAAGGATGTGCGCAAATATTCATAACTTTTGAAGTTTGGCCAAATTTGGCCAAATTCAGACATTCGAATTCAAATCAAATGTTGGGACATTTGAATTTGAATCGAATGTTTTGATACATTCGTATGAACTTTATATGGGATTTGTATGGGACTGAACATTCATAACATACAAATCCTACCACATTCAAAGGGGATCTATTTGAATACAAATTTTCTTGCATTAGATTCAATACGAATTGAATTTTTAAAAAACCATTTGTGCCACACCCCTAGATGGGAATATGGCGTGGAGGCTTTTTTTGCTTTGCTTATCTGTATTCATTTTTACAAACCAGCAAGTGCTAAATTATATGTTGACCTCATAATAGTAGATTTCATTTTTCTAAATTGAGGCTATTATTACAGTGACAGCAAAATATTCCTTCATTAGGCAATTGCATGTTAATGGGCTGAAATGACTGGTGGATGTTTCTTTAATGGCATCTGATGGTCAGGAGATATAATATTTGGAAGCTGGAAACTCATTAGAGCTTGGTACACCATTTCTTCTCTAGCTATGGGGAGAGGACTAATAAAGGAAGGGAATTACTGAGAATAAGGAGTGTTTGTAAAAAGGGCAGCTGAGAACAGAAATGAAGACAAATGTATGGGCCATAGTGTCTACCTTTTCAGTCCTCTCAAGTTCTGAAGTTAGGCTATGGTCACACCTTCACTTTAAATCTTCTTTGGTCCATCTTCTGATCACAATGCCCACACCTTTTCATTTCTATCCATTTTATTTGTGGACTTTCCACTCTGGACAGTCCAAATGGACTTTCCTGTAAAGCTATTAGGTGCTTCCAAGTTATGCCAGTGGGTAAGATTCATCTTCCCTCTATACCAGTGGTCGGCAAACTCATTACTCAGAAGAGCCAAATATCAATGGTACAACGACTGAAATTTCTTTTGAGAGCCAAATTTTTTAAAGTGAAGCTATATAGGTAGGTAGATTGTCATTAACTTAATTAGGGTACTCCTGAGCCGGAAGAGTCACACTCAAGAGCTGCATGTGGCTCCTGAGCCATGGTTTGCCTACCCCTGCTCTATACAGATGGATGGGGTGGGAAAGAAGTGCCTGGCTGGTCCAGTTTCCAACTGGAGCAGTTTCAAGGTAGATCAAAAATGCCTGGCCATGGGACAGAACTATCATTGCTGCAAATGATCCTGCTGCATAACAAATTGTTACCTCTCTGACAGCTCCTGAGGCAATTTCCCTATGAATCACCCCATGGAGTCATGCATGGATACAATGGATGTAGCCTAGATCAGTGAGGGGCAGCTTACCTTCTAAACCTGTAAACCAAGTAGCTAGTGCTAGTATCTTGTGCAAAATAGTCTTCCCACCAAAAGAGAAATATATTTGGTTTCTTTATTAACCTTGTTAACAAAATTAGAAGTGAGGCCCCTGTGTAGTTTCCCATGAGGAATACCAAACACTCTTCCAACACGTGGGAGATATGCGGCCTCATTGGAAACCATGAACTTGCTCAGCTTTGGATGCTTGAAACAACTGAGGAAGAGAAGATTTAACTTGCCTAAACTTCCTAGTTTTGGCTTCTCTGTTGAGCAAGCATGCTCAAAGAATGAAATCTGTCCCTCTCTCCTCATTCCTCTTTCATTTCAGCATTCAGCTTGATTGCATTTGATTTTTTTGTTGAAACAATATTAAATTATTCATTATTAGGCTAATGGAAGAGATAAAGAACTTGCCTAACTAATCAGGCTTTTCAATTAACCTTGATATATTGCTGAAGAGTGTGCTCTGGTTTGCCAAAAGGATTCATTTAAATTAGGGTACTCTGCAGTGGTGGGCGATGGATAACTACAGTTGTTTGAACGAAATCTTGCCTCAGCCACATAAAACTTGCTCTAGGTTCAGTACTGAGTAACTTAGGAATAGGATTGATCTACTCAGAGAATGGTTCGGTGTGTGAGGAACTAAGGGCTCAGTCATACTGCTCAGACTGTAAGAATATAATAAATACACAACTGGATCTGTCACAAGGTCCATCTGGTCCAGCACCAGTCAACTAGTTGCATATGAAAGCCCACTAGCAAAATACAGGCACCCCCAAATACAGCCCTCTCTGTGTCTCCTGTTCCCTCGGTTAAACTTTATTAGCCTAGATTTTTGATGCAGAGCCAACCAGATAACAACATCTTCAGACAAAAGTGAGGTGAAAGGCATGTCTCTTTCAGGTACTGGTAACCATACAAAGATTTATGGAAGATTTTTGAATAATTAGTTTCCACGGAAACATATCATCTATAGTTTCCCTGAAGAGGTGAAGGTAGCCATTTTGTTAGCACCACTGAAGAAGCTTCCAGAATTACTTCTGGCTCCTTTAACCCTTTCCTGTGCAAAATGCCAACCCCACAAAATATATTATTTTACCAAACACTTGGAAAGTAGTGATATGCACCAATTTATCTGTGTGTTTATTTCGCATTGAAGCGAATGCAAAGGAAATTAGCATTTGTGCCAGTGCGTTTGTAACCACTTTGAATGTGGTGACATTTGCATTTGTTTTGTATCCGCTGTGAATGTTCAGCGCATTTTCACCATGGATGCAGAGCATTCACAGCAGATGTGGAAGAATTTGCAGCAAATGCGGATCTGGCTGGGTGACACTGGCAGAATCAGCCAGCTGCCAGGATTCAGATCATGAGACCAGGCGGCAGTGCTTCCAGATAAGATTCAAATGTACCAAATCAAATGTTGATTTTGTACATTCAAATCTTATTTGGAAGCGCTGCCCCCCAGTCACATGATTTGAATGCTCTCTGGCGGATGTCCACTTTCACCAGCAGCACCCAGCCCTAGGGCCGTGCATGATTGCAATTTTAGGGATTCGATTTGAATCGAATATCCAAAAGTTCAAATCAGTTTGAATGTTTAAAATTTGAATGTATTCACATTCAATTCAATTCAAATCTATTTGTGCAAATTTTTTATTCAAGTTTGCAAATATGAATGTCAACAACATTTGTATGTGCCCATACACATCTGTATGCATCCTGTATTTATCCTGTATGCATCCCGTTTCCATCCCGTACGGATCCGTACAAATGCAGATGTGGGAAAGATTTGTACGGGTGAGTACACATTGTTTTACGTATCCGTATACATACGAATGTCCGAATAATTCACACAAATAGATTCAAAATGTAAAATTCATTTGAATTTGCAAATTTATCGGCATTTGATTCAAATCCGAATGTCCAAATTCAAACAAATTAGATTGAATTTCAAATGGTTCAAATATTTGTGCACATCCCTACTCAGCCCTGATGCAAATCTGCTGTGGAAGAGACTGGGCATTTCTCCTTCACCTGCGATTGCTAACCCCCCCAAAACAAGTAATATAACACTCTTCATGTTTTCATTTCAACATGCCACTGGGGAATTTTGTCTACAATTTTTGTATGATAAATTATCTTAATTCCTTATTTGTATTCTTTAACCTTGGGTACCTAAAAGACAATAGGTTCATATTCTGCAGAGCTTTGAATACAAAAACATATTTAGAAATAGATGGAAGATATCCTGCTGCTGTATTCTTTTGATTTTCAAAACAAAAATAAAAAAATGCTGTTTCTATTGAAGAAATTAAAAAATTAACAGGATTCCAATTTGAGTTGCGATGGTTCTAAAGGGATATAAAAACAACTGGATCAAATCCAAATATAAATAGATATCCTTGGTTGTTTTTCTAATATGCAGAATGTCTGCACATGGGGGATTTTGTTGTTGTTGTTTAACTCTATTACAAGCACTTTGATTTACAGAGATAAACTCAGTTGTTTTATTGCCTGGGTCCTCAAGTAGATTTATTGCATAGTAAGCTGAATGTTAGACTATTACCAGAGCAAATTTTATGAGACATGAAAAGATATTTAACACCAAATACTATACAGGCCTCAACGAGGGAATGGGTCTTTGGGGGGCATTCTTCAAGTCAGCATGTCTGAATTTTGCACAGGCAAGAAAGAACCCAATCACTTCTAAACAGCTGGAAAAAATTGGCTCTTTTAAAAACCTGCTAAAATGACTTTGAAAATGTTTCGTTGTTTATTATTTAACACTGCACTATGTTGCCATATGGCAAACTTAACTAACAAAAATAATGCCTTATATCAACATCTAGCATGCCACTGCCCTCCAGCCCCCCCATCGCTGCTGCCTCCTCTGCCTCCCCAGGTCCCCCCCCCGCACATTACTGATGTCTCTCACTACTGTCACCACCCAAGGATCCCTCACGCTGCCGACACCTCTCATAACTGCCACTGACAACACACCCCTGAGACGCCATAAGCCAGTGCAAAAGGTATCCTTCAGCATAGCAGGGTGGCTCACCCACCCCCTGCTGCTGCCTCTGCCCCTGGCCAAAGCTTCCACCCTCACCAAAGCTTATATTTTACCACGGTATTCATGAGAGCTTGGAGTGGTGGCCATGACAATGGAATAGTAAGATGTGATTAGACTAGAGGAGGGTAAAAATGTCCTCCATGCCAAAGACAGGCTAAATGTTGGACTGCACCTAAGAGACCCTTATGGCTGTGTTAGGGATGTGCATGAATATTCATCGCATTCGAAATTCATTCAGATTTGTTTGAATTTGGACATTTGTATTCAAATCGAATGTTGAGACATTCGAAGGCTGACATTTGAATTCAAACTGAATATTTTGATGCATTTGTATAAAGCTTCATTACATTTGTGAACTTGGGGAGGTGGGAAAGTGGCTGCCCCAGTTACATTTTCAACAGATCCAGAGTGGATTCAGAGTGTGTTCAAAGTGGATTGAGAGCAGATTTGACGTGTTCAGAGGGTATATGCAGGGGTTTGTAGGGGATACGTAGGGGATTTATAGCAGGGATTCGAATTGGATTCATATAGAACATTCATATCAAATTTGAATCCTACCACATACAAATCAAACACACACAAAATTTGTGTACATCCCTAGTCTGTGTGCCTATCAAGTAACCCTTGCTCATAGGATGGTCCTTGCTGTGGGGGAGCAGGAATGTTTGCTGCTTCCTCGGCCAGAAGCTGCCCTCATGGTCCTTACCAGGTGGCAGCAGCAGCAGCAGCAGCAGAAGAGTTGGATTTTCTACCCCACTTTTCTCACTCATTTAAGGGGACTCAAAGCAGCTGACAAAGCTTCTGTTCTTCTCCCCACAACAGTCGGTGGGGCTGTGAGAGCTCAGAAGAGAGATGTGACTAGCCCAAGGACACCCAGCTGGCTTCATGGGGGAGGGTGGAATAGAACCCGGTATTTCCAGGTAAGAGTCTGGCTCCCTAACCACTAGACCAAACTGGCTCACAGTGGGGGGAATCAGCACCACAACAGCTAATTCCTGGAAGCCAGGATTTAAAAGGCAAAGAGTGCTTTGCTAGCCCCAAAGGGTTTATGATTTTGCATTCTGCGTTGTGGACTTTCCCATGCTGTTATCACTCACCATTTCAGAAGCAATTGGCCAGTTGACTGAGAGTGGTTGCTAGAAAATTACAAGCCTTAGACTTCCTTGAACAGGTGTCTTTGCTCCTCACACAGAATGGCGGCCTTTCATATCGAACAATATTAAAGTTATGGAAACCGCTCTGATTCTGAACATGCGTTTGGCATCTTAAAGACATGCATAAAATCACAGATTATATAGGGTATATTCCGAGGTGACTGTGGGAAGCTGGTGGGAGGGTGGATATAACCTCAGGTAAGTACTTAGGTTCAAGGTAAAATTATAGCAACAAAGATTGACAGTTCTTGCTCTGTGCTTTTGTTCTTGACACATCTCAGCTTCCCTAATGGATATTGTTAATTTTTAATAGATTCTCCCTGAGGCTGTCTAGATGAAACCCTTAAGTTATTATCAAAATCCCAAATCTGCATATTCACTTCCAATCACCTTTCAATGACTGGAAGGCACAAATGTCAAATCAGAGAGCAAAATGAAAAATAGCAAGGATAACGACTCTAGTTCGGTGCCTTGTCCCTTTCCTTTCTTTTTCATCAGACTGCCAAAATTCAACATTCAAATCACCTTTTTCATGCTCCTGCATTCGTGCATGGGTTGCTTGGCTCACAAACCTCCAAAGTGTCAGCAAAAACAACTAAAGAAGGAATTTCAGGAACTTTTTAATGATATAATTTGTTTAGTTTACAACCATTTAAACAGGTTGGAATGAATAACGGAGAAAAGTTATAGGCAGGATCTGCACAGAATAAAAATGGTGGCCAGGGAAGTTTCCCTGGGTGCAGGGATTGCATATTCTTGCACCAATTTACCTACCATTCCAGAAAGAGCTTCCTGATGCTCATTTCATGCAGAGTGGGAAAAATTACTCTGGTGGTGTTTGGATAATGGCAGTACTTCTAACCCACTCGTTTCATGGTCTGCCCAGCCCTATTTTGGAAGAAACAGAAAATTGCAGATTTTGAACCCATCTCTTGAGCGTGAATAAGGCATGGCAGAAACATCAAAGCTGGAGAACAAAATTTCCCTGGCTTTAATATTAGTGCAGCTGGAAAAGTAGGCTGTGTGTGAAAGAATTTCTCTCGTACAGATTATGTCGTCAAATCCATGGTGGGATCAGAGGTCCTGTGGCAGAATCCACCAGTGGTGCATATCTTGGCAGTGAGATCGCACATATGATTTTACTAAGAATTATGAACCCAATATGATAAACTATGTGCAAGTCAAATTATTCTGCAGCAGTAATATTCGTGATAATAAATGATATACTTTTGGCTCTTGCTTGTAATCTAATAGCAATTTGAAGAGCTGTTGCTGGGTGTCAAGGGAAGGCAAACCATTCATTTATGAACAGGAATGAAAGCAATCTTGTAAGAGAAAGGAATAAGACCTGTACAACTGGTTCAGCAAAATGCATTGTATGAAAAATAGAGGAAGCTTTATGCATGCTGAGTTTTGTGTAATTTTTTCTCTCTCTCAAAGCTCAGCTGTCAAAGCAATGTAGATGCTTGCAGCCTTTAGAATTATAGATCTTACAATTGGGCTGGACTCTATAGGCTAGTAGTGAGGTACAGTTAGTATAGTGTTAGGATCTGGAATACTATGGGAATACTAGGAAAGTTACTGTGCAACCTTGGATCAGGCACTACTTCTTAGTTTAAGGCAGGAGTCCCCAACCTTTTTTGCACCAGGTGTGGGACAGGGACATGACAGGGTGGGGCGTGGCATGGCAGCTTGTTGCAGCAGTGCTGCAGACCAGCAAAAAACCCACCATGGCACAGTGCTAGTCCATGGGCCAGTGATTAGGGATCCCTGGCTTAAGGTAATTTTTACAGTTAATGTGAAGGTGAAATGGAGAACTAGCGACGTGCACAAATATTTGTAACATTCACTATTCGTATGAATTCATGCAAATTAGGACATTCGTATGCAAACTGAATGTTACAATATTCGTACATTAACATGAATGTTTCAGAACATCTGTACATTCATTAAACTGGGATATGTATCGATACATAAGCGTTGGTATAGGATACGTATCTGATACCTGGCTGATATGAATGCATTGGTATAAGATAAGTATCCGATATGTATGCATTCGTATAGCATCCAGGATATGTATTCAGGATACGTATGTATTTGTACGAATTAGTATGAATACATTTGTATAGAATAGAATCTTAACCCATTTGAAGGGGATCTATTCCCACGAGTACAAATTTTCTAACATTCAATTCATTAGGAATCAAATGCCAAAGAAACCAATTGTGTATATGGAGAACAGGAAAATCAGGTTTGCTATTCTGAATTCTTTGAAGGAGAGGCAGGATGTTCTAAGTGTTGTTGACTAAAAGGTCAAATCTTTATCCAGTTGGCTTTTTAAATTTGTTGTTAAAAGCAACAAAACTCTTCTCATGAATTTTAAACTGTGGATTTGTACTATAGATTCTTATATCCATCATTAATTGAATTCTTCAGTTGCAATGAAGCCTTGAGGAACATTGTTGTTTGGTTACATGTATTTCCAAATTGTGGGCAGATTCAAGGTCTGTTACAGTTTCTTTGGTTGAATCCTCCCCTCCCCAAATATAGGGTGTTTTTCCACTGTCACTAGTAGTACCCATTAAGGGGTACGTAATGACATTTTTGTACCCATTAATGGGTACTTAATTGGTACTTCTAGTAACAGTGGAAAAACACCCGTACATTGATGAGATTTTGTTTACATCTACACAAAGTCTTTTGGTGTGGGTGTTTTTTAAGCAGATCAAAAATGGCTTAGAGATGGTAGGTGCTAGAGATGTGCACAGATGGGTTTTTTTTTTTTTTTGCATTCAATTCCTATAAAATCAAATGTAAGAAAATTCATATTCATTTGAATAAATCCCCTTAGAATACGGTAGGATTCTATTTGATATGAATGTATTGATATGAATTCATAAAAATATCTGATAAGAATGCATACGTATTATTTACATATCCATATGTATCCGATACATATCCCATAACATATCCGCTCTGAAAGTGTCAAATCTGCCCTGAATCCACTTTGAATTCACTCTCAATCCTGCAGAATGTACTCTGGATCTGTTGCAGATGTGATTGGTGCAGCTGCTTTCACATCTCCCCAGTTCACAAATGTTCCGAAGCATTTGTACGAGTTTTCCAAAACATTCGTATGAATGTCATAACATTTGATTTGTATACAACTGTCCAAATTTGTCCAAATTCAGACAAATATTGAATAAGAATATTCGTGCATATCCCTAGTAGGAGCCACTTGCTATTGTTCTGTGAGCCAGATTGTTCTAGTGGTTAAGGAGCTGGACTCTTATCTGGGAGTACTGGGTTTGATTCCACTCGCCTCCATGAAGCCAGCTGAAGTGACCTTGGGCTAGTCACAGCTCTCTTCTGAGCTCTCACAGCCTCACCTACCTCACAGAGTGTTCTGTTGTGGGGAGAAGATCTTGGCTGTCTGATCTCATCAGTGTTGCTCTGCAGAGGACAGGGTAGGAAAGAACATGTGCGTCCATGGAGGCTTTATAAAGGAAAAGGAAGGCCATAAAGAATTTGGTAGGTATCAACGGAAGAATTATGGAGATATTTATGAGCTAATGGCCCAGAAGCTTGTAATTAAATATCATAAAAGCA
Organism: Aspidoscelis tigris stejnegeri; assembly: GCA_023333525.1. Classification (NCBI taxonomy): domain Eukaryota; kingdom Metazoa; phylum Chordata; class Lepidosauria; order Squamata; family Teiidae; genus Aspidoscelis; species Aspidoscelis tigris. The sequence continues at coordinate 27,259,686 of JALMGA010000007.1, read as the reverse complement.
ACCAATTCCATATTTTTCCATGGAAACCTTAAAACTGCCTGAGTCATTACTGTCTTGAGTGTTTCAGCATCAGTTAGCATATTTCTGCTCTCATTAAAACTTGGTTCTGTCTAGCACTAAACAGCTTGAAATTTCCTTTTCAAAGACACACATACACATCATCACAATCAGCAACTGAATGACAATCAGAATGAAAGGCAGAAAGGACCAGAATATGCCTAAGCGTTGTTTCCTCAGAGGAGCTGATATTCTCAGCAATATTGTTCTCCTGTACAAAAATGCTTTCTCTCTGGGCTTAGCGGAACTTGGCCCTAGGCAAAGAGACTTAATTTAATGAGCAAACACTGCTCCAGATCACCTCTGGTCAGATCTGGGAATATATCTGAGGGATGTGGAAAACATCTGAATAGAGGAAACTGTCAAAACCCATCAGGACACTTTTGTGTGACTTTTGCTATTGTGTAGAATCATTTACTAGTAGTTTCAGAAAGGATGGAAGGAAATGCAGTCCCCCCCCACCTTCTTCTTCTTAAATACTAGAGTTTCTCTTTGTCCAGTCATCATAATCTCTGTTAATTGAGATGCCTAAATTGACTACAGTGTGGACAATACACTGAATCGTTAGGTAAACACTGTGAGATCAGCGGGAAGTATACTTTGAGAAGAACTGGCTGTCTTGCTCTGAGAGAAAGCATGGGAGATGGAAAAGTCATAAACAAGGGTTTTTTTCTGTTCATGGTCAAAATTAAAAGGCTGGTTCCATATGGCAGTTTGGATCACATCAGATGTCCAAATGCTCCTGTTCCCATTCACCCCCTAACCCCTCCCACCAGGTTTTCTCATTTAGTGTCTGGAACAGTCTAATGGGAAGGAGGGTGAAACTACTGTACTTTCTGGCTGTTCATGGAGTTCAGCCTTCATCCCTGTGTGGATGCGCAGGGGATGAGGAACTGATGTGAAGCCAAACTCATGGCTGGACCCAGAACTGTGTCACACTTGTGGTCCCTGCACATGATTCTGGCCAGAATTTTTGCTGCTGTCCTGAGGTTGCTGGCACCCAGTTGCTCCCAACACAGCTCTTATTCTTCCTACCTGGAGGCAGTGAGTGGTGTAGAAAGTGCTTAAACTGTTTGGTCTAGTGGTTAAGGAGCCAGACTCTTATCTGGGCATATCAGGTTTGATTCCACCCTCCACCACGAAGTCAGCTGGGTGACCTTGGGCTAGTCACAGCTCTCTTCTGAGCTCTCACAGCCCCACCTCACAGGGTGTTCTATTGTGGGGAGAAGAATAGAAAGCTTTGTTGGCCACTCTGAGTCCCCTTAAATGGGTGTGAAGAGTGGGGTAGAAAAGCCAACTCCTTCTCCTCCTCTTTCTATCATCTCAGGAACAGTAGATATGGAAGATTACAGAGCTTTTCAAGAGCACCAGCTACCATCTGGCCCCTCTTGATATCAATGCTTTCCATTTTCCTTGCATGCTATCATCAGAACACTATGGAGACATAGAAATGGCCGTAGAAACTTGATAGTGGTGGTTCAGCTAAAATTTGAACTGGCTCAAACTGACTGTATTCAAAATTTGGTTTGACACGGTTTTAAACGTAAAAAATACTATTAAAAAACATTTTAACAGGACAAAATAATAACCAACTTGAAATGGTTTTAAATGATCTGTGCAGTTTGCATTGGTTCAAGTTTGGAGGTGTTTCAGTTTGAATTCATACTGGTTGAGCTAACTGATGAAATACAGACTGATTCAGCCCATCTCTATGGAGGCATTCAAACAAATGGAAGTGGAATAGTGTTGAGTACAACCACTGAATTTAATTTAGGACAGAGCTGTTCAATGACAGCCTTCCAGATGTTCCTGAATTACAATTCCTACCATTCTGTTCACAGCATCCTGTGCCAATAAGGCTGGTATGGAATGTCAGGAATAGAATACTGGGAATTGTAGTTCAGGAACATCTGGAGTATTGTAAGCTGAGCAAGCCTGATTTAGGTAGACATATTTTTCCTAATGTTATTTATGTTGCTCTCTTTATCCTTAGATATTGCTCTTTTTATGCATATATTTAAAAAATCTCCGTGCCCTTGTGCTATTTAAAAATATACACCTATTATTCTCTGTTTTTCTTCATTTATTTTATTAAGGTTTTAGCAGTGAACATAAAAAAATATAACCAACATAAAATATCTCTGTGCAAAGCAGGAAGTAATGTACATGCTAGCCAGTGCAATAAAATATTAACAGTGATATGGGAAAGCAAGGTATTAACATATGCATCAGTGTTTAGCAGATAGATGTTTCCAATAAAAGGGAAGCCAACCACAGGGGAAAAGTGAAAGATGTATTTAGCCTAATAATACGCACAGCTGCTAGTGATTAATAAACAAACTGTGTTTGAGTAACTTATACATCAACCTAGGTTATCTTCATAAGTTATGAACATGAACCTTGTTCTTGTAGAACAGTTGTCGTGGTTCTAACTTCTTGGCCCTTTCTGCACTTACCTCAGTTAATCCGTAATAGCTAAATCCATATCAGCTGGATCTGGATCAATCATAGGAGGAGGCATCTGTGTTGACTGGGCTTTAGGACAGCAAATGTGCGCTAAAGACTGCTAGCATGGATGTAGACCACATTTATCTGGTCTACCACTAATCTGGATTAGTGAGCCCTTAGCACAGTTTTGATCCAGATCTACTCTATTCCTATGCAGACAATGTGTTTTTAGCAGCTCCTCAATCTGGATTGCCATGCAGAGGACATATTCTTAGCAGCTCCTTGATGTGGATTAACAAGTAAGTGCAGAAGAGGCCCTTGAATCTTCCAATGCAGACTAAAAAGGACTTTAAAGTAGAGATGCACACAAACTATTTTCTGCTTTGGTATAGGTTGAACCAAGTCAGGTGTGCTATGAACATGTTCAAACTGAATTTCAAACAGCTCAAAGAAGTTCACAGTCTGAATGACCAACAAGCTGTCCAATAGGAAAAAATTGAGAAGGGCAAGGAGGGGAAGCAGGGCCAAAGTTTTGCAAAGCTAGAGATGGAAATCCCCAAATTGGCAAGAAGGGCTGATGGGCTTCCAGAATTTCTTTTTTTAAATCATAAAAATCCAGAGCAGCCTCCTAAATTTCATACCACTCATCAGGGAACTTTTTGTCATCTATTCCAGGACCCATCTATCATAGTTGATAGCAGGGGCAAAACCACCCCATTACATAGACTAACAGGGCCAAAATTCTGTGTAGTTTGAATTGCATGTTCCTCCCCCAATTGCATATGATTCCTGGGGGGGGGGTAGTAGTAATGTCCATGCCCACTCCAAAGGCAATTGGTCTTTACCCTCAGGGTTTTCTTCTCTCACAGCTTCCCCATCACTGAAATTTGCTTTTTTTGCTATGAGAAAATGTCTGGGGGAAAAAAACTGACCAAAAACAAAAAGTTCCTACCTGCCTATTGCCACAGGCAACAAGAACATATAAAACATGACATGCCCCTAACTCTGGGCCAGTATCCTACCTTGGACTCAACAGGATACTGGCCCAGAGTAAGTGTATCCCATGTCATCATTCTGTTGTTGGGTGGGTGGGTGGATGGATGGATGGACGGATGACTTTGGAGGTCCTGTGTGGGCTCTGAGGATTGTGCTGTTTGCTTCTTGCTTTGTCATTAGAAAAGCAAAACAACTTGGCTTGAGAAACTTGCCTGAAGACATAGGGAAATTATTCTCAAGCAGTATTGATACTGGAGCTTTTAGCTTGATAGGAATCTACTCTCATGCCACTTTATCATAATGACTAAGACTCATGAAGGCTGTGAAAACAGTAGTTCACTTCACTCTGCCACTGATCACAGCAGCAACTAATTTTACGAAAATCCAACAGCTTTCCCCCTGAAAGGTAATGTTGCTTACAATAAAAGGAGAAGAACAGACTGCATCTAGAATTGTTTGTGTCAAGATGCATTTTATATCAAGAATTTCAGAAAGATATTGAAATCCAGAGCTTTACTAATTTGTTAAATTGGTTACTGTGTTGCCTTTTGCAATTAGTTGATTCAAGCCCTGGATTTCAATATCTTTCTGGAATTTGGGCAAAATCTGTTCTGCAAAATGGAATGGGGTATTTTGAGTTCCAAGATAGATTGTTGTTGCTTGTTTTAGGGCAAAGAGGCAAGTCTGGAAAGGCCCTATATGTCCAAGTTTTCAGATAGGGCTGAGAGCACAGAGCGCTGAGATGTCCACCGCATAGAGATCAGACAGCCCTGTCTGTCTTAGCTCTATAGGGTGGCCATCACAGCCCTCTGTATTCCCTGCTTTATCTGAAAATCAGCTAAATCTCTTGGCTGCTTATCTCATCCCCAAATCACTCTGTTCTAAAGTCTTTTCTCTTTGGAATGTTTCCCCGGAGGGTGGTTCCAAGATTTTGAAGAATAACTGACATGCTTGCTGACAACGTAGCTCTAGCAGATGCATGGAAGATGGAAAGTTCTCCTTGGATTTTCTCCTGCTGCTTCAGGTTTAAAAGCAATATATATTGTTGCTGTCATCATAATCGTGCTCATAGTATATTTTTAAACCAGAAAACAGAGCCCAGAAGAACTTTATTGGAAAATGATCCTGTCATCATGCAGGGATTATAGGGATTCAGCTAGAATGACTTGAAAGCTAGAGGGGGAAAAAAGAATCTTACATGCTTTTTAAAAATCAGGGAAAGAAGCAGAACCCTAAAGCATCATCCAAATAATGCCTAAATCCTGTCTTCTGGTTAGAAAGTGGGGGAACAACTGAACATTAAACACAGCCACTTGGGTTGGTGTAGCTTTAGATTCCCCCAAATTATTTGAGCTCTAGGGTCTTTTCTTTACTGGATCTTACTCTGAATAACATCCCAAGATGGGATATGCTATCCACATGCTGGGGCAGACTAGGGATGTACATGAATATTCATAACGTTCAAAATTCATACGAATTTCGCCGAATTCAGACATTTGTATTCAAATTGAATGTTGGCACATTCAGAGATTGACGCTCAAATTTGAACTGAATGTTTTGATACATCCCATACGGGATTTGTATGGGAAATGTACAGGATATATACGCATTTGTATGGGATTGCATATGGGACTGAACATTCGTATCAGAGTTGAATCCCACTACATTCAAAGGGGATCTATTCAAATGAGAACAAATTTTCTTGCATTTGATTCATTATGCATCGAGTACAAATTTTTTTTATGTACATCCCTAGTGCAGACTAATCTGGAATAAGGCCCAGTGCAAAAGGGGCTTAGGTCACCATATGGGATTCACATCTGAAACCCTTTTGTCTTTAGGAGTAATCTAGGGTGTTTTTCCACTTAGCAGTAAAGGACCCATTAAGGGTCCTTAATGAGTACTCTAGTGCTAGTGGACAAACACCCCTAGAAAAGGAAATTTCAGCAAATGTTGGCTGTAAAGCTACATTTATTTATATTTCTTCAAAGCACTTTGCCCTTGGTTCTCTATTACTTTATAAGGTATATATGACTATTAATAACTTCATATCTGTCGATTACTGACCTTTAGCAGCCCACCCTTTAGGACCAGCAATGTGGTGAAGGAGAGGTGAGAACACAACAAAAACATTTCTTTAGTTTCCCCAGCCTGTGTTATGGTCTTCTGTGGAGCAAATGAAGTTTTCTCATTGGAGCCCTACCTGTCTCTCACATAAATGCTCCGCAAACCACAGTTGGTTTCAAAAGTTCAACAGGATTCCCCAGTAGATTTCTCTGTATGTGTATATTTTAGCTTGATGTTTGGCCAGTTTTCAATCCTGTAACATGCCTTTATTCATTTGAAATTTCTCACTCTTCAGAGAAGATATTGAGGATAGGTAACAGGTGGAACTTTTATTCTTTCCTTTGAATATCAGTCTTTATTTTAGGTTTCTATTAAATTGAATGAAATAGATAGTTTCTTGAGCATCTTAATAAGGTCTGTGAAGGTCTGGGAGAAAATATAGAGAAATTCAGGGCATCATTCACTGTATAATTCAACCCTCTCCTCTATTTTGATGTTGGCAACTCGGAATACCTACATAAACTGGCACTGAATGCAAACTTTCATTGGGAGAGTGCCACCACTGTCAAAAATACATTTTAATTCTCTGGCACTAAATCTTTTCCAAGCACAAGTTTGGCAGATCTTGTGCAGAGTAGCCCGGACCTAAATAACCTGTTGGTGGAGATGATCCCTGGGTCTGCCCTAACCCTAACCCATGGACAGGACACTCAGGGGGAGGAGGAGAGTTGGCCTTTATACCCAGCTTTTTTTTACCCTTAAGGGGACTCAAAGACCGCATCCCCATGCACTCCATTTAGTTTGAATTGGATACAATTTAGTCCGAATATGGAGCTGAGTCTGAATTGACAGGTCTCCATGTGATTGATGAAAGCGTGGGCTCAAGTCAAATATGCCTGTCCCCTTGCAAACCACGCTAAACCCCTGCTTGGGGAAACAGCATCATTTTCTCTCCACCCCCTCTCTCCTGATAGGAGCTGTAGCGAGGGCAGGGAAATGCCACCCAATGCCCCTTCCCTGATTGCAACTGTTGGCCATTTTTAAACAGTGATCAAACAGAAATGAGCCTCTTCTCTCTGTGATCTGATCACCAGGCAAGTGTAAATGAACTGATCACCCCAGTTTGACAGGTAAAGACAAAGTGATGAGGGGAATCATCTGGCCCTTGCTGTCCCATGAGCCTCTTCCTGCAACCCTTATTCCACCCTCTCTGTCCAATCACAGGCAAGCAGGTTCTGAAGTTTGCCAGCTAAAAAGCTAACCAAAGTGGCTACAATGTTTAAAGGCAGTTTAGCAGAGAAGCACTCCTCTGCTAAACTATCTCTAAACACTGTAGCGGCTTTAGTTAACTTTTTAGCTGGCAAACTTCAGAAGCTGCTTGCCAGTGATCGGGGAGCAGGGGTGGAGTAAGGGTTGAGGGAAGAGGCTCGTGGGACAACAAGGTCCAGATTACCCCCCCCCCCCATTGCGACATCTTTACCTGTCAAACTGGGGGCTCAGTTCTTTTACATTTGCCCAGCAATCGGATCACAGAGAGAAGAGGCGCGTTTCTGTTTGATCTCTGTTTAAAAATGGCCAGCAGTTGCAATCCCCAGCACAGCAGAGGAACGGTGAACACAGGACATGAAACCCCACCTCCTAATGCCACCAGAGTCTATCCCCTCCCCAAATAGCTCGGGAGCATCCCCATGTGCAGATATGAGTACAGCACTCTAACCCAGGACCAAGACATCTATGCGCTAAATCCATGCTGTCCCTGCTTATGAGATCCCTCCAAATTTCCTGTACAAGAACTCTAAACTATACCCAGACCCTTGGGCCTGGAGATCAGCTGTAAGATAATTATTAAATTAATAAACATTGTTGGCACCAAGGCTGTCCTTTCTGAAGACAGAAAAAAGAGAATAAAGTTCCTCCATACGTGAATGGTTTGGAAAGAACTCTCCGGACTTCCTGAAGAGGATATAGAAAATTGTTTGTTTTTGTCTCAGCAGGGAAGGTAAAACCTGTTATACAGCAAATTCAGAAAAAAAAAAAGGAAACATTCCAATTGCTTTGGATGAGGAGGAGGGGTAAGGAATACTCCTGCTTGCTCTCTCTTCTTTTTCTTTTAACACTTCAGTCAAAATAGTGCCTTACCTTACCTTACCTTACCCCAGGATACAATTAAAAAATGGAAGAGCGGTGAAGATCAATGGTGCCTCCTGGTCTTTATGGCTGGTGCAAAGGTGAGGAAGGTGATGATAATGAAGTGGTATTGGGGGTCAGAATAGGTATATAGCTATAGGCAGGTGAGGCAATTCCATACAACCCATATGAAAATCAGGGCCCTGTTCTCAGGACTGCTGCTGAGAAGGAGAGAGAGTTCTTAGAGCAGTTCAAGGAACAAGGGCTGATACATGTGGGTGCTGCACTCATCCAGTGCAATAAGAGGACATAGTCATGTGGCCTAATAAAGGTACTGTCAGGATCCTGCAAACTACAAGCTATATGGAGGACAGCCCTAAGTTCAAAAGCTCCCTTGTAGTAGTAGTAGTAGTAGTAGCAGCAGCAGCAGCAGCAGTAATTCTTACCTGCCTCTTCCTAGGGATCTCTTTTAGGCATTTGATTCAAAAAACACCAAGGCAAGAAGGAATGTTTGAGACTAATCACATCCTTTGATGACAGTCCACAGTCTGGAAGCATTTTAAATATTGTAAGCTGTCTTAAGTCTTCTAATGAGATGTGTAAATCAGAGAAATATTTGGGAACCTGATTCTTAGGCCTTTCAGATGCTAGACTACGAGATTAGGTCACTGAATCCCAAGGACAGAAAAAGGAATTTGAGGTTATTGGAAACGTGTTCTATACCATTTCCTTCTAGATGTCTTGAGAGTTAATGGTAACCTGAGTTCTGGGACTATTCATTTTTTCTGCCTTTATAATTATTTTATTGCAACACATCCTGAGATCTTTGAATACAGAGAAGAATGTGAGTATCAATCTATCAATCATCAGTCAGTCAACTTTCCCTTCCAATGTACACTTAACTGAATCTGAAATCTAACTTGCACATAGCTTGCAGTATTGAGACAGGGTTTCCGTTGTTGGGTTGGGAACACAAGTCTGTGTACTGGAGAAACTACTGGTTGGATTGAGAATCAGGGCAGCTGATTAGTCCTTAAAGGGATTTCAGGTTCCCTCTTTTCATATTCAAACTGAAAATTAGGAGGGAGCTCCAGAAGAATGCTTATCTGAACAAATCTCTTAAGTTGGATACAAAAAACGTTATTTACTGAAATGCATTATTAAAATGCAGTTTAAGCATTTTTTTTCTGCAGACATTTCAAAGAAATCCGTTTATTTGTTGTGATATTAAACAGCATGGTAAATTCGTTTCATGCCATTTCACTTTTATTATTAGAATTTAAAGTTATTCTTATCTTCAGTTCTTTCTTTTTTATTAAGTCATCTGTTCAGGGCAGCTGAAAATGCCATCAGTTTCCTGGGTAACTTTTATTAAACTCCTCAAGAAAATAGGAGGCTTATCAACTATATTTTCTCGTCAGAAGGTACCATCTCAAACTCATTAAAATCCGGGTTATTGGACCTTCTGTTTCTCAAATGGAAATTTATCTGGTTTTCATTTTTGCATGTTTTGCACTTCAGCCCCCAATGCACTCATCTGCTTTGCTATTCATTCATTCACTTACTTTGTTCTTCCTTGGTGCTCTTCATTTTGCCCAAATTTGGAAATAGGAACAGAGACTGGAGGTAGAACAAAAGATGATCTTTATTAACCCTGAACAATGAGAACAGCAGAGCAGCAAATTAAAAAGTGGGCAGACTTGATGGGTGAAAGAGGAAGAACATTTTTCCTGCCTTGAATGGTTCACTCTGCTTCAGGACAGAAGATCACCTGTTTTCAAGTTAGTATTATTTTTGTGTCCACCTAGATAAGCTATAATTAAAAGGTAACGCCTTTCTACATTTGCCCCAACTATCTTGGGCCATGATACTGGTACAGGATACCACTGGAGTAGGACATGTCCATCTGGATCTGAGTAATTTTGAATTACAAGAACACATGGGTTGTTGGTTTTTTTTTTAACTTATGTCTAATCAAGATTAGGATCCTTCATGATCTTCTGCAGAGCACTGGTGTACTCTGTCCACACGGGGCAGAGTCTGATCCAGATCAGAAGGCCCTAGATCAAAGTATGCCATCATACTAGTGGGGCTTAGTCTGGAACACAGAGGTGTGCAGAAGGCACACACCTCTGAGTTTCAGTTTATAGGAAACTCCTAGTTGTCAGAGCCTTCAGGGGCTAGCTTTGAAGCTTATGTGAGCTTCACGACCAGTGTGGGGGCTGGGCTGGAACAGCATCCCTATGCAGATAGTGTTGTTCCAGACTGAGCCTTTCTATGGTCCATACCAGAAGACCTTGTGTGGTCGAGGCCTATCTTTTATATATATTTTTATATAAATAGCAATATATCACATTATGCAATCATTTGATCTAGTTTACATTTCTAAAACCTCTTTTCTTTGAATTAGGTCAATTCCTATTACTGTCTGTGAAATTGCCAATAAATACTCTTTGTTCTTCTTCTGTACTTGTATTGTACCTTGCTAACCTCAAGTTTTAATAAAACATCCTTAAAACTCACAACCATAAAGCTTGGAAGCAGAAAATAAACCAAATCCTAGCAATAGCGAAGATTGCAGTGAAACAGATGTTTCTCAAACACTTGAGAAAGGTAGAATCTATTTCTAGAATTCTTTGACTGAACACCTGGCTCAGCTCCTGAGACTAAATATCCTCCTCATCCTCCTCCATGCATGGATGTGTCAATGATGTCACCAGGTCTCAATGGTAACAAACAATGATTTATTTATCTATTCAACTTATTTCTAACCCTTTAACAAACAATATTAGTACAATACAAAATGCATCCACAGGTCACACCACCAACACCATCCTGGAACATCTAGGAGCTTCCTCCAGCTTCCCCAATCATCAATAGCTGTAACTGGTGAGCTCCTGGTCACAGCAATCACACTCTCTTCTGAGTGTGGTTACTGAAGTGGGCAGGGAAGCCACAGCTGCAACTGCACAATTGTATACCATGGGTCAATCACTATGGCAGTGTCCTGGCACAAGCCAGAAGTTGCTGCAGTCATTACTGTGGTGAATCAGCCAGACCAGTCTGAACCATCTGCACTTCAGGTGCTGGTAGTCCTGTCAGCTGATTATTGCACTGAGCATAAGGTTGGATTGGTTGATCTCTCAGGTCATATCCACATTAAATATTCTATTATTTTACCCACTATATGCTCACTTGCCTGCCCGTCTGCCCACCTGCCTGCCATCCATTCATTGGTCCCCATCAGCCCATTCCTAATAAAGAGCTAGAAGATTGTGTTTGGTGGACTCTATGAAATCAGTATAATATAGCCTTGATTAGAACTTGGGATGAGGGAGGCTTTGGTTCTGTCCATCGAAACTGATTAACAAATCAGTGACAGATGGCACAGAAGCTTCCAATCACGCCTCCACTCGGTCGTACAAGATGCTGCTGGTGTAATGGCTGGGGGCGAGGGGAACATGACCCTTTGCCAACCAAAAGCTTTGTTTATGTATCTGAGATTTCCAACTGAGAGCAGAGTCCTCTGTGAATACAGCTTGGTGATGAGCTACATTTGTCAGATTCTGATTTCTCAAAATATTTCTCCACCTAAGAAGGAGATGCCTCGCTTCTTGCTTAATTCTCATGATTCCTTAATCTCAAGAATCCTGGTGGATGTTGGACTGAGCTTTCTTTGTTGTACCAAGGCAGTTGGAGGGAACATATTTTCTCTCCAGTCAGGGCTAATACGTGATCCTCTGGGGCGCCTCCAGGCATGGTTTAAAACCCTGTAATTCTCCTGGTGCTATATTGGGGATGTTAGACGTAATTATGGGTTAGTCAAGGGATAACCCATGATATAACTATTACAAAAACTGAATGATGCCAAGTTCATTGTAATAGTGATCTTACCTCTGTGTCTGTCTGCAGCTCTCAAAATCACTTAGCTGCATGTTATCAGAAGCACCCAAGCATTAAAAAAATAACAAGAGTGAGTTAATAGCTCCTTGGCTGGCTTCTGGCAACATGAAGCAAAGTGATTTCAAGGGCTGCCAACAGACATGCAGATGAGAGGCCAATTGCTTCTCCCATCTGTTTGAGGGCAGCAAGAGGCAACTGCAGGATCTCCTTTAGGTCCTGCATTGTTCCTTGCCATCTGGAGGCAGCCTAAATCCTGCTGATCTGCAATTCCCATCCTCCTTTGACATTGGTCATGTATGCTTGGCAAACCACAGATGCTGGCTATTGAATAACTGCAATCAGTATGCTAGCTAACTCTGCATTGAATGGAAGTCATCATCATCATCATCATTATTATTATTTGCTGTGTGTAACTGCTGCTTTTACATAATAATAATAATAATAATAATAATAATAATAATAATAATAATAATAATAATAATAATAATAATAATAATAATAATAATAATAATAATAATAATAATAATAATAATAATAATAATAATAATAATAATAATAATAATAAATTTTTTACCATCCTTGCAAAGGTAGAGAGGTGCGACTTGCAAGAATAGCAAGAGAGAGCTGTCAGATGCACAGTAGATGGCCTGCCTGTCATCCTGTCTGCAAAGGCCCAGATTATGATATGAGACTGTCATGTGGGAGGAGGGAGGGAGGGAGGGAGGGAGGGAAGAACAAATCCATCCTCCACCACCTGTACCTGAAGAGTACACCATAATCCTGCGAACTATTCATGAGAATCTCACGAGACATTTTCCTTTGCCCTTTTCAGTTTTTGAAATTCTTTAGGTCATCAGTTCAGAACTAATGATCAGCACTGAACTGGTACAGTTGTACCCCAAGGGATCCTTCCAGATGTGATTCTGAATGTACTGAGGCTAGCAGTATCTGCACATTCTGCACAGCTCTACAGCTGCATTGCATTTGGAGGCACCTTTCTCCCATGCCACTTCCCCCTACTGTCAAGGTCAAGGATTGCTTTTGGCTGTGACAGACGGGGAATCTTTGAACCCAGGAAATATCCCCCATGGTGCATTTTCTGGGTTCAAATGCCAGGAATGCTGCTAAGGGAACCAGTAAATCCCCCAGATTCTCAATGGCAGCAGTGCTAGGTAGGGAAGTGCACAAATATTTTCTTTGCATTTGAATCTGAGTCGAATCAAATGTCCAAACATTTGATTTGATATGAATGTTTAGAATCTGAATGCAACAAAATCCGATTCGAATCGAATACATTTGAAACTATTCATTTGAATGTTAGATTTGAATCTGAAGATACGAATGTTGTCAACATTTGTTTGTGTTATACATATCTGTATGCATTTTGTACACATCCTGTTTTCTCCCATACGCATCCTGTTTGCATCCCATATTATAAGAGCAAATGCGTACAGCTACATATGTATTTGTACTCTTGAATGTTTCAAATCATTCAAACGAATGTTTTGAAACATTCGAAATTCATTCAAATGTTTAAATTCGAACGTGAAGACATTCTATTCAAATCAGAATGTCCACATCCGAATTTGACTGAATTTGGCTGAATTTTGAATGTTTAGAACATTCGTGCACATCCCTAGTGCTAGGATCAACACCATGGGGCACGAGAAGTCTTCAGACTTCCCCAGTAAGATGCTTGTATGAGCACGGTGAAGGGAGTGCATGCAGATGCTACGCTATTCCTGCCCCTGCAAGGTACGAGGAAAGGGGCAGTGTTGAGCAGACCCTGCAAGCACCGCACCCTCATGCTGCACCCAAATGACCATAAAGGCACCTGGCTTAGGATCCGTGTTCTTCTCCGAACACATCAAATGAGTTTTGATGGGGGAGGCAAACTGATTCTAATGATCACATAATGCACTGGGTGCTGCTGCATGAGGCAGGAAGTAGCTCCAAAATGTTCTTTTTCACCAGCTGGTGTGGCGTCCCTTTGGAACTTTTCTCCCTTTCTCTGCCGAGTCGCTGATAAATATCTGATGTTGCTTTTCAGGAGATGAGTCATGGCATGACAGAAATATGAGCAATTGCATAAATCAGTGAGTGAAGAATGAGTGCTGACTGATCTTTGATGCAGGTACTGGAAGCACATAGAGGTGATCTGCTTAGCACAGACTGATGTACCGTTTCATTTTATGCAAAGGAGGCAAGATGATGTGATTATTCTGGACTTGGACACAGAATGACAGAAGATGTCTTGCTGGCTTGAACTCAGGTATTAAGAAAGTTGAAAGCAAAGGCTCTTTTTGCACTCACCTGCTGTTAAGCTGGGATCTGTGGGTCCAGAATAGCCAGCCCCACACCATCATGAACCCAGGAAGAATTGTCTTCTGCATGCCTCTTCTGTTCTGGATTAGGGTTAGACCAATTAAATGGGTGTACCTAATGGGTCTACCAATGATCCAGATTAAAGGCCTCCCTGATCTGTTCCACACTCTGTCTAATGCAGCAGACACAGCAGACCAGTGGCTGTGTGACTGAATTAGCATGCAGATCTGTGAGGTCTAGATATGTACTATATGGTCTTGATGTGTATCATATGCATTAAGAGTTTGTGCAACAAAGGCTATCCCAAAATCAATACATTTATTCTTACAATTATTGTGGTTTGATGAAGCCCAAAGATGCTTTCAGGAAACCTGTGCCTCTGCTGAAAACAAAGCAATCCTGTATGATAGACAAAACTGTGAAAGAGACGTTGCCACCTGGCAAATTTTAAACACCAATTGGCAGAATCAAGACACCAATTGGTTCAAAGCTTTACAGTCCAACCATTGATTCAGCACCTGATCAGGCTTAGCTAATTGTAGCACCATTTTTGGGCTCCTGTATACATCATACAAGCCTCTTCTTCTTATATCTCCAAATAGCAAAAGGCAGCCTTGTGTGGCTTGGGGCTGGGTCAGCTTAGGACACAAAACCGTCTCTAGGAAATCATGCGGAAACTGTGCAAAGTTTGTCCAGCTGGTATGTGACCTGCTGCATTTTATGTCTGCTGGCTGGATAAACTAGACAGCAAATGGCATAAATCAGTCATATATGTACTATTTGTCCTAAAACAGGAAATTTGTATGTCGTGGGAATAAACCATCAGACTTTCAGACAGGAAGATTTTCAAGTATAATATTTGTCCATGCAGAAGTAATGTACTGGTCATTTTGTTTCTAAGGCTGCTTCTAGAAACAAAAAGCAGCTCAACAGTAGTTTAGAGATACTGGAATGTGGACCCTAGTGTTTTCACTCCATCTCTAATCCACATTCAAATTCAAAGAATGCAAATGTACCACCACCACCACCCCCTTTGCTTTTAATTTGGATTAGAGCCACTAGGATGTAGACGTTAACCACCCTTAAGCTCAGCAGTGCTCTCTCCCCCCTGGGTCAGTTCAAGCATCTGTGGGATGCCCTTTGGGAACACACCAGCAAAGCAATGGGCAGCATTTCTGACCATAAAATGCCATGCAGTGTATTTCTGTTCTGGAAAACTGACAGGCTGGTGTGCCAAGATCTAAGAAGGGCTTGTGGTTCTAGCAGTGGCTCACTAATCACTTCCACCAGTTTGGCTGTTGATGGTCTGACCCTATGCAATTATATGTGATGTTAGGACCAATTCCAAGTTTAAAACTCTGTCTACATATGCTTAAAAAAAAAGTGACTCAAGAGTATCTTAGGTTCTTTCTGCACTGAGCCTTATACCAGATTTTATTCCAGAATAGGGTCCTATTCTTTCTTGATAGTGCGAGCTACAGCAAGCCCTGGGTAGAACCTGTCTTAGTCTACAGTAGCATGCAGAAAGACCACTCCTATTCTAGGATATAATTTGGAACCAGGGACAGTGAAGAAAGGACCTTAGAGTTGGAAGCATGTGGAAATAATATTTGGTCTAGTGGTTAGGAAGCCAGACTCTTATTTGGGAATAATTCCATCTCTAATCCACCTCCAATGCATTCTGGAGATGCATTTTTTGGCCTTTAATGTATGTTAAAGATGGAGTAAGATTTGCCATCTCTGAGCTGCCTCTAAGGTTCCTTCCTTCCTTCCTTCCTTCCTTCCTTCCTTCCTTCCTTCCTTCCTTCCTTCCTTCCTTCCTTCCTTCCTTCCTTCCTTCCACAGCCTTCACAGAAAACCAGGAAAGGGAATATTTCCTTTTTCTGAGATGAGTGGTCTTGATTCTTAAACATCAAGGTTTTGATGACTAAGAAAGAAACTGGGTGAAACACTATCAGGTGTACCTCTTAACAACATTGCATCCCCAGTAGGCTGAATAAAAGCAACAGCAAAGCACTTGATCAGTGTCACCCATGACTCTTTGAACCTGTCAAATCAGGAGACTGATAATGTTTCTCACTCCTGCATCGCTGGACCTTTGTGTATGCATGCTGACGACAACCTAATTTCAAATCTATCACCATGACCTTCCTGGAAGCAAGACACAAAGCCTTTATTGTACTTTGTCAAAATGTTATGTTCCTGTGAACATCCATTTGGAGGTGGCACAGGAATTTTCAGTGATAGCAACTATGTCTCAAGGGCTATTATGTACTTTCAAAAATAAGAGATTCGAGGAAACAGAGAGTTGTGGAAAGAGGAACAGAGCAGCGATAAAGAGATAAATTTTGCAAATAGCCTGTTCCTCAGATCAAGGCATGATTTGGGGAGGTGAAATCAAGGTTTCCACTCAGAATGGTTCTTCAGCACTGCAGATATGTGTGCTACCTTGGCATATTTCTGAAGGACTTTTCTATTTAAAAGATTATCTGATGCCACTCTAGTTTAAATAAGTGTAAAAGAACAGAATGGAGATCCTGAAGTTCATCCAATCAAGGGAAAAATTAGATTGAAATATAGATAAATAAGAACTGTATTAAACACAATGATTCAATGATTATAATCAAAAGGTGTAACCTCCAGAATTTATGTACCTTTATATTTTATTGTAGAACTGTATGTTTATGAATGTACATGATGGTGATGATGATATCTTGTTTGCTGTGTGTTACTGGTGTGTTATGTCAATAATAATAATAATAATAATAATAATAATAATAATAATAATAATAATAATAATAATAATAATAATAATAATAATAATAATAATAATAATAATAATAATAGTGTCAGTGCCTAAAGATCTTAGTGGGCACTTGAAAAACATTGGCATCAACAAAATATCCATTTGCCAGCTATAGAAAGCCATTTTCTCGGAATCTGCTCATATCATTCGCTGATACATCATTCAGTCCTAGGCACTTGGGAAGGGCCCGACTAGTGATAACAATGACCAAAACCAGCATAATCTTGTTCATTGTGTGTTACTGCTGTGTTATGTCAACAACAACAACAGAAAAAACTATTCACACCTGAACAGGAAATGCAGCAACAACGTTATCTCACCATCTGGAAACCTTTCTCACCCCAAACTATTGGAATTCACTATATATTTCAAACTTGTTTTGAACTAAACTTTACAACTAGACTATACTTATACAAACTGGTGCCATTTTGGGGTGGTGGTAGTGGATAAGCAGCTGCCTTATGGCCTGGGCAAATAAATTTAACCTTCTTTGTATTACATCTATTAACATTTCATAGAAGTAAAAAGGTGCATAACAGATACAGGAGTTTACATAAGAATATCAGAA
The DNA here is from genome assembly GCA_023333525.1 of Aspidoscelis tigris stejnegeri. Classification (NCBI taxonomy): domain Eukaryota; kingdom Metazoa; phylum Chordata; class Lepidosauria; order Squamata; family Teiidae; genus Aspidoscelis; species Aspidoscelis tigris. The sequence goes on along the minus strand of JALMGA010000007.1, from coordinate 27,242,389 downwards.
CATAAAAGGAACCCTACTGGATCGGGTCACAGCCCATATAGTCCAGCATTCTGTCTCACACAGTCACCTGCCATTGCTTCTGGGCACTCTTAGGCAGAAGGCAAAAGCAAAAGTTCCCTTCAAATGGCCTTCACCTGCTCTCAGTTCCTTTCGCCTGTCTCCCCAACTGGGTATCCATTCTAGTAGTCACTGATTATACCACCTGTCCTCTATGAATTTATCTAATCCTTTTTTAAAGCCATTCAGATTGGTTTTAAGAGTTTACACTCCCAAGTCAATTCCTAATCACTCCAACAATAACAAAAACAGCCCACCCCAAATAAACTATCCTGCTTGCAAATATCTATTTTCTTCTTTTGGGTGACCCTTCTTAATGATTAAGGTGACATTCCAGAGTATTGCCATTACGGAAATCTGATAAAAATGTCAGGTTTCCCATAGTAGCGAATACTTGCCTCTGTCATTGCTCTTGTAAATACCTGGAAGAAAACTGAGCACACAAAAAAATAACAAAGTGCAGTGGGTGGGCACTTATCTGGCTTCTAGGTATTTGCAAGAGGAACTATCAAGAAAGACATCAGTAGACATAGGCAAAAGTCTATGATTGTCTTTGGGGTCTGGCAGGAAAGGGAAGAGGCAACCTCAGGATTTTCTTTAGATCCTGCAATTGCCTCTTGTTTGGTCTTGTGGTTAGAGCCCCACCTACCTCACAGAGTGTCTGTTGTGTGGAGAAGAATAGAAAGCTTTGTCAGCTGCTCTGAGTCCCCTTAATGGGAAAAGCGGGGTATAAAAGGCAACTCTTCTTGTTTTCCATAGAACCATTTTCATGCAGTGTGGACTCTGCCATAAATATAAAATATATATAATTTTATTCTGGCTCCAAATATTTTCATATCCACTCCAGCTCCACACTTTATTGCTTCACTGTGTTAAGAAATAGTTGGGAACCCTTTTTCTTCTTTCTGTATTAAGTTTCTACCACACTTTCTTGGATTACCAACAACTGTGTTTACATTCTATTCTGGCTGAGTGTGTATGATTGTGGCTTCAGCCAGGGGGCAAGGTTCCTGAGATGTCAGTGTGGGTTACAACTATAAATAAAAGCAGTTAAGAAAAGTAGAATTTATTCTCTATCCCCCTCCTGTTCTAATTCTGGGTTTATTCTTAGACTGAACATTATGAACTGCTTCTAAATTTATTCTGTAGTTACACATTGTAGGCAACTGTACTGGCTTGGTTTGTGAAATCCTCTCCGTATTCCATCACATTTTTTCATTTATCACATATAGGCCCCACAGATTTTAGATATACACCTATGTGTAAAAGAAATAACAGGATGCATATGTCAAGTCTACATTATAGTAGCAATTCACATGTGGTAACAGGAAGAAGAAAACACCTCTGAGGTGCTATAATGAAAGGCAATATTACATAACAATTTAACAGAGAATACAGAGTACAGGCCCCATAGCTAAGGGAAGAGAAATAACAACAACAACAATGTTTATTTATAATGCCTCTTACACCAAAGGGCAGCACAAAACAATGTATACAATCATCACATCAGAGAAATACAGCAAGTAAAGCAATCCATTTCAGTAAAAAATAATCAATGTACAGAATTCCATTTCAGTAAATAAAACATCAATGTACAGAATTCTAATAATAAGCTATGTAATCTAAGAAACTATCAAATAAGACCAACTAACACATAAACCATAAGACCAATTAACACAAGACAGCTTAAAAATATCAAAGGAGAAACCAAACAGAAATTGCAGCAGAGCAACAACAACCAACCCAGATGTCCCTCCTCTCCTCCATCTTCAGCTGAAACCCATACCTAAAGGAGGCCATGGCAAAGAAAGAGGAATATGGTATACAATTTACTCTTCTGCTGTTCAGGAACTCTTAACATGTTAATTTTATACGTTATAACCCGCCCTGAGATCTTTGGGTATAGGGCAGGATAAACATTTAAACATCAAATAAATAAAAGAGATTATGGCAAGCAGACCACTTCTGACCATTGATACACAGCACCTCACGGTTAGGTCTGTGATGAGGTTCAGATATGGGGGATGATTGTACTGGGGCTTACCTCAATGGGCAATATACATAATTAATCACACCTATTTACTTAATTAGATGTCATGGTTGTATATTATCTCATCTCTGCCAAGGAGAAAATAAATCCTTGCTAGAGATGTGAAGAATTGTCCTGACAGGGTCGAATAAGATCACTTTGTCTTGTTCAATGCGGATGGAAGAGTTGTACTATCTTGGGCTGGATCCAGACAGGGCTTAAAATACGGGATTATCCCAGCACTATATTAAGATTTCCACACTTATCCACAGCAATCCCTGCATAGCCCTGGGATATAGGATTGAAATTCCAGCATATCACTGCTTTGTGAAAATCAACTTCTAACCCAGGTTTTCCCAAAATAGCAATATGGCTTAACCTAGTATGGATGCTTCTTCCCAGAATCCATCTTGAAAAAAAATGCCACTTTGCATGTGCTCTTCTGGATATTTCATGCCATCAGAATACCCAGATGTACCCATCACAGCACTGTGGGAGCAGCGCTAGACAAGATAAGGATCAGGGCTTGCCCTGCAATTTTGCTCTGTCATCTGGCAGGGACAGCAAGACTCCATTGTGGGAGCTAAACAAAATCCCATATTTTGCTTTCACCATCCGTAGGTAGCCTTGATCAGTGACTCTATCTCGAGAATTAGGAGTAAGCTTGCCAAGGACAGAGGGTGAGATTCACTGTAAGCCTCATCCCTCATGAAAAAATGTACAGAATATTCAGAAAACACAAGCAGTTAAAAATCCACAACACATATGTAGGCATTCAAGAAGAAAAAGAAAATTCACCACTAATTAAGTCTCCTCTTCTGTTAACCTGTGACCACTATAGAGCCACAGGGCAAGGAACTCAGCAAGGTCACCTCTTTGAAAGTCTCCTACAATCAACCAATTAATAGGAAAGTTTAATGTTTCCTGGCACTCTTAGATTTTCTACCCAGAACTGAATGCTCTTGCCTGTAAATCAGGCATGTCAAAGATACGGCCCGCGGGCCGGATGCGGCCCGCGGGGCGGTTTAATATGGCCCACAGCCGCCCGCGCCCGCCGCGGCCCACCGCCCACCGCCGCGGCCCCCGCCCGCCGCCGCCCTCCTTGGGCGCGAAGGAGGCGAGGTGAGGCGACGCAAGGCGAGCAAGCGCATGGCGGGACCCTCCATTGCCCGGGCGCCGCCATGGACAGCCAGCCCCTCCCTAGCCACGCCCCGGCCACGCCCCAGCCCTCCTCTGTGCCCTAGCCACGCCCCCTGCCATGCCCCCCGCCCCTCCTCTGTGCCCCGGTCACGACCCCGGTCACGACCCCTGGCCCTCACAGTATATATTTTTTTTGAATCCGGCCCTCGGCCGGATTGAGTTTGACACCTCTGCTGTAAATTAAAGGTGTAGAGTTAAAACAATGGATCATGTACGGGATGGGTAAGAGTATTTTCTTGAACTATTCTCCTCTAGCAATCGGAGTAAAAAAATATGCACATCTCTCTCTGATTATTGCCTTTTAATTCTGTGACACATTCACAAATGTACTGGCAACAGTACTGGCTGGGTAGAAATGTATCCCAACAACAGAAGAGCCTAGTTTCTTTTTCCTATTATTTGGATGAAGATTGAAAGTTGGGGTTCTAATGACCACTTTTCAGGCATCAGCTATGGAATCTGATTATACCAACAAAATGCAACCAAACAAGAGGTCTGCAATTTCACCTTTCAGTTGAAAGTTGTTGTGGAAATCTTATTAATTCTTACTTCACCACAATTATTTGCCTCAGTTTATTGGATCTATTACCAGAAAAACTGAGTTCAGTCTGAAGGATCTGCTCCAAATTCATTATCTTGAAGGGTTCGTCGAGTGGCTTAGCATTTTCAGTTTCCAGCATGTCTTTGACTCTGTCTTCTGCAAGGGACCAATGGTATATGTCATAAAAAGGTCATCCTTCTACTCAAAGTTAAAGTTTTGGGCTACAGATAAAATCAGATGCACTAATGACAGTCGAAACTTAGAACGAAATGAGGTGGAAGCTAGAACTAAACACCTTGGCCCCTTTGAGATTAGATTTCCTTTTCTAATGAGGTAATTAACACCATGCGACTTCACAGAGTAGTTTTTTTTAATTGCTTCTCTTGATTGCTTACAGCTGTGAGTCTAGAACTTTATACCTACATCTCTGTTGTATATATTACATCTCTTGGTAGTGTGAATCCTTATGGTGAATTTTGTAAGTTCTTTCTATTGCTCACTTTCATAATTCATTTTTAAATGCATTATTTATTGTTTTATATATGGATTTGTTACTTCAGTATGAATTATTATTTTGTATTATATTTAGTTTGAAGGATGTTTCCATGTTGAAACACATTGGATACTGTATCAGGGAGAATGGGAGCTCTCTTTCACATCTCTTCTGAACACATAAAGTGAAGGTGCCTGACACACCTCAGACTATTCCACAATCTGGGAGCCATTACTGAAAAGGCCCTATCCTGGGTGCCCACCTCTTTTGCTGCTGAGCATAGTGGTACAACTAGGAGGGCATCCCCTGCAGTTCTAAGGGCATCGGTAGGTCGATATGGGAGGAGGTGTTCCTTTAGATATTTGTAGCCTATATCATTTAGGGCCTTATAAGTTAAATTTAGTCACATCAGCCTGTTTTGGGCTTTTATAATTGTTTTCTTAATCTTTAAACTACACTGTCATTAAGTATGTATGACTGTGGTTTTAATTAGGTGCCAAGTTTTATGCATTTATTTACTAAATTTCTATAGCTACCTATTAACCAAAGATTCTCTGGAAAGTTTGCACTGTGATAAAAAAACTGTAGTATCAGTGTGATCTAACACAAGCTCTTTTAGAAAAAAATAACCAAGTAAAGAAATTGTGTCGGTCACTCTTCTGTTGGTTAAACAAATGTGTACTTTGTAAAATCATTATGTAAACTCAGTTTGCCAGCATTAGGAATGCATTGTGAGTACTCATGTGGTAATGAAAACAATTAAAAGATCAGAAGACGTTTGCAACGAGCCATTTAAAAGAATCAGGGTGATCTGGAACATAGAAGAAGAAATCTAAGTTAAGTGTGTAGTTTATCTTGTTAATAAGACTAATTAAAAACATGATCAAAGTGTGGGAAACTCAGTAGGATCTAAAGACAGCAGATGAGCAGCTATGACTCTTAATTTCTTTCAATAAAGGAGTGACAAAATATTGGATAAAACTGAGATAAATCCAAAATTAATGAAAAATGAATAAAGCACATCATTTACATTTTGACACACAGTGTCCCACAGAAGTTTAGGAATGGTGGCTAGCATTCACATTGGGAATGCCGGTCCCATCCCAAATCTACCTGGAACTGACCCTGCCGCAGGGTAAGTGCAAATGCTGCCATCTGGCAGAGCGCACCTAAACACAGCAATGGTCATGCAGGCTGGAACTTGCTTTGGTGACTGGACAGCATGGGACATGATTGTGGAACCAAAGCCACAGCTGCAGACGTTGTGCCCCCCCCCCCCAGCAGCCTTCACGTGGAAATACTGTAGGTGCATAGGCTACATCTAGGGCCATAGAAGGAGGTCCTTACTGCTCCAGTTATCAAGCAAGGGGATAGCCATACACACACTGGGACTGCTCCGAGATGGAAGTGACTCTGCAGTGTGCATCCCTGGCCATCCCCGGGGGCCAAGTATGAAAGGATCCATGTTCTCTGGACCTTTTCATCCCTTGAATTAAATGTCATAAAGCTGTCAGTTTGACGCATATTTATCTTTTTTGAGCTACATTTTCCTGATTCATTTATTTGCATTTTTATCCTTCCCTACACCTAAAGATTTCACTCTTCTTAGCTAAATACCCTATGGTCCTTTCTACACTAAGACTTATTATGTATTGTATCCCAAAATAGGGACCAGCCATCTGTGTGCTACAGTAGTGTAGATTATGGCAAGCCTGTGAATGGCATGTCCCTCTTCTGTGATATAATTCAGAATAAGGCTCAGTGCAGAAAGGGTCTATGACACTAAAGCCTTGTTCCCACTCATGGAACAAAACTCTATTTACAATGCTTTAAAACAAAGCAAATGAGCATCTGGCAATCACAGTCGACCCAGAAATGTGTCCCCACAGGAAAATGATTAAAAACACTTCCAAAAAACACATTGGGGAAAGTGAGTCTTTTTTCTCCGCACCCTTTGCCCACCCTCTCTTCCCATTGGGTTTGATCTGATGACGTGGCCAAGGGTGGGGAATCCCAGCTGCCCCTCCCTCCTGAGCCTCCCTCCTTTCTTCAAAAGGGTCCAAAGACACAAACATCTAGGAGATCAAAAAGCCAGTGATCAAACCCCCTCGATTCAAACACACACACACACACACACACACACACACACACACACACACACACACACACAGTGCCCGCTTTGGCAGAGAGACAAGCCAGAAGGTGGAGGCGTTTGCAGGTGTGGCGGGAGCTGCCAAACACTCCTGTGCACATACACACACACTTGCGCACTCCCCCGCAGGAGCTGAGCAAGTGAGTGAGCGAGCGAGCAATGCTGCCGCTGCCGCGGGCGGATAAAAGGGTAGGGATGGACTCAGGGCTGCCACTTCCTTGCTTCTCCCAGTTCCTGCAGCTTCCCCCCTTCCCCCTTTTAAAGATCAAGGGAGGACGCTGCGAGGGAAACAGGCAGAATTGTGCAGGCAGGACCGCTTGTGAAGGGCAAGAATCCTCCCTGCCTCTTTCCTTGACCTTTAGGCATGCGTGTGCATGAGGGGAAGCGTGGGTGGGAAAGGAAGCATTGTTATAAGGTGTGAAGTTGGTGAATTGTTACAATGAAACCATCTGGTGTAGAGGGGAAATCTGGCATTTTAACTGACAAGGGGCTGCCCTGCAGGGTGAAAGTCCACCCATTTCATGACACGTCTATCCCAATAATGCTGTAGCATTCCCATAGCAATAAGGAAGAAGTGTTTTAAAAGCAAGAATGGAAAAAAAACCTGAAAAAAACAGGTGTTTATTTATTCCATTTTCTAGCCAAATAATCCTCCAAAAAAACCCCTGAAACGGATTGGTAATGAGGATCCAAACCGTTGCTAAACCACTTTAAATGATTGGTAATGGGGACAAAGAGGATCCAAACCATTTTTAAATCACTTTATTCCATGAGTGGGAATTCACCCTTTGTGTTCAATCATTTACTTTCCATTTACCCTTTTAGTTTGTGTCTGCCTTTGTTGTTGTCCAGTGCATCAACTGTCTTCCTACTAGCTGGCTTTCTTCTTCTAACGTATTTAAATAAATAGATTGTTAAATAAATACATTAAATAAATGTTTAAATTATCTGTCTTTACGGGTTTGGCAATATGCTCCCCCAATTTTTTTATTTTTATTTTTTGCATCCTTTATTGTCTGTCTGGGTTTTTTTCCTGCCAAAGTTTGCATTCCCTTTTTTCTTCATTAGAATTAGTGAAAAGTGACCCAAACACATAATTTTTGTTTTGACACCACAGAATGTTGTTGAAGACTACAAGAAAAAAAAAATTGCCTTGCTGAGTCATGTTCTCTGGACCAGACAGTTATTCATTCAACTTCATTAATCTCTTTGGTCATTTTTTAGTTTTCTGTCAATGCCTACCAGAATACTGGGATGGTTATTGTTCCAAAACTGGACATAGCCATTTGTGAATTGATAGAGAAATTGCAGGACATGACTTTTATGAGATGTTGAATTGATCTTGCATTCTGATCAAAATGAACTTTCTTCAATATGAATCAAAGGGGAGAATGTGGGAGGCTTCGCCTTTGCATGTGAACATCCATTGAATGTTTGCGAGCAAAAGGAACTCCTCGATCCCCTCCCTTGACCCCTGCCTCACCACCCCGCTCACCTTTTGCCATCACTGCCGCTGTTGCCACCACACCCTCCTTGGAGGCTCATGTAGGCCTTCCAGAGGTGAGTGTGCAGGTTTTGAGTTCACCTCCATCCAGGAATCACGTAAAATCTCAAGAGATTTCCCAGGATTTCCTGGGTGGGAGCAGACTCTAAACCTGTGTGAGCACCTCTGGAAGGCCTAGTGGATCCTTGGAGCAGGGTGCTTAGTGAAGCCTTGGAGCAGCAGAGGCTGCAGCTGTGGCTGGATTTCCATGTAAGCTTCAATGAAGGCCAAAGGGGGGTTATGAGGCTACAAGTGTTTGAGTCGTATGAATTTGTACGAATTGCAAACATGACAAAAGTTTTTTGGCCATCCCTAATGTTAAAGACACAGGAGACCCATTCGGCAGTACACCAAAGCATGCCACCAAAATGGGTCCTCCAGTGGCTCCAAGGCTAGGAATTTTCACAACCCTCATAGTCCAGCTCCAAAACTTGTATGACATTTGGCCCCAGTGTGGGGGGTAGTCTGAAAAGATAGCAATGTTCCATGCCATGCTTGGCGACATTCAAAACCAGCAGGCCTTGCTGGTCCAGACCACTGGTTCAGATCCAAGCCTTTCAGTACAGGAAGGTCCTATGTCTTCATTTTGATACTTCTAATTTTTTAAATTCAAACAAAAAAGAAAAAAAAGAAAAGAAAAGATCATTTAACACTATAATCCTCCTGGAATGAGTACTCAATTTGAATAGAATGCTGCACTGATATTTGCATCTGCTGGCAGGTTAAGAATAGCTATCAGGTGAGAATAATTGGGCAGATAAAGGAAAAAGTTTGTCCTTTTGGTATGTAACAAGTGTGATTCACTTCAAATGGGATTTTAGTGAACCAAGAAACCACAAAATCAAAGCAAGTTCTAATCTTTACTATGAATAAAAATGAAACCACTGGCCAAGAGCAAATTCAGCAGCAGCACCTTTATAAATCAGATATTCTCCTGTAGCCCTGAGCTCCAGGTAATTGAAGATGGCTTTGATATACCACTACTAGGGCAAAAAATGCAATTCAAGTGATGGATTTCAATTTGCAGTTTCACAGTGTCACCTGTATATGTACTGAAGAGAACAGGTGGGTGAGTGTTGTTGCCATCTGTCAGAGGCCTGCTGTTGTGGAATTTAAAAAAGAGAGCAGGCTAGTGAGCAAAATCAAAAAAACCCTTTTCTTTAAGCTCATCTGTCTTGGAATACATGGACATTGCTCTAAGGTCTCAAAGAGCTGCAGGAGAAAGATAGAGGGCATGTCCAGACAGGGTTAAAAATGCATGTGGAATGTGTAACAGCATTCAATTTGACAGTCAGGTTTTATGATTTTCTACTGTTGCTGCACATTATAACCCAAAACTTTAAGAAAGCTTCCAGAGTAGTGGGGAAAATTCAGGTGTGATGCCCACGCACTGACTGCACATGATGTGCAGTATTTCCAAGTCTGGATACAGCCTAAAATGTAGTTTTAAGGACTTTCGCTGCAGAGTATTCTGTTACTCCTCATTTTTCTGCATGTTTGGGTGAACTTGTGAGAACTCACTTTCACCCAAGAATATGTGGAACTATCAGAACTGAGCATGCAGGGAGGAACACAAACAGAAAAATCCTCACTGCTTGCAATGCCTAATACATGGAGCATTACCTATAGGTGGGGGTGAACCATTTCCCCTCCAGAAGCACTTTGGAGTGTAGGTGAACCACATGTTTTTAATGTGATGTCTGGAGGAGAGAATGCTTTGCCTATAGAGTGGTGCTTGGGAATCTCCATTATTCTGTATGAATTTACAGTGTGATGTGAACCATAGCCAGAATCCCATTGCAGCTGCCTATAATCTGCAGGAATTCATTTGATTGCAGTGCTTCAGCTTGATCCTTGAAGCTATTGAAAAATGTCATACAATTTGAGTTATATCTGATCATTCCACTTTGGTTAGTCATTCATAGGATTATCAGCCCCCTTCCCCCATGTTTCTGCTCTAGGCCTTATCCCAGAATAGAGGCTTGTCGTCCACATGCTAGTGCAAACTATGCCCTGCCACAGTCCATGCTAGCATGTGGACAAGAGATATATATTTCAAGATATAATTTGGAATAAGGCCCAGTCCAGAAATGGCCTTTGCCTCTTCCTTCCAGTCTGTAGCCATAGCAGCAGTTGGAGAGGCGCTTCAATTCATGATATGACATTTAGCTGCTCAGGTGAAATGGGAAAGGAAGGAATATAGTGATTCCCAAGATACCCCTGGACATATGTTGATTGTTTCTGCCATTCCTTTTTCTTTACCTTGTTTGCCTAAATAAGGCAGCTAAATCTGAATAGGTAATTTTATTTTGTTTTATTTATGTGGCTGAGTTGAACTGTGTGTACTAGTTGAGTTGTTTCAATCCTCCACAATAACTGCTGTGGGTGAATTCAGGAATATGGAGGCAGTTTGGTCACAACAAAGGTTTTAAGTGACTTGAATGTTCCCCACATCTGTTCTAAAACACAGGAATACTTGTTCTTTATTTTCTCCCAAACAAGCCCATTGATTTCCCATACTATTGCAGTTTTATCTGGTATGTATCTGTTTCAAAGCTTCATCACTGATAAACACCTTCTTTGTGGTGGCCCCCTGTTTGTGGAATTCACTCCTCACTGTGATGCATTTTGCCCCCATTGCTGTCCTATCTTTGGCTGAAGAGGTAGCTTGCTCTCCTCTTTCAGCTGTTATCATTGTTTTTAGCAAACTGAATTTTAATTGTGTTTACAGTGCTTGTGTTTTAATTGTAATCTGCTCCGAGGGTATAGGGTATAGAGTGAAATGTTAATATAACAAAATCTTCATAAAGGAACCTACAAGAATAATAAACTCACCAAGGATTTTGAAAATAATCCATCACCACTACCTTTAAAAAAAAATAGAGCAGATCAATGGGCAGAAAACATTTAATAAACCTTGTTTGATATTTGAAACTTGCATTTTATATATTTATTAATATACATGCATGATTTTGTCGTATTCACTGCCGGTGGCCTACAAAGATGAAATAAGGAAACCTTTGTCATTAACCAGGACAGATTCTCTTGTGCGGAAACAGAACTACCAAGCAACTAATGCTGTGTTCAGACATAACAAAAGGGGCAACTTGAAGGCACTTTGAGGACACTAGTGTTTACGCCTGCCTGTACCAAACCATTCTCCAGTCCACTTTTTGAGCACAGAGTGTTTAGGGGAGGGGGGAGGAAAGGGCCAGATTGGTGTATGAATGATCCCACTTTGAAATCTTTCTTGAGGTGCCTCAGAGATGCTATTTTTTCTTTTCACTGTTTCCACTCACAGTCTTAAGTTGGAAAAAGGTTGTGGGGATTGTTTGTTCTTCCTAGCAGTTGGGAATTCATGGCTGCTTAGCCAGCTAATGTACTGTGTGATTCAAGCAAGTGACCCTGAAGAAAATAAACTACACAGGTGCTTTCAAGGAGCTAGAGGATTACTGAGGCCTGACTAATTCAAACCATCAACACCAGGGTTGCCTCTTAAAAATGTTTTGGTGGCGGAGCAGTTCAGAATCACAAGTTGTTCGTGCAGAGTAACCACAGGCATATGGAAATTGCAGTGATGTCAACCATGCCAGCGGCACTGTTTTAAAAATGGTCATCAGGATGGTTGTTATCGCTGTTACTCCTTGAGATGCTGCCTTCTATAAGAAGCATGAGAAATATAGCTGAACCGCTGCAGTTAGATTTTAAACAGCAAACACATTGTAGACACACCATTTACAACATTGTACAATGTGAAGGATACGTTTTCACTTGTGTTCCTATAGCCTAAGATATTAATGTAAGTATAACCTTTTAAAAGCATTAACTTTTATTTTATTTTATTGGGCTGAGAGGAAAATGCTGTTTCCTGCAGCAGAGCAGGGTGCGTCTAATGTGCTGAAAGGAAGACACTTTCCTAACTACCCCCTTGTCCCTCCCCAGGGAAGTGTGAATTGTATTTGGATAACATTCGCTCCGCAACACAGTTTTGTTCTTACTTGACTACTATTTTCCTCATTTGCTCTTACTTTTATACACCACTTGTCTCATTTAATGTAAGCTTAGAAACTTGCAGTAATGGGATTTATTTATTTATATTTTGATCCTACCCTATACCTGAAGGTTTCAGGCATAAAAACAGTATATGAGGAAAGAAATACTTTGGATTTATTTGTCTGAATGACTATCCAGCTGTTCTCTGTGATTGACAAGTGATCTGACTCCAGTCCAGATCTACTACACTATGTGACACCGTTCTCCAAGCACCTCAAACACTTCTCCTAATGCGGATGGCTTGGAGATCTGGAGCTTGGTGTCACCTGCACATAAATGGTACTCCACTCCAAACCTCCTGATGACACTCCTAGACTGAATTCCCATTGCCACTTTAAAACCGTTTCAAAACAGTTTGGAGCCTCGTCGTTCCCACCCCCAATAAATTAAAACGGTTTCAAAATGGTTTGGATCATCGTCGTTGCCACCCCCAATCAGTTTCAGGGGTATTTTGAGGATTATTTGGCTTAAAAACGGAATAAAGAAAAACCTGATTTTTCAGGTGTTTTTTTTTTCTGGTTTTGGCTTTTAAAATGCTTCTTCCGTATTGCTGTGGGAATGCTAGAGCAGTATTTGGGCAAATACGTCATGAAATGGGTGGGCTTTCACCCTGCAGGACAGCCCCTTGTCAGTTAAAATGCCAGGTTTTCCCTGTACAGCAGCTGGTTTCATTGTAACAATTCACCCACTTCACACCTTATAACAATATTTCCTTTCCCACCCACATATTTTACAGAGTTAAAGGTTGTACGTGTGGAAAACTGGGTTACATTAAAAGGTTTACTTCCGGCAGCTCTCAGTCCATCTCTCCCTCTCACCCGCCTGCCATGGGGGCAGCACTACTTGCTCGCTCACTTACACAGCTCCCATGGGGGAGTGTGCAAGTGTGTATGTGTGTGTGTGCTCAGGTGGTGGCAGCAGCAGAGCAAGTGCTGTGTTGATCCAAGGGGAGCCTCGCCTCGCCTGGGCAGGGAGGAGGAGGAGGAGGTCGCCCAGCCTCGGCTCGGTCTTTCTAACTGGCTAGTGGATCCAGTGAAGTGAGCAGGTGTCCCTCCCTCCTTTCTCTCTTTCTCCCACCCACCCAGCCAGGGTGCTTTTTTCGGGGGGGGGACCCCTGCTGGGGATGGTGGGTGTGGAGGTGAGCGTGCGAATGGGGCTTGAGTTGCAGCCACTGCCACGCACCCTGGGCAATAGGGAGAGAGGGGTAGGAGAAGGCTGAGGAGGGGAAAGAATTGCTTTCCCCAATCTGTTTTTGGAAGCATTTTAAGTGTTTAAGAGTGGGGACACAAAATTGAGGATGAATTCGATTGCCAGATGCTCCTTTGCTTCCTTCTAATGCACTTTACATATCGATGTAGATTGCGATGTAAATAGCTTGCATATTGTGCTTTATTTCTTGAATGGCAATTCACCCCTGATGGCTTCATATAAAACTCCACTAATCAATTCCTAGGGTATTGAGCAAGAACCTTCTACAACAGGAAATAGGAGTTAAACCATCCTAACACAGTGCAAACACTACTCTGTGCCTGAAGACTGGAGGGTAGCAAGTATAATGCCAATCTTTTTTTTTTAAGAAGGGGGATTCAGGAAAATACACACTCGTCTGCTTAACATCAATTCCAGGTAAAGTGGTAGAAACCATAATTAAGGGTAAAATTACTACACATATAGAGGAGAAGACATTGCTGATGGAAAATCAGCATGGCTTCCACAAAGGTAAACGATGCCTTTGAAACTTGTTAGAGAATGTCAACAAACATGTGGCAGGTAAAGAGTGCTCTTATTGATACTTCTTTTTGCACCACCAGCACCACCACTTTTCTTATTCTTATTCTTTCTTATTCTTATTCTTATTCTTATTCATAGTAGTAGTAGTAGTTTATTCTACAGATGTAGCCAAAAGCAGAAAAGAGCACAACCATGCTTGTTTATGTTTCACTGTGGCATTTTAATATGAGGGAGGAGGAAGCATATTTTCTTTTCTGTTATCAAAATAAAGCAAACATCACAAGAAATGGGCTTCAGACTTGCTTTGATCAAATCTTACTGAAATTGCAGGTAGCACTGGCAGATGGATAGCATTTATGGGCTCCAGGACATTCAGTTTCCCTAATGTCTTCAGTCACATTTCTTAAAAACAGAATTCTTAAGCTATACTTTTCATGACAGTATGTGGAAAGCATCTCAATGCCACATTCTGTTATTTATTGTCTGCTTTCCTGACTGATGAGGCCTGAGACTTTTGGTGTTTTTGTGTGTTTTGTTTTCTCCCCTCTTATCCTCATGTTCCCCTCGAGTCTCTGAAGTCGGGGAATTAGGTGGTTAGATACACTGCAACCCCCCTGAGCTTTATGCATGCAGAGACTGCCACTATCAAATAAAGATTGCTAGGCTGTCATGGTGAAGAGGTGATAATAATAATAAAGAACACAGAATACAAGATTTCACTTGATCTTGAACTGGTGTTCTTGGTGCTCAAAACTAGCAGTTGGTGTCTGAAGGAACAGACTTGAAACATGTGATGTATACTCTCAATTAAGATAATTATATTTAAAAATAGAGGTCAGATGTCTATGCTCTCATCAGAGTTGTTTTCTGCATGACCAAGGTGTTTATCTTACATGCTATATATTTATGCCTTGATGCAATCATCGCTGCATTTTTTGTATGAATGCACCTAAAGTGGACTCTGGTTTTAGGTTTACACAAGCTTACACCATGCAGCAGTTTTTAGTGCTGGGTGTATCACAAGACTCTATGAAGTTGTTGAGCTGCTGTCAGTTTCTCCTGGATTAAACGACAGGAAGTGATGCAATGTTTTCAACTGACGTATACAGGATATGTATCACAAAATGCATAGGAAAGTCCTGAAAGTCCTCTTTTCTTTTTCCTGTGTTGAATTATATATGTAAAAGTTTGGAAAGAATAGTTGGAAAGAGCTGATCTATAAAAGTGGTAAATTTGACTGAAGAACTTAATATGCCATAAAATTCAACTTGTTTGTTGTGTTTCAATCAAATGTGTCTAGTCTGAGAACTGAGAGTTTATATGTCAGATTTATGAATGGTATCTACTCTATAGTATGTACCTATTTAGGCTGTATACAAAGTCACATTTGTCCTGAATCTTAGTTCAGTGAAACCCTCCGAGTTCAGGATAGAAATAATTTTCCCCCCAGAAGCAATGGAGATCATCATCATCCAGGCCAGACTGAGATGTCTGAATGATCCTAAGGGTTCTGGGGATGACTTTTGTGAGTTCCTTGGACTGCCAGACGATCAAATCAGTTAATAAGGAAATCACCCCTGACTGCTCATTGGGAGGACTCCTATTGAAGATGTAACTCAAATACTTGGCCACGTAATGAGAAAACAGGACTCACTGGAAAAGACCCTGATGCTGGGAAAGACTGAAGGCAAAAAGAGAAGGCAAAATATGTTATAGATAGTCTCATGGAAACAATAAACATGGCCCTGAGCAAACTTTGGGAGCCAATGGCATGCTATGGTCCAAGGGGTCGTAAAGTGTAATATAAAGCTTAATGACTAAACAGCAGACAGCAGATTCCATGCTTTTCTCCACTGTGTACTACAACAAAAGGCACTGTTACAGGTCTGTGGCCAGAAGAAGCAAACATGTTTACCATGTATGGGGAATAATTCACGTCTTACACCATGAGGTTGTTCATTCACCAGCAAAGATCTGAAGCTGGAGAAAAATGAATGAGTTAAGCATCCCTTTCCATGCTCTTTCTTCATGGAGATCAGAACCATCTATCATATGAAGACAGGTTTTATTGGATAATCTGTATTGTCCTTGTGGCTGTACCAAATTTCTCAACCCTTTTCATGATTTCATGAGATGCCCTGCCCTCCTGGACGCTACCTGGGAGACATACTCATCATTTCACCATTGTGTCTGCCTCCAGATAGCAAAAGGCAATGTGGGATATAAATGTGATCCCATCATTCCTCTTCCCAGGAACCACCAGACGTGAGAGCCAAGATTCTAGACTTACCTCAGTTTTTGGCAAGCACCTTTTATGATTGGATTGTTTGAGATGGTCAGAAGACAGCAAAGCACCTGTCCACTCTCTTCTGTTGTCTTTCATGTGTTAGGGTAGCTTCCAGTAGCTTCAGTCAACCCCATCACAAAATACATCAGATGTCAACATAAGGGAACTATTACGAGAAACCCATGATCGTTGCTGGATTACCTGTAATAGTGATATATTGGATTTTTGTTTCACTGAAGCAATACTATATTGGGAATGCCTTGGTTATATGTCTGACATTCCCCATGCAAGACAGAATACATAAATTGAGCAAATGATACATGGAACAGTCCAAAGTGCTTGTGAAGCTGGATAAGTGCATAAAACAAAAAGCAAACAGATATCAGGTTCTTTGCTTTTTGAAAAAGTGTGATTTGTGTGATTTGTGCTCAGAATTGAAGCTCTTCAGAAGTAATAAAATCCTACCGCTTGCTTAAAAATACAGTAATAAGATTTTTTTTAAAAAAAATAAAAGTTGCTTAAGTAAGATTGTCTTTCCAGCACTCATGGGCATGAGAAGGAGTGTGAAAGAAAGAAAGAAATGCACAGTGGGGAGTTTTATGTAAGCAAGCACCACCTTTTGTCTGATACCAGCAAGCCAATTCACAGAAATTAATACCAGCTGTGCTATTCATGCAGCTGAAGTGTGATATGTTGTCCAGAAAACTATTGTGATTTCAGCCCATCATTTAATTCTGAGGGGAATTTAATCTCTTTCCCCCACCCCTTAGAATTAAATGATAGACTGAGGTTAGAAGTGCATTCTATTTTATTGTACTTATTAGAGTTGCCCTGGGAAAACGTGTGGGTGGCTGATATGAGTTAGGTCAGAGGATAGTCGGAGGACATGCAGAGCTGGACTGGGACACAGCTCTGTGGAAAATGTGCTAGGGAGGTTGGAAGTGATACATGAGAACAAAACCCTGTTGCAAATTGTCCACTCACACGTGCTTAGACTTTGGCATTTTGTTTGCCTGTCATTGATCTTATTTGATCTTGGAAGGTAAAAAGGGTGAGGCTTAGTTAGTAAAAGGATGGGATGCTACTTGAGAATTCCATATGCTGCAGGCTAGACTAAGGAGGTGAATAGTATTCCAAAAGGAGGCAGTGGCCTTCAAAGCTTCAACGAATACCAGATAATTCAATTTGTGGACGAATAGGGCCTTCGAATGCAGGCCCTATTTGATTCACCCACAAATGTCAGAATTCATACGAATGGCAATTGCGCAAATATTTGTGCCCATCCCTATCTGGATCATTTCCTCACTCACCTCTCTTGGAGCAGTTTGTAAGTGAATTTGCACTTAGCTACAGAGGGAACTCCGGGGACTGTCCTGAATGCTGCATCTACACTGCACAGAGCAGTTTCTTTATTTCATGTGTGGGGCGCAATCTGCATTCTACCGGTGGAGACGCCATCTGTCCTGAATGAAGTTCAGCAGCAATGTGCACGTGACATATCTGTTCCAGTCCACACTTATCTGTTCTGGTCCAAGGAACCCCCTCCCCAACCAGCTGAAGGATAATTAAGTGAAACCTTAAATGTCATTCCCACCATAAAACTAGTTAAAGTATTGGTTTCAAGTACTCTGCATGGGGCTGTCCTTGAAGACAGTCCAAAAGTTGAAACTGGTGCAGAATGTGCCAGATCAACTGCTTATGGGAGTTTCTGGCCAGACTCACATCACGCCAGTCCTGAAGGATCTGCACTGGTTACCTATTTGTTACTGAGCCCAATTCAAAGTGCCGACACTAATGTATAAAGCCCTAAACAGCTTAGGCCCTGGGCATCTGAAGGAGTGCCTTCTCCCATATAGACCTGCCCAAGCATTGAGATCTCAAGGAGAGGGCCTTCTTGTAAGATCCTTCTCTTTCAGAAGTGCGAGGCATAGGGACATACAGGAGGGCCTTTTCTGTGGTTGTCCCCAGACTCTGAAATAGCTTCCCTGGTGACCCTCTTGAGGCTCACCAGGCTCCTAAACTGTATAGTTTTTTGGTGCCTGGTTAAAATGTACCTTTTCACTGAAGCTTTTGATGTTTAAATAGCTTCTTTAGGGTGCTGTCAGGGAGAGAGAGTAGGGGTGGGAGGTATGTTACAATTTTAATTATATTTTAATATATGTTTATTCCTTCTTATTGTAACCCCCCTGGGACCTTTTGATGAAGGGCAGAATTTAATTTTAAAAAAATAATTAAATATAAAAATAGCTTTAAAAACCCACCCAGGCTCCAGCAGGCCCCTAACAGGTTATACCATGACTCTTCAGTTGCTGCCTTAGTTCTCTGCTGCCTCAACAGCAGCCACCTGACCCCATCCCCAGAGTCGGAGGTATTGCTCCTCAGGTCAGTAGTTCAGCAATTGGAGCTCCCAGTCCAGAGCTGGGCACAAACTCAAAAACTGTGTTTCATTTCAAAACTAACTTGTTACAGCTTACATTTGAACTGGGTTGAACAGCTCGACCTGATTTGAGTTTAAACCTCAAATAGATCTCAACTTTTAAAATGAATGGCGGGGGGACGGGACCATTTTTAAGGGTAATTGCAACTGGACCGGTTTGTTTGACCCATTCAAAGGAACACCCCCAGCTCAGTTCAGCTGATACCAGCCCCTTTCAAATGGGGATGGTGATTATTTTGGCTAAGTTCAAACTAGGGCTTCATCCGGCCAGCACTTACTTAATCCACATTAGTTGGATAATTCAAAGTAAAGCACATCTGGACTAGGGATGTGCACGAATATTTGTAGCATTAGAAATTCGGCCAAATTTGGCTGAATTCGGACATTCAAACTCAAATTGAATGTTACAATATTTGTATGCTAATGTTTGAATGACTCCGAATGTTTCTGCACATTTGTATGAATAGTTCGGACATTAGTTAAACTGGGGAAATGTATCAGACACATATTTATATCCAATACATATCTGTTTGTATCAGATTTGTATCTATTTGTATCAGATACTTATTCATTTGTATAAGATACGTATTGGGTACATATTAATTTGTATCCAATACGTATCAAATGTTTGTATGAATACGTATGAATGGATTCATATCGAACAGAATTTTACCACATTCGAATGCCTTTCAAATCAAGTGCCCCCAAAACATTTGTGCACATCCCTAATCCAGACACATGTTATTCCAGATGATGCATACTTTATTCTGGATTATTCAAATAACATAGACTAAGAAAGTGATGTCTGGTTGCACCTTAGGTTGTACTAGCCAATTTTATTTGAAACGAGTTGAACCCAAAGCAGTTTGGCTCATCTCTACCGCAGAAGAGCATCCAAACATAATGCTGCCCTGGACAAAATGTCACTCTGTGGTGTTGCTTGCATGTAATGCAGTAGATAAGACGTTGAAAGGGGGACTGTGGAAATGGCCATTTTGCTGTTATTTATGGAGACTGTGCCACCCGTCTTAGCCATTAAGTATTTTACGTAGGCTGTAGTTTATGATCCATTTACTCATCAAATTGCTGCTGAAATAAACAGCATGTAAGTGAATGGAGGTTCTGGCCAGAGATATCTCTGGGGATTTATATGTATTACTGTAAATTGCTTGATGTACTTAGCTCCTGTTGTCTTGGTTGTATGTGTGTGTGTGTGTAGATGAAGTTTTATTTCGTAAGCATGAAAAGAGACTTCTCTGACATATTTTGTAGTTTACATACAGCATTATGCGACTACATTCAAGTTAAAAACTCTCCCCCCTATTCTCTCTTCCCTTTTATTAAAGGGATCCCTTCTGCCTATTGCTTTCTCATGTATTTCTGGAGCACACATAATGTAATTACACTCCCTTTTCCCCTTTCATTTTCTCCATCATACTAAAAATACAATAGAATGATAATTTATTCCCTTCCTTGATGGCAAAAGTAAGCAATCGGTGTTCCTGATTCATTTGTTATTATGCCTGATGTGGCCTTAATACTTAAAATGATACATTTGCATGCCTTGATTCTTCTTCTTTTTAAAAACAAATAGCTTGAATTCTTTTAAACCAAAGGACAGATTTTTATTTTACAAATGTGATTTCAGTATAGCCGGATTGGAAGCAAGCTGGTCGTCTTATCTTACTTTTGCAGTGTCCTCTGTTAGTGAATTTATCAGAAAGACACTTCGAATTTCAGCTGGTCAGGATGATTTAATCAATCTTCTTCTCAGTGGAGGAAAGAAGTTGTTTGTGCACTTAAAAAATAATGAGCTTGTCAATATTCTAGGAAGCAGATATTTATTTGGCAAAAGAAATGTTCTCATTTGTAGAGGCAGTTAGCCCCCCTGTTTGTTAGTTTAGGTCAAATTAATATCTACAGGTTGAAAACTGAGCTTAGCAATTTTCAGGCCACTCCAGGGAAGGGAGAATAGAGGGAGAAATCTGCAGTCAGAAAGTCACACCTTAATTCCAATAGAAAGAGGTTCATCTCTGTTTTTGCTCTTTGACTTTGGTTCAAAAGCCACGTGGAGTGGGAAAAGAGACTTGCCTGCTGCAAATTGATTTTTTCATTGCAGACTGGGTCAAGAACTCACTATCCAAGAAGTGACCCCTTCCTTCTATCCTTTTCCAGGCCAATAGCCGATAATCACGTTTATTGATCAGACCATATCAAAGAAACAGATACAGGTACGATGGCAAAAAAAATGACATAAAATGAGAAATGGAATAATACTGTGGCTGTTTCTGAACTTACTTGACCACATTTGGAATCAGTGGGTTTGGAGAAGCCAGGCCTGCTCATTTCAACTTTGGGAAGGTGAGGGCAGAATCAGCACCATTTGCACAACAGAAGTAGTCCAGATCAGCCCACAGTGCAGCCTCATACTTCTTGCAAGCTTTGAAGCCAAACTCCTACATCTACAAGGGCTAGGAACAGACGTTCCTACCCTCAGGGCCTCCAAAGGGTGCATTTCAGCAGTGCGTTGTGGAGTGCCACTGAAATGTATCTCCTGGAAGTCCTGAACAGAAAAGGCATGCTTTCAATGTTCTGGATCAGGGCGACTGGTGGACTGAGAGACACAATTAAATGGATGTACCAGTAATCATGACTCAGGACTTCCCTGATCAGAATCATACTCCATTTAAAGTAGACAGAGTAGCAGACCAGCAGGGTGGCTGGATCTTGTAGATCTGTATTAACGTACAGATCTATCAGACCCAAATGCTTACCATTTAGGCCCTTAATCCAGAAAGTGCCCAGGACAAGCTGTTCATATCCCCTATATATAATACTACATTCTGTTCTGTATACATTTTTTAAGGTGTGTAGCCCTAGCAAGCAATAAAACAACCTTGTGTGTCACCTGGACATTTTCTCCCTGTTAAAGTTAAACGTTTCTCCTCAGCATTCCAGTAAGTTGTTAAAAAAGAAAAAGAAAGGCCACAAAGATTAGTCTTACTGGGGAATACTGGCCTCCATGGGCAGTGTCACTTTTCAGTTTTATTCTGCAATATCATAGGATAAAATTCTTAAAACTAAGTTGGGATTGCCTTAAGGAAAATATATAGATAAGACACGTAATTTGGCTTCAGGATACAATTGTACAAAAATGCTTTATTCTTCTGGGTATTACCCAGGGTGATGGGGGAGGGGTGTCTCCTCATCTTTCGCAGTACAGATAAAGGTATATATGAAGTCGCTCTGGAAAATGTTAATTATCAAACTTGGACGTCAGAGTATGTTTAAAAGGGCAAGCTGGGATTTGAGTGAGATTGTGGAAAGCCAAATTGTAAATCATTAACAGTAGTCAATGGCAACATCCATGGAATGCTGCATATATGGGTCAGGCCAGTCCCCTGGAAGGCTGTACCTTCTGGGGACTGGTGTGTCCACAAGATGGTGGCAGCTGACCCAGTCTTTGGCACAAAAATCTCCCATGCTTTCCCCACCAGTCATTCACCATGTAATAGAGGTAGTCCTAAAATTTGTCCCAGAAATGGGCTGTTTATGGGTGGTAGACCGGCAGCTTTGGAAACCTCCACGGTTGGGATTGGATGGGCCATACCAGAACGGGTGGCCCCTGGTGTGGGAACACAGGGCCTGCATCATTTGATCTGGGTAAAGACCACCCTGTATGGCATGCACCAATGTGCACCGGGCACTCATTTGCAATCTGTCTGTGGTTCTGAAATGATAAATAATACAAGAATGCTAGGACACAATAGTTTTGAGTGCAATCAAACAGGGCTTTTTTTGACATTCCTTTAAGAAAAAGTGTCCTTCCCATAGACACACTAAAAAAGACATTCAAACAGTTAAACAAATGAGTGCCCCAAAGCATACTTCATTTTTCCATGCTTTTGTCTTCATTTGCCTCCAATCTGGCAATGCCTTCCTTGACAATGAATGCTCACCATTGATTGGGGACTCATTTGCCTGGCTTTCCATGGTCCTGATTGCAGCTGCTTCCACACTGTGGTTGGTTACATTTCCTGCCTCTGTGCTTATTTTAGCTTCCCACCCAATCTGACTCAAAGAGAGAGACTTATCCTGGGTGCCACTAAACCCCAAATGAGGAAAAGGAGCCATTCCCAGACTTCGAGCTTCAAATTCACCCAAAGGGTGCCTTGTTAAGTGTGTCTTACAGTTTCAGAAAGAAAAGCTGTTGAAACCAACAATTGTTGAGAACTGCAACACAAGATTTATAACTGTTAATAAATATGCCCAGGCGCTTTGTGCATGTTCAGAAGCACACAACCATGACGGAACTTTAGGCACAGTGGTCTTGAGGCATTCTGACTGTTTTGCACAGTAACTGCACTCACAAATCATGCCCATGATTTAGTTGGCTTATGGCTGGGGCCACCTGTGGTCACTCCCCTTCCCCAAGTGAGTGAATGGAAAGGAAAGGAGACACTCTGTGGCTGCAGTTTTCACTCAGACTTCTGGTTATGCTGCTGGTCCTCCAGATCAGTCCTGGGTAGTTCTAATGCTTCCTTGAGAAGAGTTCTGCTTGCAGCTGTAATCTGAGACCTGTACTGAAGTAAATAGCAGTTACTCACTGTGCTTATCACTCTGGCAGTGCCTTCTGCCCTGGCTTTCATCTAGGCATCTCTAAGCCTCCTCTCCCATGTGTATCTTGACTCTTTAACCTTCATTTGCCCCCTTTCACACCCACAAGTTTGCTCTTAGAGTGCTACTTTTTCCATGCCTCTGAGCCACCTGCAATAATTGTCACCGGCAGATCTGCATCATGTAGACCTGTAGAAACAGTTTGTTGTTATTTGGTACTAATGAGTCAAGGGTCCTTTCTGCACTGGCCCTTATTCTGGATTGTATCCCAAAATAGGGACCTGCCATCTGCATGCTGACTCAACTATGGTAGGCGCTAGGCTGGGGCTGTACTAGCAAGGGGATAGCAGGTCCCTATTCTTGGATATAATCTGGAATAAGCCCCAGTGTAGAAAGTTCTCCTTTGTTCCAGGAAGTTTTTTTTTAGCAGATACAAAAGTGGTTGCTATAGTCTTCTTTTAAAGATATGCTAAGAATCAAAACAGTGACTTTTACTTTGCAGACACTCAACTACTGAGCTACAGCCACACCTTTTTAAATCAGTAGAATGACCAGAAATGTTGGAATACATGAACTGTGCAAAATTGAACCTCTGGGTTTTCTGACCCTGAACTTCTTGAAGACATGGTGTCAGTTTGCACTTGAATCTTTACAGCCTGCTCTTCTGCTGCTACAGGGTCTACCCCAAAAACCTGATAACTGTGCATTCATTTTAATCTGCCTTCTCCTCAGTTAAAAACCCAGAATTCCAGCCTGAGTGAATTGGTTACACCAGAAAAAACTCAGTTGAGGTTTCTTTATGAACCGTAATTTGGAACTAGTTATTTCATCCATTTTCTTTCATTGTCTCGGAAGCATTGCCTTCAGCAACCTACTGCCCAGCTAAAGGATACCAGAATTACACAAGATACACTAAGAAATCTGTTCTGAAGTAATAATTCATAAGCAGATGTGAAGATGCATTGTGTTTTTCCATTTCTAGCTATCAGTATCAACGTGATTAAACTAGAGCAGTCTTATGGGAAGACGCTGCAGGGTTGTAGCATACATAATGGTATACGAGCTAAGATGATGACTGCAGACAGCATCAAAATGCCGTTTGTGAAATGTTTCTGGATGCTGAAGCAACCTGCACTTCCCATTACGATAAAATAAAAAATCCATGAGCCAAGGAACCAAAGAAGGCAGGGCTTTTTCAAGGTAGAGAATCTATAACAAGAATTTCTGAGATTTGTTGGTAGTTGGCCATAGCAGAGGAAATGTTAAGTCAAATGCGTGGAGGAAAATAACCTAATTCAATGTTGACTAATGGATCTCCTCCACCCTGTGGCAAAAGATGTCCTTAGTAAAAGTGCCAAATGTCTGCCCCACATCTTTCTGTGGCTTAGTCGTGTTTCACTGTATGATTCAACAGGACCAAAATGGGTCTTCCAATACTTTGGGTTTGTGCAACCTGCCATGTGATCCTGTTCAGATGACAGCAAGAAAGGCTGCTCGGTGCTTTACTTACTATACTTAGGTTCTCTTCAGCATTTAGGGGTCATTATGGAGCAGGTGAGCACCACGAAAATAACATGGGAACTCACCTGCTCACTCAACCATTCAGGAACTGCCATTATTTCCACATCTGGGCGGAGGCAGCATTGCACTTGTGTGGATGTCACAACAGACAGGTGTGTTGACTATGTTGACTTGGACTTGCTAGGTGAAGCATGTAGCAGTCCTGGGCCTCTTTGCTGCCATTTGAACAGGACTGAATGACAGTTTGCACAAGCCTAAAATACTCCATTTGTCCAGTATCCTTGTAAGTAGATAGCTACCTTCCTCTGCTGCACAGAATCCTGCTCCAATCAGCATTGCTAAAGGCATGCATGGACTTGGGTTCTTCAATGTCTCATCCGTTTAACACTTTTTAATGCCAGGAAGAATAATGGCAAGAATAATGGATTAGGTTCACGAAAGAAATTGCTGGACAATGATTAACAATATTTATTGCTGGCATTGCAGGTGTCTGAAGAAACCTTGTACCCTTCTAAGGAGGAAGAAGGGGGTCTCCAAGGAGTAGATCAGTACCGCGTCAGGAGGCTTTCCTGCCGTAATCTCCAGCTTCCTCCATTGGCATTCAGGCAGCTGGAGCAAGCGGACTGGGACAGAAGGGCTGATCCTGAAAGTGTGCCAAGACCCACCAGTCTCCCGCTGAGAACTCTTCCTCTAATTGCAATCACAGCTGCAGAATCTGTCAGGTAAACATTGGTTTGATACTCTGCTCCTATGCCTGCATGAGACCCTGGGTGTCCCGGCTGTTTGCAATTAAAATGTTTTATTTTGAATCACAGAGTTAATCCCCACTCCAACAATAGGCTCCTTAAGAAATCGATGAATAAAATGGTGGGTTTGTTTTTTTTATAACAGCTGTTTTGGTGCTGGCAGTGGAAACTGGAAGCAAAAGGGGCAATGAAATGAGCTTTGCTTCTAAACAGTGCAGCTGGGATGAGGCAGTTCCTTGCTTAGCACAGGGGGAGCACCGTTTGAATCAACTGATTGATTTTGTTTACTTTTATAAAGTTCTGAAGGAAATTACTTCTGCTTTCTGGTGAGGGAGATGCTGGTTCCTGTAAGGCATTTTGCAACGTACAGTGGCTCAAAACCAAGTCATGAGTTGAGTAACAGGACATAATTGATTCTTCCTGGGATGGGACCACTTTAGAAAACAATGGCAATCTGTTGTGTTTGATTGCCTATCCGAGTAAACAACCTCTATCCCCAAATGCCTTCTTAAAGTACTTCATACTGTCTGGCAAATAACCTGAACCTTAGACTGTAATTTAAACTGAATAGTTTAGTGACAGTGACACATCATATTGTCAGTGTGATCCCTGATTGGTTGGAAACATTTCAGCCCTCTGAGGGGAAATTATAAGGGTGCAGAGACAAGACATCCCCATGCCTTCATGAAAGCTGCTGCATTGTGAAAAATCTAGAGTATAACTTGAAGGCAAAATGCAGCATTGCCAGGGCAGATCCTGAACTCATCTATTAGAATCAGCTGGAAGCTATGCATTTATGGTGGTCTATTATTTCCAAGCTTTCTTCTGGATGTGGACATTAGTTGCTGTGGTTGCAATTAATCTGATAAGTCACAAAAGTGTGGGTGGTAATTGCAGAGCCTCTGAACTATTTCATATGTGAGCTTCTAAGTATTTCTCATG
Organism: Aspidoscelis tigris stejnegeri; assembly: GCA_023333525.1. Classification (NCBI taxonomy): domain Eukaryota; kingdom Metazoa; phylum Chordata; class Lepidosauria; order Squamata; family Teiidae; genus Aspidoscelis; species Aspidoscelis tigris. The sequence continues at coordinate 27,216,040 of JALMGA010000007.1, read as the reverse complement.
CTCACCAGTCTCAACATCTTACCAGAAGACAACGTGGGTGGAAAGGTTGTCAGCACAGTGCAGCATACATTTCTATCATACCTGAAGATTCCTGGAATCATGGTGTGGAACAAGTGGGCTTAAATATGGAAGCACCCATGCAAGAAGCTGAATTCACACTCTGTTGTGACAACTGTATGTCATAGCATCCTGGCAACGTTTTGTCCAGATGTTACATAAGTGTGCATACCACAGGGATGTAATGAGCCACAGTTATGCCACTTGGAGTTGTAGTACAACTGCTACTTATGGTATGGCAGTGTGTCTGTTCATGCTTGTGCCACATCTGGATAAAAAAAGTTGTCAAGATGTGATACTGTGATACTGGAATCACAACAAAGGATAGCTCCAGACGCTGCCCGAAAACCAAGCAAACAAGCGATATTCCTCTGGGACTGGTGTTGCCTTTGCACGCTGTAATAACATGCAGGTTCATGTATTTTGCCACCATTGCACAGGCATGGCTGCCTTCTTCAGGCCGCACAAATGTCTGTTGGCCACGCTCAAGATGGCAGCTCCCAGCAGCAGTGTCTAGGCAAGTAGGATATAGCATTTGGGGGGGGGGGGGTAAACCCACATTCAGAGTTGGGTTTTCATCAAGGGGTTATGTTTATATCATGGGGATATGCATGTGGCAATCCAAAGATAACCAAGACATAGTTGTGCTATTTATCCCTTGTCTGACATGGCCAAAGTGTAGAACCAGACTCACTCCCACGCACTGGATATGAGGCAGCCACATTTGGACACCAATCAACTATAAAGCCAGAAGGCCTGGGGAAATGATGTGGTGGATTGGAAATATTGTGGATCTCTGAACACATTCCTGGTAGCATTGCACTGTCAAAAAACGTGAATAGTAAAATGTTTCTCAGAGTAACTGCAAGGGGCATATTAGTGGTCATGCTGATACTGTTGTTATGGAACAGTATGTATTAGGACTGCTGATACGTGAGAAGTATTCATAGTTTGCAGATCTCCCTGAGACATTAAAGAGAATGTCATCATCTTGCCTAATTAGCTTGTGTGTTCAACTATCATCCTCATTTAGTTCTGTTTCTATTGACCGGGAAGTATGTTTGTAACTGATGTCATAGTGAAAATAGGAAGGAAAAAAATATGTTAGTACATTTAGACTGTGATGCTGCACTATAAAATCGATAAGAAAACATGAGCAATTATTATAGTGACTATTTCTTTGAAAGTTTATATCTTTTTCCTCCTTTTGGGGGTGGGTGGGAATGAGAAATTAAATGTTAGATGTGTGAATCATTTTTACTCCTATGATACGTCTTGAGCAAATTGGATTTTCTTCTCCCTTTCTAAAAAAAGGGTTTTGTCAATACAGGAAAGTATTGTCAGTGCCAAATTGTGGGTTCGTAATTTGAAATTCTTCATCTCACCCGTCTTCTTTTGAGTTTTGAAAAATCCATACTCTGGATGGGAAAAAACTTGAGGGCTGTGATAAGGCTTGAAGACTTTGATAAGATGGAGATCTTTGTCTCTTTGATGTTGTAAAAAAAAAATTAATGTGAAGAGGTATGAAAAATTCACTTAGAACCTTGGAGCCAAACGAGACTGAGCTATTCCATGATGAAAGCCATCAGCCGTATATCAGTTTCCTCATTTAGGTGGAACAATTATGTACAGGCTACAGTTCTGTGAAAGCCTATCAGATTAGCTATAACAGGGCTTTTATGCACTTAACTTCAGTGTGATAGTATCCCACTGAAGTTAAGTTCAGGAATGGTGGCCAGCATTTGCACCACAGGTGCCGGCAGAATCCCCAACTTACCTATGGGCCCTAGCAGTGCAGAGGTCCGTTCTGGTACCATCTGCATCACCATAGCAACAGCCATGGCAACTTCCGGTACTCCCTAGTGATTGCAAAAAGGTGTGCATGGGTGCAGCCATGCCACCTTGCCCTGCACAGCAATTTACATCAGGAAATAGTGCAAACACTGCTTCTGGGAGCTTCCCGGGAGTATACCAGATGCTCCTGCTAAAGTTGTGGAGTATTTTTTACTACTCCACATCCACAGAGGATCAGGACAGCCGCACGTGCTCTGGGCCACTCTGGTATGGAGGCACCCCGACAGCATGTATATTTCATCCCAGAGCACACAAGGCCCTGAATTCTTAGCGAATTTCCTAACCCCATGAATGCCGTGTGCTAATCAATACAGAGAAGTTAATTAATATTAATATCCTGCTTGTAAAAGAAAGGATGGGTACATAATTCAAATCATCATGTTATAGTCATATAAGAAGATAGACTTTTCTGAAAGGCAGCACTTCCCAAGATTTAGCCTGAATTTGCACAAAGCAATAAGTAAGCAAGCAAGCAAGTCTTAGAGACAGTCCTTCTCGGTCCTTCTCCAACTCACCTTCTCTGTCCTAGAATGTTCATGAGGGAGGGGAAGGTTAGACTATCCTTGAACACAAGAGCACGTCTGAATCATCTCCAAACCACCTGCAAGCCCCCTTTTTCTTTTCTTTTTTACTGCATGTGAATGCAGCCCAAGGTTTCAACACTCCCACAAAGCCAAACTCCACAACTTCTCTTGCCTTCAGACGCTTCAGAGTTCAAACTTCTCAAATTGTCTCAAATTACAGAATCTTTCTTCCCAGACACTTGATCTCTTCATGATGGCTAATAAGGGGAGGGGAGGAAGGCATGCCCTCATTCAGGTTTTCTAAAGACCTAAATGGTCTAAAATGTAGCTCCCATAGCAACTTATTGCATGTACTTGCCTAACAATTTCACTTAACAAAGGACATGCTTGGCAAAACCTGTCTGGCTGGTTTTAGGTCTATTGTCCCTTCCTTCAAATTCCCCTTCTGTGAATTGCTCAACAGCAACTATCTAGGATGGGGGACTGAATCAAAGATATCACAGGCCTTTTCTGCACAAATCGTGACTAGCAGCTCACAGAATTGGCTTCTGGGCCATAGGCCTGCCACTCCTTCAGTGCTGGATCAAGCCTCATCCCAATCAGGACGAAAAGTATCTTCTCTGAGGGTGATATGTATACTGAGAAATTGCAGAGCAAGTAACCACACAACAACCTACTGAAGCAAGTTAAGCTGTGTTTGGCAGCAATCCCATGGCACCAAAATAAAGTGCCTGAACAACGGTCTTGCTGCTACTATTCTGGGTGGCCTTCTGGAAACTTCTAAGTCCTCATACTCTAAAGTTTCTGCCCAGTGTGGACAGACAAGTCTCCTCTGATACTGCCATCTCTTTAGACAGTGTCGGCAGGGTGAAAGAGGCCAGCAAAGCACCCTTGTTGTTGTTTCACTCTGTTCAAAGGGTACTTACAAGGATGCTTTCCACTAAGGATGTGCAAGCAAAATTCACATTTGTGTGAAGAGAGCCACTTCACATGTGGCAGGATGAGAATCCGCTGTGAATGTTCTTTGAATGCTGTTTGAATCAGATTCAAATCCCTGCTGCCAGCTGCACTTTCAAAGCCCCTCTGAATCCACTTTAAATACGCTCCGAATCTGCTTCAGTTGTGACTTGCCGCATGCCCACATAAGTTCATGCAACAGAGCATCAAACAAATGTGCTGCCAACATTCAATTAGAATGTGAATGTACGAATTCATAAGAATTTTGATTATGATGAATATTGATGCACATCCCTATTTTCCATCCCTTAGGGACAGGCTGCAGGTCTGAATGGGCCCCAGCCTGCAGGTACTTTCCAAGTGGCCTTTTTTTATGGGGCAGGGGCTATGGCAGTGCAACCATATACTCTTTCTGCACTGGGCCTTATTCTGGATCATTTCCAGAATAGAAGCCTGCTATCCACAAGCTAGTACAAACTACAGCATGCCTCCACTGTAGTCTGCACAGGCATGCAGACAGCAGACTCACGTTCTAGGACATAATCCAGAATAAGGCCCAGTGCAGAAAGGACCATAATGTGATTAATCTACTAGTAAACTGCTTAGGAATTTAAAACTGGGGCTCTCTGGTTCTAGCCCACCATTCTATTCATTGCATCATAGATTTGCCCAGAGACATTACTGACCCCCCCTCCTTTTTTGAGGCTTTAAAAATCACAGGGTGATCAAAACCCCAGAAAGGTGTGACAACTAACTTATACAGAACTTTATTGAATCTAACATTGTGCCTTTGATAATGTTGCAGTTTATCTGGGAAACAGATAAGTACAAAAATTATCTGATGAAAACTTGTATAAAATTATACATTCGATAATCACTGAACTGTTTTAGCCCAGCTAAAAATCATACTTCAGTAGTGGAAGACACCAGTGAAGCTTTCTTGTATAATGAGTATCATTTCACCAAAGTGTTGGAGTCTGTGTGGTATAAATAATTGGGTCTTATATTCATATATTTGGCCTGCCTGTGCCTTAAGATCTGGAGGGGAAGTCCTCTTAGTTGTCCCACCACCTTCGGTAGTAAAAGGGGTGGACACCCAGGAGAGGGCCTTTTCTGTTATGGCCCCCAGGCTATGGAATAGTCTCCCCTTGAGGTGTATTAGGCCCCTTCATTGTATATGTTTAGGAGAGCAGTGAAGATGCACCTCTTCACCCTGGCCTTTGGTTAAATGGGAATATACTGTATCTCCCCACATTACAGACACTGTTATTGTTTTAATATATACTGTTGTTGTTTAATGTATATCTGATTTTAAATGCTGTTACCTTCCCTGAGACCTTTGGGTACAGGCTGGGATAGAAATACAAATAATAAATAGATAAATAAATGTTGGGAGAGCACCTGATGATATGCAAATTTGGGGATTCTTTAGAAGTTGAATTAAGGAATAATTTGGAATTAGAATTGGATTGGCTACCTGAAGTTAGCCTTTTATTTCTACGGAAAGAAATGAGTATACCAATTAAATATGAAAAGATACAAATCTTTATTTTAACAGCAGCTAAAATGACAAAAGCAGGAGTTTAAAGGACATGAGTAAATCAGCTTTAAACAATAGGTAAATAAAATTACTGGGTTTGGGCTGCATCTAGACATTGCTGATTTATTCTGCTCTGTTTGGATATTCCAGAATAAAGCATGAACATTGTGGAATATCAATGCTTTATTCTGGAACATCCAAATATAGCAAAATAAGTAAGTAGTAACTGAATGGAGCTTTAGCTATAAACGAACAGATCACTTATCAAATGCAAACAACGAGGGAAAACTGTACAAAAAGCACTTTTTGAGATGAATGGAACTCTTTACTAAGATCAATGCAAACAATTTAGGAAGAAAATCTACCAACAGAATCAATAAGGAGATTAATGGTCAAAAGAGGTACATAAGGAATGTGTTAATCAAGGAGATGTAGACAGGGAAACAAAAAGTGATTGTGTGCTGGTGTCAGGCTGGCAAAGAATAACCACAAGACTCTTTCTTTAAAAAGATGAACAGTGATTTATTTCAGCTCAGCGTAAAGGCAGGTTTTGTTGGAAGCAACTTTGAACAGAAAGCCCAGCATATTTATTTATTTCATAGCTGGGCAGGGTTTGGCCTTCAACCAATCAACAATAACTATTTTTCAAAACGCAGTTTAAACTTGGAGCCAAAATGTATCACTGGACCCCAGCAGGGATGGGGGAGTCAACTGTCACTTCCAAAACAACAGGCAGCCATAATATACATATATACAGAATCACAAAGGTGGTAGAGATCCTATATTCATGTAACATGGCAAGCAGCTAGCCCTGCCTGACAGCTGGCCAAGCCAGTATACCAGACTTGTAAGCCTACCTGAGCCTTCCTTCCACACCAACACATAGAAGAGACGCTCCCAGTGCACCTGCAGGTCTTGTATACTGACCACTCCAGAACCACTCTGTTATGGTTCTGCTGCCCTGCCTGACTTTGCTGTTTAAAGATCAGAATTCTGAAGTGAAACCCCCCTCAGTTTGTTTTCAAATGTATTGGTCCTGGCTGGCAGAACACCCCCATAGCTGTGGTACATTCCTAAAATATTCTGAGGAGAGTTAGAGTTAGGAAAGGCCTGTGTTTAGAGAGAGCCGTATAGGCCAGCCTTATTAACTATTGTGGGGATTTCATTAAGTAAATAAACTAGTCAATAACAACAACAGCAAGTTTCATCCAAGGCACAAGGACAGCTCCACCGTTGAAACCAAAGCAAAGCACAGAACCAGAGTCAAAGTTCCTGCCAAAGTCTGAGTCGTGTTCAACGGAGAGACATGTAAAGTATTTGTTTGCCTTAAGAAATAACCTGAAGTTGTTTGTGTTTTGTTTTCTCAAGAATAAATCAAGTAAGCTCTGTTTGAATATAGTCTCAGATTTCTTCAGAAATTGCTTGAAAATAGACCCATGATGTCCCCTCAGATACCAAACATAGGCCTAACTCATTAGAGATCTGAGCGGCCATCAGACACTCCAAAACTCAGGGATTGCTCCAGAGAGGAAAATTATTGTTTCTTTTAAAGGGCTTAAAATATATGTTAGATATATTTGAGAATATGTTTATTAGGGGTTGTATGTATATATTTTTATTATATTTATTTGTGTGTGCATCCCTTTTAAACCTTACCTGATATATTATATGTTTCTTTACCTGGCCAAAGAAAGCATACCTTGTTCTTTTCAGAGAAAATGTGTGAGGAATCTGGAAAGACTGTTGCACATATTGCACAAAATTGTGTACTACAAAGCCATGACTGACAAAATAATATTCCAGTTTCAGATCAAGCACCCTAGGGTTCTTGATGGAACAAGGAAAGAAGATCTTTTTGGTAAAAATGTAATTGATGTACAAAATCTGTTCATCTGCAGATATTTTTCATAACCATAGGTTGCAGTTATCTTGTAAATTTCAAGACTTTTGTGAGAAATAAGTGAGAATCCAACTCTCTGCCACATTTTTTTCTTCTTCTTCAAAATACTATTTTTAAATCCCAAAATACAATTGAGATAGGATGCTGTCAGTTTACCCCCAAAGTTTTTCCTGGCATTGAAATAAAGCCAGTGTTCTCAGTGGTCTTTCTGTTCAAATGCAGCGTAATTGATTTAATTTGATGTGAATTGTGAAATGTCTTGATAATGAGATATCAGTTGAAACAAAAGAAGTTAAAAGCGTGTTGGAGAACTACGGTTTGGGAAGGTCAGTTTTTGTCTGACTTCCTATTGAATTGATGTCAATATTCTAAGGATCTTTCCCTCCTCTTTTTCTGAAGCCCTTTCTGCAAGGACCCTTAATCCAGATTAAGGTCCCACATAGTAAACATTTGGATCTGATAGATCCACATGTTAATGCAGACTTGGGTGCCCACACTCCCCACTGGTTTGCTCCATCTGCATTAGACAGAGTATGATCTAGATTAGGGGTATCACCGGTGGACCCATTTAATTGGGTCTACAGGTGTACCAGAGAGCCTTTATCCCAAACACAGAAGGTGTTCAAAATGCATGCCGCCTGTGTTTGAGACTACCAGAGGATACATTTCAGTGGTGCACCATAGCGCACTGCTGAATTGCATCCCCTAGAAGGTCTGAGGCCGTGAATTTTTGCTCCTAGATTTAAAGATTGGTTGCTGAAATTCACATGAACTTTGAGGAAGTGGCATGAACTGGTCTGAACCAACGCTGTTGTGCACCTGAAGCTATTCTGGACCACACTTTCCTGTGTGGGCCTGGGTTATCCACACCCACTGATTCTGACAGCAGGTGGGTTAAGTGTAGAAGTAGAGCCAGAATCTCTCTCTCTAGTGGGTCAGTAATGTTCAGGGGCTGCTGTAATTTGCACTAGCAGGCAGACAGCAGTTTCCTGTTCCAGAAAACTAATCTGGAATAAGGCCCAGAGCAGGAAGGACTGAAGAAGCAGCCATAATCCATGCTGCCCTCTTGTCTTTCTGAGAGCTTTCCTAGCTCCTCCCTTATACCCTGTTAAAGTTGAGAATGCAACACAATGCTCTGCCTCACCAGAATCCCTTCTTTCTTTCAGCTTGTTACTGGTTAACTAACTGAAGAGGGACAGGAAGGAAAAGAAGAGCTGGACAATGTAATTCTTTCCTTTCCTCACTCCTTTCTCTATTTTTCATCCAAGAGACAGCAAATGCAGGATGGAGAAATAAGCAGCAAAAACTGGTTGGGGAGCTGCTCCATGAGGGTTCCTCCATGTAATAATCACAAGCAACTAAAAGAGTAAAAATATAAAGGGAAAAAAACTCCATAGAATAGTCTCCTCTAGGCAACTGTCCTCCAGATGACTGCAACTCCCTTTATTCCCGGCCAGCATTTCAAGCTGTCAGGGCCTGGCATAAACACTCAACCTTATAATTTAAGAGCAGACCCATTCTCCAAGTGGATGCCTCTTTATGTATCCCTAAACAACATGACAGATGCACAGAAGTAGATATCAGTGAGCTTACAAAAACTTCAGGGTTTTCAGAGGTACATGATAAGTATCAAATGAGACAAACTAGAGCAAGTCCAAATGGTTAGTGGACTGGAAACCATGTCCTATGAGGAAAGGCTGAAGGATCTAGAAGACTGAGAAGAGAAGACTGAGAGAAGACATGATAGGAGTCTTCAAGTATCTGAAGGGCCGTCACAGTGCAGAGGGATCATCCCTCTTATCACTTGCAGAAGACAGGAGGACTAGAAACAACAGTATGAAACTTCAAGGGAGTCAATACAGATTAGATATTAGGAAAAACATCCTGTCAGTGAGGGCCATCAGTCAGTGGAATAGGTTGCCATGAGAGGTAGTTCTCTTTCACTGGAGGTCTTCAAACAGAGTCTGGATGTTAAAGAGCTAGACTCTTATCTTGGAAGACCGGGTTTGATTCCGCTGTCCCCCATGAAAGCCAGATCCCTAAACAAGGACTGACTGGGTCCCTAAACCCCATGCTATAGTACTTTGGCCTCATCACAGCTCTCTTCTGAGCTCTCACAGCCCTACCCACCTCACAGAGTGTTCTCATTTTGGGGAGAAGAACAGAAAGCTTTGTCAGCTGCTTTGAGTCCCCTTAAATGGGTGAGAAAAGCAGGATAGAAAAGCCAACTCCTCCTCCTCCTCCTCCTCCTCCTCCTCCTCCTCCATTTGGCAGGAGATGGAGGTATCCAGAGAAGACAGGGCAATAGAAAGGGAATGTAGAAATCAAAATGACTGACTGGGTCCCTAAACCCCATGCTACAGTACTTTGCTTCTGTTTCTGCTTGTGGCATTTTTTAAAAGGCCCTTCACAGAAAGCAAATAAATATGTGATCAAACAGGGCAAAAGGGGCAGTTCTGGGTCCAATTTGAGACTCAGAAATGAAATACAAAATACACACACACACAAATTATGCCATCCTCTCAGTGATCACTGTTGGAGCAATTCACTGTCAGATGGGGTGGGGAGCTATGGAAGCTGTTATAGTGAATTCCTGACTGAAAATGGCTGTTAGGGACACTCAACCAATCAGGGGCTCAGAAACTGGGTCACCAGTGGCCCTCCAGTGGCCAGTACCTGATGCTATGGAGGCATTGCCAGACAATTGAGGTGAAGAAAAAAGACCCCATGAGGTAGGATTTTCTTTTTAATATTCGACTACCTGTTTTTTGGGACAGCTACAGAAGGAGTGCATTTTGTAAAGGAGGGATTGGGGGTGGGGGAAGCCCTGCGTGATTGTACCCTAAGAATGTGCCCTGGTTTTCGTCAGTCAGTTTTTGATACTTCCAAGCATAATCACTTTAAAATGTTACTTTTCGTATCTCTTTGCTAATGTTTAAAGATGGAGAATCAATGAGAGGTTACTGTCTTCTATGGAATTTTCTGCACTTGACTTTAAACTGGTTTACAAAGGTGTACAGAAGCCCCTCTTTTGCATGGCAGACCAGATCAAAGGAGGCGTTGTGCCCTGCTTGAAACACTCTGTCTGCACTAGACCGACTGTAATCCAGGAAGCCAAAAATGACCTCTAGATCTGGAACACCAGTAGAATCATAGGTGATATTTCAAGGAAATTTCTATTTAATGGTTGCTTTCAGACTTCATTCCAGACTTTACAAGTTCCAGAGAGGACCGTATAAGACTTTCTGTGCTTAGCCTTAAGCCAGAATATGATGCAGATTACAGACTAATGCCGGTCAGGGAGGCCCAGTGGGTCTTGGTCCTGACCATGAAGCCAAAATGCCCCCCCCCAAGTGGCTCTGAGGCGAGCAATGTTTGTTCCTTGCCCTTCAGAGTGTTCAGAGCTTGGCCCCAAAGTGCACGTGAGTTTTGGGGTGGGGGCAGCACTGTTGCCAGTGGGTCTTGTTGGTTGAGTCCCACTAACCTAGATCATAGCTTTTCAGTTCAGAAAGACCCTGTGAGGAAGCTGACAACCAGCTTTGTGTTGGGAAGGAGGGTCTATGTCATCTGTTCAGTGGTGGGCCTGTCAACCATAGTCCATGTAACTCCGTTTCAATGTATGATTTTCTTCTCAGGGAATAAGTCCTACTGTGACCATAAGAACATTTTCAAAATGAGCATTCGTATTATAACATATATTTTCTGCAAAGCCTGTGATGGTTTTATTTCTGCTTAATTTTCACAGTTCTTTGATTTCTCAATCCTCACTGCAATTCTTTCTTCTGCAAAATCTCTGAAGGACTTTGGAATGATCACTTTGGCCAAGCATTGTTCCCTGTTACTGTATTTGAACTGATTTCTAAATTCTAATTTCCCTGGTGTGTGAGGGTGGAGATTTAAGTGTTCCATGTTAACTACCAGCTCTCTAAAAGCTGCTTCACTTTTTATCCTTTTGCTAGATAAGAAATTGTTCTGTCAATAAGGTTTGACATCTGACTTTGGCTGGAATTAAGTGACTGTTCCAGGCATACAAGGTACACCCAGAGGCTGAGAAAAGATGTGGACTTTGTTTCTCCTCATAATCTGCATTTTTTACAATGTTGTTTTTTCAGCCATTGACACAACATCACCCCAGAAGCAGGATAGATGTGTCTTAAAAGATCATCAGGTGTTGTCTGCACTTTCTTTTTTCTGATCTGAATTTTTTTGATAAGTGGCAGGCTGAAGTCTGGTAATTAGTTGTCCATGGTGCACTGTCCACAACAATAGTTATGGACTACTTCCATCTAGCATATGTTGGTGTGGACTGTGCAAGTCCTATATTGCCTGAAATGAAGCTTTCCAGGTCAGGATCAGTGTCCAAACCACAAGCTGTGTGCATGGTAATGGCCCAGCCCAGCCCAACTTCAGCCAGAGCTATTTTTGCTAGGTATCCAGAAATGGCCCATTTCCCAAACAGCCTTCCTTCCACCGCAGGCTTGCTCACTGCCACTCCCTTGCCATTATTTTTGTTTGAAATGCACTAAGAGTAAATCTTCCTACAGGGAAGGAAGGAGGGTAATAGAACTAATGATCATCCTGTCATTAGGATTTTAAAAGCTACTATTCTGTAAAGCCCTGTCTGCACTTAGCCTTATTCTGAACTAAGGTCTCCTTCTGGGTCTCTTTAATCCACAGGTTAGTACAGATTTGTGAGGCCCTGACCCCCCACTGGCCAGCTCCATCTGCATTAGGTAGAGCATGATATAGATTGGGGAGATCCTAATCCAGATCACTGGTAGATCCATTTAAACAAGTTTACCAGTGGATCAGCAGGCCCTGGTCCAGATCACAGAGGCATGCAGCAGGCACGCCTCCATAAGAGTAGTGGGGGACTCAATTTGGTGATGCAGTGAAGCATTCCACTGAAATGTGCCCCCTGATGGCTCTGGGATTAGGAGGAATGAAAGATCCTAGTCCTTTGCATCCCTCTGAGCTTGGTCTCTTAGCTTGTGTGAGCTGGTTTGGACCATGCCTTTCTGTGATTAAAACTGTTGAGCCTGGCTGACCCAGATCCACTGATTTATTTATTTATTATTTACATTTATATCCCGCCCCATACCGGAAGGTCTCTGGGCGGGTTACAACCTTCAAGCAACAGATAAAAACAGAGTGTACATTAAAAAACTTTAAAAATTCAACAACTTTAAAACAATACACATTATGTTTAAAATGATAGTGTATGGCCTGGGTGGGAAATATAGTCAGCTCAGCCAAAGGCCAGGGCAAAGAGGTGCGTCTTCACCGCCCTCCTGAATATATATAAGGAAGGGGCAAGATGCACCTCGAGGGGGAGACTATTCCATAGTCTAGGGGCCATCACAGAGAAGGCTTTCTCCTGGCTGCCCACCAGCCTCACTACTGAAGGTGGTGGGACAATCAGGAGGGCCTCACCACTCGATCTTAAGTCCACAGACAGGTAAGTGCAAGATGGGTCAAAGTCTGCCTTCTTTCCAGGAGCCCAGTAAGCAAGTAAATAAGCACTACACTTGGGAAGCTGAGCCAGGTACATCCAGTTTGGCTGGTCACTGTGCTGTTGTGCACATTGTTGCATTCTCTTTTTTAAATCTTTATTGGATTTTTGTACATGTTCTAGTTATCATTAGTAAACATATGTATGTTTTTTTCTGTGTGCAATATAAAATGTTAACAACAATGAACTCAAAATTACCAGAATGAGATTTTCTAATGAAATGGATTGGAAATAGTACATGACAAATTAAATTTTGGAGCTCATAAAGGGATTAGGGGGTGGTAGGGTGGGTGAAGGGGCACCGGTTGCATTTTGTGCATCAGTCTGCATTGTACAGGGCAGCCATTTTTCTTCAGATCCAGACCTGGACAGGAAAGTGTAAAAAGATGCTTAGCCATGGGCCCATTCCACCCTAGCCACACCTTAGAATTTGTTTCCTTTGGCAACCCTCATCCTTTCTCATCCAGGCTTGGGACCAGCAGTGATAGGCAAAGAGACTATGAGTTGCCCATAGTCACCCATTGTGGTTTCATAGCAGTGCAGAGGTTCAAACCCAAGGACTTCTAGGTTCTAACCTGGTGTTCTTAGCCACTATGTTATGTTGGTTCTCATAACAGGAAGTTATTGAGGGTTGCAAACAACAAAGAAAGGCAAGATCAGTAATTCTACTAGCAGTTTGAGGGTGCTTTTGACATTCCATTGATGCCCTTTACTGTTGATTGCATTCATTGCCTTGGATAGGCCAGTGATGTGGTTTACTGGCTTGTTGCCCGCTGGTTCCCCTGACCATGGAAGCCATTATTTGAGGTTGTAGTACTTCTCAGGTGAAATAGATTGTAATGGGAAACATAACTTCCTCAGCTACAGCTGCTCCATCTTTAGAAGATCCATTCTGGAGATTTGTTTGGTATCTAGTTCATTGTTATCTTTTCAGGACCAGAAGATGATATAAAAATAAAAACTCCCAACCTTCTCAGAAGGCTTTTAAATAACTTCTTGAGTTTTCTGGATCACTTTAACCTACAACAAGTTTTCAAGTTTTCAGTAACTTATTATTCTTGATTGTATTGCATCTATAGCTTGTTGTTGAATCAATTGTCACAAACTATTGTTTTTATCTTACCTATCAGCTTCCCTAGGATAATTTTGTATTGAAAACATGGGATGAAAAATGTAATAAACAACTTGCTAATAGATTTTGTAAACATCTTTAATTCAGTATATGAATATTCAGTATATTCTTGAATCTGTTATTAAATTTCACTTTTGTTAGAAATGATAGGTCTACGTACAATTTATCTGGGAAATATTTGTTGATTAAATAGCACAAGGAGGCAGTGGATTTTTCTTTCCTAGCATTACAAGGACTGAAAGATTTCTAAGTTGTCTGCAATATGAAATATAGTGCAATCCTAAATTGCTGTATTGCATTTTTTCAGGTTCCGAAAGAGTAAACATCTTGTTAGGAGTTCATTTAACAACACTGTAATAATTTGTGCCTACGTGTAAAATATCTGTGAAGTTGGAAAAACTGTACTAGTAAATACTCTCTTCCCCTAGAGTCACTGGCTCTGTTATCTCCCTCTAAATAAGAGGCTGCAATGTGGGTTGATAATCTGGGCAATTCCGTCCAAGCACAGTCCCTTCAATCACTTCTCTTGGAATGCATCCACTTGTTGGCAGGAAAAGGGAGTGAAAGCTTCATATTGGTTCTGGACATAATTGCTAAAGAAAATTGGATGGAAGGAAAAGTTCAGTTTTTAAGAGGCTCTGTGGCTAAAGTCTTGGGGCACACATTTTTTCCATATCATGAATGAACAGAATAGGGATGTGCACAAATATTCGTAACGTCTGTTATTTGTGCAAATTCAGACATTTTTACACAAATTGAATGCTATGATATTTGTATCCTAACATTTGTATGAATCCGAATGCTTCTGGACACTCGTAGAAATAGTTTGGACATTCGTTAGATTGGGGGTGAGGAAAAATGGAGCACCAGTCACATCTGCAATGGAACCAGATTGCATTTGACATGGACCCACAGCGGATTAAAAGTGGATTCAGGTTGGATTTGATGTCTTCAGAGTGTGGATATGTTACTGATAAGTATTGGATATGTATTTGTTTGTATCAGATACATATTCATTTGTATCAGAAAAGTATTGGATTCGTATTCATTCATATCTGATATGTATCAAATATTCATATGAATAAGTACAAATAGATTCATATCAAATAGAATTTTAACACATTTGAATGTGATCTATTTGTACGAATACGGATTATCAAACATTTGATTAATTACAAATCGAGCGTCAAAAATGCATTTGTGCTCACCCCTAAAACAGAATGATTCTAAAGACAGCAATCTCTAGGGCTTTCTTCTACAAACTAATTGATTTTCCAAAGAACCTCCAGAAACTGATTACTTGGGGAAAGAGATTAATAAAGTATAGTGGTAGTGGTTGCATTTTCATGTGGTAAAACTGTGGTGCGAAGTCATGTTAAGGGGCTTGTGTATTGCTTAATTTTAATGGTTTTGTTTGAAAGTGGTATTTGGATTAAGAATGGCAATGTCCACTAATCCAGTTCACCTCCCTAACAACACAAGCAGAAAACTCTGGACAGCTGTCCAGTGAACACACAGAACAGTTTGTATCATCAGGATGGGGCGCTTTTGCCCTTTGTCTGCCATGTGTTCTAATCTAATGTGCTTGTAGGGGCTTCTCAGCACTTAGGAATTGTCCAGCTTGCTTCTGGGACTCTCTTCTGTACCTGATTAGACTAGATTGGACAGGTTTGTAACATACAAAATTGATTCATGCATGTCCCTAATAGGTAGTTGTAGTCTCATTAGTTTATCCCTAGAATGAGAACCAGAAGAAAACAAATAAAATAAACATGTGGTGTTCTTTTCTTTGCACCAAGTATCTTATAATCTAAAGAGGGGCTGTGGTGCCTTATGCTTGTTTAATGTATTTATTGTGTGTTGAATTGCATAACTATTGTAAAATGCTTGCAATGTATTTAAAGTGTTTAATATAATGTATTTAAGGTAATGTACTTATTATAGATAAAGAGACAGTAAGGTAAGCTGTAGGCACAGCACCCCAGTTAACATAGGAAAGGGGGGAGGTATCACCCCCAGGCACAACCAATCAGAGGCAGCCCATGTCAGGCTGCAGGGATATAAAAGGCACTATCCCAAGAGAGGAATTGTTCTATGATTTGGGTTTTCAGAGTGAGAAAGTTCTGAAGTGACCATTCACCATCCTGAGGGAAAGATTCCAACACAGTTCCAAGGATTCTTAGGCCTGGGGGGAAAGCCAAGGGTAGCCTTTAGGCAGCCTAGGGTAGAGTAGGTTGTCAGTTGCTGTGTGATTACTTGAGAAGCCGCTTACTTATTTATTGATTCTTGTATTTATTTAGTTATTGGTTCTTACTGATGGTTACAATAAAGAACTCTGCTTGAAGTGCTATTTATTAAAGCAATGGGACTGCCAGGGGAAAGGGATCCTGTGACTTTAAATTTTAGAGAAAGTGAAGCCATGAGTGGCTGTTAGAAACATTTCTCCGCTAGGGTTTTTTTTGCAGAGGCATAGGAAAGTGGAGAGCTCTTTGGTGCGGGGTGGGAAGAAACACGGCCAGCACTTGATATTAATTTAAAACTTCTTATTTATTTATTTATTTATTTATTTATTTATTTATTTATTTATTTATTTATTTATTGAAAGAGCTTTAGAAGGCAGTCAGTGAGGGCTTGAAATCTGCCCTGGTTGAAGGGCCACGACAGGGGCAGAGAAGAAATTTGTTTGTTTCAGTTATACACACTTTAGTTGTGGTGCAGCAAAGAATTAAGCCAAGGGCATTATGGGAAAATAAGGCTGTAAAGGAAGTAACAGATATATATTGGATGGATTTTTTTATTATGGCCTTTATGGGTGTATGAGCTCATGTTGTATTCTTAGTAAGGGTAAAAGGACTAGCCACAAGGTGATTATTGTGGGACATGGCAAATGACATCAAAGTTGCCTAAAAATGGATCCTGTTGTTTATTCATAAACTGGTCTTTCTTCTAAATGCTCAAATTTTATCTTTACAACAAAACTTTGGGGCAGATTAGGGTAAAAGGAAGTGCTTGGACCATGGTTGTCGTGTGAACTTTCTTTGCCAGACAGGGATTTGAACTTCGGGACTCCTGGGACCCTTTCTGCACTGGGCCTTTTCTTGAGTTATATCTCCAAATGAGACTTAAGCTTTTTCCAGACAGCACATAATTAATCTGCATTAACTGGAGAATCTGGAGAAAAGCACATTTAGACACATTTTATTCAAGAATATCCATGTTTTATTCAAGATTCTCTAAATAATGAAGATTAAGTAAGCAATGTCTGGATGAAGCCTGAAGTACAGAACAGTCCCTAAGTTCTAGACCAATGCTGTCCCTTTGACTAATCTTGGAAAGGGAAAAAATGGTGTCCCATCAGTGGGGCAAAGAAGTTTGCTCTGAACATCGGTGTTCTGTCCTTTTTCTTTTGTGGATGCCACATGTGTCTTTGAGAGTAGGTACAACAATGTTAGATTAAGCTCAATTTTTCTGCTTGCAAATTGTAGGAAATGAATGTCAAAGAAATATGCCAGCAAATGACACATAAATATGTACATGTATTTAACTGCTGCACAGTTTCTTTTCCTGGCTCAATCATGTTATACTTGTTCTAATTGCAATTTCCGTTGCTATTTCCAACTTTCTTTGAGTTTCAGAGATTAGTCACCCGGACAGATAAACTGTATAGCAAATAGTCTATTTGCAGTTCAATTTTAATTTTATCTATGAATAAACAACAAGAAAATTAAGAGGGTACAGGTCATTGCAAGTTGGCATGTGTTACTGGCATTAAAGGCATAATGAATAGAAATAGTGTATGATAGATGTGGAACTGGGAATGACTGTGCAAGTACAGTAGTGCTTGGACCTTAGGACCTTTCTGCACTACATGGCTATTCCAGCTTATGTAATGCAGACTAGCCATCATGGGTCACTCAAGAGTGAGCTACCAGTAGCCTACTCCAAGCTTTATCTGCACTCATAAAGGCCTTCAAAGCCGAGCCCCAACACCACCTATGAAGGGCCCTTGGAAGCAATGTAGAGACTGCAAAGGCCAAGATAAAATGTTTCCAACCTTCGCAGTTTCTAGCATGGCTCCTTTTGAGGGTACACCCCAGATTTTACCCCAGATTTCTGTGTTACCCCAGATTTTTTGACCAGCACTAAGGGCTCCTGTCAGTGGTCCTGACTGCACTGGGGCTGCTGGGAAGCGGTGGTGGTGTCGCTCTCCTCAGCAGGAGGGAGACAATGACAGACATGCTGACCTCCACTGCTGCCTGCTGTTTCCCTTCCCTGCTGTGTTCCTCCATCAGTCATCGTCCCTCCTACCATTTGGTTTGCCCCCACCTCATTCCTCCATCTTTCGTCATCATCCCACCATTTGCCTTCCCCACAGTTCTCCAACAGACGGAGGAAGGGACAGGGGGGAAAGCAAACTGCATGAGATGATGAAAGATGGAAGAATGGGGGAAGGCAAAGATGGGACATGATGACAGAATGGGGCAGAGGGAAGGCAAACACCAGGAAGTGGCAAAAGACAGAGGAACTGGACAGGGTGAGGCAAACAGCAGTGGGAGACGACAACAGATGGTGAAACGGGTGGGGTGGGGAAGGTAAATGGCAGGAGACAATGGCAGAAAAGGGCAAGGGGAAGCAAACGATGGGGGATGACAAAAGATGGAGAAATGGGCCGGTGGGAGGCAAACAGTGGGTGGTGGTAGAAGTGAACAGCATGGTGGTGGTGGCGTTACCATTAATAAATATTCTGATTATTCCAGGATTCCGTAGTGAGTCCTATTATAATCTGAATAGGGATTCCCTGGATTTTCAGACATTTAGTCCACAGAAACAGGGAATCCTTTCAAAAGTGTTGGGAGTCTGGGAGCTCGAGCCAAATTCAGGGTGAACTAAAACACCAGTTGAAACATAGCCTAAGTCATTCATGAGCAGATTTCTTTAATATTCTAGGTCATAATTCATCTGGAACTGAGCATTTAAAATTCACCAAAAGGCATTTGAGTCAGCTGACTCTGACTATATCACTTCTTTGTGTAGTTATTTTATCCAGATACCAAGTTATCACAGACCAACCACGTTTAGCCCATCTGATTTCTTTGCTGATGTGCCCCCACTTTTTCTAATACAGTGGTAGTCCTCTCATCTGTTCTTGTTGAGCATCTTACATCCTTTGATGCCTACAGTCCAGTCACAGAAGCCACGCTGCAAAGTATCAAATTAGGAGTCCAAATTTTATATTCATTTCCACAACTAGGTTCATTATTCCAGGGACAACAAAGGACTTGGATAGTGCATTTCAATATCTCTCCATTTGCTAGGCAACTCTCCTAAGAGACACTATTTTTAGTCCTTACATCCAATTTGTATATTATTTGATTATTTATATCCCGCCTTACACCCAAAGCTCATAACAATAAAAAGGTAAAAACCATAAGACAATCTAAAACATACAAGAAATTGTAAGCTTCCCTCCCTCCCTAAAAGACAGCACTTAGAGGAAGCTAAGCATCAAAGACTTGAATGAAGAGGCATGTTTTACCCAGGCACCAAAAGACATAAAAACTTGGCATCTACATGACTCTAGAGGGAGGATGTTCCAAGGTCTGTGGGCCACCACAGAAAAGGCCCTCTTACATACACCCACTTCCACATCTGAAAGAGGCGGAGCTACAAAAAAGACCCTCACATTGTGATCTTAATACTCAGACAGGTTTATATGGGAGAAAGGCCTCCTTGGGATAACCTGGACCCATGTCAACTGGAGCCTTCCCTCTTCCTTGCATACCCTGACAGTCTGGATCTGTATGCAGAACTTATTTTACATTATACTTTCCTCTGAACTCAGTGTGGCTGGGCGGGAACATTCTTTGCTTTCTCTGTCTTATGTCTAAGCAGCGAGGTGGGGGATTATAGCTCAAGGCATTTGTGTTGCATTTCAGGGTTACTATATTCTGAAAGCTGCAGTGCTTACTAAAAATTTCCAGGCTCAGTCGACCATTAGGAAGAATATAATATTCAGCCTGTATTCAGGTTGACAAAGGAGAAAATGCTTCCCAAAGCTTAATTCATCATGTTAAAATATGTGCTTAGGGAGTTAAGTAGCGCATTTACAGGCTTCAAATAAAAGCAGATCTTTTACAGAGTCCATAGGATGAAGTCAGTGGTTTAGCACTGAAAAATATTTCTTGCAGAATCCACTATCATTGGGATGGGAAGAGCAGAAGGAGGGGCCCCTCCCAGAAAGTGGAGATGGGCTAAATATAGGCAGAGCTAAGACTGCAATCTCATACATTGCAAAGGTCCAATTCTATCTATCTATCTATCTATCTATCTATCTATCTATCTATCTATCTATCTATCTATCTATCTATCTATCTATCTATCTATCATCTGCCTGCCTGCCTGCCTGCCTGCCTGCCTGCCTACCTGTCCGTCCGTCCGTCCGTCCGTCCGTCCGTCCGTCCGCCCGCCCGCGCCCATCTATCTATCTATCTATCTATCTATCTATCTATCTATCTATCTATCTATCTATCTATCTATCTATCTATCTATCTATCTATCTATCTATCTATCTATCTATCTGCCTGCCTGCCTGCCTGCCTGCCTGCCCGCCCGCCCGCCCGCCCGCCCGCCCGCCCGCCCGCCCGCCCGCCCGCCCGCCCATTTTGTCCACATAACAATCCTGTTAGATGGGTTAGGACACCACAAAATGACTCTCATATGAGAGCCTACTGAGAAAAGCACAGCTTATTTCTGAATAAAATTAATTGGGTTCTAGGGAAGGAGACAAGGCAGGTGAAAGTGAGGTCTGGTTCTGAAGATTTATGGTGAGTTGTGGCTGAGCAGCATCAAGAGAACCACAAGTTCCCCATCTCTGCTTTCAATATTGTTAGGAAAATTCCAGAACCACTATGAAAACAAGTTGCCACCCTATCAGCAAATGCTATTCATATTAGTTTCTTAATAAGCAGATGGGTCAGAGAGAAAAGATTCCTTTTACTTTTATATGCTGCAGCATAGAAAGTCCACTTTACAGAACCCCACCAAGACGAACTTCGGACCTCCCACATTCTAACACAAACTATATACCTAAACCCGGCCGGTAATTACAATATTTCCGGTAACGCCTTCCAAGTACGAAAAGAAATACATATCAGATTTCTCTGACATGTGCATTAGAAACAAAGTCTATAGCTGACTGGTTTAGACCAGTTACTTCTTTGAAGCTACCTTATCAGCTTGTTTTTGCAGACACAATGTCCTTGAGAGCATTCCTCACAGTATTGTATAGAAATCTAAGACCCGTTCTGTACTACCTCTTATCCTGATCTGTGGAGGGGTCCTGGGGCTGCTTTCTGTACTTTAATGAAATCCAGTGTGGACCCCCTATCACACTTCATCTGCACCAGATGTAGCTGCGGAGCAAGACAGAGTGCCAAAATGGGCCAGCAGTAGGCTTCTACAAAGAGGTCTACCAGCAGGCTACTGCCAGTAGTTCAGAACGGAGCCGACCATGCGTGGAAAGCACACGACCCACTCTTCCAGTACTTTGAGGGGCATTTCAGTTGTGCAACAGGAGGAAACAGCAGAGGCGGCCTGGGAATTGGCATGGTACTGAAATGGTCCCGGACAGAAAGTCTGAAGACCAGCTTTCAGGGCTAGCCAAGGCCTTCAAAGATGGCACTCAGGCCTGGAATGAAGCCGGCTATCCTAATGCAGACGGCCTTATTCCCATCCCACTGTAAAGCTGTCCCAAAGTGGGTGGGTTGCTTATCCGGAACAAGGATAAGCTTTAAGCTTCTAGTGAAAATGAGACTGCTGATTTCTTTTATTAATACTTATTATTTACCTGCCATGTGTTTTGGTTGAGAGCACGTGGCAGCTAATAATGATGACCTGAACATTACCTGACATTTCTCATGGTAATCAAAGTTCAGAAGGTATGTTTAGACTATAACAGAATGCACTGAAAATGAATTCAGAGAGAAAGCTGATTTCTAGGTTCATGTCTTTGCAGCTCAGCGTGGTAGCATCTGCACTGAAAATAAGTGGAAACTAAGACAAATGTAGTGTTGAAAGTTAAAGACCAGGAAGCCTTGACATTTGATTTATTTTCAGTTACCACAGACCTTTCCTAGGACTCAAAGTCTCATCGGTTTCCAACAGCTTCCTGCAGATTTGGAACTTTTTTTCTTTGGCAGTGACTGTACACAGTGACTCACCAAACAGTAAGGAAGAAAAAAAATAGAGCAATATGTTGATCATCTATAGTCTTTGGTTGTGTTTCTTTTTAATAATAGCATTGTCAGCAGCCACATTCTTGTCATTCCTTAAGCTAAAGTGGACACGTACTTGCTTTGCCTTTCAAGATATGCATGATTTCCTCTGGATTGCGTAAACATATGGCAAGGCATACATTCTGATACTTTGGCTACATCTGCACACATGGAGTGAAACAGCTCAAGAGCATCTTGGAAGTGGTAGCATATGAACAGTAGTGTTCCCTTCCCATTTTTAATCTACGCTAAAAGCCTTTAAAAGCCTTCAAGGCCCCTTTTTGTTTTCACTCTGTGCAGATCAAAGAAGACATTTAAAAAGTGTGAGGTGGCCGCATGCGTTTATTTAATTAAATTTACATATCTAATATAATGCTCATTTTTATGAATTACTGTAGGGCAAGTATTTACTATTATGATCCTAGACCAATATTGACTCAAAGTAACACAACACACATCTCTCTCTTAAAAATCAAGAAAAAAGTCACTAAAGAAAAGTACAGTACTACAATAACTTAGAAAAGTTAAATTACAATGGCCCCATCCAGACAGTGCATAAATGTGGTTATCCCAGGGCTATATTGGGATTGCCACATATATCCATTGAAATCTAACATAGCCCTGCAAAAAAAAAAAAAAAAGGATAGAATTCTGTCACATCATTATCCAAGATAAATCAGCTCTCACTGTGGGTTTTCCCCATATAGGCTTACCTGTCTTGACATTCACCCCTGCAGTCTTCAGCCTGGAAATGGCCATCACATATATACCATCAAAACACCTGGATGCGTGCAGTACACCATTGCAGGAGTAAACATCCAGACAGGCAAATAATCCATGCTTGTCCTCTGATTTTGCCCTGCCATTTGGCAGGGATGGTGAGAAGCAATTGTAGGATCTAAACAAGGTTCCATATTTTTTCATCTGCCACCTGGGCTGTGGTCACACCTAAGGTTTAGTCCAGCTTCAGTCCACCTTCAGAGCAAAAGAACATATCAGCAAAGTGACCAGTAATTTTCTTTCTACATTATCTATCCCAAAGGTGAATTTTCTGAGTTAGTTAACACTGAACGAAAACAGCTTGTTACTTTGCTGATGTATTCTCTCACTCTGAAAGTGGACTGAAGCTGGATTAGAGCTTAGGTGCATACCATATGCATACGTAGTAGATGAGCCATAAATTGTAAGCATAACATTTTACGGTTAAATTCCTCAAATCACTGGAGAATAAATTTATCCTATTGTAAACACGCCCGGTAACTTGGAACTCTGTGACATTAAATTAATACCAGCCAGAAATGGTGCAGTTCTACACTTGATAATTTGGCAAGAAGCCTCACTTGGACTGGCTTTTGAATAGATGCCTATAGGACTTCATTGATAAGATTTAGGAGGGGGGAAATGCTATGGATCATTACAGTTGGACATTAGGGAACCTTCTTGATGGAGGGTATTTGATGAAAGAACTTATAACAGCAGAACAGATAGAATAGACCAAGCGGAGTGTAGTTGTGTGGATCAAAATACAGGTTGGAAAGATCAAAGGCATGCCTCTTCTCTTCTGCAGCCCTGTATGTGCTACAGCTGAGAATCAGTGCTGCTGAAAGGAAGAAGGCCTTGAAAGAGTTTAGGTAGCCATTTCTTGGAGATGCTGTAAATCTGGTTCTCCTACTGTTTACTGGATTATAGAGAAGCAAAGCCTGATTTAGTCCCTTTCCACACTCACCATTGTCCTGCCTGGTGTGGGACAGTGGAAGCTCTGCTCCCTCTTAGCATATACCAGACAAAGTGAGAGACAGGGATAAAGTACCAAAATGGCACCCTATATCAGCCTACCAATAGACCTCAACAATAGGGTCTATCAGGGGCCCAATGAATATACAAGGAGCCCTTTTTAGTGATTCATCAGCTAGCACCACCAGACATGGTAACTAAACTAGGTGTATCCCTGAAAAGGGCCCAGAAAGGATCTTTGAAGACTGGGAATGCAAGTTGGTTTGAGGGCTGAATCCAACCTTCACAGTTGGTGCTTGGTCCTGGGCTAGAAGGAACTACCAAGTGCAAACAGTGCTATTCTGGCCCCGCAGCAATCTGGCTCAGTGTGGGATAGGTTTTCTTTCCTGGATTGGAGTAAGCCACTCTGATCCAGGGTAATGCAGCAATGGCCCTAGACTGCATCACCATTTAAGTGAGGCCAGTTTATATTATTTGTAATGAAGACAAGCTGTCTGATGGCCTGAATAAGGTGCCCTTGCTGCATAGTGGAAATGCAGCCTTATGTTCAGGCTCCGTAAATAACATTACAACTATCTATTATAAGAAATCTTTAAATGGAGGAGGAGGAAGAGGAGGATAGTTTGTAACTTCAGATATGGTGACATTGATTTTTTTCCCAAAGTACAATGACTGGTGAACATTCATTCATTCATTCATTCATTCATTCATTCATTCATTCATTCATTCATTCATATCTGATGTTTCTTCCAAGGAGCCCAAGAGAGAAAACATCTTTCTCCTTCCCTCTCCCTGCAGGTGGATTATGCTGCCTGGCAGGGACTGGCCCAGGATCACCTAGTGAGCTTTCATGCTCAAGAGGAGATCCAAACCAAGTGGTTCTAGCCATTGCTCTGACCACTACATTGCATAATTTATCTTAGACAATATCCTATCTTCTTTGGGGTTCTTTACACTTGCCCCATGAGGATGCATGTGGACTCTCTGGGACACTCCATCCACACACTGAGGCACCTCCTCCACCCCAAAGCATCTGTGAGCATCTGTGAACATATCTGATCCTCCAACGATGTGGAGAGGTTTTTACTGCTCGACAGTTTCAGCAGGAGCTACTAGAGAACTCCTGTTGAGCTCCCAGATGCAGCTTTTGCAACTTCTTCCAGTGCAAACACTGCATGTGGGCAGGGTAGGACAATTGCAGCTGCACAAATGTATGCTACATCACAATCACCATGGCAATAGCCCAGTGTGTGCTAGAAGTTGCTGTGGCTGTTCCCATAGCAATCCATTTAGGCTGGACTCAGAATAACCATCCACACATCAAGTGTTGGTGGTCAGTCTCAGGATTGCCCACAACTTTGAAGTGTGGAGGCATCCCAGTTCACCCCATCTTAAATCAAGTGTTACTTGGCCTCCAGACAGAATCCTAACTTTGTGGACAGGAGGGAATAATAGCAAGCTTTTCCCTTGAGCAAAACTGAAAAGCATTCTACATATTGCTCCCAAAGGCAACAAAAATGCTTGGTCCAGTTTTGCAAGAATAGTCTCAGCTTTCTTAGTTGGAGGCTGAGGAGAATGCATTCTTGTTGCCCTGCAGTTGAATTGTATCCAGTTTCAGAAAAACACCTTTATTTCAGGGATTGTGCCAGATTTTATCTTCCGTAATGCTACTCATTGTTATAATCTAAGCTATACCTGCCAGGCTTTCTGTATGTGTCATAGACACTGGGTGGATGGTTCATACATTTTACGTTGTGGTCAGAGGAATCTCCTGATGCAGACTAAAACCCACAGTTCTCCCAAAACTATATTGGTAATGCAGGACTGTAACCCACTTTGAAACCTCAGGTTTAGGGTGGGATAAAAATGCAAATAAATAAATTCCCAGATAATATGCCATAATATTGGTATGGGAAATGCTAGGTTTCCCATAACTGTGATGTTTACCTGGTATCTGTCACTCCACTTGTTTTGTTACAATTCCACTTGTTGCTATCTAGAAGTCAACTGAGTACAGGGCATGCTTTCAAGTTGCTATGACTAAAATTATAATGAAACGAACCAACAGACATGGAAAGAACTTTCATTTCAAGCAATAAATAGCATGAATCAGCCTATATATAGCTGTGTATTTAATTTGTTTATTTCAAATATTCTTAATCATTATTTAGTTAAAGTGGGGGAGTCACCTCCAGGGTGGTCAGCAAGAGGAATTAAAGTGATCAATTTAAAACATATATGATAAAAAGAAACATGAAAAGAAAGAAGAGTTGGCTTTTCTACCACACTTTTCCCACCCATTCAAGGGGACCCAAAGTAGCTGACAAAGCTTTCTATTCTCTTCCCCACAACAGAACACCCTGTAAGGCATGTGGGGCTGTGAGAGCTCAGAAGAGAGCTGTGATTAGCCCAAGGTCACCCAGTTGGCTTCATGGCAGAGAGCAGAATCAGACCTGGTATTCCCAGATAAGAGTTGGGGTCCCTAACCACTAGACCACTAGGAGGGAATGAAGGCCACATAATACATAGTCAGCAGCAAAACTATGAATCATATACTATAGTAACACATTTAAAAAAGAAGAAATAGAAGAAATCATTTCCAGTTGGTGAATTGGGATTACAAGGGCACTGAGAGACCGGTGACGTTTTGCTCTGATGCTGTCAAATTTCATTTTGATCTACATAGGATCAAAACATGGGCTATGCTTTCACATTGTCATTCATAACCCATTGGAGGGGCATTACAGCATGCCTTCTCTCCACATCACCTCCCTCCAAAGGGGCTTAAGGGTACTTCAATGTCCCTCCAAAGTGCAACAGGTTCAGGGCCTGAGAAGCAACTCTGAGACTGACTCTCATGCACTGAGCCAGGTTGTTGCCACAGTGAGGCATGCCACATTTGGAGGCATGAAGACTCAAATCTTTCCAAATTTTTGCCAAGAAGAAAGGGATGTTTTTAGGGAAGACTTAGGGAAAAGGTACAAGGCTTACTATTTCAGTAGAGAAGTACTAATCCCATCTAGGGCAGTTTCCACACTTACTCTCCATTTACCTCTCACTTGAATGGATTGCACCTCGACCAGAACAAGGACATCCACATTGAGATGGCCTATTCTGCTTCTGCATCCTGTACTGATTTTGAAGCTCATGCTTCATGGAGCCAACATTATGTGTGTGTGTCTCCAATGCTTTGAAGGGCAGGAATTCCTGACCTTCAGAGCTCCTGGGTAATCCATTTCAGTAGTGCTCCCAAATGGGACCCATTTCGGTGATGCATACTTCCATGGTCCAAATATCACTATCTAGTGCACCATTAGACTGAAACAAAATGATACGTGGGGCATCCTGATACAGTCTATGCTCTGTCCTGTACAGACAGAATTTTAGGAGGGGGGTTGGCCTCCCGTAGATCATGCCACTCCCATGAGTAAAAAGAATATTACCTCTTGAAATCTGTTGCAGTGGATGTGTGTTGAGCTCTGCGTGCTGTACTAGATACAAATAGTACACACAAAACAAACTTTAGAGATTCAGAATGATTTGATAATGAGTTTTCAGGCACAGAAATATGTTTTCAGAGTTTTTCATCACAATTTTCTTCTCCATTCACAGATGTAAAATATGTACTATTTCCTGGAACCAACTGTTCCAGAACCTAATTTTTCAAAGCTGTTACAGATATGGGCAAGTGAACACAGAAGGGACATACATTATACTGCAAGCTCACATTAAGAGATTCATTATCATTCTTCATTCATGTCACTTGTTACCCTTGAGGAGGAAATAGTATGTAGGTTGTTCTTTGCCTATTCTACATCTGATTATTTGTTCGCCTTGAATATGTTTCTGAGTTTCTGGCATCTTCAAAGCACTCATAATTCCCTGTGAGTCTTATTGTTCAGGCTTGTAAGCATGAGTGACTTTACTGAATATCGTACTTTGATGATGATTACTGAGATCTACTTATTAGATCTGCTTATACTTGTGGAAAACTTCTTGAGATGCCAAGTTCACTGATTAAATGATTTGGGAACTGCATCAAGATTGTTCTGACATACAGAGATCTGCAGCTTCTTCCATGTTTAATTGTGGGTCTTTTTGTTGAAGTAGCCCAAATGTGCACTAAGCATCTGCCCAACCCTCTTCAGTATTTACCTTGAGTATGGATGGCTCTCTGGATGTCATCAATCTTCAGATTCCAGTGCTGGCACCAGCATGTGTGTGCGGCACTGTCACCAGGGTGACATGTCACCAGGGTGACATGATGCAGTGCATCATGTGCCATGCCAACATGCCTGTATGGTGTGTTACATGCTCCTCCAGCACCTCTTCTGACCCAGAAGAGGTACATATGCTGCATCCAGAGATTTACTGGCTCTAACACTTGGGAAAGGTAGGTACTTGCATGAGTTAAATCTGCACCATGTGTAGTCCACACAGGGTGAGCTCCCACATGGAAGGAACTGTTTCTGGCTAAGAAACAGCTCCTTCAAGTGCAGATATTCCATCTAGGAGCATTCCTCACATGAACTACTGGGCCAAATGTGAATTGGCCCAGATGTCTTCCTTAAATTTGTATACTAGCCTCAGTGAGCCATGGAGCATGATTCAGCTGTAACAGAGATGGGCAGTAGCATAGCTGAAGATTTTGTAACTACTGGCTTAAGAAAATGGCCAATTTCTGCACTCATTTCCTGCGCTCAGCAAAACAACCTGCTGCAGAAATATCAAATTGGAGATCAAAAGTTCCCAATATCTTCACTGCTGAGAGCAGTGGAAGGAGTTCAGATAATAGCCCACTATTAGAGTGCTTGTCAGCCTGGCAATCAAAAACTCCTGAAGCCTAAGTCAAGGATTCTGAGCTCCAAGTGGAACTCCCTACTCAAGGGTTGCAAACATCTTGTTTATGTTTTCTCATGATTATGGACTCATTATTTTTCTCGTCATAAAATGTGTTTGAGAGTTGCCTTGATACTGAGAGCAATATCAACTGAGAAGGCGTTCCTTATTCCTCTCGTTTAGATTCCTATCCTGGCGTGTTTGCTGTTCTGGAATATAAACAAAAAGCTTAGGATGAGTGATGTTGTCCAGTAAAACCTCAGTGGCAAGAGGAAGCCGGAGAGACAGGGGGAGACAGTAGAGATGCCTTGTGCTGTTACTGCAATGAAATGTGTAAGGAAAACCATTTCCCAAAGCATCTGAAATTATCTGTGGAGCTCTTTGCAATTATTCAAAGCATCTTTTCAGCTTTGCTTGCTCAAATTTGTACTCAGGCAGCATTCAAGTGAGAGGATTTCTTTCTTAACAGTTTGTATTTGCATGCTGTTTATACTGTGTGAATTATAAAGAGCACTACTTAACTATAACTGTGCAATCTTCCATTTGCTTTGCATTGTGTTGGTTATATACCACCCTGGCTCCAAGCCAAGCAACCAATCAAAGTTGGAAGGTGTTCATAGTCCATATTAGTCAAGATAGACATTTCTTATTCCAGGTCTCTTCAAACTAAGAAACTGAAAAGGGATAGAGCAAACAGAAGTTTCACCATCCACAATAGAATTACCTCCTCTGACTGTCCCACAAAAGTCTTTCTACACTTGCTTATTACTGTTTTGACACTTTGGGCTACTTTACCGATCTACACTGGATCAAGTAAGACTCAGTTTAAGAGGAGTCCACAAACATAATGGGGAGCAATCAGAAATGTTCAGACTATACCATGATTTGATCAGTGAAACAAAGGTGGAGGCTGCAGGCGTAACAGGAAAAGCCAGGAACATGATGGAAGTGGGGGTCCTCAAGCCATGAAAGTTAGACTCAAACCTCACTCAGTTTGATTTTTAATGAACAAAAGTCCTCAAATATTGTGAAATTTAGTTTGCTATCAAATCCTCAAACCTTGAAGTTTGGGCCCAAACTTGTTGTAAAATAGATGCAGCTTACATATCTCTACCAAAGAACTGCATAGAAAATTTTGGTCCCTGGTATCAGCTCAGAAGAAAGTAAGAGGAAACAACTTCTGCATCTCTGCCAATAAAACTGCATGGGCATGCCCATGTAGTCACTAGGAGTTGAACCCAATTAAACACACTGTACATTATTTTGGTTCCATCTCATGGCCTGGGCATCCCAAGGCCCCATGACAAGTGCAAATGCATCCTACTCCTTCCTCTGAAAGGAGTGAACTTTTTAAAAGATGGGAGTAGTTACTCTGACCTTTTGGAAAAATCAGCATGGGGACGGACTGTTTGAATAGCTGCCTCTTCAGAGGAGCCATCACAGCTGGGGCTAGACTCACACCTTCCCTGCTGCCTCAGACCCTTTTATTTCTGGGCTCTGACTTTTAAAATTGCCTCAGCAGCCTTTTCCCTGTGCCAACAATCCACCCCCCTCCTTAACACACACTCACGCACACACACCTCAACAGGAACAAATATGAACTTCGCTTTATTGTAACAGCTTGTTTAACTTAACAGTCTCAGTACTTAGAGCATTTCAGTTAACAGAACTATTCAGGATCCCCGCCTATTCACTCCTATAGAGCTTAATAGACCCAGCTCAAAATCCAACCCAGACCTCCCTCCAAGTTGCCATCAGATTAAGAACAGTTATTTCTAACAGCCCAAGCTTTTTAAAAAGCCTTCTTTTTTCTCTCAACATTTGCTGATAATGGCTGGCTCCTGGACTAGCTAACCCCTCCTTCCTGGGATTCTGCAGGCCATGCCCCCTTTCAGCTTGCCTCTAGCAGAACCCTACTATCACATAAACTTTATCTACCTTTACCCTGGGACATCACAACTGTGTGTGTGATTGGGTGTCCGCCTAGCCCTCATGTCAACTGTTCATCCAAAATATTGGACATGTACCGGGCACAAGGCTCTAGATCAGGTTGCAATTTCATTTCTTGACCAATGCGCATTGTGCTCACAATGTGGAAGTCACAGACTTCTGCTCCAAAGCTCTATGAATTTGCCAGTGCCCATCCAATGCTTCCCTCATACTGACTCCTCTCTGTGTTGGGGGTGATCTTGAAGCAATGTGCAAAGTTCGGAAACCAATAAATCAATCTGAAGATAATAGCAATGTACTGTTACTACAAGAAGACTCTTCCATGCTTAATGAAGAGTTCAATATTGTCTGTCAGTGGAACAAGCTACCCGATACGGCAAGTGGGTAGCTGGAGGGCATCAAAAATCATTACATCAACTTTCAAGACAGAATCCTGTACTAAATTTTAATGAATCCCCGAAGAAGAGTGCCCCCCCCAACAATAATGGACAACAACATTTGCATTGCCATAGTTATCTTATGGTATATGGGTTTAAGACATTTACCATTCTCTGCTTTTGCAGAAAGTGTGCATCATTGGGTTTTCAGAGTTTTCCTTTCTGGCAAAAACTTCCATAAAGACTCTCATACTAGAAGCAGTCTGATGAGAAATAGTGCTTTTAGAAAGCCTGTCTGGGAATCATGCCATTTATCCTGTACATAAGTATAGTCTTGTGGTCACTTAGCAATGAGGAAAAGCTCCTTTCCACACATGATTAGAAGCACTTTTCTTGATAACTCCTTCACATGTTCCCAAATTTGTTCCTGAAACTGGAAATTGATTCTGACAGAGAGTTTATCGTTGCATTGAAAGCTGTTGCAAAGCATTCTTCCTTGGAAGCGTGTGCTCAAGTGCTCTAATTAACACTTTATGTTTCATGATCTGGCAGTGATCTCTGTCTCCCAAGATCTGGCTACTAAAGGGCCTTTTTGCTTTTAGCTTCAGTGGAATACCATCCCACTGCAGTTAAGTTCCAGCGCAGTGGCTGGTGTTTCCACAATGAGTACCAGCACCATTCCCAACTTACCTACCGGCACTCACAGTGCAACTGGTCTGTCTTGGACTGCCCACAACACCATAGCAACAGCTCCAGCAACTTCCACTGTGCACTGGACTGTTGCTATGGTGATCACAATGGGGCACGCAATGGTGCTTACATAGCTTGACGCTCCACCCCCACACAGCATTTGCACTAGCAAGTATTGCAAACCCTATATCTTGGAGCTTACCAAGAGCGCCTAGACATTCCTGCCAAAGCTGTGGAGCAATTTTTACTGTTCAACAGCTCCAGAGGATTGGAGTACTCTGGGATGCTCTCAGGTGCTTTACGACAGAGAGGGTGGTAGCTGCATAAGTGCAAAAAGGCCATAAAGTGTGCAACATTTTTAACACCAACCAAACAAGCAAAACTACATCCTTGCAATATGGTATCCATCCCACTCTCTTGTCATCTAGTCAAATATCCCTCATTTTGGCATTCTGTTTTTCCCTCACTCCCATATATAAAGAGATAAAGGTGTTTTTTCCTGCCATTTTCTGTTTTGCTTCCCCCGTGTTTTGCAAGCAAATGAGAAAGGCTCAAGGGAAAGATAAATTCCATAAAATCCTGTCATTCTGATCAAGTGGACCTTCTTTGTCCAATTGGCACACCATTTGCATGTATGCTTCTTGAGCCAGTAACGCTCCACTCATAATCCAAGGAATGGGTTGATTGCAAGTATCCAGACAGCACTGAAGGCCAACAGCCAGGTCATGTGACTGCTTCTGCACCTGCTGTGGTCACTCCAAAATACAGTAGCCCAAAGTGTTGGAAAAAGGTTGCCAAATAAGTACACTATTGGCCAATCTAGAGAAGTGCAAATTCATAAATACTTCATCTCTCATTGGTGTATTCTGCTTAATTTTTTTTGTTAATTTTTTAAAGTCTTCCTTTTTTAAAATAGATCATAATACATGTTATAATTACATATTCCCAATACATATACATACATATTTTGTTTCAACTAACTCCGCCACCTCCCCAGTGATTCCTCTTCCCCATTCATATTGGAAGATCAATTGTACTCCTTTTCTGCTTATCCCGCTTCTCTTTCCGTATATTCAACCACCTCTCCCATTTCTGCTTTTAATTTTCTATCCACCCCAGCCTTGCAAAACTTGCACTACAGTTTCTCAACATCTGAAATTTCTTCTATTCTACTTCATAGAACGTCCATCTGTCCATTGCCATCTATCAGTCCAAGTGTCATATGTCTGATATTCTGTCTAACAAAGACTGGATTTTGATGCAGATTGGATGCAGTTCAATCATAGCAGGAAAGGTGGTAGTGGGGAATCCCTCCAAATGGAACAGATCTATGTTTTCCATTCGGGATACCTTGCATCCCCTTCTCCGTTCTCTCACTCTCCATTTTCTCTCTCTTTCTCTTACTTTGTCCTGAAGAAGAGGCATGGTCTGGAGGCAGACCTCTTGGCTGATGAGAGAGGCCTGGCATCCTGGATCAGAGGCTTGCAAGGGAGACATATTAGTAATTTGCAGCTAGTAGGGATGTTCGTGAATATTTGTAACATTCAAAATTCGTATGAATTTGGCCAAATTAGGACATTCAAATTTGAATCAAATGTTGGCACATTTGAAGATTGACATTCAAATTCGAATTGGATGTTTTGATGGATTGAACATTCATATTGAGTATGTATCCTACCACATTCGAAGGGGATCTATTTAAACAAGAACAAATTTTCTTGCATTCGATTCGATATGAATTGAATACCACATCCCTAGCAGCCAGTTTTGAATGTCTGCAGATACATTATGAAAGAAACCGCAGTGGAAGTTAGAATTTAATGTCAACAAAAGGTTCTGTGATGCATTTGGGAGAAAACACCTTTCAAAAATGCTAAAAACTTTTCAGACTGCTATTTTATCCTCTGCTGTAGCCTTATGTGCCAGCTGTTGCTGGATTCATCAATGCTGATTTAGTAGAATTAGCTCCAAGATGTTCCTTTTCTTGGAGAACTAAATTATTATTTTTTAAAAAAATGTAAAACTGCTTCAAAGATGCATGTTGATTGGAAAAGCATCCTGGGCCAGGAATGTGGTGCATCTCTACATGACAGATGGCCTGTCCCAGCTTAATTCAGTGCCAGGAAACAAGAGCTCCCTGAACTCAAAACTGCAGTTTGGGAAGAGTTTCCCAAATGTTTGGAAATGCCCACTTCCAAAGCCTGGCAAATATTATCATATTCTGGAATAGGATCTTGGTGGTGGTGGTAGTGGTGGTGGTGGTAGGGAACCTGGTTTGCCTGATTAAAAGCAAAACTGCAGAATTCTTATTTGAAGATTTGTTTCACACAGTAATTTATTTTTCCTTCAAACTTCACAGAGAACTACCCCCATGCCAGCATTCACACTGAAGTTTTAATCAGCAAAGTTACTAGCCACATCATCTTACCCAGAGGTGGATTTTCTGTGTTAGATAATACCAAAAGAAAACAGCTTGTCTCTTTGCTGATGTGCTCTCTCACTCTCAAAGAAGACTGAAGCTGAATTAAAGCTTAGATGTGAACACAACATTAAGTGGCCCTTTTACTTTTCCTTAGAATATAAAATGAATTTGTCTGAAAAGCAGGGGTGGAATAAATAAAAATTAACTTCTTTCTCTCTAGGTTAGTCTTCAGGGAACTCTCTAGTTCAATACCACATGAAAAACTAATGGGGAAAAAATGGAATGCAAAACTCTTGTCAGACTGATTCTTGGTTGATTTTCAACAACTTGTAGTTTGGGATGTACGTCCAGAATAACAATATGTCATGAATATTTGTTGCTACAATTATAACTTCCCTCGCTTCTCTCTTCTTTTTTTGAAAAAAATGTACTGAATTCAGCTATATCAACCTTGATAAACAACCTTCCCCCTCCCAATACCTCTTTTTTTTTTAAGTAAATAATCATATGGAACGTTTCCTTTGGATAGACTCCATTTGATGTCAGGTGGAAGATTAGGCCAGAGGTGTCACATTTTCTCAAAAGAGATATTTGGCCAGCAGTGAAATAAGCAAGAAATGGATGCCACTTGATTCCAAAGACAGCAGATGCCCTCTTTATCTCAGATTTAAGCAGCAATTACTTCAGAATTCTTTGCTTTGGCCAGTGTTCTTGTTGATGCTGTTCTGCAGTGCCAATATTTTGAGCAATAGATGATAGATCATGCCTTCAATCTGGTTTCATCAAACAGAGAACCAAAGTGAACACCTTCCAGTTTTCTGAGGGAAAAACAAACTTTCCACATGTGAAAACAAGACCAGATTTTCTTCTCCTTTCTTGGGTAGTAAAAGAAAAAACAAAACAAAACCTGAAATATGTCTATATACATATTTTCCTGTAAACATCATGCAAATTAACAACAGTATATAGTAAAATGAATGCCAATGTTATTCTTTTGGATAGACAATTTGTGTTTTAAGCCAATATAGCAGTAAGGAGAGCAGGCAATATCTGTAGTTTCTCTAACTGTGTGCTTCTCTTAACTGGGAATATATTTATAGCATGATGTTGACATGGAAAGGCTACAATTTTTTGAACAAAATGGTGGCGAATGAGCAATGACTGCATTGAGTTTGTTGGCTTCTTTGAGTTCCATATTTCTTTCCTGCCTTCACTTTAAGGAGTTCAACAAACAATAGTTTCACCATCCTGAATTCACTGTCAAGACTTATTTCATAGCTTAGGGGTCTGGTGCATGTCAGAAGTAGGGAAGGGTGAAAATGTTTGTCATCTTTGCAATTCATAAGAATTCCAAAAGTTCAAAAGTTCAAAACTCCTCGTTCAAATTGTATTTTAGCTATACAGTATCTGAACACTGAAATTCTCATGCAAAGTGAAAGTTTTTGTACCTTTGTTCAAAGATTTGTTACATGCAAAGCGGCTGCCCGGTCACTTACAGAGCACATTTGGATTGGATTCAGAGGCATAACCTGAAGAGAATTTGATACAAATTTGATTCAGATTTGAAGCCTAGCACATTCAAAGTGGCTCCATTTGCACAAATATGAATTTATGTCCCATTCATTTTGAAGTGAAGTGAACAGGGGGGGAAATTGTGCACATTCCTAGTCAGATAAATGTATATGCCTATGCCCCAGCATGTCCCAGATATGATTTAAGTTCACTGCTCCTACTTTTGGATTGAGTAAGCACTGACTTTGCTTCTGTTCAGTCCCCATAACAAAGGGGCTCAACCCTTTAGATAATAAATAAGAATTTGAGTCTTGGGCCACTTATGGGCATAGACACCATGAATATAGGAGGCACTATGGAAAGAAGTTTGGATGAGGTGCTGTGGAATAGCAACTTCTGTGTGCAGTGTGGAAAAGTCGTCCTGCAAAAGAGGATCACACCTGAAAATGGGACTATGTGGTCCATGCAAAAAGCCTGCTGCTGCCAAAAATGGAGACAGGGTGGCAGTAGGTGCTTTTCTTTGACCAGCAGAGGCACCCAGAACAGGAAGGTGGAGAAGCAACCTTTGTCTCCCTAAATCAAGTAGAATTCTCTAGCTTCTATAATACATTGCCTGTCAAAGTTTTTTAAAAACCCTACCAATTATTACATTTTTAAAACTCCTTTTAAATGACAATATAACATTGAACACAAATGGATTCCTTGTTTGGTTCATATGAATCCAGCCCTTTTCAATCATATACCGAATCTGCATATCTTTATTCGCTCCTCATGCAATATATTCTGATGCTCTGGAGATAGGTCATTAATCAAACTGCATAATGAAAGGAGGCAAGGCAAGGCAAGGCAAGGGACAAACAAACAAAAGAGTGAGGGAGAAAAAGAGGGAAGAAAAGAAAGGTTGGGAAAATCTCAATCCACAGGAAAATGTATTTTCTTTTTAGTTAAGGCCTTCAGGTTAGCTTCTCTCACCTAATTTAGTCTGAAACAAAAGTGGCTTAAGATTCAATAACAGAGGCTATATAGGATTAAAAATTAGAATGTATCATATGTATGTATTGTTAGTGGTTTACAGTTGTATATCATATGTCAGTTTATTTATATACCCCCTTTCTAAAGGAAGATGATAAAAAACCAGAAAACAATGCTGCAATATAGCAATACAAAATAATACATTATAAATTTAAACGAAACTGCAAAAATACAAATTAAATACACAGAAAGGACAAAATACTCCAAAAGGAGGCCCCATTGCTTCCAGGATCCCTGGTAAAATAAACAAAAACAAAACCTTATTCAATGGTAGTTATGATCCTGTGCAATAGAGCATAAATGGCCTTAGAAGCATCCTTCAGTTCAAGCTCCGCTCTCGAAGCCTACCAAGACAGTTCTGTGCTATTTTCATGGAGACAATTCAAAAACAGTTTCCCATCACTAGTTACTTTGTTGTAACTTTACTGCAACCTCCCTTATATCTTGTGCCTCTGCTGCATTTCTCTTTCTTAGAACCCCAGACCCTCTTGTTATAGTAGAATTTGTGTCCAAAATACTTTAAATTCCAAAAGCGCTTTGACATGCTCTGCTGGAAGACCTGCTGTTCAGGAAACAAAAGTCCAAATCCCTACTGGGTGTATGGAGATAATTGTATGATTCTTCAGGACTTAAATCATTGCCAAAAATAACATCAGTTCATAATAGATTAGGCTTAGATCACTCAGTAGAATTTTAATATATTCTAATTTCTTTGTGTTTGTTTCCTAAAGAACAAAAATCAGAAAACAATTAAGGTTTGCTACATCCACTTATCCATTTTTATATTTTTAAAGCATTTCTTTACATATCCCAATGTGGCTTCAACAATAATTACAAAAAGAGTGGAGCCAAAATTTCTCAAAGGTTATTCTGAAATATATTTTCTGTTTTTTTTCTTCTATCCATCAGTCCTGAAAAAGAGGTTTGGTATATGTTCCACTTTTTACTTTTGTCTTTGCATATTTTTAAATATTTTTGAAATTGTTCTTTATATTTCTTCAGAATGCTGTTTAGTCCAGAGAAGTAGAAATACATGAAGTAGTAAAGAGTTTGCCAAAGTATTTTTAAAAAATATTTCCCATTTTGTATAGGATAGCCATAGGATCCATTTACCTAGCCCAGGCCTATTTTTGAAACCTTTTCCACCCATCCATTCCCTACTTACCTCTGTTTGGACAGGCACTTATCAAGGACAGTGATATGCAACCCCCCTTTTAAAAGCATTTTGGATAGTCATGCATGATCCGCAAGGTGGACAATATTTAGGCACACTAACATTCCATTCCTGCTCACTTAGGGCCAAAGTAGTTTACAAAACTGTGTGTACCTACTCCATCTTAAGGGGCTTGGGTGTTCCTTAAGCAGACAAACTTTTAAAACCTACATTTTATGGGTCCTTCATGTACAGTATAATGCTACTTAAAACTAGATTCTAAAAAGATTTGAAAATTTTTGTGATCTCTTCCAACCCTGTATAGATAGATAGAGATAGAACTTTTTGATTGTTACATTTCAAAATTTAAAAAAAATTATGGAATAATTCAGCTTTACTAAAAATGGGACTATTAGCAAAGTTTGTTTTAACAGATAAGGACAAATAAGATTGCCTATTTTTGCATAATTTCTGAAGTATGTGAGGATTGTCCCTGATCAAGAGAAGATCTCAAGAAAAGTAATTTGTACTGCCTTCTCATTTCCTTTAGCACTTGTTCCCTTCATGTCATTTTCCTCCTCACTTTGCATTAACTTCACTTTCCTAACTCTTCTTTGCTTTCATTTTGTCCTTAGGCCTCTGCCTTGTTTTAAGTCTGAGAGACCATACGAGCTTTTACTTTTAGTCTGTGTATTTTTGCCACAGGAACAGTGAAAACTCTTTCTCTTTGTCTCTTGTTCTTCAGGTTGCTTTACTGTTTGATTAATTCACCCAACTTTGCAATACAAAGTTTCCACTTGCTATCCAATAAGATCAGCCAAGTGTCTCCCTCTCTCTTGGGATTAGCTTCAATTCATTCAATTCAGTCAAATCTAACCACTGCTTGAGGATCTACTTACTTGCAGAAACACTACTAAAATACCTCAGCTCTGAATCCACTCCTCTCTATAACAGTGCCTCACTCTTCTTGGAAGTGTGCTAAATCTTGCAAAGCAAGCATGCAGTGCACACAGACTTTACACTACTATGCATAGTAGAAGCAAATTACTCATGAAATAATAATGGATTGTTATATGACAGGATACTGTGATAACACAGGACAGGTCAAGAGCTGCATGCACACTAGGCACAAGGTGTGCCCTTTAAGAACCTTACACTGGTGGCACTTCCAGACATATAGCGTGCTTTTGAGGGCCAGGAATAAGAACATAAGAGGAGCCGTGCTGGATCAGGCCACAGCCCATCTAGTCCAGCATCCTGTCCCACTTAGTGGCCCACCAATTGCTTATAGGCATCTCAAGCAGAGACAAGGGCAAACTTTTTCCTGCCCTTGAATACCAGCAAATGGCCTTAGGAGCATCCTGCTTGTCCTCCCAGCCTAAAAGATGTACTTAGGCATCCATTCTAATAGCCATTGATACATCTGTCATCTGTAAGTTTATCTAACCATTCCTTAAAGCCATCTAGGCTGGTTGCTGTTACCAGCTCTTCTGGCAGTCATATTGTCCAGAATGGGATGAATGACCCTAAGGGCACTTGCCACCCTCAGGTCTTCTTGACAACACCTTATGGATAGCTGGTGGTCATACAAGTAACTTGCCTGCTCCACAAGCCACACAGCAATATTTTTCATATGCTGAAAACTACTGAGTTCCAGGACCTTATTTATTTATTTATTTTATTTATTTTATTTATTTATTTGTATTTCTATCCCGCCCTATACCCGAAGGTCTCAGGGCGGGTTACAATATTATATTAATCTTAGACAGGTCCCTGCCCTTAGGCTTACAATCTAAAGAGACAAGAAACAAAATGAAAATGGTGTGGGAGGGAACCTTTTCAGGCATGTCAAAAGATATGGCTGTGCTGACTCTTCAAATCTGGGGAACTTTTGCTCTCTGTCTTTAAAACTAGTGAGGGGGTGAGGCAAACAGAATGAAGGCTCTCTGATCCCAGAACAAGAACTCCATCATGGAAGGTGCTACAAACCTTTGTCATGGGATGTAGCCTATGTGGTTGGATGATTTTGGAAAGCAATAAGCAAAGTCACAAAGCCAGGGTGTTTCAATAACTGTATTGTGCTGAACAGCAATGGATACTACTTTGACAGAGCTATTAGTTCCAAATAATGAAGACACTTATGGACACTTATTGATGACTCAAAACGGCTATAGTCTTTTCATGATTTTGCTCCTGCAGTGAGGGTGTAGAAGGCTTGGGAACACTGTGGTGTAGAACCCAGAAGTGTAACAATTGATGCCTACTGTGAGCTGCTCTATGTTGTTTTGGCTTTGATCACAGCATCTTACTCTTTGTTCGAAGCGTCTACAGGGGTTCAGGGGAAGAGTGGAGGCTAGAAATGTATTCTTGTTCTTAAATAGTTCATGCTGGTTTTCCTCCTTCCTGCAGGCTATCATTTAATCATGGAAGACTATGAAAAGCTTTCTGCTGAAATGTAAATTGGGGTATCTTGTGAATAAGGGCAAAAGGTTCTCTGCAGAGGTTTCCCAGTAATGCAGGTTCTACTGTATTTCCCTCCTAATTAAAACAAATGGTTCTTTCAATTTGTTGATAAAAGAGGTATGTTAGACATCATTTAATTAAGATAAGGTCCCATTAGCACATTCTTCATTACCATAACATCCCGCTTCCTTTCTTTCAGGGTGATACATAAAAAGGCAGAATAATAAATGCTAGAGTAAACATCTTTTGCAGAACAGGATTTACAGGGTGGCTTTATCTAGTAGCCAAGGATTAGCCCAAATTTGAAGAGTGAATTAGAAACTTCATTGTGGAATGACTTGGTACCCTAATCTGGAAAAGGCTAGGAGATTTTACAATCTATTAAAATCAGCTGAAGCTTAAGATGTATCATGGCACTATAGCAATATTAAGCAATAAATTAGATTAGCTGGGCAATGGTATCTGGCTGGTTTTGATAGGTGCTTAACCACAAAGATTCTCTCTATCATTCAGTCTGTTACCTTCCATATCTGGATGTTCATACTATTTCATTTCTTGGTACAGCAAGCATGACTTGCATTTTTATTATTATTATTCTAGAGGTGATTCAACATTTTGTAGGTAATGCAATATCTCTCCATAATATTTATACCTTGTCTTCTGTTAACAGTCTGTGTAAGAAAGCATTTATTCAGGAAATATATTTGTGGTTTGAGATGGCGCTAGTTTAGCAGTAGAGCAACTACATAACAAAATGAAGGGCAGAGTTCACTCCACAGAATCTCCCCAGAAAAAAGTTTTTCCGTATTCCATATACTTGCTTAAGAAACTGCATGGAAGCATGCAGGTAGTCACTTAGCCCTCTGTTTCAAGGATACTCAAAGGCTATCTCCAGGCAGCAAGATCTAAACAAGATCCCATGACTGTCTTTTGTCATGTGCCACCGGACAGGAAGAGTAAACCCCCACCTACCTGCGCATCAGGTGAGCAGCTTTCATGATTAGCCTGAGAAGGACTACTGGAAACTATGAAGCACCTGTCCCCATTCTTTTGTGGTTTCTCAAATACTGTATTGACTTCTGGTAGTCCCTCTTGAGCCAATAACAAAAGCTATTTATCAGATGCATAGGTAAGTGAGGCTATTATGGGAAACCCAGTGTCATTGCCATATTTTCTGTAATAGTGTTGCAACATGTTTTCTGGGCATTGCAACTGGCGCAAAATTGGGAATGTCTCGGGTATGTCTGGCATTCCCAATGCAGTGCTGAGAGGATCATGGGTTTTAGCTCACATCTGAATGCATGAGGGCATAATTACCAGGGATGTACACAAATGTGTGTTTTTTTGTATTCTTTTTGTATAAAATAGAATGCAAGGAAATTTGTATTAGTTTGAATAGATCCCCTTTTAATATGGTAGGATTCATATTCAATGTACAGTAAATGTTCAGTTCTATACGAATCCCATACAAAGCTTCATGCAAAGCTTCATACGAATGTATCAAAACATTTGATTCAAATTCAGATGTCAATCTTTGGATGTGCCAACATTCTATTTGAATTCAAAGGTCCAAATTTGAACAAATGTGTATGAATCTTGAATGCTACAAACATTCATGCACATTAAGGGTCTGGAATACCTCCCTTATGAAACTAGGCTGCAATGGCTAGGCCTCTTCAGTCTGGAGAGATGGGGTTTAAGAGGGGACCTGATAGAAGGATATAAAATTATGCATGGTATAGAAAAGGTGGATAGAGAAAATTTCTCTATCGCACAACACTAGAACCAGGGGGCACTCTGTGCAGCTGATGGGTAGGAGAGTTGGATCTGACAAGGGGAAGTATTTCTTCACCCAGAGGGTCATTGGTTTATGGAATTTGCTACTGGAAGAGGTGGCAACAGCAACCAGCCTAGATGACTTTAAGGTAGGGTTAGACAAATTTATGGACAACAGATGTATCAATGGCTACTAGGATGAATGCCTAGGTACATCTTTCAGGCTGGTGAGGGGGGGAAGCAGGACACTTCTAAGGCCATTTGCTGGGATTCGAGAGCACAAAAAGTTTTGTCCTTGTCTCTGCTTGAGATGCCCATGGGCATTTGGTGGGCCACCATGTGTGACAAGATGCTGGACTAGACTGGCTGTGGCCTGATGCAGCTGGGCTTCTTGTTCCTAATAATTACTATTGAGTCATCCTGGCTTTTTGTATAGGGTCACTTAGCGTAAGGGAAAACTTGCATAGCATTTGGCTAGCTGTTGAGCTTGAAGTGTACTTTTGCACTCTCTGCATCTTTTTGATCTCACTCTGAATGGCTTGTTTTCTTTGATAAGGGCCAATTCCACCTTGACTGCACCCCTAATGCGATCAGTATCTAAGAGATCTCCAGAGATAAGTCCCTGCTGCACCCAAATGATTTGCATAAGGATTCTTCTGTTCCACTTGCAATAAATGCAGGATTTGTTACTTATTAATATTGGCTAAGACTTACCAAAATGTTGTAATGGAAAAAGTGCAATACTGGATTACATGCACACACACACTTATAACCACCCTTATATCCTGAAGTCTCAGGGTCGGGTTACAAGAATTAAAATACATAGAAACAAAATAAGCAACAGATTAAAACTAGCTAAAAAGAGTACAGTGCACAGAAGAGAAAGATTTTATCTGCCTCTTTAGCTTTCCAGGCCCTCAGCCAACTCCATATATATTGGGGGTCTGTCACAAATTTGAGGGGGTGAATGAGTCAAATGTCATTTTTTCTGTAAGTGGATTAAATTTTTTGAGGAGCCCCCCCCCAAAAAAAATGCTGGGTTGCTCCTTCTTTCCCCCCTCCCAGCTACAGATCACAGAAGGAGCAGATCATAGAAGTGGCTGACACTTGAAAATCCTATCAGTGGCTGGAAAAAGCAGGACTGAAAGCCAGCACTGAGGCAGTAATCTTAACAGGGACAAAAACAAGCACTGGATACAAGATCGATAGAAGCAGGTTCCTGCCATATCAGGCAGGACTCCTTATGCCAAATGTGCAAAGAAATCCAAGAGACAGCCCAACATATAGTAGCGGATTGCAAGATGCCGGCAGGAAGAAGCATATAGAGAGCCGCACATGCAGATTGCAGGAATAGTATAACAAATATCTGCAATGAGTGAGGGCTGGAGGTTCCAAAATCTAAAATCTAAGCAGCCACATCTCCATTTGAGGCTCCTCTCTCTCCTCCATTTTACACAGTGTGGGTTCCATGAACACCGTCCTCCTTCAGTGTCCCCTTCACATAGCCCTCTCAGCAGTAAGGAGATCACTCTGAAGGGACCCTGTAGCATACAACAGCAAGCAGACATATTTCCTGTCTGCTTCCAAAGTAACCTGCACTGACTGATAAGGCTTTATTTTTTTTTTTAAAAAAAATCTCAGTTCTGTTCCTGCCTTGCTAACTTCCAAATCTTCTACCCAGACTTTGATTGAAAACTCAAAGATACATTATTCTTCCACTGTATCTTCACTTAGAATCCTTGAATGGGAGCAAGTGATGGTGAAGGGAGCTAAGATTATTGGGGGGGGGGGCAATGCACAGTCCTTGACTTCTAGACACATTTCCATTCAGTTGAACACTACTTTGTATATATCCCTACACATAATATGCTTGCACATTTGTCTGTGCCCTAAGATCTGGAGGGAGGCTCTCCTGGCTGTCCCACCACCTTCAGCAGCAAAAGGAGTGGGCACTTGGGAGAGGACCTTCTCAGTGATGGCCCCTAGGCTCTAGAATAGTTTCTCCCTTGAGGTGCATCAGTCACCTTCATTGTACACATTTCAGAGGGCAGTGAAGACTAGGGGTGTGCACAGAGCCAATTTCCACATTCTATTCGAGGTGAATAGAATGTGGAAATATTCAGCTGCATCCAAATACCCCCCCCATCTCATGGATGTCTCCAGCTTCTAGAAAGCCTGGATGGCTTTCCAGAAGCACCAGGAAGAGGCCCGGGGTGCTGCCCAAGCGTCCCCACAGGTAAGGGGCAGTGGCAACTGGTAGACTTCAGGGCTGGGTGTTCACAGGAAAGGTGGGGGCCGTGGAGGTCATGGGGGCAGGGCTGTGGAGTTCATGGGGGTGGGGCCATGGAGGTCATGGGGGTGGGGCCACAGAGGTCATGGGGTGGTGTGTAGTGTGCAGAAAGATAAAGAACAAAATAAAGAAAATCTGCATGGAACTGAACTCAACTAAGGTCTCTAACTATAACATATATAAAAAAGCATCAG
Source organism: Aspidoscelis tigris stejnegeri (assembly GCA_023333525.1). NCBI lineage: Eukaryota > Metazoa > Chordata > Lepidosauria > Squamata > Teiidae > Aspidoscelis > Aspidoscelis tigris. The sequence continues at coordinate 27,171,859 of JALMGA010000007.1, read as the reverse complement.
TTGGCCAAAGATGGGATGGAAGAGATAAACTGGTTTGACTATTCTCCTGTTCCACCTCAAGAACTCATCTTAGATTTCTCATGTCCAAACTGGTTTGAAGAAACTTTCCAAAGTTTATACATAAAATAAACAGATATTTTTTAAAAAAATGCTAAGGTCACCTATCAATTCTTTGTTCATGCTAAGAATAGCATTTAGTTCAGTTTTCCTCAAACCATGGTGCTTTTACTTGTGGAGTAGAAGAAAAAGAAATGGGGAACTAGACCTCAGAAGAGTTCATGTTTTCAGTATCTGGTACTCACAGAATCCAAGGTGAAACAGGCCCTGTCCCAATCAAGTGATGCTCCCATCACCTTCAGCTGCTGAAATATTTCATTCCCTTTTCTGATTTCAAGGGGGGTGGAAGAGAACAAAAACAAATCTCATATACAGAGAACAGATGTGAAGGAGGCAGGAGAAGAAGGAAGGAAGGAAGGCAGGAAGGAAAGAAAGAAAGAAAGAAAGAAAGAAAGAAAGAAAGAAAGAAAGAAAGAAAGAAAGAAAGACAAAGGAAGGGAAAGAGAGAAGGGCAGAAAGAAGGAAAGAGAGAGAGAAGAAAGCAGGAAAGACAGAAAGAGAAAGGAGAGAAAGAAAAAAAGAAAGCAGGAAAGCAGGAAGAAGAAGAATTGGCTTTTCTACCCTGGTTTTCTCACCCATTTAAGGGGACTCAAAGCGTCTGACAAAGCTTCTGTTCTTCTCCCCAAAACAGACACCCTGTGAGGTTAGTGGGGCTGTGAAAGCTCTGGAGAGAGCTGTGAAGGAGGCAGGGGACAAAGGAAGGAAGAAGGAAGGAAAGAAAGAAAGAAAAAGAGAAAAAACAAAGGAAGGGGAAAGAGAGAAGAGCAAAAAAAAGGAAAGAGAGAAGAAAGCAGGAAAGACAGAAAGAGAAATGAGAGAGAGAAAGCAGGAAAGCAGGAAAGCAGGAAGAAGAAGAACACCAGTTCTTGCCATAGCTGCCATTGCACAGATCCTGACTAAAAATGACTGAAGGACAAGGGCCATGACACACATATGAATAATATTCCTTCCTCTCTGTCTTCCTTTTTTATTTTTATTTAAATTTAATAAATAAATTCTTTAAATTAAATTCTTTAATTATTATTGACCTGCCCATGCCTTAAGAGGCCATCCTGGTTGTACCACCACTTTCATTAGTTAAAAGGGTGAGGACTTGGAGAAGGGCCTTCTCAGCTGTAGCTCCCAGACTATGAAGTAGTTTCCCTCCTGAAGTGTCAGGAGGCACAATCATTTCATAGATTCAGGAAATCCGTGAAGTCACATTTATCTACCCTGGTCTTTGGCTGAGGAACAGTTATTGCTTGCAGTGTGTCCATATTATATTTTGTTTTTATTGCTGTAACCTGTCCAGAGACCTTCGGGTATGGAGAGGAATAAAAATATAATTGAACAAACAAACATAATATGAGTATAGTGGCTACTTTCACTAATGAATCAATAGCAAAAAATATCTGGACAACATACCAATAATATAAATGGAGATAGCAATAGATATATACCCTCTTTTGTTGGTAGCTGTGGCTAGACTACTTCAATGATGCAATATTTTACACTGTTAGGGGTTGATTTGTTGTTTTAAATGGCTCCTTTGTGAATGGACGCATTAATGTCATTATATGCCTCAAGCCTTTGGGCCTGGATAGAGTGAACAATCTAAATCAATAAATCTGTATATTCATACTACAGACTAAGCAGCCAAAATGAAAATGAGATTTCTGTCATAGCCTATCACCTCCTTTCTTAATCTTCCACGGGATTCTTCTCATTCATTAATATGAAGGTAAAACAGGTGGGTTTTGCTTTAAAAAAGAGCTTATTTCAATTTATTGATGATAATGGAACAAAAATAAGCCATTTGATCAGATAACACACTATCCTGACGGTTACAGTTTATATTTTTGTACAGTTTTGTCACAAAGTCATATAAATTAGATGGAGCTGAGGCCTTATCTTTATTCAATTAATTGTTTTTATGGTACTGGAAATTGAACCAAAGCATTTAATCTTTCCCAGCTCTACCTTTCTCATTCAGTGCATTTTAAACAGTTCCTTTAGTCTGACAGTTCCAGACTATTAAGGCATCTAAAAGCACGCCAGATGTTTGTTGATAATTCCTTACATTTTTCTTCAATTTTTTTCCTCCTTTTTATTGTTTTGGTATTTTCATTGGTGGAGATTTTCCAGGCCCACTGTAGTTTCTTATAGCATGTTCAGAACTGTGGGTGTTCAGGACTTTGGGGAGCACTTGTTGAGTGTGACTGAACCAAGTTGGGGTTCACTGCTGGTGGCTACACTGTCACGTCCATTCAGAATTCTTGGCAGATACTGGTTTGCCATCACCTTCTTCCAAAGAGATAACAGAGACTGAGCCTGCAACATTTTGCTTTTCAGGCCATCCACTCACTCACCAACCCACCCACAGTATTTTTAGAAAATCTCAAAGTGTTTCACAAGATTTTTTAAAAACCAGCTGTTCAACAACTGAGCTATGACTACTCCCTTCACCTTTTCCCACATCAAATTCCCAGTTCATAATTTTATTACATTTAATCCAAATTTTATGTTAGGGCATTTTTGCTTATCTGTTGCAGCTGCATTTTTGTCTCCATCTGGATGTATCTTTGCACAACTAGCACTTTCAGGCTAGGGATAGAAGTCCAATTGTGGAAGCAATTCTCCTCAGTGGAATGTTTGAAATATGGATGGCCTGGCCTAGGCGGATGAGATTCTCATCTCAATGGCCACTGCAGCTTCCAGTTCGCCATGGCAATCGGCCCATAGCAACCAACTGCACAGCTACAGCCACACTGCCCTGTCTACTCTCAGATTTGCGCTTGGAAGAAGGTGTGAACACTGCTGATTGGGAGCTCACTTGCTTCTCCTAGACAAGCTGTGGGCAAAATTTTACTTGTTCGCAGCTAGCGGAGACCAGGGCAGCTGGGGTGAACTACAGGATGGCGGTAGTGGTGTGGTGTGCAGACAGGTCTCCCCAAGAGTGGGTCAAACTGGTTCTGGAAGGTAAGTGCAAACAAGCCCACTGTTTCTGATCCTTGAACTAAATGGTTATGTGAAAGCAATATACATCCAATATTCCTTCTGTCCTTTGATCCTGGATGTGGATACTTCTTAGACCAAGGAAATGACTGTTGTTGTTGCTGCTGTTTTGCATTTTCTTATGTACAAGACACTGGAATAATTACTTAGCAATGGATGATCTCTTTCTCCTAAATTGGGGTTACTCAAATTTTGTGATACCACAACACACACAGACACATCAAATATCTTAAAATTATGTTCCTCTCAATCTTTGTAGGCTGCAATCCTAAAATTACACTTTGGCTGCATCCCCAAGCCATAAAAAGCTCATTAAAAAGCTTCTTTTGCCTCTGAGCGCCCCCATGCACGGCTTTTCTCCAAGCTTCCATTGGCACAAAAGGAGGAAAATGCACAGAAAAAAAAAGTGCCCTTTAAACAAGACCACCAGAGCACTTTTTGGAAGCCGTGGGTATTCCGAGCAACATTGTGCACAGAGACGCTCTGTGCCAAAAGGATTGGTGGCCAAGATCTCCGAAAAAACACCCTGGCTTTGCGGCTGCTGCTGCCTGCACACACAGCCTTAAACATTCATACATCTCCCAGAACAGCAGCACCTTCCCTTCCTTTCTCTTTCTAAGGGTCAGAACTTTTAAAGAGCCAGAATTGTGGAGAATTGCAACATTGTTATCAGGTGTGAAATGGGTGGATTGCTATAGTGTAACGGCTGCTGTACAGGGTGGATTTTTACAGTGAAATCACTATCTTTGGAAGCAAGCTCTGGATCCCAAAGTGATAAATGGCTCTGGTGGGTTTTGCAGGCAGGGGAGACGAACAGAGAACTTGTAAATATGGCTATTTTTCTTTTGGACTTGTTGGGGGTTGTCTCCCCAGCACCTATCAAGCAGAGAGGGGGCAGGGAGAAAAAGATGCGAGCAAACAAAACACTCTTCCTTGGGGACGGTAGGTGCATTTAAAATGTGTGTTTTACCGAACCTCATGGGGACGCTTATTCTGGAATTGAATGGCACTTTTAAAGTCCGCTGGAATAGAGGGACAGTAAAGGAAAACTAGAGAGGCAAATAAGTTGCTTGGGGATGCAGCCATATAGAGGATGGAGGAATACTTATTTACTAAGCCTCATGATCCACTACCCTTGCTTCTGTTGCTCTGTGAAGCTAGGGTGTGTTTACTGCTGTCCATTAATCTTTAGTTCTTTTGGATGGAACCGCAAAAGACAAGAGCCTTTATTTTTAATGAGGCATGTGTTAAAGGCCCTTTCTACACTGGGGTTTATTTTGGATAATATTCTGGAATAGAATCAGGAACTGATTATGTTTCTAAAAGCTCTCTACATATGTAGGAGATTAATATTTTAGAGAAAGGAAATCTTGTAGGGCTTTACTTTCTCCTCTAAAAACGACTGATGTTTTTTTTTTTGCCACAAAAGAACCCTCCCACAAAAAAGCCCTCTCCTAAAATCAACCTGCATTTTATTTATTTTATTTCTACAATGTTCTTGCTAAATTACAAGTGTGCCTTCTATGCCAGTGTTGTCTTATAAGGCCAAGAATACAGTATTTGAGAAGCTACTTCCTAATTTAAAATACATATTGCAAGCTTTGTGCTGTCATATGCATGGATCCAGTTCACATGGAGGCTAGCAGGAGCTCCTCACTGTAGTAAAATCTATTAAAGCATTTGTTTGAGTGCTACAAAACTAAAGGCAAAATCTCATTAGATATTTTGTTCTGCAAAAAAACACAACCAATACCCTGATGAGACTTTCAGCTGATCTGACAGGAAGAGCAGCTGATAAGACAGGAAGAACAGAAAGATATAATGCAGTGCTGTTAGTAGCCAAATTGTTCTGCAATCTAGCCAACCCTTCCCCTGGAATATACACTTTAAAGAATTGTAGGAATCCTGTATTTTCTCAAAAGTGTTAGATAGTCTGTAAGGCATCTGCTCTTGTAAATGGGAACTCAATGTGTGCTAGACAGCCCTCGGAAGCTTTGTATACTGAAACTAGAAGCACAGGGTACATCTCCATTATGCATTAAATGTATTATGCAGTAGGACACCAGGCCTGGATATGGAAAAATGAGAACTGGACTCTTCTGAGGTGCTTTTGATGCTTCTTGGAGACACAGCCGCAGTCTGACTCCAAAACTTTACAGTGGTGGCTTGAGCATCAGTCTGGCCAGGACAGTTGGGGAGGGGGTCTCCAATTGGAAGTCTTCCTTTGATTTCCCTGAAGCACAGATTGACGAAATGCAGATAAAAGCATGATTCATAAAGCCTTGCACCTCCCTGCTGTGCTGCTCTACATTCTGTAGGTATTGAATGCAATATTAGAAGAGCAACGGCCATAGAGAAGATGATATTTCTAGGCAGCAGCAGAGAAGAGAAAGAGAAGGTGTGAAGCCCCCAAAAGGAAGAGGCAACCGTGTCAGTCAAGAGACTGAGAAAAGGATCAAGCAATTGGGGGAAAGCAGTTACTCCCCTGAATTTTCAATAATATATCTAACCATTTTTTCCCCTTTTGTAGAACAGTATTAATGAGATGCCATTGATGTTCATTGGTGTTAATTATTAGTAGGGCCAATTAATCTGCTGCTTTTCTTGTTGTCCTTTTTTCCTGTTCTGGAGAGCTTTCAAATTTCTGACACATCATTAGTTGGTGGGATATGCCATGCGTTTTGGAATAATGCGTAGAGATGCTTTTTGGCTGACCTGAAGTTTCTGCCACAGCAATTTTTCTGTTGTGTATTTTGTAGGAGAGGGTTGAAGCTATGGTTTGCTAGAGGTTGCTGTAGCCCATCTCCTGCTGTTCCTGCTTATTAGCCAAGCTGCAGTTGAAAGCAGCAATGGATCAAACTGTGATTTGGTCAGTGATCACCTCTGATGTTCTGCTCCCTGTGAAAATAATGGCTGATAGGAGCTGATTTGATCTGGAAGGCCAGAGGTTCCACATGTCTTGTCCAGGAAGATTGCCCTTGAATCAGACTGTTCACAAACAGCAAGAAGCAAGATAAGATGTAAACAAAATCCTGCAATTGCCTCTTGCCAAATGCCTCCAGATGCAAGATAAAATCCCATGCTTACCTCAACATCTAGCAACCACCTTTCATGATGAGGTCATTTGGGATTACCAAAAGCCAGCCAAGCCCCCACCCAATTGCTTTTGTTGTTTTTTGAGCATTTGTTTGGCTGTCCCAATATAGTGCCAAGAGTATAGGAAGACATATCTCATGTCTGGAGGCAGCCTCAGAACTACCATGTTCTGTTTCCTTTTCTGCATCACTCAGACTCCCACCAATCATCCAAACAGTAATGCCCAAAGTTACTTCTTCAGTTCAACTGCGATGTGCAGCCTAACTACATTATCTTCATTCTACATTTGGTAAGCAAATAAACACCAGGCGACCTCTAGGCTCCCCATAGTTTTCCTTTTGATTTCTACTTCAGGCTAATCTCTGCCATCTGCACCTGAAGTTGGAACCTTTTCAGTTCCATGCCATTTCTGCACTTGTGGCAGTTGGAGCATTCCAGGTTGAACAGCTCCTACAGTAACCATTTTCAGCTGGAGCAGTTCCATTGTCCCAGAAAAAGACCATCCATACTTAGATAATCATTTCCAGGACAGACCCCACACCATGCAGCACCCAAAACCCACTGCCACCCCACTGCTCCTTCCACCTTATGCTGCCTCTGCCTCTCCCACTGATTCCCCATCTTCTGTTGTCCTCACCCCACTGATTGCTCTAAAGCAAGCTTGAGCTTCAGAGCCTGCTGCAAGGTCTCTGATAGCCAGGAACTAACATTTCTGGCCTCAGACACCTAGGAGGACTCATACTTGTAACATAATCAGCCTTTCTGCATGCTTCCCTCACAAGGCCTCCTTGTCCTGTCTAAGGGAAGCAAGGGCAAAAACTCAGTCATGTACTCAGTTTTCTTTTTGGCAACCCAGAACAAAAGACAGCAGCTTGTTGTTACAAGTCCAAAGAAGGAGAGCACAGTAGATTAAACTTTCCTAGGTCTATAGCCAGCAGCAGTCACAGCAGTGTTCCAAAACCAGAAAGTACAACATCCGAGATGAGGACACATCCAAAACCAGATTCACAGATTCGGTTGTGAACATCTGAAGTTAAGTGATGTTACCCAGGGAGGTGAATTTGGATTAATTTGGATTAATTAAAACCCAGAAGTACGCCAAACTCTGTATCCTGGGGTGGGTGGGTGTAGTGAGATCTTTTGGTAAGGCTTTAAAAATGAAAAAATATATGAAATTGGACATATCAGAGACACCTAAAACAATGAAAATAATTTATTTTGAGAGAAAATGGAAAAAAATTGTTAGGGTACAGAAAAGAAAAACTGAAATGAGGTAGAGGTATTTCATTGCACATAGCTCATATGATGTAGAAATCAGACAAAAAGAACACAAATGTATGCACAAGTTAACAATTATCTTGCTAGCATTTCATATTATGCAGCACAGCTCTTAAAACTGACTCAAAAAGAAAAGCGTTTCAAAATGAAACTTATTTAGCCTGAAACTCAGAAAACCAGCATAAAGAAAGAAAAAAGAAATATAGAAGAACCCTTAATCTATGGGAAAGAACCCTAACTCCACATAAAAATTAAAAAAAACATGGAGATATCCAGAAAATATCAGAATGTCAGCTTCAGAAGTACTCTTCCAAAATTGAAAAGAAACAAAAATACCCATTTAATAGGTATGCTTCTAATTCAGGAGCAAAACTGATTAAAGTCCTTTAAAACTGGAAAACTGCAAAATAATTCAAAAAGTTTAAGACTCAAAATGATTAAAAAGAGCCTCAAGTTCTTTAAAACAATTTAAAAATAATGCAAAAGAACTGCATTGCATCTTTGCAAGCCCTGCTGCAACTGAAAAGAAACAAAACTCAAAAGCAGAATTAAAATGGTTTAAAAATTCAGCTTCTCGCTCTGTTTCTGCCCCTTTAGTAAAAAGCAGCAGGCTAGGAAAACTTTTCCCCTGCAAAACCATTCTTAAGGAAAAGAAGGGGGGGAGAGAAAGGACAGACACTTAGCATCCTTACCAACCCATGAGGAAAGGAAAAAGAAAAGAGAGAGAGAGGCTAAACATCCCAGCCTTTTGAAAAGATATCCCTGGAGGTTGTACTTCTCCAAAGGAAGTTACTTCAGATTGGAGAAAACTCAATAGGAAATGATCCAAGAAATGCAAAGGTTTCTGGGAAGAAGAAAACCCAAGCAATGGAGCTTACAAAGCACATGATCTTTCTCCTTTCCCTCAAAAACAGGATAGAGAAAGAATTCTGCTAGGCAGGTAACCTTCTCATTAGCAGAGCTATGTCAGCTACACTTTAACTTTACTTATACAAACTGGAGAGCCTACTTGTAACTCATTAGCATCCCCTCAGACAAACAGATTCTCAGCCAATTCTTGGAAATCTTAGCATCTTGACTATATAAATATATAAACTCCTTATAACTTTTAAATGTCCAAAAACCCACCAAAGTTTGAGATTAAAAATAATGAAGAAAACATATAAGTGTATTTCAAACTTGTACTAACTCAGAAACTCCACATGTTGTGGTCAAACCTGAGCCTGTAAAATTCTATTGTTCCTGGCATGTTCTTATCAAGAGAGCCAGAGATAGCATCCTTTTGCTGACACAGATGCAAAACCTAAGTTTCCTGCTGCCATGGCTAGAAGTCATTAACTCTTTCTGCCTGTATCTTTATCAGCAACAACAGATATACCAGTGAATCTACCTTCTTCCTGGCTTTCGGTCAGCATTTCCAACATCACAGAGCCAGTACTTTTCGAGAATGACACTTAGTCTTTTTCATGAAATCACAGATTCATTCTTTCTCCATAAATCCATAAACCATATCCCATATCCCATATCACAGTATCAGTGAAGTGTGGTGGCACCTTTTATCCCTCTGACTCAGAACTCAGCTGGCTGAAAGGGTGTTGGCTAATTGCTCTCTGACACCACTGAAATCTTTCTGATCTTCCCAACACAGGCTTTTTCCTGAGTTGCTCTGCCAGGGGAGGCCTCTCACCAACATCTTCTTCTTCTGGCTTAAGTTGCCTCACAGGGGGAGCAGCTCTAGGGATGTTTGTGCCTGTCTGGCCTTGGGTGTCAAGCTCTTTGGCTTTTTCTGCGTGGACAGTTTCCAAAAAGACAGGTTCCTCATCTGAGGCCCTATCATCATCTGTCACAGCTGACAGGGGGCAGCACATCACACTCCTAGACCAGGCTATGGTGTATACAATGTGGGCACTGTGCTAGTAGGGTGTTTGACCTCACTGGAGTGCTCTCTCTTCCCCCTTCTGGTGCAGTCTGGAGAGGCCCTCCCCTTGCTAGCACACCATAGCCTTGAAGAGAGCTTGCTACCATGATTTACTGGTATAATAGCAAGTATAGAAATGGTCTATGACTGTGCAGAGACAATTAAGGTAGTCAGGCAGTAGTCAGTTTCTTTGAGTTGTTTGTATCATTTTCAGTGCCATGCAGTTGTGACAACATGTACATCTTAGCATTTCTGGATTTTTTTAAAAAAAATTATCATGAATTATTTCTATAATTTCTCTTCAAATATATGTGAGCCAATTAGGAAGCATTTCCAGGAAAATATTGAAGAATCCTTTCAAAGAACCATATGTATAAATGCAAGGCAGTGATGGGGTTGTCTAAGAAAAACATTAGACCATTAGTGCATGATGCCATTATATATCTTAATGGGTGCTTGGGTAAATGCATAAGCATTAGCACAGAAGTTTTATTAGAAGCGAAAGCAGTAATTATGAAGTTTTCATTTCAAATCTGGAATAAATGCATTTAGGGATAGTTTTTTGATGCAGTGAAGCTCTAAGACAAGAAAGAAAAGAGCAAAACAGAAAAGGAAGAATCCTGCTGATGTCATGGAATTGATCCATGTTATTGTCAAACCACAATGACAGCTGCTGTACCCATCCAGCAACTAGCATAGGCCCTTTCTGCACTAGGCCTTATTCCAGATTAAATCCCAGAACAGGGACCTGCCATCCACATGCTGGTGCAGTCTATGGCAGACCCTGCCCCACCATAGTTACTCACTACAAAAAACTTGCTTCCTTAACATACAGACTATGTGTTGTGTCCAGATCAGGCAGTAACAGCAAATCACTCACACATGCACAGCTAGCAACAGCAAGACGCCAAGTCAGTTTGCAGAGTACTTGGTAATATGCAGTATGCAGAGTCAAACAGGCTAAGACTTGGAGTACCAGAGAGTCACTGTAAGTCAGACAGTGAGTTAGGAGTCAAGAATCAGGGTTCACGCGAGTTGGGGGTTGCCAAGAAGATTCTTTGTTTGCAACGGCAGGTGCAGATTTGGGCGTTACTTAAGTAGACTCAGAGAGTCATGCCCCCGACGACACAGCTGTTTTGCATGGAGGTGAGCCAAGTGGTGCAGCTGTTGTTGTTCTCTTTGGAGACAACTCGGCTCTGGGCGTTGTGTATCGTCTGAGTCCAAACTATCCCCATCTGGGGGGGACAAAAGCAGTTTCCATGTTTGGCCCCTGAGGCACACCTCCGTCACTTTGCCTGGCAGGGCAGGCCCTTCCTCCGAGAAATTGGAGAGGACACCAAGCATGACATATAGTGGATTGTTGGGGGAAAGCTCTGTTTCCAGATATGGACTATGCTGGGGAAGAAAGGGAAGGATCATGCCAAACCATTGTTTCCAAAGCCCTTTCTGCACTGGGCCTTATTCAGAGATATATCCACATGCTAGTACAGTCTGAGGCCTAAAATAGTCTGCACTAGCATGTGGTCAGCAGGCCCCTATTCTGAAATGTATCCTGGAATAAGGTCCAGTGCAGAAAGGGCTCAGTGTCTGGCCAGTTCAAGTGTCCAAATAGCACCAAGCTTTTTCAACCCAGTTCTACCAAGCCTATTACAGTCTGGAGATCACTTCAAGCTTTCTATTTGCTTCCCAGCACAGCCTGCATTTGAGGAGCAGAATAATGGGTGGTTTGAAAGAAGGAAACAGACAAGTCAAAGCACATATCTAATTCATAGTATTTTTGATTAAAATACTTCCATAAAATGTTCTCCGTTTTGGCAACATTATTTGAAAGGAAATAAATCATTCTAACAATGGAGATCTCATTTCTAGATGTAAAATAGTTACCAAATTGTGCAAAAGTCCATATTCAGGAGCAAGGTCTGTGCTCAAGAAATCAAGAAATTCTATTTAAGTTGTAAGTGGCAGGACTTATTATGTGCTACAACATCACGTCTGATTCTTGGTGATTGTGTGGAAATACATTTTCCATCTTGATTTGCCTTCAAGGACATCCCAGGTCTCTGACTCTATGCATCCATCTGGCCCTTCTTCTGCTTCTCTCAGCCTTACCAGGCATATTTTCCTCCTTGTTTTTCATTTCCTCACATGATATGCCCAAAATATTTGAGTTATCATCATCTCAAGGGAGCAATACGATTTTATTTGATCCAAGATTGAGCTACTTGGTTATTTTGCTAGTTCATGTTAATAACTACAACAGAAAAGCATAATTCCAGATGTGCACAAATGGTTTTTTTTTTTTTGCATTCTATTCATATAGAATTGAATGTAAGAAAATTTGTATTCAGCCAAATAGATCCCCTTTGAATGTGGTAGGATTCTATTTGATACGAATGTATTCGTACGAATTTGTATGAATATCCAATACAAACACATATGTACCCAACATATATCCAATACATATTCAGTACATATCCCATAACATATCCACTCTGAAAGCATCAAATCTGCCCTGAATCCACTTTGAATCCACTCTCAGTCCACGTCAAATTCATTCTGGATCCATTGCAGATATGACTGGCACAGCTGTTTTCCCACTTCCCCGGTTCACAAATGTTCGGAGCCATTCATACGAATGATGTGAAACATTTATACAACTATGCATGTCAATGCATGCATGTCATAACATTGAATTCATATATGAATTTCCGAATTCATACAAATTCATACGAGTACCGAATGTTACAAATAGTCATGTACATCCCTAATTCCGAATCCCTAACTCTCTCCTTTGGAATGCTCCCCCCTCCCACCTACACTTTTTATTTTATTTTATTTAAGAATTTATATCCTGCCCTTCACCAGAAGGTCCCAGGATGAGTCACAGTAATAAAAAGGTAAAATAATAGAATATTCCTAAAGCATATTTAAAATATAATCTTCCTTCCCGCCCCGGCAGGACAGAGGAATCTAACATAGCTTATAGGCAGGCACCTAGTAAAGATATATGATTGTCCTCAGGGATTCCCTGTGTCAAAACTTGTTTCTTCCCTGGTCCACCTCGCTTTAAATGTGTTTTGCTCCCTTGCTTTTAATGTTTTGTAAACCACTCTTAGATAATTTTTTTAAGGAAAGTGGTATAGAAATGTCTTAAATAAATTAAATACACAGATAAAGGCCATGGTCACACTGTCACTTTAAACCTTCTTCAGTCCAACTTCAGGTCTGACCTTTTCATTTCTATCCATTTTATTTGTAGACTTTTCTTAAATGGGGGATGGAAAGTCCAGAAATTAAATGGATAGAAATGAAAAGGGGTGTGCAGACAGAGCTGAAGATGGACTGAAGAAGTAAGGCACACTTAGCCCAAAACAGGTATCAGTGGAGCAGAGTGGTTGCTCTCTTGAGGTACCAACTAGGAATGCCAACCATATTTGTGATCCCCTAAGACATATTTATTTGGCCTGCCTTGTGTTGACACTTGTACTTGACCCTTACTGTTTTCTTGCTAGCCTAAGTCAGCCAAATATTGCTCCATTCTGGAGAAAAGCCCCTCCAGAGTACTTGCTTTATACTGGTGTGCACATCCTGGTATTTCAACAGCACAAATTACCCAGAAGTGTGTGATTGCCACCACAGCAGATGCTCAGCCATCTTTTCAGCTCCTCTCACACATGCATGGTGACCGTCTACAAGGTAGGGCATAGTGCTATTTTTGGAAAACCCAGATTTTCCCAAAATTGGCTAGAGTAGGGTTTTACCCTAATATAGTGGGACTATGATATGTGTGACAACCCCACCACAACCCAGAAATAATTTTGCTTTATATCCCCTGTCTCCTAAACTGAGTCCCCAGACTGTGTGGGATGCACTGGATGATAAAAATCTCTTGTTTTGCAGGCCTGTAAAAACAACAACACACAGCCAAGGCTAGCAATAAATGAGTCACATTCCACAAGGGTTTGCTTTTCATTTCACTTCATCTTCCCCTGAACATGGAGGAGAAGCACTGCAAACAGCTCTGAAAACTTTTCTGAATTTACAAAATCAGATTGGAAAATTGCAATAAGGAGGGTTTGGAGGGTTTTTTTCGGGGGGAGTCTTTTGGCAGGGGAAATAAGGTTAGGCGCAAAAAAAGGAACATAAAGGTTATAATCTTTTATGTGTTTTCCAAGCAGTATGTTTGTACATCTTGAAAATGCAAAACTGAGACCAGTTCTGCACCTAGTCTTGACTCCTGTATCACTGATGTCACAGCATCATGGAAACCCACTGTCTGCACCCTACGCACTGGCTCTTAGGGACTCAGACTGGATGTCCTGATGCCTGCTCTCCTCATGTGCAAATGGTGGTTATCATGATGCTGTGATCCAGCTGGGCTACTGGACTTAGGAAGTTTGGATGTGCCCAGTGTCTCTTATTTACTACATAAATTACCTCAACACCATGGGGATTTGTAGGATGTAGGTTCAATCACATGTAGGTTCCTCACATATAAGGCAAGAAAGTTTTTATCCATTGTCACTGCTTCTTATAGCTCTTCTGATGGCAGAGCAAGAAAGTTTGATTAATTATTGGGGTGCTCTTGTTTGATTCACACATTAATCTCAGATCCTTTCTGCACTGAGGCACAGTAGATCTGGATCAGTAGGGATGTTTTCCCACTGCGCGCCTTTAATCCAGATCTAAGATGATCCGGATCTAAGGAATGGGTACTTCCCTTAATCCGGATCTAGTAGACCTGGATTAAGGGAAGTACCCAATGTGTTTCCATGGGTGGTCTAGCACCCAATAGCAATGGGTGCTAGCCTCCCTGCTGTGGAAACACCAGATCACCCATTTGGAAATCCAGATTGACCCACAAGGGGTCTGCCTGTCACCCCAGGTGTTTGGGGGGGACAGAGGGTGCATTCTCCGAAGTTGCCTTCAGACATTAGCAAAGACTCTGGAGTCCCTCCGAAGTTGCCTTCAGAGGTTAGCAAAGGCTCCAGAATCCCTCTGAAGGCAACTTTGGAGATTAGTAAAGGCTCAGAAGATAAACCCCTTGCAAGAGCAATGCAAGAGAGGTGCATATTAATTAGCTCCTTGTGATCAGAGATGAGAGCCTCATTAATATGCACCTCTTTCCATGCCTGAAGCTAACAGGCAACTCCCAGCCACCTTGCTCTCGAAAGGGGTTTGTCCTCAGAGCCTTTGCTACTCTCTGAAGTTGCCTTCGGAGGGACTTCGGAGCCTTTGCTAATCTCCGAAGGCAACTTTGGAGGGATTTTGTAGCTGCATTCGGAGGGACTCCGACGTCTTGACTTTGGGGCACCCCCCCATGGGTGCCTCCCCCCCCCCGAGCCTCCTCTAGACCCCATTGCCAGATTGTAGTGGAAACAGGCTTCATACAATCTGGATTTTCAGGCTGAAGACCCAATTGTAGACCCCTTTAATGGGGTCTACACAAAATCTGGATTATAGGTCCTGAAGGACCCATTATGATCCGGATTTCCCTAGCTGTGGTGGAAACAAATGTGTCCCTAATGGGATCTGTGGTGGAAATGGGGTCATCTGGCTCTCAGCCAAATGGATCCTTAATGGGTGCTAAAATGGGTACTTAGTGACAGTGGAAAAACACCCTAGGTCTGATTGTCCAGATCTACTGATCTGAATCATGGAGAAGTGAGGGCTGGATCAGTACCATTGGCACTCACAGTCCTAATCTGGATCAAGCCCCCCAAGACTGCAAAGCTCACATGAGCTTTGCACCTGCACTCCCCATCCCCTGATGACTAGGAGTGATAGATCCTAGCCTCAGGGTATATGTGATTTGATTTTCCACACCTCCGAATTACAGCTTCTTGTACATCTAAATCATGGAGGTGTGGCATATGCACATCTCCATGATCTGGAATACAGTCCTCAGGGATCTAGATCTGTCTCCGTCTTCTGCAGACGGAGCCAGCCTAACAGGGGGAAAGGCTACATTGATCCAGATGAAGAGGCCCTGGATCCAGATCAGAGGCAATTTGATCCGGATCAAGCCATTAGTGTGAAAAGGACCTTGTGCCTGGACTGGCCCCTAAGAGTTCAGCCAATCCATTGGTGGATTTGCTTGCTTGCAATTTCATAAGAGGCCCATAGACAGAGTTATGAGCACCCACAGAGTTATGAGCAGTTAGAAGATACCCTCAGACCAGATGACTAGCAAGGAAAAGATAAAATGACATTTTCTTCTTGTTACTGCTGCTACCACCAACATTTCTGGATGCTGAACTTGGAGAGCCATGAAGTTTGCTATTGTACTCATTGCAGTATAGTCACATAATGCACTTGTATTTTGGTTGATAGAGGAGGCCAGATAAGATCTAGCTTCCTTAAATAACATCTCAGTCGATTTTTAATCACTACTATGCTGATTATGCAGGTTATGGCAGCATACAGGGTTGTGTTTATTGTGTCATGGTAGTTATAATGAAATACCGTGGATCTCCTGTGCGTTCCGAAAGATTGATGCTGCTTAGTTAGTACAAGGTATGTCCTTTCATGGTATCCAACTTTCTGTACTTTCCTTAGATCTGGAAAAGATCTATACCCTAGATCTGTGCTTACTTTGTGGGTCTCTCCAGGCACACTACTGACCATATGCTAGTATGGATCAGAGAGGCCCCTGCCCCTGGCGATATGCTCCATTCACACTGGACAGAGTGTAATCCATATCAGAAGGCCCTTGTTCTGAGTCACGGATAGGCTTGACATGGAGGAGTGCCAACCAGCTCAGGCCAGCTCAATCAGGTTTTCCAGACTACCTGTGGAAAAATGGGTGCCACCAAAATGGGTTCCCTGGTGGACTACAAGTTTCAGAACTTTCATTCCTAGCCATCATCCCTCAGGGGTTACCCTTGAAGCTTGTGTGAGCTATGGGGCTGATCTGGACCAGTATTGCCAGATCAGCCCTAGTCGAGACTCACTGGTTCTAACCATAGCCATAAAGTGTAGAAAGACCTTAAGAGTCAGGTGTTGTGGTTGCTGCTGTTGCACAGGAGCTGCAAAGAAGTACAGAACAATGTCTTTAGCAGAATTCTACTTACTGGAAAGAAGCCCCATTTTCATTCGTAGCAAGTTTCCTAATATTGAAAGTATGAGAACACTTAGTGTTTACTGCAATTCTTACTCAGAATCTCAGGGCAAGTCTAATACAGACATTGTCTGAAGGAATCACACATCAGACTTTAATCTGTGCATATTGACTCAGTTTGAATACTTATATGGCTCAAAGAAAACAGTCTTTAGTTCTTAGGGCAAAATTTGAATAATCTGTGCAAGTTAATTTATATTTCCTGTAATTATGCAATGTATATACACACAGAGAAAGAAAGAAAAGAAAAGAAAGAACTATATAACATAAAAAGATATTGCAGTATAATAAATATTGTTATATCTATTTAATAAATGTTGATATTAAAACATTTTTAGGTACTATACCTTAATCAAAAATATATATTGATGCCATTTCCCCTCAGTTAATTGCTTCATTAAATTATATATTCATTACTTTTATTAGAAAAGATATTTATAGCTCTTTGTGTAACATACTGTTCTAAATTTTCATTTTGAAAAAGTCACTAGCTGAGAGTTATCATCTTTCCGGTACACTCCACATGACTTCACCTTTTTCATTTTGAATGTTTTTTTATGGAATTACTTATCACTGCTTCTAATTGCCAGGTGTTTCCATACTGTATTAGAAGATTCAAAGTGAACATGTCAAATTGAACTTTGATAACAGATATACTAAATAATCAAACAAAACAGATTGAAGGAACACTTAGATCACTTACCTGATTGGTATGGTATAATAATACTATACCAGTCAGGTAAAGTGCATCAGTGGCCATCTGCTCTTCAAGTGCTGGTAAAGCTCTGTTCTGGGCCAGCAACACTTGAAATATGGATGGGCAGGGCAGGATGGATATCAATGACAACATCCAGTATGTGCCCAGACATTGCCATGGCAATCTGGACATGGTGTGCAACTGCACCACTGTGCTCATTCACAGTACCACACCCAGAAGAGAGTGCAAATGCTGTTGTCCAAGAGTTAGTTAACCTCTTCTGGTCCAGCTGTGGACTGCTTTTTAGTGGCCTACGTCTAGCTCATTCCAGGAAGGGGTAATGGACTATGGTATGTCCGTGTCAGCATGCAGAAGTACTTGCCTAGTGAGTAGACCACTGCTCACTACCAGGTAAGTGCGAACAGGCCCAAACTGTCCAATAGTAATGCAAATACAGTGGTACCTTGACATACAAGTGCCCTGACATACAAGTGTTTTGAGATACAAGCCGCCGAGCGAGTGATATTTTGCTTTGAGATGAGAGCAAGATTTGAGATACGAGTATGTAAATACAGTACAGTACATAACAAAAACAACTGAGGTGGTGTTTTGGGAGCTGGAATGGATTAATGGGAAAATTGCTTTGAGATACGAGCGATTTGACATAAGAGCAAGGTTACGGAACAAATTAAACTCGTATGTCAAGGTACCACTGTATTCATATAAAAAAAATGCTATTGTGTTCATAAGTTTCCAAGAAGAAATTGCTTTTTTTTTTTTACAATGGATTGATTTTTCTTGCTAAGGAAGACAAGAGATTATCTGCACTAGCTGATATATAAGATGGGGCCTTCCTTAGGCCACACCAGCATACGGCAGGGAAGCTCCTAGTACTTTTGCTGGTTTGGTACACCAGCTACTGCAAGATTGTCCTAGGGCTGTTTCCCTTCCAGGTGAATGAAGTACCAGGTGAGGACACGAGGGGCAGAGCAGTATCCCTCCAAGGATGGGGAAGTTCCCTCAGAGGCATCCTTTCCAAGTCAGCAAGAACTCTTAGGATACTTGTTGTCCATCATGGGGAGGGGGGCAACCTAGGGCCACTTCTCCACTGGGTATGCCTGGGGCCAGCCACAGTCTACATTAGCATGAAGTTGTCAGGTCTCTGTTTGGAGATATAATCTGGAATAAGGGTCATTGCAGAAATGCCTAGTTTTCTTTCTAGCAAAGCAGAATGAAAGTAATGTCATAAACCTTGATCAAGGGCCCTTTCTGTACTAAAAACTCTGTGGTCACAACCAGTCCTGCTGATTCCAACCACAGAAAGGAATCTGTACTGTCTGTATGCCTCACATGTCCTGGATCAGTCCCTTTGATATACCGGTAGATACGTTTAATCATGCCTATCAATATTCTAGATCAGGCTCTTCCTGATTGGCATCACACTGTAATGCAAACTGAGCATTCCAGCAGGGGACTTGGCCTCATAGATCCAGATTAATGGGCAGATACATGTGGCCCAGAAAACAACCACAGAAGCTCCTGATCAGGATCAAGGCCCTTGTTGGTCTCTGTAGAGCGATTTAAAAACAGATTAGGTTGATTTTGTTGTTTTGTTCTATTAGATTCCTTTGATCATCTATTCTGAAGTAGCTATTCCCAGCTGAGAATTCATTGATTAAAATATTATTAAACATCAGGTGGGATTTCAAGAGCAAATGAAGTTCTGTCACAGTGAACCAAAGAGAAGGCCCGCCATTTCTTGGAATTCTTAATTCATTTATTAAAAAGAAGAAGAAGGTGGAAAATGAATAATTTGACACACAAAGTCTTTTCTCCTATAAAGGAGCCATGAGTTGTTTGAGATTAGAACTCTAGTGTTGCTAAATGGATATTTTGGTCCTTGTGCTGTTTTTCTGATTGAAGCCCTCCCCAATGCCACTATTTATTGCAGTATAGGTAACTTGGGTTTCCAATCGACTCAAGATTGTGGAAAGTTAGAGTTTCTGAGGAGGGACACAGATTTGCAGCAGAAAGCTAGAAATGCTTGCTCAGAAACAAGTTTTGTTGCATTGGTTGTTACCAATGAAGATGTTTCTTTTCTTGCTCTATTATGTGCACACGTCCACATTTTTTATTTTTAATCAGGCCACAGTGCAAATGTCTTGCTTTCTTCTGTTTACTAATTCACATTTTCCATGGATTGGTGTAGCTATTAGACAGTGAATTAATTTTCATCTGTCAGAAGCTCTGCTAGGACAAATACAGTGTAAGATACAGTACACAGCAGCATGATCATAAGAACATAAGAGGATAAGAGGCCTGCTGGATTAGGCCACAACCCATCTTGTCTGGCATCCTGTCTCAAACAGAATCTTCTGGACATCTCAAACAGAAGAGAAAGGCAAAATCTTCACGGCATCTTGCCACATGGTATCCCAGCCACAAAGGGTGGGTCTGTCTGCCCAGATCTGCTTCAGTGGAGTTAGTGCAGTGGCAGTCGGTGAATCTGCATAGACTCACTATTTCAGCTGCAGCAAAGAAAGAAATATCTCTCTATCCATTTTCTTCATTCCATCGTTAATTTAATAAAATTTTATAATCTTTTCTCCCTTTAGTCATCTTTTACTAAATTAAAAGTAAAAGGGGGGACAAGGACGGCAGTGGCGGGGGGCAATGTGATGGGGGATAATGTGAGAAGATGTGGGAGACAGGTAAAGTGCCTATGCATGGGGCATTGCGAGAGTGCAAGGCTGTGGCAGTGGTGCTGAGGTCACCACCCTGAAAGTGACCTTTTATCAGGTGAGCGTGACAGACACAGGTCTTTGTCTGGCCCTGGGTCCTTTTCTGGCTGGAACAGATTCTGCTGGAATTGTCCAGTTACAGGGCAATCCCTTTCCAGCCAGGAAAGTCCTCAGAAAAACCAGATGCCCAATTTAATATCTGGTCTCCAAGGACTTAAAATCTCAGTTTTCCTAAAAAGTGAGGTGTGACCATGGCCTAAGAAGCCCTTGCCTGCGATAATTTTGCTTAGACACTTCAAGATCTACCAAAAACATTTTTGAGGTTTGGTGCCCAGAACTGTACATTGTATTCCAAATGTTGAATGTTGTAAAACAGAAATGCCCCTGGGTCCAGCTCAGCTCCTGATGAATTCATGGGTGCTTTCGTACCATTTTTTTGGCAGCAATATGGAACTAGGTTGATATTGCCTTCTTCTTCTTCAGTGATGCAGAGGACTGAACCCAGGACTTTCTACGTGCAGAACAGATGCCTTTTTGTTTGTGGGTTGTACATTTGTATGAAAAATTGTATGATGCATTTTCCATCCTTTTCCTGATATTGAACTTACTTCTCAGCTACTGAATACTGGTTGTTGTTTTTGCTGAGCTTCTATCAGTGCCTTGACTTTTTCTGGATCTACTATCTCATATCTCATAAATTTGTATGTTAACTTGGATTCGCCTTCCTCCCTCCATAATGTATCATATAACAGAAAATTATTTTGGTTGTTTTGCTGCCTATCTTACCAGTTCATTCTTGGCTTAGCACAATCTTGACTTAAATGAGCCTTCTGATTCATCTCCCTTATAGTTTATCTCTCTTATCTTTTATTGAACAAGTTAAATAACACTGAATCCTACGTGGTCCTCTCCGGATAGCGCTGATTTCCCTTTCTTTAAAGAACTGAATAGACAGTTGCTATGCTTAACTTCTTGTTATTTAGTAACTTGCTTATCCACAAGAGAATATGTCTTTTGGCTCCATAAGTGCTAAGTATCTTAGAAACATTTATGAGCTTCTGGCATCCATTTGCAAAATGCTTACTTTTTTTTTTCATTCCTTCTGCATGATTATTCGCACTCCAAAAGATCTCCAAAGGATTGCTCATCCCTTTCTAGAACCCAAACTGATTCTTCTTCAGCAAGGCTCAATTCCCTGTAATATAAAATCTACTATGTATGCTTAATAATATTATTTTGAATCATGCTTTCCATTAAGTTGTCTATATGTTAAGCTGGCCCCATCATTTCCTGGATCTTTCTCTCTGCATTTTTAAAAATGACATTTTATTGACTACTATCCAAGCCTCTCATAAAGAGACCAATTTTACTTACAAATTGCTTATTTTATTACAAAGCTAAGCAATTTCACATTTCAGTTATTTAACACATTTTTGGGTAGATGCCATTTGGACCAGTGACTTGCTAATGATGAAACCAAAATGTCAAAAATGGCTCCATCAAAAGTCAGTTAGGTTCTATACTTTAGTGAAAGAAATAAATTAG
Organism: Aspidoscelis tigris stejnegeri; assembly: GCA_023333525.1. Classification (NCBI taxonomy): domain Eukaryota; kingdom Metazoa; phylum Chordata; class Lepidosauria; order Squamata; family Teiidae; genus Aspidoscelis; species Aspidoscelis tigris. The sequence continues at coordinate 27,150,353 of JALMGA010000007.1, read as the reverse complement.
TAGATCTGGAAGTTGGGCAGGACAGATCAGCTAACTAGGGAACTCCAAGGCCAGAGTTGCTGCTGTTGTAACTGTGAGTAGTCATAATTCAGAGGTGAAGGTTTCATCTCCCAAAAGGAGATAATGGCAAACCACTTCTCAGTCTTTGTCAAGATAACTTTACAGATGTATCCATACAGTCCCAGGAGCTAGTCTAGACTTGAGGATGTCTTAAGCCTACATTAGCTAGGTTCTATCCCAGTTGGCTTTTATTAGAGAGATTCAATCTTACTGGCTTTCATAACAACTTTATAATATTAATAATTTCATACCAAAGTCTTTTTGCTTTCTTCCTCCTCCTTACCTTTCCTCCACTTTTTTTTTTACCATGTCTTTTTAAACTGTATAGCTTAGCCCAGATGGCATTGCCTTTTTGTTCAGAAACATGTAAGAAATTCTAGGAACTTTACCAGCTAATAAATGCTTTGAAAAATCAGTGGTGGTTCACAACGTAAGAGGGAAGAGAGCTCTAAAGAAGCCAGCAGTTGGCCAAAATGAATGAGTGACTGTGTTAGTTTAGCTGGTAGCTGAACGGAGTCCCTCATCCACCAAATCTCCTTTTAGTCAGTAGAGTTGTGGTCTATCCATCACTGGAGGGAACACATAATAGGCCACATGGCACACACTAACGACCATGCTTCCTCCACTGCAGTGTCTCCTCTGCAGAGACATTTGTGAGCCAGTTCAGTCTAGTGGTTAGGGAGCTGGACTCTTATCTGGGAATGCCAGGTTCAATTCCACACTTCTCGATGAAGCCAGCTGGGTGCTCTCTTCTGAGCTCTCACAACCTCACCTACCTGACAGGGTGTTCTGTTGTGGGGAGATGAACAGAAGGCTTTGTCTGCCGCTTTGAGTCCCCTTGAATGGGTGAGAAAAGCTGGATAGAAAAGGTCTTACTAGTACTCTCAAGAAAAGCTAAAGATTATACCGAGTCTGTCTTAGTTACTGTTAACTGTGTGGATGCCTCCATATGGTTTCCTTGGCTATTCATTCAAGGTGTTAATGTCAACATATAAAGCCCTAAACAGCTTGCCCCAGGTTATCTGTAGAAGCACCATCTCCTATACCCTGCACATCTATTGGAACACAGCTCATCTACTCCAGCATCCTGGCTCATACAATGGCCAACCACAGGAGGGCCTTTGCTGTGGTGGCCCACAGACTCCAGAACAGCCTCACCTGTAGGTTTGCCAGGCACCTACATTATATGGTTTTTGGTGCTTGGTTAAAACATACCTCTTTACCCAGGCCTTTGATGTTTCTCTTCCTCTGGGTGTTGCTCTGGAAGGGCAGAAGGGCTCTATTTTTATCATGTTTTAATACTTTATACATTAGATTTTGAGACCTGTCATGTTTGGCTTGGGTCTTCCACCTGCTGAGCAACAGCAGTAGTAGGGCACATTTCTGCTACCATGCCCACTTGCAACAGGCACTTGAATATGCCATCATCATGCCAACCAGCCTGGTGCACATCTGAATATTTCTTTATAAGCCAGAATATTTGTCATGTGTGATTGAGCAGTGAGGATCACCTAAGGGTTACTTCTGTTTAGACTGAAGGTTGTGTGTTTCTCTCTCCCTCCACCCTCCTAAACACTGAAAAAGGCATTTTAGGAACACTTGTGGTGCCTTTCCTTACGTTCCTTGTAGCACCTGGAGAAACAGACCGAAATATGGAGAAGGCAAGGCACCCCTCCCGGTGTTCTTCATTTGTTAGCTTATGGGTGAATCCCTGCTAGAATTGTAGCATTTTATTGCTTAAAATAAAGGCCGGTGTGATCGGCTAGGATTTATTTTTACACTGTGAAGTCATTAGCGACAGCGGGTGGGGAAAGAGGCCAAACCCGTTGTTCTAAGTCACTCCCCCGTTCTGCCACCGCCTTTCACAGGCTCCGGCAACCGGTGGTCGGTGATGGTGAGAAAGTTTGACCTCCCGTCGTTCGCGAGGAGCAGAAAGCGCTATAATTAAAGCCCCGCGACCGTGATCGACAGCTAGGATTCCTTGGAGGAAGGGAAAGGAGAAGCCGTCTGGCCGACCCGGGAAGCATCTTCTCGGCCGCCGACCCTTCGAGCAATTGCAAAAGTCAAACGCAGCTTCCTGAGCCAAGTGCTGGGCGCGGGGAGAGTTTGACGGCGACTTGAACGACAAGCGAACGGAACGCTTTGCATCCGCGCCTTCCCCACGCCCCAAGTCCGGCCTCCCGTTCGCGGTGTCGTCGATCGGCCCGACTTTGTGGTACTTGGCAGCGAGCGGGACGCTCCTTTCTCCTTCCCCCTCGGCCCGGGGGAGAGGGGAGCGTGCTGGGAAGCGACGCGTGTGCCCGCCCCGCGCGATGCCCGTCTAATGAAGGCGAGGGGAGAAAGCGACGCCGCCGCCGCCGCCGGGAACCGCGGGAGGGCAGCTCGGCCGGACGGCGGCGGAGGCGCGATTCGAGGGGACGGGGCCGAGAAACTCCGCTTAGATCCCCCGCGCAGCGACCGGAGTCGACGCGGCTCAGCCCCGGGCTTCAGCTCCGGTCCCGGGCGCCTCCGGTGGCGTCGGCGTCGGCGGCTGCCTTCGTTTCCCGCCGGCGGGCTCCGCGCCTCCTCGGGAGGGAGGGAGACCCTCTTTCAGCCGCTCCCCGCCTGCCGCCGCCTCCGTCTCGTTCCGTCCGGGCGACGTCGTCTCCTAGCGGCCGGGCGGGAGAAGAGTGAGCCCGAGGCGCGGGGGAAAGCGGCGGGGCGGGGCGGGCTGCGAGTTCCTCTTCCCGCCGCCTGGCAGCCGCGGGCGCAGGGAGCTGTCCAACTTTTCAGCAGCCGCGCCGCCTCCCCTGCCGCGCCGCGCGCTCGCGGGCTCCGTCGGTCGGGCGAGGCGAGCGAGGGGCAGGTGCGCCCGGGACCGGACGGGCTGCCGGGAGCGAGCCGGCCGTCCTCGCTCTGCCCGGCCCCTCGGACCGCGTCGTCGTCGTCGTCGCCGTGTGCCTTCGCTCTTCTCCGGCGCTCGCCCAAGCATGGAGGCTGAGGAGAACCGCCCCAGCCTGGCCGAAGCCGCGGCGGCAGCGGGCGGCGGCGGGTCTCGCCTGCCCGCGCCCAAGCATCTGTGGCGCCACGAGCACCACTGCCGCTACCAGCTCCGGCAGCAGCAGCACTTCCTCGTGCACCAGCCGCAGGCGGCCCAGTGCCCACCGCCGCCGCCGCCTCTCCCGCCGCCGCCGCCGCCGCCGCCTGCTCCCGCTCCCCCCGCTCCTCCCGCGCCGGCCTCCCGGGGTCGCGTCGTCGGGGGCGGCGGCGGCCGGGTGAGGCACCGCGGCTATTCCGATACGGAGCGCTACCTCTACTGCCGAGCTATGGACCGCGCGTCCTTCGCCCTGGAGACCGGCCACCGGCCGGGCTTGAAGAAATCCAGGATGTCCTGGCCCTCGTCCTTCCAGGGCTTCAGACGGTAGGAAGGAAGGAAGGAAGGAAGGAAGGAGGGAGGGGCGGGCGGGCAGGGGTTCCTCCGCGCGGCGCCGGGGGTCACTTCAGCCGCCCTCCTCCCTCCCTGCCTCGCTCCCCGGCAGGTGAGGGAAGAAGGGTCCGAAGGAGGCTGCTTTGGCGTGGGAATAAAGTGGCAGAGAGGATCCCACACGCGAATGGAGACCGCAAGAGACCGGCGGGGGGGGGGGGCTGTCTGGTGTCCCTGGGGTAGAGACAGGAGGCAGTAGGCATTCGACACAATGAGCCCCGTGGGACAAGGTTAAGACAGCCTGCCGGGAAACTGGCGGAGCCCCTTTGGGGACTGGCAAGTGCAGGGAGATCCTAGGGAGAGCGGGGGACCGGGGGTGGGTGGCGAGCGACGAACGCCGCGTGTGGACAGCAGAGGCCGGGAAGGAGCTGGTGACTGTGTTGTGGGGAGACCAGCAGGCACCGGTCCGAGTAGGGCGCCAGGCTACTTCCTGCTTTTTCTTACCCCTGGCAGGCCCAGGTAGCCGTAAGGATCCAGAGAAACTCGTCTCTGCTTGCTTTCGTGCAAGTCAGAGCAATTGATTAATTAACCGAAAGGGAAAGACAAAACCCGGGCAGCACGTGGGTGATATAGTTTCGGAGCAGAGCCCCATTCCTTCCCTAACATCTTGTGAGAAGGAGGAATGTTAAGGGGCTGGTAGCACCGCACTGCTGGCAGCAAGTGTACAGCAAGGGGCCCTTCCTTCCTTCTTCAGGTATCCTTACTTCACACATCATCGTCGTTCATCTCTCATTTTAACCTTTAAAATAACCGTGAATGCACTTGAAATTCACGCGAGGGGTGAGAGAAGGAAAAGGGTGCTGTTTCATATTGCCCCTGTGAAATAAATCCAGTTAATATTGCTGAAATTGTTGACCTGGGGGGGGGCATGAGTGGCCTGTGGTTAGATTGACCTTTGTTGCGTTGGAGAAAGCGGGGTGGATGAGGGCTTGCATTTGCTGGGTGTTTGTTTTGCTTCCTTTGGAGTGAGCTATGTGGTTGCCACAGAGTGACTGATGGATCACAGAGTGACATCACCGCTGAAGGAGAACTTCCTTTTGCAATCAATTAGTGGGAAGAGCCTGGAAATGAAAGGAAATGTTAGCTCAGGGTACAATTCTTAACTTTGCAGAAAGCAGGTTTGTGCTGTTTTCGAGCAGTACTGGAGAAGCAGAATGTAAGCAAAGGGGTATGAATTTTTCATTTGGGCAGCTGCCTTGATTTATTTATAATCTGGGTTAGCACGCTCTTGCAGCATTCTATACATTTACAGGCAAAATAACAGAGTTGACATTTCAAATGGCATTGCATTCCACACATGCTTGCTTCTCATGACCTTGTCCACCGGGCTCTCACTGTGCCCCTCTAGTTAAAAAAGAAAGAAAGCATAGAAGCAATCCATGGAAGTGTAACCGATAAGTGATAACAGTTATTTCTACATTGCTCTGAACTATTCAAAGATGAAACATTTGGCAGTAGGAAGAAGCCAACTCTTGAGGTTATTAATATCAGCAACCAAACTTTTTATCTATGAATTGTCCTCCCGCTCTTTGGGATTGTCATGGTTATGTGGTAGAAAAACCCAGTATAAGACTTGAGAACTCAAAAATTTGGAAACTATTTGATGTCTCCAATGCAGATGAAATTATATTAATCAGGACCACCTCCTAAATAGTTGAGCCTAAGATCAGACTGGCTGAATTACTTTTATTAGAATGATAACTGCAAAGAGTTCAGCTTTGGGGAGTCAAAACAAGATTAACACATGACACACAATGTTTTCAGGAACAATCCATATTGGTTTTCTAACCAAACACTCAGGATTTTCTGCAGTTATCAATCCTTTGGTTAATGGATGGGTGGAAAATGAAAGAAAAAACATGTCTTGCCTTTGCATTTATTTAATTTTTTTTCCTGCAATATGTTTCAGTCTCAATTCCTTTTGCAAATAGGATTGCACTACAAATAGGTTAAGTCCACCTGGGAAGTGTTGGGCATCACTAACTTCCCATCCCTTTATATAATTGTGTGTTCTCTATATAATGAAATTATATGATAAACACTTTGCACTGATATTTAGGGAAAACAGACTTCAAATGTGACATTTATAACTTTGAAATGTAAAACGCACATGCAGAGATACTGAATGCATTCTAAAAATAATCCATAGGCTTTCTCAAACTGACATGTTTCTAACTGTTCAGAGAACAAGTTTCCTTTTTTAATTTGACTGAGATCATTTGAAAAAAGAACAAAATCAACATTACTGTTAACTTTTAAAAATGAATGAATATCTTCAGGTCAAGATATTGACTAGCATTAGTGGGTGTTTCAGATTTGTAATAAATTTAGGAATAAACATTAACCACATATTCATAATGACTTACAGAAATGACTTAGAAATATAAGGCTACTTAGGAAATGCTATGAAATTTTAATGATTGCAATGATGCATACATTCATTATCCATAGTAGTACAAGAAGCCTAGAACTTTCAGAGCTCAGATGGTGCGCCATCTCACACACTTCACTGCGCACCTACAATTCACCTGCATAACTGCTAATCAAAGTGTGAATACTGTATTAGGCATGAAGAATTTGGAAATGTATACCTTTAGGATCTAGGGCTGCATCCAGATGTTATTTATTCCACTATATTTGGATATTCTGAAATATCCATGTTTTATTCCAGTCTTGGAGAACATAAGGCCATGACTTTAGGGAAGAGATGACTTTGGGTGGGAAGCAGCAGAAGCAATAATTTCTCATGAGCCTTTTGTGTCTCTTAGATTGCAGCTGTATGTGCAGATGACATGTTCTTGGTCCCATAAGCTGAGTTCCCTTCCCTACCATGAAGATGGTGACTTTATTGCCTTTTTTCTCAGACTGGGGTCTTGATCTGTCCTGTAGGCATTGGTGCTTGGTAGACAGCTGAACTTGGGCACATAGCTGCTGACAAGATTGGATTTATTTCTATACAGTGAAACAGGCCCTTTGAACAAGCCCATCCCCCAAATCATTTAACATGAAGTGAAGGTTTTCTCAGGTGTTTAATTTATAGAACGTCCACTCTTGTGTAAAGACATTATAAAAGAAATGGCATTGAAAGATGAAGCCCACTGAACTCCAAAGCACAGCAGTAGCTTAATGATTTCAAAAACAAGAGAAACTGAAGTATGGAAGGTATTTAAATTGTTTTCAGTGTTTCTGTAGTGTTCAGGAATCTAGAATGAATTTTAAGGAGGTGTTTTTGGTATTTTAATTGAATTTCTTAATTAAAGATGAATTAGAAAGCTAGCGGCCATGACGCTGTTAAACAAACAATGTTTCTGACAGATGAAGTATAGGGTGTTTTTCCACTGTCACTAGAAGTACCCATTAAGTACCCATTAATGGGTACGTAATGACATTTTGTACCCATTAATGGGTACGTAATGGCATTTTGTACCCATTAATGGGTACTTCTAGTGACAGTGGAAAAACACCCATAGTTGACTGTTTAGAACTTACCAGTAATAATGTGATAGTATACTGTATAAAGTGGCTTCAAAATTTTTGAAGTTCTGTCTTGACTGTTGCACTGTCTGGAACCATAGCAGATGGTTTGGATTTAGTTTTCACACATGGGAAGTTTAAGTGGCTAAAACAAAACATCAGTTCAGGGCAGCTTTGGCTACATCCAAACATCAGTTACTTATTACGCTATTCCAGTGCTATTCTGTGCTTTATTCCAGAATATCCAAATATAGCAAAATAAGTAACCAACACCTGGATGCAGCCTTATTCTTTGGATAGACTTGGCATTGAATTCTGTCCATATTTCGTGTAGGCTGCTTTAAAAATTGGGAATGGTAATCTGGTACAAGCTTCTTGGCATATCCAGCTATATATTCTTTTTTTAATATTTGATTAGTTTGCAGGCTGGGGTTAGAGTTTGGGCTGTCGCTTCAGCACAGATAAGACTTAAACTATATCATATAAAGAGTGCAGAGATCTTTTGAAGAGTACTTTTCATCTAGTTGCTCCAAGGTCTTAAGTTTAGCCATGTCTGAATCCTGCCCAGGCCCTATAATCCTCAAAAACAGGAGTACAGGGCAGAGTGACAGAAAAGAGAAAATTCTTTTTTCCACTCTCAGTGAGGGGAACATTCATGAATGGAACTTCACTGGCTGCAGCCAAGAGTATAATGTCTCAATCGTATTATATATTCTTGCCTATTATCTATTCCAGGTTTTTTTTTTTAAAAAAACTGACTTATTCCCATGGTTATGGAAATCAGAGTGGCATAGTTCAGAGATTATACCAGGGAGTATCTGTCTGGGGATGAGACTTATAGGGTGATCTTAAGTCAGTTATTGCCATGCATGTAATGATTAAAACAAACTTCAGCTCTTGAGAAAAGAGAGCTATTCAAATCAAATAGCTATTTTTGGTTAAATAAAAACAAATGCTGGAGCTGAAGTCCATCTGCATGCCTCACTGGAAGGAAATCTGGTGGCAACTTTTCCACTGCTTTTCCACTGCTTTGCTTGCATTTTCATCCTTACTATTACTATTATGTGTACAGGAATGTGTATTACTGGAAGAAAGTGGGACATATTGTGTACTCAGCATAGGCTATTACTAGCTGCAGAATTGGCCAGAGGCTTCAAATTAATGTTTCTCAAGGAAAATGGCATGTATTCGGTCAGCCTTGGACAGTTTGTTGATAGGTCTACTTTTTTTTTTTTACATCCCTTGATCTTTTCTTCTTTTCATCGACTTCCTTGGTGAGCTTGAGAAAGAGGGCTTTATCTGGGGACAGTGCTAGGAAAACTTCTTAGCACAATGGAAACAGGTGACTGGAGTACTGAAACAAGCAGATACACAAAGAAGGAGCAGGGAAGATGATTTCATACCTTCGGATTCTGTGGCTTTCTGAGCACAATGAATCGATTGAAGTCATGACCAGGGTACTCTGACTCGGGTGACGCAGGGGCCAGTTCAGCCTGAATTACTTTAATTGAATACATCTTCCTAACAGACTTCATTTATGAATCCCAGGAGATGTGTCTGTTTTGTTGCCTGATCATGTAGTGTGAAAGAGGGAAAGCTCTCCTCCTTGGTTTTTCTGCTAAAGAGCAATACTCTGTGTTTGTGCACACATACATGTGTGCAAATAGACTGAATAGCTATAATTTCCAGGTTGAGCTCTCTGTTTGTTTAGCTATCATCTGGAGTGGCAGGTTTAGTTTTCTGGAGAGATATGCAGAGCATAGTGTGCTCAGCCAGAGCTGCTTGCACTGATTCATAGATGAAGTTATGTGCTGAGCATTTTTAACTTACCAGACACAGAACCTGGAGATCTATCACAATATGGAAAGTAGCATATCTCTAGTTTGTTAAAAACAAGCAAGCATCGCTTTATTTCACCCAAAACACACTTAACACAAGTCCTATTTGATGAACTCACTGTTCTCATTTTATCATTTACTTCAAGAGAGTTTCTCCAGTTTTAAGACAGTGTTTCTTTGTGCCATGACAAAGGTTGCATCCAGACATCTGTTATTTATTCTGCTATATATGGATATTCTGAAATAAAGCATGGGCATTCTGGAAAGTGTCTTATTCCAGAATATCCAAATAGAGTGAAATAAATAACAGGTGTCTGGACACAACCAGTGTGATGTCAGCAGGTTTATCCTTAGTGAATCTTGCTATTCTGACCCATCTGAAGCAGAACCTTCTACCCTGGAGATGGGTGAAATGGTAGAAGATTGTATTTGGGGCTTATCTACACCTTAGTTCTCTTTGAGAATGAGAGGACACATCAGCTGTTTTCTTTAGGCATTATGTAACTCAGAAAATCCATTTTTGAGTTAGATTGAAAAGAAGATGACTGATCACTCTGTTGATGTATTATTTTACTCTCAAAGTGGACTAGAGCTGGATTAAAACTTAGGTGTAGATGGGACCTTTGATCCATTAAGAACACTACATTTCCATTAATAATGGTAAGAAAGAGGAAGAGAGAGAATATGTTTCTTAATGGAAGAAGAGTTGAAATGCTTAGGTAGTTAAATGCTTGGACCATTGGACTAAACATTAAGAGACAAGGGTTAAATCTACATTTGGTGATGGAAACTCATTGGATTACTTTAGGCCAGTCTTTGTTTCTTAGTTTTACCTGACTGGCTGTGCTGTTTGGGGATAAAGTCTAGGCAAGAGGAATAATGTTAACATTAGTGACTTTTCTTTTAAGGGTGAGCTATAAATAGAAAACAAAGTCTGCCAGTACAGGAAGGAAACGTTATGATCACTCACAATAACTCTTACACCAAGATCACCGTTGAGTTCCTGAGACAATTTTCTTTCTACTAGTAGTTCTAACATAGTGGCACAAAAATGTTCCAAATGCTCAGGGCTTAGGACAAGCAAATAGCTGAGAATGGTAAAATGCAACTTGCAAAAGCAATAGAATTGCAGAGTGCAAGAATATAGTTCAGGAAGACAACAAACATGCAAGTTAAATTATTAGATAACAAGTTTTTTGCTTTGCTTATTTCTTTTTATGCTCCTACCCCCTTCCATAAAATGTCCCAAAACACATTTGTTTATAAACATCAGCCACATGAAGAATATTCATTTGCTTTGGCATAAACATTTTAAAGAAGAAGAAACAGTGAGAAATCATCTTCTTTGTCATTGTTGCTGATGCTCCTGCTGCTTACTTCTGCTAAAACTGTGAAAAAGAGCAGCATACACATTAGAGCATCAGAAATGCCTTTGCTCATGCCTATTCTCTGCTGGCAGCAGTGGTGAGAGTGATATAATAATTTATTATACAAATAGAGAATCCTCTTATTTGCGGTCTAGACAGGGGCTGCATCCAGACATCACTTACTGGAATCTCCATGCTTTATTCCAGAATATCCAAATATAGCAAAATAAATAAAGGATGAGCTCCATGGCTGGGACTGGTCTGGACTGTTTCAGACCATTTTGTCTTGTGGCTTTAACCAGCAAGCCTTGTTGATCCAGAGCTTCTAGTTCAGGATAGGGACATGTGTGCAGAAAAGGCCAAGGCCTCTTGTAAGAACTAGTACTAAATAGCACTTGCAGTCTAAATCTAAGGCCATTTCTGAATTGCAGTGTCACAGAATGGGGTGGTACGTCCTGGTTGTGATAAGCAACCTGTCTCACCTTGGAATGGATTGCTGGTGGAGTGTGATAGCGCCATTTGTATTTTGTGTGATCTGTACCCTCTCAGGCTTAACTCCCGGTTTCAAAGTCTGGGCCCAGTCTTCAAAGGTGTTTTTCAGCTTTTGAAGGTCAGGATTGAGAGCTCCTTAGTCTTTGCAGTTTCCAAGCAGAACCTTTTTAGTGGGTATCAACTTCCAGCACCACTTCCTTAAGTGCCATCAAAAAGCTACCTCCCCCCATATTTTGGACTACTGTCTGCATACATTTCATAGTCCACTATATAGACAGAATACAGATTTGAGGGAGGGGCTTCTCTGGTCTATGCTAGCTTGTAGATGAAAGACCAAGAGCACCCAGTGCAGAAGGTGGGGGCAGATTTCTAAGCACAGATAGTCATTCTTCTTACATACTTTATTGCAGGGAACACCTCCTCTTATAAAGACCTGCCTGAGTTTTAAGATTGTTTGGAGGGGGTTAGAGAAATCCACTGCATTAGGACATGGGTGGGGGTCTTCTCAACTGTGGCACCTCACTTATGGAATGCCCTTCCCTTGGAGGCCTGCCAACTCTTCTAACCTTTAGACACCAAGTAAAAACCTGGGTTTTTTTTATGAAATCCTTTGGGCATTAATTCACTCAAGCACGATTTTAATCTTCATTTTAACTTTTAACTTTTTAACTATGCTGTTTAATATTGTTTAATGGGATATGTATTTAATGTTTTGCTGTATATGGGTTTTTATTGTAAGCAGCCCAGAGATCTTAGGATATGACGCGGGATATAAATATTCTAAATAAATACATAAATAATATATCTACAATTCATCTGTATGCCTACAAATTCAAGTCTCATGGGGGTTGAAGAATAGGCTTGAATGTTAATGTCATGGCCCTCCAATCTCAGGCTATATAAATGTAGATATAGATATGTCACTTTTCTCTGATGACAGGGTGGCTCAGTGGGAACCAGAATACATCATTCGTGTATTATGGAAACTGCTCTAGGCACATGTATTTAGCAGCATTCACGCATATACACAGGAATTTTAAGGACTACTGCTTTAGTTTAACTGATAAGGGATTGGAGCTGATCAATACAGAGTTTCTTTATTAAAGTATAAAAGGCACACAGTAAAGCAACTGAAAGAGTGAGATTCACATAATAACTGAGCAGTAGCGAGCAAAGAAGTTTTAACTATAGCCATGGCAAAGAGTGGCACATGATAGACTAAAACCAATTAACCAGCTCTAATAGCTGATACAGAGCAACGAAACAGAGCAAAGATGCTAACAAGGGTATGGAAGGAGGAGGTTCTTCAGGATCAGTTGCTACAGGCAAAGGAAGGTACAGATTAACTGAGACTGTGTTGCCAAAACGCTCACAAATACTTTAATGTAAAAGTAACATTGGAGTGAGAGAAGAGAAAAACAGGCTTAGGGAAGGAAAGAGAGATTATACATGTCCCAGTAATGAAGCGAACTTTTGGGAAAGCCAAAGACAATGGATTTTAGTGGAATAGAAAACAGTGCTTGTTGATATATCCTCCCAGCTCTAAGTCCAGATGTTTGGAAGGAAGCAGGGGTAAGCAAGGGTTTTTTAAACATTCCGATTTTCCACATCAGGTAAAAATGACTGGAGGGGAGATTAAATCAGTTATCAGTTTGGGTACCCACATTAGCATAGTTTTGCAGTTCATAAGCTCTTAAGGTAAGATTACTGTCATGTACTAGCAACAGGGGCACTGGTCAGTAATACGTCTTCAAGTCGTATTACTCACATTATTTTAATTTAATTTGTATTTCAAGCTGGCCTATCCCCATTGGATCATCTTAACCATAGTCCTCATTTTTACAGGACTGACAAGGACTCAGCCCATTCTGGCATTCCAGGCTGTCTGCTTCTCCAAGTGTGAGCAGGGAGATGGGCTAAAGGTAGCTGAACTGTGCTGTGGTGGGTGGGATCCAGTCTTTCCTTTGGCCAATCAGCACATGTGGGGTTCATGAGGCACCTCCCCTCCTCTCCTCAGTTTATGTGTACGATTCCTCTATCTAGCATTTTTATGCAAATTTATTATTAATATTTAAAAACATTAATCACATGGAGAAGAAAAGCACATAAAGAAGGGAGACATGGAGGTGGGGGAACAGACTTAAAAAAGAACCATTAGCACACACCTTCACCTCCCTTGAGTGACAGAACAGCATCCAATGAGAAAGGAGGTAGATTTGATGCAGCAAAAAGGGTGGAGAGTCAAGAGTTCTATGTACGAGGCTCAGGTCGATTGCACAGAGTGGTGTGAGCAGTGCAGCCCAAGGTGGGGATGGTCCGAGGGGACAACCTATGTGTGACCAGCACTGGTATGACCCCAGTTCAAATTAATGAATAGGCTGTCCTGTCTTAGACTTATGTGACCAGGTCCAGGGTCTTCCTGTTGCAAGTTAATGGGATTAAGTTGTCTTGTTGCACAAAGTGATGTTTTTGGCACAAAACAGTGTTGAAGAACAAAGTCAGAGGTCAAAGTATGGGAGGCCAAGCTGTGTGTCTTGAAACTGTGATGATCGCAGACTGAGAGCAAGCCCCATGCTCTGCAGTAGTCCCTTGTGTCTTTCAACTTGGACTCCATGTACATTTGCTACATGTTAAAAATACATATTGTAGCATGTGTGTCAGACTCACATGATGGGAATTCTATCCCCAAAGATAAAAGTATGGATCAATTAATATCTAACTTAATTATGTCTTTTAAGAAAATTGGTTTCAGTCAATGTTGGCTATTAGCTGCTGGTTGTTTTTGTCTTATTTATTGCTTTAATTTTGTTTCACTTACTGTCTTCTACTCTTAATTAAAACCCAGATGGCTGGAGTTGGAAGAACTATAGCCTGTAGCGTCAGCTTTGGTTCCTTCTTTGATGCAGGAAGCAGTGGTCCAGAAACTTTCTAGCACAGACCTTCAAAGCCTGCTGAGCAATGTTGTCCGAGGCGTGTTTCACGCAATCATTTCTGCTGCTAGCATTAGGTGCTCTCTACCTGGCTTTTAGTCTATCCTCACCTTTTTTCCCAGATTGCCTACCCAGCAATGACTCATTCACTGCATTCTTGGCTTTCTTTTTGACTTTGGCTCAGCTTCCACCAGCTGGGATCATCACATTTCTTTCTTTGTGGCCCTGATTCTATTGAAATTTCCAGTTCAATTAGTCTGACTATAGATTTCATTTGCTTTTGTGTTCAAAAAGAGAAGAAAAAAAGGTCAAGTTTGTTTGATGAAATGGATGGCTTTTTTATCCATATTACATCTTAGAGCCTTTATTTCACTTGCAGCTCCTTTAATGATCAATGTTGTGATTCCCTTGTTCAGTTCAGGCTGGTCCGTGACCTCCTGACTACCACTGTCACTCAGTTAAAGCAAAGTAGTTACTTAATCACTTGAGTTTTGTGAGATTAGTATTAGTGTATTTGTGTAATTAAATCAGTTAATTAAAATTGCACAGATTTGCCTACAGGTAAAAAGCATCTGGAAGCATTAGATAGAATTTCCTTGTTTATTATTTGTTTACTTAAGGGATCTCTATACTCCTTTCTGTTTGAGATCTCAACATGTTTCATAAAAGAGATTTATATGATCAAGAAAGCTGTATAAAACAATTTAAAACAAGGGTTGGGAAATGGAAACTCTTTTACATGGAAAAGCCTTAGTGAAAAGAAATGCCTTCAGTGGACACCTGAAAAATGTAAGTAAAGGCACTTGATGAATCTCAGAAGGGATGGAGTTCCACGTGGAGATAGTACCACAAGAAAGTCACAGCTAGGGTTGTGCGTGAGTGCAATTTTTGACGTTTGATTTGTAACTAATCAAATACTGTATTCGAAAATCTGAATTCGTACAAATAAAGAAAAACGCATGTCTGGATATTCAAACCGATATGAGTATATTCATGTCTATTCATCCAAATATTTGATATGTATCCAATGATATAAATCTTGTACACATTGTGTATGCATCCTATTTTCATCACATATGTAATCATACGAATGTGTATGGATACGTATGTGATACGTACGTATTCGTACACATACAAATGTCTGAATAATTCATACAAATAACTTAAAATATTCTCATCCATACTAAATACTAATATACAAATGTCCGGATATTCGATTGGTATACAAATGTACGAATAACAAATATTTTCAATATTTCTGCACACCCCTAGTCACAGCTGTTAGCTAAGTAGCAAGCTGTAATTTGTGGGAACTTTGATAGGACCCCATTTGATGATCCAATTGATACGGCAGCTCTGTAATGAGAGAAGTCTCCCACTAAGAAGTCTGATCCAAGTTATTTAGGGTTTTCCATATACCATATATTCCGGCATATAAGACGACTGGGCGTATAAGATGACCCCCAACTTTTCCAGTTAAAATATAGAGTTTGGGATATACTCGCCGTATAAGAAGCTGACACCCAGCGTATAAGACGACCCCTGACTTTTGGGAAGATTTTCCTGGGTTAAAAAGTAGTCTTATATGCCAGAATATACAGTACTACTATTTATCAATCTGTGCAGTTGCCTAAGCCCAGGATAATATGAACAGATGCTCCACGTAAAAATGCTCTGACCACCACTTGCTGTAGCTTCTCAAGCAAGGTACACAAGTAGCCGTGCACAGAATATGGCAACCTAGATGTGATGTTATCAGCACAGAGTGCCATCCTATTATTGTTCATGTGAGGATATAAACGATAAACTAACCAATAGCCAATGCTTGCCACTGTGATAATTTTATTTATTTATTTAGAAAATCTGTATCCTGCCCTTCATCGAATGGTCTCAGGGCAGGTTATAATGAGATTAAAACATATCAAATAGAAAAACATAATTTAAAATATAACCCCTTCCTCCTACCCTCCTTCCCTAATAGGACAGCACCCTAAGGAAGCTATTTAAACAACAAAAGCCTGGGTAAAAAGATATGTTTTCACCAGGCACCGAAAACTATACAGTGTAGGTGCCTGGCAAGCCTCAAGTGGGAGGATGTTCCAGAGTCTCATCCATCTGAAAAAGAAGGAAGTACAAGAAGGCCCTCTGCCTGAGATCTCAGTGCCCGGGCAGGACTATATGGGA
The DNA here is from genome assembly GCA_023333525.1 of Aspidoscelis tigris stejnegeri. Classification (NCBI taxonomy): domain Eukaryota; kingdom Metazoa; phylum Chordata; class Lepidosauria; order Squamata; family Teiidae; genus Aspidoscelis; species Aspidoscelis tigris. The sequence goes on along the minus strand of JALMGA010000007.1, from coordinate 27,134,545 downwards.
GAAGGTGCTCCTAAGCCATTTAGGGCTTTATACATTAGTGTCCACACCTTGAACTGGGCTCGATAGCAAATAGGTAACCAATGCAGATCTTTTAAGACCGGTGTGATGTGAGTCCAGCCAGAAACTCCTATCCACAGTCAAGCTACTGCATTCGGCATCAGTTCCAACTTCTGGACAATTTTCAAGGGTAGCCCCACATAGAGCGCATTACAGTAGTCTAATCTGGAGTTTACCAGAGCATGGATCAATGGCCAAATCATCGCGATGCAGGTAAGTCTTAAGCTGGTGGACCAGATGGAGAAAATGGTAGGCACTCCTGGCAGTCACTGCCATTTGGGACTCAAATGACAGCAATGAATCCAACCCCACTAAGAATTTGATGCCCCTTAACTTCCTGGACTCAGGACTCCATGACACACAGTACCTCCATCTTGTCTGGATTCAGTTTCAATTTATTGGTCCACATCCAGCCCATTACTGCTTCCAGGCAGCAATCAAGGACCTCAGTTGTCTCCCCTAACCCAGAAGGAATGGAGAGATAGAGTTGGGTATCATCAGCATACTGATGGCACCTAGCTTCAAAATGTCTGATGACCTCTCCCAGTGGCTTCATATAGATATTAAAAAGCATAGGATACAAGGCTGACCCCTGGGGAACTTCACAGGTAAGTTCCTAGGGCATCAAACTGAAATCTCTCATTACTATCTTCTGGGACCTGCCCTGGAGATAGGAAGAGAACCACTGTAAAACATAGCCTTCCAATCCCCGAAGCAGTTCCAGTAGGATACCATGGTCAATGGTATTGAAAGTTACTGAGAGGAGAACCAACAGAGTAGCACAGCCCCTGTCCCAAGGGTGACCTTGGGCTAGTCACAGCTCTCTTCTGAGTTCTCTCAGCCCCACCCACCTCACAGGATGTTCTGTTGTGGGGAGAACAGAAAGCTTTGTCAGCCGCTTTGAGTCCCCTTAAATTGATAAGAAAAGAGGGGTAAAAAAGCCAACTCCTCCGACTCCTGTTGTTCCTATGGCCAGACCAAAGAGGAGCTGTGCATTAGGCCTGGTAGGTTCACTTTGGAGCATCATGCACAGCTGTGACACTATATACAATATCACAGATCATGCCTTCCTATTCCAATAGACTAGTTAACAACAACTAGAAATACTATAAAATCTGGCAGTTATTTTATATGGTCCTCTGCAACACAGAGATCTTCTAGTGAAACTGCTTAAGAACTGTATGCTGGAACAAAAGACAACCCATGGAGAAGGAGCTGATACAATGCTCATAAAAAGTGTGAAATATTTATTGGACAAACATACATAAATTCAACATAGTCTGGTTTTTAAGAATGGTAGTACTCAAGACTAATATTCCCCAAGTATCTGCGAGCATCATTGGATGAGAGTTGGGGTTCCTTTTAAGCTAAGGATTATACAGGGTGAACTTTCTTAGCAAGCCAGGAAGTACAGACTGGAATAACACACCCAGGGCTATTCAGGCTAAGACCAGGTGTTCAGTGGTGCTTCACTGTTGTCCTATGAGTAATGTTTGTGGCTGAGAAGTCCAGATAATCATTGTATCACTGTCTTTGGTCACTGGTTTGGTCACATTGTCTTTGGTCATCAGTTTCCTAGGTTTAAGCAGGAGGCTCTGCCAGGGCCAATGCCAGGAATCTAGTTGCTCTTAGTCACTGTCCTGATTTGATAGGCACAGCAGTGGTGACCTGAACACCAGAAACAGTGGGTCATCAGAGGACAAAGTGAGGCACTAACTGGAGCTTGCCATGGCATGTCTGAATGGCATTTTGTTCCATGACTCAGAAAGTGGGTCAGAGAACTCAAAGTGAGAATACTCTGGTACACCACTGGATCTACTACACACTTTATCAGAATCCTGGTAAACTAAGGTAGTGCTAGCCACAGGTGATCCTCTGTTTGGGAGGAGATAAACTTCCCTGTGATATGAAAAGACTCTGGGGCTTTCCCGTCTGGAAGAGATTTGGACTGAGTCAGATCTTCAGGGGAGGGGTGGAATAACATAATGCTAAGAGACTAGATTTCCTTTACAGATAGAGGTTTGCATCACAAAAGAATCTCCACCCAGGTGCCGAGAACTGTGCATTGAAAGACCTTGGGAAAAGATTAATGTACAATATATACGTGCTTTGTGTGCCATGTTGCTAACCTCCCAATTACACAGATACACAGATAGTAGCCTAGACTTCCTGGGATAAGTTGTTATGTATCCAGGGCCTTGCTTGATATACTGTCATTATTGGCTCCATTTTTATGACCCTCTAAGCTTTGTTCTTTGAAGAGGTTTCTTTGACTGTTTTATTTGTCCCTTAAGAATACTAAGAGCGAGACAGTGTTTAGTGTAAGGCAGCTTCTTTAATACTCAGTAGGTAGAGAGTTGGGCAAGGGAAGCCAGAAAAAATTATTCAAGGAAAGAACAACAGAGCTGATTCTCACCTGTGTGCCTTCAGTTTCCTACTTTCATTGAGATCCAAGAAGTCTGGCATTTGGAGGGCATTCTCCATCCTAGCACTGAGGTTTTGGAACAGTTTCCCTGCATAGGTATGTCAGGCATCAACACTAATAGTAGTAATAGTAATAATGGTGATGATGATGATGTTTATAACATCCCTTCAACCAAGGGATGGTGCAGGAAGTATACTGCAGTACATTACTAAGTGGTTTTTATGTGATACATTATTCTTAATTCTGTTACTTTTAATATTGTTTTAATCAATTTGGATCTTTCTGCACTTTCCTGCAATCCAGTGTAAGAATCCCCATAGTTGACTTTTGTACCTCATCGGTCTGCAGATTACTGTGGATCTGCAAGGCCCTGTCCACTGCTGATATCCTCAGTCTCCACTGGATGAAATGTAATCCTGATCACAGTGGGTTAGTGGTAGACCTTGACATCAAGGTTTATCAGCACGGCACACAGAGGCATGACTACCAGGAGACCCAATGTGGCAGCACACCAAATCACATAACTGAACTGAGTTCCCCAGTGGCTCACAGGCCAGCAGGGGTTGATCTAACCCAGTGCTGTTGTGTGGACGGCACAGTTCCAAATCACACATTTGTGTGGTCCAAACCAACAGGCCCAGCTACTCTAGACACACTGGTTCAGACCACAGAAAGGTCCTTCATTAACAATATATAAATGACAGTATTTAAATGGTCAAATCAATAAATAAACAATAGGTAGTTGATTGAGGCACATAAAAGATAGGAGACAGACACTTTTAATACACAGGATATATCTCCCTAACAGAATTAGTTTGCATATTTTTTTTCTCTGGTTATTTACTGCTTAGGCTCCATTTGCACTTTGATGTGAAGCCAGGCCCAGTATGTCCTGGGTACACATATGATATAGGCTCACATGCCACTAGGGTGTTTAGATCAATAATAAGGTCCTCGTAACAATTCTCTCCTGGTCTGAGAGGTCTTTAGGTCTTAAATGCTGCCAACAGTGGCCCAGAAACGTTGTATAATGCACCAACTCTCTGTCACTTGTGATCAGCAGAACGAAACAGCACCCCAGAGTAACCTTGCTTCCATAGTCAAACACCTTGTTTTAGCCCATCACTTTCTTTGGGTGGGTTTGAGGGCTGGATGAAGCAGCAGTGCTATGATGAAGATGATGATGATGATGATGATGATGATGATGATGATGACCTATCACTAAAGTGGATGTGGGAGCAGAAACTATGATTTCTGGTTTATATTTTTCATTGCTTTCCTGACATCTGTGGTCCTTTCCACACTAGCCTCCAGTAGATTGGATCAAACAGACTGGCCTTTAATAAGATTGATGGATCCTAGCATGCAACATGGGTTTCAGCATTGGAATACCATGTTTCATTCCAGCTCCCATTCCAACTCCAAAGCTGGTCCCAGTTTCAAGCTGGTGCAGGGTGGGGTGGGGACTCTGGAAGTTCTGAAGACCCAGGGGATCCATTGTGGCATTGCACCTTTTTCTGCTTGTGCTATGGATCCCATGGCATACCAAACCATAGAAGCATACCAGGTGCACATCTCCATGATTTGGTATATCACTTCTTAGTACAGACCAGCTTTCCATTTAGGCCTTCTGGTCTGGTCTGTACTTCATTCATTTGTCCAGACAGTCCATGTACTGCAGAATAAAAGCTTATTCCTGATCGATCAGTCAGACTGATTTACGAGTTTTTCATTGTCACTCCACAGTATACATCTGTTACAATGTATTTTGGTTAGTGCAGGACAAAGGACTCTCACTACAAAGTATACCATTAGAGTGCAGTATCCTGCAAGTACAGATATGAGATGCAAGATGAAGAACCACGAATGAAAAGATGCTAAACCCCCAAATTGCAGTTTGAAAACTGATTGGACCTCTGAACCACATGACAGGAAGGATAGAGTGCATGGTGCCTAGATTCTTCTTCCTCTGTTGGTTTGAAAAGAGGAAATTGTGGAGTTAATTCATGACAAATATGCATAACATTTGTACAAATTCGGACATTTGTGCACGGATTGAATGCTATGGCATTCATACATTGACATTTGTACAAATACAAATGTTTCAGAACATTTATACAAAGCTTTGGAACATTTGTGAAATGGGGAGGTGGGAAAGCAGCTGCCCCAGTCACATCTGCAATGGATCCAGAGTGAATTCGACATGGTTTGAGAGTGGATTCAGGGTGGTTTCAGTGCAGATTTGATGCTTTCAGAGCAGATATGTTATGGGATATGTACCTGATATATATCAGATATGTACAGTATGTGTTCGTATCGGATATTCATACAAATTCATAGAAATACATTCATATCAAATAGAATCCTATGACATTCAAAGGGGATCTATTTGAATGAATACAAATTTTCTTACATTTCATTCGATAGAAATCGAATGCAAAAAAACCCATTCATGCACATCCCTAGTTACCACAACTGGATTTCACTACACGGTACAGATACATCAGAGTATTGGTAAACTGTGAATTTAAACAGTGCTGTCTGGGGGTGGCCCTGTCCAAATGGACCATACTAGCAAGGAATGGAGCCTCTGTTGGACCACACTGAAGGATGCTTCTAAAACGTTGGTCCTGTCTATTAACAAATGCAGAGTCACCCAATATTTCCATATCTGATTACCAGAGTGGAAAAGTGAGTCTGCTTCACAGCTGCATTATTAGTTTTTGCCTATTAGTGTAACGGACACATCCCAAATTACATGGTAGAATTGCTTTTGCAAATCCATTAATGTCTATAGGAGCAATTTATGAAGAGTGTCAAATGATTATTAAATCTACTTAAATATCTTTATTAACAAAAAAAAATCATCATCTGCAGCTTGAAGATACACAATATTTACAGAGGGTATATTTTTTTTTAAGAAAAACTAGAATGATTGCAAACAATGAAGCAGTCATTAATTACACAGTTTAAATAAAAAGATGTTATGTGTTGGAACAGCTGCGTTTGGGATGCTTTAATTCCTTTCTACGCAATTAATTTTCTAATTTTGAGAAATGTTTCCTTGATACAGCCGTGAACACTATTAGTTCTGTAAGAGCTGAAAGTGGTTACTTTGATAGTGTTCCTGTTTCCTTTCACTCACAAAAGTCAGGTGAATTTTACTATTATACCCACACCATCTCTCAAACCTGCTTTGAAACATTCAAGAGACTTCTGGAAGACATCAGCTAGTATGGATCGCTTTGAGGGTCTGACTCAGTTGGATAATTATGTTTTGGAAACTGCATATTATGAGTTCGGTAAATGAGGCAAAACAGCTGGAAAACAAGGGAAAATAGACTACACTGGAACAATTGTACACAATAAATTACTTACCAAAAGTCATCAAGGAGTAGCCAAGTCCATCAAGGGGATTTATGTAGATTAAAAAATGAACAGGAAAAGGTGTTCCTGTGGTACTGTCAACGTTTTGGCAACTAGGTAGTGAAAATGCTCATATTCACTTCTCTCATGTGCAGTGTTGCTTACAATCACATTAAAGTGGTCAAACAAATATGTGGCAGGCTGCAGATCTGGTGTGTGAGTGCAGGAGAAGAGGGACTTATTGGGATACATCCAAAGCTTCGTGGCATTTTCACACTTCACCTCCTGTCTCTGGGAGGCAAGGCGCTAGAATGCCTTAGGCATCAGCATTCATAAAGCATTTGTAACCTAGCCAGGGTTTCATTAAGCACTGGCTAAATGTGATTCACCACCATTATGGCATTGATAATGGAGCCCCAACAACAACAGTGCATCTGTGCAGCCCCATTGTTGAGGCAACCACATAACACAGCATGTAATTGTGCCTGTGGTGCCAGTCACTTGCTCCCCCTATGCCTCTTCCATATGGAAGAAGTGTAGATGCAGCATGCAGAACTATATTAGCCCTGCCTCTAGTATAGGCATGGAGCAGGTTTAACAGCTCCACTCCTATATGTACGGGAGAGGCTCCAGCATGCAGAGAGCCATTCCTAGTGAAGAAACAGCTCCATGTGGTGTGCATGTACCGTGCAAGGGAGTCTTGCTGCATGATCCAGAAAAATAAGTGTGAAAGAGCCGGAAGTCAATGGAGCCTTTGACTTTCAATCCAAGTAAGTCCCTCCCCCTCACACTCCAGCCACTATTGTATATATGTGAGCCTGTGGCTGGGTCTTCACTTACTAGGGGAGCTGTTCTGTATACTGAGGCACCCTGACCACTGCAAAAGACTCCTCTTCATCTGTATTTCTGAGCAGGGACACATCATTCAAAGTGGTGATCTGTGGCACCTGAATTGAAAATTGTGCTCTGCAAAACAGGCACCTTGGACAGCAATTGTGTCTAGAAATATGGTGAAGCCATTTCTGTGAAGTGTATGGTGGAGACACTGCAGTGAAGTGTAAGGGTGTCCTCTCAAATAATCAGAAAAATAGCCTATATGTCCATGCTAGGACTACCAGATATCAAGATGGTGGGGGTGGGGGTGGGGTGGGGAGATATGATCAATTTACATATTAATTCATGTAACACTTGCATAATTTGTACATTAATTATATACCATTTTTAGCCACTTATTTGAAGGACAGAGAGAAGATATGAAAGAGTCATGGGGCCTGCCATAGTCGGCACCAGCATTCCTATTTCAGGATAGAAAGGGGATAGGTTCAGTGCAGAAAAGGCCTATGCAGCATCAGCTTTCATTTGGTAAAACTGGTCCCTCAGTTCCTTTGTGAATGGACCAGTTCCAGAAAGCTCTGTCTTCAAAACAGAGCAAGCCACATTCGTGTTAGCTAATCACTTTGCTCTCTTATTGTTGTCATTGGGAATTGGGCCGGCATATTTTTCTCTAACTTTCAACGTCTGTGTTGAATCCCTTGGCTGGTATATACAATAACATATTACTGTGAGTTATTATCTCTGCTGAAAACCTTCGTGTCCATTGTTCCAATTTAAATTATGACTTTGTTCAATTTTGTAGTCAAAAGGGAAACAACTGATAAACTGATGTCTGTTGCTTATGTTCTTGCCATAGGCTTTAACATCATTCATCATTTCCGCTCAATGGTGACTTTAATGTAAATGTGCTAAGTGAATTGCAAGTGAAATTCATAAATCTGTGCCTCGTTTCTCTAGTAAGATTTTTTTTGTTAAAATCACACAATAGTATATTGTAAAGTCTGAACAGATTTAAGAAAAAGTGCACATTGCAGGGAGAGATTTGAGTGTGTAGTTTTCAGCAAAGATCTATAAAACCTGTCTGTTTAGCCAAGTACTCTTTCTTAGTACTGGCTTAAAAATGCAGCATTGCTGTTGAATTTCCTTCCCATTTCAATGTTTTGCCAGGGCCAATTGGATCTGTTTTACAAAGACATATGGTGATAGGATTGATCATCTAGAGTTGCCTACTTCTAACGCTCATCTTCCTTGGATAGTATATGAAGCTCTGTGTTTTCATCTCTGGTCTGTTTACTTCTAAAACAAGAATGTTTTGCTGAAATATATTAGCCAAAGTTTTTATACACTAGAAAAAAGTTCACAACAGAACAGCTGAAATGAAAGCTGATGGAAAGTCAGCTATTTATGTTCAGCTAGAAGAGAAAATTCACCTGGAACTAGCTAAGATCTCTTGTTTAAAGTTCCAAGCTTTTGGAGGTGTGGGTTGTGATTGCAAAGCTTGTGCTAGTTAATCTGGATCAGCACCACTGGTGCAGGCAGTGTTGATCCCACACCTGCCTTCCTGTGATCTGGATCAGTGGGTGAGGCTAATCTAAACCCATTCTGGATTGCAGACAGGTAGCGGCATAAGAACATAAGAACATAAGAGAAGCCTTGCTGGATCAGGCCACAGCCCATCTAGTCCAGCATCCTGTCGCACACAGTGGCCCACCAAATGCTCATGGGCATCTCAAGCAGAGACAAGGACAAACCTTCTCCTGCTCTCGAGTCCCAGCAGATGGCCCTAGAAGCGCCCCATTTCCTCCCCCCCCCTCAGCCTGAAAGATGCACCTAGGCATTCGTTCTAGTAGCCATTGATACATCTGTCATCCATAAATTTGTCTAACCCTACCTTAAAGCCATCCAGACTGGTAGCTGTCACCACCTCTTCTGGCAGCACATTCCATAGGCCGATGACCCTCTGTGTGAAGAAATACTTCCCCCTGTCAGACCTTACGCTCCTACCCATCAGCTTCATAGAGTGCCCCCTGGTTCTAGTGTTGTGCGATAGAGAAAAGAAATTTTCTCTATCCACCTTTTCTATGCCGTGCATAATTTTATATACTTCAATCAGGTCCCCTCTCAAACGCCGTCTCTCCAGACTGAAGAGGCCTAGACGTTGCAGCCTGGTTTCGTAAGGGAGGTGTTCCAGACCCTTAATCATTCCGGTTGCCCTTCTCTGCACCTTCTCTAGTTCCACAATATCCTTTTTGAGGTGTGGTGACCAGAATTGTACACAGTATTCCAAATGTGGCCTCACTATAGATTTATAAAGGGGCAAAATGACACTTGCTGACTTATTTTCTATTCCCTTCCTAATTATTCCCAGCATTGAATTTGCTTTTTTCGCTGCTGCCGCACACTGGGTTGACACCTTCATTGAACTGTCCACCAAAACCCCGAGATCCCTTTCCTGGCGTGTTGCAGAAAGCTCAGACCCCATCAGTTTATAGACGTAATTTGGATTCTTGGCCCCAGTGTGCATTACTTTACACTTGTTAAGATTAAAGCACATTTGCCACTTGGTTGCCCACTCACCCAATGCTAAGAGATCCCTCTGGAGCTCTTGGCAATCTCTTTCAGATTTTACTACCCTAAATAATTTAGTATCATCAGCAAACTTTGCTATTTTACTATGTACCCCTTTTTCTAGATCATTGATGAATAAATTAAAAAGCATTGGTCCCAGTACTGAGCCTTGAGGTACCCCACTTTTTACTTCTTTCCACCCTGAGAAATTGCCGTTTACTACTACTCTCTGCTTTCTGCCCTTAAGCCAGTCACAAATCCAGGACAGAACCTGTCCTTTTATTCCATGGCTGGTGAGTTTACTCAGTAGCCTTTGATGTGGGACTTTGTCAAAAGCCTTCTGAAAGTCCAGATAGACAATGTCTACTGGTTCACCTTTATCCACGTGTTTATTGACACTCTCAAAGAATTCCAACAAATTTGTGAGGCATGATTTACCTTTGCAGAAGCCATGCTGGCTTTTGTTCAGCAATGCCTGCTGCTCCATATGCACACTAATTTTGTCTTTAATAATGGTTTCCATCACCTTACACGGAACTGACGTTAAGCTAACCGGTCTGTAGTTGCCTGGATCACCCCTGGATCCTTTTTTGAATATTGGTGTTACATTTGCTACCCTCCAGTCCTCAGGTACGGAGCCTGATGTTAGGGAAAGATTATATATTTTTGCTAGAAGGTCGGCAATTTCGCATTTGAGTTCCTTAAGGACTCTTGGATGAATACCATCTGGTCCCGGTGACTTGTTAACATTTAGTTTATTAAGACATGCCAGGACCTCTTCCTTGGTTATTTCTGTACAGTTTAACTCTCCAGAAAACACAGGCTCAGCTACTGGCATGTGTCTTCTGTCTTCCTCCGTGAATACAGAAGCAAAAAATTCGTTTAGTCTCTCTGCAATCTCCGTGTCTTCTTTAATTACCCCTTTCTCTCCTTTACTATCTAGTGGTCCAACTGCTCTCCTGGTTGGATTCCTACTTCTGATATACTTAAAGAAGTTCTTGTTATTTCTTTTGATGTTTTTAGCAATGTGCTCCTCAAAATCTTTCTTAGCTTTCCTAATGGCCGTCTTGCATTCGTGTTGCCAGTGTCTATGTTCCCTCCTGTTCTCCTCATTTGGACAAGCCTTCCATTTCCTAAATGAACTCTTCTTGTTTTTAATGACTTCATCTACTGCATTTGTGAGCCACATTGGTTTCTTCTTGGACCTAGAAGTCCCCTTTCTTCTTTTAGGAATGCATTCTAGTTGCACTTCCGTTATTGTGTTTTTAAGTAGTCTCCATGCATTTTGAAGTGATTTAACTCTTTTGACTTTCCCTTTCAATTTCCTTTTCACTAATTTCCTCATTTTGGGGAAGTTTCCCTTGTGAAAGTTTAAGGTCTCTGTGTTAGACTTTATTAAGAACTTACTCCCTGTATTTAAGTTGAAGGTTATTGCATTGTGGTCACTGTTCCCAATTGGATCAGCTACAGTGACGTCCTTTACCAGGTCCTGAGCATTACTTAGGATCAAGTCCAGGACTGCATTTCCCCTGGTTGGTTCCATGACCATTTGTTCCATGGAACAGTCATTTATCAGGTCTAGGAATTTTCTCTCTCTTTCCTGAGTTGAACAGGAGTTCACCCAGTCTATGTGAGGATAATTGAAGTCCCCCATTATAACTACCCTATCTTTATGGGCTACCTCCTTTACCTCCTTCTCCAATTGTTCATCTCCTTCGGACATATGGTTGGGAGGACGGTAGCATGTCCCTATTGTTAGACTTCCTTTTTGGCTTGGTATTTTTATCCACACTGCTTCTGTGGAAGAGCCAGACTCACTTGGACATTCCAGTTCATAAGATTCTATCTCTTCTTTAATATACAAGGCTACACCACCTCCATGTCGCCCTTCCCTGTCTTTCCTGTACAGTTTGTATCCTGGGATGACTGTATCCCATTGGTTTTCGCTGGTCCACCAGGTTTCAGTTATGCCAATAATATCAATCCTATTTTCCATAACTAAGCTTTCTAGCTCCCCTATTTTGGCTCGAAGGCTCCTGGCGTTTGCATATATACATTTATATTCATTCCTTTTGACCAAGTTCTGCCGTCGAGGAACATGTGAAACTAATCCCGCACTTAGCTCAGCATTTTCTGCATGTTTCCAGCCCTGCAGAAAGGGCATATGTAACACAGGAAGGGAGGATGACCCAACAGTGGTTGCCAGTAGTGTATGATGTTTGAACAACAATGTGGAAAGGCATAACTTCATCTGCACTGAACAGTAACAAGATCAAATCTTCCTACGCTGAGGCATCCAGTGTCAGTTCACATATATACTTTGGATCTAGTTCCTTTTTCCAGTCATAGCAAAAATATAGATCTCCATATGCTCATGCTGTTCCTCTACTATGTTGGCAAACCAGTTGCCTTCACATGAAGCATTCTATCTCAGATAGCCTTGCCTTTTTTAAACAACAACAGAAATGGAAGTGTGTGTTGTAGATTAATAGATCGATACTGCAGATCTTGTTAATTCATTTATATTTTCGATTTCAAGTAAAGCCCTTGCCATATTCACCTCTCTTGGAGCAGTTTAATTATCTCAGTCCAGTCCAGGGCAATGAGTGAGGTGCTGTCTGCATTGGGAGGGGATGGAGACCATCGCCATTCTGTGTCATGAATTGACTCCCTGCCTAAGGCACCTCCTACTCCAGCCAGCAACTAGGTCAGGCCCTTCTTGTTCCTACATCATGCCCAGTGCACAGAGGCAAAGCAGAACAGAATAGCCTTCAAAGTCTTGCTGAATTCCAGCTGCACTCATCAAAGCAGTATGCCTACCTCTGTGCTATGATTCTGTTAACAATTTTCAGAGGACGTGCATAGGCTCAGAAGGTGTGCTGCTGCAGAGTCACATGGGCACTGTGATGCTGCACAGCAACTGAAATATCCCGATTTTCCTTGTTCCTGACCAGACATGGAAACACCAGTGATTGGGTTGGAAAAGACATTGTGGGATAGCAGTAAACCTCTTCAAACAAGTCTATGGTTAACCCAGGATAAGCACTCCTTAGGACAGTCGTGGAACAGGATAATGCTAATCCTGTACTACAGAGCTGTTTGTTCTGGAATAACAAGCACTTGAGGAAAGGAATGGGCCAAGAAGACTAAAGATCATGGAAATCATGAGTTTCACAGATTACTTCTGAAATTTATATTCCTTTTCGGGCATATTAAACCTTTATATGTTAGCCTGCCTTTAGTTTCTTAGCTGTGAGTGTGGAAAATTGGTAACTCTTGTAAGGATGCTTGCAATGAATTCTTAAAAATATCATTAGCAACTTTGCTTCATTAACATTCTGTACAGATGGAGCCAATCTTTACTTTTGGGGCAAGATTTGTGGAGTAATAAACAGAAAGACAACTTATTTTTGTAGCTAAATGAAGATGGATTTTAACAAACAGGCAAAACAAGATGAACAGAAACAACAGTAGAGATAATTTCTAATAGACATAGGGCAAAATTCAGGGGAGATTTCTTCTATAAAGGATCCATTGTAATGAATGGAAAGTGTCTAGAACTTTTTGTAAGTGATGTAGAAGTAGAAAATAAACTGTAGATTACAAGTTGGAGGGACTAATATAGCCCTCCAAAGCTTTCTGCCTCTGATACCCCATCAGCTTTGGCATCGGTGGCAAAATGAAATTGATGGGTGGGTGGGTGGATAGATGGATGGATGGAAATGAATAATCACTGTTTAGAATTGATATTGGTATACAAATCACCACATCATCAGATAAGTTATTTAAAGCAACTTTCCACAATTTAAAGCAGTGGAAATAGCACAACAACTAAAAATTGCTTCTGTCAGGCACTGCAGTGATGGCACACTGTTTGTATGCTTGCTACTGCTCATGGCAACAAAAACATTGAAGCTGGGGAACCTACAGTCCCCAGTTTGATTCTTTAACCCTGGGATGTTTTGCTGAGTACAGAAAAGCACATGGAAGTTTGCCACTTTCCTGCATTCAGCAAAATAGGGAGTGCAATAAGGTAAAAGCTCTGCATATTGTTGTGCCATTATAATGTTAGAATGAGTCTTTACAGCAGTGGGAGTGTTCCTAGGGGACAGAAGAGTGTGTATCCCACACCCTAAATGCCCTCCTGCAGTCAACGCATATGCGCAGATGTGTGGCCCCTGCACCGTCAGGGCAGTCCCACTGTGCGATGTTTAGTATATGGAAAGCTCAGCACTCAGCATGCTTTTTCTTCAAAAGATGCAGACTAGAAAACTGGAGGCCGAAGCTTCGGAAGGATTCAGTTCAAATTGAGCAGCTGTAGCATAAACGCAGCCGACAAGCTTAATGTAATCTTTTATGATTTACTGGGTAATGGCTTACCTGTAGGCAAGAAGGAAGGAACGCAAAGGTGACAGCTGCAGTTGCGGTGGTGAGACCGAAGAAAGGTTTAAAAGAAGTAATGAGGAGGGAAGGAGAAAGGCAGCATTGGAAGGGGCAGCTAAAAGCTTTAAAGTGGGAGAGTTGGGCAAGGAGAGGAGGAAGCAGCAAACACGAAGGTGATGGGAGGAGGACTGGCAAGAAGGGCTTCAGAAGATGAAAGGGAAAGAAGGCAAAGAGAACGTGAGCAACCTTTCAGTGAAAAGGCAGTGAAGAAAAGGTTAAAAAGGAGAAAGGGGGCTGAGAAGGTTGAAAACCTGATGGAAAAGTGGCTGGGGGGAAATGCAGTGGAACAGGCAGGAGGTGAGTACACGAGATAAAGCAAAATTGTCGTTCTTGGAAATCAATGAGTTACCAATACAAAGACTGTCAATAATTGCCCAATTGCAAATACTCAGATTTTGTGGTTAAGAAAATCACAAATGAGGACGATCAGTTAATGGAATAGGCTGCCACAGGAGGTAGTGGGTTCTCCTTCACTGGAGGTCTTCAGGCAGAGGCTGGACCTACATCTGCCTGGGATAGTTTAGGAAATCCTGCATTGAGCAAGGGGTTGGACTCGATTGCGCTAAAGGTCACTTCCAACTCTATGATTCTATGATTCTAGGAACAGCTGTATCTGGGTTCTGCAGTCATGCGACCTGAAGCAAAATACTGCAATGTGGCATTAAGGTTTCAGTTGCCCATTCATACCCTGCATCTGGATAGGTCAACACTATGCATTATATGCCGAGCATGATCAGTCCTCAATAGGGTTCCTCCGCTAAGGCATTTTTCCTCCCTCCCTCCCTCTGAATTTCTGCAAACCTAAAGTCTTTCCGGTGCTGCTGATAGCCTTCCTTCTGTGTGTGGGTGTATTGATTTGGCTATTAACTCATAGCCCAAACACTAGAAATAAAAGGAATGACAATTTGCTAACTTTTCATTTTTCCTTTTCTTCTCTCAGTGAGATTGCCAAACAATAATAGAATGAATTAGTGAGGAATGAATATGAAACAATCCAGACAGAAGCCATATTTCAACACACAACAAAAGATTATCCTTTTCATTACTTAAACTGGGATGAGAAAGGCCTGGGAATCCACTTATCCACTTCCGTTTAATTAGAAAACGGATTTTTGTTCAAAAAATATCTCTTGATCAAGATAGTTTCAAATTAAAAGAATAATAATAATCAATTGGATGTGATCACCTTATCAGTGTCTATGTTATCACCCGGCAAGGTTTTCTTTTTCATTGCTGGGGCGGGAAAAAAAAATGTCCCAATTGTCTTCCCCCATCCAAAGCAGACTTACTCAGAAGCCATATTTCAACAAAAGATTATCATTTCATTATTTAAACTGGTATGAGAAAGGACCAGAAAACCACTTATCTTTCCTCTTAATTAGAAAATGGCTTTTTGTTCAAAATATCTCTTGATGAAGAATGCTTCAATTGTCATTCCACCCCCACCCCCACGCCAGGCTATTCACTTGATTGTGGATCATTTGATGGTGCATGTTGCATAAATCATTCTAAAAACAATAGAATTTGAATAAACCTTCAGGCATGCATTAGAACAAGGGTAATGAATGGAGTCCCCGGGCAGCGGCCAATGAAAATGAAGCAACATAATCAGGAAAGCTGTGAACCAAGAAAAGAAATGGACAGGAAGTTGTACTGTCGCAACACAGCTGTACAGGTCATGCCCTACGTCCATTCCAGGGAGGTGAAAAAGTGTTCTTTCCCAGACGGCACAATAAGTGGCTCAAAGGGATGCCTCAAGGAAATTTGCACAACTGTGTTTGCATTGGGCCTTATTCTGCATTATATCGCAGAAAAGGGGACTGCTGTCTCTGTGCTGGTGGGCCTGCCATAGTCGGTACCAGGATGCAGATGGCAGGTTCCTATCATGCAATATAATCTGGAATAAAGTCCAGTGCAGAAAGTGCCTGAGACAGTTTGGCTGCATCCACACCCATTAAAAAAGGTGGTCCAAAAAGTAACTTAGAGGTGGGAGTGTCCAGATGCTAGAATCTTAATCCACATGCAAGTCAGAAGACAAACTTCAAAAATGCACTTTTTTTTATTTACATTTTTTATCTCATCCTATACCTGGAGGTCTCCAGGTGGGTAACAACATTTAAAATAAAACATTATTAAAACAATAACAGTATGTATTAAAATAATAGCATCTACAAGTGGGAAGGGAACGTGTATGCCCATTTAACCAAAGGGCAGGGCAAAGAGGTTTGCCTTCACTGCCTTCTGAAATGTGTATAATGAAGGTGATTGACACACCTCAAGAGGGGGACTATTCCATAGCTTAGGGGTCATCACTGAGAAGGCTTTCTCCCAGGTACCCACCTCTTTTGCTGGTGAGGATGGTGGGACAACCAGGAGGGCCTCCCCCTCCAGATCTTAAGGAGTAGGCATTCCTTTAGATACCTGGGGCCCAAGTCATTTAGGGCCTTATAAATCAGAGTGAACACCTTGAATCAGGCTCAGTAGTGAATCAGCAGCCAGTGCAACTCTTTTGAGACTTTCTGATCTTTAATGTGGATCAAAGGTGGTTGGAAACCCTGGTATCTGCATGTCACCACACAATTTAATTTACAATGCTACATTGAACACTGAGTGAGATCTAGATTATCTAGTATTCTATTACAGCTTGTTATTAATGTGTTTTCCATAACCTACCCATATACCCTCTTCCTCTCCCTAACCACTACCATAGGTAGATGTCTTATTTGCTTAAAGAACAACTTGTGTTTTGCTTACTATGTTTAGTTTTATTGTTCATTTTGAGCTGCTTTTTTAAAAAAATGTGAAGATGCAGCTTTTGTGTCCCTGATGGACATCCTTTCCTTAGGAGTGAAATGCCTGTCCTGTGGGCATGGCGGAGCAGCAGCTCAGTGAAGAAACATTCAAAACATACATATTAAAACCAGCATGAGTATTCAGATTCAAAAATCACCTCAATATAATGGTGTACCAATATAACAGATCTTGTTCTGAATGACTGCATTAAAGTTCAGGAGCATCTGGAGGGCTGCAGTTTCAGACCGCAGTGCCACAGTGATGCTCCTGAGGGTACAGAACATGAAGGCATTGAGCCAAACATTATGAAGCAGATTGGAAGGAGGTCAGAGAAAACAACAGGAGTATCTGGTTGGAAAATCCATATTAAATTGTGATATCTTATTTGTAAACTATGCAGAGACCATTAGGGAACTATCATAGGAGCTATGACAGTTATGACAATAAGTTGAAAGATTTACATATTAATTGGAAAAGACAAAGAAGATAATATGTGCAGTGAAAACCTACAGTTTATGGTTTGGATGTGATACAGTGGGGCCCCATTTATTCTGGCAAGTGTTCACTTGGAGTGAAACTCCAAGTGAGTAATAGACTGTTAATATTAGCAAAAACATGCTGACATGAAACAGAGACACTTGATACTTAATACCAAAACAAGGTCTCAATTAGTAAATCGTATTATACCGAAGGTGTGCAATCTGAATTAACTTAAAATGAGACCTTACTGTCTTGAAGTTTCTGATTAACTAAAACCGGAACCATTCTAATCACATCTGAGGCTGTAGTCACACCTAAAGTTTAATCCAGCTTCAGTCCACCTTCAGAGCAAGACAACACATCAGCAAAGTGAGCCGTAATTTTTCTTTCCACATTATCCTATCCCAAAGGTGAATTTATTTAACACTGAAAGAAGACAGCTTGTCACTTTGCTGATGTATTCTTTCACACTGAATGTGGACTGAAGCTGGATTAAACCATAGGGGTGACCACAGCCATGGTTGCACGAGGGGGGAATATCATGTACTGCCATGATAGTTCACTGTGATATCAACACCACTGATTGAAAAGAAACATACTTCAGTTCTGTGAGAAATCTTTTATTTCATGGTTACAGAATGCTTCTAAAAAGATTTCTTGAAATATCAAAACACAACCAAAACAAAGAAGACTCTAAATGTAAAGTTCTCCCATCAGTTTTGACTGTGCATTGAGATTCTCCTGGTATTGCCAATATAATCCCAATTTCAGCAGTAAAAAAATCCTGATATAGGAAATCCAGCAATGTTTTCTGCAATAGTGATGGTGGTAATGGTGCTGCAACCAGTTCCTTTTTATTTATTTAAAAATCACCCTTTACCTCAAACATGGAATGCCAGATACGGAGGCTGCGTATTTTTCCTTGTGAGAATGGAATCCATTTGGCCAATGCTACTAACTCTGAGGAAGGAGTTGTACAACTGCAAAAGATGCAATAACTGTTGTACACTAGTACAGTTTAAAAATCCCAAAGCCTAATAATAAGTTTATTGATAGCTTGTCTTTTACTCTAAATCAACCTTCCAGGTGCTTTTCTTGATTCCAGCTCTGTCCAGCCAACATGATCAATAATTAAGAATGATGGAATTTGCAGTCAGTATTGGCTTTAAATCAGAGTAACTAAGCCATGGAATTCTCTCTCTCTCTCTCTCTCTTGATTTGAAGATACTAGTGTTGCTTATTCATGGTTGTTGAGCTAAAGTGTCTTGTTCACCTCTAGGCACAGTTACCCTTTCAGCCTAGATCAGGTCGCTTCCTACTCTGGAATGGTGCCTGTAGCTCAGTGAAAAAGCAACATTCTGGATTGAAGAGCATCACAGGGTTGATTCTTGGGAAATGTCTGGATGCAGGCACCAAGAGGTGTCCCTGAATCAGTGGCATCTCGTAACAACAAAAATGCATGAAATGATTCAGGCTGCATTCACACACAGTTTTTTTAAAAAGGTCTTCTGAGGCAACTCAAAAACAACTTAGGCAGCAGCAGAGCTTGTGTGACTTTTGCAGCCTCAGGAAGGCTTGGACCAGATCAGTGTCATCAGTGCAGATGGTGCTGATCTGGCCCATGCCTCCCCATGATCTGGATCAGTAGGTCTGGTAAATTCAGATCTACTGATCCAGAGGCGTTTTCGCACCACCCTTCCCATTCACTGGACAGGAAAGGAGCACAATGACCCAACGCTGACTAGCACTTGCACTTGAGTGCTAGTGAACTTTACCCACTCCCTGCTCCCAGGATTATTCAGTCCTGGGGCCCAGTCCTCCTCTGGGCACCACTGCCAAAATGACGGTGACTGCATGTGTGTCAACGCCGTTGCCTTAGCGACGCTGATGCTCTGCACTCACCCAGTTGCATCTACGATCGTCCAAGGTGCCAGTGTGCTTGTACAGGACCTCAAATGACCCCAGAGCACTGGCAAGAGTGAATGGTCACACCACTAGATGCTTCAGGTAAATGTCGGTAAAGATGCTTCAGGTAAATGTTAGGTAAATGTTGGTAAAGGTGTGGAGCATGAAATCATTCTGCACACCTAATCAACAATTAGTGCATTTTTGGGAAGGGAGGGCACACTTGGAGGCCGTTAACACCCTACTTGATGTGAGTATGCTCTTCCCCAGAGGTGCACTAATTATTGACTAGAGGCCGTAGTGTGAATAGGCCTCCAATCTAAATCAGGTAAGTGCAAAAACATCCTAGGCTTTCTGTGCAATTTTTCACAGGCTCCAGCGTAATATAGCAAAGTTATGTGTTTTAGAGATATTCCATTGTATTTACCTTGTTATAGAATTATCGTGTCACTTGTGCAACATTTTAAAGTTTTGCTGGATAGTATGGTAAACAAGCCTATCACTGCAATTTTAAAGAGATGAACAGAAAACCAACCATCAAATGCCTCCTCTCCGTTTTCTTGTTATATACAAAGTGAAAGAGTGTGAAGGTGACTAGACAATGTATCAATACTGCAGATACATGCCGTAGATGCAATGTGACAGTTGAAGCAAGAACTAGAAATAGTTTTCAGTCTATGAAGTAGAAATAAATACACATATAAAAAAACTGGTTCCAAGGAACATAAATAATGTAATAAGGGAGGAGGAGGATATTCCACAAGAGAGCATCTTACATTTTATGAGAAAATGGTTATATATTTCTTGACGAGCGACTTCCCATGAATTCATCATTTTTTGCTAATGAGTTCATGTCTTTACCTAATCTTTACATTGAAACAGACTCCCCTCAAATTTAAAATTCATGGGCCACTCAGAAGAGTAGCATATTAAATTTGGCCTAAATTTAGTTGTGCTTACAGCAGACTGACTAAATTAAGATCCACTCATTTCAAAAGGAATTTGCACTTCTCTGAGTTTGCAGTGTCTTTCTCTGATAAAAAAAAATGTAGGTTAATGGAAAGGCATATTAGATGAGTGTGTGCACAAAAACATGTATATTAGTGAAAGTAAGATTTAAATTCATTCTATGAAGGAAAATGCTTGAAAAAAACGTATCAGGCAAATTGGGTATCTCCTTACAAACAGGCAACCCTTTTAAAAAGGAAATTTAAAAAGCAGACTGATTTTAAAAAATGTGACATACTGAGCTTTTAGACTGGAAAGAGAGGAAAGGTGGGGAACTTCATTGATCCCTAATTTACACTCAGAGGACTTCTAGGTGGCTCTTAGCAGCACAAGTTGCCCCATACAGATTGCATGAAGCATTTTGCATGTGTTCCATATGTAGGAAGTTTTGGAAGGGGAGAAAGTGGGGGGGGGACTGGAAATTATGTTCTGCTCTCCTTTGCCTCCTCCTGCTCTTTCAGCCAAAACCTGGATGAAAGAGAAGGTTGGGGAGATGCATGCCACTGTCACCATCCAGTGTTGACTCTGTAAACTACCAGAAGACTATGCCTCCTGGTAGAATGCCACATCCACATGGGACAAGGCACTGGAATGGCTTACAATATAGAAACTGGTTCCGTGGCAAGCTCCAGCAGGAGACGCTTCAAAGAGGTTTCTGAAGTATTCCTGGTAGTGAACCAGACCAGCCACCCATGTGCAGATGACAAGGAGTGGCTGATCTGGTCTACTGGTGCAAGGAGTCTGCCATCGTTTAGCTGAGATCTGAGAAGTGGGCATGAAAGTGAACTGCTCCTGCTAGCAACTTGCTGAGAGCATCATTTTGGAATATGAGTGAGGTTCAGAGTCAGTGCAGGGGCTGGGCAGGATCCTATCACACTTCCCCCAGCACTTAGGGAAGGACTGGGTAAGTGTGGAATGGGTCTGACATCCCAAAGTGCAGATGCTAAAATCCATCCCCCAACTTCACTTCCTCGGGATGCTTTCCTAGGGAAGAGAAGGTGTAAAAAAGTCCATATTCTTGTGGAAGGAGAGTATGACACACAAAAACTGCTGCTGTTGTTAATAACATTGTTTGCAAAAAAGTAAAACAATAAAATATAAGACCATTTGATACCTTCTCTTTTGCTTCATGCAGTAATTGTCTAAAACTGACAAATGCCGACAGATATTGACTGCTGCATATTAAATTCTCACTATTGACTTTTGCATCTTTCCAACTGTCACCTACACTTGCATAACTGGCATATAGTTATCAATTTATTGGATATAATGTAGTTTATTGTCAGGTTATGGTACATTTTTAAAAAGGATTTCTTTTTCTCTTGTGTTCCAAATTGTATATTCTTGCTTAAATGAATTTTGTATTTTTGTTCTGTTGTAAACTACCTTGGGGATTTTTTTTAAGGTGGCATATAAATCAATATTTGGCAACTATTTCCAGAACTAGACAATGTTTGTGATCAAAGATTTCAGGAAAGTATAGAAACAGAAATGGGATTCATTTAAGTTACTATTTTTTACCTTCTTCATACTGCTCCTGCCTTCTATCCCAGTATTTTTCTCTCTTATCACATTTCTAAGCTCAATTTTAGATAGGAGAGGGTCAACAATTAACTCCAACAAACTACCTTTTCCTCCCAGGTATGCTTATCACACAAAATAATAATTAACTTTCACAACTAGAAAAGCACATGTCATAAAGCAAGGAATGTGAGGACTGCTCCTGCTGTACTATACATATAAACATTCCTTTTGGCTATTAATTTTAATATTTTAAAAAATATAAATTGGTACTGCTTCTTCAAATACTTCATTGCTTCTTTCAGTATTCATTTCCACTTGTTTTGTTAATCCACAGAGGCTTAGCTAGAAACGAACAGAAGTTTATAGAAGTCAAGGATAAAAATAATACCTTGGGTGTTTTCCCACTGTCACTAGAAGTACCCATTAAGTACCCATTAGTGGGTACAAAAACGCCCCTTGTTTAAAGGTAGACCCCATTGAGCTGAGCAGTTGCTATATCACTAATGGAGTAAGATAATTACAAAGCAGTTTCTATTGTTTCTTGGGCTTTCTTTAATATTTAAAAAGTATCCATCCATGCCATATTGCTTAGACCTCCCTCAGCACCATCCATAAGGGTAATGTAGGAGATGGGTGGCGACTGGAAATGTGCATTTGGCAAATAGAGATCAAAGCTGCCTGTGATCAGCAAATGAAAGCATCTCTGAAGCACCTTGGAGAAAACTTTGAGGTGGGATTGTTCATACACTAGTCTGCCCCTCCCCATATAAACATTCTGTGCTATAAGAATTAGAGGAGGTTTGGGAACATGAGCACCACACAATATCTCTCTGAGGGGCCCCTTTTATGTCTGAACACAATCTTGAACTCTTAACATTCAGGAAAGATGTGGCAAGAAGTTATTCTCTCCATGCTTTTTAAAATCCTTTTGGTGTTTAAAACAGAATAAACCATGTTTAATTAAGCCACAATCTCTGAAGCTATGTAACCTATGAACAAGGAATAAACTGAAACTTACTTTGTTTTACAGTTTAGCTCTTTTTTGTTTCAATATTCAATGTGCCACATATAACTATCAGCCATAATATCAGATAGCAAAAGAAAATCCTAAAGCAATCATTCTCAATTTGGGTCTCCTAGATGTTACTGGATTACAATTTCCATCGTCAACAAGCATGGCAAGGGAATTATAATCCAACCAGTTCTGGCGTCTCAGAGTTTGGGAACCACTGCCCTACAGGGTTTTAAGTAGAGGTAGTGTATAGTTGTAATTAGAGATATAGCACAAATCTTCATAACATTCAAAATTCATATGAATTTGGACAAATTAGGACATTTGAGTTAGAATAAAATGTTTTGATACATTTGTATGAAGCTTTGTATGGGATTCGTATGCTATTCATATGCATTTGTATGGGATTCGTATGGGATTGAATATTTGTATTGAATACAAAGCCTGCCATGTTTGAAGGAGATCTAGTCAAACAAATATGAATTTTCCTGCATTCAATTTGATACAGATTGAATTAAAAAAACATTCATGCGCATCCCTAGTTATAATTTATTATTATAGAAGAGAAGCACAAATTTGGGTTACTATACATTTCTCTGCAGCCTGAATTCTTTTCTTGGAGACCTCTCAGCAGCGTCCACAAAAAGCAAGCCAGCAGTCCCCAGGGAATGCCTCATCTGAATTGCAGACCAGCCTATGTATCCTGTAGAATGCTGCATTTGTGTGGCCTTGGAGCAGACCACACTGAAAAAATGGCCCTGGACCTTGCTAAGACAGGAGACCAATTTGAAACCATCTCCCATGCATTCCATGTGTGGAACATGGTGTTGAAACAGGCTCTGCTTCTGGGCATGCAACTAAAACAGTACTGGAAGCAAGTTTAGAGGCTTGGAATGAAAGCTCCCTGCAACCAAAATTGTCCCCAAGGCTGTACTAGCATAAGGCAGATTACTATTGACCTGTGCCACCAGCCACCCCTTTGGCCTTAAGTCAGATAGCTTGTTCTGGCCCATAACTGGCTCAGCCGGATATTGGACCAGGCACCTCATGCAGAAATGTCCATAAATAAAAGCTAGAAACACAAATTATTGTTTTTATTGCCATTATCTGAGAAGGTCAATAAGTGAATGTATGGAGGTCTCTGCTAGACATTGTCTAAGAACTCCAGAATGTAGTCATTGTGGAACAGAATGAGTAGGTGTTCTTATGAATAAGTAATTGGGTAAAGAAATGGAAAAAGAATAGGAGTAAATGGATGGTTCTCAGAATGAAGAGATGCAACAAGTAGGATTCCCCCAAGGGTCTCGATGGGACTCTCTGCTTTTGAACTTAGTCATAAATAATCTAAAGTTGCATTAGTATGGAACGGCCAGGTTTGCTGATGGCATCAGATTGTTCAGGATGGTAAAAGCCAAAAGGGATTGTGAAGAGAATCAAAAGGATCCTGCTAGGCTGAACCTAACAGAATGAGACTAGCAAATGCAGCTCAGTGTGAGCAAGTGTGAACTAGTACATAGTGGAGCAAAAAAAAAAGCCCAACTAGATCTGTACACTGATACAATCTTGGTTGACAATAATAGATGAGAAAATAGTCGACTGTGGATAGCAAGATAAACTATTGATCCATTCTGTGTTGGTTGTGAAAAAGGAAGCATGAGGCCAATTTGCCCTTGGCCCCCAGTTCACGATAGGGTAACAGCTGGGCAGATGTTACCTGCCTTACCAGATGTTACCCTATCATTTACTAGTGGCAGTGCATGGAATCATGCACCACATGCAAACACAACCTTAACTAAAAGCTTACTTGTTACATCCAGAGCCACGACCATTTACACCATTTCCAGTGCAAGGTGCCGTGTAAATATGACTGTGTGCGTGCAGAACGTCATTGTTGACATGGCACCAGCACACACACAGTTGCACCAGACTCCACAATCAAGATGGTGGCACCTTGCCAGAAATCAGACATGCACCCAAACACAGGTAAGTCTCCGGGTGCATGGGGCTTAGTGTAATTTGTACTCGCGTTCCCAAGTGCAAATGCTAGTACACGTTAGTCTGTCATGCACTTTTCCATGGGAAGCCAAGTGCAAAGGCACAAATGTAATGTGTTCTGGGAGAAGCATTTCTAAGCAAGCAGAAGGGCTTTATCTGTGCTGGTCCTCAGGCTGGGAAATACCCACCCAACTATTTTATTAGTCTGTCTATTCATCTATCTTTCTGTCTTGCTCTATATCAGAAGGTCTCAGTGATGAGTTCCCTGAATTCAGTGTGCCTTGTTCTGGGAACTATTCATGAAGTTTGTAATGCTGTACTGCAAACATAGCCCTGCTAAGATAAAGAGAACTCAAAGGGAAGGGATGCAGCCCACAATGAACAGTGTATAACGTTCATGGAAGAGAACATAACCTTTAAGCTAACACAGCAATGCTATAAGGGTCATGATTATGCTTATTAGCATACTAAGAAAGCTGCCTACAGGCGGCTAGCTAGCATGCTAATTAGGCTGTAAGAGGGTTATGACTCATGACCTAATGCAATAGACATGCATAGTAGAGTTATGCTGAGATGACACAAATATAACCAATCACACTGTGTATTAACCATGTGTATAAATGTTTCTGTCAAAGTATATGAAAGCAGACTAGCTTTGCAAAATATCTCCTGTTATTGTTATTATTGCCTTGGTGTGTGTTATTAGCATAGCATGCCAAGCATGAATCTAGAAATTGGGTTGGTACCAACACTGAATGCTTTGGTGGATTAGACTAACCATGAGAGCATGATGCTGCATTGATGGCCATGTGCCAATCATCTTGCCTCCATGCTGATCAAAGACCCAGAAAATTGGGTTGTGTTGTCCAATTTCCAAGGCTATTTCCAGTTCTTTGCTGGAGATCCCAGTGAGCAAATTGGCTTTTGTAAGTAGAACCTGCCTGAAAAGGTGTTCTTTCCACCACAAAGTGGCAAAGACCCTTTCCGCACTCATCTGATCATCTGGATTAAGGATCCTCTTAATCTGGATTTCTGTCCTCCTGATTTACACTTTAATGTGGTCTGTCTCTCTGTGTCCACTAACATGTTCTTGTGAGCAAGGACACTACACAGGTCATAGTGGTTACAATGGTACAATAAACTGTGAGCTACAACTGTGCACATCATATTAAGATTTTCCTATACTGTCCTGAGAAGCTCTTGACCATAAGCAAACTTTCATCAGGCCAAGCTACAGACTCCTCCAGATATTGCAGTACAACTTCCTTCATTCTTTGACATGAGCCAGAAAGGCTAGTGCTCCTAAGAGGAGTAGTTCAGGAAAATGCAGGTGGCCAATCAATGATCTGTCACAGTATAAAGCTTCTGATAATGTTTTTTTTTTAATTACTGCAGAGATTACTTGTTGCTGTTGTCATTGTAGTTGTTCGGTCATTAAGTCATGACCAACTCTTCACAACTCCATGGACTATAGCATAACAGGCCCCTCTGTCCTCCACTGCCACCTGAGGTCTACCCAAGCTCACGTCCACTACTTCTATGACAGTATCTATTCATATCATCCTCTGCCACCTCCTTCTCCTTTTATCTTCAATCTTTTCTAGCATTGGGGTTTTCTCCAGTGAGGCCTGTCTTGTCTTTACGTGTCCAAAGTATTTGTAAGAATACAAAGTATCTGTAAGAAATCAGAAGATTGGAGAAGGGCAAATGTTGTCACCATCTTCAAAAAAAGGGAAGACAGTTGACCCAGGAAACTACATGCCTGTGAGCCTCACTTCAATACCAGGCAAGATCCTTGAACAAATTATTAAACAATGTGTGTGCAAGTGCTTAGATGGGAATGCAGTAATTAACCAGAGCAAACACAGATTTGTAGCAAACAGGTCATGCTGGGCTAATCTAATATCCTTTTATGACAAAATTGCTGGATGGGTTGATCAGGGAAATGCTGTAGACATGTAGTGTATCTTGACTTCACCAAAGCATTTGACAAAATGCCTCATACCATACTGACAGAACAACTGTTAGGTGGATTTGCAACTGGCTTAGTGATTGCACTCAAAGAGCGGTAATAAATGGCTTCACATGCAATTATGGCTTTACCACAATTGGAGGAAAGTTTCAAGTGGAGTGCAACAGAGGTCTGTCCTTGGTCCAGGGCTATTCAACATTTTTATACATGATCTGGATGAGGGAGTTGAAGGGATGCTCATCAAATTTGCAGATGACACAAAGCTAGGAGAGGATTCAAAAAGATCTAGATCTTGAACAGTGGGATGAATCTACCATGATGATATTTAACAGAGACAAATGTAAAATCTTACATCTTGGTAAGGAAAATGATAAAAATGAATACAGAATGGGAGGAATCTAGTTGAGTAGTAGCACAAGTAAAAAGGATCTGGGTGCACTGGTTAATCACAGGATGAACATAAGTCACCAATGTGATGCAGCTGCAAAAAAGGCAAACACCATCCTAGGATACATCAAGAGGAGTCTAGAGTCTAGATCACAATAAGTAATTATTCCTCTTTACACTACCTTGGTCAGACCTCATCTAGAGTACTTTGTCCAATTCTGGGCACCCCAATTAAAAAAAGGCATTGATAAACTGGAGCAAGTCCAAAGAAGGGCTACCAAAATGGTTAGTGGTCTGGAAAGCATGTCCTACGAGGAAAGGTTGAAGGATCTAGGAATGTTTAGCCTACAGAAGAGAAAATTGAGAGGAGACATGACAGTGGTCTTCAAGTATCTAAAGGGCTGTCACTGTGCAGAGGGATTGTCCCTATTCTCACTTGCACAAGATGGAAGCACTAGAAACAGTGGTATGAAACTTCAAGGGAGTCAATACAGATTAGATATTAGGAAAAGCTTCCTGACAGTAAGGGTGATCAGTCAGTGGAACAGGTTGCTATGGGAGGTAGTGAGTTCTCCTTTGCTGGAGGTCTTCAAGCAGAGTCTGGACCTGCATCTGTCTGGTATGGTTTAGAAAATCCTACACTGAGCAGAGGGTTGGACTTGATGACCCTAGAGATTCCTTCTAACTATGATTCTGTGATTCTATGACTTGCCTTGAAGTATTTCAACTTTTATGTCATCAGATCAGGCTCTTATTGGCTTTAGTTCTGTTTAATGAGTGGAAAGACATGATTAGCAGGATGTGTCAGTGAATTGTATGCTTTCAGGGATAAAGGAGAATAAGGTGAATCAGAACAACATCAGCAAAACAGACCATCTTTCCTTCCTCATTCAGGTGAACAAAACAGCAGAAAAGACTGAACCATTCTGTTATGTCTCACTGATAAGAGAAATTGAGCATTGCTACATAAAACTAATAGATTTCAAGCGGTTCTGCTCTTTTATGAAGAGTCAATTTGATATATGTAAAAGGAAATGAAAGAGACCTGTTGATTAAAGAAATAAAAAATAAAGGCCACAAAAATACTTGGTTGGTTTGTTGAAATTAACCCAGGGCTTTTCTACATTCACTGTCTTGTCCCAGGTCAGTGGGTCTGGAACACCACCATCTGCTTGACAGCTCTGCTCCAGACCAGCCTTCACACCAGCCCTGAAGTTGACATGAGCTTCAGAGTCAGTCACCTGAAATCACCAAGGGATTCATTTTGGTGGCACACTTTGGTGTACCACAAAATGGGTCCTTGAGTAGTCTGAGAAATGGAGGCATGCCTTCTGTATGCCTCCGTAATCTAGACCACCTTTGCTAGTGTGTCAGTAGACCTATTTAATCAGGTCTGCCTGTGATACAGATGAAGGGCTTTCATCTAAAGCAAACAGCATGTACCAGCAATGTCCAGGGCCTCACAGATCTGCACTAACATGCAAACTGATAAGGCCTAAAAGCCAACTATGAGGATTCCTAAAGTGGAACCATAATGAGTGCAGAAAGGTCCTTAGTGTCTTCTCAGCAGGACAGTGTTCAACAATGTGAATTGATGGGAAAATATAATTATGAGCCATTAGGCATGAAATGTTAGCATGCAGAGCACCAGAAATGGCTCTGATGGTAGGCCATTTTCAGTAGATTTTATCATTGGACCTGCTCAGGTAGATGAGTCTACTATCTGTACAGTTGCAGCTGGAGCAAGCCAGAACCATTGCATCTTTTGCAGAACAGTTTTACCACTATAAAGAAGGAACAATCTGTTCCTCAGAGCAGGCTGGGCACCAATGATATGCAGTCACTGTGTGCCTAAAGAACGAGTGCTGAGCAATCAGTGTCCTTCTGCTATAGTCCAAAAGGAGTAGAAAAGATTTCATGTGATCTTAAGGCCCAGTGAAACTTACTGTGGATTTGAGGAAAAGTAGTGTGTGATGGTCAAATGTTTTCCTGTTTTTTATGCTTGTGCACAGGGCTGGCCCCTACTTCCAGGTCCAGGTCTATCATACTTTTCATATTGTCAGTTTGGCAATATCAGGAAGGTATCACAGAATTGACGGAAGAGGGAATTGCTTTCAAAGTGATTATTTAGTAACGTGCAAAGGACAATATATCCTTAACTATCCTCAGGATTAGGCATGTTGAAAATTCAATTTGGTTAGTAAATTCATTTGAATATTTCATATTCACAGACATTTACAATTTAGTGATGTGTACAAATTTTTTTTTTGGGGGGGAGTTGATTTGTATGAAGTTGAATGCAAAAAAAATTGTATTCATTTGAATAAATCCCCTCAAATGTGGTAGGAATCAAATTTGATACAAATTTTTGATACAGTTTTGAGACGAATGTTCAATATGAATCACATATGGATCCTGTACGTATCCCCTATGAATCCCCTGTAGATTTGATACATATCCCCTCTATATCTCTTCTGAATGCTTCAAATCTGCCCTGAATCCATTCTGAATCTGCTCTCAATCCACTTCAGATCCGATCTGGATCTGCTGCAGATGTGACTGGTACAGCTGCTTTCATATCTCCCCAGGTTCACAAATGTAGTGAAGCTTTGTACAAATGTTCTGAAGCATTCAATTCAAATTCAGATCTCAATCATCAAATCTGCCAACATTCAATTCGAATTTGAATGTTCAAATTCGTCCAAATTTTGAATGTTATGAATATTCATGCCCATCCCTCATTTACATCAAAACAAAAATGCAAGTTTTTTTAAATGTATCTAAAGTTTTGATTGAAACAAACCAGTCTTCTTTTTGCAAAAATGAAGAACTGTGGTTTTTCCCATGAAAAGAAAATAACAGTAATTTACTTTGCGGAAAAAACCCCCAAACACGTCAAAAACCAGTTATTCAATTAAACAATGAAACAAACTAATGGATTTTCATTTGACAGCAAAATGAACATGCAAATTTTTTACATGCACATCCCTACTCAATATATCTTAATTATTTAGCAGCAGAGAAGA
Source organism: Aspidoscelis tigris stejnegeri (assembly GCA_023333525.1). Classification (NCBI taxonomy): domain Eukaryota; kingdom Metazoa; phylum Chordata; class Lepidosauria; order Squamata; family Teiidae; genus Aspidoscelis; species Aspidoscelis tigris. The sequence goes on along the minus strand of JALMGA010000007.1, from coordinate 27,104,750 downwards.
GACTACAGACGTTTTCGCATTACTCCCGTTCCATTTGGAACGGGAGTAGGACGGGAAGATTAAGACAGCTCACGACGCTTTCACCTTTCACACACAGGAGCGCAGGAGCGCGTGTAAACGCGTTCCGGCGCGTCTGTGTGCGAATGCTCAAAGCATCGTGAGCTGTCTTAGCCGGCAAAGGCCGGCCAGGGGCGCGGAGACAGCCGCGGAGGCAGATCGGCAATCAGCTGATTGTCAAACAGCTGATTGTCGAAGCCGCGCCGGCGTCGGAGGCAAGCCCGCAGCTGTTAGGGAGGGAGAAGCAGGCGCGAATGCTTCTCCTCCCGAACGCCTGCGGGCGGCTCGTCCGCGTTCGAATGCATGTAGAGCACTTTAAAGTGCTCTACATTTCGAACACGAGAAAGACAGCTGCGGACACGTCGGAGCGCAAGCCCCGCTCGGGCAATGCGTATGCCGTGTCCGCAGCTGTCTCCCACGCGTACCGTTCAGCCCTGTGCGAAAACGTCTTACAAATGGGGATAGTCCTAAGTATATACTGTTGCTTTTGAGAAAAAAACCTATTCATTTTATTTCTATTTTCAATTTTTACATTGATAATATCAACCTCCTTCAGCAGTGAGCACAGTAGTTCTCCTTCCCAATTTAATCTTAAACAAAACAGTGAAGTAAGTTGGAATGAAAAGCAGGGATGAAGTGAGGACTTGAATGTGATCTTCTAGGTCGTAGTTCAATGTTCTGGCCTCAACCCACAAGTTTTTTCTTTTTTTTAATTACACTGATTAGTGCTTAGTCTTTGCTCATTTCCCAAGGCTAAACAAGTATTGATAAGAGGGGGCAAACTCTAGTGTGGAAAAAGAGTGCTGCTTTATAAACCATCTTATCATTAACAGAGCTTCAGAGCCACACGCATGGAGCATTTTTTATCTGTGTAAGACTTTTGTTGTCTGATATTAACCCTGTTATTTCAGTGAACATGAACCTCACAGGCAAATAAAACAACAAATGCTGGAGGGATTAAGTTGCTGCTCCTCTTAAATTTAAAAGAGAAGCTGGAATCACAAGTTATGAATGTTGGTACATTATTGCAAGTGTACGTCACTTCAGCGTAAAAGGGGTTACTTTTCTGTGTATATTAGAGTTTCAGTATGGGAACTGCTGATTGGTTAACTTTGCTGATGTAACAGTTTGTATATCACATGCTCGTTCTCTCTTCAAGCTAGCATCTCTAGACATGTAGATCTGATGTAAATAAGTTATGAGATTCACAAGCTATAGATAAGTAAAGTTATATTGAACAAATCAAGAAGTCGTATGCTTCAAGTCTGTTCTTCAACATGTTCTCTGCTACTAGTATAGTTTTTGGAGTATAAAAGAAAACAACAAATCAGTTTGGAAAGGTCTAAATGTTTGTAAAACCGGATTAAATCCATGCTTTTCTGCAGGAAAAAAACATGATTCTTTGTGATAGTGTTAGGTTAAGATCAGGCCTGAGCTTAGGCTAGTTGCATTAACTGAGCCCAGTTGAGCCCTTGCTTAAAGGAGATCCACATTAGTGGTTCAGGCCAGGATTTAAAGTGTTGTGGCAGCCCTCAGCTGATCATAGTTAAAGCTTTCCAGTGTGGCCCAGTGACTACAAAAGGGCCTGAAATGGCCATATAGTATTTCTGTGGCTTGGACTCAAATCAACGAAGCTCCACTGTGCTCTAGCCCCAGTTGGCCATTTTAACTGCTATGGTGAGTCCAGGTCATGTTTTTGGCCCATATCATATATTTATGTTGTATAAGAAATTGGCACTTTATAACATAGGGTGCATCCCCAAGCAATTTAAAGTGTGCTAAAACTCTTCTTTTGCCTCTGAGCGCCCCCATGCCAGAGTTTTTAACGAGCTTCCAGCGCTACAAAAGCAGGAAAACCCACGACAAAATACCTGCCCTTTAAAGAAGTTTCATCGCTCTTTTTGGAAGTCGCAGGTTTTCCTCACAGCATTTACCTTGGGGACGCTCCATGGCAAAAGGGGCAGGGATTGCTGCCTGCCAGAAAGCCAGCCAGAAAGCCTGAAACATTAGTTTCCCTCCTTCCCTAAGCACAGAACTTTCAAAGAGCCAGAAATGCAAAGAATTGCAACATTGTTATCAGGCGTGAAGTGTTATCAGATGTGAAGTGGATGGATTGCAACATTGTTATGAAGTGGGTGTACTTAAAGTCACCGCCGCTCTACCGGGTGGATTTAGACAGTGATTGAAAGTCCTAAGAGGGAATGAGAAAACCATCGCCCCGCGGATGGCTGCAGCCCATGCGGGAAACCTTTTTGTGGGACGGAGATCTGGGAGACAAACAGAACTGATGGCTATTTTCCCTTTGAACAAGAGAGGGGGCGGGGAAAAAAAGATGCAGGGAAAGAAAACACGCTTCCTTGGGGACAGAAGGTACATTTTAAATGTGTGTTTTTGAGCCTCATGCGGATGCTTATTCTGGAAGTGCAGGGCACTTTTAAAGTCTGCTTGAATAGAGTGACAGTAGAGGGAGATTAGAGAGGCAAATAAGTCTTTTGGGGACTCAGCCAATAGGAAGAAAAAATATCCTAAATGTGCTTTGGAACATGTTTTCTGGTAATCAAAGAACTGTGCAGCAAATACTTATAACATGCTTCTCCAGTAGCAAATTGTCTCCCAACGTAAACTATTCTGTGGCTTTTGAATCTGAGGCCTGTTCTGCACTTACCACACTTAATCCATATTAGTGGAGCTGTATTAGCGTGATCCAGATCAACCACCGCAGAAGGTATCTGCATTAAGTGGGCTGGACAGTGGCAAATGTGGTCCAAGGAGAGACGTAGTGTGAATGTCTCAGCACTGTTCCATAGCAGTGGATGCAAACTATCAATGCCATCATCTTCAAAACATGACGCCCACGTCCCCATCAATCAAAGCCTGCATCTGGTAGCAGGCATAACTTGTCTTCCCAGGCAATGCAAAGACATCATTGCTGTCAGTGCAGCTCTTGCTCAGTGTCACAGTGCATGTTACTCAATCCTATGCCCAGAATCTTCCAAGTCCTGTTCTACTTACAGATTCCCCATCCTTGTTCCTAATCAGAGAGTGCTAGTATGCTTGTGGTACAGATTAATCAGGTCCACCACTAATCTGGATTAGTGAGCACTTAGTATGGATCTGATCTGGATTAGCGCTAGTTCCATGCAGCCTATGTGGATTAAGAGACTCCTTTTTCTGGATTACCAGGTAACTGCAGAAAAGGCTATAAAAGATTTATTTAAAAAGTCTTTATAAAAAGATATATAAGAGCTAATTTAAGTCTTCTGTTTATAGGAAGAGCTGGAAGAGCAGCTAGCTAATGCTGTCTTGTCTGTCCATTGACAGAAGGAATTTATCAGCAAAGCAGGAGGAGACACTTTTCAAAGCTCCTTCTTATTCATCTGGATGGCCCTCAGGAAGAAGCTTATCACTCCCAAATTGTCTTGATCTCTGACAGATGAGAGATTCTTTTCTGTCAATGGACAGAAGCCGTTGGTTATACAAACTAAATCTCCAACAAAGTACAAAGGAACTTTCAGCCATGTTTACCATGGCACTTTTAGTTTCTTTAGTTTGCTTTTGAAAGGAAGTGTGTGTTGAGTAGTGAATATTCATGAAGTAAAATTGTTGGGAGAAGGGACAAGAATTGTTTAGGAGATCTACCTTTGATCCCTCTGATGTCCATTTTGATCCACAGTGGACTGAAAAATGGTTTAGGGAGATCAAAGATGAGAATTCAAATAGCGTTTGAGCAACCCTTTCCTGAGGTCCTGCCATTGTGCTATGCAGGTTGTTCCTTACGTTAGATACCCTCGGTATACTGTTTGAGGCAGCAAAAATGATATAACTGTTTGAGCACTTTATCTCCTCTCTTTCTTGTGTCTGGTGCTTTCATTTTGATGACAGTTGGCATCTTAGGAGGCAGGAAAAGTACCTTTCTAAACTAAACATTAACACAGCAAAAATAAAAAAAAGTGGCTCAAAAACACAGGTGTGAATGATCCCATCTCTGAGCCATCTCTAAAGTGACTCAGTTCTTTCTTTCTTTCTTTCTTTCTTTCTTTCTTTCTTTCTTTCTTTCTTTCTTTCTTTCTTTCTTTCTTTCTTTCTTTCTTTCTTTCTTCTGCATGTGAACACAAACTAAAACTCCCTTGACCATAATAATAGGGTCATTTGAAGCTGTAATCCAAAGAGAAGCTTCCCCAAATTCTTGACAACAGCTGCAGCTTTTGTATTAACTTTTTTCAAACTTTATTGAAGTGAACAAATCTGTGGAATGTCTGAGATGAAATATGAGAAAAACAAGATTCAAGTATTTTTGGACTTACCAAATGAGATGCTCAAGATGACAAAGGCTATGTCCTCAGTTGACTGTGCTGGTGACAAGGAGGTTGGCTATTTTATCTTTAATGCTTGACACTTCATGGCCTATTTGATTGCAGTTGTCAGCCTACATTTGTGGACAGGACAAAACATGGGATCTGATTGGTCTTCTTTTCTAGTTCAGTGTCCTTGCATTTTGATGGTGATCTAGAAAGCCCATCTAACACCCAGCCTGCTGCGCTAATTGGATAGTAGGCTGACTAAATGTGGTATGTTCCCCCTTCCGAAAGCCACTGGTCACATGGGATTAAAGTGTCACGAGGAAGAATGTTCTCATACCCCTCTCATGACAGGCCATGCATGCATGTGTTTGCTCCAGCTATGCTATGCACAGTGCCTTGTGGAGGTAGGTGAGCCTGTTGTGCAAACAGAGCCAAAGATATGTAGCTTACAAAGCAGTGGCATTATTTGTTCTTTTTCATATTAGTTCCGGCATGTGGCCTTGTTCATTTTGTTGACCTTGGTATATAATAAACTGCAAGAGAAAACTGCTTACATGGAATAGATTTTATTATGAAATTCTAAGACCTGTTATATGAGGAGGATCTTTTTCTCTCTCCCTAGACTTTCCAAATGAAGTAATTATCTTAGGCAATTATTTTTGGTGTGGCCTCTTTCCCCCCTGTTTTTCCTTCTTTTCTTTTTTTGAGATAAAAGCTTTTGCCATGTTCTTTCATTTTCATGCATAGGCAAATTCATTTTGCTTTACCTTTCCAAAACAAACAGTTTCGAGAAGAAATTAGATGCATGCTAGTCAGTGTCATTTCTGGATGAGTAATGCGACTTTGTATTTGTCACCAGATGTGTTCTGATTTCTCAGTACATTTCTATTTTAGAAAAGCAATAGTTGAGTCTTGGAATCCCCAACAAACATCCCAGCTTATTTTGCTTTGGAATGAATTGCAGTAAAAGTCTGCGATAAAATCTCCATTGTATTCTTTACAAATTAGAGTTGTGTGAGTCATCCTATTTCCATCCATTATATACTTGCATGCCCTTTAAAACATTCTATGTGTTTAGAGTGTGTACAAATGTTAGGTTTAATTGTGCACATTTTTGACATCTTTTGTATGCATTTTACATATTCCTCTATATCAGGGATTGGCAAAAAATATTTGTCAGCTTCAAAATTCATATGAATCAAATATTGGCTATTAGGGATGTGCACAGTGTTTTTTTCCATGTTCACTTCACATCAAAACTGCAAAGGAAATCTGCATTTGTGAGAATAGAGCCACTTTGAATGTGGTAGAATTCAAATCCGCCGCACATGCTCTTTGAATGCTCTTTGAATGCTCTTTGAATTCATTTCAAATCCCTGCTGCCAGCCACACATCTGAATCCCTTCTGAATCTGTTCTGAATCTGCTTTGAAAATGCTCTGAATCTGTTGCAGATGTAACTGGGCACCCACATTACCACTTTGCCAGCATTACAAAGCATCAAATGAATGCACTAAAGCATTCACATTTCAGTGCCAATCTTCAAATATAGGCAATATTCATTTACAATGCAAATTTGTATGAATTTTGAACCTGACAACTAATTTGTGCACATTCATATTGGCTATATCGGAACATTGAGGTTTGCATGCAAAGCAAATGCTTTTGTGCATTTGTTGAAAGCTTTGTTACATCTGTGAAGGTAAGAAGAAGGCAAAGTAGCTGCCCAGTCACTTCTGGAGCGAATTCAGAGCAAACTCAGAACAGATTCAGAATGAATTCAGAGGGGATTTGGAGGTGCAAATAGCGGCAGGGATTCAAAGCAAATTTGAATCCTACTGGCTCCATTTGCACACCCCTACTCTATATTTGTGTCCTTCCTAGGAAATATGCAAATGTGCAGTTTTGTGCATTTTCCCATAACAGTAGGAAAAATACTGATAAGAATATTCTAGAATATATATGGCAATGAGGTTAAAGAAAGCTGGAAAGCTTAAACTGAAATCCTTAAACAGATACCATGGAATGAAATATCCACTGAACTATTTAAAACAGTAGGAGAAGTTGTAGCAGCTGTATATGAACAAATACAGAACAAGACAATTGCATCTTTCACACTTGTCTGTAGGGCAATTCCAGGTGAATCACTGGAATGTGCTCCAGGTGTCCAGAGCCATTCCTTAGCCTTACCTGCTGTCCTGCAATGTGGACAATACTGGCCCTTCTGCACTGAGTCTTATTTCAGAATATATCCCAGAATAGGGGTCTGTCATCCATTTACTAGAGCCGACTTCAGCAAGCCATAGACAGGGCCTGTCTGAGAGTGCGCCAGCACAGGGATGGCAGGTGCTGCATTCTGGGCTACAATCCAGAATAAAGCCCAGTGCAGGAAGGGCTGCTGCCTTCACATTTCTTTCCACATTTGCAAGGCAAGGGGCTTTCAGTTTTGAACCTTCAAGACTTGAAGGTCCAGACCTCAAGGCCCACCCCGCCTTTGTGCACTGGATGTGATGGTACCTTTCCCAGTCAAAGCAAGGGGTGTTTTAGCCCACCAGGAAAAGAAGAAAAAAGTGTGCATTACCTTCTGAAGCAGGTGGACAGAATGGGGCTGAATTGCCCTTACTTCTGACACAAGCTGTACAACAGCTATTTTGTTTTGGCATTATCTAACTCAGAGAATGTGGAAAGAAAATGGTCAATTTGCAGCCATAACCCTTTCATTTAATGTCATTTTGTAAAGTATCAATTTTGAATGGTGGCATTAGCATTTTAAAAATGGGGTTGGTGGGTGGTGGGAGGGGTATTGTCACTTGCTCTCTAGTTGTCAACTATTTTGTGTGTAGCTCAGGATATTTTCAGTCATAACAAAAGGGGCACTTTAGAGGCACCTCAGAGAGACAGTGTGTGGCCCTTGAGTTCCCAAGCCTTCTCTAATCCACTCTTTCTAGCACAGAATGTTCAGGAAAGGTGGTGGGGCAGAATGGAGTGTGAACAATCCCACCTTGAAGCCTTCTCTAAGCCACCTCTGAGGTAATTTTTTGCTGTGTTTGATCACAGCCTATGATAAGCTCAGGAATGACTTCACTCATTTTGATATTTGCAGCTTCATTCTATAGTGTAAAAAGACATACTGGAGAGTTCAGTGAAGAAGACACTAAAAATGACCAGTGCTCTTTCTACTTTTTTGATAGCCATAGATAAAATTTGCTGGCATAGTAAAATCTGAGTGAATGGTGTCTGCTAAAGCCCAGGGGAATAGATACAGGGCTTGCTATGATAGGCAGCTTTAAAGCTCAATCAAGATTATATATTTAATTGGAATTATACCTTTTTCTTGACAGAACTGGGCAAAAATTGTAGACATGGCTTCATCTTTTGAGAGAATGGTGCCTGCCAAATATAAGGAAAGTAGGTTTTTTAAGGGACAGGAGTCTTTAAAGGTTTTTTTTAAAGTAATGTACTTATTCATCTAGGATTTTAGTGGTATTCTGCACCTATACGTGTATTAAGGATTTTCCTTCCGTATGTCAGGATGAAGCATGATCAAGATCTGCTGGCATAATTAGCATAGCTACTCTGAATCATGGAGACATTTCCTTCCTTCCTTCCTTCCTTCCTTCCTTTGCTCCCATCTTACTACATGTGTTATTAGGTGCAAATGAGTATTTCTAGATTACCCAGTTGCTTCCAATTTTCACGTAAGGCTAAGAGACGTGATGTGGAGTTCACACCAGCCTCCTGTCATATTTCACAGAATCAGTGGGGATTTGCAGGAGGCGTGCGTGACATTCTCAGTTAGCTTACCTGCATTTCCTACAGAATCCCTCATGGTTTGCCTGATACTTGTGCAAACTTCCTCCAAATCCAAAACTAGCATGGAAATGATAATGTGCTACAAATAATAAGCATTTTTCGAATATTGAACTGAAGCTTAACTAAAGTGAAACACAGCAGAGAAGTTACAGCAGATGTCACGTAGCAGCCTAAGGAACAAATTTTATTGTGACATAAACTCCACCGAAGATGAGTTCACATTGTTAAGTTCAGGTCATAATAAATTTGTCAGACATTAATGAACCCTAAGACCTTTTGTGGTTTTTGCTAGAGCAGCATTAATGAAACTTTCCCTTTGAGATAAAGTGAAATTATCTGAGAAGGACTTGTTTCTGTTTTTGAGCACTAAAATCCATGTGATTCTTTTGATGATGCTATAATAAAACTATAGCATCTGTCAGTCAGTGCCTCTCAGTGTCAGCCATGGTTATGGTGGTTCTATTGTCATTAGCTGGAATGCTTCCCATTGGAACCTAGAGGAGTTCAGCTTTCACCTCAAACTTCAGCCACAGTTAGTAGTGGACTTCAATTTGAATGAGGTACTTTGGCAGCACATATACTAAAACTGGGAAGATTACAGAGAAGATTAGCATGACCCATGTGCAAGGATGACATGCAAGTTCATGAAGCATTCCATATTTTTTTAAAAAAGGAAAATGTTACAATTTAAGAGGATGTAAATCTATATGCTGCTGCATCTCCCAGTACCAGTTTCTCTGTCTCTTCACATCTTTGAAATTAGTGTTCTAAATTAGTGTTGTGGTCACTAATTTAAAACAAAAGAGGGGAACCATTTATGGAAGCCACTATGGTGCTGTGTCTCCATTTTCATCAACACAATAGTTCTGTTGAGGAGCAAAATGCCCAGCCTAGGTTCCTGGAGCCAAGGATGAAAACATGCTCCACTAACAATCACCTCATGTTCTGCTTAGCAGATACCTGATAGTGCTAACATGGAGAATTGGAAATGGTTGGGGATATGGCAGAGAGCCTCACTGTGTATATAGACACAGCCATTTTAAGGGACATAGTTAGTAGACAAAAAGCTGGGATTATTGCATAAGCAGGTTTGAGGACATGGGCTTGATGCCCCCAAATGGCAACTTCTAGTTTCATGAGGTCTCATCCTATGCTTGATTTCGCTTTTAAAGAGTAAAGGCAGAGGGCTGAGATTTTTTTTTTTGCAAGAGATGAGCTCTCCTAGTTTCATTTCAGCACCATTTACATTGCAATGCACTTGCCTGTCCTCAGGAATCCCACCTGGAGAATATTCAAGCTCACATTTTCTCTTAGTGCATGAATGACGTGGCCTCTGGTAGTAATCTGAGCACATTTATCTACAAGTACAACCCAGCAAAAGCTAAGTCTCTGGGCAAAGCACCAGAAGAGATTTAGAAAGCGGATCAGAAAGATGCAGACAAAGAATATATTTTTCTTTTTTCCCTTTTTAAAAATATGAACAGACGTTTTAGCTGTATCCTAGTGACCTAGTTCCTGGGCAGTTATCTTCAGTAATGCTTTCTAGAAAAAAAAAAAAGGCAGTAAAGGGACAAAGATAATGGAGGCTGTTCAGCCCCCACCTCATGCTCTTTTATATTCTGCTTCTATTGTTCCTTTCTTTTTTCCCTAGCAATCTATGAAATACCCTGCATTACCTCTCTCCCAGCAGTGCTATGAATAACGGTCATTTGTAGGGGTGGGGGCTGCAACTTGTAAAAGTACTAAATATAATAGTTTTAAATCCCCCCCCCCAAAAAATGATGCATGTCTGGCAAATGGAGACCCAAAGAGAAAATGTGGACCCTGTATGAAAAATCATGAAAATAAAAGGAATCAGGTTGCCTTGCTGTTATTCGAACCAGTAGCTCTAGACCAGCAAGGCCCACTGGTTCAGACCACTGCAAGACATGTTTTTGAACAGCACCATCTACATGACAGCACTGTTCTGGACCAGATACTACACTGACCCCAAAGCTTACGTGAGCTTCAGGGCGGGTCTCCAAGGACTTTGAACAGCTAGGAAAGAACAGTTCCCTATCTTCAGAGCCCTCAGGAAACCCATTTCACTGGTGTACTTTGGTGCATTGCCAAAATCATTCACCCGGTAGTCCAAAACATGGAGGCATGGCTTTTGCAAGCCTCTGTGTTCAGACTAGGAACCATATATCAACACTGATACATCAAGGGTCTCTTGAGCTGGGTCTCACGCCAACCTGCAAAGACACAACATACTAGCGGTGGGTGAATACCATCAAATGCAGAAAATTTAAAGATGGCAGCACGATGGACAAGTTGACACCCACCACCCACCCCATTTTGGAGGCTGGAGCTCCAAAAAAGCTTTTATCCTTATACCAGCAACTTTTGTTGTTGTTGTTGTTGTTCCGGGACTCCAAAAACGAAGTGAGTAGTAGGTGAGGAATCTCCAAACCTTCTGCCTGAGTCACAATGCAATTAGATTTCTGGTTAATTTAACAGGTTTTTTGAAACACAATTTTTTAAAACAATGGTTGAAAATCTACCGTGTGCAGATGTTTGACAGGTGGAGCTATAAGCTAGCCAGCTCTAGGGGACCACAAACTCCTCATTGATTACTTCAGGTGGAGATAATCTTCCAGAGTAGGCAAAGCACTATAAGGCTGTGATTGTATGCCAATCAATATGAAAATTGGCCTGAATGAAGTAGTATGCATTAAAATCGCATAAGCCCGTCTTGCACTGAAATATTTATTTATTATGTATTTATAGTTCTACCCTGCCCTGATAGCTGATGGGTGGGTCCCAATAAAATAATAATAAGCATAGATTAAAAAGCATGGGCCCTTTGCTCACTGGGCCTTATTCCAGGATATATCCTGGAGCATGCTGTAGTTTGCACTAGGATATGGATGGCAGGCCCCTATTCATACCCCAAAATAAGGCCCAATGCAAAAAGAACCATGTACAAGGAAAAAGGGGAGGCCTTAGGCTCTGAGCTACACAGTACAGTGGGGTGCTGCTTTAGAGGCTAGCAGCTTCTGTGTGGGAACTACTATTTAGGATGGTGGTTTTTTTGGGAAAACTCATTTTGGCAACCAGTTTTTCTAGTTCAGTAGGAGACACCAGCTGGACAGCTGCTTTTATTGAAATGCATTTCTGAAGTCTTTACCTTTTTGTTACCCAACACAAACAGAAGTTAAGTAACACATGCCAAGTTTTGTTGATTTTATATCATGTATTCTACATAGTCATCTGGCAGGTATAGCTTTTCCTGGTTCATATAGTTCTTCTTACTATGTTTTGGAGATGAAGAAAATCTCCTTGAGGCCAAACAGGTTACAGCTATCCCTTGGCTGCCGGTCCATATTTTCTTTTCTTGGGTTAAAAATCAGTCTCAGGTGGGAATATGATTTGGATCACTGTACATATTAGATGAAAAAAGTTATTTTTCTCCTCATCACAATTGCCGTAATTATAATCAAGAATGGTAAATATTATAAGACAGCAATAGGACGGAAAGATTTGATCTGGAGAAAATCATCTTTGTTTGCATTCCTAAAACCATGACAATCGCCCCTGTGTAGTACAGTAGTTCAAATCTCTGGAAATCATGGTATTATGCAAACCATGCCAATGGACAACAGGGGGACTGCTTCTCCCCTAACAACCCATTTTCAATAGCTGGTAATGATCTCTATAACATGGTCCTGCATAGCATAGTTCTAGGGCCAATTCACACTTTGGGCCATAGTCAGCAATTAGGCAACATCTGGGCAGGTTCATCTGCACTTGCAGGAGGCATTTACATGCTAGTCAGCATTAGTTGATTGCACTCCTTTCCTGTCCATGGGAAGGGAAGGGAAGTGCAACAATACCCCTGTTTTATTCAAGAGAAAGCAAGAGTCCAGATTCAGTTTCTTACTTTTGGAAGGGGCATTATCCAACTTTTCAAAACATCCATCCAAGAAGTTTTCTTGGAAAACAGTCTCTTGAGAACAGCACACACCAAAACCCATATGGCCAAATAAACACTCCCATACTGAGCACTTTGGTTTTATGCCTCTCTTTTTTGTCCAGTATAAGGTGCTTCATGCTTTAGTCTTCCTCTTTAGTCCCTTTCTGCAAAGATCCTTAAGCCATAATAGTATACATTAATGTGGATCATGGAACCCCCCACCCCACTGGTCCTGCTCCCTCTGCATTCAACAGAGACTGATCCTGATTAGGGAGAGCCTAATCTGGATCACTGGTAGTGCCATTTAATCAGTACTACCAGTGGACTAGTGGTCCTGATCCAGAACATGGGAGCCATGTTGCCAAAATATACTCCCCCACATGTTCTAGGGCTAATCCAGACCCATTCATCTGGAGCTCCTGCAGGGTAAGTGCAGAATTTGATACCATGACTTCTGGTAACACCTGGACATCCTCATGCAGTTTTCTTAGTAGATACAGAAAAGAGTTGCCAACAACATCTTTGGAGAAAATGCCAAAAGATGTGTAACCTTTTTTCCAGGCAAGTGATCTACCCTTAAGCTATGGGCATCCAATGCTTAATTAACTGTAGCTGTGGATCATAGTACAAGTAATTCAAATATTACATCCATCAACTGTCCTAGGCTAGGTAAACAAAGCTTTTTATAATGCTTCAGAACAGTGATGTGCTCACCAAAAAAAAAAAATCATTTTGCTATACAGTTGAACAGCCTAAACTTAGTTCCATTGCAGATTCATAAAACTGAATGTCCAGACATTCACATGCACATATGAACAATTTCATGGAGTTTTCACAGCTTTTTTCCTATTGAAAAAGGCCTTTTGTATGACCAAAACATGGCAAAGGATGAATATTTGATGGAAAAGGTCAAAGATTTGGATGTTTGAACATCTGCACTTTCAATTCAATGTGAATGTTTGCAAATTTGAAATATGCAATTGAATTTGTGAACGTGAATGCCATTTTGCTTATCCCTAGTCCAGAAAATGCCACTTCTGTAAGAAGTGCAGTGCAGGGAAATGGCCGTATCTCCACAGGTCCCCTGAACAGCATCAGGGTGCTAAATATGCAAAAAGATACCACATATCCAAAAGATAGCTGTCCCCCAATACTGAGGATGTCAGTAGTCTTTAAAACCAAGCAATGAAACCCAGCACACATTTTCACATATAGTCAGGGATATGGATCAATTTCCTGGCACATTTTGAAAAGCCCTATTGTCCAGTGCAGCATAGATGCTTCAGTTTGAAAGCTTACATTGACAGTGGAAGAACAAGAAAGCTGTCTTGGGAGCACCTTGTCAATTTAAACAGTTTTCCACTGGACATCTGCATGGATTTTTTAAAAAGCAAAAGCTGAGTCACAAGTGAAGTGTACTGAGGAACAGGAAATGAATTTATACTAGATCCTCTAGTTAAAGCAGAAGGAAGAAGGTTAGGGTTATGTTGATGTTATTAGGAGAAATTTATATATGGAACTTCACACAGAAAGAAAGGATTAGCCCCCTTTCCCAGAACAAATTACTCCTTATCTGCTTTGAATCAAACACTTCTAGATATTCAGTCACAGGCCTTCCATACTGTATGTGTTTTGTTCTCAGGAAGGAGGCCAGCTAAATCCTACGTTTCCTTGGGCACAAGCAAGCATTTCTATTTAAAGTATCCTGTATGAAAGCTGTTATGGTACAGTGCAAGGAGGAGCTTCCTTGGGTATGTTGGTGGTGTGCACTACAGAGATCATTCCTGGCTCACCAGAACTGCTGGGCAAATGCTCCTGACTTCAGAGCTGCAAATCAGTGACATTTCTCCTTGGCCCTGGAAACAGTCCTGGAAGTGTCACTGGGCTTTGGAATAGGGACCGGGCCAATCTTGCTGCCACCACCTGTCCACATGATGGTGGCAAGGATGGGACCTGGCTTGGGCCATGAAGGAGGTCAGGCACTGAGTCTGTGTGGCCACCACATTTCCTAAGAGACATAGCCTTTCAGGAAACACCATGAGTTCTAGGCACACATCTGCTGTGGTCTGAGAGGACCATAACGATATTACCATAAAGAGCAAAACACTATGTCCCATTGTTTTTATAAAATTTCTGGAAGATCAGATCAGATAACAAATTTTGGGCTGGTTATCTGCCCTGAGGGTGGATCAAGGGCAAATTTTTGAGAAGTGTTAAAACACCAGTGCAGGGAAATGGCTGTAGCTCCCCGGGCCCCCTGAAATGCCATCAGGGTGTTAAAGTCTTCGGTACTTTGGGTACCGAAAAGTCTTGGTCCTGCCCTAGGCCCTTTCTGCACTGAGCCTTATTCTGGATTACACCCTGGAATAGGGGCGTGCTGTTCACAAGTTAGTGCAGACTGCAGGAAGACCTGGGTGGGATCCAGCATTGTCTAGAGCAGCATGCATATGGATAGTTCCTATTCCAGGATATAATCAGTGCAGAAAGGGTCCTAGTCTGTCCCAACCTGGATAAGAAGATGGTGAATTATTATTTTACAAGAATCATTCCCACTTCTAAAGAGGAAAGGAGAAAAGAAAGACAGAATATTATTTAGAATAAATCACACAGACTGAATATGAAGTCATCGTGTTTTGATTGCCATGGGTGAGTTCTCTTTAATTAACAAGGGCCAATGTTGCTTCTTAGCATACAGAATGAGATTCATTAAAGTAATCTTTAAAAATAAAAGAAAACCACTTATAAATATGCTTTTGTGGTGATATTGAATCATATTCTTTAAAAGTGGCAGATATATCCAAAGGAAAGCTGAAGATGATTACAGATTTAGTGTGCTGTTTATAATAATAAGTGGTCTGATTCACAATAAAATGAGGAAAACAGATGACTATCACACTCCCTAAGGGATACAGCTAGAAGATGTTTCACTCCGTATGCCATCAGTCACAGCTATCTCAAAATGTACAATCTTATGGACAATCTTAATTTGTTAACTCTTGATGGATATAGCCAAGAGCACCTGTTCATTACTTTTCCCCCAAGTTGTCCCCTGATAATTAAGGCTGCTAGAGTTATGGATAAAGAATATAAACCAAACTAGATATAAAGCCTACAAAAAAAATGAGAGAAATTGCTAATAAGAACAGAAGAACATAGGAGGAGCCCTGCTGAATCAGGCCACAACCCATCTAGTCCAGCATCCTGTCTCACACAGGGATCCAATAATTGCTTCTGGCCTCCTGAATGGCCTAGAGAGGCATCCTGCCTGTATCTCCAACTTGGGGGCAGTACCTAGGTATCTGTTTTAGTAACCATTTGATACACCTGATCTCCATGAATTCATCTAATCCTTCCTTAAAGTTATCCCGGCTGGTTGCTGTCACCACCTCCAGCTCAGCATTCTGGGGGGGAGGGGTTCTCACAGAGTAGGCAGGACCCGTGGGAGAAGGGAACCAGCTCAGGCATGGCATGACTGTGTCCCAGAGGCCATTTATACAGATGCTGTCCCAGTCAGCTCAGGGGTGCCATCACCTGGGTGCTGAGGCCAATTTTTCAACCTCCATGTCAGCTGGTCATGCAGGAACCCCCTGGTTTGGTTCACAGGAGCTAAATGGTCACTGTGAACCGAATGAACCGGACAGTGCCCCTTCATAGCAGGAAATCCATCTGTGAAGTTGCCCACCTCAGCACAGAAACTGAGTCTTGATGCCAGTTTGGGACAGGACAAACGTAGAGAAGCAGCCTCTGTCTCAAACAACTTCTAATCAAGGAACAGAATTTTACAATCAATCTTGGTGTAATCAGTCATGATTTTCTGCTAGCAAAAAAACACTGAAGACTATGGTTTCTCCGGACAGATTTCAAAACTTAGTGGACCGTGATAGTTATGACTAGGGATGTGCATGAATATTCAAAACATTCAAAATTCAATCAAATTTGATCAAATTTGGACATTCAAATTCAAATTGAATGTGTATATATTCACTTTTTAATATTTGAACAGTTTTTAAAATTTTAATCTTTCAAATCATTCGTACAAATTATTCGGACATTCGTATGTGTACGGATATGTACACATTACATATCTGTATGCATCTTATTCGTATCCGTACGCATTTGTATGGATGCTTATGGGACAAAAACGGGATGCATACAGGATAAAAACAGATGTGTAGTGTGGAGTATCTTAATTAGTATGGATAAAATAATAACAAAGGTTCAGTAGTATATAAGGTCACAATCAATCAATAAATTAAGGACAAAATTTAAATTAAGGCACGGTTGATAACTATTCACTGATTTTTGAAAGTAGAAGAACTCAAATTATTGTAACTATTCATCATAGGGGACCTGTTCCTGGCCCTAATAGTTTTGTTGTTCTTTCCTATACCGTTTCAGCTTTGCAGTATTTCTTTTTGCAGTGTGATTAGAACCATTGGCAGTACTCTTATTTTCACCATAAAGTTGTAAAATGACATGATAATCTAAAATGTTCACACCCTATGGCAGTGTACTGGGAACAGAAAGTAGAGAAGAGTTTGGCATAATCATTAGCAGCCACTTGTGAGCAGCTGAATCACCAAACCAGCATGCAACAGTATCATATAATGTTCCTAGCAATCACTTCAGTTTCCCCTGCCTTGGCACAGTGCTGAACCTTCCCAAAATTGAGGGGATTCTAATCTCTGGCAAATCGAGAGAATATGATGGCAGACTGTACAAAGAAATCTTACATTAAAATGAAATTTAATGTGGACAAAGAAAGTGGACACCCAAGCCCCTTGTCTCATCTCAAAAGGACAACAACCAGATGGGGGATATAGCGCCATTACAGTGGTGTCATGGTGAGGTTGGTTGTCTCTTGTATTGTAGGCAACCCCAAAATAGCCCTACCTCCCTTGCCCTCAAAAGCACTTTTTAATGTTGCTGAAAATCCAACACTGGTTGTGGGTTTTCCTACAGTAGCGCTCTTTAGGCTGCCCACACACCTTCTGGAGAGAGCCACCATCATGACTCCTTTCAGTGCCCACACATGTGCAAAAGTGATGGTAAGCACATCTGGTCATTCCAGGAATAATGGCAGGGATAATACACTTTCCCTTCCCACTTGCAGACACTGCTGTTTTAATATGTTTGATTTTAAACGTTGTTACCCACCCTGAGACCTTCAGATATAGGGCAGAATAAAAATGCAAACAAACAAATAAATTTGGCTACTGTATGGAGGTGGCCTCAGTTTTGGAGGCCTTCCATATTTGGGTGTATGTGTATATCTCCTTGAAGATGCCCCAAGATCAGACTCAATACCCAGAGGAGGAGAATCAATAAATCTTCTTGCTTGGACCCAGCGAGTTGACTTTCTGCAGCTGCTTTGCTGCAGAATGTCTGCTGACACCATTTTCCCCTTACATTCAAATCAGAGTCAACAAAAAGGAACTCTACTGCTGTGTTAGAAATCATCTTTTATTCCCACGTCTTCTGTGCTCTGAAACCTACTTGCACCATTCCTATATCAAGCTCCAGATGTTAAACTTATTAAATCTTTCACTGCTTGTTTCAGAAAGCTACACTTTCCAAAGAAGTGGGCTTGCCAGAAATTGTAAACAGTTTTTGAACAGTCCACTATATTGGTTTCTTTCCAGTTTGAAAATCCTTCGGTGTCTTCTTATTAGACTTCTGGACAGAGCAGCAGCAGGTGGGAGCTGCCAATTTTCAAACTATTCCAAGCATAACGTCTTCCCTAAATTGTTTACTCATCGCTGTGCTTACTTGCCATATCAAATTTTATTTCATCTCGTGTTCCAAGGTGCCAGTCATGTCTAAGGCACTCCAAAAGTGAGGTGAGGGCCATTGCTTAGAATCATAAACAGCTTCTACATGCTGCATTTGGATTGTTCTAGCTGCTGTCAAGGGACACAGTTTCTATCAATACAACAGCCCCTGGGAGGCCATGCTCAAATACTCGGTCTGCATGAGCCTTTAGCTTGGAGTATTCCCACCATGAAAATCATGCTAGGAAGTGCTCCAAAGTGAGGACATTTGTAAAAAATTTCCTGAATGTCCTCCAGCTGTGGGCTATTCAAACTACCCATCACAGAGGCAGGAGTGGCAAAGTGGCATCCAGAACCTGGCGTCATTTTAGCAGAGTATGGAAATAGTCCCAGAAATGGGGCATTTTATGGTCTGCCACACATAAAAAATCAACTGCAACTTCAGAAGTTGGAGAACTTTTATACCCAGTCACCAAAGGAGGACAGGACATGGCCAGAAGAAGAAGAGGTGGCTTTTCTACCCACTTTTCTCAGTCATTCAAGGGGACTCAAAGTGGCTGACAAAGCTTTCTATTCATCTCCTCACAACAGACACACTGTGAGGCTGTAGGAGCAGCAGAGCACATAACAGGAACAGAATATTGTAAGAGTTGCAGAAACTAGAATAAGTTGAGAAAAGGCTAATGGAATCTTTAATTTCAATGCGTCTTCCATCTCAGTTCTATGTTGCATTACGAAATGAGGGGAGAAAGGACATGCAGTGCAATGAATGTTTTGCAGCATATTGTTTGGAACAGTGCCATAGCATTATTAACACAAACTGATCAGGGATGGGTGATATAAATGCTAATTTGTGGAGTTAAAGGGGAGAGGGAGAAGAAGACCCAGTACACTTAAAATGTGCTTGTCTGTTTGTTGCCATTTACAATTGAAAATTTAATATATATAATACTGAGCAGGTTTTTTTCAAGGATGCTGTCACTATTGATAGCACTGCAGAAACTGCTCCGCCACGTGCCATTCTTCCACCTTCCTTCGTGCTTTCCTTCAGTTTGGTTTTAAGGCAACCAGCATGAGGTGAAGAGCCAAGCTTTCTGGACAGCTCTCCCAGACTCATCATAAACACCTTGTGTTTGGCATGACAGTACAGTTGCACAGGTGACTGAGTTGGAGGCCCAGAGGATTCAACTTCTTTTTTTGATTCAGATTTGAACCAGAACTTTCAGGGTTTTTGCACTTCTGTTCCCCCATCCCATTAAATACTAACCTACCTGGGTTCATATGAGTTTGGAGACTGGCTTGCCTTCTTTGGGGTCCCTAATTCCAATATCTCATACATTGATACCAGGGTGTTTCCCCCAGTTTTATTATCCTGTTCTGTCATGGTCTCTGTCACCACAATGAGGCAATAGTCAATAGGGAATGAAAAGGGAATGAATCTAGTTTTGTGCTGCAGAAAGTCAGAGCCCATATAAGTCCTCAGGTGCTCTTGGGAAACAAGTTATTCAAGTTTGAGATCACAAGTCCCAGAGCTTAATCTATCCATTTAATGGTCCAGGGACTTCTATGCATCTGTTCAACTGTGGTGTTTAGTTGGCAGAAGGATTTTTCTGATCTTCCAGAGGTCTTTCTGACATGGAGGTATCTCAGTGTGGTTCAAGAGGTGGATATAAGTAGCATTCTTGCAATGGTGGTTTCTGCTGCTACAAGGGCTGGCGTTCTCATCCCCACACAGACGTACTCCCAACTGCAGAAATGTCAGCGCTGGGAACTTTTGTTCTCTGGCTTTGATGTTTTTGTGATGGGGATTATTTCAGAAAGCACAGGAAATGGCCCCTGGAGTTCACCATTTTCAGTGCTTTTCAGAATAGATCCCCACTTGTCATCCTAAAGCATGCTCTGCAGATAAGTCCATACCTCTAGTGGTACAGCAGCACAGCAGAAGAACGGGGGAAAGCACAGTCGGAAGGTGTTCTCAATGAGTATGAGAATGTACAATTCACACTCCCTTCAACCATTCCTGTGCAGATGCTGCCATGAAATCTGGAGCTAGTGGATCTACTCAGCAGGAGCTGAGGAGTGTATGAACCACCTCCTTAAAGTTATTTTCCATTTCCCCAAACATTGATGGTCCAAGCCCTGTTACTATTAATTTAGGCTGTGCTTATATGCAGTAAACAAAAGCACCTCTGAGGCAGACCAGAAACAACATGATGTTTCACAGATGGGGTCACTCATAGACTATTCCGCCCCTCTCCCATCTCATGAACATTCTAGGACAGAAAAAGTGGATTGGAGATAGGATGAAAACACAGGGACCACACTCTCACCAGCTCTAAAATGCTTTTGAGAACACAATGTAAGTTAGGGTGCCTTCAGAAAACAAGAGGAAATTGTGAGATCTTATTTAGATTACTCAGTCACTTCTCACTGCCCCTAGCAAATGGCAGGGCAAACCCAGGCTCTTATCTTGTCTATCATTTCTTTGCAGAATCATGCCCTTGCAGAAGTATTCAGGTGTAAAAAGCACCTGCCCACTTCCAGTTTTTTCACTCTTTCTACCTACAGCTACTTTTGCAAGAATGGCGATTCTATGAAGTAATGGAAGACAAACTTGGCATCAGAACTGGATTTTCCATAAAGTCTATGGCTGTGGTCACACCTAAAGTTTAATCCATCTTCAGTCCATTCAGAACAAGAAAGCACATCAACAAAGTGATGAGTAATTTTCTTTCCACATTATCTATCCCAAAGGTGAATTTTCTGGATAATTTAACACTGAAAGAAAACAGCTTGTCACTTTGCTCATGTATTCTCTCACTCTGAAAGTGGACTGAAGCTGGATTAAACCCTAAGTGTAACCACAGCTCATATAGCACATTTTCAAGTAGACTATCCTGGAAGTATATTGCGATTGTCACAGGTATATAGTCCTGGGAAAAACATAGGTTTTTACTCAGGTTGGAGGCACCTTTAAACTATACCCTACTGTCACTCTTGAGAATGCATTTTGTCTCACAGGACTAATAGACTATTTTATTGCTCATTTTGTCAGGTACTATTTTCTTATTCTGTAGATTAGACTAACTCTAATTAACTAGATAGTCCTCAGCTGAGGTTGATGCTAGACAACTCAAATTCGAAGGGTGAAATTTAACATAATCTTGCATGTTATTTGGTAACTGTACAGCTTTTTTTTGGGGGGGGAGATATGTAATGCATTATGGAAATTGATGTGACCTTTAAGTAGAAAGATTTCCCTTAATCATGTCTCTGTACTTAATAGTCAGATATGATGCTGTTTTGGTAGAAGTAGGTCTTCCTTTATTTTATTTTTTTAAAGCAACACATTCATAGACAAGCCATTAAAATTGCATTTAGGACCATAATTTGTTAAAGAGATTCAGGCCACATATCCACGTGCAAAAGAAAGCAGCCAAGAAGACATACCTCCATTCCTGGTAGAAGCCAGGACCTCACCATGATCATACCATCCCATTTCCAGGTACAATCTTGGATGGAAACACCAAGAGGACAAAGTTGTTGAGGACAAAGGTTCATATCCTGAACAGAGATGCACTTAGGCCAGTAGTCAACAATTAGTGAACGTCTGGTGAAGAGTATCTGAACATGGAGTAAGCTGTTACGGCCTCCAAGTGTGCCTGCTCTCCCCAGAAGTTCACTCATTATGGGATAGAAACTTAATTGTGCTCCACACCTTTACCAACGTTGATCAAAAGCTTACCTGAATCATCCAGAGGCACAACCATTCACTATTCTTCCAGTTCCCTGCAGCCAGTGGCCAGGGGAGATGATGTCTGTGCAGGCGCAGTGGCACCTGTGATCAATCACTGTCCTCTGATGCGACAGGACCACCGATCCTCTGGAGTGGCATCCGGTCATAGAATAGCAAGAGGGGCATTCAATCATGGGTGCTGATGTGATTGGCTGCACTATGTCCCTCTGCTTGAACACATACTCTCTGCAATGGTGTCCAAGCATGTCACAGACTGGCCAATTGGCAGCAAGGAGGTGGAACATCCGGCTTTGGACACAGCGGCATGGGTAGTAAACAGGAGGACCATTCACATTTCTGGCCGATAATGGATGCTTTGGGGAAGCTTTCCTCATGCCAAGTGTGAATGGTCCACCTTTACCAGAAGTTTACCAGCTCTAGTTCATGGCAGCCTAATCAGCTAAGTGCAAAAAGGCCCATGGTTTAATGTCAGGCCAAAAATGGTTAACTGCTGGGCCCTTTCTAGTCAACACTGAACCAGCAAGGATGGAATTTGTGCAGCTGCAGAATTGGCATGGCTCTCACCTCTGCAGCAGGTCCGGAGCTTTCTGCATCTCACATAGCTCTTTTCTCAGCCATCTGGATGATGTCTTAGCCTGTCTAAAGAATTCCAGAGGTTTGTCTCACACAGTATCATTTTTGAGAAGGGAGCTCCCTCTGCTGATACAAGATAGACACTGCTACAATTTCTCACACTACTTTAACTTTGCTCTTTATATGAGGCTGTGGAGCCCATAAACATGCCTGGCATAGGCTCTCCATAATCTTTTTCTGTTTCTTTAGGAAATGAGGGGTTCCTACCACTCTTCTATGGAAAGCATGTTTTAGCCACTAAATTACAGCCCTTCCCTAAATCTAGGATTTATTGTTACATTTGTCATTATGCTGAAGATCTCGAGATACAGAACATTGTTCTACTCCTCCCTATTCAATCCTCAGAATGAATGACATCACTCTGTGAGCTTTCGTGAACAAGTGAGGTTTTGAACCCTGGACTTCTAATGTTGAACCCAGGCCCATATTTTAGCTAGCACGCCACACTATTACCATGTGAACTCATCAGTCATATGAACATGAGGACATAAGAGGATCCCCACTGGATCAGGTTACAGCCCATCTAGTCCAGCTTCCTGTCTCACCAAGTGGTCCACCAATTGCTTCTGGAATCTCAAGCAGAAGACAAAGGCAAAATCTTCACCTGCTCTTGACTTCCTGCAAATGGTGTTTAGTGGCAACTCTCCTGTCTCTCCTTCATCTTAAAAATTAAACTTGTCTTTAATTAGCTATATTCAGGGTGCCAATTGTATGACTTGGACTACCATTCTTGTTGTGCCCAACCCACATGACTGTGGTCCAAAACATCTAGTTTGAATTGGGTGCATAAACTGTGATATATTCTTATACTGATTGTCAGTTTCGCAGTAGAAATTAATAGGCAGCTTCTGCATGGACCTTTTGGACCACACCAGCTGCCCAGGGAGAAGCCTTGAATTTTTAAAGGGTTTTGAATGTATATTCTTGTTCTTAATCTGTTGTTACCCACCCAGATACCTTTGGGCATGGGGTGGGATAGAAATGTAAATAATGAATGAATGAATGAATGAATGAATGAATGATACTGATAATTTATCTCCATCTACTGGCTCATCTCATAATTGTTCCTTTTGTAAACACCTGGATGTCAGCTGATGGTATGACAAAGGAAACAAAGAGAAGTAGCTGGGTGTTTGGCTGACATCCAGTCATTTGCAAGAGGAACAATCACAAAATTGTGGACAGAGGTAAGAGCTGTGATTATCTCTTGCATCTGGCAAGGCTGGGAGAGGCAACTGCAGGATCTTCTGTGGTTTAAGTTGGTTAGCAAAGTGGTTCTGGTTGGAGGATAACAGATTATTAAGATTGGAGGGGCATGACTTGAGGTATGGAAGGCATGGGTATTTGTGGTACGATAAAGTAAAAGTTAACTCAGATTTCAAAAACCACTATGTAAGAAATGCTCTGTATAGAATTTGGCAAAAGTACAAAAATAACTTTTATAGAAAAATTCCTCTGTGGGTGTCCCCTCATAAAGGAATATTAAGAGAATTTGGGGGAAGAGATAATTGGGTCAAATATGAGGATTTCCTATATAAAAATGAGCTCACAAGGGAATTTATTATAAAAACAAGAGAGCAGTTAAACCAAGAGGGGAAAAATATACAGTGGTTTACATATACACAACTTAAAAATATTTATGAAGACAAAAGCAGAATGAATTTTGAATGGGATAAACAAAAGTGAGAACTACAATTAAAAACAGCTGAAAAAGGAATAATTGGGGTGATATATAAAGTATTGCTATAGATGGGCCTGGAACACGAGCAGGTCAAAGAATTTTGGGTACAGTATTTATATGGACCAGTGGGAGAAACTATGGAAAAGGATATGAAAGTTACTATGTGTACTGTGTTAAAACATATTTAAGATGATGTACAGATGGTACCTAGCCCCTTATAAACTGTCTAAGATTTACCGAAACATGTCCAATAAGTGTTGGAAATGTAAAACTAATGTAGGAACATTTTACCACATGTGGTGGACCTGCAAAATAGCAAATAACAAATCCACCTGGCAATGGGAAATATATTTTAAAAATGTTACACCATTTAAACCAGAATTTTTTTTCTATTTCTATTGGGAAGAATATCAATTTAGATCATTTGAATACCTTAATTATGTATATGATTACCGCAGCAAGAATAATTTATGCAAAAAGATAGAAATACCTTCAGTGGATAATTGGTTAGTTAAACTGTCCAAATTTGTTGAGATGGACAAACTGACAAATTTCTTAAAAGAAAGAACAACAGAGAAGTATTTAAAAGACCCTACATAGAATTTCTATGGGAAGAATCAAGAACAGCTGGTTTCGATTGACTCTTTTTCTTTTTTAAGGACTGGTAGAATTGGAAGATATAGGACAATAAGATAAGATCCTGAAAAAACGGAGGAAGTCACCAGTTGTGAAAAACTGACTATTATATGACAATCGGAAAAAAAAGGGGTCATAACAAACCCTGACATTTTATTATTATTGTAGTATCAAAAACAAAAATTAGTTGCGAAAAAGATTTTCAGGGCATGATTTTGCACCATGCATGATTTTCCACCTACAGCCAGCTGCTTGAAATGCTGCCTCTGTGCTTCAGAGTGGAGTCCCAGAGGCATCTTTTTCAGCAGGGCATCAGAGCACCTCCCCCATCTGCCTGAAGCAGAGCCAGCTTCTCAACCTGCCGTGACCTGCTACTGATCAAAGTGTGATTCAGTAACTTGGAGGGGTGTAATTTAGTCCTTATATGTTAATTATATGTAAGAGGCCATTCTACAGTTGTGCCCTGTTTGATAATATCCCTTACAGTGATGGCTGAACTGCCAGAGTTGTAATGCCCTACCCTGTCACTCGTTATTCAAACGCTGCCAAATAAACATCAAATAAACTGCTTCTTCTAGGTCGGTGATGGCCAACCTATGACACGTGTGTCACAAGTGACACACCAAGCCCTTTTGGGTGACACACATGGCCACCCTGGCACTTGGGTGTGTAGTGCTTGCTTGTTCTTGAAGTGTATGGAATACCAACTTTCAATTGAAGTTTTAGCAACAAAAGTCACTAATGTAAAGAATTATTTGTTTTTCCTTTTAATAAAATACATATATCAAAAATATAACTTTTTTACTAGAGCCACAACTATCACAAAATTATGGATATTTCTAGAAGTGACACAGCACCCGAGTTAAGCTAGGTTTTCTTGTGAATTTTGACACACCAAGCTCAAAAGGTTCACCAACACTGTTCTAGGTAATCTTATTTGAGCTCCGAGGTTCAAGCAGAGTCCAGGTGGTTAGTATCTGGCTAGGAGAAACAGTAAAACATTTCAGAAGGCAGCACTGGGAAACCACATGTCCTGTATCTAAGAAGGCTTACATGGATCTCTCAATACAGTCACAGATTTAGCCTGAGTTGGGCCCTTTCTACACTGAGCCTTATCCGAGATTATATTCCAGAATAGGAACCTGCCATCTGCATACTAGTTCACAGGCCCTGATGTGACCTACAGCACACAATTGCTGTAGTCTGCAGCAGCATGTGGATGGCAGGTCCTTATTTTGGGACATAATTCGGAATAAGGCCCCTTGCAGACAGGGCCTTGGTAGCACCATTAACTGTACATTTCTTGGGGCTGTGCATATTTTATAGATACATTCTTCGTTACGCTCCCAGAACCACCCCCTTCTTGGCTCACAGCACTTCAAAAGATTGGCCTTTCTGCTGACTGCTTGATTGGACCAATGCCAAATAACACATTATCATGCTTCACTGCAGCTTTATTTAATTACACTAAATCATATACACTACAATGGCTGACATCCAGCTACTACAGAAGGAAATCCCCTTTTCAAATACCGGTTGTAGCATAGCTTAACCTCTGCTGATACATGAATATGCGTCTAGGGCTCCTTCCTGCCAAAACGTAGTTTGCGGAAAGGTTGCATAATCCGTAGTAAATACACTACGCCTCCAGTGTACATTTAAATTGTTAAGTGCATAGGTTGCTACAAGGCACATGGTATGGATGTGCACAAATGTGTTTTTTTATTTGATTTGTATCAAACTGAATGCAAGATAATTTGTATTCATTTGAATAAATCCCTTTGAATGTGGTAGGATTAGAATAGGATACAAATGTTCCATGTGAATTTGTTATATACAAATGTTAAATACCAATCCCATACCAATCCCATACCAATCTTTCGATTTTACCAATTTACCAAAAAATTTACCAATTTTTCGAGTTGAGGAAGCCTCTCCTTCTTCCATACCAAACACATGCTCTGCACATCACTGCTGCTGCTGAAAGGCATCCAAACCAGTGACCAACGTCTCTAGCCTGTTCAGTCAGTTCCACCATTCCGTGGCCTGTATGGTGAGAAAAGTGTAGTTATAATGTGGGACTTCAACTATCCTCATATAAACTGGAGAGTCTGTTGTTCAGACGATGAGAGCGAGATAAACTAAATGATTGTTCCCTAGAGCAGATGGTTATGGAGTCAACAAGGGGAAAGGGGGTCCTGGACTTCATCCTAGGTAATGCTCAGGATTTAGTACAGGAACCACTGTGGCTGATCTTAATAGGGAATAGTGACCACAATGTGATAATCTTCAACTTAAATGCAAATAGTAAGTTGTCAATAAATTCTACAATAGAAATTTTCATAAATGAAACATCTTAAAAATGAGGAAACTAGTAAAAAGGAAATTGAAAAGGAAAGTAAGAAGAATCCAATAACTCCAAAATACATGGAGCCTATTTACAAAAACAACAATGGTGACTCATAAAGCATACCTTAAAGAAGAAAGAGACACCAGTGTGCCTTGCAGTTGCAGTCTGGGAAGTCTTCAAATGCTGATTTGGAAAACAGAAGGCTTGTTCTAATGAGATCATGAAGGAATATAAATTTTCATGGAACAAATGCAAGGCAACAATCAGGAATGCTAAGAAGGATTTTGAGAAGCACACTGCTAAAAGCATAAAAAAGGGACTTCTTTAAAAAGATCAGAAATAGGAATCCAACCAGGAAAGCCGGGGGGGGGGAGGGCGGAGTCAGAAAAATTAAATTGGATAGAGGTAACCAGGGAGGAGGTCTTCGTGTGTGTTAATAAACCAAATGCTAACAAATTGCAGGGAACAGATGGCATTCATCCAAGACTTCTCAAAAGAACTATTATAGTCTGCACCATCGTGCAGATGACAGCTCCATATTCCAGGATATAATCTGAAATGAGGTCAAGGGCAGAAAGAACCAGAATCCCTCATCAAATGCATTTGAATAAACACATCAGTCATGGAGTAAGAGGGCAGGTCACGTTCTGGATTGGTTACTGGCTAAAGGACTTGAAACAGAATAGAAATAAATGGACAATTTTTTGAGTTGAGGAAAGTAAAAAAAAATTGATTATCCAAAGTTTAGGGCTTTTACAGTTTATTCATAATGATCTAGAAGTAGAGGTAAGTGAAGAGATAGTTTTAATAAGAAAGATTTCCTAATTAAAACAGAAAGAGATTTTGAAGAGCTCCAAAAGAATCTCTTGAACATGTGGCAAATTCACTTCAATCTTAGTAAGTGCAAAGTGATGCACATTGGGGAAAAAAACTCCACTTACACCTGTGAACTAATGGGAGCTGAGGTTTCTGTGACAGACTAGGAAAGGGACTTTGGGGTTCTGATGGGGGCAGCACAATGAAAGTATCAACCAGGCCCACTGCGGCACTGAAAAAAAACAATTCAGCGCTTGGGGTAATTAGGAAGATGACAGATGACAGTGGCATTGTGCTTTGTTATAAATCTATGGTGAGTCCGCATTTGGAATATTGTGTACAATTCTGGCCACAACACCTCGGAAAAGATATTGTGTAACTGGAAAAAGTCCAGAAAAGGGCAACCAGAATGATCAAGGGGCAGAAACAGTTCCTTATGAAACCAGGCTGCAATGTCTAGGTCTCTTCGCCATGAAAGATGGCGTTTAAGAAGGGACATAAATGAAGTGTATAAAATCATGCACAGTGTGGAACAAGTGGATGGTAAAAATATATATTTTATCTATTGCACAATGCTAGAACCAGGAGCACTCTAAAAAAAGCCGATGGGCAGGAGAGTTAGGACTGACAAGGGGAAGTACTTTTTTCACCCGGAGGGTCATCAGTCTACAAAATTTACTGCCAGAAGAGATGGGGCACAGCTTCTATGGTGACAGATAATCCCTCCTGGAAGCTGGTGATCCCAGCTCCAAAGACAGGGAGGGGGGAAGTATATAACATGTGGATTCTCTGTGTCGTTGTCATCCCCGGAGATGGGTGAAAGTGATTCTGCTTTGAAGCACTTGCTGTTGCCATGGTATGAATGCATCCTGAGTTTGTTTTTGATGCTTGACCAATTAACGCAGTTGAATTCTTTCCTGGTTCCCTTCTTGTGACCCATCTCTTACTGCTTTTATTCTCTGTTGCCGCTAAGGGGTTTTATTCATTTATTTAAAAGTTCTTACATGAAATTGTTTTCTTAGATTTTTCATTTGAATGCTAGCATTATGATAAACACTTTCTCCCCTTCAAGTAGCTTCTTCAGAGTTCAAATATTGCGTTGAATGAAACATATGCTACTATAGTCTACCAGCCTTTCCTTTGGATTACCACCAGAGGGAGACCTTTTACTTCTGTTTGCTCTAAAAAGTTGCAATTCACTTAGTCCAAGTTCTACTTGTAGAGTCTTTTTCTTTTAGTACATTGCAAAAGCACCAAATATGGAAGGGGGACACCTTTTTTCTTTTCTTCCCTTTGGACTGTATATAGCTCTGCTAAATATACATGTGCAATTTAACAGGAGCACTGCTATTATTATTATTATTATTATTATTATTATTATTATTATTATTATTATTATTATTATTATTATTATTATTATTATTATTATTATTATTATTATTATTATTATATTTGCTTGCCCTGAGATACCCTCAGCTTTGAGATAATGGTGACTGTTGCAAGGATGCTGACCTACAAGCCCTATAACACATCCTCTGCCAATATGGTGGTTCCCAAATGGCTGAACTCTTAGCATATGTGTCTCTGCTGGTTGAAGGGAACTGCAGTCCAAAACTCCTGGTGAGCAAAGCACAGGACTGGCAAAAGACGCTGTAAGAATTTATTTCTGAAAATATATTTAATACTTGGATTAGGGTGCATGTTACTGAAGTATTCTGCAGAATTTGTCAAGTGCAGAGCACCTTCGTAAAATTTCTTATGGGACAATTAAATTTCTTCTACCCCTTTGTCTTAATATTCTCCCAGCACAATTTGCGGAACTGCCAGGGAATGCTTTATGGCGATGGCTCACCAAGGCTTTGCTGATGCTGTGTGACACTTCGGGCTCCTATCATATTGCACAATCAAAATGTGCAACAAAAAATGCAGAATGCTTCTGTACAGGGTGCCAGCCAGCCAACTGTGTCATAGAGTACTTCTG